>OX297856.1:27794886-29143413 GCA_946477585.1 Cheilosia urbana
TCATTTTTAGCACTGAGAGTCAACACTGAACACCAAAGGGATAACGCCATCGGTCAAGTGATCAAAGGTACAATAAGATCCATTATATAGAAGAACGATAAATTGCATAAATAACAATTCCTGTTGTTTCTTTTGTTTCTTTGCGTTAACCCTAGAAAGCTAACGTTACCAGACTTCCGTGAAAAGCTAACCATTCGTCTTTTTGACGACCATTTAAGAAGAAAAATAAATAAGAAAAATAGGATATATGTAAAAGATAATTATAAAAAAGAGAGTCCACCGGCTACTGAGTTGGCGCGAAAGCACGATTACGTAAGTCAAATAATAAGGAAGGGAGAGGAAAAAATTGTTTTTATGTTCGTCGTTTTGAGGGTTAAAAGATAGCTCTACGAGCTCACTCCGCAGCAGGGATCCCAAGTCAATGGCTTAAAGCTATCGATAGGAATCATAAAAATGCGTTTAAAAAAAAAATTTATATATAGGTATATATGGCACTTAGAAGCCATTTTTTTATTGCAATTTGCAAGTCTAGTTGCATTTGAATGGGAAGGTGTGGATCCATTTGAGAAAAATCCTACGGACTCTATTGTATTGACGAATAGTTGACCATTCCAACCGTTTGATTACTTACGACTTACTTACCGGAAACTGCCTTCTTTTTCAATCGAAGTTTTTTTTTTAAAAAGTTAGCCTTTGTCGTTAAAACACAAAATAACTGTAATATAATTTAATTTAATTTCAGTGGGGGCAATACCCCCATATATTTGGGTTAATACAAGCTCTAACTAACATTAAGGATTAAAGTAAGAACTTAAAACTAAGACATGAAAAGCCTTAAATCTTAGACTTAAAGATAAGGAGAATGGTGAAGGAGATCAAGTTTGAGGTGGGCAGAGCTGCGGTTGAAATCGAAAATTGAAAGGTTTTAATTAACCTTTCGCAGCATACGGGACATCGGTTCATTGGAGCCATATGAGGTACGATGGTTTGGTGGATAAAAGACCCGAGGGCAACGTAAATTACGGGGGTTTGTGTTAAAGAAAATAGAATGGTAAAGATACGCGCAATCGATGGAGCCGGAGAGAAGACGATAAATGAAAAGAATGTCTGCAGCGTCTCTGCGTTCCTCAAGGGTATTCAGGTTGATGAGATTGAGCCAATCTATGTAGGGTGGCTGAATAAAAGGATCGTCCCAAGGCCAAGGCAGACCTCGAGGGGCAAAACGACGTTGGACGTTCTCAATTCTGTCTGCATGAACTCAATGGAAGGGAGACCACACTTGACTAGCGTATTCAAGGAGGGGGCGAACTAAGGTGATATAGAAAGATCTGGTCATGTAAGGGTGGGAGAATTCTTTAGACCATCGTTTAACAAAGCCAAGTGATGAATTGGCCTTACAAATTATTTCGTCAATATGCGAACGAAAATTTAGCTCCCTGTCGTACAATATGCCAAGATCGCAAAGAGAATGAACGAGGGAGATTGGTTGACCGTGGAGAAGGTAAAGTCGGGAAGGGGGCTTGCTGCGCTTGCGTGATAGGGTAATGGATTGACATTTGGGTATTCTGAGTTCTAAGCAATTTTTGAGGCACCAGGTCGAAAAACGATCGAGGTATTCTTGAAGGAGATAGCGAGTCTTGAGGTGAAGAGATGCTTTTGAAGAATTTAGTATCATCTGCGTAGAGAGAGAGGAACGATTGTTTGATGACCTTCTCAAGGTCATTTACGTTTAGGATGAAAAGAAGAGGACCTAAATGACTGCCTTGGGGGACACCAAAATGTTGCTAAGAAGGAGGACGAAAGTACGGACCTAAAGCGAACGCAAGATATCCATTTTATCAATATAGATTCAAATCCGAGGGCAGACAATTTGAAGAGGATTAATTGGTGTGAAGGCCTTACTGAAGTCAGTTGCAATGACGTCGACTTCATTGCCATTCTCTAGGGATGAGAGGGCAAAGGAAATAAATTCGACAAGATTTGTAGTAGTACCTTTCAGGAAGCCATGTTAGTAGGGTGAAATAAGGGACTTGCTCCGAAAGCTTAAGACTTCATTATACAATACTTTCAAAAAGTTTGGGTATATGTGAGAGTTTGGCAACTGGGTGGTAATTAGTAATTTCGTTTTCTGATCCTTTTTTGTGTATCGGTGTAATGAAACAACAGGACGTCCATAAATAAAGCCACGCAGTTCTTGTTGATTTTTTGTGTGATTTTTACTTATTTTGCAACGATTTTATTATATTTAATAAAGATTTGCCTGGACAATTATACACAGCTTAAAAGACGTTAACATTCCATTTTAGTAATATATGTTTTTTCGGTGGTTAAAGGTTCAACAACACTGTGCGACCTTCGTCGTTAACTTGCAGCCTGTTATATTTCCCTTAGTCAACTTATTCATCAACGCCCACGCGGTGTCTTTGACATCACTCTTTGATGTATCCACCCCCTCTTTTTGCAAATCCCTCCTATCGTTTTTACGAAGATTTTTAAATATATTCATATCTTTGCAATGAACACAGAGCCCTATACAAAGCACCTGTTGTATCGCATATCGATTTGGAAGGCAAGGGGCATAAAATTCATTTTTGAAATGTTTCCTAGGCAAGAACCAAGTGAGCTGTGGTTGCCTTCTGATGAGGTAACCCACATTATCCTTAGTATTCCCATCAATGTTACACATAATAAACACATGTCTCCATCTGCATGTGTGACATGAACTGATGGATGTCCTTTTTTTGTTTCCATCCTGAGTGTAGTTATGAGAATGAAATTACCCCAGCATGGGATAATCAATTTTGACTTTGGACTCAACTTAACGCAAATTACATTAACTGTCTGATTTCGGTTCCTTATGTCAAAGTGTCATCCGTCCAATATCATAACAGAACAGAAAGCGTGCAGTCTCCTGCATGCATACTTTGCTATGTATCTATCGTCCCCACCTCTATTTTCCCCACATCGACGTCGTCAGCAAGTTTAACTGCGATGATCCCCAAATATATTACGAGAATTCCTGCTGTAGCCACAGGAATTTAACATTCAGATTGAAAAACTCTTCCTCACTTATGCAACGATATATCCTTCGCACCAGATATACAGCTGGTCTCCATGGAGCAAAATAAACCGAAAGCATACGTTATCCACGATTGGATGCTTTTATCTCGTTACCACTGACAAGAAGAGAACCAAAAGTGTGTGAGTGTGCATTCCCAAGCTGTTTCCATGCGAATAAGCCCGCAAGCAAGAAGTCTTACTACTTTACCCCACCTCAACATCGGGAAAAAATACAAAAATACAAAAACCAAATAAAAATGTCAAAGTGTCCGGGCGGAAGGGTGGCACATATTCAACGCTGTGAATCCCCATAACACACACTTTGGGGAAATGTTGGATTTTTTATTTTCATTTTTTTTCGTGTTACCATTCCGTGCCTGCCTGCAAAATGCAATAAAACGAAGCAGGCATGCATTTGCGAGCCACTGGCATATTTTCAAATTGAAATAGGAAAATTGTTGCGAACAATTGCCATATTTTCGGATGTGGTTGACATAGGAAGTGAGCGCGTGTTTAGGTCGTTTTGTCTGTGTTGTCAGGGATTTGCAAGTCCAATCCATTGGCACGCTGGCTGAAAGTGCCTGGGGTAATCCTCACCACGGTATACCGCCGTATGTAGTCGCGGTTAGCTTTGGAAAAAAAATAAATTCCATTTTATGGATAGCATGTCAAAGTAAAAGTTTCAAATAATAGCCACCTTGGCTTAGAAGGTTACCCATTGGACATATGAGTGTTCATCATGGTGATTCCTGAGTATGTTTGTTTGAGCAGATTCACAGCGTTAGGGGATTTTTAAACTGCATACAAACGTGATGCGGAGTGGATGTCTGCGCACAGAAGTTCGGAAAGAGCAAAGCAAAAAGGTTCAATTTCCCAGAATAGAGGGAAACATCTATTTAAAGGATCCATAAATAAGCCCATTCGATCAATAATCAATGGCAAACACTTGGAATATAACACACCTTACAAAAGCAAAGCTGGCTATAAGTTCGTCTAAGCTTGATTGAAATTTTCACGTACAGGTTTCTTTACATAAGGTATTTTGCACTCCTTGCGATACCAAAAAGAATCTTGCAACAACTAGTCAAGCTTAAAAAAAATTTTGTGCACTTCAATCAATCAGTATACCCCTGCTTCCGAAAATGTCTCTATCGATCGACACAAAACTGGGGTGGGATTCTGTAAAAAAACGAAACGAAACGAAAAAGATCACGCGAAAGTGAAAATTTGCTTCATGCTAACGTTTTTTTGTTCTTATTCGTTTAGGTTTGAGAAACTGTGTGACAATAAAATTATATTAGTTTGGTAGCCTCAGTATGTCGTTTTATTTTCGTTAAGTTATTTTGACATCTAACAGAAGACAATTGAAAATATTTTATTTGTTGGATTTGATTGTTTACGAAGGCGGACGTTTGGAATGAAAATGCAATATGTTATTTTCCATTGGAATTTACAGATTTTGCTCTCAGATTTTTGATTTTTCGTGTCCAATGGAACATAAAATTAGATTTTTCTTTCGCATTGGTGGATATCCATTGCAGCAGCCAAATGTAAATTTTCTGAATTTTTCACAGACTTGTCGTCTAAAACGTAAGTAAACCCACTTTAAGGTTTGACAAATGAAAAATGTTTTGGTGTTAGTGTAAAAAGGTGTAAATCTCGCTCATTAACCGAGATTTGCAAAATTGCTCTGACTCTTAAAAAATGTTTTTGTTTTTTTTTGCGGGCAATGGAACATGAAATCTGACAGCCAGCTGATTTCGAAAACACAAAAACTGCTTTGAATCTGAAAAAATGTGTTTTTTTTATCCCAATGGAAAACGACAATAAATAAATAAATACCAGCAATAAAATAACAATAAAATCATTTCCAACTAACAGTTGGCATCCTCCTCCAGCCAGTACCTACCTCTAATATTGAGGAAAGTTTTAAATAGGAGGCACGTAGGTCGTTCGTGTACCTCTACGCAAATTAATATTGGCCAGTAAATACGTAAAAGCGTCTTTGTTCAATCTAAAACTAAAAGGAAAAACTAACTTTTTAACTAAGTAGGTACCAAATTAAAATAAACCAACCTTTTTCAGTTAATGTGAGAGGATTCGAACAATCCCGCAGATTTTTTCTAGTTTTCCTTAAGTTCACATATTCATTTTCAACTTCACTTCAATAAATAATAGTCTGTTTAATAAATAATAGTTTGCTAGCATTTCTAATAAAATATTCAGCACAATCTTAACACCACAAAGTTCAAAAAGAATAAATAATAGAAAAATGAATAACGTCAAGAATGTAAATAGCTGTCGTTTGTTTTCTTTCGTGGAAACGATAAAATTGGTTCGTTTTTAGGGTTACATGAAGCAAGAAAAGTGAAAACGTTAAAGAAAATTTGTTCGTTTTTTTTTTTTTTTTTCGCATTCACGAAAATTTCTTTCGTTTTTAATGTTACATAAAGCAAACCGTTCGTGCGCACGGAAACGTTTAAACACTTTCGCCATACACGAGCCGGCCCTGATTTCAACACAGCATCGTCGCTGACATGTGCAAGGAACAGGGTTGCCGTTTACTTAAAAAAAAAGTCTGTAACTCGAACCTAAAAATCCACCAGATATGCTAAAATTCTTAAAAAATCTTCACTACCAACAAATGAAAAACCAAAAAAAATATTCAATTTTAACAACATTTTTATTTTGAACATTAAATCCAAAACTTCCAATATGTAAATATATAATGTTAACTTATATAAAAAAAAAATACGAATTCAGTCTTCAAGTTGCAATAAAAAACAAAATAGTTCTTAAAATCACTACAAATCAGAAATAATTAGATCGATTTCATCTTCATCACTTTCATTTACCTCAATATCGGGGGCATTTTTAAAATTATTTCTTAAAAAAACATTTTTAGGAATTTCGTATTCCTGACAACTTTTTTTTTTTTTTGTATTTGTATTTGATTTCTGATGAGCATTATTGAGTTCAAAGTTTTCATTGACATTTTATCTCTCAACTTATTTTTAACTATGTTCATCATACCAAAAATGCGTTCCATTTCGGATCTTAATGTGGAAGCGAATGGAACATTTCGAGCAAGTTCGAATAATATTGCAATTTGCAAGTGTCAAACTCGAATACCAAGGATGAATGTTTTTGCAAAAAGTCGCTATAAAATTAACTAGAATTTTTTAGTGACAAAAAATAAATTTTTTCACTAAACTTTTGAAAATTCCACTAGATATGATATAGCGACAAAGTCACTAAAACGGCAACCGTGACAAGGAATACACATTTTTCTACCCCTGAGAAAAGGGAAATTTGGGAAAATTTGCACTTCTCAAATGTTTATGTATGAACATTTGAGTTTTGTGTTCATTGAGTAATCGTATACAGCATTAAGACCACTAAAAAGGGTTGGAAGAAATCTTTTGTAGAATTTTTTTTAATAAACTTTTAATGGGATAATCTTTGTTTTCAAGTCAACAACAGGAAGATTTGACAGGTGCTTAGATATATATGTATATATTTTTTTTTAATGGTAAAAATGATAAAGTGAAGGAAAGCAGTAACTATTTCATTTGATCAGAGTTGAGTCAAAGAGAAAATATCTCCTTAAATAAATTGCTACTGCGCATCGAGGGAAGTTTCAACTCTTTTCGGACGGCCTATACTTTTTAGGGTTCCGTAGCCAAATGGCAAAAATCGGAACCCTATTAGATTCGTCATATCTGTCTGTCTGTCCGTCCGTATGTCACAGCCACTTTTCTCCGAAACTATAAGAGCTATACCGTTGAAACTTGGTAAGTAGATGTATTCTGTGAACCGCATTAAGATTTTACACAAAAATAAAAAAAAAAACAGTAAATTTTGGGGGTCCCCATACATAGAACTGAAACTCAACATTTTTTTTTCATCAAACCCATACGTGTGGGGTATCTATGGATAGGTCTTCAAAAATGATATTTAGGTTTCTAATATCATTTGTTTCTAGAGTGAATAGTTTGCGCGAGAGACACTTCCAAAGTGGTAAAATGTTGGTCCCCCCCCCCCCCCCCCTAACTTCTAAAATAAGAGAACGATAAAACTAAAAAAAATATATGATGTACATTACCATGTAAACTTCAAACGAAAATTTTTTGAACGAGATCTAGCTAGTAGTTTTTAAATTATCGATCAAAGTTACAACGAAATACAAGAACTTTTATGTTATGTTACTTGCTGTTTCGGAACCCTTCATGAGCGAGTCCGACTCGCACTTGTCTTATTTTTGTATTATAACGATTTGCTTATGAAGTAAGAGTGTCCCTACTCACTAGTAGATGTACTCCGGACGGAATAAGGCCTTCGTCATTGTATTGATGATCTTCTTCTGCACCTTTTCCCTTTCTCTGTAGTCTTTCTTCGATCCGCTTTAGAGTTTCCACGAGGGTACCTTCTGTTACTTATTTCGGTGTACAAAGGCTCTTTCTCTAGAATTACCTGTCATTTGGGCTACCTCTTAATCGATGTCCCGAACCTGGAAGCTTAGCCACTAGTTTTTGGTGTCAGTGATAGGTAAATACACTTTGGGCTAAATTCTAACTCCCTCTAGACTGTTGCTACTTTCGGCTTCGATCTTGGACATTCTTCGTCTTGTCGGCTTGCAGCGCCCTCTCGGTAACCAATCGAGCTCCGACGTAATACTCACAAGTCCGAAGTTTTCCTCTCGGAATGTGTGTACTTTAAGCATGGTCAGAGCATTGTCTGTTTGACCGTCTAATGAGTTACTCCGCGAACCTTAAGCCTTTTAAGGCTACCCATCCTACAGCCTTTTATGGCTTCTATTTACCGATCTGCTGCAAATCTATTAGTCGTTAGGTCTTAGCTGTTGTCTTTTCGTGAACTCTGTGCTAACCACGTACTAACCCACTGAAGCTATTTTCCTTTTCGATTGTTTCATCAAGTCCCAGACTCCCCGCGGGCTTCGTACGGGTCCTCTTTATTCACTTTTCGCACAAGAATATCTACCCCCAAAAATATTTATCTACGGTCATGTCGTTTGCTGACCAACAAAAGCAATCCTCGAGCCATCGGGCGAGGATTTTTTTTTAATTTCTTCTACTTATCAATAGAAACTAAATTTTCGAGTTCCTTAAAAAATGTTTCTATAAAGTTTCCGCAAAGTGATTCTGATTGGACATATCCTTACTTGACCAAAACGCTCCCTAGTTCATGGGTTCCATTTTTCCTCCAAAGCACGTGCTATTGATTCAGAACTTTAAGTCGCAAGTTTTGGCCTTTTTTTTTCCCTTATCGTCCTTTTGTCTACCACTGCTGCCGGCTGGGTATATATACAATTTATTTTCTCCTTAGTTTCGCACGTGTGCGAAAAAGAAAATTCGCCACCACCTCCGGCCAAAGAAGATGACAATAATAATGTTATTTGTTATGGATTCCATCTAATGTGCCTGTTCCCCCACATTTATTATCACATTATCTATTGATTCACAACCTTGGTACTCGTATCTATCGAGCGCTGAGTAAAAATGTCGCTCGTTTCCTTAGAGACCATTATACAAACACACTGATAAACTGCCTCCAACCTCAACGAAGATAAATTGTAGAATTAAAGCTTTTACGGTGGTAAACATTAAACGAAGACCGCTTTGGAGATTAATCAATCACTTTGCAGCAGAGCACCCTTACCCGCCATAAGTAGGTATGTATGAATTCGATGAATTCGGTCGGGTATAGGTGTTGTATGGCCAGTGTAATTGTTGAGTGAACATTATGGGCGGACCCTTGTACTCACACTCACACACAGCACTTGTATTTGTCCATCAGCGTGGTTAGGAATTTTATTTTTAGATATTTCGCAAGAACTTTTCGTTTTTTGTTTTTTGTTTAAAGGTATGAGCTTTTCATTCAAAGGTATACACAAAAAAACTGACTTTGGCCATCTCTATCTCAATCAATTAAATGCTGTAAACTCTGCGTTGTCGTGGAAAAATACAAAAATATACCCACTTGGCTACTTTTTCCCAGGATACCTTATAAGGAAACAAGATATTGTGATGATGATGTATTTCGTAACTGGTCTGCGGGTCGACTCACACATTTACAATATTTTTTTTTAATTTTTGTGGGGAGTACCGAGTACGTTTTATAAATAGACTCATCATACTATCGTACATTTTAAAGGCTGAATAAATTATTGCTGTTTCGACTTAGAAAAAATTAGAACTATAGGCAGAAAGTTGAATGGCTTTTAGAAGGACCTTGGATCCATAATCGCTTTTGAGCTCTTATTCGGGATCCATTTGTTATTGAATAAAAAATACAAGGACGTTACTAGAATCTTCTTCAAAATATTTTCCCATGAAGAATGGGTGTCACTTGAGGCCGATGTTAAACTGACCCTTAACCGAAAGTCCTCCGATTTAGGCCTCTATTTTCCCAACTGACTTCAATTCAGTTGCATTTGAGTTGAGGTCGCGTGGAATTTGTATGCGTCAACTTAGAAATGACATTTTTTCACTACAATCTCCGTCCAAGTTTGGAATATAAAAAATCAAGGGCCTATTCGTATCGCGATTGTCCTTACCGCTGGCAAGAGTAGCAATAGATAATTTTTCAGAGTTTATTATAAACGGAGCCGAGATTAACAAAGTCCAGTTCAGGGTTACACCTGCCTATTGTAGTTTATTATTTCGGATTAGTTCGCGTCCTACTTTTTTGTTTCTTCAGCGAGTATATTTGTATAGGTATCATTGAAGATACGATGAGTATGTATGTTGTTCAGAACACCTTTGGTGGACAAGCGCTACAGCATGTCTAGTGACAGTTGCCTAGGGCTCTTACCAATAAACATTACGAGTTTTGACATTAAATTTTAGTAATTCAAAATAGATATATTTTCCAAAATTTTGTATTTGTGAGCTTCCGTAAATTTTAAGCCGAGATTTAAACGTGGGTTTTAAAGATAGGTATATATGAACACAGATCGGCTTTTGATAATTAATTAAAAAAACTTATTTATTCGAATTTGTTGAGAAAAACTAAGTGCGGGATCTTATTTAGAATACTGATATGTATTTTGATCAAAATCGTTAGAACGGTGTTTGTAAAATTTGGCAGACAAAACGGTACCAAATATTGCAATGCTTAGTTTGAAAGATACTATTGCTTAACTATTTAGCTGAAAACCGAGTATAAGTTATTGTCTTGGATGTAAGCATTGTTTGGTTTTTAAATTTTCATCGAAATCGAAAATGCGGTTTTCGACATGTGAGCAGTTTTTGAAATAAGCGTTTTCGGTCGAATTGAAAATTAAGGATGCAATAATTTTGAGAATGTCAATTTTTCTGTAAGTTTGTATTTTGGTAAACATTTTTATCGCCGTTTTCAGGTAAACTTAAGAACACTAAATTTTTAGAAAATTAGTTTTTTCAATAATCGATTTTACTATAATATAGAGAAAAACTTAGTTTTCCAATTAGTTGGAAATGACCATATCACTTTAGAAATTAACTTTTATTACAATTGTATATTCGAGATAGATTTATGTCCAAATTTAAAAAGTACCTACAGTTATTCGAATTTTCAGCCAAAAACTGATTATGCAAACATGTTAATCTCACCTACTTAAGCTCAAAAATAAATTTTGGTTAAAATCGTTTGAGCCTTCGATGCACAGTGTATAAACTTAACGTTCACGATTGACTAAAATTATAGAGCAATCATCTAAGTTCAAAAATTATAGAAAATTCTAAAAGAGTTTTTATTTTTTCAAAAAATCCTTTTAAGTCTTCGAAAATGCTAGATCTAGCATTAAAAATGCCAGATGGCATCACTGCTCATCGGAATCATAACTGAATTCCCAATTGAATAGGTCACCAAAAGCCTCAACTATATATTCGCTTTTTGGTGCCTTTTTAGCGCTTTAATAGTTGCTCGGGCTTTAGTTATAACCGCGTTCTTTTTTGCAATTCTGTTTCAAGTAGCCTCAAGAATGACTTAAATTCCGCACTGAAACCTGTTTTTAAATGTCGAGCTAACTCTATTACAAGTAAAGAAAGACTTTCATGGACTATTCAATGGCACATCCATGGCTGAGGAAAATCGACCACGACAATAAAGAGTCCCGTCTTTCTAGCTCTTTGGAAGGCACTGCTGGAAGACAATCTTGTTGGGCAGTCGTTTTCTTGCATACACAACTGATTTTAATTATTTTTAGAATACAAGCATTAATTATTGATGCTTCTCGTGGGCTGCTCCCTATTTTCTTCCACCATCTACACTACCAGGGACCACCTTTGGTCATATTGCCGTTTGGTATCACGATCGTCGTTGAGCCGCTTTCTGACACTCTAACCCAACAATTTCAGTGTGTGACCGTGTTCTAGACCGTGTTCTTCTACCTTTAAAGCTGTGGTTATAATACTCCAACCTGCGGGATGCCATTTTTCATAGCCTCCACTCACAGCAGTCAGCTTTTGAATCAATAAACCTGTTTAACGAAATTCGGTCGTTACAGTGACCTATATCCCTAGTTAAACCATGGTACTGATGGTTTGTTGAAGGTTTCGTTAAAATATTTTTTAAAGCTGTATTAATATTTAGAGCGGCTCGGTACCTTTGCAAGCTCTTTAGCGATCGCAGATTTTTCCACAGAGCTAAATAAAGAGCTGTATCTTTTCCTTCCCTTGAAGTAGGTGTATCGCCTTTTATAAATGCTTCTTTTGGGATATTCTTGCGTCTATTCAGATCTATCAATATCAATCATTCCAACATTCTTCAGAAAAATAATGGCAAGTAAGGGGATATAAAAGTTCTCTTTTCAAATTATTATATAACATTTCCACCGTTTACTTTGGTAACCTATTTCCCTTATTGCTACTCTTGTCGTTTTCTAAACAAACAACAAGCGTGCAACATCAAATTTTACTCAGCTACTCTCTCTCTAACTTTATCTTCTTGGAAAGATAACGTCAGAGAGTCGAGCTAGTCAGGACTAGAAAACAAGCAGGCTGTTCTTTGAAAGCCTTTGAAAAGTGTAGACCTATTTTTAGTTCATACGGGATTTTATAAAATTAGTTTAAACCATTTGAATAATAAAATAAAAAATATTAAACTATTGTACAAATATAAAAGTGCGGTGAATTTTGTTTTGTTAGTAAAAATATAAAATAAACTAATAAACATAAGGTTTATTCATTCGTCAAAAATAAAAAGTAAATAAATAGCCGAATGGTTGTAAGAAGTTAGGCCTAGTTGTTACCCTACTGCTTGTATCCGAAATTTAAGAGAATAATCTGAACTTGCCTGTTTGCCATATTTTGAACGTTTGATCAGCAGATTAACCAGGCTCAAGATTGGTCTAAGAGGGTCCAAGCAGGTAATTTACAAAAAATGTTTTTAGCCTTTCACACAGTAAGCCAGACAAGATGTTCAATACACTGTTAGCCGGCTGATGCTTCCTTAGATGGTTCAGTTTATATGGCTTCCTTTCTTGTAAATCCATACAGTTAACTAGACATTGAACTTTTTTCCTACAGCAGGCGAATTTAAATTTTTTTTAATACTTTCATCAAAGTCGAATTTGAGTTTACTTCGCCAACTCAGCCAGACCCGTTTTTATTTTATAAACCCCTTAGTACAATTTCAATGTCGTCATTTTCTCATCGAAATTTTGTGCTTGTTAAACCAGGGGTCGAATCGCGTCCTACGTGAACGAGCATTTTGTGAGGGAATTTGTTTTTGTTTCACATGTGAAACCAACTCAATTCCGTGAACGGAAGTGGCGGTTCGACCCCTGGTTTTTCGTGGATGCTTTAGCCATTAATGCCTTGACGAATTATGTTGTTTAGAATTGAAGATGCATGCCAACAGCTGCAGTTGACTTGTATAATTCCCGTGGATAGTTTTCTTTTTCGGAGCTTCAAGTGTTTCAAGCGGTAGCGAATTGTTGCCAAAATGCACAATTTCAGCGGTTAGTTGAAATGTTGGTTATAAAAGTTCAACATCAGCAGCCGAAGAGTACCTACCCATCCAAATGAGATGCTGTTCCTTTGAGGCTTCATTTAAGTCTCTTCCTCCTTTCGTTATTTCCTTGTCAATATTGTCACATCCTCGGATTACATAGACTTACTTTTGAAACACATACGAGTATGTATACCACTAGAGCACTCAACATCTTTTTACCATCAGCGCATTGAACGCTCATTATACGTATCAAAATGTTGGTCAAGTGAAAGGGAAGTTTGATTTTTAGGTCACATACAAGTGGAGTTTCCCTGCCTCGCATAATAAGTACACCTATTCGAAGCACTCGGAGGAATTCGCACAACCACATACGCATTCTTATGCCCGAGTTAATCCTTTTAAAAGAATTGCATCTGCAACCTCACTCGTCTAGAAGCCTACCACTTTTTTTTTCCTTATTCCTGCCGAGTTCTTATATATTTTATGGAAATAGAAAAAGAAACTGCGACGAATAATGAGGTGAAGAATATAAATTCATTAAAACATCCACTCCAGAGTTAGAAGAGGAAATGGAGGCATAATTTCCATTCATCTGCCATCGTACTGCACTCTCCGACTTGCCATAAACATTGCGGCGAAGTGCATAATACGTGCCACTATAAAAAATAATTTCCCTCCGTCTACATCTTGATAATTATACGGCAAATATAAACTTCAAGCATTGTCATCCGCAAATGAGAAAACGATGACAACTCGTCCTTAAAGCCCGAGGTATTAATCTGAGACAACGTTCCCTAGATTGTGCAAAGAACTTTAAATTGAATCACCAAAGAGCCTGATTTCATTTTGAACTAAACAAAATAAAGAAACGGGTTATTTTGTTATAAAATAGGTAGGTATCCTCCATATCCTTGTTAGGAAGAAAAATGGGCCAAAAACAAAGCAAGCCAAGAGCATCAAGAAAATTCTCCCCAAAAGGACAATAAATCGAGAAAAATGCTTAAATGCAAGAGGCAAACAAAAATACCTAACAGAGATAAAGAGAATGAAAGAAAACTGTAAGGAAAATTTCAGACTCTGACAATAAGCACTAGGAAAAATCACCCCAGGTTAACTCGACATGGGACATAAATCTGTGGAAATATTCTGCATTCAAAGGAAGAGAGTCTAGTAGGTATAGGACTAAACTGAATTTCGAATTTCTCCTCTGTGCACGAATTCCGAAAATACCCGCGTGACGTTCGCATTAAAGGTGGCCCCAGGGTACGGTTGCTTCTAAGCCGGTTAAGTGGAATTTATACTGGAAGAGAAATAGCCAAAATGTTTCCACTTTGACTATTTGCACATGTTTTCCCAGCCCTAGGTATATGTGGCTTTGGGAGAGAGGGAAAATCACCAGCTAACAGCTTTTCACGAAAAACAATTTCGATTATTAATCGGTAAAGTATTGATTCCCACTGAGTGCTCCTGATTGATACGCGCATTCAAATGGATGGTGACTTTGACGGTGTGAAATGTTGCCACACTTTAATAGAATGAATGGTCATGGTCGTGGACTAAGAATAGCCGGAACATTTCACAAACACACGCAAGTTATTGTGAAGAACTATTATAACACTGATATGTTCGTTTGGGCATTCTTTTGAAACATGAAACGCATGAAAGCCTGCCTAAGAGTAAGGGGATTTGCCGATTTACAAACTTCGCAAGGAGATAACTTTTGGAATTAATAAGGACTTTTTGGTAAACTTGATTTATGTGTGTGGACTTTGAGTTGTCCAACTTTGATTAGTTGGTGGAATATTTTTGGGAACCTCTTTCCATCTGCTGAAGGATATCAGCATTGTGCATGTGCATGTGCATGAGTTGCTGCGTGTTTTAGTTTCGGATTTGTATTTAAGCGTCGAATGTGCTGCAATTTTTCCAATCGAACTAGTTAAAGTCCGGAAAGGAATATTTGCAACTCAGTCTCACTCTTTTCTTCTGTTTCTATGCTTATCGAACTTGGTATAATGAATTTAGTTCACTCCAGTTGTTCAAGTCGTCTTATCCTGTTTTGAGCGTATTTTTTTGTGTGGATCTATGTCCCATAGCCCATATTAAGAGTTTTCCAATAAGAGGTGTTATTTTGGTATTCACAGAAAAATGTCATTTTTGATTTAAATGATCGGATGCTTTCATAAAAAAGAGGAAGGTATGCCGTTAATAATGAAAAACAACATCAGCCAAATGGCGACCACGAGCACGCATACAGGACCATATTCTTTCACAATAACACCTCTTATTGGAAAAGCCTTTAGTTCGATTCTAAAGTTTCCTGACATGCAAACCGTTGGTATGCAGTCTATACTGAACTTGAACTTTCACTGGCACTTTAATTATAGGGTGGTATATCGCTAACTACCTTCAAATACCCGCACTAAGTTGGTTAAGGCCGCCCTCCGAAGGTTGACTTTTTTTTTATTTTATCTTAGTTTGGTAAATGTTGTCAATGTTAAAAAAATATTTTACTTACTCGGGAAAAGCCGAAAATAGTCATTTGGGGATTTTCAGTATACCGGCAGCTTTTAAGCTGGCACATTCAAGGCCGGGATTCTGCTTTTAAAATTTAAATATGTTAAATTACCTTTGGGAGTAGGTAGCTATTGGGAATGAAGCCAGAAAGAACGAATTTCTTTGGCTGCACATTCGACGCACATACGTTTAACGAATCCCATCTCAAAGTGCCTTCACTTGTACACTTTCGCCGTTTAGATCTCACACCGCACTAAAGTTAAAAAATCAAAATTCACAAATTGTTTATTGAAGAAAGAGGAAGAGTCAACAGAGCAATGTCGCCTACATGCAACATGGTACATTTGGGAAAAGTCTTAGTCTTTCACAACGTTTTTCACCCTTCCCTACGATTTCTAATTCCCAAACCTAATAAATGGATATATATAAAAATGGGGCCTTAAAATTGTGTTCGTTTGTTGCCGATTCACGCCTTAACACGTTTACCAATTTTAACAAACCTTTCACACATCTTTGGTACTTGTCTTTATATGGTTCTTGTGAAGTTTGGTTGAAATTGGAAGACGTATGTGTGTGTTATGCGTGTGTGAAAAACTCGTGAATTTCGGTTGCGCTGTTGTCGATCCCCTAAACTACTCAACCGATTTCAATGAAATTTTGTGGATGTGTGTGTATGGTTGGTTAAAGTTTGAAAGATAGGACTACTTTGGACCCGATAGGTGGCACCCGCTTTTATAAGTGGGATAGAAAAACAGGTTGTAGCAACTCCCATTCAAAAAAACAATAATTGAAATTATTATTGGACATTTAAAACTTTGCGGGATTTAATACGCAAGGCATGGGCAAGACCGGGTGGGTACAGCTATATGTAAAAAAGACTGACGTCCGTTTGTGCACTCATAACTCGTAAAAAAACATAAAACAAAACATAAAAAAAAAATATTTTCTTAATCAACATAAACTAAAATTAGAGTAGCCCGCATTTCGAACTACTAACATTTAACCATGGAAATGCGAGAAAATAATTTTTAAGTTATGTTTGTATTTATTTTATTATTTGTTGTCTGAGTTGGAAAAATAAATCTTTGTCCCAAACCCGTTCCGTTCCGTTCGCCGTTCCAGTCGTTCGGTATATTAGTCTGAAGCTATGTTTAAAGTTGGCAGCCGTGAATAATTTCAAATGTCCCACTCCCTAACCAAACACTTCTGCAATGACACCAGAGTTGCCATGTGATTGGGAAGGGTTTTCCATCGGAAAAACTTTTTTGCTACTTATTAAAGTAAGGTACTTATTAAACTTCCAAGCTTTGATCAATGTTGATTCACTAATTTTCACAACTGGTGCATTATTCGGAGTAATATTTGCGATTTTGGATAAATATCTTCGGCTCCAGTAGACCGTCATGCATATTTTTCAATTCTCTACTTTATTCGTACTTACCAAGCCCAAAACTTGAACTAGAGATTAAAAAGGGTTTAATTACCTATCGATCGGCCAACATTATGTTAACAAATTTTAAATACTTTGTGGGTTCGATGCACTTCCCTTTTTTGTAAAATAAGAAATTTCTATCTCTTTAACCACAAAGGAATATTTTTTTTTGAAAAGGCATATTTTTTCGGATTTAGGCATAAGAATCCAATATGGGTTGGCATCACTGGTTGTGGTAGGTAATGCTTGAATTTTGCAGCAAATTTAGAAATAGAGACATGTTGCATTGACATATTTGGGTACATTACTGACTTAATTTCCTTTTATTGGCGTCGCCATTCGTTCGGCTAGGACTGCATTTGCTGGGCATACTAGCATGCGTATCTGTCATAGTGACAAACAGATAAGAAAAGGATTAAAATATTTTTAAAACATCCATCGACCGAAACTTGGAAAAAAAAGCAAACAACAAAAAGCCATTATCCAAATTTTGTTTCTTTCTACCAACCTTACTTAAGGTTGTGCTACAGTTCGGGCTCCGGGGTGGACCTGGGCTTTCTACCAACCAGAGGAGAATAAAAAATAAGGACTATTTTTTTTTTTTTTATCAGATCATTAACATTCACACATCGAATATTGGCCCAGTCACGGCCGTGTGAAAAAACGACTCTAGCCAGTCCTTGAGTCTACCTTTATTTTTGTTCGCGAAGCCATTTTTCATACGTCTGCCCATGAATCATACATTTCACGATGAACAAATTGCACCAGGCCATCTCTCCACTAGTGCTCCTGTTCATATATCCATGCAGAGAACTTAAGTGCCATATGCCACAATTTATATGCAACCTGCAACAGAACGCAATGAATCCATGTAAGCTAATTGGGTCCTTTATCGGTTCGTTCCTTAGTGCATGCTCATAGTATGTTGAGAATTTCTGTGCACGCACAGAGGCTTTTAATAATGCAATTTAAGCCCGCACACAAACACATGCAAACTATTCGGGGTGTTTTTTTTTTTTTTTTCTTTTTGCACTTCGAATTTGCGAAAGGGATTTTTCCACGTCCCAAGATAATTGCGTACGAAAGCGTAAATGACTATTAAAGGAATAACTTGCTTTGAAATTATGCAAACTCCGTTACGGTCGTATGAGTAAACGAACAGATCTGTAGTAACCTACGGTGTATATATATCGTATACTACACGTATGCTTGTCGTAAATAGTGGCAATGTCAGCCAGCCAGCAGATGGTATCTGCAAATATCACTTGACAGTGATTAATGAATTTTTTGGAGCGAAAAGAGAAATCCTTGATCTTTTGTAATGTAAGCGACGACGATTTCAATGTTATATAGAATTCGGGATGTGAATCTTCCTTTGGATACGTATTCATGGATCCGACAGCTATAAATATGTGCCCCTATTCGATGGGAATGCGGCCCGCGAAGCCTTCGTTAAGTGTTGATGTATTATTTCTACATGTATGGATGAGTTAACTATACCCTTTTTCATGGAGGTCGGCATCGGAGGGATCGATGTAATTGCCTAGATAATTTGGTGCTACAACATCACCCCGAGCTGTGATATGTGGGGCATTTGTAGTTTAATTGGCTGGAAGAATTTTTAGATTTACATCTTTATGAATATTTCGGGTGCACATGACAAATTTTATGTATCTTCGGGAGCATGTTTTTTATTGACGAATTTTGCCAAATTGCGCAGGCATGATTATGGTGTGGAGGATATGATTGTCGGTGGGCTGTTGGTTGCGTTTGTGAGGTACCAAACATGCAGAGCGCTATTCGTTTTTTTTTTTTTTTTTGAAACAAATACGAGTACAAAAAGAAAAGGACTAAACTATAGCAACACGATTTGTTCTCAATAATCCAGTACCTACGTAAAATAAATTGTGCTATTGTTAGAAAAAGGTTTTTTTTTAGGAATGTTTTCAAGTAGGTAGTTGTTATATTTATTTATATATTTAATTTCTTTTTAAGCTGTACTGTTATAAGGCATTTTGAAAATAACCACTGTACACATACATTTTTTTTAGTGCAGTAGCACAATTCTCCACAAGAAAGGAGACTCTCTAAACTGCGCCAACTATAGAGGCATCAGTCTCCTTAGCACTGCGTATAAGATCATGTCTGCTGTACTGTGTGAACGCCTGAAACCTTTCGTCAACGATCTGATAGGTCCCTACCCTATCAGTGCGGTTTTAGGCCCGGTAAGTCCACGACCGATCAAATATTCACACTACGGCAGATCCTGAAGAAAACCCAAGAAGTCCAGATCGATACTCACCATCTTTTTATCGATTTTAAGGCCGCATATGACAGCATTTATAGAGACGAGCTATACAGAGCCATGTCTAGTTTTGGCATCCCTGCCAAACTTGTCATATTGTGCAGATTGACGATAGAGAACGCTCGCTGCTCCGTAAAGGTCGGAAACAATCTCACCGAGACCTTTGATGTCAAAAAAGGATTTAGACAAGGTGACGCGCTGTCATGTGACTTCTTCAACATCATTCTTCAGAAAATTGTGCGAAACTCACAAGCCAACACCAGAGGCACAATTTTCCATAAGTCTGTGCAACTACTTGCATACGCTGACGACATTGATATCATTGGCAGCACACAGCGAGCTGTCACTGGTGCGTTTGCTAGCATTAGTACAGAAGCGGAAAAAATTAGTTTAGTGGTGAATGAGGGTAAAATAAAATATATGCTGTCAACAAGAAGGGACACACAACATCGAAGAATCGGACAGAACGTCACGATAGACAGCTATAACTTTGAGGTAGTTAGGGACTTTGTCTACCTCGGATCCGCTATAAACTCTGACAATGACATCACATCAGAAATCAAGCGAAGAATCACACTTGCCAACCGCTGTTTCTTTGGCCTAAGACGGCAATTGATTAGTAAGGCCTTGTCAAGAAGCACTAAGGAGATTCTATATAAGACTCTCATCATCCCTGTCCTGCTCTATGGCGCAGAAGCATGGACCCCAGCAAAAATGGATGAGGATCTTCTTGGTCGCTTCGAACGCAAAATTCTTCGAGTGATTTTTGGTCCCGTTTGCGTTGACGGGATTTGGAGGAGAAGATTTAACAGCGAACTCTACGAGCTGTACAGCGACATCGACCTGTTCAGAAAAGTGCGCATTAGTCGTCTAAGATGGTTAGGGTATGTAGAGCGAATGGACACCAACGCTCCGGCCCGGAGAGTCTTCGATTCCAACCCAGAGGGACAACGCAGTAGAGGAAGACCTCGCCTTAGGTGGCGCGCGCAAGTGGAAGGGGACCTTAACCAACTTGGAGTGCGCAACTGGAGGCAGTTAGCCAAAGATCGCGCTAACTGGAGAGGCGTATTGGTTGAGGCCCAGGTCCACCCCGGACTGTAGCGCAACCTTAAGTAAGTAAGTAAGTAGAACAGTGGGAAAGTTTCGCACCTACATCACTTTTAATTTTTTCGAATAAATTTGAATCCAGAAAATATTTGGTAGATAGGTACTTAGGTACTAACATTTTGGACTACACCCCAAAAGTGTGCACTGTCCTCTGGCTCCATTTTCAGCAGTTTGGTTTTTTTCAATACATCAAAACTAGGTAAGGAGCAAACTTAGACTCGCTCACAATAGCTGGTGACGTGCAGCTCAAATTTATACTCGAATTTGGAATTTCGCGTCTTTTAAAATGTGTAGGGGCTAATTGTTGGCAGCAAAATAGCGATCTTAATAATTTTATTTTTATTTATTAACAAGTAAAATTAATTTTAATATTAAAACATATAAATTAGAGCACTCGCTACAGGGGCTTTCGGCTGTGATTACTTCAATACAATCATCCCGAATGAGATCAAGTAAAAGCCAATAGTCTCCGCAGTTAGGCTCTTTTAAATCTATTACCCTCTAACTTTGTAATAACAAGTTAATAAATAATAGTAATAAGATCAAGTATTCATGTTTCTCCTACTAACGACAAACAATCCAAAATGACATAATTTCATACACAATCCTTAGAGTCCCACTGCTTTACATTCTCAGAAGTGTCTACTTGTTCGTAAGTCTCAATACCAGCACTGTATTTGCGATTTGTTTCACTATCCCCATCATCGTCATTGTGGATTATTTATGTCCGCATTATCCTGCGATTATCTCCTACTTAAGTCGGATATTTCCGAATGTGTTTTGTTCCTTTTCGGCTTGTAGTGATTCAAATTAAATTCCTCAAACTGATACCATTTCGTCGTTTGTCTCTTTGTCAGTCCAATCTCTTCAGAAACATCCCGCCCAGCGCCAGCGCTTGCGAAACCTTTTTTACCCTGACAGCAGTATCTAAGATTAAATGCATAGAACAAAGTGCAGTCACAGTATACAGTGATTACCGTCAGTCGGGTAAAGCGTTTTTTTTTACAATAGGTATCCCTTGTTAAAGTTACATAACGGCCTATGGTAAAAGGTTGCAATTTCTCCGCATTGAAGTATCGGCAATTACCTTTCGTAACAGGTACTAGACATAATAGCCTTGACAATTACCTCTATTCATTTGCTTTGGCTTTGGCAACCCCATAAAGGGGTACGCGCAGCCAAAGCGGGGGAATATTGTTTCCTAATAGGAAACAGGAAATTGAGGGAAAATGTGATTTTATTGATTTGCTATTCTTAGTTCCTTTATTGCTGCATCTCTTGTAGACGCATTTTGTATCGTAGATAAAGTAAGCACTCAATAAGCCCTTTTAATGGTTAATGGTCATTGTCATTGTATGCCTTCTTGTATTCAAGTGAATAAAGCTATAGAGGTTTTCACAGCGACGTTCGTGGTTCGCGCAAGTATTTGAAGAAAGTATTTAAATAAAACATTAAGAAACGAGCTATAAAAACTCTTTAACGATGGATGATGACAACAAGGAAGATGTAAGTTCAAATGATTTTGATCTCTTTAGTAATCAAAATGATAATTGAAGCGTTAAGAATGAGAAGGTGTTAAGTGACATTTTTGAAAATTTTGATGTTTTTTATCTGATAAACGTATTATGTGACAACTTAAATTTTGGTCTATTCGCCGATACTCTACTGTACTTAATATATGAGTTGGATATGGTTAAATGTAGTAAACACAACTTTTTAAATGAAAAGTGATGTAACTTCTAAAAAAAAAATACCACTTATTATAACGTTTAATAAATGAAGTCACGTTGTCTAAAATAGTATTTTCCTTATTTACTTTTATTTCGTATTACCGAACTCCATTTCTTTTATAGGCAGATTAAGGGGCAAACAACATTAAACGTCTTTTACTCGAAACTAGAAATTTGTCACTTAACACCTTCTCATTCTTAACGCTTCAATTTTATTCTGAATATTTTTTAACAACAGCAGTAATTCTTTTAAATATTATCTCAGCATTTTTAATTTTAAGTAAAATTAATACAAATTACTAAAGAAAGTGTATACTTGCCTTTAATACAAAAATTGTATCTATTAAATGCAATAGAGAGGTTGTATTCACCTAAATTTCTCGTTCACTGTCTTGGAATCTTCTCTCTTTTAATCGAAATCCTGGTTCTTTCTTATATGCACAAAATTTCTTATTGGTTTTCATTGTGTATTTGATAGATGTGCATCTTAATTTCCACACTTTTGAGAAATCGGCAACAAATATTTTGCTTCTTATTCAAACGACTTTTTCACTATTTATTTCCGACACAGCTACAAGATATTTTTTACTGTGCCACTAGTTGTAATTAAAAAAGTAAAAAGCGACAAACATTTATGGATATTATAATGTTTTTGAGAAAAAGACATTTTAATTGGAAAAAAGGCAGTTATCCATTTTTTTAGTTAACTATTTTTAACTGATTGAAATTTAAATTGTCACTTACCTATCTGTTCGTATTTGGCTGGTTTTTGTTTTACAGTTTTAAGTACCTATCTCAGAATAGAATTAAACAGCAAATAGACAGTTTATTTATGCATTAAAACAAAAATTAGAACATGTCTTACTCATCATCATCTTCAAATTTACCATGAGGCAAACTGTTGTAGAAGTCGAAGTATCTAATCACGGCTCATGGCCGGTGTCTTTGAAAATAGAGACATCCATTTAGAAATAACTTCCATGTTCAATGCAAGAATTTGCGTTTTTTTCTTTCTTTTTGTGCCATTTTTGTATACCTACAAATCCCCTTTTTGTTTACTTTTTCAAAATCTTTGAAGCCAGCCCTGTTCTCAAGCATTGTTCTCTTTTTCATAACGATTCGACTGTGTAATCCTTTTCGTTGTGAACAGAAGGGACCCAACCTACAAAGAAGTCTTGTTGCTGTATTGAAAAGCTTTCTCAGACATGGCGCAGTGTACAAAAATCTTTAAGTGGTTATAAGTTGGTTGTCACTGGGAGAAGCCTCGCTCAGTAGTCCGCTATAGTAAATTGTACATTCTTTTGGAAACATGCCTCCGAGAAGCCGGTTCTAAAATTTGTTTGACCTGCAACCGAAAGAGTTTTGCAAAAAAAAAAAAAAAAACATGTAGGGGAGAATGGGGCTAGTTGGCTGGAAAATTAAATTATTTTCTTTTTCTCTTGATTTAACCCTGACATCAAGACAGTTCAGATATAATTAAAAAAACATCCTTTTTGTCTTTATAAACAAAGTTGTTCAATTAAAAAAACAACAACCTGAAGACAATCTTTTTTTTTTTTTATCTTACTAAAGCACCTCGATTATGTCAACTAACCCTCCTACCGGGGTAAGTTGACTTACCTTATGGGATAAGTTGACCGACGCCGTGCGAAACTGAAATCTTAAAAAAAAAAACGTTAAGACTGTTGGTTGTTTAAACATATTCATCTAAACTGCTCTTCTGTATCGGAAAAGATTTGAATAGTTTTTGAATAACCATCTTTTTCCAAACTTTATTCACTTAATTTACTAATAGGATTTTCCTCCTTTTTCTTTTGAAGCTTTTGTACAAGCCTT
This sequence comes from Cheilosia urbana, assembly GCA_946477585.1. Classification (NCBI taxonomy): domain Eukaryota; kingdom Metazoa; phylum Arthropoda; class Insecta; order Diptera; family Syrphidae; genus Cheilosia; species Cheilosia urbana. Next base: position 27,818,828 of record OX297856.1, read on the forward strand.
TGTAGGGTTTTGTACGGGTTTCCTGTAAATCCTGTAAATCCTCGAAAAAATTATTGAGTCAACTAGCCCCGAAAAAAAATGAGTCAACTAACCCCGCCCGACTAACAAGATCTGCGCCAGACGTTCAGAAACGGCCGGAAAGAGGAAAATAAGAGAAAAAAAGACAAGAGTGAGGAAAAAATCGTTTTTCCTTAATATATATCAATGACATGCACTCGCGACGAAATACAAAAGGAGACTGAACGGGTATCGGTATTGAATGAAAAAACAAGAATGGACACAAAATTCACCTCTTCTCTTTGAAATAAATGACAGTGAGTCAACCTGCCCTGTGGCCAACTAGCCCCGGTCTCCCCTACTTGTCAATTGTTTTGAAAGAACAAATTCTCATTCTATAGTCCTTCTCGTGGGCGCTCGCCTGAAAATGGCTAATCAGTCTAACTGGTTACGGTTAGTGTCGGCCAAGGTTCTACGCTAACGTCTCAATCGTTTGTCGTGTTCCATTTAGTTTGAGGTTGGACTAAACCATTAAACCTGGGGCTGGGTTAGAGGCGTCATCCGCACCGTACCAGGACCGTCCAGGCTGAGGGCTCCAATAAATATTGCTCAAGTCGCTGACGGTGTACTCCGGATACCAGGCGCACTCCGGTTTCAATAAGCCTTATCTGCACAAGCGGGGCAATGTGCGGATGGACAGTATAGCACAGCAGAACACAGACTGGGTGCTCGCCGCCTGTTCCATTCGAACAACTTTGACCCCTATACCTATCAAGGAGGTCATCTGTCCTTACTCGGCACCATTGAGCCTTCAAGCTCATTCAGCATGCCTCTTGATGACATGCTACCGGAATACGTCTTCCATAAAAACTTCTCCATAATCATCCCCCCTAGGGAAGAATGGGAAAAATATAAACCTAATCCATCTCGACTTGGCATCATCTGGTACACAGACGGTTCTAATATGGAATCAGGGACTTGCTCTGGAATCTACGGTGAGTCAAGCCAGGTGAACTTGTCAGTCAGCCTTGGGAAAAACTTATCCATATTCCAGGCTTAAGTCCTTGCAATCAACCATTGCGCTAGAATAAATCTAAGTTCTAACACACGTGGAAAAAACATATTCATATTCTCAGATAGCCAAGCAGCTCTCAAAGCTCTTGACTCATCTGTCATCAAATGCAAACTTGTCTTAGAAACATTCTCAAACATCCATGAACTTTCTAAGAAAAACCTAGTCATCCTCCACTGGATTCCAGTCCATAGAGGCTTTGAGGGTAACGAATCAGCTGACTCACTGGCTAAAATCGGAGCAACCACTCCACTCATCGGACCTGAACCCTTCTGCGGAGTCAGCAAAAATCATTTCAGGAACTACATCAAGAACCAATCTCGTATAGAGTCTAACGAGATCTGGCAAAATACAGCTGGGCAGAAGCAGAATTGCACTAGAACATTTTACCCCAAATTCTCCTCCTGAAAATCACTCTTCTTGATTAATTTGGATAAAAACAACCTGAGAATACTAACAGGTGGCCACGGTTGCATGAAAAAAACATCTTCACCGCATTGGCGTCTCACCGGATACCATCTGTAGACTTTGTCTCGAGAGTGACGAATCTTCTCTTCACACAAGCACAGAATGTCCGGCCCTTTGTCGTCTCAGGAAAAACGTCCTTGGTGACACATTTCCGGTACGAAATCATTGATTCAGCATCTCTTGCGAATATACACCCAGAGATGATCCTGGTCTTCCTGACGGTCTCTGGAGAGAAAAGATGGCTCTAAGAATTTACCAGGGAAGGCACAATAGGCTCCTCTAAGAAGCCACTGTGCCAGAGCTCATTGAAACCTCTCCCGCCTTACAATCTAATCTAATCTAATCTAATCTAATATCTTAGAAAAGATTAATTAAATGTGAAATTAAGTACTTCCTTTCGAAGAGGGCAAGTTCCGTTTAATGCGCCCAATCCACAACAAAACTAGTCCCTTAATAAATAAATACTTCATTTCCACTCTCAGTGAGATAGTAATGCACTCTAGATCCATTTCAACCCCTCTACCTGTACAATCCAACAATCGTATATTCCGTTCGTTGATTTCCCTTCAATTGGAACAACCCCAAAGTGTTGCAAAAGCCCCTAAAACGGAAAAGTCAACCCTCACTCTCATTAAATTACGCCACTGAAGAATTCATTAACACAGCACCCAAGATGTATAACCAGACCTGCATAGCTACATACACTGAAAATCTTTAAGTGCACTCAGCTATTGCGATGCCCTTAAAAGCGTTTCCCTTGTTATTGTCCTTAAAGAAACAATATCATCGCACATAGTACATTTAACACTAAAAGTTCTCCACCATACATGCATTCACTGCGAGTGTGCTGCACTATATACCTATACAACTGCGATGGTACACATTTCCGGTGCGATTTGGTCCTATATTTCCAAAGTCAGTGATGGATTCACTAATGCAATATCCCGGCCAGCGAGCGCGCTCTACATATACACGTACGTATGTAAGTGGGCAAAAAGCATCCTTTCTAGTAATTTACGAACAAAATGGGTTAAGCACTCAATACCAAAACTGAAGATGAATCCACAATGTATTCCACTCGTTGCCTATATGCCGAGCGCCATTATTATGCATTATTACTGCAACGCACAGCCGAGCTGCACAGGAGGGCGCCCGGCCCCCAGCTGCTCTGATGGTTGCTCTGTGTAGGATCCATGCAATTGCCAGCAACTAGAATGTTTGTGGCCTCATTGCAATGGGGTTTCCTTCTAATAAACAGAAGGTGGTGACAAAAAGGTCAGAGTTGCATTAAACCGGGCGATTTTCTTTCGACTTTTCTGTGTATGCTTGATGGTGTACTACAGCCTGCAGGCGGACATAAACCCACCTGCCCTCTTCCTTCCAACAGTAGGCTTGTTTTAATTGTTCTAACTGAGTGGTATACCAATTCCTGTAGGTATGAGCCGCAGAGAATTTTCGGCACGCTGCATCCGCACAAACGAGCCAACGTACTCATTATATCCTGATTTGCACATTCAATGATTAATTATAGTTTATAGCGCTTAATGTTATGCATAATGGCTGGCAAAGTGGGCTGCTTCGATTGCATTGATTGCTGGGTTGGGTTTCCGTGTTGAGTGAACATTTCGCATTGTGTGCTCAATCAACAATGAAATGAAAACCGCCAACGAGCAGAAAGAAAATCGCTCCATTATGGAAAAGGGGGTGGAAAAAAAAAATCTCGAGGACGAGAAAGTTCACTTGGTTTATGCAAACGTTTACACAGAGACAACATGCTTATCTGATGTTGTTAGGACATGAGTTCAGATTAAATATTTAGATTGAGCGAACTTGGGTGAAGTTTCACAGACATGCATCATTATATCGAGTTGAAGAACTTCCTTCATGACTTTATTTCCGATAAATGAGCGATTCTCTTTTCGCTTGCGATCTATTCCCACTCGTCGTAAATCTTGTGAATTGTTTGATGTTTGAAAAAGCCATGAAAAGTCGGTTCGGTATATGGGGAGCCACCCACCCACGATACACGATAACCCCGATTCGGATTGGGTACTATGACAGCGGTTGTTCGATTTCAATAAATTAGCCGATGTGGATACAGGATATAGTTTGGAGGACAAATTAAGCGAGGGGTATTAAATACATTGAATGCCTGTGTCCCCAGATTTAGCTGTCAGTTAGTGAATAAAGGCTGTCATGTTCGACTCAGAGATATATATATATAAATTTAAAATGTTGAAATTGGAGCTGTCATCTGGTGTAGCTTCTAAATAATTCCATTTGTTGTCGAACTGGTTTCAATTAATCAGTTAGAGTTATCGTTTCAAATCTGTGCTACGAGTTAGGTAATATATTATTCAGAGCTACGGCTGCGATATGGAGCATTAATTTTTCACACAGCGTTTGGGGGCACCAAATTATAATATGATCAGAGCCGGCCTTGGGCATTCAAGCGCCCCGCTTGAGATTTTCTTCTGCGTCCTGTATTCCCGAGTGCTGATAATATTCACATAAAAGTCGTTAAAAAAGCTTCGTCGATTTCCTTTTACGCCTACAGAACAGAATTTGACATTTTCGGTCTTTCCAATGAAACTGCTGTCTATATCGGCACAAAGTGTGTTCTGTGTCCGTATCACAAACCAAACTTGTTGGGCAAAGCAAGGAAGACAAACGAACAAATTCACTTGCACTTTCCAGACTTAGGTAAATTATTTACCGACGCATCCAAAGAGATGATTATTCGATTGAAGTGAAAAGCTTTCGTCAGTATATTGCCACTTCCCTCATGACAAACATCTGTGAGCTGTCAGTGTCACTTCAAGGAGCAGTCACAACACACAAGGTCGAAGCAATGGCCACATTCAAGATCAAGATTATCTTAAGTCGACTGCATTGGTCTGGATGCAACTTGAACGCAAAAACTAGATTGGTCGGGAACGACGTCACATTTTCTACGTCAGCCACATACCCGAACTGTCAACTTAGTACGCAGTCACAAATTTCTTGACTAGATCATTGGCACCCCTTCATAAACGTCAATTTTCTGCCAATCAAAACCGAGATCCATTTAGTCAGACAGCTGTCAGACTTGCTCAACTAGATACTTGAACGTCCCTAATCTCTTTTTTGGCTTACGGAAATAACCCCCCAATGAAATAACCCCCACATGAAAAATGAAATAACCCCCCAAAATTTGTATGAAGGTGGGGATTTATTTCATGGGTTTTTTAGGACTTATTTTATACTTCAAATTGGGCGTACGCGAATCTCTTTCATTGTAAATATTACGAAATATGTATGGGGGCATGGTGCCCCCCTGCAGCAACCCTGCTTGGATGTACTGCTGGATTACGGGGCGAGTGCGAGGTTTTTTATTTGTATTTCTTGTTTAATTTTCAAAGTGTTAATTTGTTGATTTAAATATAACGAACTATGTTTGAAATTTCATAGAATTTTGGGGACTTATTTCATCATCGATTTGGGGGGTTAATCCGTTTTCCATTTGGTGTCTTATTTCGTTGGGGGCTATTTTCTGGACCCCTCTTTGTTGTCAGTATATTGGTGAAGTGATTGAACTTTTTGTTATGCGGGGTCCTAATTTTTATCTGGTAAATAGTTCATGGGATAATGCGGCCCTCCGTCCCTTGCGCCCTAGATGATCATCCCCAAAGTCCGCCACTGATCTAGGAATAAGTGCAGCCAACGATGTGTACGATAACTGGGGATGCAGTCGTTTTCATAGCGTATAACATACCCATAATCGACAATAGTTTTTTTGGCTTAAGTGATTTTTGCTCTCGGCCAGAAGTTTACGGAGCTATAGATAATTGCAACTTATCACTGTTGATATAGATATTAGTGCACTTAATTGACGGGTGTCAGCAGCAACTTAAAGTCTTCCTAATGCAACTATTTGTGCAACAGGTCTGAGTTTCAGGTTCATTGAAAGGTTTTTTTTTTTTCAATTCAATTATTCAAACTCAGCTGAGGTCATTTTCAATCGTCCCAAAAACTTAGAACTATAGCAAACGATTGGTTGCGACAATTCGGCATAGGATACCTATTGCACATCTATTTTGACTTAATTCTCTCTCTGTCCTTTTGCCTTCTTATAGCTTAGAGACTCCTGCATCAATTTTAAAGTCTTTTCTCTCAAGTTCAATGGACTATATGTTGATTGGACTATATGTTGATTGGACTATATTCTGGTCAGGTTCTAGTAAGCATATTGTTACGGTGCGATTTTATCGGCTGTGGCAACATTTCCGAAAAGCAATAAAATTAATTTAATGTACAAGTTTTTTTTTTAAGAAATTAAAAATCATTTAAGGGATGCGACGCCCCCGCATTGACCATTCCATATGCTGCATAAGCCGATTTCTCGCATTTGTCAAGACTCTAATGGTGTCTTGTCATGTAAATATCACCACAACAGCTTTACCCATTGGAACCAACCAAACCCATCTACACTATTTCATTGAAATCCGTTGAGTGGCTTAGGAGATCTACAACGACGCCATCTATTGTATTTAAGACTATCCTACCTTTCAAGTCGGAACCAACCGCACCCTTCAACAAAAATTCATTGAAATCCGTTGAATGGTTTCGGAGATCGACTGCAGCGCCACCTAACGGTTTTAAGACTATCCTATATTTCAAGCTGGAACAAACCGCTCCCACTATCTAAACGGACGTGCCCCTGTGAAAATATGTTTTTTGATTGTTGTAAAGAAGTCGGAGACACATCTCCAATTGATTTGGTTGACATTTTCTGCTTGTCAGATAAAAGACGAATTCTTTTAGTAATATTTTTAAAAATGATCTACTTTTCAAAATTGAACAGAATTTTTCAGCAATGTAAGGGACGTATTTTTTACAGCTTTAACTATCCTCTCAATCGTCAAGTATTTATGGCTTCAAAATATAAAGCAAGTGCGACGTCTGACGTGTCACATTCGATGCTTTTCAAACAATCGATTCAGAAGTCTGCTTGTCTACCGCGTTTTTGACGTCCAATTAATCGATGCTGTCGTTTGTCAGTGGTAGACAATTAAGCCCAATAACAGCCACATACGGTCGTCTTCATTTCCAACCACACTTACTATCTATGGTGTCGTTTTATTTTTTTTTTCCGTACATTGCCGACACATCGTTTCCCTTATGGACAGTCCTCTTTTATATTCGCACTATGAAGTCTAACGAAGCCAGCTGTCGCTTTATCTCTCTCTCAGATAGCAACTGGGCCAGTATTCAACCCGTTTTATGTATACGCACTGTTTCGCCTGGTATAGTGTCCCCGCACATCCAAGTGAGTAACAGCCGGGTGATTGAGAAGGCCAACAAGTCATTCTGCTCCATATCATGTCATTGCAGCAACGCAAGTGCAATTGTTACATCATATCGTACACGAAGGAGATTGCGTTGAATGAATTGAATAATGCGCCAACTGTTCGCACTTATTAACCTCCTTTTAGCCGAGGAAGAAGAATGAGAGTCATAACTGCAGCAGTGGATCAACCAGGGTTTGTGGTCCTGGTCATTCGTATTGGTTAATGAAAGTTGTCTGCATTTGAAAGGAGTTTTCCTCCTGCCCCCTGTCTGAATCTTTGTCCATGAATTGTTATGCAAAATAGAAAACAACAAAATCATGAATCCTGATGCTGCTACTCAACGCTCTATTGTGTGGGACGATAGTATTCGGTTTCGGAATGCGTAATTTTTTACTAGAGGTATTTATAATAATTTTGAGTTCAAGATTCACTACAATGTCTGTTTCTTTTATTTCAAAAGGGATTGTAAGCTACCATGAAAGAGTTTGATTAAAATATTTTATGGCATAGCAGTATAAATGAGTGTAATAATAATAACTGTTCCGTATTTCAATTGCTAAAAATGGTTCTGCTCACTCTGTTAAAAGTAATCACATCCACAATGGGAACCTCCGGCTTTTCTTCGATCAATCTTGAACAGGAAGGTACTAAATAAAATAAATAGTTGCCGCTACAGATTCATATAGGGCGTTCAAATCGTAGAAGAGGAGGATTACATTAAATTCAGCGGAAGGTATCTTGTTGGAGGTCATATTATATCAAATAATTTCCACAATAAAGAAATATTCATAAATGACTGACAACTTAAGAATAGTTTTCCAATCCTAAGAAACTAAATTGCATCCTATCTAATGCGTCAACTACCCAGTAAGTGGCTGGGCGAATGGGAGCTCCGAGATGGATGTATAGCTACCGTCGCGGCGTCACATTTTGTTCAAAAATTAAAAATTATGTTAAGCGATCGTTGAAATTCTTTTGATGTGAGACATCTATGTAGGCGTGACTTGGGAGTAAAATCGACTCAACCGGGACGGAAATTCCGTGGCGACGGTGGAACTTGGTCTGTCGCCATTGCCATTACTACGCCGCCGTTCTCGATTCCTAAACCACTCAATCGACTTCAATGAAATTCAATGGGTGTTTCTGTGTATGGTTGCTTGCAACTTAAAAGATGGAATCATTTTGGACCCGATAGGTGGCGCTGTTGCCGATCTCCGAAACTACTCAACTGATTTCAATTAAATTTTGTGGATGTATTGTGGTTGTCCGCCGGGAAGGTATACTACTTTGTTTTTCCGCCATTTTGGTAAACATTAGTCCTGACAGTTCATATTTGGCAGTCGTGAAGTAGACACGTGGCAAATTTATTATGAATCAATGTTCGATAAACCAACGTGTATTAATCGTTAAAACATTTAATCAAAATCAATCATCGATTACTGTGACGATGAGAAAGTTACGTGAAAAAATCATAATAAGTGACGAGGCACATTTTCCTTTGGATGGATAAGTGAATAAACAGAAAAGTCGGTTCCGGGCAATGGAAAATCCTCAAATTATTCATCAGTCATCTTTGCATCCATTAAAAGTTACAGTCTGGTGTGTAATTTGGTCAGGAGGAATAATTGGACCTTACTTCTTTGAAAATGAAAACGGCGTATCGGTAACTGTTAATGGAGAGCGATATCGTGATATGATTGAAAACTTTTTAACGCCACAACTTTATGCTTTGGGCTTGATTAACATGTGGTAGCAACAAGACGGTGCCACATCCATACATCCAGGATTACAATGGAATTACTGCAAGACCTCTTTCCACAACAAGTTATTTCAAGAAATGGTGATGTTGATTGGCCTCCACGGTCGGCTGATTTGACTGCTCCGGACTTCTTTTTGTAGGGATATCTGAAAAGCAAGGTTTATGCAAACAAACCAGAAACGCTTGGGCAACCCAAACAAAATATTCGTGATGAAATTAATGAAATAACGCGTGAAATGTGTGAGAATGTTATGAAAAATGTGCTCAAAAGGGCTCGCGTTTGTGAGACTAACAGAGGCGGAAATTTACCTGATATTGTATTCCATACATATTTGCCGACATTAAATAAAACATTTATCAATATAAGATCCATTCTCTTTCATTAAGTCAAAAATTATAAACAAACAAAGTAGTATACCTTCCCGGCGGACACCCTGTATATGGTTGGTTGTAATTGAAAGATAGGATTCAAACATTTTTTTCAATTCATTAAACTTAAAAATAGAAAACGTTGGATTGGATTCCATTATGCAAACTTTTTAAATGAGTGAATACTACTGCGCTGTATTAAGATTATAATATTATAAAGATTTGATTTTTAAATTAAATTTCACAATTAGCGAAAGAAGTCTCACGCCTGGTGGGATGTCACAAGCACACTCTCTGTTTTTTTTTTACTTATCGTCTCCTGGAAAGACGCTCCAAGAAACTCAGTAGGCAAATACTTACTATACTGTGGACTGTGGCAAGACTGGCAAAAATACTGTGCTTATGCTCTTGTGCAAAAAGATGACGATCGATGGATACGCCAGTGTATATTTTTCTCTTGTCTTGATGAACTGTCAGTGGCGTTTGAAAAGTTTCTACCAATGAACGTGCTTTATCTCAATTCAACCAACGATTATGACAGTTTCTCCCGTTCTCCCATCTCAATATGTCCACCAATGTATGAGTTCTGTATCATTTTTTCAAAGTTGTCAGCTGTCACGATATTTAACGGACACGTGTTACCATTAGCTGGCGTACATTTTGTTCATTTGGCAGTTTAAGAAGTTGCCGCAACACACAAGACGAATTCCATGGATTGGGACCATAAGTCGATGATAAAAGATTTAAAACATATTTCGTGGAAATTCATTTCATCACTTAGTGCCTTCCAAATATCCCAATATTTTTAATTTTACTGAGGAATATAATGATTTCGCTTATTTTGTATCTTGCTTTTATTGTTATCCTCCGTAAAATTTTTCGTTTCCCAATTTGCATATATATTTTATGCAGATGTTCGCATTTTGTTCCTTTGCGAGGGTTTTGGCGATTCGCCGGGGATTCTTACACATAAACGTTCACCGCGACATCAACCATTTTTCATGGAATTTGCATAATTATGTAATTGTATATCGCTTAGGGTTCCCAGATGAAATCCCGGCGAACGAAGAGCAAATCACAAGGTTTGTTGGGTATAAGTTTGGTAGCGGGGCATTTTATTTAACATTGTACCTAAATGCTGTCAGACAATCTTCATATCGGTTATGTTCTACATTTTTACGGCGAATTCGACTCTGTGTGACTAGACTTATGTTTTTTTTTGACACGTTCATGTCGCGAATTATCTGCACGTTTATACGCACAGCAAGCGTAGTTGATGCATTATTTTGACAGAAGTTTTATTCGCACTCGTTTGGCAACACTGCAAGCATTTGGAATGGAACCAAATAGAAAACGAAAAGTTGTGTAACCATAAGGCGATGACCGTTTTTTTTACCGGTGAAAGAAACAACAATTTGATTTAAACAGAAAACCGACAGATGGCTCATTTCTGAGAGATACATTATTATTGGTCCTTATCAAGAAGGACTTAGTCCGTAAAAATAATCGAACCACAGCCAGTGGTCCCAGATTGAGGGGAAAAGTGAAAATTTTCCAATTTTGAATGAAAAAGGCGAAAAGGAGGGACAGGCTTAAAAAACGGGGAAAATAAAAAGTTTTTGTGAAACGCAAAATGTTAAAAGATAGAATTAAGATGTATTTTTTCCATTATGAAATTATTTTAAAGAATGAATTGTTCATATTAAACATGAAAGAAAACAACCCATCGAACGTCTACGTAAGATTTTTTGATCTGAATGCATTCACTTGTTTTGTTTTTATGTAAAAGTAGTTAAAAAGGAAATTATTGGTATAATATGTATTTTTTATGAGGCAAGCTTATATTGAACTTGTTAATAAAAGCAGTTCTAGTTTTTCTTAGTTTTTCTTATTAAAACAAGTGCAAATTTAACTTAGGGGAGAAAAGGGGGATTTTTTTCTGAATTTTATTTTTAAAACTAATGTTTTTTCTGATTAAAAAAGGGAAAACAGTCTTCACAATCTAGGAACACTGAATACAGCAATTCTTGGATAAAAAAAAGTAAAAAAAAAAAATTCCAGATCGATACGTACCATCTTTATATCTATTTCGAGGCCACTTATAGGAGCAACTTTGAGGACGAACTCTAAGCAGTGATGTTAAATATTCTGTAATCAGCTTCACTTCTCCGGCACCTCTCGTACAGCCTTGAGCAACTATTCCCCACCCCAGTGTCAATTGTCACGTTTATACCATTTTGCAGCTCACCACTTAAGTGCTGCTGCATAACTTGCCTGAAATTCTTTCTATTGACCTGAACATCGGACACAACTTATCCCTCGTCAATTAGGAAATGCAATTGCGTTCCGCCTTGGAACGTTCACAATCTCCTCACAGATTAAAGTTGATCTTCTAATTCAATTAAAATAACTGCCGTCAGCAAAGCACTAACATCCTTTCATTTGACATGTGCTCGTGCTAAATGTAAAGCAGCTCCTCCAAACTCTTTACGGACCATGATAAACAATCAGCCCCGACAGAGCAAAAGTGCAGTCGTTTGCCAAGCACTCCTTCCGGCAGTACCTCTACCCGCATACATGCAGAATCCGTATTCCAGGCACGGCAACTTACTTATATCTGCCTCAACGACACCTGACGTGCACCCAGGGATTTGTCCACAGGATTATCTGTATTCGCAGCAGATACCAGATATCAGGAGAGGCTTCTCCTGGCACAATGTCCAATTGCATCATGTTGGTAATCGCTACATGGTATGGCAGGCGGTGTACATCAGCCCCCAGTGAGCAATATTGTAAAACATGCAGTCCTCTGTGGCAACTCACGCAGGCGGTACGGTTCAATCAATACGAGTATAGGTATTCATTATTATACGTTGCGTTTTAGGTCAACACCGCGACGAATAAACTAATGTAACCATCAAGGTGGTTACTGCACTTCTCATCCGGCATACGGGACACAGCGCACAGATGGAATTTAAATAATTGATTAGGAGCGGCAGCGCTGTCACAAGCCGCAATCCTCGGCGCAGTGTGGAAAATATTAATTTTATGAAAAAACCGCAGCAATCTTGAAATGGCTGTTCCATAATGTGTGCCATGGCTTCTATCATTGTTACAAATGCGGTGCGGGGGCTGTCAGAAGCGGAATTCGATTCGACCGCACCCACACACAGACACACAGGATATTAAATCCAAAAGGCTGTTCCAATTTAAGCATTTCACCATTTTGATTTTATAGATACAATTATATCTTTTATCTGTTCGACTGGACGCGCGCTGGTTGATTTACATTTGTTTGATTGAATCCCGAACCCGATAATGAATCACGGTTTCGCATAATATTCCGAATGGGACTCGCTGCCGCTGCTGCTGTGGTTGGCGGCCAAAATGCAATAAGTGCTACGTGTTAATTTTGCCGATTCGTATTTTCGTCATAATCTGGTCGGCAACTGTCCGGAAATTGGTTTTATTTCGGCTCGGGCTACAGTGTGTGTGTGTTGGAAACGCTTTACTACATTCTCACAGCGAAAACTCAGATCAAGGTTTGATGAGAATTCGGTAATCAAGTGTTAAATAGGGCGGACCGGACGGACGCCTTCATGTTGCGGCTATGCCATAGAAAACAATAAAATCGCAGGACGTGTCCGTATCCGAGCCGTCCGTCTCTGTTGTGGTTTCGATATCGCTTAAGCGTCGTAAAAATGTATAGTCCTCACAGTTGGAATTTGATAAAACACCCGGCTGTATATGTGGCAATAAATACTTCAGTAGCTAGATATACATTAAATAACGAGCCGTCAAGTTATTCGAAATATGTCGGATTTATGGTATAATCGCTTGTTGTGTTCGTAAATAAAGTCGACTCTGCTTACTTGAACCATCAATTTGGAACAAGTACTTTTCCACTTGAGCAGTATTGTCTCTTGGGCGAACTTCTAATAATTGAAATAAATTTACGTGACAAATTTCGGGTTTCAGTTAAGCGATTTTTTCAATAAAGCTCAGATCAGAGTCGACTGGTGTAAGGAATTTGAAAGGGGGCTGCTGTTAATTGTTAAGAAGGACTATGGCTTAAGCCCCTTAAAGTTATCTTGAGAAATCAGAACCAATTGATATTAAGAATTTTAACTCGATTGGTATTTCGAATCTGATTCTTAAAAGCTGCGTATTTTCTAGTTTTGAGGGCATATTTTCCGAAGCAGATATTGAAGGCAAGGTTGAGTAATAGGACGACACAGGCATGCAGCCGCGGTTCTTGATCGTTGTTCTGCTTTCGGGTGGTTTGGTGGCGCACATCGCACAAGTACGTTCATTTATGAAAAAAAACACAGCTACATTGTGTTTCTGAGGAAATGCGCAGCTGGCTGATGACGTGTGGTGTGGTGATGGAGGTATGGTGGAGGTGGTGTATATAGAAATTGAGCTCATGGTTTTTGTTTTAATGGTTGTTATAGTACCTACGTTGATACCTACAGTAAGGAAGTGAAACTTTAGTACTTACGCTGTTGAATTTAATTTTCTTAAATTGATGTTTTAAGTAAATAGATTTGTTTGATTTATTGTTTCACAATGCCAATGTTTACAGCGTTCTTTTTTTTACTTATAGAATGTTGATTTTAAACAAATATGCCGTTGAGAAAACGGTCAAATCTCTTTTATTGGAAATTACACAGTCTCACGCCGCGTACGAAGTTGCGGGCACAGCTAGTTAGGAATAAAATAATGGGGTGACATTCTGTAGCCTTATAAATACTAGAGGCGAATGGCTCATTCGATAAGTAGATGTACAATAGTTTTGGGCAGTGCGCCTACATTTTTTTACATACCTAATGTTTTTTAGAAGACAATTGAAAGCATTCTGCACAATGTTTCAGTATTGGACGATAGGACGTGACACCTTCGTGGCTTATATGATAGCCAAAAAATGGGTGCATCTTCGAAATGATCACAAATAAATAACCCTAAACCCTAAGACGTGAATTTATTTGGGTGATGGTGGTGAGATTCTGGAACCTTTTGCTTCATATAGCTTCGAAATCGAAAGAAAACTAAGTCAGCTACTAAGAATCCTCAAACTATGCCAATGATCCTATAACTATGCAATTAAAAATGGACCGTTTCTTAAATACTTGAGGGCAGAAGAAAACGAAAGTAGTAAACTTTTGCTTGAAAAACTTTCGTTTTCTTAAATGCGAAAATGATTTTCGTTTCTTTTTTTTTGTTATTCTACCGTAGTCCACTTTCAACATTTTAAGTAACAGATAAGAGGCCAGAACCCATCTGATAATCTTTTTTTTTTTTACCAATGGGAAGTGGTGGACGATACACTCGCTTTTGTGCTGTCTTCAGTCTATAACAATGCGATCAATTTGGAGCCTTCCAATTCCATCAATATCCGGACTTGTACACCCTGAGGTCAAGCCTGACAACCATGCATACTACATACATATATACCACTACAATTTATGTAAAATAGATTTAAGAAACCAAACACTGCAAACCGTTGGGCCCCTTTTATTGAGTCAACTTATATATATTAAATATTCACCTCCATTTGTTAAGTCAAATTGTATACCTAAGTATAAAAAAAGTTCAATAAAAGCAGATCTTATATACATATGTCTTAAACACAACATATTCGATTGATTTTTTTTTTCTGGGAAGACTGTGCGGATATGCAATATTTTGTTTATAAGCCAGGTTACTAAAGTGGATGAATTTCTACCACTGGGTGAACTCTAGTGTTAATTTAAATGCCATCTAATTCCACCTGATGGTGATATCCAATTTGAATCGCGAACTATTTTGCGTTTGAATTTCTATTTGTAGATATTTGTTAAATGCAATTAATTTTCTTTAAACCAGCAAAACTTGTTGCTTCGTGCATCGATACTGAAATGTATTTTTTTCCTGTCAAGTCAGTGGAAGAAACTTGGTCAAGGGTTTCATCGGCGGCTTCATTGAACACGCCCTTTGTTTCGTCCTCAGTATCACCAAAGCGAGTTTTCTGTACCACAGCTATATGCAACGTTGTCCTTTGAACCGAGAAAAAAGAGAAGGCGCTCCTTGCGCAACTATTTCGAACAATTTTCGTCCAATATTGCCGTTAAGGGCCATTTGACAATCGATTGCTTTATCTACGAAACTACTTTGAAAGTAGCCGTCCAACTACAAAACGATACAACTTCTCGACCGTATACAGCGTTTCCAGGACACCCTCACACAAATTTAATTATCGCAAATAGTTCGTCGATTTCGAAATGAAAAATACCAAAAAAGTAATCTAAATTAAAATCTGCATCTGCATGCGACTCCCCTGTGAGCACCAGTGTCGAGTGTCGACCCCAAGGGAGAAACTTTATTTTACCGAAAAACCAATAAAACTGTGTCTACCTCTGTTGCCACTCATGCACATGGTGTTGGTGTGTGCAATCAAACTCCATCCCATTACCAAAACCACTCCCACCCAATTGACTTTATCCCCATTGAGCCAGAGTGCGGCAAACATCGAACTTGTGCTGTGCAAATGCTCACAAACCCTATGCAGGAGTGGTGAGGAAAGTTTTTCAGGCGTTAAACGTTCCCATAATTAGTGTCACCTAACCTACATTTATAATACTGTGAAACATAAACTAAAGTGCATTTAACTTTGCTCCTTTAATTGCAGAAGGATTTATTCGTGAGCAAACTAGATCCAGGTTCACCACGAGGGGAGCGTAAACTTTCAGCTGCAAGTGCGTCTTCGATGAAAACAAAGTGGCTGAAAGCTTTTAGAAGCCTAAAGCCGGCTTCTGGTTCCGCAGCACAGCCAGATAGGTAAGTTGCACAATTTTGGCATCATTTCTGTGGTATCTCTGATATAGTTTTATGATCCCCATTGATTATATAATATCGTGTGATGTTGTTTCCCATGATTTATCGATTTTCGTTGTGCAATTTATTTTTTATGTATTTTTTAATCGCCCTTAAGTGTGCATATAGAGTGCACGTCATCTGTTCATTTATACATAATGTAGGTAGGGAGTAAGAATCTTTTTAGCCAACTCACTCTAATCTATCAAATTGGATTATGTGTTGGGATAGATATATTTATGTATGTGTCGACTGTCGAGGGCTAGGACCATGGGCGACGATGACAAACGAAAGAAATCAACTTTCCCGGACAAATTGGATCGATTTTCTATTTTTACTTTTTGTGCATTCACTGTCGACGTTGTAATTCAGTTTGATCGATGTATAACTTCAATCGCAAAGGACACAATTTATTTTTATCTTAAGCAGTGATTGGATTCGCATGTAGTTGTGTGAGTGTAAATTTATTTTTTGCCACTGTCATTTATATCGAGAGAGTTAAGTACACAGCGCGAATCACTGAAGAGACTTAAATTTGATTTAATGCAATTACTCTTGTATGACTGGCGCGGCTTATATGGAATGGAAAGTCGCTACATTACGGTAGTTCGATAAAAATAAGAACCTACGCGGATTATTATAAATCAGGGTTTGAAAGGAATCATTTGGGTCGATGGTTTTTGTCCGTCATACTGTTTTTTTTTTTTTTTTTTTGCGCAACTTTTGAACAGAAGCAAGTATTGCTCAGGGGAAAATATTTCTAACATTTAACACACTCAGACGAAACGTATATTTTTTTTTAAAACAACGATGAATCTTTTTTTTTTCAAAAACGAAAGAAATTTCTTCCATGAGCGCCCAATACAATTTTGGGCTACATATTATTTTACAAGTTTTGCGTTAATTTTATTCGCTTTATTCCTTCAAAAATCTAAAGACTATACATATATAAAAAAAAGTGCTTTCGAACAAACACGCACTTTTAAAACTTGGCAGCACTCTTACAGTGAAGTGACATCGAATAGCCGTTCAACTTGCATGCACACCAATTTATTTTGCAGGCCTTTTGATTTGACACAAGCCAATTTCAGAAAATAGAAGTCAAACAAAATTCGCGGGGGTTATAAGTGAGATGGGCAAGTGGGAAAAAAACAACAACTCCACGATTTTTGGGGTTCTTTTTGGACAGTGATTTTGGGCTACGTTTTTTTAAGGGTTGTTCTGGCAACCCTAGGGCGAAGTACACGGAAAGAACTGCATTGTCACCAATTTTGAGTTGCAAATCACGAATTACATATTTTTCGCAAATCACGACGATTTTGTCTTGAATTGATAAAAAATTCGTAATTCTACATTGAAAACGGCGAAAAATATCAAATTTTGTTTGTTGAATATTACGATTAGAAGTATTAATTCGAGCTTCAATTATTTTATTTTTAGTGATTTGCGATATTTTTGGCGCAATTCACTACTTCAATAGGTCAATTCCTCAAACACCACTTTAAAATCTCAAATTGCAAAAAATATTTCGTAATTCACCACCAATGATTTTTTTTTTTTTGAATGATGAATCAATAAAATCTTATAATAATTTCGCACATGTAAATTGAAAACGTAAATTGACGTAGAAAAGTCGTAAATTGCAAAATATGAATTGATAAAAATAAGTTGCAATTTACGATTAAGAATTTGTAATTGCAACTACTGAAGAAGTAAATCAACCCCTGTTGCAATCATATGATTGCTGATGAAATCATAATTGAAACAGAAAAGTGGTAGTTTATGATTTGTTTTTTGCATTTCACAACCACAGTAATATTAAATTGATAACTATTGGTTTCAAATTGCGATCGGTTGTGGCAATATGTTATTCACGTCCGATCGCATTATTGACACTGAGAAGTGTTGATTCGAGACTTTTGAGGGTCAATATCATCACCTCGTACAATTTCTAGAATTGCGAATTAGTAAATCCTGAGCTAAGCTCTAAAATGAGACAAACTTTTCGTGATTCGACGCTTATTTTTCTTGATTTGATCTTAAACTTCTTTCCGTGTACTATTTGCTGGAAATTCAAAGTCAAATTTTTGGATATATTTTTAAATCTTTTTCAGTTTGTTTTGTGATTTTTAGCACCCATCACTACTCACTCCATTAATATGGATTTAAATGATGAACTTCTGGCTTTATAAGGAGATGCATTTCGTTTTTAACCTATCAAAATCGGAGAAATCTTTAAATGATAACAAAATTGAAAAGTTTTTTGAAAGAGGGCAGAAGTCACTGTCGGTGGTCCGCGGAAAATATAAATTTTCGTTTGGGTTTTGAAGTCTTGTCAAGAACACTTCAAGCTTAGTAAAACGAAAAGCAGAGCTGCGCTGCAGGTCTTCTTATTTTAAGCTTCTGACAGAGCGATGAAAAGGCATTACGACCTAATAAGATCTCTTGTGCCATAGGGCCAGAAAAAGTTTTAGTTTTCCTCCACTGAACGTTAAGAAAATCCAACGCTTTAGCTTCAATTGACATTTTACTTTTATTAATTGTATCAAGTTTTTAGTTTAATGCTTTTTATAACGTACACAGACGATTTAGTGTATCTAAAAATCTTTATATTATAGGTATTATATTAAAAAAAAAATATCCCATTTCATTTGTATCAGGGATGATACGGAGCTTCGACTCCGAATCCGATATATCGGAACCTCCGGTTTAAATTGTACCTCCGAATCCGGATTCTGTTCCGATATAATCACATCGGAGGTTTTTCGGAGAAGCGTCGGTGACGAGGCGACCGATGAACATGAACAACGAAGAATTTTCGAGTTGCGACATCTTACAATACGACTGTCACTTCACTCTTTTATTTATTTTACATAAGTAGGCGAGGTTTGCATTGAAATTAGTGCGTGCGTCAATTTTGTATTTTAAAATTTTATATTTTAAGATTTTTTCTGTCTCCGTGTGACTCCCGATTCCGACTCCGCGGAGGTCGGTATGGGGCTTCCGACTCCGGTAAAACCACCTCCGTAACATACCTGATTTGTATGAGACATTCAAAAGCTAGGAGCTAGAAGGCATTCGAGAATTACAACTCTTCTTAGATATCAGCTTAGATCTTCGCTTCCGGACAACGGATAATGATAAAACATATCCTATCTGCTAATCTCGACAATTTTCAATCCAACTGTGAAAACCGGAATCAATTTCGTGCAGTACTTTTTTAATCTATTCCGAACAAACACCTTAGAGCGGGAGAAAAAGTTAGAGTTTAGCTTTATGATTTTAATTGTTCTTATCTTTGTTGACTTTTTTTATAGCAAAGTCCAAGGCTAGGGGCATATTTGTAAAAAATGCAATCGATGTAAAATGTTTCCGAGACAAACACTTTTAACACACTAAAAGAGTCGAGTCAAAAAACTCATTCAATCCATTTAAACAATGCGTCAAAAAACGTAAAAGATATCATTCAAAAACCTATAAAGAAACGCTTACAAAAGCTTATATAAGTCGTTGAAAAACTCTTCAATTATTACGTCAAAAACACATTAGAACAACTAAAAAACGTGTTCAGATGGCTTTTAAAAATGCATCCAAAATGGGTGATAAGTAGGTACTTGAAAAATGCAATAAAAATATTTTTAGGGTTCTTAGTAAGTTCTTTGAAACGTTTTCCAATGAGTTCCTCGACGCGTTTTTTAAGCTTTTTTAATGCATTTTCTGACGCAAGTTTTTAATCCATTTTTTAACGTTTTTGACTCATTTTTGAGTGGTTTTACTGCGCTCTTGGATCTTAAATTTTTCATTGTTCATGGTTCAAAGAAAAATTAGTTTGCTGTTTCGTAAACTTATTAAACGAGAGCACAATACATGTGGGCAGAACGGCACCAGCAATTTTTTCCCCAAACTCTCCTCCAGATAAACACTCTTCCTGATTAATCTGGACAAAAATTACCTGAGGATCCCAACAGGAATTATCAGCGGCTACATTCGCGTGTAAAAACGTCTTCACCGCATTGGCGTCTCACCGGATCCTATCTGCAGACTCTGTCTTGAGAATGACGAATCCTTTCTTCGCATACTGTGAAAAGATGGCTCTAGGAATTTACCAGGGAAGGTACAATAGCCTTGTTTACCACGATTGTTTGAACAATTTCGAGAATTATTATCTCAGCGAATAAAACCAACTTTTAACTTTTATTGGATTAATTCATTTATTTAAACGATGATTTATTTGAGATGACTGTCTGCCGTGGGGGATGAAAAGCGAATGTAAAAAAACGGTTGAATAAAATGCTAGGAAGCGTATGCTAGGAAAATCCAAAGCACGCAGCTTAGACATTAATAGTACTAGATTAATTAGAAAAGTACTAAGTATGGCCTGAGGGGCATTTCACAAAAGAGTTTATTTTTATAGCAAGACTTGAGAAGCAAGTGTAATTAATAATTATTATAGCATAATTGAGAAGCAAGTTCAGCTAAACAAGGCTCCTTTAAGAAGCCGCAGTGTCAGAGCCACTTGAAGACCTCCCGCTTCACAATGTTCCTATCTATCCATCTAAACTGTTTAAAGTTCTACATTTTGGAAGTTCTTCCCGCTTTTAACAAGGGCTTGACTACACCAAAGACGTATTGGATGCACCTTTTTGTTATCCGAATTCAAATTTTCTGCTGCAAAACATTGCGCAGTCTTAACACGCCTTAGGCAACATGAAATAGCTTTGAAATCTTGGGCACTCGGACAATAAAACGATACAAATAGGATCATCTGCGGCTGTCTCAATTTCTACTCAGCCAAATCAAAAACAGACGTCATTTGATAATCAAATTTCAATTGCTGATGTAATTGTCTGGTGCTCAAATTTGGCGCAGAATAGCCGTGGGCGCTAGTTAAAAATAAAAGCCTCGTATAAACCTATCGTTGCTATAAATTGATAAATTGTTCCCCCTTTAATTTAATATACATCTTCCTGATTCCACATGAAATGTATTTAGGTACATAAGTACCAATAAAAATATCTTTAACGACCGACAGCATCATTAAGATGTTTTTGTCCTGCTTCCATAAAATGATACCACAGGATATTATGGCAGAAGACGATTTTTACATTTTTTGTTACAGTCGTTGCTATAGTACCTCCATGCTGTTGTTTTCTATCTAATAAGACTTATTTACGCACGGGTTTCCCCCTGCAAAAGTCCAACTTTTCATTCAATGGCCACGGATAAGTATATCTAAAAAAAAGATGGAAACACCGAATCGACCTTATGCTGCACCGAAAGTAATTTATTTAAGAGCTTTCACAGTTTGGATTAAAACTCTTTCTCAATATTATTCGCTGATGACCGTCTTGTTTGCGGCGCAAGAACTATTTCTAAAACATAAATGGAATTACGGCTTCTATTCAATATTTTAAATGCAATACTCGTCGTAATTACTCAAAATGTTTGAAATTTCCAAAACCACCAGAGATACTTTTTGAAAAGCCTTTGAATGGCCCTTAGGTATGAGATTTCGGAGCTGCCATTCATTACGTCGTGTATTTTATTATATCATTAACATGGATTTTATGAAACTGCCTCGAAGCATACACAGCAGCGTTACATGGGGAAACTTCTGAATTATTTCCCTAATTTGAGTATAGCTGAGACTACTTGTGTAGGTAGTATTTGAACCACATGAAGTTAAGGGAGGTTAATTTTTTCAATGTAGTACCCTTTTGGTAGAGCGAAGTGTAAAATGCGTGTGCCATGGGATTTTTTTTTAATTACAAATTACTCAAATTTTTGATAAATTTGTTTCAATTTGTCTATTTTTGAGGACCGTATACCTAAGGCGGGTAAACGGGTCTGATAAGTTAGACTGAAAAGGGGTAGGCCAGCAAATGAACTATTTATTCGGACATTCTGTGGAATTTTTCAACTTTAATTGTTCCCGTCTGGTGTTTGACAAGACTTAAGAACTGCTGTATACGAAATTGATTCAGGTTTTTACACTTGTAATGCATATCTCGCGATTTTTTAATTTTATCCGCTGGTCTACCATCTACCATCTACCATCTTTTTCCTAGCTTTCTTAAGCTTTCTGATGCCTTACATGACTAGAATTGAGTTTATTTTGCTATAAAGACACCCATAAAAATATGCGTTAACAGGTAAGAAATGGTATCGCTAATCGCATGTCCTGCAACGAACTATAAGGACACTCACAACAGGCCTTTGGCTCAATATTTGCATGATGTATAGAATCACTTGTCAGTGAGCTTTCTGGATGATGTTTGGTTAAAATCCAATCCATCGTTCAAATAAGTATTTAATTAAAAAGTGATACATTGTTAAATAATTAAAAATGATCATCATTAGCAATTTGCGTCACAACCTATTTATTATTATTACTACTACTTTTATTTATGCTTCGGTTAAAAAGTTGGTACACATTTGTTTAGTGCTGCCATTAGCCTAATTAGCTGCAGTCAGAAGTTATATAATTAAAAGCTAATAACGTTATTAATGTAATTGCCAAGTTAATGAATGGCCACAATTATTTATGGCAGTCGATTTGAACGAACTTTGCGATTACAAATGCAGTGTTAAAATATGATACTAACCTCGATATTGCGTGCATTGTGGAGCCAGTAAATATATTTTCAGTTCATTTATATGAGTTGTAGATAGTAGAACGGAAGTTGTTGCAAACAGGTTCGCATAGTTTGCTGAATTCTACCATTTCTGAGTGCATGCAATAAAACCTCAGGTGGCAGATGGCGCTGTTTGTCTATCGATTACATAAAGTTGCTGTCATTTTTATTTTCTCTTTTTGTCACTTTTAAATTAAATATAATTAAATTGAATAAAAGCTAAGTGAAAATTAAATTTCAACGTTTTATTCCCTGCAATTTCAAAAGTTTTTGGTTTGTTGCTGTGTGCAACAGAAGTTATGCATTAAATTCGATTGAAATATAATGCAATTATGTCCAGAAGTCCTACTAGGCCCTGTTTCACGAATCTATATAAACAAAAATTGAGCCTTAAAATTGTGTTCGTTTGTCGCCAATTCACGCCGTAACGCATTTACCGATTTAAACAAAACTTTCACACGTCTTTGGTATTGGTCTATATATGGTTTTTGTGAAGTTTGGTTGAAATCGGCAAACGTATGTGGGTGTTATGCGTGCGTGAAAATCACATGAATTTCAGTAATTTTTTTGTTTTTTCCGGGTGGCGCTGTTTGAAAGATATCCTCTTCAGACCCAGACGAATAAAAGCAGGAAAATGATAGATTTTAGTGGATTTTTAATCTTTAATGAGATGAAATAAGAGATTAGCATTTAAAAAAAAAAATATTTTTATTAACTTCATGGACAAATTCCTGGTGCACATATGTGTACCTCAGGTCTGTCATGGCATAAAATACCCTAATTTAACTTTATTAAAAAGTGATACAGTTAAAAAAAGTTGTTTTTTCAAATGCATAAGTAAACCTGTCACTTTGTGCAGATTGTACGGCAGCGAAATTTGCATCTAGGAAGCCTGCATTTCGATAAAAATCTATCGTAAAAAAAATGTTACTAGTATATAGTCCTGAAGTACACATATGTGTAACTCGAAAGTATGTAGCTCAAATATAGCTCAGTTTTGTTAGAACTAACATGAAAAGATAATATTTTCGAACTTACAAACTAAAATTGAACTCAGTAGCACATCACAAACAAAAAATAATACTGCAAAACAACAATTTAAAATTTTTACCTGAATAATTACTTTTTCAATCTGAGGAACCCAAAAAAAACGATAAAACTGGCCTACTATAAAATTCAAATAATGAAAGTTATTAAAGGCTTAGCGCCATCTAAAAATTTATACCGCAAAATGATTATATATACTTGATACTTAACTGCAGCTAATTGCGAAAAGATGGATGTAGTGTACCAAATAAATGTCTTAACAAAGGTGCACATATGTGCACCTACGGTCTGAAGAGGATATAGGACTATTTTAGACCCGATGCGATGGGTGGCGCTGTTGTCAATATCCTAAACCGCTCAAACGATTTCAATGAAATTTTGTGGCCGTGCATGATTGTACAAAATTTACAGCCGCCCTATAAATTGCCGCCCTATTTGTAGCTATTTGGAATTCATCAAGCGTAAACCTACAATGTGGATAAGATTGTTTGAAAACAGCTGTAAAATTAAATTTTATTAATTCGACTGCATTCTGATTCCCTGGAATAGCAGCATAATGTCAAGGGACCTAGCAAATATTTTTGTTGTGTGCCAAAAATGTTAAAATTTATATCACAACTTATATTAGACTTTAAATCCCTCACATTTTTAGGGTCGTCGAAAGAGGTTCTTACTTTAATTTTCCAGCTTACGAATTGGGTGATTTTTATGACACAAATGGCTGCCATATGTAAAGATAATTAGTGACAGCAGATTGGGAATCACCGCTTAATCACAAGCGGCTGTCCCCATTGCACCAGTTGCGGTAGGCTTTGAAAAAATGTTAATTTCTAAAAAGAGGATTATTTTTCGAATTGGTAATACTTTTTCAACCAAAGCAAATCTCAAAGCTGTAGGCAGTCTCGCCGGAAGTACTGCAGGCAGGCAAAAAAGGGGAGTATTTTGGGGGAAAAAAATAGTAGTACAGAGTACAAACATTTTTTAATCTTCGAAAATAAATGTTAGCACAAAAATGTCTGTCTTTTTCATTTTCAAATCATGAACATAAATTCAGTTACAAAAATGGGTGCGACTGTATCCAACAGTCTCGAAATATGTGTAAACACCGTGTATGCGGTATGTGTGTGGCTTGGTATCTACACGTCATTGAGAAAAGAGGGAATTGTAATAACCGTATTATTGATATATTATGAAATAACAAAAACATGCTTTATTTCACATCAACAAAAAGCTGAAATTAATATGCCCCAGCTCATAAATGTATGCAATGATAAAAACGTATGCAATGATAAAATGTATGAAATGATAAAACACAGTGACGCATTTCCGTCCCCGCAAGTTAAATGCGTGGAATTACTCCACCAGATTCCAACAACGCGCGCTTAGATGTTTACACATCAAAAAAAGCATAGGATCAGCAGCAGAG
This sequence comes from Cheilosia urbana, assembly GCA_946477585.1. NCBI lineage: Eukaryota > Metazoa > Arthropoda > Insecta > Diptera > Syrphidae > Cheilosia > Cheilosia urbana. The sequence goes on from OX297856.1 coordinate 27,843,783, forward strand.
TCGTTTGTTTTAGAAGAAACATTTAAAGTTTTTGTTTGCCTTTACCGACAAATTGAAGAAATAAATACCAAAAAATGCGTTGCTACATTGCATTTTCCTTTTTATTGTTTAAATTTATTAACACTTCACTGATAATCGTTATTAAATTCCGCGACTGATTGTTGTCGGAGGATATCGGAAACAATTCGTATGAAGCTGTCAAAAATTTCCCTCAAAAACAAACTTGATTGCATTGCAACGCAAAACGCTGGAGTGCGGGACATTTTTATCGGAATAATTTTCCGAAGAGTTGTTCGGTAGAACACCTCGCAGAAAAAATCCTCGGAATCGTAAAAAGTCATAGAATTTTCGGTTCCCACGGATACCTCACTAAGGCCGAATGCTCCAAAAACAACTAAAAAAGAAGACTCTAAAGTACAGTATCCTTGACTCCCTTATTAACACAATCAAACTTCAATGCTAATGGCATATAATTATGAACACAATGTCCATGCCCAGGCCGTGCTTAAGTTTATTTTTAAATTCTATACCTCAACAAAAATCACCCTACATTATAATAGACAAGTGGCCTCGTTGACTGCCGGTCGCCATACGAAACATACCCTGGATTTCCCCCAAAAATTCCACGAGAGGAGTAAGACCATTGCGGAAGTTTTAAGACTCTCATCTTCACATTGCGTTTCTGGCAAGTACAAGTCCGTGGTATTTTCCGCTGTCGTAAATTTTAAGCCTCATACCGCCAGCGAAAGGTGTGACAAGACAATCTGGAGTGACTTTCTTTCCTGTTTGAAAATTGTCAGTCCGGTTTCTAGAGAATAACCGTGCGACCTGGTACAAGTGTCGATAGTCTTAAGAGCTCCGCTTCAATTTGTTCGCTGAGTATATTGGAAGGAATTTGCCACCCCTCGCCAGCAGTAAAACGCCATTAGCGTAAAAGGAGCATGGTTGTGATGCCGATGTTTCTAAGCTGCACAAGAACTTTGCCCTTACTATAATTAAGTTGAGTATACCTTTTACCAATTGCAAGGTGTTTTATTGGCGTACATTTTAAAACCACTGCACGAAAATGGCACCGGTTTCCACACTTGCATTGGCAGGTATCGCTTTTATCATTTCTTTTGGCTTATCACAGAAATTTCTCCACGACTGGCGTTTGACTTTCTGAAATGCTTTCCAAAGTGTCTCTGATTTTCCCTTCTAACTCCTAACTTCCTCCCCAAATACGCCCAAATAAATATTTCCTGAGGAGCTGACACTTAATTTTTCAATTCGCTATTGGACAAACCTCTCAAAAAGAAAGAAAAAAAAAAAAACCCTTTTAAAAGTAGCTGTTTGCCAATCTTCTTACCAATAGTTCCTGTGCATTCGTCGTTCGTTTTTTCGGTTATAGCTGCGTTTATGACTGCGCCATTTCATCTAATTGTCACATTTCAGTTGGTCATTGTTTTGCCTACCTCTTCGCAGGTACTTGTAGTAAACTTTTACCCGCCCATCGACATCAATATATATATATGTAGTTAACTTTTTCTAGGTGTCTCTTTAATGGACAAACGTTTTTGTTGCTTTTGTTGCTAGGGTGTGCTACAATTGTTTTTACTTTTGACTAACAATTTCCTACGGCACGATTGTCGTCTCTTTTAAATGTATACACGTATGTTCAACCCTTGTATTTCAACATTTCCCTTAATCCTTATTGCATTTAACGTCCATCAAGTGTGTGTACATATCTGCAAGTTAATTTAGTTGCTGTCAATCAAAAAGTAATTAAGAAGCACCACGTCTTTCGAACGTACATATTTCGCTGTAGACAATGTGCGGGTGCTTCGTCACTGATCATACCACAACCCCTCCTTTTGCAAACAACCGTGTGACATTGAAAATATACAGCATTCCCAGACAAGGTTGGCTATGGATAAGACACTCAGGGACTAGATGTGTCTCTCAGAAGTATTTTGTAGGTGATTTGAGTTCGTAACGTGGAAAATGTATTCCAAAAAGAACCCCGAATTTTACAGTCAATTTTGTGAAATACTCTGAAGGTTACCCTAAAATGGGGGAAAAAAAACAGGCAAGAATTCCCTCTCTTACCGCTTTATAAGTGACATGTTCATTTACAAAGAGAACTTGTCACCTTTTACAAAATGGAAAAGTCCGTATACCCTTCCTGACAGAATGTAGGTACATCCCAAAGGAATAAATTTCATTGCTTGGCTTTAACTTAACAAAGCAAGCCAGTGGACATTTTTTCCCTACAATAAGATTTATTGTTGCCTGCATGTGTCTGCATGAAAAATCCACTCAAGAATAAAGCTACCCCCAATCTCTTAATCAAAATCCAATTCCCTTTACCACCCTGATGTGCCAGTAAGATTATGAATAAACAATAAACTTGTGTACAATGGGTTGCGAAGGGGAAGGATGTAATTCGATACCTGCGTCTGCATGCAGATATGTTGTACATTTTATCTGCAATGTAATTAATCATAATTAAATGGACCTCCACAAAATGCATTACTTACACTCATGTACGGCCGACGTTTCAGCGTTTAATTAACTGGCTTAATAAGTTCAGCCGATAATGTAATGCTTTTTATTTTTTGCTTTAACAGCTAATCCGCAAAGTCATAAAAGCGACACCAAGTACTCAAAAAATCAATATTGATGATGTATTACCAGATTTCAATCGAATCCCGGTTCCACTTTTTATCCACGAAGGAGTTAATTTCTGATAAAAAAAAATCAAATTCTGCTGGTGAATGATGTGATGAATGCGCTGTGGCCAAGAAGTAATTGGATTTTGAAGGGATTTTTTTTTTGACTATCTATATGGGACAATTCTTTTTCATGCAACGTAACCACACTTTTTCGTAGTTCCTGCTATATGCATGCATTCTTCTGTGAAACTTTGTACTATGGTCCTAAGAAGTTGAACAAAATCGTGACGTTTCTTTAACAAAACCAAGCCCTTTCGTAGACAACTTGTTTCAATGAACGATGTGTAAAGAGATATTCAGTAAAATTACTGTTCAAAAAATAGAGGTTACCGTTATGTGTCCCAATGAAATATGGCCCCAAAGAAAAATGAAAAAAGGCCCCAAAAAATGGGTAAATAATTCATAATGCAAAATGACCCCATTCCATTTATGCAATATTGCCCCAAATGAATGCAGAATGGCCCCAAATTTTTAGTACCATAAATGAAAAATTGCCCCAAAATAATGCATGGCAAGCAACAACAAAAATGATTACGAAATTGGGGAGTATTTTCATTGTTTTGGGGTGTTTTTGCATCGTTATGGGCCCATTTTTCATTTTCTTATTTTGGTACCAAATCAAAATTCTACTAGAAGAAACGCGAAGTATAGGTACCGTTGTTAAAACGGCGGCACTCTTTTCAAAGACAAAATAACTTGTTGAGAATTGAATCTGTGAGTAGATCAGTTTAGTGATGAAATTCACGCGAATTTTTCACTTTTATTTTCTCAAATTTTCTAAAGTTAAGATTCAGCTCAGGTTTTCAAATAACCTTTAATTTTAACTTAAGAAAATTTGAGAAAATAAAAGTAGAAAATTCGTGCGAATTCTCAAATTTTCTAAAGTTAAAACTAAAAGTCGAAAACCTGAGCTGACTGAGCTTTAGAAAATGAAAAATAAAAAAAAATTAAGATTCAGCTCAGGATTTCAAATACTTTTAAAATGAATGGCCGAGACAGTAACGATTGAAAACAGTCAAATCTATAAGTGTCGGTATTGCAGGCAAAACTTTTAAAATCCAATTCAAGCTTTTATTTAAAAAATAAAAAAATGTACAAACAATTTGTTTCTTTTTATTGAATATTTGTTGTAATTTGGGACTCTTTACATTGAATTTGGGGCAATTTTTCATTACTTTCTGGTGATATTTCATAAATTGCAAATTATTTATTTTCTTCATTCTTAAAAAAGGCAACAATAATATTACATTATATAGTCGCAGTGGCTTAGTGTTAGTGTGTTGGACTACTAAGCGAGGGGTCTCAGGTTCGAATCCCGCAAAATTGCCAAATTCCAACTTATGTTTTTTTCCACTGCGCTACCTCTTGCGAACGTCTGACAAACATCCGAGAGTATAAATGTCTTGAAAGAGCTTCTCAATTAGCCGTTTGGAGTCGGGATAAAATTGTAGATCCCTTCCATTCGTTCCAAAAATGAAAAACTCACACAAAACGAATGGTTGTGAGAAGCCAGGCCTAAGGTCTCTCCGGACCTGTTGCGGCAACTATTTATATATATTTTTAATATTACATTGATGTATTATTTCACAAACACAAAATGTAATTGTACGCCAAATTATCAATGAAAAAAGGCCCCAAAATAATGAAAAATGACCACAATCACATTCGTCACTAAAATTATAGAGCATCATACAAAATATTAAATTGCTCAACTTTTTGAAAAGATTCAAGAAACTATTTGAAATGTTGATATTTAGTCTTTAAACTGAAATAAGAAACATTTGCCTAGAACCGCAATGCACATATTATTTTTGTATTTATGTAAACAAAAAAAAATCAGTTCGCCGTAGTTCAGGCTTCAGGGGGTCAATTCGGGTTCTGTGAAAGAGTGAATCGAATAAATTGTTTTCACATCCACTTTTTTATTTCACATTGCTTTCATTTCTTCAATTCACTCGGTACTAAAAAGTGATTCTCGTTCAACAAATGAAACTATTTTGGTGAATTCAATATCACACAATGTGTTGTATCTTGCATGAAATTAGGTTCTCTATTTCATGAGAACATGAAAACTAATTATTCATATAAAAATTTCTGAAGTTTGGTTTCACATTTTCGAAAAAGAAGAATCCAAATTATGGTGACATGGTAAAAACATTTTCGTTTCACTTTTTCACAGAACGAGAATTGACCCCCAGGGCAAGACATTCATTTATTTATATTACTTTATGTATTTATTTTATTTAAAAAAAACCTAACGCTAAAATTCTTAACAAAATATGAAACACTATCTTATTAACAACAATTAACAGCAAATAAGGAATGAAATAATTCAAAATACTTCGCAATGTTGATGCGGGATTAGTTGCATGATAAAAAACAAACTAACTAATTTGTGACAATTAAAAAAATGTAAAACTGAACTAATTCGTATTGTTTAACTAAAGACTTATATATAGATTTCGAAAGATATTCGAATCAGACCACCATTGTCGGGTCTCTTTTCGTCTCTCTACCATACTATAAATCTTACCCAGAGAGACTCTGGATTTCTCCAGAGTTATTTACTGGGCATAATTTCTAGTGTTAATCTGTTTATGGGAGATCTGTTTCATCGACTGGGTCTCGACCCAATGCTTTCCCAAGATCTTCATTCTTCTGCCAGCCAACGCCGGTCATTGACACAGTACATGTGCCGCTGTCTCAGATTCCTCCATCAGGCATAGTTTACAGGTATCATCCTCTCTAAGGTCGACCTTTCTTAAGTGATACCCGAAATTACCATGTCCTATTAGCAAAGCCACCACCCATTTCAATGTTCCTCGTCTCATGCTTAGAACCCTACTTTGAATGGAGTAGGTGGGCCACTTAATTGCCATTTTAGCCTGTCAACATTATTCCACGGTTGATCACCTTCTCAGGTGTTCTGCCGTGATCCATTTGTGAATCAGCTGTTCTACCATTCCTTTGCCAATTGAATAGAATGGTTCTGGTCCCAGCAACTTTTCAGTTGACCCCTGTTTTGCAAGGGAGTCGCCTTTTCGTTGCCTTCGATCCCTATATGTCCTCGTACCCAAGTCAGTGTTACTTCATTTTTAGATGAACACTTATTGAGCTTGAGTACACATTCCAATGCCAATGATGTTGTGATGTTTGTTTGTTCCATGCATCTGATCACCGCCTGATTGTCCAGCGCTATAAGGATATTTCTTCCCTCCACCTGACTCTCAAGCAAGTAGTCCAACGCATGAAGCAATGAAATTATCTCAGCCTGCTATATACGGAAGTGTGTTTCCCGAGGCTAACGTGACGGGCTATATCCAGCTCTGCTGAATATATACCGCCCACTCCGCCATCCATCATGGATCCATCTGTGAAAATCACTATTTCACCACTCCATTTTTCTGGAAGTAATCCGTTCTCAATACGAGTTTTGTGATTCCTTTCCATAATCCCATCCATAGGCATGTTCAGCTCCCTAATCTCGTTTTTGACAAGTTCCAGGATCTTCCTATGCCCAATGCCCATAGATGGTATCACGATTGTGCCATTTCGCATCTCGATGCAAACGAAGTGCCGTTAGGGCCGCTGTTTTCTTAATAAATAAGTCCAGCGGTAAAATCCCCAGGATCGCACTTCCAATGCGCATGTTGGTGTTGTCCTTATTGCACCTGTAACTCCTATACCTACATGCTAAGCGTTGGACCCTATCTAGGTGCTTCCTCACAGTTTTCTGGGAGGCTTTCGCCCACCATTCAATCGAGGTGTATAGACTACTAAAGACTTAATGGTTATGGACACCTTTTAAAAAATATCTCTCTGTTTTGCACAAAATAAATATTAAAACTTCTTACCTACCCCAAGTTCGCAGAATGCTCATAAGTTTCATTTTTCTGCGGAAGTAAATTTTAAGGTTTTCAAAAGGGATATTTAATGAAAAATAAATGAAACAAAATTAAAATAAAAAAACACCAGCTTTCCCCTTAAATAATTTCTACCCCCAGATTTCCCCTCGTCGACCAAAAAAATAACCCTAAATCTGGGGGTAAAACCCCCAATATGGCCACGCTGCCACTGAACTAAATTTCTTCATTGAACTGGATCAATTCCGATTGAGTCCTCCCCAGAGTAAAAAATTACTTTACGTACGAAAATAACGAATGAAAAATCCTTCAACAATTGCAGCAACTTACATAAATAAATATACGCGAAATGAAAGCTCGTTGTGTGTACATTTCCGTTTAAATTGTTGTTTGAACGCACACTGATCACTGATGCTATACAACTATCATTGACTTTTGTGTGAGTGCGCATATTTTTCAAACGGATGTGTGCTATGAATTGGTAATTTTTTTTTTCGCAGCCCCCTACAGATAGGCACGTCCATGAAGCAATTTGAACAACGTCCACGGCTCGCTAATTTATCAGTCAGATAGTTTTGTATGTAACCGCTCTTGTGATTGTAAGGGGGCATTGTAACAGCAAAATCCACAATCCATAGAATTTTTATTGTGAGTAGACAAACTCACTGAGATTGAAAAATAAAAAAATAAAATAAAAAAAAATCCTGCAATTCGTTTTGTAAACAGTTGATTTCATTTTTTACTGCTACCGGGTTGAAGGACACTTGCAAGAATAAATAGGAAATCTTGCCTGTAACTGTCAATTGCGCTGTGGTTACCCACATACAACACTATAAGGAGATTAGGTCCTCAATGTGGGACAAATTGAAGGCACGCACTTGCAGTTCCAAGCCACATGAGGCTATTCATGATTGGAATAGCAACGAGAAAGTGAAGTATACGTCTTTACTATTTTGAGGTTACCCATTGCATTAAATGAATGTATGCAATAAATTACAGGATCTGCCCGCATTATGTGGCTGAGAACACTTTTCAGGATAACCTCATTCAAAAGACAGTGTGCACTTTTTTCCTATCATCCTGGCGAATAATTCTCTCATCTATACATTCGGTAAACGAGCGCCTGTCCTGTCAGACATAAATCCAGCCACAGTTAAATAACAAAACAATTGTCAAACAATCATAATAAAGGGATATCTTCTCAACTCACTAACCTACCGCAAAGCCATTAAAATCCCATAATTCCATGGGGGTTTGAAATGGATGGCTTCTTCGGAAAGTCACTCACCTTCAAGTCACCCGGTTTTCACATCGCATTACCGCTAAATGTAATTTAATAATTTATTCGTGGGTGACCAGTTCGTACGTGAGAGCTGCTTGATTTCGCTGGTGTGAAGGGTCTCAGAACCTAGGTTCACTTTGCGCCCTCCAATGCATTGTCGAATCTTCTCAACTAAATGCAAATGACTTCCAAATCGTTTGAAAACTTTAACGAAAACTTTCTTAACAAAAAGAAAAAAAACAGAGAGATAAATCTCAAACCGAAATCCTGAAGAGAGGACTTTTCTGGATGAGTAGAGAAAGGAGACCAGAAATTCGTTTTTTGTCTGCACGCATGCAGTTTTTTTAAGCTTCGGTTGCTTCTGGACTGGACACCATTGTGTAGAAGATTAAATCGTTACCACTTTGGGTACTCAAGTTGATGGGGTGGGGCTTTACATAGGGTGGTTAAGAAAATCCTGTTCGTCTTGAAAAATTAGAGCAATAAAGCGATAGATGAAACACTTGTATGGAATTAGGATTTTCTTTTGTCGTGCTATTGATATAGGTCTTTGCGGAACATGCTTTCAATTTGTAAAGTTTTTTTTTTGAATCCCATGGAGCACCAAGCCTGACCTGCCAATGGCAAAAGCTATGTATTAGTGCAGACTTTCGTTTGATATATTTATATGGTATTAAGAATCCTTTTGGTAATAGGTACAACTTCAGAGTTGTATAACGTATGTCCATACCAGCTTTAGCTCTTTAATTGTTTAATGAAAGCTTGAGGGTAGTCTTTGAATTTTTTCCGAGTTTCCATTTTATTTTTGTTCGTGCAACTTCAATTTTTCGTCAAGAGTTGTGTCGAGATTACTAGGTTTCATTATTAAATCAAATTGGGAGAATATGTATGCAGAACACCCTTAATAGCAAAACTCTTTTAATAGCAACAAATTATTCAGTGTTGGGATTCACGAACGTCATACAATCATATCGAGGGACCCGTTTAATAGGAATTCAATTGAAAACCCGTCTAAAATCAATTACTTGCAATGAATCATAAATTTTGCAAAAATTTTCTTGTAGAGTAGGTCTGTTCCCTAACGATATTGCATTCGAACTCATTCGCCAAATTTAGTCAAACTTCGTTCCCTTACGCAAAAATTGGGCAGAAGAGAGCCAAAAAGAGAGAGCAAACTATTTCCCCTCCATAAAAAACCTGCAATATTAGCCCAAGAAATTTCTTTGGGTTAGTTGTTTATTGCTTGTTTGGCTGCTGCTTATTCAATTGGAAGAAAAAGAATGTACGCGACTCGGTTCCAAGTTACAATTTTGGTTTTATTATTAAAATATAAATTAAGAATTCAAATTTGGATCAATTAAAGATATAAAGAGGTTTCTTCGTAGTCACCGCCGCTCGGTCCGAGGCACGTCTTGTAGCGTTCAAAGGTTCGACGGTTCGACCAAAAAGAACGATTGTCTCCTCTCGCAGCTAAAAACAACTTCGGAGACGATGAGAATTTCCGCTGGTCAAATTAGCTGCAAGCCGTCAGAAAATCCTTTTTCGACGCGTTGCCGATTGTGCGAGTCTATGGTGAACAGCCACACTTGCATATTGTTGTCAAATCGTTCAAATTCTAATTTGTAACGGACTTTTTATTTAATTTTATTTATATTTAGTGCTTGTATAGCATTAAAATCGATGTAAGAAACAAACGAATTGTACTTTTTAATTTCTGCAATAAAAGCAATTCAAATCCTGGTCTTAAATATAAATTTGTACTTTGTTCTACTGAAATTTGAATATTCCCGCCTAGAAAAAATTCACATTTTTCAAATTTGTGGTTCAACGCGTTCCTCTTCTTTTTGGTTGTATTTAATTCCAGTGGGCATATTTTCTCGCAATGAGAGAAATGTGACATATTTCCGAAAGTGAACAAGAAAGTAAGGGAACATACCTAGTATTCCGTATTAACGAGCTTTTACCTTATTAAGCTAAATTACAAACCGCAGCACTGAAAATTTGGTGTTCTTCACCTTAATCGTGATATAAAGGGTTTTCCAATAAGAGGTGTTATTATGAATGACCCACCATTTCGGTAGCTGTCACTTCTGAAGTTTTTATTCTTTGACATTTGACAAGCAGAACTACGCCATTACTAAAACTGGAACGATACACGCTTCAACAACGCATTGAAATTAGGCATTTTTCTTTGAATACCGAAATAACACCTCTTATTGAAAAATCCTTTATAACAAAATTTGTCGACTTATTTATTGGCAACAAATTATAAATAAATTAAAATAATATAAGAACAAATTTAATTTTAATTTGTACACATTTACCAAGTTGAACATCGAAGCTGTGTTAATACATACACAACGTTGAACGTGAATGCACAAAAACCGTATATAAGGAGGAAAGTTTGTCATGTACTTTTAAGCAGGAGAAGGAGGATGTTTGTTGTATTAGTTATTATTTTATTACAAAAAGAAAACAACGAATGCCAGTCTTATAGTACAGAAAGAATGGTTTTCTTTATTTGTTTTTTTTTATTATTATTATTATTATTATTTTTGTTTATAATTTATGAGAAAATCCAGTTTGAGAAAAGCATCGTTTCGAAGCTATTTTTATTTGATATTTTGAGGGTAGTATCTATAACTAATTGTAAGAACACAAGTTCCGTCGAATTTTACTTTAACAATAAACAACTAACAATAAATTATTAAAAAAAATAACAACTACAATACAAGTAACGTTTCGAAGTAAAATTCCGAAAAATTGCCCTACGTGCTATGTATTTTTCGTGTTTTTTTTTTAGACATAATTTATCACAAAATAAATGAAATATATCTGTCGTTCTTTCTAAGTTGTGCAGTCATAACTTAGGAACAAATTTTGTCGTAAAGAATTGATTTAGGTATGAATGGATTAGGATTGCCAACAGTTAACAGTCTTAAATTGCCATGTGCTAAGTTCTTCTTTTTTAAGAAATACCTTAGTGCCTGTTATTGGGCCTTACCAATAAACATAATTTAGTTTCGACTCTTAATTTCAGGAGTTCACAGAGGCCATCATTTTAATATAATTTCCTTTCTTATAAACTTTCTTAATTTTAAAGTCGAGACTAAAATTTGTTTTTAGTACGGCACATTGTGTGTTAGATATAAAACCACTTAAAGAGCGTCGTTTTTTTTTTTTTTTGTGGTTACTGGACGAAAGTTGCACAGATAAGACTTGAAAGAGTACCTAACTGGCAATAGATGTTTTTTTTGTTGCCATAGGGTATCTATGGAGTTTTATAACTTAAAAAACACCTGTCAGATGAAATTAAATATTCTACGCGATTTTCTATTCAAAACACAATTTTATTTCACCATAAAATATAAATAAATAAATAGCACATTATTTTAGTTCAAACTAAACTTTAGTAAAAAAGAAAAAAAAAATCAATTGCCAACAATATGTCCTACTACATAGACTCCCTTGTACAACTATTCCAAAAGGTCAAGTATATAAAACCAGGACTATATGTATTTACCTATACGTGTCTTTTAGTGCCTAGTTAAGTGAATTGTAAATATATTCTACAAAAAAAAAAAAAAAAACACCCCCACCAATATTAAATTACTTATTATTACCACCATATCTAACTCACTGAGATTTTTGTAATAATATTACTCAATTAATTTTATTTAATTTCACCATCATCATTATGCCAAATCAAAATCAAAAATAATATCAAATTAACAAACCAAAATTCGAAACCAAAAATCTAAAGTCATCCCCGATCAAACCAAATGTATCACGCCGTTTCAACCGTTTTAACCCTAAGGTAACAACCAACAAAAGTTCTGCTTTTTTTTATATTAATTGCATATTGATACATTTGTTTCATTCATTGCCTGTTCATTGAATTGTTTTGTCATTTGGATTTAAAATAAAAAAAAAAAAAATAAAAAAAAAGTTTAAGAGTTCATTTCCATTTGCATAATGATTTTATCGCGCAGTAGCTTTCCCATCGTAGTTAAAAATATTTATGTCATGTTGTCCCTTAGCGTTCGCTGCCAGTATAGTTGCGCTCATTTAATTTGCTTCCATTATTCCCTGTAGATTTGTCTCTTTTTTAATCCGACAAGCCACACGTGTTAATTTTTATTGCAATCATCCATTTTATACGATTATCCAAAATAAACAGACTTGTGTTTGTCAGGACGGTATCAGTTAAAAAAAATAAATAAATATGAAAAACATTTTATACATTCTGTAGTGTCTGCCAGTTTTGTAGTTTCATTCAATCCACTTGCATGTTTGCCCCCACGCTCACATTCAGCCGCACAAGTTGGCAGTTTAAATTTAAATTCAAATATTAAAATTTTACACCGAATTTTTATAAATACATAAATGGAAATATTTTAGTTTCGTTTTATTATTTATGCAGTAGGTATATATAAAAATGTGCAATTAAAAAATTGCAAACAAGGAAATGAGGAATGAGGTTTTCCGCAGCGAAATTGATTCGACCCTGGTGCCCCTTCGCGTAGTAGTCCAACAGACCAACCACTATGCCACTGCGCCTACACAGTCTTACAAAGCAATTTTATACCTGGGGTTGAATTTGAATTTGCTTGTAAAATCCTCAAAATTCAGTGACATTTGGCTCGCTCACGGATGCGGTAATTCGGCATCATAGGCCGACATACCAGACAGTCGAACATTCATTGCAATTAATGCCGATTAAGCCTGCATAGATGATAATAAACTTGAAGCCACTCTTCAATCTATTTGTATCCCATTTTAACGGAGAACGCTCTACTGTGGCTCTGCTTTGGAGAATGCTCTACTTTTTTTACCACACAAGCTCGAAGGTTTGGCTATCACTAAACTCCATTGGGTCCGTCTCCGTATATTGTCAATTATTAATACCATCGAGACAGGCGGGCATTCGGTATCATTGCTTTCTATTTAGGCTTTGCAGAAGACCAGTCTATGAAAGGGTCTGCGGTTCGAAAACAGACACCGTCCTTCCTTCCTTTTACTTATTTAAGGCCGCATTTACAGGTCGAGATCTTGTTGAGCTTAACAAACGAGTCTTCTCCAGTTGCTTGCTGGCTTCAGCTGGCTTGCTGGCGCAGTCTTTCTCTGCTGCCTTCCATTAAAAATCAAGGACTTGTCTCATTCTAATCTTTTTGATTGGGTAAAAGTTGCTGCATGAGAAAGCGCTGTACCTCTCAGATGCTTTCTTAGCCAAACAAGTTTTGTATGTTTAGGTATGGGGTCCATACGTGATGTTTCGCCTTGCAGCCGGTTAGCCTTCCGATTAGAGTCCGTTTCTAGAGGTACTGTTAAAATTTAATAAGAGCCCGTTCTGAAGGGGTTTGGTTAATTTTGATGGAGTTGTGTCGTAACAATTCCTTTGCTGTGTTATAGTCCAGTTATTAACAAGCAATCCCTTTGCTGAACAAATCACGGCAAGGGTCGGTATAAATTTCCAAGTCAGTTACCCTCTGCAAGAACTCACCGCTGATTTAAATATGTCGAAGCAACTCATATGGGGATAGCACAAAATAGTGTTGCCCGACATGAAATGGAAACCCCTTAAGTGATTCATTTTGTGTCACGTCGAGCAAAAGTAAGTGCCCTACTGGCAAACTCTTCAACCTTCCTCTTGCGCCGCAAACGTCTCTTCTCACAGTGCATTTTTTTCGGTTACCTAAGGGAGCTTCCACACCGGGTGGAACAAAACGCACTATTTTTTTTTTTCCTTGATCTGTTTTGCCTTATTCAGTGTGAGCGCACGTATTTAAATGTGTGTATTTAAATTTGAGAAACACACACAAAAACCGTTTTCTTTGTATAAGACGTTTTGTTCCATCCGGTGTGGAAGCTCCCTAATTCTCCCTCAGAGACAATCCTCTTGGAAGAGAGAAACACTCCCTTACACATGATAAGTGCAATGGTCCCTAAAACTTAGAAGTGTCTTAAAACCAAAACATCTACCCCCGGTTTTGGATATATATTTCATTACAACGCTTTCAACTCTAATGCCGGTCGTACACTATATGCGCAACGCATCAATTTTGAATTCATCACATTAAACTCAAATGTACGAAGCTATACAGACTAAACTCTGTTCAACCAACATGTTCGAGGTATAGTTACTTTCATTACGGCTCAAAAATTGTAATGTCTACGAGTCCTTCAACAAATCACTTGCTCAACTTTGGTGAATTTTCGATGGCTTGAGTTGTACCGGGTGCGATAAATCAGCTAGGAGTGATTTATCAATTCCTGCAAATACTTCCACCGCTGCGGGCGCTACTGTTTTTGTGGTCTCGGATTCAGCAGTTGCACAGATTTATTGTTTCTAGCTGCTATCATTAACTGTAAACTGAGTGCGTTGAACACATTGCTCAATATCGGTTAGGTTAGTTTAATGTTGGGCAAACAGACTTAAGAATCTGTTGACAATGTTGACCATTCTTTGGGAAAATTACAGAAATTGATTAATTAGTTGAATGCGTTCAGTCAACTACTCAGTGAGTTAAGCGTTGAATAAACAATTGGAAGTAGTTGTGTCAGCAACGCGCGACCGGCATAATGCTCTTCACAGTTCATCCGCCAAGTGTGTCCCCACGAAAATTTATTAAAAAATTTAACTAAAAATATAATTTTGTTACTTGCTTCGTTTTCCAAAATTGTACACTACTCGTATATCCAAATTAGTTATATTACATACATCCATCACTAGTGTTCATTAAACTTTATTTAGCGTACGACATTTTTATGTTTTGTTTATAAAACTTCATACTCCGTAATAAATTAAAACAAAAGTTAAAACAGTCGTTTCCCCACGCCCCATTTCCTTTGTGTAGTTTGTTCTTATTTTGTATTCGTTATAATATATATATTAGCAGGATATTTTCTGGTACAACTTTCGTTTTGTTATTCGTATTGACCGAGTAATTGTTAAGAATTTAAACAAACTAAGTGTAACCATTGTATTGCGTTCGAAAAAGCCTGTGTAATTGTTAATAACGTGTTTACATAGAAAATATGAATATTTTTTTTATCCTTTTGTTTCCGTTTCATATACACACACAAAAAACAAGGACACAATCACAAGCACTACACATTAACCCAACACTAGAAGTACACTTTATTAGAGACTCCTGCCAGCGTTTACTTGAAACAAACCATTGGCCCTGTTTTTCTTTAGTTTCCCGTTTATCCTTCCTAAGTTTCCCTAGGTGTTCCTGGGCGGAGGTGTTGTTGTTTAAAGTGGGTACGCTACTCATTATTTGCGTGTGCAAAGTCCGACACAAATGGAAACACTTCTTCCGCAAGTGTAAGCGATTCTACTAGAAGGATTTCGTGTGCGCGTTGAGTGTTCATATTTTTATTTTTTTGTTTTTATGTGATTGTACGGATACACATTACACAAGGGATGTTAACTTTTCATCAACTTCTTCTACATGACAAATTCTCGTGAGCATATCCTGTTTACAGTTGAGAAGATGGGTAATGCTCGTAGCGGTAGAGTATATTATGCAGAGTGGATCAGAAAATAGAATTTGGAGCAGCCAGACTGTGGAATTTTGGAAGTGAAGGATTTGTGACAACGACGAGTAATAGAAATGATTGTAACTTTTCATATTTGTGGTTAATTTTGAAGACAACTTTCATTAGTGGCAAATCCACTTACAAACCGCATATTCATTCTTGTTGGTGGAGCTTTTATCTCTTGTAAAAGTGGTTACATATTTTTGGAGCTCTATTTCAAACAATCAGCTATTGAAGGAGAAGGCAGTTTGCTAGATGTTCTACTTTTGGCGCGGAGTAGAGTATGCCATCCAAGCAGTTATAACTTATGAAACTACAAAAAATGGAGGTAGGGAGGAAGAGGAATCACGCCCGGTACTATCATCGATAAGGAAACAAACGCTAGAGTGCTTCTTCGGCGAATTTGTGGATTTCACCGATAGGGCTACCTATCAACTAGGCACGTTCGTTTCTCCAAAATTCAAAAAGACAGATATAGACGACTCTGTTTGTTAACAACATGGTTAGTAAATTACTTTGAATGCATTAAAAAACTGTCACCAATCCTGGTATTGTACTCCTATGCCCGAGCCCGTAGTGGTGAATATTGAAAGAAGCATATTGCAAAATTATCAAATCCTGGTTTCAAGCAATGTTCTGTTTACCCTTGGTGTACGAGTATGGAAGTGGCAATGCATCTAATACTGCTAAACGACGCGCCTTCGTATGCTGTTTCTGACAACCTGCATCACTCTTCCTCAACTCTTCTCTGACATGTAAATATCCCGGTCAACCTGCTCTTCTTCTAATTTTGGTCTACGGGTTAAATAATATTTTCGTTTATTGATCAATGACCGTTGTTGATCATTGGCCATTAGCTGTTGATGTTTTATCTTTGAGTATTGGACATTGGCCATTAATAGCTGAAAATTAGCCACTGATAATTGGTCATTGACCATTTAGCAATGACTGTTAATCATTGATTATTCACCATTGATCACTGAAAATAGGCCATTGACCAATAACTATTGTCTCTTGATTATTGACCACTGATCAATAGTATAGCATATCAATAGTAACCATTGGCTATTGGCCATTGGTCAATGTTTATTGACCATTGATCACTGATAGATAACAACTAAATTTTTACCATTTACCATTGACTGTTGCTCATTGGACACTGGTTAAGTATTCATCATTCATCATTGACTATTGACCATTGAACGTTAGACATTTATATTTGGTAATTGACTATTGACAATATGCCATTAACCATTATACTACAGAATCGTTGACCATTGACTGTCTATCATTAATTATGGGTCATTGATTAAAGACCACTGGTCACAGATGAATAACCATTGATAATTGACAATTGACCAATATTAATTGATAGTTTGACCATTTACTACTGATCTTTGATCATTTACCAAAGAACTTTCCATTTTGATCATTGACCAATAACTATGGATCCTTATTGAAATTTGATCATTGACCGTTAATGTTTGAACATTCATTACTGATCATTGGACAATAGTTAACCATTGATCATTGACTATTGATACTTGGTCATTGACTACTAATCATTGATTAGCATTCGTTGACAATTGGCCACTGGTTACTGATAAAAACCCATTGATCATTAATAATTGATCAATATTTACTGAACGTTTGACCATTGACAATTCTTTGACGTTATGTAAAAAGGCCTTAAGTCAAAAAATGGATTTTGGGTTTTGTATTGGGTTTAACTCAATTTTTTTTTAAATTTCGTTTGGTATTAACTACTGAAGTCTAGCACAACTCCTTCCCATCGTAATAATTTAGTCTTTAGGCAATAAGTCAGACTAAACTAGCTAGGTTAAGACTAAACTAAACTACTTTTAATTTGGTTTTACGAAAAACTGCAGTTTCTGACTCAAGACCTTTTTGCCTAACGTCAAAGAATTGATCCTTTATCATTCATCAAAGAACTTTCCATTTTGATCATTGACAAATAATGATTGAACTTTATTGATCATTGACAATTGATCTCTGATCATTGAGCATTGCCAACAGATATATTTATTTGAAAGATGTGATTTACATTTAGAGTAGGCTGCAAACCACAGCTCAGGTAATATTGCAGAAAACTTGAAGTCATTTGTGATTGTGTATATGGCTCAAGCTAAAATTACACGTGTTATTTTTCGCGACAAATTTTGGCATGCTGACGTCACAAAAATTTGCTCTTTCTGCTGTCACTCGTGTGTCTTTCGTGGGAGTGCGCTGCCACAGCCCGCGTAACCGCACGCTTGACACGCGATCACAAGTAGTGATAAATTTAGGACAAGTGTTTACGTCATAATTACGAAATTTTGCCACGAAAAATGTAACGTGTAGTTTAGCTTCAGAAGGACGTCTCCCAAACAAAACATACAAAATAAAATATTTTGGTAATAAATTGTCACGGGCCGCAGCCCAAATTATAGGTAGGGCAAAGTCTGTTACTCCTCACTCTCCCCAACAATTGTCTGAGACGACCGACTGTGGCTTTAAACACAACCAATAACATTCGCATGGCATGGCTTACCTTGACTCTGCAATTTTGTAATTACAGTCCGTCACGCGGTTACCCATTTATCGGCACATCGATTCCTCGACATTGGTGCGTCAGTTCCCACCTATCAACCACCTAATCGCATGTTCGAACTTCGCAGTAACTTTGAGCAGCAATTAAAAGGAATGAGGGAGCACGCGATTCACTTGCATAACCTGCTGCAATGTCATCCGCTCCCATCGATTTTACTTTCAATTGAAATCCAATTAAGACCTTTAATCGGTCACATTCACAGCCCAGAACCCACTAGTCAATTACAAGACAACGGAGCACGTACCACTACCAAAACTTAGATGTCCATAATCCCTATCCCATTACGAGCCTCCTCCCACAAAACCCAACAACTTGTATCCCCCTACTCTACATTTATACTACTTAGCACACCACCTTCACTGAAATTATATTCGAAACGTATATCCGCTACTTTTGCGTGCCTTTTCTTTCACACAGATACTAATATTGTGAATTTGTATTTCGGTGTTTAGGCGAAATGGTGCCACTGGAGGTGCGCCCTCTCAACCACTGCGACCCAACGAAGACGGAAGTCATCACCTGCAAGAATATACGTACAAGAAAATCACCGCATGCGATGTCTGCTCACAGATCCTGCGAGGTAATTGTTCAGCACATCCATCATGCTTTACATACGCTGCTGTGCAAATCTACGCGACACGAACGCGCGTACATAAGTCATTATCATCAGATTTATGGTCGGTGTAACTGCCGGCTCATCGCTCCATACACATTCAAAAGTCCCTATTTTAGTTTCGCTCCTTTTATTTTTCTTATGTTTTTGTTTTGAATTGCTCTCACTTTCTTTTGTGTGTGTTGTTGCTGAATAAGTTCTTGCTAAATAATGATAATGTTATGTTCTTTCTATCTATGGCAAATGTATTGCACTAGGACACACAAGACAGGGACTACGATGCAGGATATGCAAGCTGAACACACACGGAGACTGTGCACCTCAACTGCCGAGATGCCAAGCTAAGCAGAAACTCCTAAGACGCCAGAAGAGCACTTCAGAGCTAGAGAATCGTGTAGATGTCGAGGAAGAAAGTAAGTTTGAAATTCATTTTCGAGTGCGCAAATCCTATCGTCAAGGATCTGCGCCTGTATGTGTGTTTGTCTGTGTGTGTTTTTAACCAAAGGATACTTATTCCTTGTTCAAGGAGAACAACTGGATTTCTTTCATTTCTTAACGTTTTTTTGTTTTTTTTTTGTGTCTTATTTTGATTTTGTTTTTTGTTTTTTATTAGTTCTTATTATTTTATTGTGTTTCACTGGTACCAGTGTATATATGCATCCTTTCCGATGCGCTACATATATGAACATATGTGGTGTGAACGTGTTTCGATTTTTTTTTTCGGTCCGGAAGTTTTTTTGATTTTTATTTTGATTTGGGAAGGAGGGTTATTTTCTTTTGCGTTGTCCTCTGCCAGAATTTATTTCCTCGTCTTTGGTTTTAGTGTTTACAACTAAAGAGAAATCAGATTGTCAAATTGTTTGTTTTGTTTTGCTTGTCGAACAGTATCTGATGTCTGATAAAAATAGAAAAGGAGGTAATTGAAAAACTTTGAGATTGTTGTACGGGTATGTAAGCGGGTCGGAATGAAATACATTTCGAAGGAGACTCGTAACGAGAGTTGGAATTGGGACAGGCAGTGGAGAGGGTTTTATTTATTTTTTTTGATTTGGGGATGCCAATAAGACAGACGATGGGATATGTATTGCAAATGATTTCTATGAAATTGCTACCTGGGGTACTATTTGTAACCGTACTTTGATGGGAGGGTGGAACACATACAAATGGCTAATTGAAGAGTTTATTTCTGTCCTGAAGGAAATTACATAAATCAGTTCAGGGCTTTCAATGCGAGGTGTACCTATCGATGGCAAATGAAATGGGGATTCACGAAAACTGGTTGGCAGTAAGAACAATTTGTGAATGTGAATGGCGTGAAAAATGTTGGTTTCGGGAAGGGGCAAGATGACAGCCATCGGCACGATTTTTTTTGTCTTGACTATTTAAAAATAGCCTCGTTCGAAATTATAGATCTTTTAGCAAGTAGGTAACTTAAGAAGTTGTCGATCGAACTAAAGGCGTTTAAGCATTGGTAGGGGTTTCTCCCGCTGAGAAGAGGGTTTCTTTCAGTGATTTGCGGGTCTATTTAAACGTTTTCAGCATTTGAGGGAAGCTTACGAAACGCGTTCACCTCTTATAAAGTACATCATGGTGGATTTAGGTAGGTTTTCGAAAAGACCGATTCATAGGCTCTATCACCAAGTGTGATCTCATTTAAAATAAAATGGGCAAGTTGTCTTAAAATTGTTCAATCCTACTTGAAAACTCCGCCCTTTTCCTTCCGTATCGAGATAAAGTTAAACTTTCCTTTTCTCAACCAGTTGCAAACACCCGAGAGTATTAAACTGTCATGAAAAAGCTTCTCAATCAGCCGTTTGGACTCGTCCGGAATTGCAGATCCTTTCCATTCGTCCAAAAAAAAAATAAAAACTCACACAAAACGAATGGTTGTGAGAAGCTAAGCCTGAGGCATCTGTGGGGATCTGTTGCGCCAACTATTTATGCGAGAAACAGATTTTTTTTTTCATTTTTCATTTTCATTAACACAGCGACTTTAGGATTAGCTCTAACGTTGATGTCGCTGTCGATGTTGCTGTGCTAATGTGTTCAAAGTACCCTCAAACGATTTCTGTAGAAGCTGTAGAGACGAGGAGGAGGAGTACCTGTCCCGCTCTCTCTCGAAGCAGGAAACTTTACCATGGGGCCTTCTACTTCAACGACACACAAGCGACATTGTTAACACCGACGCCGACTTTAGAAGTCTACTTCGCTTCATTAGAAGCTCAAATTGGTTTTTAGCGTGAGGATTTAGGATTCTTGATCCAATGATATTAGTATCACAATGGACCTGCTAATGGTCTATGTGTGCGCGTTCACCCGGGACTCGGTCGTATGAAATCTCCTTACTTACTTACTTACTTACTTAAAGTGGCGCTACAGTCCGGGGTGGACCAGGGCCTCAACCAATACGCCTCTCCTTCTGACCAGGTCGATGTCGCTGTACAGCTCGTAGAGTGCGCTGTTAAATCTCCTCCTCCAAAGCTCGTCAACGCAAACGGGACGAAAAATCACTCGAAGAATTTTGCGTTCGAAGCTACCAAGAAGATCCTCATTCGTTTTTGCTAGGGTCCATGTTTCTGCGCCATAGAGCAGGACAGGGATGATGAGAGTCTTATACAGAATCTCCTTAGTGCTTCTTGACAAGGCCTTACTAATCAATTGCCGTCTTCGGCCAAAAAAACAGCGGTTGGCAAGTGTGATTCTTCGCTTGATTTCTGAGATGATGTCATTATCAGAGTTTATAGCGGAGCCGAGGTAGACAAAGTCCCTAACTACCTCAAAGTTATAGCTGTCTATCGTGACGTTCTGTCCGATTCGTCGATGTTGTGTGTCCCTTCTTGTTGACAGCATATACTTTGTTTTACCCTCATTCACCACTAAACCCATTTTTGCCGCTTCTGCACCAATACTTGCAAACGCTCCAGTAACAGCTCGCTGTGTTCTGCCAACAATGTCAATGTCGTCAGCGTATGCAAGTAGTTGCACAGACTTATGGGAAATTGTGCCTCTGGAGTTGGCTTGCGAGTTTCGCACAATCTTCTCAAGAATGATGTTGAAGAAGTCACATGACAGCGCGTCACCTTGTCTAAATCCTTTTTTGACATCAAAGATCTCGGTGAGATTGTTTCCGACCTTTACGGAGCAGCGAGCGTTCTCCATCGTCATTCTGCAGAATCTGACAGGTTTGGCAGGGATGCCAAAACTAGACATGGCTCTGTATAGCTTGTCTCTATAAATGCTGTCATATGCGGCCTATCTATTTATTATTTAAACTATTGATTTGTCCTACTAAAAATCAATTCAGAGAATGAAGAGCTTTTCGGTTGAATAGCAAAGTCGGACTTTCTAACTTGCTCTGCAAGCGTTTCCAAAACTTTAGGAAGGACTTTTTGATACCCGTTCTTGAAAAGTTTTTCGCAGAATTTCGAGGTCACTTTCTATCATCTTCTGTGACCTTTTCTGAGCTGTCGTTCCGTAACTTTTCGGACGATTATCGTCAGAACGATAGAGCTCAAAAACTAGCAACTATGTGCTAAAATGCTAAAATTACAAGTTTGAGAGTTTAATCAAGTTCATTTTCCACAAACATAAGCAAGTTTTCTCTGGAGGTAGCACCTTTTGGAAATGGCCCTCAGAAAGGCCCTCAATATTTTTGTCTTTGTGGCAACGCTGATCGGTAGGTACTTTTTTAATAACCTAGAAGAGGTTGGCTTCTCAAACAATGTTGAGACCATATAATGCCTGAAGTTCTGCAGGAAAAATCGAATGTTTGGGCGAAATGGTTGAAATGGTGGAAATGGGTCTTCTATCGTGCCTGGTCCTTTTGCGACAATCTGACAACCCCACTCAATCTAACCTATCACCATATTATTGCAACATGAAACTTACTTTCGATGGGATTTGACACCTCGCTGACTAAAGTCGTTACCTGCTCTCTTCAAACCCTTGTGGCAAAATTGTGAGTAGGTGCATGTACCTCGTTTTATAATTTTTGAAAATTTTTTCAATTGCAGATAGGTGCAGCTGACCAACTTTTAAATAGCCTCATGTTAAATCTAATGTCAGATAGAGCACCGAAAGCAAAATCAATTCATTAAAACCACCGTTTGCGTATTGAATAAATAAAAAAACAACAATCCATCTATATGCATGCGACGTCTGAAAATATTTCCATCGCACGAATAAGCCAGCCATTAACGACTTACGGATTTTAGCTTTACCGATTCTATTGCCTTCCTCACTGTGCTGCTTCCATCCGATGAATTCCTTTGTAATCGCCCGAGTTATTGGAACACCCATTTCCATCACGCACTTAGATCAAAAATTATTTACTCACTTTCGATAAACCAACCACCGACCGTGCAACGTGCAATGGCTTAACACCACATATCCGTGCACACTGCACACCACTTGCACCCTTGGGGGTCGAAAAGCGAGCGAATGTCTCTCTGAAAACGACTGCTTTTGGCTGTCTGACAGGACTGACGGAAGCCCTGCCAGACAAGACCTTGTAACATAACAAATTACCAGAATTCTCGTGGAAATTCCGGGAGCCGGGACGCCCGCAGATCGAGCAAATCGTACGAAAATCGATGTCAGGTATCGAATCGTTGGTCGGTCGATGAGTGTGATTGATGCCTCGAACCTCGATGTGCGCGCATCCAATGCGAGTGAGTTCGGTATGAGTATATGTAACTTACAACTAAAAAAAAACAAAAAAAAATCAAGTCCGCCCAATCCCGATAATAACCAATTTTCAATCTGTGTCATTTTCCGGGAGCAGGAATCTTATTGCATATTTGGAATTGTTGCGACCCCATTCAGTGAGCTGTGTGTGTGGTGTGTGGCGTTAAATGAATTTTGCACTCTCCGTACTACAACTATTTGCATGAAAGGACATTCAGTGAACTGAGGAATTGGCAAACCCAGTACGAGTGCCACCTAGCCTTATAAATTGTTGATTGGATGAGCTCGGTTTCATCCTGATTTCACTGTGCAACAGCGTGATTTATTTTTCGTTTCGGAAATTGATTTCGAATGCAATTTAAATGTCAGAACAGCACTTGTGCAGGACTTATGGAGGGACAATCCTTTTTAAATATTCCAAATACGAATTGCAGATTTCGTGTGATTGAACGGATTAGCAGCCAAAAATAAATAACGATCCTCAGCAGCCAGTTGAAACCACTCACATCTGCAACTGAAGTGTGACCATCGAGGACTGCAGGGGACCATCGTCTCGCGTTCACTATGATATATTATACTCTTCGGTACAATATATCTTTTAGGTCGACGTACCTCTTTATCGCCTTTGCCTTGGCGAGCTGAAGTTAAAAAAAGAAAAGATGTACACACCCTTGAACTGCCATCGATATATGAGATAATGAACCGCATAATCCTGAGATGAACATGCTAATCTAAGGAATAAGTTCATGTCTGTCCCTTGGCGGTCAATAGCCAGTGTAGATGCCGCCTCTGCATACAAATTTAGCATTTCCATTGTCTTCTCTAGTCGTAGGTATATGTCCTTGTGTACGTGACAAGATTCAAAGGTCTTAGCGTTTAGATTCTTACCCATGAAGAGGGAATAATTCATTAGGTACATTCCTCCGTGTATATCCAGTCGCAATTGCTGTACAGAATGCCAACGTTCGCTTTAAGCCAGCCGAAATGTGTTTAAGCTCCTTGGGGGAATGGTCGACAGAGATGTGGGGGCAGAGTAGTTTTATGAATGATGGTCTATTATTGTCGCACTTTTGTTTTATTTTCATTCTCTAGCAATGTGCTGTGAACTGTGATAAACAAGGATTTGTTGTCATAACAATGAAACTTATTTACTTTAAAGTAAGTGTTGGTATACCTACAGTTGGGATAGTAGTGCGTTGCAAATAATCCTTAAGGTGCTTATGTGTTTATGGGGACATTTGGTATCCACACTAGATGCAGACTTTTTTTTTTTTTTTTGGTTGGATAGAGAAGGCAGTTTTATTTTACTTTTGGATAGGTGCTGCAGGAAGTCTTCTACAAGGTCCTCCTCAAGTAGGATGAGATTTTTACTCACCAAAACCACTGATACAAAACGGAGTTTCATGTGTTTCAAGTCATCTTTTCGGCACCTTATTTTTAAAACTCCCTACAAATGGAACTGGAAGAGGTGAACGGAATTTTCACTCTTAAACTTCTCACAACCATTCGTTTTGTGTGGGTTTTTCGTTTTTGTGACGAATGGAAGGGATCTACAATTATATGCCGAGTCCAAAAGGCTATTTGAGAAGCTCTTTCGTGACAGTTATACTCTCTGAAGTTTGTGAGATGTTCGCGATAGATGGCACAACGGCAACGCTACCAGCATTGAAGGTCAATTCCACCGACGATAGAGCGGAACATTTCTTCTACTTTTTGCCAGGAGCCGGATAACCTTATCCGTAAAAGAGCAACTTATGCCGAAATCTCTATCTGTTTCGTATGTTAAATGAACTTAATTCTGTGGGGCCATGTTTGTTCAATGGGTGGTGCCAGTTGTAGTGACCGCTGTAGCGCGATTTTTTAGGAAACGTTAAATTTTTCATAAAATTTCGAAAACGAAACAAATTTTCGTTTCGTTTCATTGACGTTTTCGTTTTTTTTTTTTTGTACTTTATGTAACACCAAAATCGAAAGGCGCTTCCTTGAAATTTTTGTTTTTCGTCTTCTCATTTAACTTAAAAAACGAAAGACGTTTTCGTTCATCGAATGATTGACGTTTCCGTTTTTTGTTTATTTTTTCATTTACCTTCTAAAAGGAAAGACGTTTTTGTTTCGAGTCGACAGAAGCACAACTACAGCTTTCTTATTCACGTACCTATACATTGCATTTCTAACGTTTTTCGATTATAAATATTAAAACGTAAGGAGTTACATGAAGCAAATGTTCGCATTCGTATGACTTTTTTCATTTTTTTAAATTGAAAAATGATTTTTTAAAGAATCACACCCCTCAGTTTCTAGCTAGCAACAAATCACTTGGCAGTTAATTTCTCAGTTTCTTGGGGAAACAATGAGTATCTAAAAATTTTGAAATAATTTTGAAAACGAAGAAAACGTTCGTTTATTGTTTTTTTTTTTTTTTTGCTTCATGTAAAACCAAAAATGAAAGACGTTTTCGTTTCCTGCAAACAGAAGAATAAAGACAACTTTTTTGTTCACGTTTTAAATTTTTTTGATATGCGCAAAATGGCATTCCAAACGTTTGCGATTACGAATAAAAAAAAACGAAAGACGTTTTCGTTTCCTGTGAACAGAAGAATAGAGACAGGGTCGGCATTGTGTAAGCCGAAACGTTGAAACATTTTCGTGTGTATGAACGATTTACTTCTGCAACTTAGAGCAAATCATGCATGCGCATGAAAACGTTTTAACGTTTTCGCCTAACATAATCTGACCCCAGATTTTTTTAATTCATATTTCCAATCTTTTTGATATGCACTACATTGCATTTCAAACTTTTCCAACGCCGAAGAAAAAATTAAAGGAGTTACCAGAAACACATGTTCCGGTTCGCTTGATCGTTTTCGTTTCTTTGTAAATGCGAAAGTGTTTTTTTTTTTTTTTTCATCCCTCCACCGAGTAGGTACCTACCTAGCTTTTTATCACTTGAGAGTTAATTTCTTAGTTTCTTGGGGAAACAAGGAGTATCTGAAGTTTTTGAAGGAAGAAGCCTTCAACAACAAAATCAAACGACCAGTAATATGTATTCAAACTTGAGAATCTACACCAAAAAAGTTGAATGGAGGCAATTTTGAGCTCTGAGATCACTTATTTAGGCGGCGATGGAGTCCGCCATGGACCTGGGTAGTCTAGTGAACTAAGCAAAGTTTGTCAGTGCTGGTTTTATTATTCGAAAAATTGGGGAAATTATATGTTACCGTAGCACGAGCACCATATCGCAGCAGACAAGAATTATTTCGAGTGCCAAAGCCTATTCCGTTTAACTCAAATTTCCTTAGTTATAGGCTCTCTTTTTGATTTATAAAAAACTAAACATAACCAGGAACATACCCAAGCAACAATCTCAATAGTACGCTGTCCAACTGAAAATCGAATAACCCTGCCAGACTATTCACAGCCGAATATTTTATGTATGTGTTTTTTTTTAACTACAAACATCCATCCACCGTTGTAGGAGAAGACGCCACTTCACTGAATGCCTCTGTTCGTCAAAATCCACCACGAATCGAGCGATTAGAGCAATTAGGTACACACATAAAATTATTGGAAATTATAACATGCAGCCATAACATTTAAATAAATTATTAAATTCTAAATAACAATGTTAATCGCATAACAAAGCTTACATACATAAATGTGTTTTAAAACCAACAAACAAGCGTTGAACACTTAAAGCCTGCCTCTTAGTGGAGCATGCGCATTTCAAAGAGGTTCTGATTTTCTTTATAGGACACAATATATCTATAAGTAGACCCACACAAACACACAAACACACACACACACACAAGTTTTGTTGAGAGAAAGTCGAGTCGAGACTTCGCCCTAGAATAGCCAAGTTAAAGAGCACAGTTTTACGAGTTGGAAATTTAGTTTTATGTTTTTTTTTTTTTTTTTTTTTTTTATATGTATGTCGGGAGACATTGTTTTTGTAATAATAAGCTAAATGACAATTTGAACTGTTATCTGTGCGATATATAGAAATCACGGATATCGACCAAATCTATCGAGTCCTTAAGCAAGCCGGAGATGCGGGTAAATCCAGTGCAGATAAATCATCCGTCCAGTTAAAACCCATTGGTGCATTGGACCCCAGTCAGGCCCTGCAAGTGCAATCCCAGCATGAGATACCGATTGTTAATGTTCCCGAGTGTCCGGAGCGGTCGACTTTGCCGGTATCGACGCAATCTGCGAGTCGCCGCGGAGGACTTTCCTATCGACCATCTGCTGCGGGTGGATCTCAACAGCAAGTGCAGCAGCAGAAAGGACTCGCCGCTCCAATGCCAGATATCTCTAGTTCTTCAGGTCCGACATCAAAACCGCTTTCAAAAACAAAACAAAAATGTCTTGTTCTCTATTTTTTGTTCGAGACACCCGTCTTCTTTTTTTTCATTAATTCGAATTTGTTAAACGACACGCATTTATTAACAATGCAATCACAGTTCTACAAAGTTGATTTAGAATCTATTTTTTTTCGTTTGTTTCCTTTTTCCTCAATTAAAAGTAGATATCTAGTTTTGTGACAAGCGAACATATCGTATGCAACATTTGTATCTGCCTTTTTGTACAATTTAGCTTTTGTTTGTTTATTTATTGTTTCCATTAAGGCATGCAACAGATTGAATTGTTTTTAGTTTTTTTTTTTTTTTTTGTAAGGTTCTTGGGTATTTTTTACATTTTTGAATATAAAACTGGATTTGAAACTGGTCGCAGGGGAACTTCGGGATCACATTTGTTATTTTTGAAGTAATTCTAACGTGAAGTACACTACCTTGCACCTTCATTCCTGCTTTACAACAGTGTCCTACATCCTAAAGGCAACACATTTAAATTGTTTTTTTTTTTTTTTTTTAAGAAGAACCTTGTTTTGGCAGCACTTAGCGTTTCGTAAAAATATGGACAACTGAAAATGTTGTTGTTGACTTTTTTTTGCAGACGTAGGGTTACTTTTGTATACATTTTCATGGTGATGAGGAAATTATTAAAAGGGTCAACTGGGCTTAACCAGTGATGCCAACTGGGGCAGAATTATCCCTTTAGGCATAGTTCCGATGCTTGACTCATTGACGAATAATTTTAAGAAAAAATGCATACATTTTTTGTAAGATGCTTTCGCAATAAATCTATACAAATAAGTTTCGTATAAGTCTGGTACTTTGATCAAAGTTCCATCACTCACTTTCATGCACAACTGTGCGTATTACCCAGTATTGCCATAAAAATATTTTTACAAATCTGCAATAATGACAAAAAAAAAATCTGCAATGCAGATTTCTATAGAAAAATCATCCTTCACAAATTTTATTTTTTTTTATTTATGTAACAATAACAAAAAAACCAAAAACTGAATACGAAAATGACAGCATACAGCGAAATCAAGTGTGCAACAAATGTTAAAGTTTGTTAAAAAGAACAAAATATATTATTGCGGATGCAGACAAAAATCTGAAGGGCAGGTTTCTGGTTTTTAAAAATCTGCAGCAAGGTTTAAAATCTGCAAAATGCAGAAAAATCTGTACTTATGGCAACGCTGGTATTACCAGAAGTCAACCGAAATTGTATACAAAACAAAATCGTCTGTTAGGTTTAATTACCTATATCGATGGACCCACATTTTTTTTTTTTACAAATTTTAGTCACCTTGTTCAAAAAATGCATAATTTTTTGTATGGGTGTAGGCATAAAAAAACATCGACCCAAATTGGCATCACTGAGCTTAACATGGAACAATATTGATTTCTTATTTTTTCGCAATAGGTTAATTTAAAAAAAAACACAAATCTGCGATTCAGACTTTGTCTGCATCTACAAAAATTTAAATGTTGTTCTTTTTTACAAATTTTAACATTTGTTGCACACTTGATTTGGCTGTATGCTGTCATTTTCGTATTCAGTTTTTTTGTTTTATTATTATTTTTTTTTTTTTCTTATTGTAACATAAATATGTATACAAATTTTTGTGAAGTACGATTTTTCGTACAGATTTTGCTTTTGTCGTAATTGCAGATTTGTAAAAATATTTTTATGGCAACGCTGATGTCAGCTCACATGAAATCTTTCATTCTCATTTTGAAATCTTTGCATTTGTTAGTTTGTTGCTTCCTTTTCACCGACGCGACGTCAAGGTTCAATTAATGTGGTATTCGAGTGCTCCCAGAGTAACTTTTTTTGCTCTGGGTCTATATTCATTTGGTACGTTAAAAAACAATTTTCTTTTATGTGTAAACATCTAAGCGCGCGTAATTCCACACATTTAACTTGCGGGGACGGAAATGCGTCACTGTGTGTAATCATTGCATACATTTTATCATTACATATGTTTTTATCATTGCATACATTTACGAGCTGAGGCATATTAATTTCAGCTTCTTGTTGATGTGAAATAAAGCATGTTTCACATATATGATGGTCTCACATTTCTTCCCTGTGACGGAAATCTCGAGGAAACTCGGTGCCAAATCTTTCGTAAATTACCAGGCACGCAGAAATCACAGCTGGGCAACAGCTGTCGTAGACCAGCACCTCTACAATATGCAATGCAAGCCGAATAAAACTCCAATGACACTTTCATTTACTGTATAACACTTGATGTCATTTAACTTGCGGGGATAGATTGCATACATTCATGAGCTGGGGCATATTATTTCATAATAGGCGTTCTTCTTTTTTAGTTCAGAGCTGAGCACTGAACTGAGCTCGAGCTATATGAGCGCGCTCTGAACCGAGCGTGCTCAGATCGTTCGGATGATTTTCTGTTTTTCCTGTTTTTTTCTTCTCTCAAATGTGACTGGAAGTGTGAATGTATATGTGTAGTCAGCATTTTACTCAGCCTGCTCAGTCAACTAATTCTGAGCTCATAGAGCGCGCTCTGATCATGCTCTGAACGAAAAAAGAAACACAAATTCGAGCTCTGATGTATCTGAGCTAAAAAAGAAACATAAACTTTTTGTATAACAGTTCAGGTTGTGCTCTGAACTAAAAAAGAAAAACGCTAAATATATCAAGAATACGGTTATTACAATTCCCTCTTTTCTCAATGACGTGTATCAAGCCACACACATACCGCACGCACGGTGTTTACACATATTTCGGGACTGTTGTATACAGTCGCACCAATTTTTCGATTTCAGACCACTTTTGCGAATCTTGATTTTTTTCAGAGTCGCTTTAGATTTGATTTTTTAATGGAGTTTTCGTGAGATTTTTCAACTGCAAAGAAACGCGTTGGGTCGATCTATTTTTGTAAATTTTGTATGTCAAAATAGTTAGAAATCAATCGGGACCCAAATTTTGAATGGTTTAATACAAAAACACTCAGAAAAGTGTCGAGAGACCTACACGAATATCAACAAAAACAAGAGAACGTTTTTCGATTAGACGCACGAAATCTGAAATCTGAGAGCGAATCTGTAGAAGCCCAATCGAATACCACAAAAGTACGTGAAAAAGAAAGGACGCATTGGTGCACATGTCAGTAGTTTGTGCGTACGAATTCTCGGGCACAGCTAGTCCACTATATAGTTTTTGGGTAGGGTTATGTTTGGTTATATTTGTGAGCTGGCGAGGAGTTATCCGTGCCACAACAACAAACAACAAACAAAATTTACTCTCTCTATCTTCTTCATAAACATTCAAAAAAAAAAACGAGGGACATTACAGTACATTTTTTAGACATAGAAAAATTCTCGTAAATATTCTACCCACTGCACCCTCGTGATTAACGTAGAAGTAATAAATTGTGGCCCATACGAGTGCCAGTGCTAAACCCATGTGCATTTTCATTTAAATTATTCCGGGAGCAAATTTCTAGTCATAGAGCAACACTGAGACGTGAAATGAGGAAAATACATCTTCAATGACAGCGGCACGATTAGATGAATGAAATAGCTTTGTCTGCGGACTTTTCATTCTGTTTGATCTACGCCTGACATATTTTTAAATTTCTAAACAATACACGTCGTGCTTATGGTTTTAGTTAAAAGTAGGACAAATCTGCTGAGCAGACAATAAACTCAATCTGCAGACTTTTGTGCGGAAACTTATTGGTTACTATTAATAGGTATATTGTGTATGTATATATATTAAATATATTCAATACATAGGGGGAAAGAAAAAATGTAACTAACTTTAAAATAGATAAATGTATATTTAAAAAAATGTATTCAACATGTGGCTAAGATTATTAGAAAAGTTGTAGTGAACGATCTAACAAAAAGTGACTCAAGTGTCCCGCTTTCCCCCTACAGTAAAACTGTTGGTTTGCCTTTGGTTGAAAAATAATGGACAGACAGGACAGGTTTCTGAATGCTTCGAGAAGACAAATGACTTTTCTTTTTTTTTTTTGTGATTTGCTACATCTACTTTTTGAAAGTATTTTACACCAAAACGTACTTTTTCGGAAGTCACTGCCTTTAGCTTTTCATCACTCAAACAGTTCTTCATCAATATAAAAAGAACTGAATATAAAAACCTTGAGAATATAAAAACCTAGGGAGGAAAATTTAAACTATATCAGCTAGGTTCCACATTTCACTTTCACTCGAAAATAAATCGAAATCGACCGAAAATAGATTTTTGTGTTCAACATTTCACTGTAATCGATTTATGTTTCAAATTTTTCAAAATCGATCGAAGTGAAATTTCTGTGTTCCACAATTCGATTTTGTTGATTTCCAAGTGATTTCAAATCGGTGTTCGATGTGAAATAGAGAAAACAAAAATACGCAATCCAAAATGTAAGTAAAAAAAAAAAGAATTTTTAAACAAACTTTGAGAAGTTTATTCCACTAAAATATTGAATTTGTCGAAAAAATGTCGTTTTGATTAACTTTGTTTGTCGTCTTTCATTAAAAGTTTTATCCAACTTAGACAAATTTGATTCTCCGTAATAGTTAGTACTTCTGTCAACTTTTGACACATCTTGTCGACCCAAGACGACGTCAGTCAGCATCTTTTCCTCGCCAAAAAAAAACGCGAAACTGCGGCTAACTGCAACGTGCCAGGAATTTAAGGTTATTCACGGTGCGGTTCAACAATTCACAGCACCATTTGGAATGCACACGGACGGCGGACGGTATGAAATGAACCTATATTTCATGACAAAATTAACAAAATTTAACTTTCTTATTTCGATTTCATAACAAACGGATTATCTGCAATTTCCAAGGGATTCGATATATCTCTCAGCCTTCGTCTTTTTATTTTGTCCTGTCCATATTTATGCCTTTCACTCATAACGCTTGATCCCTCTTTTATAATAAAATAAATCTTTTAAGACCCGTGAACAACAAAATTGTTTACCAAACACACAAAACTTGACAGGGGTCTTGTTCTGTAATCTTCGTGAAAAGCGAGAGCATTAGACTTCACTACCCCTTAGGAAACCATGCGTCTGTCTTCCAAGCAGAGATTTTCGCTATCCTTATGGCTATGCGCTATATTGTGACGAACAGGTGGAGGGCAAGGAGTATATGCGTTTGCAGCGACAGCCAAGCTGCATTAAAAGCGCTGCTTAACCCTCTTACCTCGTCTAAATTAGTGCTCGAACTCAAGCTTTCTCTGAACTTGGATGGAAAGCTAAATACAGTGTATCTTGTTTTGGTCCCAGGTCACAGTGGTGATGAGCTTGCCAGGCTGGGTTCAAAGGAAGAATTCTTAGGACCTGAACCTGCGTTGGGTCTGCCTACATCGGTGGTTAAGTCATCCATTGATACTTGGCTTTCTCGCGAACACGAGTGTCGGTGCTGGGTGTGGACAGACCAACCGACTGCGTCCGTATATCTGCAAAAGGTCGGCGGCCTTCCTTCTGTCTCTCAGGAGAAGGGACTGTAGACTGCTTGTGGGCGTCCTTTCGGGCCACTAAGCTTTTGCCAAACACTTAAATGTTTTGGGCTTGAGCGTCTCCACCATCTATCCTGCCTGTGGAGAGGATGACGATACAGCGGAGCACTTCCTCTGTAGCTTTCCTGCCTTTGCTCGCATCAGGTGGCGGATCTTTGGAGCTGACGTGGTGAGTGCCGAACATCCAAGCTCGTCATCACTGAAGCTCCTTCTCATCTTTCTAAGTACATTAATGTAAGGTGTCTGTTTGGCAGTACAATGGATCAGTAGTTGTGTCTGAGTGATCCATCGGATAGTAACAACCTCCGACAAAAAAAAAAAACGGACAAACATTTTATCTAAACAATTTATCCCAAATGACAGTTGAGAGCAGTTATCAATCAATTTTACGAAAAGTGATTTCGCATAACATTTTCGAATGTGAATGCTGAACACGAATTCACTCGATTTGCAATTTCGATTTCGATTTAATTTCGCTCGAATTCTGGAACCTAGCTGTACTAAATTTTAAGACGCAAATAAAGTTGGGGCTACAGCCAATAGCATGAGTAGTAACTAGAGTTCGACCAGAGGTAGAAATTCTACCATTATATTGACCTGGCTTATACTCAACATTTTTATCATTATTAAGCTTTTACTATATTGATTATTTTATGTCTTAATTTTTAAGCATTCTTCAAATTAAATTCATTAATTAAATGAAATAAAATGAAAAAAATATTATAGGAACTATTTTTTTTAGGAATTTTCCATTTTCCTGTTGAAATTGTCCAATTTCCTCACCTTATGAACCTTGCTTAGGTGTAGACAAACTCAACAAAGAAAATATTTATCTGAAATTGAACTACCCGTTCTCGAATTATGGGCGGTCTTACTGATGCAACTTTGTTTTATATATAAACTTGCTGAACCCTGCCGTATTCGCAAGGCACTGATAGAATAGATTAAGATAGATTAAGTGATTTCCTTTTTTTTTACCTATCAAGAATTGATCGCCGTTATTACAAAAAATCAACTTAATTGGTTGAAAATTACGGGCGACAGAGGGAAACATACAGTTTTGCACCATTTGTTTTATATAGAGATAGAGATAGAGATGATGTGGATTAATCTCAGATCTAATGTAAAAAAAAGGCTTGAGTCTCAACGGATTTATATATAGCGAAATTTACAAATTCAGAAATTTACGCGTGAATTGAAAAAATCTTGCCGCGAACTGTCAGTGTCACACTTTATTCACGATCCACATAATACAGTTGCGATCCATAAACGCACGAATGAAAAATTCGTTCCAACTTAGGCTCTTATAGTTAAAGCTATACGGAAAATGCAACCGAAAAAGTTGGAACAGAGTGAAAATGAGCTTTTTAGTTGATCGGTAAAAGTTTTTCGTACGGAAAAATTAATAAATTAGTTTTCTAGAAAATTTAGAGATCATTTGCTTATTTCTTTTAATAAACATTTTAAGACCAAGTTCAAGTTGAAGTGAGGTTTAAGTGGTCAAAAAAGCAAAAGAGTTTTTTTTACGTTTTCCTTTTACGTATGGCTATAACTAAGGTTCATAGCCTTCAAAAATAAAGCAGATTCACGGGTATCAGTGTCAAAAATAAGTAATTATGTGAATGAAATGTCAGAGTCTACAAATAAACGTTCGGAGTTGGCAATTCGCTCTCATGTGAAGAGTCCTTTACTATAGACTTTTCCTCATCTATAACCTCTGTTTCCTTCAACGGGTAGACGAATGATAGACGATGCTTAATACTCATTCCCAGAAGACTACAATTTAAGCACGCTCTGATCCAATCCTGCTCCACTCTCGTGAGTCTGTGTTAGCTAAAACTAATAGCATTTATTGTCTCAGACATAAAGCTTTGCCACGTATCGTGACCGTCAGCGAAAGTTGCAATTTTTTTCGAGAGACTGACACAATTTTTTAGTATTTTGGCCCTTTTAGTTGGAAAACGGGCTTCAAAATTTGTTCAAATGCGCTGTTATTGCCAAAAAAGAGCATTTAAAAAGTAAGGCAGTTCCCTATCGTTTATGATGTTTAGCGTGCCAATGCTTGTTAAATATGGTTCAAAAATTCGAAATTTGAAAAATTGCTGCAGCTGTCACACTGTTTGCCAGCAAATTCGACGAAAGCTGAAAGATACCCCACAACCATTGAAGCTCTAAAAACTGCTGGCGGCCATTTAAGCGAAGCTGTATTCCACACATCACAAGGGACCTTATAATGGTCTAAGTGTGTCGACTAACCTAACCAGTTAGCCGACAGCCATTTCAACCTTTCAACCTAGTATTCCACACAAAAGACCACAATCCAGAGTTTGGAACAGTAAACAAATTTCATTAAAAGCTTTAGTACTTCTTATCTTTTCCAAATTTGAAATCCTACAGCACGAAATGGAATGGAATTCCCTCGTTAATTACCGAGATTGGCATAAGCTGCTTTCTTATCGAAAGAGCTCAAATGGTAACAGAAATTTCGAAATCGAACTCTCCAATGTAAAATTGCCCACCTACGCTCACTTAAGAGCATTACAGGCATAATCTGTTCAAACGATACACAGGGAAATACGGACACGGAGTTCATTCTCCTGCCATTTTAAAATAGGTACCAAACAAAGAAAAAAAAAAGGCAGATGTTTCCCGGTCATTTGAGCAACTACGACATACAAATTGTTTTGTCAAAAATAGATTATAGCTCACAAAGACAAATGATCGCCTTAATGTCGAAGCGCGAAGCATTTCTAGTGGCTTCTAAGAGATGGCATCCAATTAAAAATAATATCAGCTTTACTTATTAATGCGATCACATTAAAAGCGTATTACAAGCCCTGACCTCTGACTGACTGAATAACGCCACAGAAAATGGGGCGTCGGTCGGCTTATGCATCATTTGCTCGTAGAGCGAGCGCATTTTAACGACTGTCATGAATTAGGAATGATAGCACAAACACATTTCACATTATAACCACCAGCAGGAGTAATACCTTACACTAGCTGAATCATTGTGGTCTTTCCTAATTCACTTACGGGTGTATTTTATACCCTGCGAAGAGATAGTGTAGCCTCTCGACCGAAATAAATACAAACCACCCTAAGAAGATTAATTTCCAAACAAAGAAGACGCAGCAAATAAAAAGCGAAATAGGTTATTCGTTAAGGCTTTTGCCGGGGTGGGCAACACCCACTTACACGTTACACACAAAAAGATTTTCGCCAAATGGTGGCAATCGTGTAGTAGACATAACCCTATTTTGCGCAGGATGATATGGCGTCGAGTACCACGTGCACATCCCGTACAGAGGTTATTTCGAATTGCACACAATGCCTTTGTTTGGCAACTGGAAATAATTAAAATTACTTACATGTGGCGGGGGCTTTAATTGGGTTAATATCATTATCGTGGTGCATATTTTAATGCATTAACAGTTTCCGTGGTAGGCGTTTTCATTGTGCGTGTTAAACACGCCGGTTAAATTAATATGCAGTGGCTGTCGCAGCAATTACTCATTTTTAATTTTAACAATTAATTTAAGAGTGAGTAGGTACAAAATGTTTTTTTTTTTAGGTTTAGCCGTCTGTACCAGGTTGCGTTGAATATTTTAGTGACACCATTTGAGTGGACCATTTCACGTCCTGAAACATATATCTCATGTGACAGATATTTGTAACCCTTCAGCTGGGTGCACTCGGAAGTCTCTTTGTGAAAGGACGATTTATGCATTTTATTTACATCGATTGTCTGTCCATAAAAACGATGGTAGAGTACCATAAAACCAGGATTGCACTATGTAACTTTAATTCCATTCATTTGTGAGTAGGGAGTCACGACTTCCTTTTTTAAATCGAGTCCTGTTTCAACTAATAAAGCGCACCAACAAAAGTAGCCAATTTTAAAATGGAAACACAGCTACCCAGTATCTCGTATCAACGTACCGTTATGAAAAATGCAAATAAAATATGTATGCAAGTGATTTACCTCCTCCTTCCTACACAATCATAAATTATGTAAAATTTAAATGCAACTCTCGATTTTAAATTAAGGATATAGGAAAGTGCATCCGATGGGAATTATCAATGCAATCTCATAAAGCGCTAAATCGATAATGCAAAAAAAAAGCCAGAAATCAAATATGTACCTCCAAAAAGAACAAAACAGAGGACCGAGGGGTTATTTGAAATAGTTTCAGCTCTCAGGATGCAAGGGCAAACATTCGCAGTGCGGATACCATTCGGTGATATGAACAAATTACGAACCAAAAAAGATGGAAAAACTGCAAAAATACGTACCTACATTGCATTATCTAGATTTGAAGATGAATTTATATCGTCCAAGGTGTAGGAGAGTTTTCCGGGATTATATTTGAACTCAATACCTATACCTGTCTAACTTAAATTAGGATATCTCTCGCCTGTTAGATGGTCAAGTTGGAAGCTGACACTCGAACACTTTTTATATGAAATACTAAAAAAGTTTAAACTGATTTTGCGATGCAGGACTTTTACGTAATTTTATTTGCTTGTGAAAAACATACGTTAAATGTTAAAAGATTTTAATAGGTATGTGAAAAAAAAATTAAAAAACTCCAGACATTTTTAAAACATATCTATGCTTTGGTAGCTCACACTTTTAAATAATAAAATGTTATTATTATCAATATTAAGTACATACTTAGCACTTTTATAGAGGAAAAGGTTCAAGTTTTAAGCTGACACTGTGAAAACGTCAACTTGACAGGATTCCACTATACATACGGTGACCATATTCACCGAAAAAAAAAAAAAATAATAAATAAATAAATAAATAAAGGACAATAATTATTTTGCTTCCAATATTTTTGCATTTGTTATTTATTTGTTAAAAAAAAAAAGAAGTTAAAAAGAAGTTGAGCTGAGATTTCAAATTTCTGCTGCAAAATCGAACACCATAGTACATTTACGCTGCACCTAAGTTCAACATTTCTGAAAAAAAAAAATTCCGAAATCCGATTTTGCGTTCCCACTGAAACTTCAACATTTTAAATGACAGCTCGTTTCAGAATTGATTATTGATCTTTTTCTGTTTAAAAATCAGAAATGGTTGAACCTAAAGAATTCTTTTTTTTTTAGCTATATAATTGTTATGAATTTAAGTGCTAGTTTAGACACTTTAAATAAATATTGCTGACTCAATATAGAGGTATGCAACCACTTCCTTCTTCTTTGTTATAATCACTTTTTCGTTCCATATTTATAATTTGAATAACTTTAAGTGACTGATCTGTTGACAGCTGTTTTTTTTTTTTTTAGTCAGCGGACTGATAAGTCATCATCTTCGATTTGCCAAAAAAGATTAATTCTTTGGAGAAAAAATCAATTTCTTTTTGTGATCGGTATTGCTTTTGGGTCTACAGGAAAAAAAAAAAAAAAAACAAAAATAAAATTAGGATAGATTTAAAAACATCTTCATTTTCATTACGAAAACCTCTAAATTCTAAGTAGGGTTTTCTGAAACTACATTTAGTTATAAGAATAGCTTTAACAGCATAATACAATACATTCATTTGTGATTTGTCACTGCTCCAGTTGAAAATACTCTTCAGTTGGTGCACTGTGCACTAGAACCCGGTAGGCACAAACTGAAATTTAAGGAGTGCAGTGCATGCACTGAAGCACTGAGGGTGTAAACACATTTTCAAGTAATGTATGTACATTATACGTAATATTTTTAATCGAATTTTTAGTCAGTGTTTTAAAGGACAGTTTTTTTTATATAGGATAGAGGTTAAAAAGAAAGGACTGTTCTTTTAAATAAAGGACAGATGGTCACAGTAACTATATAGTGCATCTGTTGAGTTCGATTGAATAACTTGAGTTTGCTTCCAGGTTTTTGTCCTTTTATATATATATTCAATTACATGTTTTGTATGAGAAATTCATAACTTAATTCTACCAGGCTTAATGACGACATATAGCCACGATTTTGGGTTTGTGCACATCTACGGCACAGTTCCTTTAAAATAACATAAGTTTCATTCTCCTCATTTCATATTAAATACGAAAAAAGCGTACGGAAAGCTCGGATGTTCACGTATTAATATAATGATGATTTTAGTTTATTATTCATTCATTAAAAATGCACAAATTTGGAATCTCTTCCAAAATCGTCTAACCTGTAACCGAATACTTGTCAAAATATTTGTCACAAAATTATCCCTGAATCTTATACGTGCAATTTTTCGTTTCAAATTTTGCCATGCAGGACATCACAAAAATTCGCTCTTTCTATTCCGACTCGTGTGTCTATCGCGAGAGTACGGGCCAGCCAGCCTGACCAGTCGCTTGACAGGCGATCAACATAGTGACACATTTAGGACAAGCTTTTACGTAATAATGACGTCCGTATTTGACACGTGTAATCTTAGCTTAGTAGGAATAAGATCGTGGAAAGGCAAATTTACAGGATCTACACGACCTTCCTGATCAGTTTACACAACTTCCTGCTTAAAAATCAAAGGGACTTCCTAGGTGCAGGCCAGAGACAATACTGAGACCCCCAAGGCCCCAACTCGCAATCCTCTTGCCGCTGGCCCCCTCAATTTTTTTTTTTTTTTTTTTTTTTTTTTCAAATTCGCCATTTTATTTACCTATCGTTGTTCTGTCAATTTAGAATCCGTGTGACATGCAAAAACATACAAAAAATATAAAACAAATGCTGCCAACTATGGGGGAATGTGATAGAGTTCGGGAATACCACATTTTTATATAACTGAATGCTATTGGTATTTATCATATATTTCTATAAGACGATTAATATAATTTGTTTGGTTAATAAAACTATCTAAATGAGTTGTTTTATATACTAGAAACATATTAGGACAAACATTGTTGTGTATTTTCCGCTTTTGAATATCATTTACTTCGATTTCATGTGTACATTTTTCTTAAATAACTGAAGAGAAATTGCTCAAAATGTTTTTGTTTTCCTACAACCATTCTGCAGTAATCATTTTTCAAAAATATTTTAAGCAAAATTACCTACACTTATTCCTAAACAAATGAGTATCCACACGTAACGAATAAATTCAAATTTAACGGATAAAATTCTATGAACGCTGGCAGCCCACAGTGGAAGTTTTTCATATTTTGTTTGTGAGCCGGAATTTTTGAAGATTCCTGACATTTGTCAATAGGAATTTCTATGTATCAATACGAGCGCACCAAAACTAGGACACTCCGTAAAAATATAGCAAAGTAACGGCAAATAGGCCGAAGTTGGTGGTTTCAGTATTGTCTCTGGTGCAGGCTTTATTAAGGCAACTCAGGTAGATCGACATTGATGGAACTTCGATCATCGAAGTATGATGTGTATAAGATCTTATTGCCCCATCAGCCCTTCTACCTAACCTAACCTAACCTAATGTACGTATTCCATATTCTTTTACAGAAATTTAATTTTATTTATCGGTCAACATTCAACTATTTGGCTTTTGAAAAATGAATAAACCTTTACTTATGAAAATAAGATCAACTCGTTACTCGTTATTTCGTGATTTCGCATTCGCCACAGTTTTTTCCAATACTACAGGCTTTGTGCTTGTGATTTAAGTCGAGACTAGGTTTAGAAAAAGGAAATTATTTACCAAATTCCGCGTCGTATTCCTATTAAACCATGTTATGGTAAGATAGTGTTATGGTCTCGTGGGATATTTATAAAACCGCGTGCCTAAGAATGGGATTCTAAACAAAGAGAAACAAACTTTAACAGAATATAAAATATATCTTATTATTTATTTCTAAATTTTTTACAACTTCTGTTAAACAAATAAAATAGATTTAGATTTTGAAAAGTATCTTATATGCAACCTGAAAACTATTTTTTGCGTTCAATATGGCACACAAATAAGCGGCATTTATGTTTTTTTTTTGCCTTTAGTTTTTTAGGTTCTCTTGCAGAAATGTCCCTCTTGCTAATGCTAATTCATCAAAAACAATTAATAAAAAATTTTAGGCGACTCAAACTTTGATTATTCGTGAAAATTGGCCCGAAACGCTTTCGAAATACAGGCCACTTAAACGCTTAGTGAGTTATAAGACTTTCAAAACGATTCCCTAAAAATTTCCCTAAAAGCATTCACCGCATTGATGTTATTTCGTTTTTACAAAAAGTAATGCTGAATAAAAACATGGCGCAAAATTATAGTCAGATAAAGCCCACTTTAAAATTATTTTATAACGTGACAATGTCCGTTTTAGTATTTTTCTAATTATAGTCGACAAAAAAACCCACTTTCTCGTTATAACCTGGTAATAAATTTAAAACCACCAAAAAATTATATTATCCCTTAATAAATGGGCTCTCAGTCCTCTCTCATCTGTCATTTCAATTGAAAATTAAAAAATAAAAATGTTTTTAATACCTATTTTTGAAGAAATGTTCCCAAGATATTTTTATTTTTGAAGATCGCGAAGTGTTTTAAGATGTTGGGCTTAAGAAATAAACAGAATAAAAGCCGAGTAAATCTTTTTGAAGATTTTTAAAAGATAAAAACGCTGTTCATTCCATTCCTGCATTCTTAATTTTTTTTGTTTTTCTTGCTGTCATTTCTTTAAAATTTGTTTATTGAGAATTCCCCAAACTGTGATTAGTTTCTCAAACTGTAAATTCATGGGTCTGTTTGAAAAAATTTGCGTCGCGCCGGCTCTGAGGTTAGATTTAGTCAAAGGTGAAAAGTGTTTATAAAAAATAACTAAAGAGTTAGGTACCAGTTTTGAAATTAGAGCGCTGCTAGTTAGTATCTACTAATCTCTCCTAATAGACGATGACTATAATTTGGCGCCAATAATAATATTAAAATACACAAAAAATAAAATATTTTTTAAGGGCTAGGGGTACTTTTAAATCATAGTAAGATATTCAACAACGTTATGATTTAAAAGTACCACTTCATTAACGAGTAAATATCTTGTTATTATTTAAAAGTCCCCCTAGTCTTCTAGTAAATATTTTTTCTTATTTTCGCTTTTTCCATTTTACCGATCAAAGTTTTAGAAACACAGAGCGCCGTACTAATAACAAATTTTAGCCTCGACTTTAAATTTACTTTACGCTAGCTCACAATTGCGAAATTTGTATGGAAAATATAGCCACTGTGAACTACTACCATTTAGAGTCGAAACTAAAAATGGTTATTGGTGAGGCCCAGATGTTCTAGTTTTTGCAAACATTCCAGAAAAATTAATGAACTATTAGCCAAGAGAAAATACTTACTTACTCGCTACTCGTTACTTTGGTGATATTCCCATTTTCTGTCATTTTGGAAGAGAACGAGTACAGACTTTGTATGAATATTTTCTTTTTATTTCAATTGCCAACTATACGGGAAAGAACTCAATCTCTGAACAATCACCAATGTAGCTGCCTATTTACATTCAAGTGAAAAATGAAGAAAGCGCAATACTGAACTCTATTAGTATTTACTGCCAAACTAAAGAACACTTTTAAGAAGCGTCATGCCTTGCAATGTCATACATAATCAAAATATTTAAATAACACTTTATCATTAATAATAATAATTTAATTTTTTATCTTTTAAATTGTCGTATTAAGTTTTGCTGACACTAAGCGACCTTCACATAAACCTATGCCAAAGTTAAAAAAATCACAATAAATAAAAAAAAAATCATTAAACAAATTTTGCTGTGTAATATCCTTTCAAGATTACCGCATCACATCATCAACGGGTACCTCGACCACCATGTTACCGACCACCCAATCTGTACAATATCCCAATGATTCCGGACTACGGCGTCGATTGTTCGCAGGATTCCGACCGTTGTCTGGCTTTGGACGTCTGCGCAGTCGCTCATCCCAACATCGATCAATATCATTGCCTGAAAGTAATTACGTCTCCACTTACAATAATTGTAATAATGCAATCAATAATTTTCTATCTATCTCTTTGTCGTCAAAATGTTTTGCCATAATTGATGCAGCTCAATGAAATGATTCACAAATCTCAATTTTTTTTCTCTCTCTACTAAATGTTCTTGAAATTAATTTCTTTTGTTATTCTTCTTTTTTTTTTAATTATTATATCTAGATGTTTAAAAATCAATTGTATTGCATCAAAATGGTAAAAATTATTCTGAATATGTTTACACACTTTACACACAAACTCTACACACCGCGCGCTGTCGGATGATGTCGTTTGGCTGTCCCATTTGATTGAGATTGAGACCCGTGATCCATCAGTTGATGTATAAAGTGTGTTTTATTGTGTTTAGAATTCACTCCTTCCGTTGTCCTAAATCCCCAGTTTTCTGTTGTTAATTGTATGAAAATAAAAAGAAGATTATTTCCTCCCACTGCCCGCTCGTTTAGAACTGTTTATATTATTTTGTTCGTTTCGTTACAATGCACTGTTTGCTCGGGAAAAGGTAACGGCGCGGCGGCGACTGCGGCGAGGGCAGAAGCAGAAACTGCATTGTATCCTTCTGCAGCGTGTCATTATTCCGAGTTTATGTTTACTTGTTCGTTTTCGTTTTGTATTCCTTGTTTTTTTTTTTCGTCCCGTCCATCATTATTATTTTGCAGTAATTCAAAAGCTCATTTACACTTTCCGGCTTGTGAAACAAAGATGTCCTCAAGATCCTTTGTTTAACTGGGTTTTTTTTTTCCGTTGTCGTTGTTCTCTTCCCACTTTATACGGTGAGCTGGGGGGACCTTTCGCCTGTGAAGTTTGTAGTGTCTTAGAGACCGGTTAAGTGGGTGGGTGGCATTTATTTTAAAGTGTAAATGGGCTTACTAGGTGCGCGGTATTAATTTAGTTTTTTTTTTTTCCTCCCCCCTTATGTGTGCACACTTACACAGCTACGGAGTGTGAATGTTTGTACTAAGTGTTTTCTGTTTAAATATGTTGATGTCGGCCCTGGAACAGTGGTTGGAAACTGTGTATTATAAAACTTGTGTGTTGATT
Source organism: Cheilosia urbana (assembly GCA_946477585.1). Lineage (NCBI taxonomy): Eukaryota > Metazoa > Arthropoda > Insecta > Diptera > Syrphidae > Cheilosia > Cheilosia urbana. The sequence goes on from OX297856.1 coordinate 27,887,919, forward strand.
GTTCTATTCTTTATTTTTAGTGTCTGATCGTATTTGAAACTACTTTTTTACTTTTGTTAATAATTGGATGTTTGTGTTTTTTTTTAATGAGATATTCTTCTTGTTCTTCTTAAGATTTAATTAATTTTGTTCTCCTAATTTCTTTCACTGAAAGTGTAGGTTTATTGTAGTTAAAAAATTCATTCTTTCGAAAACCGTAGGGAAAGTCGTCTCCCTCTGCTGCTTTGAGGGTGTTGTGGCAATGTGAATTTCATCAACTTTATAATGAGATAGGGGAGCTAACCAAGGGAATACATTATACGTACGAAGAAAAGGAAGTACCAATTAGTTGCAACAATAAAAGGGTTGAATTTATGGTTGCATGCTGTGAGCTAAGGGCGCTTTGTTTGCAAGCGATGCAAACTAAACTTTGACCAACGTAGGAGGGAAAATATTGAGATAAATGTTGCCCCTGTCACTTGGGGGAAAATTACATGTAAACGTTTTTTTTTTTTGGGATACTTGTCTGATAATAAAACATCAGCGGCTAAGTCAATGGGATGACTGGGTTGTTGTGCTAGCATAAATTAAAAAAAAAAATGTTACCCCAACTGACGCGTCTCCGTTTTGCATTATTAGACTGATGAATAAGCAATAAATGATCCTGTGGATTTACACATGGATACCCTTTCGAGCACTCATGTTTTATTTTTAAACCATAGGTAGGTAGGTACATGACGGATGTCGTACTCCCTTGTCACCACACTTCAAGCGATGGCATGAAATTCAATTTCTGGATTTGCACATTGCGTTATTTATTCACCAGAAATATAGAATTTTAAACAAATCACAAACTCATGGGGAGAAAATGTTGATGCTCGGAAATGGACTCCCTAAATACTTAATCAGTAACAGCAAGAGACTTTGTCCGTTTATTTACTTCCCAAGCTCTATCCGATTAGTGAGTGTTTTGCAACGATAATTGAATAAATAAATCAGAGTCGTCATAGATATTTTAAGCCCCGGCTTATGACCTCCTACTCCTAGTCCGATCTTATTGATTCAAAATTCAAAGTAAAAGTGCTCACCCAGTTGTTTAATTAAATACCTACGTAGTCTGTCTATTTTTGTGCGGATTAAAAATTGTTATTCCATCATATTAAACCTACCCACCGAAACCGTTTGATTTTCTTAGGTTAACCATGGGGCTTAAAGGTGGCTGACTTCACTGCTATGGTCATCCTAGATCCTAGTACATACATCATCGGCATTTCGTCACAGATAAGCCTGATGCCACTGCCGTGCCCATCCTTTGTCTACGTATTTTGCTTGGCGTATCTTGAGTTAAAAGGTACCATCCTCACTTTTTAGTTGGAAGACTTTTACCATACCACGCAGATTTCAGCAATTTTGTAGGACTCTGGATGCATGTAGCTGGAGAGCCCATGAAGCAAACTTCTTCAGTATTAACTTATATGAAAACTTCTAAACTTAAAAAAAAAAATGTTTCTTTTATCCGATTTATTCTTATATGAAAGCAACTCATTTAAGAAATTCAATTTTGTACGTGAAAAAAACGGATCCATATAAGAATACTAATTTACTATACAAAAAGATGCCGGTTTCTCATTTATGCGGGGCGATTTTTTATACATTTTTTAATAAAAGTTTGTTTTATGTATCCGTATATTTCTTATAAGCATGTTTCTTATAGCAGCAATTTTTTATATGAAGATATTGAAAAAGGACATTCGGCCTTGCCAATAATCAACTTTAAACTGGCAATTTACGCAAGGACTCCAGACTTTCTAAAATCCCTTTAACAATAAACAAATACTGTTGCCAGAAGATCGCTAATTGTAGGGTCCAATGTTTATGTTGAGAAAGCCATGTTTATCTCGGGCATTAGTTGTCCGTCGTTTCCATTGGGACAGAAAAATCACTTTTTTCAGATTCAGCGCATTTGACTTTTAAAACAGGCACCACCATAAACACAAAAGAAAGAAAAATCTCGTTTTTTTGTTCCATTGGGCACGAAAAATCTGAAATCTGACAGCAAAATCCTAAAATCCCAATGGAAAACGACATAAATAAATCATCCCTAGAGTAAAACAGATCTCAAGCAGCTCTCGGGAGCAAATTCGCAAGTGGACGTAGCCTAAAAAGTAGCTTTTTACCGAGAGTAACTCTCGAGAGGTTTACTAGCGTAAGTACTCTCAAATGGACAGGCACCTTGTCATTTTGAAGACGAGTGTTGCCCAACCGTCCAAAATCACGGTACTAGATATATTTCGTTATAGGAGCAAAATTAAATACGCTGTTGTTCAGTCTGAGCGTTTAGAATTATAAATTAATTTTAATAAATTGTAAATGTTATCTAATGATATTCGTTGTAATAATATAACAATGCAAATGACTTTTAAGTCCAACAAACACAAATTTGTACAAATGTATGCAAAAAATTTAAAATATTATTTCGAAACACTTGGAGCATATATTTCTGTATTTTTCTCTGTTATATAAGTTTGGGATATTTCCAAGACTTTCTTGACAGTCGTCGAAAAGAGAATAAAATATCTGCTTACTTAAGTTTGGACGGCTCCTACCTGAATACCTACCTTTTTCAACAATTTTCGGAACCTTAGGCGACACAGGTAGAAATTTGGCTGCGACCAAATCCCTTCCGAGCTCTTTGAAAAAGGAGTTTGTTTACCAAGAATGAGGGTCTCTGCAGAAACAATGCTTGGTGTGAAAAGTTTGACTTTATGGTAAAAATAAAAATATAAGAATAAGATTGTCAGATAACACAATTTAGGAACATCTGGAGGTAGTTTATGCTAATTCATGGAAAGAACTTACAGTTTTAGTTCATAAAAATGTAAGCATTCTATAAACTGTTTTCCGTTTATTAAATAATAAATTGAAAGGGATCTTATTACGACGGTGCCGTGACATAAGGCGACTTGCGACATAGGGCCATATTTCAAAAACCTGCAGGACATGATTATATTGTCAATAACAAAAACCTGTCTTTACGGTTGAATTTTTTACTAACATTTTCTTCAACAGAAAGTTGATAGCCTATTCGAATGTTAACTATTATTTTTTAAACGATGACAGGCAGTAATATCAACTGATTTCTTGGACAAAAGCGCCTACAGCAAGCGAATTGTTAATCTTTCAACAGGGAATATGTATATGCAACCCCCCTGCTTGGGTTTACTGTTGGATTACGGGGTGGATGCGAGGTTGAGGATTATGCAAAGTTACTTTAATAAATATTCAAATTTTGCGCGAATTTTTTACTATTATTTTTTTCAACAGAAAGTTGATAGCTTTATTTATTATTTTCTAAACTATGTTTCTTTCTAAAAGTGAAAGTGTCGTAAGGCCATATTTCGAAATATGACAAATTCAAGTTCTGCCATGGTAAAACATGTTATAGATTCTAAAAAAAATTTTCGCACTCGGAAATGTTGAGGTCTAATTGTTTATTGGTACGATTTCACTAATGCTGTACATTTTTACTAAAGCTGGCAGCCAACTTATTGTCGACATTGATTATCAGTAAGGCGAACAGTGTCTTCAGATGCGTTTCTTAAAGAGGATTTGTTCTTATATGAGTGCTTTTCCTATACATCTGTAATGAATTGTATTTCAATGTATCCTAAGTCGTGGGAATTGGATAAGCATTACTAATTTGCGTACTCAGGGAAATAAGGGAAAGGCTCTTCAAAAATATGTAAAGCGATTTAGAAATGCGCAATATGTCAATAATTTGTAATCGGGGACACTAAATATTTTTAGTTTCAGGACGGTTTCATTCATAACGCTTGGTTAGACTGGCCTTTGCTAGCATCCCCTTTTATATTTTTTTTTCGGCAGGATCATAACCTTCTTAATACGATTGGTTGGTTGGTTGGTTTAAGTGGCTGTATCCCCGTCTTCTGACGAAGGAAAAAAACACAAATAGCGCATTGAACGCCGTTTCGAGACCACAACTAATGGAACCTGAAGAAATAGGAGGAGAAGAAAGTTAAGGGAGTTCAAAACCATCCTGTGGAGTTGAGAAATTCTATGATCTTATTGAAATGGATACTTTGGATAGCCGAAAGGTCATCATAAAAAGGGTGACCTAGTACCTGGTACACAGCTTCTTAATACGATTACCAGGGGTCAATTTTGTTTTAACCTTACTATAATTAACTAAAGTGGTAACTTATTGTAAAGGACAGAGTAATTTATTAGAAGGAAGTGAGTATAAAGTAGTTGGTGCTCACACGTTGAGAGCTAAAAGAGAAAAGAGTTGACCAGGCTGAAAAAGAAAGAAGGAAAAGCTGAACGTCAAGCATGGTTGACAACCGGAATCTTCATTGAACGCCATCTAGATCTTCGGGTGCTTTCGAAAACTACAGCTTGTCCAAGGCTCCGATTTGTGGATACAACACTTCTGATATTATCAAATACAAGTTCTTTTAAGCCGATAACTCCCGTGTCGAGAGCTAAAGACTTCGTGACTAAGTCTAAGGTTTGTGACAGGTTTTCTCCCAAATAGATCACTGTATTTTGTATTTATAGTAAATCGTAAATGTCAAGGCTTTGAATCCTTCTAACCGATCAACGAATATCATTAGTTCTATTGGCGCGGGCGGATTAGTTCAGAGTCCAGCAACCTTCTCCTTTTTTTGTTTTCCAGGGTCTTCAATATTGAGTACTTCCTTACACTTCGGTTTGACAACAGTTTAGGCTTCGATGTGCGTAAATAGTTAACCCTAGGCACAATTGAACGTTACAAGGTTTTGCAAAATAAATTGCCATTCCATAACAGCACAACATCCTGTTGCTATTATGTATTAATTGTTCAATTTATCGGACATTCATGGGTATCCTTTATAGTCCAATAAAGGATGCCGGAAAAAAATAAGAAAATCTCATTCTTCTCTAAAAATTTTTCAAATATGTAATTTCCAAATTGATTGTTAAAGGAAATACAGTTCTGGGGTCATAACGATATAATGCACGAGTAGAGAGCGGTTTCCCCAATTTCCCCCACTTCCTATTGTCTTTTAATTGGGTTAATTTATTTTCTCCACCACATCTTAAAAGAATAGTACTCCACTGCAGATAAATAATATCGAAACGTGTACAGAAAATTTCGTCCTGTATAATCAACAATTTCAGTTGTTCAAGTTGACCGCATGTACTTCTTGCCATTCCCCACCGAAAGAGGGATGAATCCATTGTTTAAAATTATCTTAATGTAGGGCAAAGTTGGCCAGATGGTACATTTATCTGGAATCAAGGCAATTGTCCTTTCTTGCAATAAAAATAAAAGTAAAAAAGGAAAAACGAGAAAAATAAGTTCTTCTGTATCCACGACATCCGCAATTCTTTGCAGTTAGATTTAAGTTATAACAATAAAAATGTCATCCCATAACAAGGGGAGTATTTTGCCAAGAAAATGGATTATCTATTAAGGACGTCAGTTGCAGGGGCTATGATGTCGCGATGGCTGCCTCCGCTCTCCGTTCACGCATTTGGGTAATGATTAACGGAAATTTTGCAAATTTATGGTTTCATTTTATTCAAGTAGTATTTTTTTGTGTGTTTTAAATTGAGTGCTGTTGTGTTTGTTATTTTTTTACCATTTATTTAGTTTTTTGTTTGTTTTCATTTTGATTTTTGCCATTTTGAAGAAAGAGAACAAATCGCGCGACAAAAATATACTAACCACAGTGAATGCTCTTGAGTTGCATTAGCAAAATTAATTAAATGCAATGATGTTGGTGAGTTGGTTTGAAAGTAACACGATGAATCTGAAAGAAATATCAGTTAAAATTAAGAAAACTCATAAAACGAACAAAATGATTTTGTGCGGAAATAATTTATGAATTATGTTGATAGTTTCAGAAGATGACACAAAAACAAGTCGACCGTTTGGTCAGCCACTTTTCCTGCTACCAACAGATACCAATTACGAAGAGGATAGTAAATCAACGCCAACGAAGGGTGCCCGCAAAAAGCGACCGAAATAAATTCTGAAAATAATCCTAGCATTAATTTTAATTAAAATAAAATCCCCCTCATTAAACTGCCGCATTGATAAGGAAAGAAAAATGATTTCAGCAACGAACAAGAGAAAAAAAAAAACACCGAATTAATTGTGAAATATCCCTAACCTCCTGTTTGACCTCCAGTTAAAATTAAAAGAAAAGTCTCAATATTTTATAAAATTATTTATCCATATGTTAAAGTTTTCAAATAAATTCAGTAATAGTGCGTAGGGGAAGCCGTATCAATAAAAATATTTAATTCTTAAATTGTTTAGTTTTATTTGTTTAATTATTTTCCAAAGGTTGTAATATTGTGTGAGGTATTTGTTTTATTATTTTATTTTTTATTTTTTACCTTGTAAATACTTCGAAAGAAACAATTAAATATATAATGTACATTGTTTAGTTGTTGTGGTAATTATTCGGAGGCATTTAATGTTTACTAAAGCTTTACACAGGGTGTCCGTTAAAGTTGAGTATGTCACTAGGCATTTGCAGACAACATTTTTTTTTTTAATTGGACGCTGTTTGCATGTCATGTAACATTGTCAGGGGTTCGCGGTGAGTTTAACACTTGAAACGTATTTATGAACAAAGTGCAGGGTGGTCCAACAGGGATGACTCAATGTGATATTTTTTCTTGTATTTTTTACTAAATTATAATCTAAGCGGGCTATAGAAAAACAAATTCGTTGCAATATTGTAGATGACCACTTCTAACTATCTAGGTTGAGGGCTACCAAATGCATAGAATTTCCAAGCTAAAAGCTGACTATGAACTATAAACGTACGTATTTTCCGTTTTACTTCTATGACAAATCAAGAGTTCTTATAATTTTAAATGATGGTCGCAAAAAGGTTTTACAAAGTTTTTAGGCCAGCGAATTTCTAAAGCGGATCCTAATGGAACAGTGGTCCAAAGCAGATGACATACTTGTACACACACTGAGACTCTTAAATTGCAACTTATGTGGTTTTCCATTGGGACCAAAAATCAATCTTTTTTTTTTGATCTAAATCACTTTTCGCATTCCATTGGGCAGAAAAATCAATCTTTTTCTCGATTCGGATCACTTTTTGCAGATCTCGATATTTTTTCAGATCTACACACACCAATATAATTTGCACAGCCGTTTTACGTCAGTTTAAGAAGTTTGCTTTTAAGAGAAATGCGCAAAGATTCGTGAAAACCAAAATAGCAAAATACACAAATAGCTATGAATATGATTTCGGAGGAATTATTATCTTTATTATCTCCCTCGTCATCTGAAGACTACAAACCACCAATAATACTTCATTTGTATCTACAACAAGGAAAACATTTTTAAGGTTGATATCCATTAGCGATTTTGCCAGAAACGAATGCAATTTGAACAGCTGATATTGTTGTCAATAAACGCACTAATCCATTTACAAAAGCAGATCAATTTCATTGCACGTTCCATGAGCACCTTAAAATCTGAGATCTGAAAAAGATTTCTGGTAGTCCCAATGGAAAACCACATTAGGTACGCTCACTTTTGCCTACCTCCAAGGCTAAGAACTAGCTAACGCTATTCGTTAGTGTTTTTTGGGTGGAATTTAGTAAGATGAAAGCGTATAGTCTAAAAAGAAAACCATTTTCCTTTATTGCGAACGGAAAAGAACGACAGTTTTATCATTTTCTTCGATAACTTCTACGGTACCTATGTCTGCTGCTTTTGCACACTACTTTTTCGACAAAAAAAAAATAATAATAATAATAATAAGGAACGAAAAGGGTTATAGGAGACAATTTCTATGATTTCTTCAGTTTTTTTTTTTTAATGCGAAAATGTTTTTTTACCCGACTGGACACAGGGAGGGTAATGTGTTTCGCGCGTATCCTATGAACGTTCCTACGTGACGCCCTGTAGCCCAATCGGCTTAACCGATTTTCAAGAATGAGGTGTCATTAAATTGGTATTCTTTCCCAGAGTGTCAAAGGCTGAACAAATAAATATAAAAATATATATTAAGAAAAAAAAAATATGTCACACAAAATGTCAGTAAGATCTTTTTTACCTAGTCAGTGGGGCTTTTTGTTTTTTTAAATTAATTCCATTAGTTTTTTACACAAATCTACCTCTGAATTAATCAGTAGAGCCAATACTGAGACGAAGACCACCAACTTAGGCCGATTTCCTGTTACTTTGCCTACAATCTAAATTTTTACGGGGTGGCCACGATTTGGTGCGCTAGTGTTGTTACATTGAAATTCGTATTGACAAATGTTACGAAACTTTAAAAATTCCGGCTCAACAACACACTGGGGACGTTCAAGTATCTAGTTTAGTAAGTCTGATAACTGTATGATCTCGATTTTGAATGGCTGAAACCGGTCATATGAGCAGCTGTTTCAGTTGACGTTTTTAGGTAGCCGACGTATCTATAGTCAAGAAATTCATCACTGAGTACTAAGTTGAAAGTGGATGACGACGAATCTAGTTTTTGCGTTCAGGTTACATCTTATCCAGACCAATCAAGTCGACTTTAGATAACTAGGTTATTGAATGTGCCCACTCTCAAAAAATATGTACCACTTCCGCTGTCGGCAAAGTTGCTGTCAGCGTTTATAGAATTTTATCCTTTAAATTTGAAATTTTTCGTTACGTGTCGATAGTAATTTCTTTTTTTTAGTGGTTTGAGCATTTTTTTTTTTTTTTTCTTTTTTTTTCGAAAACGGAAAATACCCAACAATATTCGTCCTTATATATGTTTCTAGTATATAGAAAATCTCCTTTAAATAGTTTTGCTAACCAAACAAGCAGCAAAAACATACAAAAAATATAAATTCAATGCTGCCAAATTTATATTTTTTGTATGTTTTTGCACTCACGGATTCTAAGTTGACATAACACCGATAGGAAATCAAAATAGCGAATTGGACAAAAAAAAAAAATATAAAGGGCCAGCGGCAAGAGGATTGCGAGTTCGGATTCTCAGTATTATCTCTGTTAATCAGTTTTGAGCAATTTCATATTGGTAATGGTAGCCTGAATTTCTTGCCTCGATTGACATTTGTAAGGTGTCATGTGTCACACAAATTTTTAATTTGAATGGCTTCGTGTGACATTTAACGCCGTAATTTGTTGATGAAAACTAAGAACGATTTGTGTTATGGAACTCGTTTAAGTTTAATTATAAAAGATAATGCGAATTATTGGACATTTCCCATTAGGTCAGTCACTTTTCCAATTATGTATGTCGCTTTTTTTTTATAAATTTACATGGTTACAAAAAACTACCACGTAAGAGGTATGCGATAAAACAGGAGGATTTGTAGGGCTTATGTACTTCATTTGAAATGACGTTTACCTTTCAGATGTACAACGGCCTTTAGTTTCAATCTTGTCTACATACTACATGATACATGAAACGTGAATTATACGAAGGACTAGCACATTTATAAATATATTTATAGCGATTGTTTGAGCGAACAAAAAATAAATCTACTTCCGGAATGAAATAAAAGGAACATTTTTTTTTTTTATTTCTGTGTAAATACTTATGCCTGTATTTACTAAAAGTAATTATTCATTTTGTAAACCGTATGTCTCAATTGATTTAAAAAATGTTGTTCACCGGAACTTGTGCTACTTTCATTGCTGCAGAAAAAATGTTATTTCTCTCCCTCTACTTTCACGCGGCAAATGAGAGATTGTAAATGACTAAATGGCCGACCAAAATACATGTCACGTATATTTTTGCGTGTTAGCTAATGCTATCCCTTTCAGTCAGACAGCTTTTTAGTATTGGGCATCGTTTTAATATCCCGTGTTAGAAAAGTGTGATGGTGAAAATGCAGCATTATAGTGCATTTACACGGTCACACATTCCTATCACGGAAAATTAAAGGGATACCCAACACTAAACAGTCGTCTGACTGAAAGGGACAGCATTACCTAACACGCAAAAATATACGTAACATGTATTTTGGTCGGCCATCTTGTTTACGTGGTAGGAATTATGGGAAAGGTATGCATGTTGATATTTTTATAGCGATGGCTTACGAAATTTCGTTTTCCTATAAAACAAAATGGCTTCCGGAAGTTATGAACGTACAATTATTTATTTATTTCGTATAAAGGATTGATGAATTGTTGGTTTAATTTACTGAAACTAATTAACACTCTCATTTCACATATTTTAAATCGGAAATAGAAATGTTTTCATGTGATTGCAGAAATGTTAATTGCCGGAACTTCCGCTATACGTATCTAGAATTATGAGTAGAACACCCATGACACCTTAGGCGTCTGATTTGTGATCTCATTCCTACGCCTTTATTAGCATTGACTGCGGACAAACGGATCTCTCTGTCCCGTCTCGTGCAAAAATGCGCGTGCGTGATAGTGTAAATGCAGTTTTAGTCTTTTGCCTTCTTGATCATGTCAGGTACGTCAGTTAGGAACCGATTTATAGTCAAAATAATAATCTATTTTATTAAAAAAAAAAAAAGTTATAAAGCGAGAATGCGGTAATGAGAGAGACTTTTTGACTTTTTGCGACAGTAGACCCATTCAGTACAAAATTTCCATGTAGTAACAGAGTCATACATACAAGTTTTCAAAGAGCAACAACAAACTGTCATTTGGCTTAAAGTTCTTAGTCTTTCTCTGTTTTAGCTCGGGCTTAAAGTACCTACAAGTGATAAATACAAGAAAGCTTTCACGGGTGCGGGTTCTAAGATCCCTCCACTTGACCGGCCACCTCAGACGTTGGACCTTCACTCTTCTAGCTAGTTCGATTCCGCTGTGCGTTTAGTAGCCGAAATACTAATACTCGATATGGGTTTTTGAAAACTTACATACCTACCGATTTGAAGCGGGCATCGGGATATCAATGCGTTGAATTCGCAAAATACTGATATTTGGGTTTATTTTGTGCTTAGACCAACGGTAACGGATCATAAATTTTGGAGCCAAAAAAAAACATTTTTTTCTCACAGGGAGAATCTAGTTCTATAGTAAAGATCCTTTTTTTGCGTCGAAGAATCATCTAATAATGGTGTAGAGGTAAAGCAAGAAAGATAGTTTCCTGGAGGCTGGAGCACACCCGAATTGTAGGCAGTATATGCAATCAAGAGACTGAGGGTTAGGTTTCCACTTTCTGGACTTCTTACTTACTTACTTAGATGGCGCTACAGTTCAGAGTGAACCTGGGCCTCAACCAATACGCCTCTCCCATTAGCGCGATCTTTATCTTACTGTACGCGCCACCTAACGCGAGGTCTTCCTCTACTGCGTTGTACCTACTCCTGGTTGGAGTCGAAGACTCTTCAGGCCGGTGCGTTGGTACATGTTCCAGTCATCTTAGACGACTGATGCGCACTTTTTTGACAAGGTCGCTGTACAGCTCTTAGAGTTCGCTGTTAAATCTCCTTCTCCAAATCCCGTCAACGCAAACGAGACCGAAAATCACTCGAAGAATTTTGCGTTCAAAACGATCAAGTAGATCTTCATCCGCCTTTGATAACGTCCATGCTTCTGCGCCATAAAGTAGGACTGGGATGATGAGGGTCCTACCATAGTCTCCTTAGTGTTTCTTGAAAAAGCCTTACTTCTCAGTTGCCTTCTTAGGCCAAAGAAACAGCGGTTGGCAGTGCTGGACTTCTGGCACGGGTATAAGCCAGTGCTGAAATAGGAGTATTACTACAATAGGAGTATTGTACTCGTTTTTTGTCCGCCGTACTCCTGAAAGTCAAATTGTAATCCTATTTTTCATTTCGGGTTGAACTACTTTTACTTGCCTTTCTGCCTAGTAAATTACAAAAGTTTGATGTTGAAATTTATAAAAACAAGCTGTGAGATATTAATGAAAAACTTTTTTATTCGGAAGTAGCATGTATTCCATTATGTGCCAAATATAACATTGTTCAAATATTTGCCGCAGCTTCTCACTGTGACACCTGACACGGATTCGAGTTGTCTCGGATTTTACCACCAAATGTTAAAGCGTCGACTTTAAAGTCTCACCGCGTTCGCCGTGCTTTTCAATCGAGCACGGTTGCCAACACGGTACATTTGGGACAAAGTCTTTGTCTTTCCCAATGTTTCTTTGCCCTTTGTACTTCCTGACAATTTCTCAGTCCCAAACTTTAATTTATAAAAAAGAAAATTAATTCAACAAATAACTAAACAAACCTTGATCATGCGATAAAATATTTTTTAGGTTATTTTTAGGTGTACGCTGTGAAGTGTACTAAAGTACGAGTTGGGTGTGTAATTTATAAAATTTGTAAAATTTGTTCTTTCAGTTGGGACATTAGATCTTTGTCCCAATGTTGATTTCTCCGTCCCATTCTTTCGGTATACTTGTCCGGAGTTATGTTTCAAGTTGGCAACCGTGCAATCGAGTAAATTTGTGATTTGGTGGCTGAATATATCCCGTCCCAATTTTAAAACACTTAGCTAAAAATAATAAATTTTATAATAAAAATTCTTCTGTAGGAACAAAATTCTATTATACTTCCCCAAGAAATTATAAAACGACAGCCCTGGTAAAAACAAGTCCGAACTTATGTTTTATGCAAAAAGTTTAGTGCAAAAGAGAATTTAATTCGCCTATGGTGGAACCCATTGAACGTAGTTTTAGCGGACTGAACATTTAAAATAAACACGGTTTTTAAATCGAATGAGAGTTGATATAAATTTCTCTATTTAAAATTAAAATTAGTAATAGGATTTTATCATTTATTCCTCAATTATCTTGTGTTGAGAAACTGATTTATAATGGTCAAACTATTCCTTAATGGGATACTGTTCTCTTTCTATAAACGGTTTCGTTCCATTTTGAAAGCAGAGGCTGCTCTGTAGAGTTCTATTTTTGACTGATAGGGTAACCATGGCGGATTTTGTTTTTTGGAAATTGGTTATCTACCTGAATTTTTTGACGGAGTTTAAGTTTATAAAATTTGAAAGCTATTAGATCTATGTGCCACTAGTCGTATATCTCACGTAATATCTAAAAAAAAAAATATTCGTTTAGCATGCAAATAAGTGCATAAAAAACTGTACAATTCTGTACCTAAAAGAATGCACAAAATAAAAAAGTATGACCATTTACACACCTACCGCCGTTTTCCACAGTTGTGAAATAATTAAGTACAAAAGTGCACACCTAAAACTATGCAAAGGTATTTTATTTCATTCTGAATGAGTTCTTATTCAACAATTTTTAAAAACTAAAATTCTAACCTTAATTTCTACCGTCTACATTCTCTTTCTGAAAAAAAAATCAACCTTGAACGGCTTCAAAAGCAAGCCCTACTTGAAAGCAATTATTGAATGTCTTATTTTTGAAAAACTAAATGTTGTCCGTAAATCTTTAATTACACAGTTTCGTATGTTGTTGATTGTTTTGTTGGATAGATCTGTTTGTTTGCATCTCTTGTCACCGTATATACTCCCTTTTTAATGACTACACTGCAACCTAGGGAATGTACCCTACATAGAGTATTCCCTGACTTAATGAAAACGCTTTTTTATGTGCAAATTACATGCATGCTCACAAACGAACACTGCCTGCCCTGTGCACATACAACTAATATGAATACATCTTAAATACAACTGCACTCTACTACAAAAAAAAAAATACTTTCTGTTTCTGAAATTAAATATTCGTAACGATAAATTCAAATACTAAACATCTACATGCCACCTACAATACATTTGTTTCTGTGACTTTTACACACAACAAAAAAAAAATAAAAAATAAAAAGAAAATATGTAAATACCTTTCAATAACATTCCAACTTCATAAACAAAATCTAGCGCCCCATTCACCGCGACGCCAAAAGTTAAATCTTCGCATGAAATCGCTCAGTTTGGACTCGCCCGAGTCATCTGAGTTGCACGGACAGATGCGAAGAAGGCCACCGGTAGCTGGAACATCCTCGTACTATCATGGAGGATCCGGAGGTCATTTGGAGCACAGTACCCCGCCATCAAACAACAGCCGATTGCATTGTAAGTATACTCTCTAAGAGATAATTTTCTTTTTTCCTTTTTTTTTGTGTTCCCATTCCTCTTTCGCCTCTTGTCCTGCACAAGTCCTTCAAGTAACGAGAGCAGAAAATAAAAATAAAAATAAAATTAACACAGAAACTCGAGCTCAAAGGTGGATGCTTGAAACTTGATAACTCTGATGTCTTGGTTCCTGGTCAAATATTACTCGTATATTTCCGGCATCAACATTCAACACAACAAACAAAAAATAAATGAAAAAAACATAAGCACCACAATTTACATTTCCCCACCCCGCAGAAACCGTTAAGATTTGTATACATAAATGGAACATATAAAAATGAATATTTTGCCAGGCGAAACATCAACTTTAACAATAGTAAACTTAGCACAGCCTCGCCACCACGCTCACCCATATACAGGGTACCCATCTACATTCCTACAATCTACCACTATCATAGACTAGGACAAAACAAATCCAAAACTATTTCATAGTACACAGTTACTTGTAGAGTTTTTTTGTAAATTAAAAATGAGTTGGCAAACTTTGATATTCATCTTAAAAAAAAAATGTAGAAATTCAATTTAGAGCTTAAACGAAAAATGTTGTTGTACAATTGACAGAGCGTAGCGGGTTAAAAACTTTGTTTTTTGTTTTTTTTTTAATTTTTCTCGAATGCACGACTCTTACAGAACGTAGTTTTCTTTTTAACGCAATTAGATTTGATTCCTTTCCTAGATTGTAGCTGTTAAAAAAAAATAAAATAAATTCAAATGACGGTATATATTATTTAGTTTGCTCCTTTTTTGATAATGAAATAATTTGTGAAATTTGCTTTTGCATTTGCAGCTCCATCTAGCCCATCGCATCAGCGTAAGCTGCTCTATGCCAATCGTGGTATGAGAACCGGATCTGTGGACCTTCCGGATGACATGGAAAAGTCGCTATCGTCAGCCAGCACGTCGCCGTGTCCCTCTCCCGTAAGACATATTTTTTTATATTTTTATTTTTGATCGAAGGAAAAGTTTAACCAACCTCATTTATGGTCGTTCGTTTCCCTTTTGGAGGGAATTTATCTTTAATTTAAAAAAAGAGCTGAAACGGGAAAGCAAGCATTTTTACAAATCACAGTTCTCTCGAATTTATAAAAGAAGCTCGAAGGTTGTTTTAAAATGTTATTGATCCATAAAAAGCCATAATTTATAAAGTGGTCCAATGAAATAAAAATAAGCCAACACCTGAATAAATAAATAAATAGATGGGGCAATAGGTCCGTGGGGACCCTATGGCCCTACGGACGGCTTCTCACAACCGTTCGTTTTGTGTGGTCTTCATTTTTGTGACGAATGGAAGGGATCTACAATTATGCCGACTCCAAACGGCTAATTGAGAACACGGTTGCCAGATTGGGCGCTTTGTGGTATTTTGGGCTATCTTTTTACTTAAAAAACGATAGAAACTTCTTCCATGAGCGCCGAACACAATTTTGGGCTACATATCGTTTTACAAATTGTGTGTTAATTTTGTTTGTTTTATTCTTTCACAAAACTTAAAAAAGAAATATTTTCGAACATACCCGCACTTTTAAAACTTGGCAGCACTCTTGCAGTCAAGTGACATCGAACAGTCGTTCAAGATGCACGCACACTAATTCATTTTGCCGGCCTTTTGGTTTGACACAAGCCAAAAAAGCCAATAGCAGAAAAACAAGTCTAGGCGTAGAAGTCAAAAAAATATCGCGGTGAGAATAAGTCTGAAAAATACCAAAATTTTCAACGATTTTTGGGCTTCTTTCTGAGCAACGATATTGGGCTACATTTTTTAAATGTTTCGGCGCTTAAAGCGAAGTAAATTCTGGCAACCCTGAGAAGCTATTTCAATGAGACACTTCTACTCTCGGACGTTTGGTCAGACTTTCTCGAGAGGTGGCGCAGTGAAAACAAGACCTAATTTGGAATTAGGGTTTTTGCGGTATTCGAACTTGGAACCCCACGCTTAGTAGTCGAACACACTAACCACTAAGCCACTGCGCCTACACCTGGATCAGAATTTTAAGCACTTTGAGTCTTTATTAAGCATATTTTGCTTCCTTTTTTTTTACCTATGTACACGAATTTTATTTGAAATTGTACATAAAATGTGGGGTCCTACATTTCTTAAAAATAACAACTATTGTTTATGTTTTCATTGACTATTTAACTGTAGACAATCGCTTTGTGGACAATTATTCGTCCCTAGCGAGGTATCCGTCTGAGCGGAAAATTCTCCGATTTTATACCTTTCGGAGGATTTTGGCGGCACGGTATTCTTCGAAACAACTGTTCGGAGAATTGTAACGCATAACGGCAAATTACTTTGAAGTGCAACTAAGTGCATTTGTTTGTTAAATTTTTGACAGCTAGGTTCTGATATCCTCCGACAGAAATTTGTTTACGATGTGGAGTGCGGTGCGGTTCATCATCGCAATTATTTATTTCTCTTCTGAAGTCGGACACCTCGAATGGAATTTGAGCCTCCGAAAGAGTATGCGTTACGGAGAATTTTCCGTTCCGACGGATACCTCGCTAGGGCCGATTGAATCCCATTAAGCGCTTGGATAAGAATGGGAATTCTAGGCCTTACTATGGGACTTTTTCAAACAAAAGTCTGCGAGTATTGGCCCGCTCACTAAAGCTAGCTATAGCAATATTCGACTGAATATCAAATACAGAACTCTGTCATATCCATTTCTTAATCCAGTTTATTCAAACGGTCACTCTATTATAATAACCTGTTATCTGTAAGCAATTCTCTGTCAGATGAATCGGAAGTTGAAACCTGTTCAGGTCTAGGGGGCTGTAATCTTAAACATTGAAATATCTTTAAACAGATAGATGCAGGAATATATTTTAGGCTTCAATTGTATAACCAAGAGTAGGTATACCTTACGAAGGCTTGCAGATCTCTCCCTTCTACCTACTTCCAAAAAAAGGGCTGGCAGAATTGTGAAATATTTTTTTCTATTATGGAGTAGAAGAGTAGGATGGGCAATGTTGCTCAAACAGGCAATTTTTTCATATGGAAGGGATCACAAAATATTCCGTGCACAAATTCATTACAATCATAATCAGTTAGGAATGATGGGTAGATACAACAGAGCGAGCCTCGGAGTACCAAACTTAGGTCATGTTGACCGATTTGGCGTTTTTTGATGTTTTAAACATCTAAGCGCGCGTTATTGGAATCTGGTGGGGTAATTCCAAGTATTTAACTTGTGGGGACGAAAATGCGTCACTGTGTTTTATCATTGCATACATTTAATCATTGCATACATTTATGAGCTGGGGCATATTAATTTCAGCTTTCTGTTGATGTGAAATAAAGTTTATCCATTTCGTCCTTGCACCGTACTCAGAAGAAATTTCAAGAATTCTACAGGGAGATTATCATCTTTTACCAATGATCATAAGCGGAGACTTCAATATCAATTTTGCAAACTCCAGAAGCTCAACCATTTATTGATTTTATGCAAGATAAATTTAATCTTCAAATGAACTCCAACCGGAAAATTTCAACAACACGATATGGAACAACCATCGATGGTGTCTTCCAGCTTAATCTAGATAGATTACAGTCTGGAATGTACATATCTTACTTCAGCTAACACAATCCGATTGTATCTATTCTACCGAAACTAGCACAGAACGAATAAATTATTCATAATATATCAAGAATACGGTTATTACAATTCCCTCTTTTCTCAATGACGTGTATCAAGTCACACACATATCGCACGCACGGTGTTTACACATACACATATTTTGGGACTGTTGGATACAGTCGCACCAATTTTTCTTTTATAGTTCAGAGCAGAGCACTGAGCTGAGCTCTAGCATTAAGAGCACTCTCTGAACCGAGCGTGCTCAGATCGTTCTAATGTTTTTTCTTGTTTTGTTTTGCTGAATGGAAGTGTCATAGAGCGCGCTCTGATCATGCTCTGAACGAAAAAAGAAACATAAATTCGAGTTTTGATGTTTCGGAGCTAAAAAAGAAAAATTAACTTTTTGTACAACAATTCAGGTTCTGCTCTGATTTGAAAAAGAGAAACGCCTGTTGTGATGCCCAGTGGTCTCAGATTGAGGTTAAAAGCGCCAATTACAAATACTAATTTTATATTACTGCAATATTTCGAACTACCAATGGATAAACAAACGTTTTACCGCACACGTTAAGGGAACGCAGTTGTTCTATATGCAGCCATAAAACAGAGACGCAGCGAAGCGTGCCATTCGTCATTTCTTCGCTTCGAGTTCTCTGGAGCAGCGTTGCGCTGAAAAATTTCAAAAAGGGGCCCGAGCCGAAAATATGTGCCTCCACATAAAAGACAAATACCTACCTACTTATAGCAAAAAAATAAAGAAAAGAAAATGGGAAACTTTGATTGATCATTCTTCAAAAAGTGGGGGCTAAGGGTTCCGAGGTTCAGAAAGGGGCCATTTGCCCCCTAAAGAGCAACGCAACTCATCTGGAAGAATATTGCATTTGCAGGCAAGTTCATCTGCGAATCCCTGCCGATTCATTGCTTGTAAAATATAAAACTCTTACATAGACAGGGTGAAGAGCCCCGGATGCAGTTGTTAAAAAGGTCATTTTATGTTCTTACTATTGCTGCTGTAGCTTAAGGATATAACAGGCTTAAATGGAACTGACTCATTGCCACACTGTCTTCTCTGTGGAATGGACATTATTTTAATTTTTACTTGCATGTGCATATTTCTAGAAACTTTGCATATTGCTCAAGTTTGCAGCCAGTTAATTGGTCAACTTGTATAATTCTTGCAGCAATAATAATTTCCAAAACAAATTTTTCTCCATTTCAGAAGTCTCACCGACTGTTACCAACAAACTTATACGTAATACTTTACAACTTCAAAGCACGACATGCGGACGAACTAGACTTAAAGGCTGGCTACAAGGTAAGCTATTTTCTATTTTTAAGCGCAATTGAGGATCTTTCATCAAAAGGGGGCGAGTCCATATTTTTAGCTTAACAGCTTTTTTCACTGACAAATTGAACAAAAAAAAAAAAAAAAACTTTTGGTACATAACCGAGGCAGTTGCGACTAAAAATAAGGGCGTTATAGCAAAATATGTATCTGCCACTCTAGTGCGTTTGGTGCAAAACGGCGGCAGGTCCGGAACTGTTTCTTTGATTTCTCATAAGAAGTAAAATTTGGACTTGCCCCCCTTTTGATGCAAGGTCCTCAATTGTTTATTTCTCATTTTCTTAGTGTCCCGCTTGAGTTTTACGAGCTCACAATGGCGAAGACTTACCTACATAAAATAATATAACCTATTTCGACGCGCAATTTATTCGAGGAGAACGCTTAAAATTATTGTTAGTATACAGGGTGGGCCAACTCAAGTTTGTTTTTAAAAATGCAACAAAATGAACAAATTTAATTTCTGTTCATATAAAGGGTGGTCAAGTTTCAAGGGCCGATGTTGATTTTTAATAAAACACAAATTATTTAGGAAATTATTGTCATTTCTTTTTATTGTGATAATATTGGTATGGTTCAATTATGTATGGAACAAAATATCGGCCAAATGGCCGCGGCGTCCTCGGCGGCACACCTCCATCCGATGGTCCAAATTTTCGATGACGCTGAGGCATAATTGAGGTTCTATGCCGTTAATGTGCCGAATTATCTCATCCTTTAGCTCTTGAATTGTTGCTGGCTTATCGACGTACACCTTTTCTTTCAAATAACTCCACAAAAAAAATTCCAAAGGGGTCAAATTGAAGCTCCGAGGCGGCCAAGTGACATCGCCAAGATGGCTGATAACACGATTTGGGAATTTGGTGCGCAAAAGATCGATTAAAGCATGGGCTATGTGGAATAGCGCGCCATCCTGCATGAACCAGAGGTCGTCCAAATTTATGTCTTCACTTTCAGTAAAAAAAAAAGTCGGTTAACATGGCTCTGTAGTCCGTAACGCCCACCATTAACCGAAACGTTGTTCCGAGCCTCATTTTCGAGTCTCACACTCTCGGCCACATTCTCGTCTGCGCGCACCGTACGACGGTGGGGCCATGAATGTTGTCCACTAGCACACCAGTCTCACAATCTTGCGTACGGCAGGTGCCCGGGTGCTTTATTTCGGCCAAAATTTCTTTTCAAAAAACCCACTTTGGGCTACACAGCGCTGACTTTGGAAATAATTTTTTAATATTTCCCAACGTTTTTCAAGCTTAAAGCGACTCATTTTGTTCCGCGGAGGTGTGATACTGACTTTCTGTCAGTATTTCGAGCGGGAAACATCTGGTACTGTCAAAATAACCTATGATTAAAAAAAACATTAAAAAAGGGCGGGCTACCCTTTAGCATAAATTCAAAAAAATAAATTCACGTAAACTGTCACCATTTAGATACAAAGTTCTCTTGTATCGTAAATCGTGAATCCTGAGCGTAGGCTTAACTACCTTTTGTGCCAAAACGTGGGGATTACCATAATCCTTGTTAAAAGCGATGCGAGAAGCACCTCTCTTATCTCTGTTCTATAAATAAATTTCATTGACAGACAAATCTTCACCAGACTTTAACAAATCTACTAAGAATGCTAAATACATTCGTGCATCCTTCACTGTCGTTTTACTCGAAAAAAGAAAACTTTTTGGTAGGTTTATTCCTTAATGGATTTATCTCTTGTCAGACCGGACATCGATATGCACTTCTTTGCGCTGAAATTCGATGACTAACGACGGCGGCGGTCATTTTTCATTCGATGTCAGAAACGCAGACATCTCCCGCCAAATGTCGACCGGATCTTCCGAGAACCCATTTATATTCCTTAAGATGCCTGTCACACCTATCGAAGGCATAGCCAGGATTTGCATTTACATTTATTTTGGATGCATTTTTCTCCTGCTGCCAGAACTCATATGGAATTAGAAAAAATGAACGAACGCAACATCCGAGTGAGACTTAATTGAAGTGCTTATCGCATAGTTAAACTCTCAAAGCGAAACGACTTCAAAGAACGAATGTTTACAGTAAAAATGCATTGAAATGAAAGAAAAAGGATACAAGTCTCTGTTGGTTTTAGAACTTCTATTTTTATTTTTATTTTCTGCGAAAACAACTACGAGTAGGTACAATGTAAAAATACCCCGGGGTAGGTGGGCTATGGGCTTACACAATATGTCAAAGTCATGTTGATGTTACAAGTCGACCTCATTGTTGAATGTTTGTTTGATCAAAAACATATTGCCTTGTGCTGTAATTGTATGGGTATATGATTTTGAATGGATTTGCTTTTAATGATGAACAGGGAAGTGTTCTCTCGGATCAACTAGCGGCGGAGTACCCAATTCTTAAAACGATAGCCCCAACTGTGCAATTTTATTCAAAGAGTTATGATTTAGCTTTTTGTTTGATGTGCGTATTGTTTTCCTGTAGTCAGCGGTTCATTGTTATAATGTAGGTCTGTTGTGCGTTCAGGGAAATGCGTCTTTATATGAAGGAATTATTGAAGTTGAAGTGGGCATTAGAATCCTTTAGGTGGTTGAGCAAAACATGGCTCTTTAGTGGAATTGGGTTTTAATTGGAGTCGTACCAAGTCTTCAAAGAAAGGGAATCGTCAGCACAGTTGATACGAGTACCTTTTTGTTTCTTGACTTACTTGACTTACACCAATCATAAGGATTTTTTTTAGAACAAATAGGTCTCATTTCCAGTTGAAATGTTTTAGTGCCAACTGTATGGCAAAAGACATACCTTAGTCTAGCAAAATTGAAAGATTTTCAATAGCGGGGAGTGGCCGTCGGTTAGAGCACACATTTAGACCATTATAAGGTCCATTGTGATACCACATGAATCTACATAGTTATTCGCCTGACATTTTGACAGTTCCTTAAAAAAATAAAAATCAATACACAAAACGCACCACGGCAACGGCAACTCAGTTCACAGATGAAAATTTTTTTGTTGAAACGAAGAATTTGCCTTCGTTAAGTGAATTTGAAGATGAATTAAACAACTTTTTTTTATAGAAAGGTACAGTTTTAAGGCCATTTTTATAAACAGTCGCTTGTGGCATTTTTACAAATCGAATTTTGGAGCTTTCATTGCACATTTGCACTTTTTGTGAAATGTCATCTAGCGGGCAGTGGAACGCGGGTATTATGTACTAGGTGGCACAGATGTAGTTGTCTCCCGACGATCTTTGGCAGTATTTTTTTCGTATGAACGAAAAACTTTGATTCTGCTTTTGAAATTTGAATTATGTTTATTTGGCGCCTGTCAGACCGGTGATAAAGTCAATGGCATGGTTATGGTGCGTTCAGCGGACAATCGCCAGGGCTACTGTTCAATCGATTACCTGCGGCCTTGTGACAGCCAGTTTACGGTCGAGATCGTGACAAGCCCAAATCATCTCTGTCATCGAAACTATGCTCAATAAGACCAAGCGTATAGAATAAGATTAGTTGTCACCGATAGCGGTGTTTTTGTCCATTAAGGCCCCAGTTATAGCCATACGTAAAATGCAACCGAAAAAATTGGAACAGTATGAAAATGAGTTTTTTTTTCGTTTAGGCGGTCATAGCGAAAAATCTGTCAGAAAAATGTTCCCCTACGAAAACAATTACAACAAACCAACCCCCACTGATTGGATTCCATCAGAAAAAAAATTCCTGACAGATGGAACAGTAAAGAAATGAAATATTTCAGTGGAATGATTCGGTTTTCTTTTGTGGAATTAACTGAAAAGTTGACCAGAAAAAGTTCTTCGTACGGAAAAATGAATAAATTATTTTTCTAGAATATTGAAAGAATAATTCATAAGCAACATTTTAAGACCAAGATTGAGTTCAACCATCAAGTTTAAGTGGTTAAAAAAGCAAAAGAATATTTTTACGGTTTGGTTTTACGTATTGCTATAACTAGGGCCAAAGTCGTGTTGCTTCTCAACAAAGAATCACGCACTAAGGGAGGTGTGCGTTTGCAGGAAGCTAGTTTCTCAAATGTAGTCGAAAAATTTAGCAACATAAATGCTTAACATTATGGGAAACTAGCTTTAGTGCACACAACACAATATAAAATCACAAATCCGAAGAAAAAAACGCAAAAACACAATAAGCCTCTGAAGAATCACCGCACTTTAACTACAACAAAACAACTGTCAAGCTGTCATGTCTTCGTGCATAAAAAGTTGTGCAGAAATTTCCATGATGGCCGAAAAGGTGTATGAGCGAGATGCACCATCAAAACAACTACATCGCTCTAACACACCAGCTGAAGAGGTGGGCATTGTTGAAAGGCACCCATACACACAAAACTACACTACGGCAATCCGCCATAGATCGCTCACTATTTCTGAGGGAAGTAAATAGGTCAGGGTGATTGACCTACAAGAAACAGCTGAGTGGCACACATAAGCCATCAGCATCAGCAACAGCAAATCATAAATTAAGTGATGTACCATAATCACTCTTTTGCCAACTGCGATTGAATAAAGTCAGTTTTTCTTTAAATCGGTATTCGAGTTTTTCTTTTGTCCTCAGCTAATTTTCAGTTTCTCTAACTGAATTGTTCACCGCTTGAGAATTATCCATTCCAAGCACAACTAAGCGATTTCCCGCTCATCACAGCGCGGAACAGTCGAGAAAATTATATCGGCCACGTGGCCGAACAGCTGTTGTCACACTTCCCCCACCACCACCGACTAAATATTCCGCAAAAAAAAAAATTATGTATTTGAAAACGTTTCTATTTCTGATTTAAGACATGTGAAATGAAAGTGGTAATTATTTTCAGTAGATTAACTCAACAATTCATGATTCATCAATCAGTTGTACGAAATAAATAAAGAATTGTTCATCACTTCCGGAAGCCATTTTGTAGAAAAGCGAAATTTCGTATGCAATCGAAATTATGTCCGACAAAAATAAGTGTCGTCAAGTATTTTTGCGTGTGAGATAATACTGTCCTTTCAGTCACACGGCTATTTAGTATTGGCCATCTTTTTAATCTGCCGTGTAAGAAATGCGTTATATTGTAAATGAAATATAATGCTTCATCCAGAAGGCTATGTTGCAAAGCTTTCTCTAAAAAGTTATAATATAAAAAATGTTTAATGTTTGTCAGATGTTCCGAAGGGATGCGGGCCGTTGGTTGTAATTTTATTTTTGTTTGGGATTGCTTAAAACGACAGCTGCCACCGATCGCTTAAGCTAACGAATATGACATTTCTTAGTTTCGAATGGACTAACGTTAAATTTACAAATTGAGCTTGAAAATGTTTCTACATATCCCCAAAAGTCTGCATTGATAACTGTCTTAAATATAACGTCGACTTGTTCCAAAAAGTATGCAATAACATTTTTAATTAGAATAAAAGAAAATTTTGGCAATAGCTCGTTGCTGCTGCAAAATAGAAAATAAAATGGCACACAAAAGTTTCACCACGAAATCATATATTGTCAATGGGCCTTTTTTCAACTTTTGTTTCGATGTAGTTCAGGCTTTTCAAATAAACGTTTTTAATTTCGACTCTAAATTTGAATAATTCACAGTGTATTCACGGTCAGCGAAAGTCTGAGCTGTTTGGATGTGAAAATTTACGTTCCTCGACACGGATTGTAGGAAAGTTCTCAACCAACGAAGGGGGTTTTCCGGATGGATATTTTTGTACACTACGAATTTTAAGAAAAAAAAAAAACATGAAAAAAAGGACGAGAGTGTTTCCGACAATTCGGTTGTACAAATATGAGCAGCAAGAGCCGCAATTGTGCTTTATTGTTGTTTCTATACATTTTGAATTGGTATAATTTAACTGTATATGCCAAGAGAAAATATATGGCCAATGTTTGAAAATTGGAGGTAAATTTAAATTGCGATAAGCTTTTAGTACACTTCGACTTCACATATTTATTATGAAATGAGTAGAATAAAACTTATATCATTCGAAAGGTACTGTGCCATAGATGTGCACAAGCAAAAAATCGTGGGTACCTATATTTCGCCAGTGAGACTGATAAAATTAAGTTAAGAATTCCCCATACAAATTGCTTCGACATCATTTTTTCCTTGCTCTAAATTTTCATTGTGAGCTGAAAAATTAATCATGAGTAAATTAATTATTATGCGAACAGTGGCCATATTTTCCATCAAAATTTCGCAATTGGCAGCTTCTGTAAATTTAAAGTCGACACTAAAATTGATTATTAGTACAACACAATGCGCCTTAGGTACCTGTACTCTTTACTAATAATCATTTTTAATTTGCAGGCTAAATATTTTGTAGATCACAATGGGTATTTTTATATGAAAAATTTCGTCACTTCGTGAGTTCGTAATATTTAACCTGGAGACGATAATAGGAATGATATGGAATGATACGGAATGTGAATTTTAGTCCCGACTTTAAATTTACAGAAGCTCACAATTGCGAAATTTGTATGGAAAATATTACCACTGTGAACCACTAAGATTTAGAGTCCAAACTAGAATGTTTATTGGTAAGGCAAGGCCCAATATCTTTTGTAACAAAAAGAAAATTATTTATTTAACGTAGCAATATAAATTTAATTTCATTTCAATTTTATTTAAGGCGAAATTTTCTACATAAATTTAACCATTGTCACCTACAATGTAGTATCTATTGTGACGGTTTAAAACTGTTACTGACTTTGCTTAGAAAGAAACGAAAGAAACTCATGCAATAGGTAATAGTTAAAAAGATGGTCAATTTTATGTGGTTCGTCGACGAGTTCATCTAGG
This sequence comes from Cheilosia urbana, assembly GCA_946477585.1. Taxonomy (NCBI): domain Eukaryota; kingdom Metazoa; phylum Arthropoda; class Insecta; order Diptera; family Syrphidae; genus Cheilosia; species Cheilosia urbana. The sequence goes on from OX297856.1 coordinate 27,913,702, forward strand.
AGTCCCAAGCGATACAAAAGTCACATTTTTGTCGTGTAATGTAAGAAACTTTGGCGCTTTGCCAAGAGCCCAAGACCCACTCGAGAAGAATTCAAGGTTTTATCTACCTAGGTAAAACTTATTTTTGTTTGTTGGGCAATAATATTACGAATTATAAAGAAACGAAAACAATGAAACGAGAATTTGAAAATTGTTGGTCACATAGGGCCTTACCAATAATCATGTTTAATCTTCGCACTAAATATTTGGCAGTTCACAATTGTAAATTTTATATGGAAAATGTTCCCGTTGTGAGTTCCTAAAATCTAACCTGGACACTTAAATGATTACTAGTATCGCTCATAGGGTTTGTTATTAGTTTTTATACAGTTAACGTAAAAATTTAAATGGGATACTTTTTTTTAACGCGTCCTTGAAGCCCCTTAAAAGAACGTTAATCTCAAACTTTTCCTTAGAACAATAAAGTCAAACTCATAATCATTTTAAATCTTCACACTAAATATTTTATACGTCACAATAGGTATATTTTTTCGGGAAAATGTTGCCGTTAAGGGTTCGTAAGATCTAGCTCGGACAATAAATATGATATTAGTATGGCGCAATGAAACTGTCTGTTAAAAGGAACCGGTGGTGCATACTCATTCTGATAATTGGGCTTCGTCAAGAGTGACACGCCAACACCGGAGTCATCGCAACTCGTCCACAGCCGGCTCATCCACGGACATCACATACAACTAAAATTATTGAATAGGAATAAGCTTTTGGTCAAAAAAAGCTGGGTCGAGGGTGATGTTCGAAGGTGATCCTATAATACTTAAGTGTTTGCGCGAGCGAAGCGAGCCACCAGAATTACCGTGGATGAAGTGTCCAAAGAATGAGTTAACTAGAAATTCATTTGTCTCATCGATGAGTTGTAGGTATGGTCACATATGACAAAGCCATGGATGAGTTGTACGAACTTGATCTATATCCAACCCGATTTCAATGCAAAGCCAACATCTTGATTCAAAGAGAAGAAAATAATTTTTGAATTTTTTTTTTATGTGGTTTTTACTGATTTTTTGGCACTTTTATTGAATTTTATTAATTTATTTAATAATCGCGTTAATGTAAGACTTATTTTAAACTAGCTAAACTCCACCGGCTTCGCCAGGCACTGACAGAAATTACGTGGTTTCTTTTTAAGTTTTTTTTTTTTTTTTTTTGCCTAGCAATTTTCAATCAATTACCGACATTTGAAAAAAATCACTCAAATTGGTTGAAAATTAAACATACACTTTTTGCCACTTTGTTTTAGGTATATATTTCAAATAGCCTTGAAGGCGATTTGGCAACAAAAAAATAAAAAAAATATTTTTTTAAAATTGGCTTCAGATCAAAAAGTCCAACCAACTTCCCTTTCTGCCTGCTGGTAATATTCCTTGACTAACTCAAAACTGAAAAATGATTTCTCTTCCGCAGGTCACTGTTATAGAAACATCCGATCCTGACTGGTGGAAAGGGAAACTCCTCGGACGCGTAGGATACTTCCCATCAAAGTATTGTGCTCGCCTGAACGCTGGTGAGAAACCACTCCAAGTAACCCACAACCTCCAAGTGTCCGACGGAGAACGTGGCGAGAATATGACACTGCTTAGGGATCAAATTGTCATTCAGGTATATATTGTATTCCAAAGGACTCTGCTCTTTCCATCACATTATACCACTCACATCGTTGCATTCCATTTCAGACCGGTGATGAAGTCAATGGCATGGTTATGGTGCGTTCAGCAGACAATCGCCAGGGCTACTGTCCAATCAAGTACCTGCAGGAGGTGTGACAGCCAGAAGAGCCGCCAGCGGTTTACGATCGAGATCGTGATAAACCCAAATCATCTCTATCATCGAAATTACTCGATAAGACCAAGCGTAGAATAAGAATAGTTGTCACCGATAGCGGTGGCAGTACCACTAGTTATAATCACAGCAATGCCAATGGCAAAGCGAACAATAGTCGTAGTGCATATAGTCATGAGTATAGTCTTAACAATGGTAGTGCTAGTAATAATAATAAGTGTAAGAACGACAAGAACTGGGAGAACTGGGAGCGCATTAGGGAACAAAAGCTAGAACGAATGAAAAGCATATGTTTCGAAAGCTATCGCCAATCGAAGAAAGAAAAGTTGCTCAACGCCAAGCCGAAGCCCAAGTCGCTGGATCCGTCCTGGTACACGGACAACATTTACTCGAATAGATCTGAGGACTTGGACGACGACTATGTGCCGGACTGTCTGAAATATGGCATGTACCGAAGGCTGCGCAATATCAGAGAGCAGGACGAGTCGTACGACAGTCAGGACGGTGTTGCCGGTCATCCCCTGCAGCGCTCGTCCAGCTGCAAGGAGTTCAAGTACCCCAAGTCGAAGAGCTGCTGCTTCGGGGGCTATGAACAGCCGACGAGGTCCGCCGCAGTACCGAAGTCATTTTCTTTCAGCGCCGGCACTTCCAAGACAATGCCTTTCGATGTGATCGACTACGAACCGCCGCCGCCGACGCGAAAGGATAAGAAGGCCATGCGCAAGTCCATGGACTACTACTGCACAGACACGCACACGCGTTGTTGTGCCAGGGATAGGTGTACGAGTTCAAAGTGCCTGCTAGAAGAGATCTACAACCACAATCGCCGACCGGTGCGAGATCGGCGCGCCATGGATAGGGGGCCCAGCACCAGTCGACGCAACTTGATAGCCGAGTGGGAAGAGCGCAACCGCCGACCGTCAATTCGATATCCGACCTGTGACGAGTTCTGCCATCATCGGCAGCAGACCAGACGCAGGCCGTGCTACGGATCCGCACCTGGATATGCCGATCACTACGACGAGCACTACCACTGCAGAGGGGATCCCTACGACACCGACCTAGATCACTTCATTCGCGACGAACGCGAGCGACTAATGTGCCAGGACAAGTTTCTCGACGACGACGAACATTTCCTATCGAACAACTACCGACCCATGAGGAACAAGTCCATGCTCGAGGTGAAGCCTCCCAGCCGATACGACGACGACACCTGCTCCGATTCCACCGAAATGGACCTGGAGGACTTCAACATCGACTTGGAAAAGTACTGGGAGGAGCTAGAAAAGCCGCCCAGCCCCATTGACCTGGACATGCAGCAGCGCAACATGAACAGCAACCTAAAGGTGAAGAACGTCAACGTCGGCTGCTACAACAACGGTCAACCGATCGATATGCACGATCGCGAACAGGAGCGCATGATGATCAAGAAGAACCTCCTCGAAGGCATGCCCTCACCCCCCCAACAGAACAATAGTGAGTTTCATTTTTTTGAACATGCTGGCTCGCCCCTCCATCGTTTCTCCCAGAAAGTCTACCCCGAATCGATCCCCACATACAAGTACAACAACTTTTACCCGGAACATAATGCCAGCGGACACCACGCGAGTGGAGGCCACAGTGCACTCAGCCTTATCAACAACATCTTCTCAATATACAAACCGAACAAGTATTCGCCACTCAACTGCCAACTTAATGAGACCAAGCCCGAGCCTTGCAAAAAAATGAATGTCCCTAGTACTAGACGCCCGCTGGGCGCACCGCACAGTGAGTACATGCACTCGATGAAGCGACCACTAATCGTCAGCACCGAGCAGCCCCACTTCAAGATCATACCGGAGAAGACTGGCCTCAAGATATCGCCGCTGTATCGCTTCGAATTCGGCGATAAACGGAAACACAAGCTAACCAGCACCGCCAGACCGCTGATGTTTCCGCACTGATGGTGCTGGACCTTTCCTTGGTAGGGTGGGCTTTTCTGCGGCTGCCATTGCCAGGGGGAGAGTGCAACTTTGCCGGCGCGTGACAACTTTTACATTCTTCTGATTTAGCGTTGGCTCTTGAAGCGGGGCCTTCTCGCTCAAAGAAATTGCTTCGTCGATTGGGTGAGGTTATCTATAGGCTTTGTCTGACCAAAGTGACATTGTTTCGCCGTCACTCTAATGCGACCAGTTCGCCAAGTGGCTATCAACTGGCAAAGACGGCTTTTTAAAAACTGCATATGTGCGAACAAAGAATCACTTTGACATGAGTTCTCTAATGGCATTCAGCCCCCTTCAAATGCCACTCGTTAGAGAACTCACCTCAATGAAAGGCTTGTGTACTTATGCGCCGTAAAAGCGGTCCCGCAATACTACAAAGTACAAAGTGTGCTAAATCCATTGCACCCTTGGGATTGGGAATAGGCATACAAAAAAAAAAAACACCCCTGGTGTAAGCAGCTTACACCGAAAATGGAATGAAATGATTTTCCTCAGAAACCGCTGACAACTTTTGTGCAGAGACTGCTAATTGGGATTCGGCTTTTCATCGTCGTCAATTTAAATAGCTTGGCAATGGTTTACTTAATCAGCCATTTCATTTGCATGTAGTAGGCCGATTTGTCTCAGTTTTAATTGGTATGTCTGGAAAGCGCATCCATTTAAAAATCCTTTTCTTTGATACTGTGCTTGTGCATAAAAGCTTCCATTCAACATGCGGAGCGGATTAAGGAGGGTTACAAATGTGTCTAGGCAAGGCACTTATCGCGGCTTATTATCTCTTTGAGCTGGGGAATACTATTTGCTGAAAACATGTTTTTAGATAACGTCATGAGAGATCTGACAGACCTACTTATAACATGAGAGTTGTAGACGCGATGGTGTATTCGATTTTACAGTGCTTTCGTCTGTAGATGGCAAGTTAAGGATTCGTCTTTGACAAGTTTGACTGCGTGGAGTTTAGTGACAAAGAATGCTAAGGGGATGTGTAGTCCTAGTATTTTTGAAGGCCATTGTCTATAGCTTGAAATGGCATTTTGGAGCGGGGTTTGTTTATGTTCTGTTTTGTTTCAGTTTTAGAAACGTAGATCTTTCCGCAACGCATAATCCGTCGGATGATCAAAATACATTCGCGGTATCCCTTTCCGGAAAACAATAACTCCCAACACCTCTCCAAATCGTAAATAAATTCCGTTACTGAATATTGTCAGACTCGGAAGATTTTAGAAATCGATCAACCTGAAACAAATGAGCGGAACCCTCTCAGAGAACTGAAAGTATACTCCAACCAAAGCACTTGGGTTGGGTAGACTTCGATTCGAGCTACTTTGAGCCACTTATGTCGTTTCCAATTGGTTTCACTCGGGGATCGACTCAATCTGTAATCCATTTGAACAAGAAAACTGCTTCTGATTGAATCCACAAAAATGTTGGTCAAATGCTAAAAAATAATCTACGGCAGCTGTCATCAGGGCACTCATTCCGTAACTTTTCAGACGATTATCGTCGAAACGATAAAACCCATAACTAGCAACTGAGTGCTAAAATTACAAGTTCGAGAGCTTAATCCAGTTCATTTCCCACAAATGTAATGAAAGCTGACGATATTCAAAAAAATTCGAGCAGATTATAACTTCTAATGGTGATTAAATTTTCCAAAACGATATCGTTCAGACGATCATTGATATACGGAATCTGCCCCCTGACTTGTACAAACTTTGTGCCAATGGAACGGTTATAAAAGCGATTTTTTCGATTCCGGACTCTCCCGGACGCTTCTTTTTGCCCAATTTTAAGGTGCCTGTCCATTTGAGAGTACTTTCGCTCTCGAGAGTCACTCTTGTTGAAAAAATAAACCCTCCGCGAACTACTCTCAAGGCTATGACCACTTGCGGGTTTTGTCCGGAGAGCTGCTCGCAGTATTCAAATGGACAGGCACCTTTTAACGGTTTGACATCCACATCCAATCCGTATCAGAAAAAAAAAACATATAACTTACCTTTTTGCAACATATGAAACGTTCTAGGAGAACATTCGACCACCACAGACTTTTATTTTATTTTTTATTTTCAAAGATTTTATTATTGAGTGCAATTATTTATTTTTAAGAAGGATCTCAAATTTGCGTCTTGTCAAAATTGTGCGTTTGATGTATTTATCAATACTTGCCGGTTGAAATTAGGTTCATTCGCGTAAGCGGTTTAAATCGAACGCCAATATAAGTCGATCGCAATCGAACAAATACACGTTCTCATAAAAAATGATAGAAAAATATCAAATTATCCAAATAACGAGTAACGACTAACGAGTAGTTCGTCTCTTCGCTCGAAATATCTCAGAGAATTTCAACCAGCAACTACTGATAAATACAGGGTTGCCAGAATTTATTTCGCCTTAAGTGCGCAAAACTTAAAAAAATGTAGCCCAATATCGTTGCCCTGAAAGAAGCCCAAAAATCGTTGACCATTCCTTAAGTATTTTTTTTTTTTTTTTTTTTTCTATTTTTCCCACTTTCCAATTTCAGTGCGCATTTTTTCGATCTTCTGCAATTGACATTTTGTGGCTTGTGTCGTTTGTCAAATCAAAAGGCCTGTTCGAGGTTACTTGACTGCAAGAGTGCTGCCAAGTTTTAAAAGTTCGGGTTTGTTCGAAAACATGTCTTTTTTTAGTTTTATGAAAGAACAAAACAAACAAAATTAACACACAATTTGTAAAACGAAATGTAGCCCAAAATTGTATTGGGCGCTCATGGAAGAAATTTCTATCGTTTTTTAATTAAAAAGATAGCCCAAAATACGACAAAACGCTCAATCTGGCAACCGTGGATAAATATGTCAAATGCACAAATTTGACAAGACGCAAATTTGAGATCCGTATTAAAAATCAATTGCACACTTAAGTCAATTGAAAAATAAAATCTGTGAAAATAACTAAAACTCGGTGGTGGTCGAATGTTCACATAGAACGTTTAAAATGTTGCAAAAAGTTAAGTTACATATTATTTATTTGTGTAATGAACTAGACGTCAACGATGAAAGTGGCTCAAAGTAGCTCGAAGTCTATCCACTTCCACGTATTGTGGCTTTTTGTTATTTTTTTTTTTATACCAACCTCGCATTGTGAACATTTTAGATTTTTGGAAACTTTAAGAATCTTCTTAAATCTGACTGTTTTATATTGTAGAGCTCTAGGGTATTACCCCTAACAACAAATTCTACCATCAGAAGAAAAACCAAAATCCATTTTCAATAACCCATGTTTCAATCACAATTTAGTTAGAACGCTCAAGTGCAATTGTGGACCTTCCGCCACCGACTTAAACTGAAAAATAATTTTACTGGATAACGTCAGTGTCCTAAGCTGTAACGAAGGAAACGTGACTATCTGTTGCAGTACAGTCCACCACGGATATAAGAAACCTCTAAAATCGAAATGTTTCTATATGCGAGTTGTTTTTATTATGCGACAACCAATTTAACGGCAAAGGCAGACAGCACGTTTCATTAATTTTATGTAGGTATACGATATACGATCCCAGCTGTAGAAACCCAGGCATCAGCACCCATGGTTCTTCTAAACGTGAATCTGATGGGACGGTATTTCTTGCCAGATTTAGAAAATCACATAAAGGACATTTTTGGTAGCCTCCGCAAGCATACCCAGTGCACGAAATCGATTTTGGGACCCCTGAATGTGCATCGAAAATACTTTATCCCCGCCTTTCGTCTGTCAAACTGGAAGATAGAACATAGTGCAGTGTTCAAGGGACAGCTGCGTACTGGCGTACTGACCTAGTAACTTGTTGTCCCTTAGCATATGAATCCCTGCTAAAAGTTCCAGGGTAATATGACTATACCTTTCAAGGAGCAAAATACACCGTCGGACCCGCTATTTGAAACTCGTTTAATTGAAAACCCCATCTTATATGAAAAATTTAATTTGTCCCCGTGTACTTTTTTTCAGTTATCCGAAGTCCGTTTAAATGAAAAACTTTAATTGAAATTAAAGTAACGATTTTTTCTCAATTCATTTAAACGGGTTCGTATTAATTTCCTTTTTTTTTTCTTAGTTTAACAAAAAAAATGTAAATTTAAGTATTTTAGTTCCCTTTTTCGAACTTCAATACATCTTTTAAATATTTCATGTGCGTATTTTCAACGTACCAAACGCTAAAGACCTCGCCAAGGGGGAAGCTATTGATCTATCTAATTCTATTCATCCACCCAATCGATGAGCAATATACAACATTACTTTTCATTCGATTAGCATTATTTATGATAGTATGATAAACTATGAAGAAAAATAGAACGGTGTCGTAAAAAGAAGTTATAGCTAATAAAAACCTGTTCAACGTACGTAGTGACATAAGAAACAAATTAAACAAAAGCATTTTTATTGAATATAATTATATCCTCAGACATAACTTGAATTATAATATACATATTTGTTTGGAAATAAAAACTAAAAAAAAACACATATATGAATATATTTATTTACAAAGCTTTTTAAAACTTAATATGATGAACAACCATTTTTTCTATTAATTCTAATAAATAAAATAAAAACAAAGGAAACAAAAATAAACATTTCGTAATTTTTTAAAATCCCTTTTCTATTTTTTATACCAGGAGAAATATATAAAACAAACAAATTAAAATAAAATGTATCAACTAATGCAAACAATTATAAAATGAATTAAACAAAAAAAAACAACTTAAAATCAATTTTATATGAAACTGTTAACTGCATTTCAAACATACCAAACATTTTTGTTTTTTACTTGACATAATAAACTTGTACGTCGATATGTATTTGTATATCCCGTTGTTAGATACCCTCAGAAACCACTTGCCTGCTTATTTAATGAAACGTAACATTAACATTGAAAACTGTACAAGCGCATTTTAAGCATCAAGTACTGCTTTCTTATATAGTATCCACGGGCCTTATTTTAATTTTACTGACAAATCTAAGAATTTATTTACTAAGCTAAATAAACAAAAAATAAGAACAGTTATCAGAGAGTAAACAAAATTATATTTAAAAAAAAAGCAACTAAATATGAAATTTTATTATAACTTATACATTAAGTGACAAAGAAGCCTTTCAAAGAAAATATATGTATAAATAGAGAAAGATATATATATGTACATGTACATAGTAAAAGTATTATATATTTAGACTAGTATATATATTGAAAAGCAAGAGACCACTTTATGAATAAATTTTGATTTCAAATTATACAAATCACGATTTATATAGGTACATATAAAAAGTTAATGAGAAGAAGGAGATTATGAAAATTGTTTTTACGTCTAAATGAAAAATAGGAATCTTGGAAATAATGTGAACAACTCGGTTTCAAGTTAGAAGGTATAAGAAAAACTGTCCTTGATACTTTGCACATAGATAGGTTTTTTGCATATTTTTTTTTTAAATGGTTCCCTAATGATCGCGATGGGCCCTTATGATGCCTTTTGCCGTATTAGACCTTACTATGGCATACCCCCTTTTACCTAATCTAACCTAAAATGACCCCTCTTTCGTGGGGTGAAATGTTAAAAGTGCTTCTTTCTTGGTGCTCACCATAGTGATGTGCAATTTGACATGGTGATTGAGAATGGAAAATATTCGGCCACGTATTTTAGAAGATTTCCATTCTATTCCAAAGGCCCGAAAGACTAAAAGCCTTGAAAGATCACCATTACCGTTTTTACGAGTTAAAAAAAAAAAAACCTTCAAGTCTTATTTGAAGCTAAAAACGTTATAGTCACCCTTCAACGATGAAAATGAAGATGTCCAGAGATACGACCGCAGCATCGGGCAGTTACCAAATAAGAGCTATGCCACCAATGACTTTCAGTTTTTTTAATGTTTTTAGAAAAAGAGCTCATACGCTATTCACACCGAGCCGAAAACCTGGGGCCAGATTCTGTAAAAAACGAAACGAAAAACGATTTCGCTTTTCAAGAAACGATAGAAATCACGCGATAGCGAAAATTTGCTTCATGTAACTCCTTACGTTTTTTTCTTCACATTCGTTTAGGTTTGAGAAACTGTGTGACAGCAAAATTATAGTTTGGCAGTCTCAGTATGTCGTTTTATTTTCGTTAAGTTGTTTTGACAACGAACAGCTGACAATTGAAAATATTTTTAATGTGGAATTTGATTGTTTACGAAGCGGATCCTCCTCCAGCCAGTACTTCTAATGTTGCGGAAAGTTTTAAAAAAGGAGGCACGTATGTCGTTCGTGTACCTGTATGCAAATTAATATTGTCCAGCACATACTTAAAGGCGGCTTTGTTCAATCGAAAACGTTGCACAAAACTAAATAGAAAAACGAACTTTTTAACTAACTTATTAACTAACTTTTTAATCAAAATAAACCAACCTTTTGTCAGGTAATGTGAAAGGATTTGAACAATCCCGCAAACTTTTTCTAATTTTTCTTAAGTTCACATGTTCAATTTCAACTTCACTTTCTTCGCTGTCGCTGGTCAAAAAATAATAATTTGCTAACATATCTAATAAAATATTCAGCACAATCTTAACACCACCAAATTCAATAAGAATAAAAACGAAAATGATAAACGGCAACAAAATAGCTGTCGTTTGTTTTCTTTCGTGGAGACGATAAAATCTGTTCGTTTTTAGGGTTACATGAAGCAAGAAAAGCGAAAACGTCAAAAAAAAATGTGTTCGTTTGTTTTTTTTCGCGGCCACGAGAATTTCTTTCGTTTTTGATGTTACATGAAGCAAACCGTTCGTGCGCACGAAAACGTTTAGACGTTTTCGCCTTACAGAATGCCGGCCCTGGCTTTCGCGAAAACACTCGAAAACTTAATCGAAAACAGAAGTTTTCCCATACATATTTCAGTTTTCAAAACGAAACGAAACGAAAACGACTTTCAATCGTTGCGTTGTTGAAACAAACACACATTTTGCAACGTTCAATAGAGCAGCTGACCGAACAAATGTCACAACTCACAGCTTAAAATCATTTTCCACACTAATTGATGGGCTAATATTATTTTTAAATGCTCTGAATTAAATTTATTTGTTAATTAATACGATCGAAATTTGTAAACAAAATAGTTTAGACAGAAGTTTCACGACTAGTGTCTCACAGCTGATTGAAACGTCAAACGAAAACTGATTATTGTTCGGTGTGAATGCAATTTCGAGTTTTCGACGAAAACACGGTTTCCGCTGCGGTGTGAAACGGGTATTACCGCTGTAAAACGTGGCCTCATTTATGCGATTTTTGAGGCATTTTTGCTGTTTGTTTATTTTTGTAATTCGATTGTGATATAGGTACTTATAAAGAACAAAATTCATTTATTTAACTTTGATAAAAAATTCTAATAAACTTTAACGTTCAAAAATATTTCGTCAAGACTCAGATTTATTTTGAGAGACTACTTATGTCTCTTTCATAACATAGCTGTTAGTTCAGGCATAATGCAAACTTAATGTTTTTGAGCTAAATGTTTATAGTTCGACTTGCAGAAAATTTAAAACACAAAGAACCCTCTTCCGTATGACAAATTCCGTTAGTGAAAGGTGATTCAGCAACCACCATATTTGTTGCAGTGATTATTTCTATATTTTATCGGTATCTACCTTTGAAAAAATGTCAATAGGTACCTCTCCTAAAATATTTATACCTTCTAACATGGAACGGCGCTGCGTCACAAACATTAAAAATCGTAGATAAATATGTAATTCAAAATCACAAAACTGTAGCTAAATAATATGTAATTTTATGAGTAAATCAAATTAGTATTTTTTTTTTTTTTTTTAAGAACGTGTAGACATAATATCGAAAGAATAATTTGCGTTTTGGTACAAGTTTATAGATTGCATATTGAAACAATAGTTTATTAACACATTATTTAATATATAACAAAAAGAAAAAATTGCTTAAACTAACATTATTATTAAGAACAATTATTGATTGTTATCAAATAGATGAGTAAATTAAAGAGAATATGTTGAAAAACATAAACATAACACGCCCAAATCTTATGAACAAAATTAACAGATTTTAACAAAAAAAAATTACTGCAAAGTAATGTCGAAAGACGTAGTTAATTATACATTTAGTGGTAAGAAAAAATATGCTCTTACTGTAATATTAAGCAATTCTGTCATCACACACACATTTACTAATAATTTACTTATTTCCGCAAAAAGTATTGGACATATCGAATGTGGTGGTGGCAAAACCTATCACCCGAGCATATGTGCGGAGTGAGATTTGAAAAGAAAATCGAAAAATTTGGAATTTCAACCAATAGGGTGAGATATATTTGTACTACCTGTATACCTGAATATAGTTTAAAGAAATGTTTTCCAAAATGCACAGTCTCTTTAATTTTTAATGATTTGTTTTTAATTAGGCGGTCAAAAATTTGTTTTGTTCTAAGTAAGTGATAAATCGCTTTAAATCACTGTGGCGCTACATTTAAATTTTTATACAAATTATATTTAATTTTAATTCATTTCAATTTTGCGCTACATGTCTATATATAACTAGAATTTCGATGCATCTTTATCACTCGCACTGCATTTTGTGTGGCCAGTACCTTTTACACTGAAGTATTAAAAATAAAAATCGCTCTATAATTGTTAAACTATAATTATCTTGTTAAATCCCCCTCAATCGCTTTGTTAATAATGAACAAAAATCCACGAATATCTGAATGAGTATTAAATGTTAGAAAAAAACACGTTCAAGTGCAAATGGTTTAAATTGTTTTTTTCATTAAATGCATTTCATTCACTAAACACTTGTTATTCCTAACTAATCTTTTCTTATCTGAGAGAGAGAGAAAAAAAATCACACTTAAACATTTTATTAAGAAAAATAAAACACAAATTAACACAAAAAATAAAAACTAATTTAATTGTCTTAGATAAAATAAGTAAATAATGATCCCAAACAAATTAAAAATCAAGAAACAATAATATTCTTTATTGTTTAAATAAAAGCAACATTAATAATTGTACTAAATGGAATGGAAAAATAAAAAGTACTTAGAAAAACCAAAGTATTTGTGTTTGAGTCAATAGAAAGATGGGATGAAATAGGACATAGGAGTGACTGAATTCAAAAATGTCCAGGAAATGCGCATTGTGAATGCCAGGTTATGAATTTGTTTATGCTGCTTTGCATTTGTTATTCAAATCAAAGTAAAATTAGCAAATTATTAGGAAATATAATAACGGGTGATTTTTTAGCTGGTTTGGTTTTGACAGCTGACGTGTGTTTAGTACCTTGTGTCACTGTCAAACAGCTTCAGTTTGGTTTGCAATTTAACCATGGATCGTCTTACAAATGAACAACGCTTGCAAATTATTGAATTTTACTATCAAAATTCGTGCTCGGTTCGAAATGTTCATCGCGCGCTGCTTCCATTTTATGATCGGCATTCTCGACCTTCTGAGCAGTCTATTCGGAAGATTGTGACCAAATTTCGCACCAAATTTACTTTGTTGGACATTAAACCACCAACACGTTTACGTACTGTGCGTAGTGAAGAAAATATTGCGGCCGTATCAGCTAGTGTGACAGAAGACCGCGAAATGTCGATTCGGCGCCGTTCCCAGCAGTTAGGCCTTTGTTACAGCACTACGTGGAAAATTTTGCTGAAGGATTTGTGCGTAAAGCCTTTTAAGATACAGCTTGTGCAAGAACTAAAGCCAGCCGACCTACCACAACGCCGAATTTTTGGTGAATGGGCTCTTGGAAAGCTGGCCGAGGATCCGCTTTTTTATCGAAAAATTGTGTTCAGCGATGAAGCTCATTTTTGGTTGAATGGGTACGTAAATAAGCAAAATTGCCGCATTTGGAGTGAAGATCAGCCAGAAGCATTGCAACAGCTACCAATGCATCCCGAAAAAGCCACTGTTTGGTGCGGTTTATGGGCCGGCGGCATTATTGGGCCATATTTCTTCAAAGATGATGCGAATCGCAGCGTTACTGTCAATGGTGAACGCTACCGAGCGATGATAACAAACTTTTTTTTGCCCGAAATGGAAGTTCTTGACTTGCATGATATGTGGTTTCAACAAGACGGTGCTACATGCCACACAGCACGCGAAACAATGGCGCAATTGCGAGGCGAGTTTGGTGAACAGTTAATTTCACGTTTCGGGCCGGTCAATTGGCCGCCTAGATCGTGCGATTTGACACCATTAGATTATTTTTTGTGGGGGTATGTCAAGGCTAATGTGTATAGGGACAAGCCCGCTTCGATTGACGCACTGGAAGCCAACATCCATGCATTCATTCGTGAGATACCGGCCGATATGTGTGAAAGAGTATGCCAAAATTGGACTCAGCGGATGAACTACCTGAGACGCAGCCGCGGTCAACATTTGCATGAAATTATCTTTAAACATTAAATTGCAAGGTTCAAACTATCGATTGAAATAAATAGTTCATTCATTTTTTCGAATTTTTTGTGTTTTTTTTTTTAAAAAAAGTTCTAAGCCTCTTAAAAAATCACCCGTTATTTTACTTACGACTCCGTCATCCATTTTATTTTGCGGTTCAAACTGAAATGTCAAATGTGTCCATTTGCATCATAATCATTCACGATGCTGTGTTTACTTTTGTTTGCACATTTGATGCGTTCGCAATGCGTCTTGGAAAAGTATGCATTGGGTTTTGGAACACTTGATTCAGGAGTAATACAGAAGTACTGCGTTTTGGAACTCAGTCTCAGAAAAAGACTTCTATCAGACTAAGTTTTGGATTACTGAACAATCGAACCCAGATTCGATTGGATTGGAAGGACGAACGATTTTCTGATCAATTGATGAATGGTGTGACCAGCGATGTGGAGAATTTTCCCCCATTTTGTGGAATTTTTCTCTAAATCGGAAAAAATTATATTAAAATGGGGAAAAACGATTTAAACTAGAGGAATAGGCGAATAAATCCCGAGAGAACGGCAATAGGTAGCAACAACAACCCACAGAGGTTGGTCCTCTCCTCCATTCTAATCACCAGTTCGCAGGCTTGTACTCGTCGCTCAGTTGGCGCAAGTGGTCGTCACTTGGTCATTTGATCGAAATGCAAGTTCATTTCCTGACAGGGGATAGCTAAATGTCTTCCCAAGTGGATTATATACGGAGAATTGACTGTCAGAATTTATACTATTCAAGCAAACAATCACTTAAAAGGAGTCTGATGATGAATTATTGGCGTAGTTCGAAATATCTATCATTCGTAAAAAAATTGTCTATGGCTACGAGTTGTTGTTCAAAGTTATTCTCTCAGTTCATTTCGAATTGAACATCACCTTTACTCACCTGGGTAATTTTCACATTCAGTTCACTATTACTGCAACCCTTTTTCAATTTCAATATCCAGCTGTGAAGTTCGGCTATGCGAAATCAGGTCCCAATGAAAGAAGCCCCCAAAAAATTGTACAGGAAACAACAATAACGATTTTTAATAGAATTTGGGCTGTTATTTCCTTTTTTGGGGCCTTATTTCCTAATAAATATTGGGCCTTATTTCATTTGCTCTTTTGAGGCCTTATTTTATTGAGACCTTATTTTCTACAGCCGTGAAGTTCGCCGTTTCATTCACCGTTCAACATTTTCTTTTCCTTTGTTTTTCAGGTTGGTAGCACTGGTTAGTAATGGCGTCCAAACGTCACCTGTCAAAGTGAAAAGTTTTCAGTATACTGCTATACTCTGCCATTTAATCATGGGAAGACTCACAAACGAGCAACAATTGCAAATTATTGAAATTTATTATAAAATTTCGTTCTCTGTGAAAAATGTGCACCAAAGAGGACCGTGGAAGAAACGTTACCATCAACGGCGAACGATATCGAGCCATGATAGGCGACTTTTTTGTTGCCCCAGTTAGCTGAGTTGAACTTGGTTGACATGAGGTTTCATCAAGACGGTGCCACGGTTTCACAGCTCGTGGAACAATGGAAATGTTGAAGGATGAATTTGGTGATCAGCTTATCTCTCGAAATGGCCCTGTGAGTTGGCCTTCAAAGTCCAAGATCATGCGCCTCTTGATTATTTCTTGTAGGGTTATGTAAAGTCGTTAGTCTATGTGAACAAGCCGAACACGATTGAAGCCTTACAGGATAACATAACTCGCGTAATTCGTGGAATACAGGCCGAAATGCTCGAAAAAGTGACGCAAAATTGGACCTTCCGAATGGACCATTTGAAACGGAGCCGCGGACAAAATTTACACGAAGTTGTCTTTAAAACGCAAATGGCAAAGGCCTTGTTTATCGATAACCATAAAATTTTTGAATATTTGATGCAATTTTGAGTGTTTTATTCGATTTTTTAAAAAACTACCTTCAAAAAACCACCCGTCAGTAGAATACATTTTCAGATCATTATTTCTGATCTCGATGAATAGCAGGATCATATGCTGTTGTTGTAATTGCATGTAAATCGATGATCTATTTTATATGGATCATGAGGCGAACCAACCTGAGAGCATAATATCTTCCTTTGATGCAGTGTCCCGTGATGACATCTACTAAAGTGCTTATCATGGGTCTTTTCAGTGTAGTAAGATTTATAGATCGCTTGAGATCCAGCTGTGGCCAGAACTGTTTCGAGGTTGTTGCGCCAACTGTTTTTTTGTACGAAGCCAAAGTTTTAACATATTGGTACCTACTCACCTGTCCAGTGACTCCACCATTTTGGAAATAAAAACCACCTCGTTTACATGTATCATTCAAGTTTATTTTTACATAAATAAGTTCCTCTTCATTTCGTCATACACAATTTTCTATCTGTTACGTAATTTGATTTGACTTCTATATTAACATCAATAAAGACCAACTTAACACTCAGGTCACTTAAATTTTAAAAACTAGTCTCAAGGAGCACACAAAAAGGCAGTCGTCTCCCCAGCCCTCCCAGTCATATCACATGTATTAGTTTTTAATGGAAAACAAGAAACATAAACAAGACAAATACTATTTATTTTATTTTTTCAGCAATTTTAAGGAGCGTCTGAGGAGAAGCCGCCGCAAAAAAAAAATAACCTACCATCCATTCACACATTCAGACGCACACATCATACAGCACGGCTAAAAACTACCTACGTATAATTAGTGTATTGTTTAACAATTACAAAGAACTTATGAGTTAATATATTTAAATAGCTGATGAGCGATTAGCATAAACAGTCAGTCATATAAAATCATTTATTAAAATTAATAAACTTTAGCAGGCAGGAGGCTAGGATGCTGTTATTTCGGCAGTCAGCGGAGGCGTTGAACTTGTATTCGGTTCGGCGCTAGTACTTGTGGGTGCTGCGGGTGCTGCGGGTGCGTCTGCAACCGGACTAGCAGGAGCACCGGCCTCCGGAGTTACAGCCTTCTGATTGGGAAAGAGCACAGAGTAGGGCGGTGGAGGATCCAGCTCCTCGTAGTTGGGCGGCGTTGAATGGTGCTCTATGGTGACATTGGCTTGCTGCATCGAGGCGTCCGACTCGCTGTGGGCCGACTGCGATGCGGAAGCTGTAATTGTGTGATCGGTTTTGTTAATACGGAAACAGCACTCTACTTGATGGACAGGAGCACAAAAATACAAAATAATATCTACCCTTAGCCAAAATCTACCAGAAGCCATATTTTGAGGAGAAGAGATGCCGCGGCATCTACACTTACCCCATAGTCCGCAGATGAGAAGAGCTCCGCCACAGAGGAGCATGCCCAGCATAAGGTATCCCCAGGGGCCGTACTTGGAGAGGTCACTGTTTATGCCGATTCGGGTGGAGTTACGTCTTGTGAATCCGCTGCCATTGCCGGAGCTGTTGTCAATGCCGGATGTATGATTTTTAGCCTTGGCATTCCCGTCAGTCTTCTCCGAAGTGCTATTGAAATCTGCCTCCGGTTGTGGGACATCGAATGCGAACAGATTTCGGAACACCTCTATCGCCCAGTGCTCCCACAGGTCACTGTCGATGCCGCCGTTGTCAATTTTCTTACGATTCCAACACATTGCGTAATCTTCGTCACTGTCGTACTCATTGCTGTAGGGGCAGTGCCGTATACCGTCGCATACTAAGTCTTTGGATATGCAAAGCAATGGCTCCAGTCTGCAATTGGAAATGTGACAGTAGATGGTATTAAATGGGATTTGAAGCTTCAATAACTTTATAAGGAAGGTTGAAAAGTGCACAGAGTGCGATCTTGTCAGAGTGACAATAATGCAATGCAAGGTGTTGGTGAAATGTTTTGAAATGGCACCCTTTTCGTTGTATACTAATACGGTCAGACCCGCTTATTTAAAACTCGTTTAATTGAAAACCCCGCTTATATGAAAAATTTAATTTGTCCCCATGTACTTTTTTTCAGTTATCCGAAGTCCGTTTAAATGAAAAACCCGGTTCATTGAAATTAAAGTAACGATTTTTTCTCATTTCAATTAAACGGGTTCGACTGTAGCGCTAACCGTTTGAAGCTTCTATAAAGTAGGCTGATTCAGAGCTGAAACTAGCAAGGGAGTATTATGACAACCGGTGTACCCTGGTTGGTTGGTTGTTGGTTTAAGTGACTGTATTCCTGTCTTCTGACGAAGGAAAAACACATTGAGCGCAGTTTTGAGATCACAACTAACGGAACCTGAAGACAAAGGATGAAAAGGAAGTTAAGGGAACTCAAAACCAGCCTGAAATGGATACTTTGGATGGCCGAATGGTCATCATCAAAAGGGTAACCTATAGTGCACTGCATCTGGTTTTGGCTAGGGCCGGACACTCACAAAGAAGATGAAACACTGTTTCACTCTTGTTTGAATCGGCATAGCTATACGGCAGTGGGTATTATGGGGGATGCCAAGCCTGGCCGCGTGAGTTTCTTATGCCAATGGCCCGTACTAATTGCTTCAGAAGTACTGGTTCATCGTAGGCTGGCCACATCTTCCTTGAAATGAAGCAGTTCGTCAGGTTCATCCATCTAGTCTCGGCCTTGAGGTGAAGTGCAGAAGGATTTCTCTCTTTACGTATCCCAGTGGAGGGAAGTTTTCCTCCACACGAGACACGCACAGAGCAGAGCCTCGTCTGACAAGTTCATCAGTTTTCTCATTCCCCTCAATGTTCCTATGGCCGGGAACCCAAACGAGAATGATTTCAAACCGATGAAAAGCCCTGGTGAGTGTCTCCCAGCATTCCACAACAGGCTTGGACTTTGACTTAGTCTAACTACCGACAGCCTTAATCGCGGCCTGACTGTCGATTAAGATGCTTATTTCTTTACTGGGTGTCGCTATGTTAAGTAGCAGTCTCCACGCCTCTTTAATTGCCAGTACTTTTGCTTGAAAGACGCAATGGAGCACTATATTCCGCAAGAGCGTGGAATAATAATCTCAACAACGAAGAGGACGATTTTGTGTCGAAAATCATCATCATTACCGACAAGGGGCATTTCCACTTAAGCGGTTACGTCAATAAGCAACATTTTCGTTTCTGGGGCACTGAAAATCCGGGTTTTGTGCACGAAGAGCCATTACATTCACTCAAAGCCACTGTGTGGGGAGCCGCTCACGAGGGTTGAGTGATTGGGCCGCATTTTTTTGAGGCCGATATCGGCAATACGCTTACAGTTAATGGCGAACGCTACAGGGCCATGTTAAATGACTCCTTAGGCCGCAATTGGATGAGCGGGGCTTGGTGAACATGTAGTTTTAACAAGACGGTGCAACCGAACACACAGTTGGAGCCACAATGGATATTGTGAAGGAAGCGTTTCTTGGTCGGTTGATCTTCCGTTTTACTTCTTTGCGGCTACTTAAAGTCCCGGGTTTATGCCAACACGCCTCAGACAATCGCAGCCCTTTAGGAGAATATTCGACAGGAATGCGAACAGTTATCACCGGAAACCTTGCGGAAAGTCATGGAAAATGTGCATCCACACTGGCGGCAGCCTCTTGAGGGATATTATCTTTTCCACTTAACAGAAAAAAATGTAAAGGTCCAAATAAAGCTTTCCATAACTTGAAATTATTTTGTTATTTTTTTTATTTAGTAAAAAATTAATTCGAAAACAAAATTGGATGATTAATTTTGCGCCACCCTGCATATTAGAATTACGAATTTTATGAAATATGTCTCAGAGTATAATAAGACTTATGGCTCTCCCCATTTCGGTCGTCGCAGAGTTATAGGTACCCAGTTCTATTTTTTGCCTTGTTAGTCTGATCACAGACTTTTAATCTATTCAGACATCTATCTACTTCAAGACTCAAGACTCCATTACAGGCTTTCCTTCCATAATTTTTTGAAGTTGCTAGGAGCCTGTACCACCATGCGGGTAGTTCCGAGATCTCTCAATATTTTTTAGCTGCGTTTCAATACAAATGTCCAGTTGAAACATTCTATATTTTATATTGATTTGGTTAACCCAAAATTTGATGAAGATGAAAATTGAATTCCAACTTTGACTCCACTTTCCCTTCTTCCGTTCATTAAAAAAAAAAAAAAAACGACCGACGTCGTAGCTCAGATTCCGACAGAATTTTTACAGCGCATTTTTTGGAGCTGCAACTTTGACAGACTTCAAAAAAGCTCAGTTCGATGGGCAAAATGTTCCCAGTTCGAGTTTGCCAATATTATGATTATTCATTGCAGATATTTAAAAGGAAAAAAATTTACAGGTTGAGGTAGGTGTTAATGCAAAAAGGGAAATAAATCGAATCTTTGACAAGCTTACCCAATCTTCAAGCACGAATGTTTGTTCGCCTCTTGGCATGCCACTCCTTTCCCCAGAACTGTGACCATCAATTTCGATGATAGCGTATGTCCACCATGATCCCATACTAAGCGTATTCGTCCCTGAAACAGTCTAACTGGATCTTCTACGTCTACACTGCTGTCTTCCAAAAGACAGGGGTCAACCTCCCACGACGGTATCAGCGGATCCAGTGAGCTGAACTGAAAATAAAAACATACAAAAATAAAACCGTCATTCAATAATAATCTACGAGTAAATATTATCATCGTCTAAAGCTTCGTGTCAGTAGATGAAAAATGAGCTGTAAGGGATCTCGCAAAGCTATAAATAAAACAATTGTGATTATGATTACATATCTACGCACAAAGTGGGTCTGCTGTATACAGATCACGTATGTGCACGGAATGAAATTTCAAAATTATCACAACGCGTTGCGTTGTGCATATTAATAATCGCACACATATATAATACATAGTTCAATACGTATGGGGAATAAATTACTTCTGGATCTTTAGGAATAATTGCTGTAAACAAAAAGAATGCGTGATTTATTAGTAGGTGATTCTTATGTCTAGAGTATTGGAAAAACATTCCAAAGACGTGAATAATATCGGGCTGTAGCTGTATAAAGTTGTAGTACATAAATATGGTACCAACTACCAAGGACAAAAACGCCAAAGAAGTGACGCAAAAAATTGGAAAGGAAAACGTCTTCGGAAGGATAGTTGATAAGCAGAACACAGTCCTATTACAGAAGATATTGTTACTCCGCCAAAGACCATTGGTGCTGCTACTGGTGTTCTCGATTTTAGAGGAAGATCACAATAACAAAAGCCCTGATTCGACGAAAAGCGCCTACCAAGGTCCTATCTGCCATTTTGTGTGAACGCTTAGAACTATTTGTAAGTAACCTGATTGGGGCCCTAAATAAAGTGTGGCTATAGGCTAGGAAAGTCCAAGTCCTGGAAAAAATATCAATACGCCCCAACTTTTCATCGATTTCAAAACCTTCCATTTCAACACTTATATATGGACGACATATACAAAGGCCGAGTTCATGTCATTTAAATTTTCAATAGTTTAATGCTTACACTCCAAAAGGTATGCGTTAGGTACTAATGATTTTTTGGAACCGCTTTTAATTCATTTTTTGACAGACTTTTAATGCGTTTTCCAGCACGGTTTTTGAAGTTTTTTAAAGTGTTTTTTCTTAACCAGTTTAAGGTCTCTCAAAAAAAACAGTATTAATGCTTAAGAAACTATTTAGTCACACTTTCAAAAACGATTTTGAAAAACCCATTAAAAACAGTTAAAAAATCACGTTTACAACGTTTTCAAAGCGTTTTTTGTTATTGCTTTTAAAGCGTCGTTTAATGTGCTTACAACACCTTTGAGCCTTACTTCTGCGTTTTTTAAAGCTCTTTTTAAAGCATTTCTCAAATTGTTTTCAATATTTTGACATTTTTTGTTAAGTGTTTCTGGTGTTTTTGTAGCGATTTTAATGCATGTTTCGACAGACTTTTTAAATGATTTTACTAAGAAACTATTTAGCAACACTTTCAAAAACAATTTTGAAAAACCCACCAAAAAAAGTTTACAACGTTTTTTAACGCATTTTTTGTTATTGCTTTTAAAGCGTGTTTTAATGCTTTTACACCTTTTCAAGGCTCTTCTGCGTTTTTTAAACTGTTTTTAATGCATTTCTCAAATTGTTTTTGATATTTGACATTTTTTGTTAAATGTTTCTAATGGCTTTCAGTACCGATCTTAATGTATATTTTGACAGACTTATTAAATGATTTTACTGCGTTTCCCAGCATGGTTTTCGAAGTATTTTAAAGCGATTTAAAGGGTTTTTGAATGGTATTTTTAAAGTGTTTTTTAACCAAGGTTAAGCCACTTACAAAAACAGTATTAATGCTTAAAACACGATTTAATAACACTTTCAAAAAGCCTTTTGGAAAACGCATTAAAAATGTGTCGACAATTTCATTTTGATGAACGGGGAAAACTCACTTCTGCATTAAAGTAATTAACGTCTTATCGGAGAAAAGACGAAGCACTGTCCCACTTTTTTACCATCATGCTTAAGCAAATTATGTGCAAAACATACGGGCCGACACAAAAGGCTCGATCTTTCAAAAGTCCGTTCAATTACTTTCAAACGAAATAATATTGACATCACTGGCAGAATTGAACGAGTGCGTTTGAAAGTCAGAAATGGAAGCAACTGGAACCGGCTTATGGGTTACAGACGAAAAATCTAAGTATTCAAGCTGTCAACTAGCAGGGATACCCATCAACATGAATATATCCCAAGCCGTACCTCACATTGTAGACAGTTACAGCTACGAGTATGTCGTAACTTTGTCTACGTTGGGTCTGCTATTACTCAAAACGATATTTGATCGAAAAAAAACGAAAATTTGCACCTTTGAAACGATTTTTCTTCTGACTGAGGAGTTAGAGGTCCTCTTTCCTCTTCCGAAAAATAAGGCTGTTTTGAAGACCTATTTCAGTACCGCTCAACGGATCTGAAGCAAGAATATTTTCAAAATCCAATAAAGACATTCGTATGGCTGTTTTAGAGAACAATTCTTTGTCCTGGTCGACGGGTTTTGAAGCAGAGGATATAATGACAACCTATATACAAGCTTTAGAGCGACATGGGCTTTGTTTACAAAAATGTGAATTTGCCTTAAAGATTGCACGATCATTTACAGCAAATAAGCATTGCCAATCAGGTGAAGAGAGTCTTTAATTCTAGCACAGACAATCAACTCAGTAGAGGTATAAAATGATCTCAACCAAATTGGGAACTCCAAGGTGATTATTGGTAGAGGACACAGCTGACTGTAGAAACTTTTTAGCCGAGGGCCGAGCCTTGATTCACCCTCATCTCCAGAGATGCTTCCGCAATGAAAATAAGCCACAACTTATCTCATTTATCTGTAAAATAAAATGATTCTTATTATTTACGAAGGCTGCTAAAAAAAAATGTATTTTCGTTTTAATTTTTCAATAATTATTACTAGAGTCTTAAGGACAAACTTGAAGTACAAGTTTCATTTTATATGGGGAAAAAAGCTTAAATTTTGTGAAATAACGAATTGGACCAGCCTGTTGCTGTCCTCAACTTTGAACAGGAACTTATATTCGGACACTCAGGGCCTTACTCATAAACATTCTTAGTTTCGACTTAAGATTTTAGTAGTTCAAAGTGGCTGTTAATTTAAAGTTGTAAAGATAAAATCACTTCCAACCACAGCGCCATCTACTAGACAAAATAAAGAGGACATTATAAAGTCGAGACTATAAGATTTTTAATTTGCACGGCTCTTAGTCATTTGAGAAAGTTATTGATTATACCATCTGCTAAATACTATACGCTGTATGCATTTAATTTAAACTGATTTAAATAATAAATTAATTTTAATAAAATTATCACCAAAAATATCAATATATATATTGCATTCCCCTTGCTAATTTACTCATATTTGCCCCACGAATTAGTTAAATTTTAATTTTACAAATACCAAATAAAGTAGATAAACACACCCACTACAACTGAAAAGGCAAACAGCCATCGAAAATTAGTTTAAACAAAATTAGACCGCGGAAGACTAATTAGCGTGGGGCCCACCTAATTCGACAGCTAAAAGGTGAGGCTCGCTTTTTGTTATTCCACACCGATCGCGCGCACACTTTTTCGATAACTGCACAGCGTAAATATTTGGAAATGGCGACGTCATTTCTGTACCCACGTTAAGTCATAAAATGCTTATATGTATGCGGCTTCCGTGTATTTGAAATTCAGATCAACATTTCTTGCAGACGTACGATATGAATATATGTTAAATTCAGCCCAAAACACGCGGCCAGATATAGTAATGCCAAACTGCATACATGTCTCGAATATAAAATATTTCGCGACTCCAGTTCCAGTCCCAAATCGAGACAACTCCAGGAAATGTTTCGAATCGTGTTCTTTATTGGCGGGACTTAAACGTTCAAAATTAGACGACAACTTCACCCTATTGGTATGCGACATTTTTGCGAAGCCATTAAACTACTGTTCGCTAATGACGTATAATGCTTCGACACTGCTCCTGCTGTGTGTCAAATTGGACCGTGAATGAGCGATAATAAAAAAAACCTGACACTAGAGAAACTAGATAACGTGCGAATTAGTTTTAGATACCGTCCGCACGAATAGGAATATTTCTGTTAACAATTTACTCAAGCGCATTTATGAATTCAATTAGAGTCGATTTATTTTAAGAATAATTATAAAAGGAAATGTCATCTGTGGCATCTTTGTGATTCATGTCCAATTGTGGCGCAGAGCCATGCAAAAGCCGTCTATGCAGTTATTGATGCCGGGTTAGATATGGTGCCACCCTGCCGATGAGCGAACCATATCGGAGCGAAACTAAAATTTGCATTTCTATCACGACATATTCAAATTTGATGAGCCAATAAATCAAACGATGCTATCCTGGTGCCCTGAAAAGCAAATTCTAATGAGGCAGTTATTGCTGCAGCCTCAGATTTATGCCGGCAGCACTTGCTTTCATTACGCTGTTTTTATGTTTAAGCAATGAATGTGACTTAAATTGCTCAGGTAGAGCGTCATGATGTGTTTCAACATTTTTCCGTGTTTGCGAGGTACAGGGTGCGTCAGTTTCATACTGTACCGTGTACAGCCTATGAGAAACGTGAGTTGAAAATTCTGTTCTGTTTAAGCAACCAACTTTGTTTCTAATTCTATTTCAATGTAATAAAAAAAAATGTTAAATAAACATTTTTGGCAGCAACAAAAACGCGAAGGGTATAAATTTGAACAATAAAAGTTTATACATGGATAATACGTAGGTACTTGCGTCGTTTAACCCTAAAACGGCATTGGCATTGAAGCGCAAATAGGAAAAAAATAAGGAATTCGAGAATTCGAATGTTTCTTGAAAATTACAAAAACAAAACAAATCATACATATAACTAGATAGATTTAAGGCCGAAAGGTAATAACTTTAGAGCGCTCGCTGAGAGCCAGTAAGCTAAATGTTAGTTTTGAATTAGATTTAATATTTTTTTTCTATTTAGTAGGTATGTAAGTTAAAGAAAGAATTAATAAAAATGAATTTAAAATTGGGGTATTCGCTTCGCGGAGCCCTGTAGCTTCAGAGAACATTTTTTTAAACCTAGGCGTTTCCTAGGTGTACGATTTTATTTACTGAAACTTACGAATATGTTCATCGGTTACTAACGGGTGATTTTTTAGCTGGTTTGGTTTTGGCAACACTGGTTTTGACAGCTGACGTGTGTTTAGTACCTTGTGTCACTGTCAAACAGCTTCAGTTTGGTTTGCAATTTAACCATGGATCGTCTTACAAATGAACAACGCTTGCAAATTATTGAATTTTACTATCAAAATTCGTGCTCGGTTCGAAATGTTCATCGCGCGCTGCTTCCATTTTATGATCGGCATTCTCGACCTTCTGAGCAGTCTATTCGGAAGATTGTGACCAAATTTCGCACCAAATTTACTTTGTTGGACATTAAACCACCAACACGTTTACGTACTGTGCGTAGTGAAGAAAATATTGCGGCCGTATCAGCTAGTGTGACAGAAGACCGCGAAATGTCGATTCGGCGCCGTTCCCAGCAGTTAGGCCTTTGTTACAGCACTACGTGGAAAATTTTGCGGAAGGATTTGTGCGTAAAGCCTTTTAAGATACAGCTTGTGCAAGAACCAGAACCAAGCCAGCCGACCTACCACAACGCCGAATTTTTGGTGAATGGGCTCTTGGAAAGCTGGCCGAGGATCCGCTTTTTTATCGAAAAATTGTGTTCAGCGATGAGGCTCATTTTTGGTTGAATGGGTACGTAAATAAGCAAAATTGCCGCATTTGGAGTGAAGATCAGCCAGAAGCATTGCAACAGCTACCAATGCATCCCGAAAAAGCCACTGTTTGGTGCGGTTTATGGGCCGGCGGCATTATTGGGCCATATTTCTTCAAAGATGATGCGAATCGCAGCGTTACTGTCAATGGTGAACGCTACCGAGCGATGATAACAAACTTTTTTTTGCCCGAAATGGAAGTTCTTGACTTGCATGATATGTGGTTTCAACAAGACGGTGCCACATGCCACACAGCACGCGAAACAATGGCGCAATTGCGAGGCGAGTTTGGTGAACAGTTAATTTCACGTTTCGGGCCGGTCAATTGGCCGCCTAGATTCGACGATTTGACACCATTAGATTATTTTTTGTGGGGGTATGTCAAGGCTAATGTGTATAGGGACAAGCCCGCTTCGATTGACGCACTGGAAGCCAACATCCATGCATTCATTCGTGAGATACCGGCCGATATGTGTGAAAAAGTATGCCAAAATTGGACTCAGCGGATGGACTACCTGAGACGCAGCCGCGGTCAACATTTGCATGAAATTATCTTTAAACATAAAATTGCAAGGTTCAAACTATCGATTTAAATAAATATTTCATTCATTTTTTCGAATTTTTTGTGTTTTTTTTTTTTTTTTAAATTCTAAACCTCTTAAAAAATCACCCGTTATAAGTCATTTGGTCTGCACTGGTAGTTTGGTCATCCGTGGTCCCATTTCAGATTGAACTTGAGTGCGTACTCCAAATTTCTTGTATGTGTCTGTCTTGAAGCTGCGAAACAGGAAAAATTGAATAGATGTGAAGTGATGGTCTTGGGCAGGATGACCAATGCAGAATTCTGAAAAGTCAAAAGAAAAAGCGCCAATGAGGAAAAAAAGTTCCAATTCTGAAGATGTTCCGCAAATTTAGAATTTTTGAACGACATTCAACAAGCTTTGGCTGGCTAAACACTAAAATAGTGTTATGATAGACAGCTGCGTTCCATTTAAAAAGTTTTTATTTAGAAATAAAAATATTTGAAACATTTTTTGAAACCCCTTCTATAACTACAAAAAGGGCCAAAATAGCAAATAATTTTGTCGTCTCCAAAAGCGTTGTATAAACTGTATAAAATCTGCTTCTCAGTGGAGCCCCATTTGCATAGGTGGAGAAGTTAAAGAATTTCAGGGTTGAATTAAAGTTTTTACAAAGCCGATGGAGTAAGCAATGCTAGGTTAAATCGGATTATGCCAATTTGGTAGAGATAGAGCCAATCTGTAAACACAACTTGGCCTCAATCTTAGATCAGTGACAGAAGATTGAAAACGATGCGTAGAGTCCGAATATCCTACAGTTGCAACCATTGTATCTAATAGGTAAGCGGGACAATGCAAACAAAGGTGATGACGTCGAGTTTTATAAACTGAATAAGCGTATAGTTTCCTACAAACAAAATCTTTTAAGGAAATAACGAACTCTTAAGAAGCTTAAATATATGGCGTGGTGGACCAAGGTTCAAGCAACTAAATCACCCGCCTTTCAAATGGGGTCACCAATAAAAATGTATTTTATTTCTGGGACTACCTATTTGAAGGTTATAACTGTTGCTGTTTAAACTTTCTTTACAAGCTTTCCCAATTGCACAACAAGCTTTGAGTTTAATTTGTTTAAAGATGAAACCAACCCTAATTATTATTTTCATCTTAATATACTGACTTCTGTTTAAGAGGTCTGCAAATCGGCTTTCTTAATAACCATAACAGGAAGACCAACCATACTCAGCTGACTCCCCACAAAGCGCACACCAAAAACATCTTCAATGACTCACCCACACCATTCCATCAAATTATCATAAGCAACTAACACCTCTTCGTCGAGTCTATTCCATTCGGGTTAACAGTCAGAAAATCCCCCTTTTAGCGGCAAAATGTTCGTGTGAACAGAAGGCTTTTGCATGTCAATACCCTTCTAAGAAGTTCGACCGCCGCCGGTTACCTTGAAAGAGGTCAATGCCAACCAAACCAATACCAACCGCCGTCGATGTGCTAGACAAAAATCACAAAACCTCGTGGACTTTCAAATTTCCAACAAAACAAGAAAACAACAAAAATTGCAAGCCCACAGCAACAGACAAAGAAGGCAAACTTTGTCTACGGTCCGGTTGGTATAGCCCCGACTATACTAGATTCAAGCTCTAGGTCAAGTGCTGTAAGTGTAAAACAGATGTCCAAGCATTACTCTGGCGATTACAATTACGCAATAAAACATTGGCTATCCGGAAGCGTTGTGAGGCATCGAGTTTCGCCAAACGAATCATACAAATATGCTAATGCAGCAACAACAAAGAGATACATATCCATTGTTAGAGCAGAATGGTCTCCGTTTAATGGATTATGTCACAGCTCTCGCTAATTGCGTTCGTCACATTATTACTCTGCTCATAAATATGTATTTCAAATTGATGCTGCGATGTACAGTCGTAAATATGGTACTTACTATTCTCAGCGGACATGTTCGGGTGCTGTTCGGTTCGCCACCACCCTTGTGGAGGGGTCCTGCGTGGGCATTGTGGAAGGATTTTCGCAATTTCGGTCGAATTAATCTCACAATGAAGCCATGGGATTCGGGGGCACTTAGAATACGCATACATGATCCTTGGATCATTTCCTCTGAATTGAATTCGAATATGAGACTCGATTCCTTGCCGTCGCTCTCAACGAACCGTTCTTGATGGTCGGTGCAGATTGGCTCGAAGTTTGGATTTGCCAGAAAATTTATATCTGAAATAAATAAAAAAACACATTCACATGTCAGTAGGCGGTAATAAATGCAAATGGTGGTGGAGCTATATGTTTGTGAGATTTATAATATAAAGACGTGTTTGACGCCAGGTTTCTCAAGGTTGGTTTCGCCAAATTTACAACTTTGTGTTCTCACTTGTATTGTTCTACTGAGTTGGAGTTGTTTTTTGTTTGTTTTGTTTTTACTAACACGAGCTTTGAATAGATATAGTAATGAGGTTTATTGGGATTGTTGGCGCACTTTGTTTCTTGGCGAACAGAATCGGTGCAGTGAAGTGTGAAAGTAGCCAGCCTCGGGAGGTCAAAAATAGCGATCCGCTTTCGTATTTTGTAAAGGCGGACGTTCAGTAGGAATGCTGTTAGTCACCTGAATTGATTTTAACTGCATTGGGACTGTTTGTTAATGGCCCAAGCTTTGGTAAAATGTTGTCCCTTAGCAAGTCGTTACAAAGCTATGGACTTCAAAACGTCTCGAAGACCCAATAACCTGTACTATCAATCTGAGGTCAAATTTGATACTACATAAATCTATATGAAACACGTGTTCCTCCCAATCTGAAAACTCAGTTTAATCTTCGAATTTTCTTGTGCTTTTCTTATGCACTTCCAATTTGGTAGGCGCAGTATAGCTTAGTGGTTAGTGTGTTGGACTTCTATGCGAGGGCTCGAGGTTCGAGTCCCGCAAAAACCCAAATTCCGACTTAGGGTTTTTTTCACTGCGCCACCTCTCGTGAACGTCTGACAAACATCCGAGAGTATAAATGTCTTGAAAAAGCTTCTCAATTAGCCATTTGGAGTCGGCATAAAATTGTAGATCCCTTCCATTCGTTCCAAAAATGAAAAACTCACACAAAACGAATGGTTGTGCCTAGGGTCCCTCCGGACCTGTTGCGCCAACTATTTATTTTTTATTTATTTATCTATGCACTTCCAATTTGGATGCGATCTTGATAAAAGAGGTCTCCAAGGTAGTGTTTTGTTTTTTTGGGAAGCGCGGATCATAAACGAAGAAATAGGAAAAGACTTTTCTCCCCTTTGCCGTTTATACAGATTCTGCCAGTTTCCTTTTTGCATCCCTACCAAAAGACCCAATTACGGTTCGATATAGAGACTTTTGAAAAACAACAAGCTTTGACAAAAATATTGCAGCACCACATTTCCACGCCTTTTTTTCGATAGCATTTAGCTTTGCCAAGAGTTTTCATGACAAAACATACGCACTGCAACTTAATACTTTCTAAAACTAAGGATTCCCACAGCAAGCAGCCACTCAGGCCTTCAACCAAATCGAGGAGAGACACGCACTTCACTTTCTTAGCAGAAGCTTCTAAAGCGCAAACGTCGATTCTGACAATTTTCAGAGTTCACACTTCGATTGAAACTACTTTAAGAAAAGGTATTGAAACGTTTAAAGCCTTAGCACACCGGGACTCGAGAGTAGCCCAATACTGCAGAGACCCCGGTGCAGGGCCAGTGTATTCATCTAGCACACACTTCAAAAATCAAACGTCCATATACCGCGACTCTTGCAAGATATAGTCGACACAACTTTAGGTTATCAGACACTCCAGAGGAAGACTCCATGCTATATAATCAGGGGTGGATTCGCCACGAAATATACGTTCACGGAATCAAGTTGATTTCGCATGTGAACAAAAATAAATTCCGTCACATAATGCTCGTTCACGGACGACACAGTTGGCCCCAGATAGAAGAATATATGATGCAAAAAGGTTACTGTAGATGAAGGAGTGAGTATACGAATATTGGAGAAGGAAGGTGTGAAAAGTTTCTGAATATGAGCTTGGAAATCTCCCAGTTTATGCAGCTCGAAGAGTTTTGCAATCGTAATAAAATTCGGTTGGTGGCGTAAAGACCGAAACTGGTCTTGGAAGAAGTTACATTTCCAGAAACGGTTAAGTGGGCATCTACTGGAGAGCAAGAAGACCATCATCGAAGGATGTTTCTTAAGTGTTCGTTAAAGGTACCTAAAGCCCTAAAGGTATAATTTGACTTTTTTTTGGATTATAACCCTGAGGCACTCCACCAACGAACTGAAAGCTAGAACCCAAAAAAGTTCTCCCGAAGTCTTCGAATAAGTGAACGTACAATTGTCCCGTGTTATTTCTCGAAGGGAAAATTGTACATAGGTACATTTAACGAATATTTAAGAAACATTCTTCGATGATTGTCTTCTTGCTTTCCAATAGATGACCACTTAATGCCCCTACCACCATATTCATAAAAGTGACAAGAAAGACAAAATTGAATACAAGGTTTTGTAAACGATGCTTTATGCACCTGCTTGCTGCGCATATTTGCACCGAGGAGCCTGTGAACTAGTAGCTTATAAATTTTTAGGATCCGAAGCCTGGGAGGTCTAAAAGTATAAGCCTTTCGCTACCAAAAGCAAATCCCCAAAAAATCTCATCTATGGTTGCTTGTAATAAACGATGAAGATCGAATCAGTGACAATGCTCTGAAATGTGTCAGACTTAAAAGCTTGGTAGTCCCCATAGCCGGTTCGTCGAACACTAAAACAGAGAAACCTGAACTAAGCAGGTTTTCATCAGAGCTTTTTATAAACCTCGAATACAATTTACCCAACTAAAAGTGCGTCTATCCATGAGTGAGTAAGTGATCGAAGACGACATCGGTATAATATAAAACATCCGGAAGGTCATTGAACGGAAAGTCATCTCAGACTTTGTTTGTCTTCGTTGAAGATGAGCGGAAGCCTAGATTCAAACCTTTCAACGAAGCTAATCAACTTAGTAAGACGCTAAGTCCAAAGTTTGTGAAGCAACCTTTTAATTGAAATGGAAAACCCAATAAACTGCGGACGCAATCACGACCCACCCAATGGCAATCAGATTCAATCAGAATCACCATAACGACGTATTAATTGGCCTTCCCCTTCAACATTGCTGCTCTTTCTATATTCGTAACTGGATTGACGGTCCGAAAAGTCGAAGTAAATCCATAGCTCTGCTCAGAATAGACAAATCGTAGAGAGAGAGAGATACAAATGTCTTTAGATTCACTTCCCCACTTGATTCAAATCAAAGCCAAACACAAGCAGCAATCAGCAGAAACCTCTTTTTCGGTGTCGCTTTATATATTTTTCCCATAGCTAACCCATTTTCGCGGGCTAATTACTGGAGAACTTAATAATAACTGTGTGCCATTACAGCGTGCTGTCCCTCATATTCGTCTTAGAATTTGGTCACCCGAGCAATTTTCCACACAGCGCAATTATCTCGGCGCGGAATTGGGGTCAGGTCATCGTGTGTATATGGTAAGCTTAATTTTGAAACAAGACCGCACAGAGAGTCGTGCAACTTGGATTTTTGTCCCCACACACGCGACCAGTAATACGATGGGTGAGTCTAAACAAAAAGCTCTATCGTAACGTGTGACTTATTGAACATAGACACACTGCGCTTTGCTAGGTCAAAGGTTTCTCCAGATCGAAGGTCAGACCTTGGCCCACTTTGAGCGGCACAATGATTACACGCCCATATAATGCATCGTGTTGACACATTAGGTTCGAATGCGTGCAATTGTGCCCGCATGTTTGTGGATGGCTTCAAACTTCAATAGTGACAGCTGGCGCATAGTACTCCTCTCTCGCTCTCACTCTCTGTTTTCTGATGCATCATTCGAAAGATAACAACATGATCACACATCACACTTCACACAATATGTAATTGGACAGAGTTAAGTGAGATGATGCTTGGCGGTGTGTATCTCGCCCAATGTCACACAACCTGGGGGTGTACACTGAACAGTCTAGTCCATTCACCGGAGTGTTATCACTGTTGCGTTATCGGGGAGATAATGACAGTATTAAACTTGAACACAAGTGCAACTAGCAACTATCTGGGTCGGCGTTAAAAAGTGTGCATTGCATGCATGGAGGAGTATCAAACGCCACCGCTTGAACGGCCTCGTGAGTTTATCTGAGCAGCAATTTACAGGGTGCATCAATTACCTTGAAGTTACAATTTCGATATTTAAATAAAACTTCGTTTTATAAATGAGTATTTAATGGTAGTTTTCTTTGCGCTTGCCTTTTCGGTCTGTCGCCTCATTTTTTTTCTTTTTCCAATATGACCGATAAGTGACACAAGCCTAAAGTTGGTTGTCGTATAAATAATCTACTTGACTGAACTTCGTCGTGGACGAGTTCAGTATTCGTTTTTCTTAAAAAAAAAAAAAAAAAAAACAAAAATAACATAAATATTATATACAGTCGAATCCCTTTAAGTCGAAAATCCCTCTAACTGGAACTAATTTTTATTTAATCCGGCTTAGAGGGATTCGTCTGTATTAATAATTCGAATAACAAAAGTTGGCTTTCGTTGGCTCTTGCAGAGGGTGATTTTGCTAAATATAAATTTACTTTGATTTATTCTAATAGGAATAATAATATTTCAAGCATTAATTTAACAACGCATTTCATTTTATTGAACTTTATTTAAAAATTCTAGGAGGTACAAAAAAAAAACAGAATCACAAAACCACAATCTCAGGTAACAATAAAATAAATATACCGAACTGACAGTTGAAAATTGAATGAAGCCAACGGAAAACAAAAACAAACTAGACAACGTTTGATTGGCAGATAAGAGTGCTGCCAAATTTGCATAAAATTTTAAGTGAATTAAATAAATTAAGGTTGACATTATACTTTCGTAAGACATTTTAGGTTTTAAAAAAAATAGGAGTACGAATGTGAAAGGAGGAGAGGCTGAAAGGAGTATAATACTCCTATGAGAGTTCTTTCGACAACATCAACACCTGCGCCTAATACGCACTAAGTAACTAGCAACAACAAATAAGCAATACGCAACTTTTATTTCAACCTATTCTCAGTTCTCACATTGAAGCAACAGTGTTGCCAGAAATTTCTAGCTGTCATGTCATCCGACGACTCCGATGATACGATTTTAGCAATGTGCTGAAATTCGCATGTTTCCTATTGCCAGTTGCTTCTTTATTGTTGCCTCAGCCACAGCGCTCAGTGGGAAAGTCGACTTACAGAACATGGGCCCCTGGACAGCGATCAGCGATTAATTTCGGAAATATATGGTCTGGTTTAAGGACCGAAGTTTCTTAACTGGAATTGATTCATTTAATTTCAGAGTACAAATTTGTACTAATTTAATTTTCATTTCTACATTAGCTATCGAACTGCTTGTCATTAGAAACAGTGCTGCCAACTTGAATATCAAACCTTTCAAAATAAATCCATTTACTTTTGACAGCTCTCGCAAAAAGTGTTTCCTGCAGAGGTAAAAGTCTGAGGCGAATAGCTTTTAAAGGCTTTTTGTGACTTGTGAGTCATTATACAAACAATTGCTTTGCAAGTTTTAGGAAATCTGCCCTAACTAGAGTTATAGCTACGGTGACCATTCGTTCTCTTTTTGAGAGGACAGTCCTCTTTTTCCCTACTATGTCCTCTATGATGTTTTACGTAAAAGACAAGATATTTGGAAGTCAAATAATATTTTGCTTTAACCATTTTCGACAGTATTTTTAACTAAACAAAAAATGTCCTCTTTTTTGTGATTGAAAAAATGGTCACCCTAGTTATAGCAAAGCTACAAGAATTAATGCCTGACGACCTTTAGCTATTATACTGTCAGGTTCATCTGCCTGTCACACAACTCAACTCTTCGGGTAAATAGACAAGGGTCGCCCTTGATTCAACGAGGACACAGTTCAGCAGCAGAGATGTGTGAAGTCAGATAATGAATTTTTTTTTGTTCTCCCTTGGCTATGAATAGGACTCGATTTTTTCTTAAAAATGTCGATATACACATTTAAAATCGGATCCTAGGTGCTTAAACCTGCGTAAAAATCTGTCTTTGCGCAATTCGGTCTCTTTAGTATTACAAGTTCTGTTATTTATTTGCATGATCAACCCATAGATGGTCGCCACGATCCTCGGAGATCCGAAAGGGAGATTTAATTACCTCTGGACTTCTGTATTTCAGAAATTTTCATCAGGACTTTTTTTGATACAGCTGTCAAACTCCGAAACGTAGACAAATAAACTCAAGACTACTTTACGAAGCCCGGCTTTGTGGTGGTAATTATTTCACAGGGCATCTAAGAAATGGATCCTTGACTTACCATCTTTAGAACCTGATGAATAACTGCCAAGATAAAAGTGATTTGGGGCGACCACAAAATCTTTCTTGATTTAACGTTTTTGTTTTTTTTTTTTTAATATTTAATTAAAATAGAAAAAGTGACCCTAAGCATCTTTTTGTAGTACTTTACTGAACTTTAATGTTTTTTTTAATGTTTCATTGAATGCATAAAGGCAAAAGCCCAATAGCTCAAAGCTGTTAAAAAGCTATACCCCCAAGTAGGCCAACAACCTATTGAATAATATTTTTAACATTCAATGAGCTCAGCAATAATTATACTTTTAATGATAAAAAAATAATGCTTCACAGTAGGTACTCCGCTTTTAAGTAGGCACTTGTAAAAAACCATTCAAACGAGAGCTGCATTGAGTTTTAAACTTGTATTGATTTATTGTTGTGACTTTAAAGTTATTTTACTGTTCTTATCTGTTTGATGTAGACACCCACCTACTTTCCTTCTGTATTATACGACCCTTGAATACAAGTAGCTGGTAAATTTCCATCAAATGCGCTCAAGAGGTGCCAACACAAGTGCTATACTGGCCCAATATTCCGAGTGGAAAAGTCCGACAAAACGATCGCTGAAATCAAAACTTTGAGTCCGTCAACCATGAATCATGAAAAGGTATAGGAAATAGGACAGTAAAATCTCTTTTGGGGCAGGGCTTTTACTTTTTTAAGACCGTTACGATCAGTTGATCTAGTGGGTCACAAAACAATGGCCCAATGTTCTGCTTCAAAGAAGGCAAATGTGAAAGTGATTTCGTTCTCAAATGTAGCGGCTGTGTGGATATTTTCATCAGTTTGTGCTCAAGGCTGTCATATGACTCATTTAACAAGTAACTTGTATTTTGCTAGCGCCAATTTGTACCCCGTCACGACTAAAAACAAGAAGAGATATTGGCCAGCATAATAGCTATCAATCCCCTTCGCCTGACTTGAGCGTCATTTAACCTTAACCCTGTCAATTAAGTTCTCAATCAATTTTCACACGTCGTCAATCGGTGTTGCAATAAGCCAATCATTGGGCCATACACCCACGTCCACGAGTAGTTGCCAAAAGGCGACGCGGCGACTTGTTGTTATATTGTGTTTCACAAGTCTAATAATAATTTATAGTTAAAGTGTGCCTTTGGGTGTGACCTATGTGCACTCATTTACGATCCATAGACGACTCCAATTATCACTTAATACTACTATGTGTATGCCAAGTAATGTGGCGTTGCCCTGTCAATGAACCACCGGCCGCGATATGATCGGGCACCTTAATTGGGCTTGTCCATCGCCAAATTGCCGGATGGTATGGACATTGGACAAATCACAGAGCTATCTAGAACGTGAAGAGCTGTCGTTTATTCATAATTTACTTCCGATTGTGGATATAGACTGTGTCCGTAAAAATTACAATTCCCACTGTAATGCCTCTATAGTCAGTGATTATATTCCACGGCTTAGTTTGCGCCAGTCAATAATCCAGTTAATTGGAAAGAGTGACACAATTAGATGTGTTTGACCCAATTACGGCCTGCAGCCAGGCCCGATTGAATTAAGCATTTAACTGGAGTTATTGCATTTGGCCGTGGTCGGTGCCATTTGCCATACCATACCTATGTGTCGTTGTCGCTACGTTTGTGTGTATCTGTATATAACCCTAGCAGACTGACCACAAAGCGGTGTGGCTGCGACCGACCGACGTGTGGTTTTCAATTAGGAAGTGGTTAGATTTATTGAGCGAACTATCGGATCTGAAAATAACTTCCTCTCGGTGTGTCAGATTGTTTTAAAGGTTAATTAGGTGTGTTATTAAATTTCGCATTTGTGATATTTAATAGATTGGTCAAGTTTAAATTTTTACATTCAGCTGCGCGTAAGATTATTAAACTAGGAGAGTGAGTGGCGAATTCCTCGTGAGATCTAATTGCAGGCGTGATGATGTACTGCATCAGCAGGGTGCAAGGGTATAGTGGTTTGTTGCAGCCAACTTTAAAAAAGTTTGTGCTTCCAAATGCACTAGTCTCGCTTTGGTCGACAACCGACTAATATAATAGTATAAAGCGTACCACAATTGTGGATATTTACGTTGTTTTTCTTATAAACGAAAAAGCGACAACTAGACCTCGAAAAAATACGCCCCTTTGACAGCTGTACCCGCCCGGCTTCGCCCGTGCAAAATTTGGTTTCAGAATAGTTGATGGAAACAAAATTTAGTAAATAATCGCTGGAAAGAAAAATCATTGAAAGACATTGCAGAGGTATAACGCGAGGGAGCCCTCTGCAATAGTGAGGGACTCGAACCCGATCTCCCGGAGACTGTCTTCATCTTCATGGCATTGCACCTGGTCGCTGGACTAATCGGCATTATTTTAATTTTCTTTGGGAAATTAAAATGGAAGAAAATAATTTAATAATAAAGGGTTTTCCAATAAGAGGTCTTATTCTGAATGACCCGCTTTTTCAGTAGCTGTCACTTTTTAAGCTTCTATTCTTTAAAATTTGACAAGTGGAAACTACGCCATTACCAAAAATGGAACGATACACGCTATAGCAACGCATTGAAATTAGGAAATTTTTTTTTAATACCAAAATAACAAACTCACTTTTTTAATAATGTTAGCAATTTTGTTTCTATCGGCTAAGATATAGTGATATTTGCTGCATTACTTGCCCTGGAGAACGTGACATATAACTGCCTGTGCGTGAAGCAATTTTTGTTTATATCAACTCCCGCATACGGTTTTTCTTAAAGTTTGAGCCTGTGACTTATTTATTGTTTCTTGAAATCGTAGCAATGTTTCAATTTCAATTTTGCCTATTTATTTAAGAACCTTTTAAATTGTCGAGTGGATGTATATCTTAAGTTGTACCTGCAGATGTCCCCTATAAGCTGGTATTTAGTATATTTAAATACTCCCAGTATTTTCGAACGCAAAGCGTTACAAAGTAAAATGCGAAACTAAACGAAAAAATAAATTACTCCTGTTCAATTGTTTCCGGAATTTATAGAGATATAAAATTGAAACAAAGTGGAGATTGTAGACCTAGGTATTCTCTATGCACCAGAATATATTCAGCAGTTTCTAAGATTTTTGCATCTAAGGATATGCAGTCAAATTCAATTTTAGTCGAACACAACTACACCAATTTTGTTTATATTATTTACATTTTAATACGTCACTGGTTACTTTGAAAATATGTATGGACCAAAAAAGGGATGTCGAAAAATGTTCGTTTTCATAGTATTGAAACGAAAGTGGTTGGTTTGTCAACACTTCATTGGCGACTGAATTAATATTATTAATTAATTGCTTCCTTTTAGGGTAGGTAAATTGCATTTCTTTATTGGTAAATGAGACGCTACATCGAAAATAGGTTCTTGTGGTAATATGACATCGACAAATTGAATGCCACCAAAAACAAAATGCATTCGACTAACTGATAACCATGTTGTATGTTCACGTCACGTCAAGTCTTAAGGTTCAAAAAGGGGGCCAAACGGCACATATTAATATAATGATAATGATTTTTAATAAATTGAATACCTATCTATATAAATAATATCAATTTAGGGAACTACTAAACAATTTTTCGAAAATGGTGCGAGTCAGACGAATGGAATGATATACAAAAACTAGGTGCTATGTCTCCGCCCAAGGCTGAAAAGTCGTAGAAAAAACTTGAAGTTAATTTAGTATTTCGTATTAAGTATTTATTTATTAACAACACAAGGGTTGTGCTGACAAAACTAACAGCCAAGGTTTCACAAAAGATGGCCAAGACGATGCTGAACTGTAGGTGTCAATCAAGGCGCAGTTCGAACTAAAAGTCTCTGCTAACACCTTCGTCGATATCGTTCCAAAAAACTGCATAGAATAATATTAGTTACCAAAATTTAAGGGCGTTAAATGACTACAAGAAAAATTATATAATCAGGACAAAACCCAAAGGGAGTAAAAGATGACAACAACCTAGTGCCCCACAGGTAAATGTTTATTTGAGTCTTACTGTAGGACTTTCCTACCAACAAAGTTGATAAAACATTTTTTTGCTAAACCATTCATTCTGCCTTGAAAGTAGCTGGTAGCTGAAAGGGAATCGAACTGCTAGCTCTGTAAAGCTGTTAAAGCCGCAAAACCTTGCATATCCACCGCTGGTTAAAATATAAGCCAAGACTTCTTGGACGTTGATATTGCCTCATCTAGAGGAAATTTTCGCTCCGTTTAATAGTCAAGTGTTATAGGACCTTCCTTCCTTTTTTTAAGGATATTATTCTCTTAACTCATTACAGAAGAATAACCACTACTAGTTTCGGTACAGAAGAAAAAACTCGACAATCGGCCAAGTACATCGGGCAACTTATGCAACTTACTCCAACTCTCGAATGAAATGAAATTCGCTGTGCCAAAATGGAAACCTTGAATCTCTCGCAAAAATTTGATAAGTTACAAAGGCCTAGAGTGTAAACTAAAAAAAAGTTCCCCAAAAAAAAAACAAGAACATAGAATCCTACCTTCAGAACAGCTTCTTCCTTTCGTCAAATATGGAAATAAATATTTAGAAATTAAAGAAATAACGCAGCCGCCCCAAAGAAGAGATTTTGAGACACTTTTGAAGGTACGATTGGTGTCACGTTTGACGATGCCACTATCCTAGCTGTTGGCCTTTTATAGACGGCTCTTAGCAGAAGAAATTTTTCTTCTTTATAAACACGGTCCCGCAGTTCCGCTTCCGAATGGGGCCGCGACTTTCTCGACATGTCTTTCGACGCAATCATCCATCGATGCATCAGGCATGAAGATAGATATAGACGATAGAGACCTCGAGACTTCCAATACTTGAGGAAAAATTCGGCCCATTAATGAAAGAAATGCAAGACTACGACATTTGCATAATAATGCAGCCTATCGGCAGGCTATGGCTTAAAATTGTGACGTATGTATGCAGATTCGGAGAACTTGCAAAGTACTTGTAGCGACATCATTTATAGAAAATACCGCCAGAAGGTAGTTGTCTCCTTCGATGATATCTCCTGGCACTCACATGCAAAGAAAATTAAAAAACGAGGGCTATGGTTCGCATTTATCAATTATAAGTAGGTAGGGGAGAGGGGGTCACCTTAGGACACTTTTTACAAAAATCGCTCTAGATCCATTAAAAAGCGGAGTATCCCTTCGGATCTTGAAAATTATTATTACATGTTGTTTTATCTTTGAATCTTATATCCAAATAAATATGTATAGTTATGATTTATATATTTTTTATTTATTTTAATAATCTCTTTAAAGTGTCCCATTCTTCCCCTCTGGGGGGGCACCTTAGGACAACCATGGGGCAGTTTTGGACATGTCTAAAAAAACGCTCATTAGGAGCGGTTTCCTTCTTTTTCTTGTAATTTCTGACCATTAGTGCAGAGATAAACCTAAACAAATAAAACCAAAAACAATCACACTGAAATAGATTGTTCAAATTGATAAAAGGGGGCAGATTAGGACATGCCCAAAAGTTCCCCTCGCGCATTGTCCAAAAGTGTCCCGAGAGGGATAAAAAACTAAAAACTTCATATTTTTTTAGAAATAATGTAAATTGTTAATATTTTGGTTGAATAACATCGCTACACATATAAACATTATAATTGAACACTTTTAATTTGTAAATTGAGCATAATGTTAGAATAATATGCTTCCGTCTAGGAATAAAAAAAATTACAACCGTCGTCTGGAAACATACTTTTCTTTTTATTTTATTTTTTAAAGTTGGTATCGTTTCAATATCCATCAGATGTTTGTTTGAAGTGGAGTTGCCACTGTAAAATTTTATTAAAGCATTAAAAAGTTTTTTTTGTAGTACTTTTTCTTAAGTTGTCCTAAACTGCCCCGTCCTAAACTGCCCCGTCCTAAACTGGCCCCCTCTCCCCTACCTATTCAGAAATAATATTTTTTTCTTTCCATTATATTTTTAGCAAATCAAATACATATTATTAAAGCTTTCGTGTCGTTACGACCTCGACCACATCCGTTGCTAATTTAATGCCCTAAAGGTAAAATGATCAACCCCTCGGATAGCTCCCCAATTACCACACCACACCCATCTTCAAACGTGGTTATTCTTTAATCAACCCATGACAATGGAACCAAAGGTGCTCCACATTTCGAGCTTAGAAAGAAACCCAAAAAATGAGTCATCTCAAAATCGCCAAAAAAAACACTAGCATTCACCGAAACGTAAAACTGAAAGTTACCCTGATGACCAAAGTCGTCTGAAGTTTGCGTGCAAACTGTCACCTATCTCATCTCATTGTTTGTTTTTCTATTAATTAACATTAATCATATATGGCCACTTCCGTTTGAGAAGTTTAAGAGCCCATCATTACGAATAGAAAGCAGAGGCACTTTGAGATAAGCCTGTTAAGGTTGCGCTCCAATTGCAAGTCAATGTCAACGACTGGACTTTGGCGGTTTAGAAAGTGTCAAGATCAATACACTTTGTCGAAATTCACAAACATTGTGAACGTGTGTTAATCAACAGAGCGAAAAGAAATAAGAACAAATTACAAATTAATGCATTATTTGCCTCCATTTGGATCCATTTGGAGTTCATTTTGATAATACAGTCGATATTTAAAAAGTAAATACAAAATAAATACAGCACAATTGATTGGAACACAATCAGAATTGAAAACATGTAAAAAACGAGACGTATACGTTGTGCAGACCTATAAACACTGCTAAACAATAAGGTTCACAAGGGCGTGATGGAAGAACCGGCGATGCAGAAATTCAAATAATCATCAACAAGAGAGTCGAGCAGTAAATAACCTGTCGATCAGACATTGACTTGGGTCATCTACCCGAACCCGGTGCAATTGAGGGATTGATGATGATGACAGAAAAGTTAACGTCACGCATTTGTTTCACTATCCAACAAACCGAGGCGATACGCATTTAGTTCGACGGCGAATTCATATGAGAATCCCACGCGATACACGAAGAAGAAATGAAGAAGAAGTTTATGGGAATTGGAAGACGATATGCAAATTAAAGGGCTGTAGGAAATAAGGCCCCAATGAAATACGGTCCCAAAAAGAAAATGAAATAAGGCTTCAAATTTGCTGTGTTATTTCACAATGAAACCAAAAATAACGAAAACTACTTTTTATTTAATATTGTTGATA
Source organism: Cheilosia urbana (assembly GCA_946477585.1). Taxonomy (NCBI): domain Eukaryota; kingdom Metazoa; phylum Arthropoda; class Insecta; order Diptera; family Syrphidae; genus Cheilosia; species Cheilosia urbana. The sequence goes on from OX297856.1 coordinate 27,956,270, forward strand.
TTGGATAAACTATTTTAGATTAAAGAAACTTTGAATATACTCAACCTCTTACCCACCACGTAATATAACAGTAAACCCAAGCAGGGGGGTTGCAGGGGGCAGCAAAATAGTTTTGGGGCTTTACTTCATTTCTTCTTTTTTTTTATATACTTCTCCCGGGAAAGGCGAACCTATAACGCTATTTCTATTTCACTATGAAACAAGACCCTAATTTTGATTGGGAAATAAGGCCCCAAAAAAGAAAATAATACCTCAAATTTACATTTTTTACATTTCTTGGAAATTTTTAAATACTAAAACGAAATTGCTTTTGTTTACAATAAATGTTATGCACCTTTTTACTAAAGAACACTACCTTATTTTCACCATTAAAATAGGGTATCAATTATTAACCTATAAATACCATTAATTGGTTCTACTTTCTTTCTACTTAAGCTCAATTTATTTCGTAATTCGCACGAGTCGCATCACTAATTCAAAACGCTTAAAATCGAGCAATAAATCAAGCAAAACAAAATGTACCTAGTCACTTTTTTTCTTCAAATAACTCAGTGAAATTCTTTCGGTAAATTTAGTCGGCTACAAAAAGTTGATAAATCAAGAAACAAATTGAAATTTGAAAAGCCTTAAAAGGCATTATCATTGTTATTGAAAATTATTAATCTATTATTTAATAACAAATTTAACAGCATATGTACTTGTAAGCGCCGTTTATCAACGAGCATCATCAGTTTAAAAAAAAATCTAGTACAACTAGTACGTTCTACAAACACGTTGACCTTGACAATTGGGAAACCTTAACCAATTTCAGTCGCCAAAAAAACCGAGGTGTTTCCGGCATCTCGGTTGCTTTTTCTTTGTCTCTTTTTTATCCGACCGGCCGATCCGGCGACATTGTTCTAACGTAAAATAAAATTGAATAAAATAGTTAAGGTCACAGACACGTTTTCGTTTTTATTTTTTCTGCGGACAAAGCCAATCCGATTAGTAGCAGAGACAATACTGAGACTGAGACCCCCAACCAGCGTAACTGTTGTGCGACTAAAGTTGCAATTTGGCACTTTTTTGAGTGACTGACACAAATTTTTCAAATGGTGTCAAATAAAAACCTTTAAAACGTATCATGCCTATCACAACACTATTAGTATAGCATTTAACGAGCTATTACTCGTTAAATCTCGTTCAAAAATTCTAGATTTGCAGAATAGCTTCAAAAATTGCTTTTGATCTCATTGGTCCTTTTTCTTGCGACTTTTCAAAATTCTGCAGCGGTCACACTGCGACCAACTCGCAATGTCGCTATCCTTTTGCCGCTGGCGCCCTCAGTTTTTTTTTCCCAATTCGCCATTTTGTTTACCTATTGGTGTTCTGTCAATTTAGAATACATGTGACATGCAAAAACTACAAAATCAATGCTGCCAACCGCTGCCAACCGTGGGGGAATGTGATAGAGTTCGGGAATACCACATGTTAACATAACTGAATTCTATTGGTTATTATATATTTTTTAAAGGCGAATAAAATAATTTGTTGGGTTAATAAAACTATTTTAAGGAGATTTTCTATATATACTAGAAACATATTAGGACAAACATTGTTGTGTATTTTTTCTTAAATAACTCAAGAAAAGTTGCTCAAAATTGTTCTATTTACCCACAACCAAAAAATGAACATTTATTACTAAAAAAAAATACTATCCACATATAACAAATAATTTAGTTATAAGATAAGATTCTATAAACGCTGACAGCAACTTTGCCGACAGCGAAGTAGTTCATATTTTTTGAGAGTGGGACGTTCAAGTACCTAATTTAGTAAGTCTGACAGCTGTCTGACTAGATGTATCTCGGTTTTGTTTGGCGGAAATCGGTCATATAAGCAGCTGTTTCAGTTGACGTTTATAGGTAGCCGACGTATATAGTCACGAAAATCGTGACTGACAGATCGGATATGTCGATGACGTTGGAACAGTGACGTTCAGATTAAATCTTATCCATACCAATCTAGTCGACAAGATAACTAGATTTTTGAATGTGCTCAGTGTGTTGTTGAGCCGGAATTTTTGAAGTTTCGTGACATTTGTCAATACGAATTTCAATGTAACAATACTAGCGCACCAAATCGTGGCCACTCCGTAAAAGTATAGCTTGTACCTAGGCAAATTAACGGCCGAAGTTGGTGGTCTCAGTATTGTCTCTGCTATTCATAATTATGCCGCCATAGTTTGGTTGCTTCAATAAATCGAATGCTTCGTATCTTGGCCGACAACAAAATTTCGCCATATTTGATATTTTATTTATACATCGATTTCATCAAAATTTGGCATCAAATAGTTGTTGATCATCTACCTGGAAGTCAGAAAACCAGTAGTTCATCTTCATTTGGAATGAAATAAGACCCGCTGATGCCACAATGATTTTACAGCGGACAGCCTCTTGTTATAACTCCAGGTACGACAGCATTGTATATAGAGACTATAGTACTATCATCAACACGAAAAAATTTTTGACCGCTTCCGACACCAGATAGCGTTGTTGTCGGCTAAGTTTCTTGTCGAACCAAAATATGAGAGGAAAAATCACATTTGTTTTTGTAATTAGTTAACCGAACAATTGGTGGTGGTGGCTGATGACGATGGGTAGGTAGCAAAAAAAGGGACAAAAAACTGCATTTGGGATTCTTTTCTGTGTTACTCACACAATGAGGTTTTCGTGAATGTGTATCTAGTTTCTGTGAAAAAGAAACGATGACAAATTTCTGATTTGGAATTTCGGTCGTATGAGAGGCAAATCTAGGTATTTGCACTTATGAAAGAAAAGAATTCTGTTTGCGTTCGTTTTTATGATGAGATGACGGTTGATCTTTTATTTTGATTTGAAAATTCGTTCTGTCGATATTTGAACGCAAATGGAATTTATTGCAATTTGATGTTTTTGTCGAACTTCTGTTAGTTATGAACTCATAGCAACAATTTAATGATATTATTTGAAATAATATCTACAATTAATGAACTTCAATTGTGGATGTGAATTTCACTTTCCAAATATGGGAAAGGAGATAAAATTAATGACCTTGATCTACAGGTGGCCTTGGTCGTGCGAATTTTAGGGTCGCTGATTGTCTTTCATCGGATTGTTTTTATCCTCGTATATGTAGGGTAGGTACAAAATCTATTATTTTGTATCTGTTTTGGAATTGGCATACCTTACCTACATAATCAGAGTGCGATTGATAGGTTATGTCATATTCAGAAAATAAATACCTACCCATGCGTTCGTAGAGAATAAACTGACATTGTTTATAAGTCGCATGATATTTTTTTGAGGTTATTTCATTTACAAAACAAATGGCATAAAAACGTCCGCATGAGGATATACCTACCTACCTTAAAAAAGACGACGAAATGTTATTACAACCGGTATATGCTGTTCAGAACAAAAGTTGATACTTACGGCCATATTATTCACTCCGGGTGTAACTCAGGTTTAAGTTAATTTTGCACCCGACCATTAATCTGAATTTTTTAAACCCGACAATTTAAACTTATGTCCATATTATTCACTGAAAAACATGCATTAAACCCGCTGGATTAGAGATGAATTTAAATGTGGATTTAAAAAACTTTAACCCGTTTTTAATCCGGTTTAAAACTACTAATGTCAAATTTCACAAATAATGACATTTGTTTTTTGTTGTTTATCACATATTATGCGAAATTGTTTTTTGGTTTTTCATTTTTATTAAAATAAATTGAAAAATAACCTAAAATGAAAAGTGTTAGCAAAGTGAATGATGAGGACTACAGCAGCCGTGATTGCGAAAATGAAAGTCTGTCACCCATCGACGATGAAGCAGACGAATGAATGAGATTTTTATTTTTCCTTTTTTTATTTTTTGGGTTAAACTCACTTAAATCCGGGTTAAGACTTTAACCCGGATTAAAGTAAGTGAATAATATGGCCGTTATTGATCACTTTTTATGTTTGTTTGGTAGGTACAAACAAAGCAATCTTTTCAGATTTCAGAGCAATTTTGCGAATCTAGATTTTTTCTCAGATTTGCTTCCGATTTATCAATAAAAGTGCGTTTGAATTTGACGACTGGTGGAGTTTGTTAACGTTTCCGTAATGTTATGTATAAATATTTAGAAATCAATCGGGACGCAAATTTCGAAGGTCTTAATACCTATAAAATTTAGCCAGTGAATGGGAAACGCGTAGAAAAGTATCGAAGGATAGATATACTCGAATACACGAATATCAACACAAAATTAGACACACGAAATCTGATAGCGAATCTAAAAAATCCCGATCTACCACATAAGGAGATAAGATTTTTTTTTAACGCAGAAACAGAATTGTATGTAGGTAGTTGTCATATTTTTTTTGCAAAATGTAAAGCAGCTCGGAAGAAGAATTAATATTTTTAATTGATAGTATCTACATAAATAAATATGGATATAAATTGCGCAAATGAGTCTTAAAAACCCTTTTTAGTTTACTTATTTTGGTATTTTTTTTTTTTTTAATTTTCGTACTGGGTAATAATTCTTGTCTCGTATTATTTTTTAAAAATTCTATAATATAACACACGAAGAAAATAGGTAGGTAGGCAATATATTATTTATTTAATTGAATAGGATAGTATGTATTGTAAAATTGTTGTCAGTTACACGGTAACATTATTATTGAAATCGAGCGCAAGAAAGATTTGCCCAAATACAAGCAATTTTCTTCATGCACACGAAAACGTTTGAACGTTTTGCCTTTCAGAATCTGACCCCAAGTTTCTATGCATTGCAACTATTACCGAATCATTGAATTATTCGAAAAATAATGTCAAGCGTTTTCATAACTTTTCATTGAATGTGGTTCGATATCTATCTAAATTTTGGAATTGCATACCTATAGAAAAACCTAAGTTAAAATTACCATAGGGTTGTAAATAAGATAAAGAATGATGTCTTTGTCCAAGTTAAAAAGTCAAAAAATCAAAAAAAAAAAAAAAAATAGGGGCGTTTCTTTAGGAATGAGAATCCCAGAAAACTAACCATAACTACCTGTTTTTTTTTTTTTTTAAATATTCCGGGAAGAATAAATTTAACTTAGGTTTTTCCAAATTTCTTAAAACCTAAATTTACGGAGAAATGCTACATAGCAGACAATTTTAAGATTTTAGATTGATGCCCCTTGTAAAAAGCATACCAATGCACTAAAACACAAAACATTATTATGCGGATGGCCGTTGATATTTATATATATTCCATAAGAATAAGAAGTTCTGACTCTTCCGTTATAAAATATTATATTTGGTAAATGGGCCTTAGTGCATTGGGTAGTGCCAATATGATGTTTTCTTAAAGAACCAATAATAGGTTAGAGTTCGGGTAATGAAACAGTATTTTATGGCTTTATTAGTTTTCTGAAACGAGTCTTAGTTAAATAAAAAAAAGTATGCAAAATAGTAGGTATGGGAGTGAGATAAAAAACCCTAATTCCAATTTAACCAGTTTCAGAAATGAGGACCTATCCACCTGTTCATAGCGAAAACTTCAACGTGGTATTTTTAAAATAAGTTTAAAATAAGTAGGCATGATGTATACTTTTTTACTAGACAATAACTGATAACTTTGAGCAACATCTATTCAAAAGTAACAGATGTGAATTTTTAAATAAATTTGCAATTTGCTTTACAATTTCGCGTACAAAATTCTACCCCCACAACAATTTAAACCCATCGAGTAAATCAGTCATATGCCCATAGAAGATAGAAATCAAATTTTCAATTCATGTGTGCTCAACCAAGAATTGAAAAATCTCGCAAATCGTAATGCAGAAATTCTTCCACAGAAAAAGAAATGCACAATCCAACTACACACAAAGTAGGTACCTGCTCATCTCATTCATAAAAGCAACAGACAACAAAAACAAACCTGAAAATGTTATGAAATCGAACCAAAAAGGCAGAAAAAGAATACATTACAAAACCCACCCCACATCCATACTCTGAAATCGGAAAGGGAAAGCATCATAAGTCATAACACAGCAGTGCAAATGCATACGCATTCATTTGGGTTTTTTTCCCTTTAAAAAATAGCAACCACCAGCGCTGACACCATCGCAACAGCCACCATTGAGGTATCTGCGCCAACTGAACTCTGAACAACGAAATCTAAGATCTTCACCCACTCAAATATTCGAGCTTCGGGTTTTGTGCGCTTGGAGCGCAATGATCTTCTCGTCGAAGTGATAGTACTATAGTCTCTATATACAATGACGACAGATAACTCTGTTTACCAACAAAACCATGTAACCCGAAATGGGTTCCATCACAACATCAACAAAAATGCAGTAAACAAAGCGTCGACTTAAAATTTGTTTTGATACCACGCAGGCATGCACCCAAGATCCGGTTGTGCGATCAATGGTCACTCATTATCAATTAAATATGTTGATAAAGCACTTGGCAGCTGCGCCTGCAGTGCATTCCATAAATGCAAAGTGGATGCCATACGAACATAAACATTCCACAGCCACGTACAAATTCGCTTGGCAAATTTGATCATCTATTTGCCGCCATTACTGATCAAATTGCAAGTCGTTGCTAAAGATTGTAATTTCCCCCCTTTAGGGGCCAAATGGCCCTTTTTTTAGTCTCAGGACCCTTGGCCCCCACTTTTTGAAAAATTTTCAAAATGGCCCCTTGTTCAGTTAAAGTAAAATTTTAGTCTTTATTAACCCTCACATGAACAGAAATTTTAATGTACCTACATGGACAGTATCTGCCGTGGTAGATAACGGAATATTACATGCATTTCTTATGAGTTATTTCTGCTTGACAGCTGATTTACTTGCTAAACTGTCATTTTTCACTCGTTCTCTTTATTTGACTACTACCTATAATGTTTTTTTTCTCTAGATAACGGTTTTTTCCAAGGTTTTGAGTGCATCTCTCTTTTTGTGCCATTTAAAGTTAACTTTTTCGCTCAATTTGTTTGTTTTCTTTTTTTTCTTCTATTTTTTTTACTGCCACTCTTTCTCTTTGTTTTGAATGCGTTACTCATTGAAGCTAGGTTTTTACCGCAAATGAAGAGTCACTCCTATTTAAAATTTGCACGCAAATTTAATTTTGGTAAAACACTATACGTGGTATTTTTTCAGTGAATAATTGTGCGCTAAAAAAAAATTTGGAAAATGGATATATAGATATATATTTAGGCGACTTCTTGAAGTAATCGGCTCCGATTCAGAGGGAGAACTAGATGAAAGTGATGCAGATGGTGATCCTGAAGACGGCTTTCTGCCTGAGCTTGCAAAGGCAAACGTTCCACTAACAAAAGAGCTCTCAGGGATTTCGCTAAGTGGAATGAAAAACATCCCGAAAAAGCTCCTCTAGAATGGAAAGCTATCAACGAACAAGAATTTTGTGCCTACCTGGGTATTTTGTTGGTCATGGGCTGCCACCGATCTAATTACGAGACAGTGGCTGAACTTTAAAAAAGCAATGCGCTTCCTCTATATCGAGCAACAATGTCGGTCAGGCGATTCAAGGCGATTTCGCGATTTATACGGTTTGATTCGGATGCCACACGAACATCTCGGATGGCCACTGATAAAGCAGCTCCTATTCGTGATATCTTCGATATGATCAACTCAAATTTGACGCTCAATTTTAGACCGTACGAATCACTTACAGTGGATGAGCAGTTATTTCGCTATAGAGGTCACACAAAGTTTACCCAATATATGCCTTCGAAACCGACCAAGTATGGAATACAATTTTGGTGGGCTTGTGAGTCATCAACAGAATACCCTCTCAACGGCCAAATTTATACCTGGAAGGTGAATGGCAGCAGAGATGTGAATCAAGGTGAGCGAATAGTGAAAGAACTGGTTGAACCATACAAAAATATTGGACGAAATATCCATGTTGAGCCAATACACAACTAAAAGAAAAACGTATAGATGGCCACAGGCTGTATTTTATAATTTGATTGACCTTTCAGGATTTGCAGCCTATATCATTTTTTCAAAGAACAATTCGCTGGGTCCTGCAGCTGTGAAGCAAAGCCAAAGGCGAAATTTTCTGGAAAGATTGGGCGAGAACCTATGCATCCCACATATCAGCTCTCGGGCACAAAATCATAGAGTGACAGGTATTTTTACTATAAGAAACGCTATGGAGTGTTTGTTAGGTCACCCAGTAAATACAAACAATTCTAATGACGAGTTTACTCCTGACGATCCAGAAGAGCGGGATTCCAGTGGTCGTTTACGGCAAAAAGGTGGGTGCTTTATGTGCTACCAACTAAATAAAAAAAAAAAAGTGTGCTACGCGTCAAGCCTGTGTCAGCTGCAAAAAACCTGCGCTGAACATAGTCTCACCCAGACAAAATGTGAAGTGTCACTTGAAAAAATTAATAAATTTATATTATTTGCCTAATTAATGGTACAAAAACTGTTTTATTCTTTTTATTATTTGCTATGTCTATTTGCATATACACAAAAGTGTGGACTTTTCAGCTGTAACAGGTAAAAGATACATGTTATATCCAAGCAAACCAGCATATTTCATCTAAATTCGGTGAATATCTACCTGGGTAGATACTGTCCACGTAAGCCAAAAAAAACACTTAACTTCAAAAATTATACATAAATTTTTTTTTAAAGTATGAACATGCTAATAATCTGAAATAAATCATAAAGTTAGTCACTGAGTCGGACCCATACCAGAATCCACTGACGAATCGAAGAGATTTTTAGAGATAAAAATTGAAATATCTACCCGGGTAGATATTGTCCATGTGAAGGTTAAACGAAAAAGAATGCAAACATATGAAGAGAATTGTTTCGTAATCAGTAAATTTGTTTTTTTTGTAAAAAATAAATGTCTTTGTTGCTGTTTTGTTTTTTTTTATCTCTATATTAGTATTCTATTTGGAGGCCCCTTTTTAGCCCCCTTTTTGAAAATGTTCAACGGCAACGCTAATTGTCAGTGACATCCGTTTTCATAAAGTTCGGTTCGGCTAAGAAAGGCGGATTTCAACAACTGCACAACAAAACATTTCCACAAGTTCAAGCCCGATGGAGTGGAAGTTTTCTTTTCAAAATAATTAACGCGTCTTTCGTACAAATTGGTTCACCAAACAAAACAAACCTGCTTGCGGTACCAAAATAAAAAAACAAAACCCTCGTGATTCATTAGTAAGAAATATACGCACATGCAGATATTTTGAATGCGTAAGCGCCTCTTACAAGCACAACCTAAAAATAAATTTGGACTCACAAAACCGGAAAACAAGAAGTGATTTGTGGATGTTGTCCGGTTGTCGTCGATTGAAAGCAGGCAACACCAGTAGAATGTAAGTGCAGGTAATTATCATACAATGCATTCTGCTGGTGCGAGTTGTCAACGAAATGGATCAAATGTGATGAAACTATCCCGGTTGTGCACCGCACCGACCTACTTGCGCTGGCACGGAATCCAGTTAGAACTAACTGCTAGCTACGTGGGACTCGCTCTTCTGTCCCACAAAGGAACGCGACCTACACTAAACCAACACTGGTTGCGTGCGACTTGCGTTGCGAGCATCCAATCCAAAGATGTGCTCCTCCCCCTCCTCATCCTCATGAACGATTTCAGGAATTTTGTTGTTCCGATTACGAGTACTTATACCTATATTGCGCAGGCACACACGACGAGATGCTCGTAATTATCCAGTTGACAGCCAGAGGGACTGCCACTGCCACTGCGTAGTTTGTAATTCATCGTTGTTGTCGTTGGATCTATTTATATTGTGTACATCTTGAATTGTCTGACCCACGGGTTCAATGGAATTGGACCAATTGAATGCAGATGCAAGAGTGTGGAGAAATCTGGGAAGTGTTGAAATGCTGCTCGTTGTGTCTTCATGCACAGAGCTAGATGCAACTCATTAAGATGCAATTATGGTGTGGTGTGTTCTGTGTTATTTTGTCTTTGTCTGAAGTTCAAGGAGAGATTAATAGAAATAAATGAAGCGGATGCAGATGCATTGTGTTTGTTTGCCGTTTTGTAGATATTTCTCCGCTTGCCCTCAATTTAGGTCAACCTTTTCAAGAGCGGGGCTTTTGAAGAGGTTATAGCAATTGTATTTCCCAAGCAGGTCGTCTTACTTATGAGCGAGCACGAACGTGCACTTCAACATGTCGATAGTTCCCGGAATAAGCGACTTTAGTCAGCGGAATATGAAAAATGGGTCCTCATCCAAATGGCTGAGACGTCAATAATCTTAGAGAATATTTTTCGACCAGCAGTCCCGTAATTCATTCATCATTCATCGACTTAAAAGCCGCGTATGATAGCATACATCGTCAGGAGCTCTATATGGCGATGGCCGAATTCGGAATCCCGGCAAACTGATTCAGCTGTGTCGCGTGACACTGGAAAACACGCGCTGCAGCGTGCAGTTTGGAAGTAGCTCCTCCGAACTATTTCAGACATGCATCGGATTTCGGCAAGGAGATGCGCTATCATGCGACTTCTTCAACCTCGTACCCGAGCAGATAGTGCGCAGGGCAGGTGTCAACACGGAAGGCACTATCTTCAACAGGTCCGTTCAGTTGCTGAGCTATGCGGACGACATTGACATCATCGATTGCTCCCAGCGTGCCGTGATAGAAGCATTCACGGCGATTGAAGAACAGTCGAAATCCGTTGGCCTTGAAGTATATGAGGGCAATACCAAGTACATGCTATCAACAAACAAAGAATCATCTGTCCACCGGGTAGGACAAAACGGCACTATTGATAGCAACAATTTCGAGGTAGTTCAGGAGTTCACCTACCTCGGAGTAAACATAAATTCCACGAATGACACCATAGTGGAGATCCGGCGAAGAATTACCCTAGGAAACCGTTGCTACTTCGGTTTGGCAAAACAACTGGGTTCAAAACTCCTAACTCGAAGGACGAAATGTGTGCTCTACAAGACCCTTATCTTGCCAGTCCTGCTTTACGACGCCGAGTGCTGGACCATAGGCAAGAAGGGAGAGTTGATACTGGGCTCCTTCGAAAGAAAAATTCCTCGGCGGATTTTTGGCCCTGTGTGCGAGGAGGGCGAATGAAGGAGAAGATACACCCTCGAACGCTATAAGCTGTACCAAGATGTGGATGTAGTCCAAAGAGCCAAAACACTTCGACTACATTGGCTCGGCCACATCGAGCGAATGGACAATAATGCTCCGGCTAAGAGGATCTTCGAATCCCAGCCCCCAGGTTTGAGAAGACAAGGAAGACCGAACCTCCAATTCAAAGACCAAGCCAGAGCGCTTGGTCTGGACAACTGGAAGCAGCGTGGCCGGGATCGAAGCGGATGGAAAGCTGTAGTCTCTCAGGCAGAGACTCTTTACGCGTCGGGAGCCCGATAAGTAAGTAAGTAAGTACCATAATGCTATAGGTATAGGTAAGGTACTCATGGTGAAACTGCAAACAAAAGTGAGCTAATCAGCTATAGCTCTCAAATTGGCTGTCGGTGAATAAAATGCTGCAATTTTGGAAAACCAATCGATTTTTCTGCAGAAAATTACGGCCAAAATACGTCTATCCTAGAAGCGGTTATGATTACCTTATGATTAAAGTAAGTAGAAAGTAGGCAGCCGAAAAATCTATCCAAGAATTTTTCCACTGAGTAGGTATAGTTGTCATTGCGCGTTACCAATAACAAATTTTAGTCTCGACTTTAAATTAACGAAAGGTCACAATTGCGAAATTTGCATGAAAACCATAACCACTGTGAACTACTAAAATTTGGAGTCGAAACTAAAAATGTTTATTGGTAAGGCCCATTGCCATTTTATGGCTGACCTTATAAAAGTAATATGAATGATCTTATCTACTTTTTATCTCCAGGGGTAATTATAAAGTCCAACTAAATCCATGCGACACTTAAGACAAACAGAGTCTTAGATGTGTTGACAAGATAACCTTTCTTAAGTCAACGAGAAGAATTGAATAGACAAACAGGTATATTTAACCATAACGACTGCAATGATAATAACGGCAACCTCTGGCACGAAATTAATGCTTAATCTACCCTGAAAATCAACCAGACAAATAATAGCTTTGGAATGGAACCTAGGTAAGCTACCGAAATTCATCGCTTTCCCATCCAAACATTCAATCCACCTGCTGATCATTGGACAACATCCCCTATTTTATTATCAACAAAGCACGCATTACCTTACAAATTCTTAACAATATATTTTTCTAACCAAATTAGAATATTTCCATACAAAGTTGTATTGACAGTCGTAATTTTTTTTATTGGTAATTCACACATGGTTCCTCTTAAAGCATTGCAATAGACAATAAAAATATTATGTCCACATACAAATTACCACAGGCGAGATATTAAAGTTAAGTATACAGAGAAAATGGGGTGCGGGAGTGGGAGTAGTGGAATACTTTATATGTCTTGTTTACTATAAACCAAATGACTTAAATTATTAAAAAAACAAAAAAAAAAAAAAAAAAAAAAACAAAGAAGGAATCTGAAAAGTCATTGAACATCTACAGATTACTCAACTGTTGTGGATGGTTGTTAGCTATTTAATCGAAAACCTGTTATCATAATATCTTCGCAAACGATTAGCGCAAGTTACGAGCGGCTGCGATCACTCGAAAAAAAAAAAAAAAAAAAAAAAAACAAAACAAACAAAAACATTTGTCAATAAAGTGCACGACTGGGTCGAACGATACTTTCTCGTTCATAATAAGATTGATTGGATTTTTATTTTATTTTATTTTATAAGGTAGGAAAGGTATGCAGAAATCTGAGAAGCAATGTAAGATAAAAGAAACGGTTCATGAAATATAGGAATAGTGTTAAATAAAATACACCTTTGGGTTATTCATCATATACAGCAGTACATAAATAACAATGGGAGATTAGATGTTGAAGCTCTCAGTTACAGTCAATTGTCGCAAGTTCTGGGGTGGTAATCTCTAAAAAAACGAAACAAAAACCACTTTCGCATTTCAAAAAACGAAAGAAATCACGCGATAGCGAAAATTTGCTTCATCCTAACGTTTTTTTCTTCACATTCGTTTAGGTTTGAGAAACTGTGTGTCAACAAAATTTGGCAGTCTCAGTATGTCGTTTTATTTTCGTTAAGTTGTTTTGACAACGAACAGCCTACAATTGAAAATATTTTGAATGTTGAATTTGATTGTTTACGAAGCGGACGTTTGGTGTGAAAATTTGAGTTAAATAAATAAATAACAATTTACCGTTCGATTTTAATTAATTATTTTTCAATATGCGCATATTTTATCCATCGATCATAACATGTATAAATAGGACTTCAACAACAACAAAAACACAACAAAAAATTCTAATAGAGTGTATGGAGAAGTATCCCTCCATGGCAAGAAAATTCTATCGACAATTCCCAGGGAAGAGAAAAAACAATGAAAAGATGGGAAAATTTAACAAAAAATTTTAATGAGAATGGCCCACCCATAGAAAATAGAATACTATTGCTTGGAAAAAAGTATGTACAGTACAGATTGGTTTTTAGTTGTTTATATAATATAATTAAAAAAATCCTGACTACAAGCACAGGGCAAAATCGAAACTATCGCGAAATAAGATGTCGTTAAAGAAAACCGGAGGTGGGCCCTATAAGGAACTTCAATTAACAGCACTTGAGAATACGGTAATTGAAGTTGCGGGACTCGAAGCTGCTGTTACTGGCATCAGCAAGGCAAAATAATTTGGCTTTGCATCCGAAGTGCCAACAGCCAACTACTAGAAGGTCACCATCGTTCGTGTACCTGTATGCAAGTTAATATTGTCCAGCACATACTTAAAGGCGGCTTTGTTCAATCGAAAACTAAATGGAAAAACGAACTTTTTAACTAACTAATTAACTAACTTTTTAATCAAAATAAACCAACCTTTTGTCAGGTAATGTGAGAGGATTTGAACAATCCCGCAGATTTTTTCTAATTTTTCTTAAGTTCACATGTTCAATTTCAACTTTACTTTCTTCGCTATCGCTGGTCAACGAATAATAATTTGCTAGCATATCTAATAAATACTCAGCACAATCTTAACACCAAGATATTCAAAAAGAATAAAAAATACGAAAATGATAAACGTCAAGAAAATAGCTGTCGTTTGTTTTCTTTCGTGGAGACGATGAAATCTATTCGTTTTTAGGGTTACATGAAGCAAGAAAAGTGAAAACGTCAAAGAAAATGTGTTCGTTTATTTTTTTCCGCGGCCACGAGAATTTCTTTCGTTTTTAGGGTTCCGTAGCCAAATGGCAAAAATCGGAACCCTATTAGATTCGTCATGTCTGTCTGTCTGTCCGTCCGTATGTCACAGCCACTTTTCTCCGAAACTATAAGAGCTATACCGTTGAAACTTGGTAAGTAGATGTATTCTGTGAACCGCATTAAGATTTTACACAAAAATAAAAAAAAAAACAGTAAATTTTGGGGGTCCCCATACATAGAACTGAAACTCAAAAAATTTTTTTTCATCAAACCCATACGTGTGGGGTATCTATGGATAGGTCTTCAAAAATGATATTTAGGTTTCTAATATCATTTTTTTCTAAAGTTAATAGTTTGCGCGAGAGACACTTCCAAAGTGGTAAAATGTTGGTCCCCCCCCCCCCCCCCCCCCCTTACTTCTAAAATAAGCGAACGATAAAACTTAAAAAAATATATGATATACATTACCATGTAAACTACAAACGATAATTTTTTGAACGAGATCTATCGAGTAGTTTTTAAAATATCGATCAAAGTTACAACGAACTACAAGAACTTTTATGTTATGTTACTTGCTGTTTCGGAACCCTTCATGAGCGAGTCCGACTCGCACTTGTCTTACTTTTGATCTTACAACAAGCAAACCGTTCGTTCGTGCGCACGAAAACGTTTAAACGTTTTCGCCTTACAGAATGCCGGCCCTGGTTAGAGAGTTATAAGAAGCGCATACTGTACTATTTTATAAGCTCTTAAACTTTACAAGATGTTCGAGTACGAGGACAAGTGTAGTAGGAGTTATATACTGAATATGCCGATGGACGTGTGTAAGGCTCCAACTGGATGGAATTATTTTAAGGTGCGTATTCAATATGATTGAAAAAAAAGAAGTAGGTAATATTTCCTGAAAATAAGTTCTGCGTCGCTGTTGCAATTTTAATGAAAGTAAAAAATATATATTTACTTTAGTTTCGGCTTTTGGGTAGCAATTTTTTGAAAAATATAATTAAAATATTGATTTACTCGAATTTTTTGAGAAAATGAGAAAATCTTTCATATGTATTTTGACGCAGATAAAACAGTACCAAATATTGCAATGTTTAGTTTTAAAAATATCTACCATTGCTTAACTGCTTCAAATGCTTGAAAACTGTGTACAAGTACAAGTTGTTGTTCGAGATGTAGGTAAGCATTACTTGGTGATACTATTTACAATTTTATAGAAATTGAAAATTGGGTTTTTTGAGATATGAAATATTTTTTTTTAAATTAACGTTTTCGGTGATTCGAATTGAAAAATAAGTACAAAATACTTTTTGGAACATCACTTTTACTTTAGTTAATTCATTTTGGTCAAAATCGTTATAGCCGTTTTCAGGTAAACTAAAGAAATTTTTTAAAATCCATTGTACGATAATATAGAGAGAAATTGAGTTAAAATGTCCATCAGCTATTTCGGTAGAAATGAATTTTTGTTACAATCCTATGGACCGTTTGAGACAGTGTTGCCATTTTGGGGGTTTTCCCCCCAAGATTTAGGGGGTTTTTTGGTCGACACGGGGGGAAATCTGGGGGGGAGAAATTGTCTAGGGGGAAATCTAGGGTTTTTTTTAAACTCTATTTTATCTGTATTTTGTTATAATATCCTTTTTGGTAACCTTAAACTGTGTATGTTATTCTAAAATGCAGTTAAGTAATCAATCCATTACAAGATGTTTCAAAATGCGACACGCGTTGACACTGTGTTGTTGTTTTTTTTTTTTGCATTCGGAAAACCAAACTTACATGTGACGTTTCAATTTTGAAATTTCTTGTTTTAAATCATACCTATACAAAAAATAATGAAAAAAAGTTGGGTTTTTTTTTTTGGAAAAAAGTAGCCAAATCTGGGGGTTTTTCAGAGTTATCTGGGGGGAAATATTTTGACCGTCTTGGAACGCTGGTTTGAGAATTGAGATATATGTCCATATTTCAACAAAAAGTAACATTATTGAGTATTCAGTCATGTTAATCTCACGTATAAAGGTCAAATATGAGTTTTTGTTGAAATCGTTAGAACCGATTGAGTGCCCTAGCTCACACATCACACTATGTGCAAATTTAAAGGAAAGATTCCTAGATTTATTTTTATGTTTTTGCAAACATAAGCGACAGCCATTGAAAGTTCCTAGATCGTTCCAAATTTTCCTTTCAAATTTTCATTCATCATAATTTGTTTACTTTTAAATATAAATAGGTGTAGGATTAGATTTTTGTTTAGATTAGATAGGTCTTTATTACATAGAACATACTTATTTACATATGATAACCCACAAAGCAAAGTCCTTATCTGCACGTGGTTGTTATTAATATTTGGCTAATTTTGAAATGATTTATGACTTATTTTTTAAATTCAGTGTATCTTTCATAAGTGAACGTAATGTATGTTAAGTAAGTATTATTTTATTACTTTATTACGCTTTTTGGAAATTTAGAAGGTGTTTCACGTCTTAAGGAATTTTATTAATCGTTTTTGGAATAACATGTCGCAGGTCTCGTTTTCCATATGAGTTAAAAGTTTTCGGAACATCTCGACTCGTCTTCTGGTATCTTCGTTATGGCGTTTAGTCTGCAGAAACATTTGGTCATTCATATATTGCATCTAAAAATTTAAGAGATGATTTAAAAGTAATAGTCTTAACTAAGCGACGTTGAAGGTTTGATATTTTATCCGGGTGTGTTTTCGCCGAACTTCCCCAGGCATGAATCCCATATCTGACGCGAGATTCTGCTAACGAGTAATAGACTTGCTTCTGAACTTGGAAATAGGAGTATATTTTAAAATAAACCATAAAGACCCAGAACACTTATGGCCTCCCGCCAAAGAAAATGTTCGTCAATAGTTACTCCGAACATCTTATATGTATTTACTACTTCTATAGGTTTATTATTGGCCGACTGTGGACCGTACTCATTTCGGTGATATATATGCTGAAAGCTTCCTCTCGTTTAGATGGGGTTCGTTAATGCATCACTTTTGTTTTCGTCGCATTAATTACCAGTCCATGATCGTGGCATCATTTGGAGAGAGTGTTAGATCCTCTTGAATTATTTCCACAGCTGAACTAAAACTTTTGTGATTTACTACGATTGCTATGTCAGCCGCTATGCATAGCCAGTACTATTTTTTAATTATCGTAAAAGCTCTTTAGTTTATAAGACGAATAAAATTGGTCCCAGTTTCGAACCCTGTGGAACAACAAATATCCTGGGCTTTCAGTTAGAAAATTTTGTAGCCAGTTTGATAATAGTCCTCTCACGCCAACTCTATTTAAACTTTCTATAATCTTGTCACGAGTTTAAGTAGTATCAAACGCTTTGCTAAAATCAACAAACAGAAAACGAACAGGGTGGTTTTTGTTCAACCCCGAGTTGATCGTATTCGATGCGGGTCCAGTACTTGATACCTATTTATAAAATTTTTTATGCAATTGACAATTACTTCCTCCATACACTTTTCGACAGTTGATCTGTAGTTTCAGTTGACAGTGGTCTGTAGTTTTCTGTATTATTTTTTGCACCTCCTTTGTGAATTGGCCGAATAGTTCAGGTTTTCATTAGTCGTGGGACATAGGCTTGACTTATTCTGAGATTGATTATTGTTTGTATAACTGGTGCGAGAAAACGGGCATTTATTTTAAGATCAATCGGTCGTATATTATCTGCTCCAGGCCCTTGTTCACTGGCTTCTTCCTGCGCTGTAGATGCAAGTTCTCATGGCTAAATGTTTTGGTTTTACATGCCTGACTTTTGCAACTTGGCTCAAGAACTGATCTGCAAATATTTCTGCAGTGTCTTGTACATCTTTATCCTCAGTTGAGAAGTTGTTTCTTATAACTTCATCAATTTAAAGCATCCTTCTACCCAATAATAAATAATAGGAAAATAATATTTAGTTAGGAACCAATAATGTTTTCCAACATCTTATGTATAAGCCAGTTCACTATAGTTGTAAAATTACTACCACTGGCCGAACTCTAGTTTTAAATAAATAAACAATTATAGAATTTTGGTCTATAAAGTATTTGCTTACACATGAATATGAATATGACTATGACATCGTGTTTGTAATATACATGGCGACAAAAACAAAACTTCAAGAAAAGCGTCATGGTTAGCACATTAGTATTTTCGTATTAATTATATATCAGACTTTATGGTTATAACATCTCTAACCACACTTACAACACTCATGATGGTCTAGATTTCACTCCGACTAGAACACCATGTCGATGAAAATTAAGAACGTGTCGTGCAACTCTAATGATTGACAGGCAGGTACTACATCAGTGATGCAAAAGCGGATTCAACTGTATCTTTTGGATACAATCAGAAAATAAAGTTACATAGATGCAAAATTGTAGGCGCAGTAGCTTAGTAGTTAGTGTGTTGGACTACTATGCGAGGGGTCGAGGTTCGAATCCCGCAAAAAACCCAAATTCCGACTCAGGGTTTTTTTCACTGCGCCACCTCTCGCGAACGCCTGACAAACATCCGAGAGTATAAATGTCTTGAAAAAGCTTCTCAAGTAGCCGTTTGGAGTCGGCATAAAATTGTAGATCCCTTCCATTCGTTCCAAAAAAATGAAAAACTCACACAAAACGAATGGTTGTGAGAAGCTAGGCCTAGGGTCCCTCCGGACCTGTTGCGCCAACTATTTATTTATTTATTTAGATGCAATCCACTCGAAAGAGTTACAATTTACAAAACATTTTTTTGCTTCAAAAGTTTCGCAGTTACAATACTTCTTTAAAAGATACAGCGCCATACTGATAAAGGACTTTAGTCGTAGAAAAGATTATTGGTAAAGCCCACAATGTGCCAAATCATACTAACTTGAACTACATGCAGGACAATATGGAGTTTGAGAAAGACCTCCGGGCGCTCCGGAGTAGAATAAATTTCGAAGACGAAGTGTTTATTTCCATAGAATATTTTTTGCCAAACCATGTGCTTTCAGGAGACACCAATTCATTTCTATTACATAAATATGTAGTACATAGAATTTGTTTCTGATGATAAAGTTTAAAAAAATTGATAGCGCTAAAAAAAATGTACCTATATAAATAGTACCATAGTCGAGTATGAGCATTTAAAATATTTGAAAAAAGCAGCAATTTTAATGTTTTGGGCAGAAGTTAGCCTCATTAAAAATTAATATGGTGATTTTATGTTTAAGAACTAGTCCCCATATTAATAAAAAAGTGTGCACAAGTTAGTTAGTTAGCAAACGTCAGATAGCATACAAATATTGGACATAACTGCTGAGTAACAAGTTGATAACTTTTACACAGTGTTTATTAATACGGGGGTAGGTTTATAGAATAGCTCATAGCGATGCCAACTGAGCCATAATTCCGATGCCTGAGGCATTGAGGAATTATTTTTTGAAAAAAGTCATACATCTTTGTTTTTACAATCAATACAAATAAATTTTTTATATTTTGTAGATCTGGTACTTTGATCAAAGTCACTTCACTAATTTGTACCTACTATTGTGCGTCATGCTTATTTTTCAATTCTCTACTTTACGTACTCACTAAACCCAAGCCTTCAACAAAAGATGAAAAGGGGTTTAATGCCTTTCAACAACATTCTGTTAACAAATTGTAATCATTGTAGGTTCGTTGCATTTCCTTTGACAAATAAGGAATTTTTATCTCATTTACCAAAAATTCACAATTTTTTGGAAAAAGATATTTTTTTCGGGTTTAGGAATAAAAACTTCAATCCGGGTTGGCATCACTGAGCTCAATTCATATTTTCAACACCACATTCTTCGGGTTGTGGGGAAATGATTTTTTCATATACAAATTTAATAAAAAAAATAAGCAATTGCGACCACGTACTGCGAAAATTGTAAAAAAAAAAAAGAGAGATAAAACCATTTCCCCTCTTTTCATTTCTTCGTAATTTTCTACTCGCCGAATTTCGACTTACTGAAATATGAAAACTGATAACGAACAACTAAGTGACAGCTCAAAAGTTTGACAAGTAAAACTCTATTCATTTGCGTCTTCAACGATTTCGGAGGAAGAAGTTGTAATTGAATGTTCTCCTACAACATAAAGCAGTGCATTCAAAATGGTCAGTTTAATAGGTATTTAGCTTATAGCAAATTCAATTCCAACTTATTTTTTAGATGCTGCATTTAACGAGAACCTTTGTTTATTTTACGACAATGCCAAAATGACATTTCTTTAACTTTTTATAAGAAAACCTGTCAGGTTCTTCTCTTGGAATTGAGAGATTTCTCTCTCGAATTTGAGATTTGACATTTTTCATTTTTCTATGCTGAAACTACACGAATGAACTTTAATGTAAATTTTTTAAGATTATTTTGTTGACCAAATTTCGTTTTGTATGTCTTGTTTGGGCTTATTTATCGTTTCTTCTCAAATGCGAATTCTAAAACTTATATTTCATTATTTTCCACCTTACGTTTCGTTGGTTTTTTCCAACTTCAAAGTTCTTTATTGAAGAATTTGTTTTACAATAAACAAATAAATAAATAATTAAATAAACAATTGTATACCTACACTAAATCTGTGGCAATAAGTTGAAGTAGCTTATGTCGACATAAACCAAATTCGAGTTTTTTTTTTATACAAGGTTCTCCTTTTTCTAAGCTTTCTTTTGGTCCAGGTCCTGTTACTTTACGACCATTGAAACCGGTTGAATTTGAAGAAAACTGAACAGCAAAAAATTATTTGGACTATGTAATACAATAGATTTAAAAACTATAAGATAAATTAGTTTCTCTCACCCTGAAAAATTACCAAAATTGACATAAGCTACTTAACTTATTGCCACAGAAATAGAACTGAAGGTTATTCTACAGAAATATCACAGAGCCACGCTGTAGTTAGCGTTTATGTTGTCTTTGTTTTCTAATGCTCATTTATGATGTGTCACCAATAAAGTTTTCAAAATATCGATTTGTTTTATTTCAAAGCCAAGGAGAGAAAATATTTGTTTTTTTAAATAACGAGCTAAGTTAATATGTAGTAAAAAGTGTACGGACTTAACTTAATATTCACATAGCTACCTAGGAATTTCCACAACGACAAGTTACACTTCAGTCCTAAAAGTTACAATTTCAACTTGTGTAGGGAACAATCTGAAAAATGAATTTTCCATCACTGGTACTAATTACATAAGCCAACTGAGTACGAGTAGCCCTATCAGTAACCATTCTATCTTGATCTGAACGGTGGAACTAGTTTCATTTTCACATTGCAAATGAGAGTATACCTATAGAAGAGCAAATATAGCGCTCGAGGAATTTATACCAAATGTGAGTGCAACTTGCTATTTTTAGATGTTTGTGCATAGTTGCATCAGGCTATTAGATTGAGAAGTAATTAAAATAAACATAAATATCGCTCATACAAAAATAGAAAGCAAGTGATACAACATATTTTTTGACCAGTTGCTGTATCCGTGTTGTGTTACCGGTGTTGTAAGTTCTACCTTTGGGATGCGAAGAGATACTGTTCAGGTAAATGAAGACTGTCTGACCAGCTAGATGTCGCTATACTTCTAATTCTCCATACCTTCCCATAATTTACCATAATTCTTTATGAATAAGCCTCCATGAATGTTTTATACCTAAGCTAACTTCCTGTTCTATGAGCTCGGACACTTTTTTGTAACCCATCAAAGAGGTAAGACTCACCCAATAAAAACACTGAAAACCAATACTTGTAGCGTACTCAGTTGTAATCACTTTTTTTTTTCTTTCTCGAACCCGAAAACCCCCCCGCTCAAACAGATACATTTGGATAAGTTGGACCTAAAACACCTTCCCTCGGTCACTCCTTAACTTGACATGATCTGCGCTCAAAAGTTATGTTCATCAAAACTAGGTTCAATGTACTGATCCCGAAAAAGTGAGCCCACAATAAAGCTCGGAAACAGCAAGTGGTATATGGATGATTTTTAAATGGGCACCGGAGGAGGAGCCGAGATCTATGAGTTTTTCAAGCCCAGCTCCATGCTATTCACACCGCTTTTTCATATGCAAAACTTTTTATAATGCAAAAGGAACCTAAATTAACTTTGCTCTTCTGGTTCCAGTGCCCTCTCGAACTGGTTTCTGATTAAAAAAAAAAAAAGTCAGACCCCAATCTTTATTTTTGTTTTCTTCGCAGTCTTCTTAATTATTTCTAAAATGAATTATCATCAACAGATACAGAAGTGTGCTCATAAATAAACAAAAATAATAAAATAAAAATAAATAATAAAATGACGTGCTTTCTTAAATGAATATGCATTCTCTTCAAGATTTTGGGAAGTAAACTGCCAAGAAATCTAACTTGGAGTCTTCCAAAAAAAAAACCCAACCTAAAAGCCTCATCTAAGTCAGTTTGCAGGTTCCAAAACTGATCGGCGCAATTATGTTGAAAGCCTATCAACTTTATCTTATGAGGGTGTTTCTTTTTTTAGTTCTAGAGGTTCACTTTTTGAATTGGCAGCACTATTTTTAGTGACTGCCGATATAACAGCTGACAGATTTGCTTTTGGCATAAAGTACACCGCCATCTGAGAGGAAAAAAAGAGGCACAGCCTACAAGTTCAACCTGCCTGCAAGGCTGCAAGATGCGAAAATAACTTGTTTACTTTGCCAGTTTGTTATAAAAATCACGCGACATATTTTAAACGTATTTCCACATAGCAAAATGCAAATTTAATTCAAGATTTGAGAGGCTATCAAAGTAGTTATCCAAAATTTATGTTCCCAAATTATCCGTATACCAATTAAAAAAGACCGGCTTTGCCCCTATTAATAGATGTCTGTTATGTGATTCATAACCGTGTTATTAAATGGCTCAGCGAAGCGGGTAAATGCTGTTTAGTCTAAATATTATGCCGTCGTTTTTACTCTTACTTAAGGTGTCACTGTGCTTACGGTTGCATCGTGCCTATAGTGGAAATTTGTTCAAAAGCGCAGACCTAGTTGTGAATGACGATTGTCGGCACTGGAAATATATTTACTAACTCCTGTGCCTTAAAACGCTGACCTTTCTATTGAACCGAGCTGACTTGATTCCTCCCGTTCAAAAGCTATGTAGCTTCTAAGTTAAGCTAGAGTACAAATTGAGTTATAGCAGTCCAAAAAACAGGGCTTGAAACTAAAAACGGTCTGTACCGATCTACACAGTGTCTATCACTGCCCTTTCATAAATTAATATTTAGAAGAAAAGCCTCAAGAAGGAATTAAGGTCTGCCTCGGTTGCAAGTGAGCCTACCAATCCAATCATGCATAATGCTCACACTGATTGGTCAAAAACTTTCCGTCTGTCCAGAACGTGTTTGCTCCTCTTTATAGCAAGTATCGCCCCATAAACTACCTTGGTTCACTTTCTCTTTCCCCCATAAATCGTTTCCAAATAAATATGCCTTTGGGCTCGAAGCTGTCTAACTTATATGGGACAATAATAAACAGCTGGTTGAACTGGTTGTTAACACTACTCGTTAATTGTATAGCTAAATCACTTTCAACTTGAGGCGACATTCCCCTGGTCCTACACCCAGATTTTTGAATATTAGTAATATTTGGTATTAGGTGTAATTTTGGCGCAGCAGCTGACTTGTGGTTTTAAACTCGACCGATAGCCCACCAACACCAAATGTAAACTACCACGTGGTAGGTGGTAGCACTGTGACTGCGAACAGCGATATGTTATAAGCCTATATGAAGAGGTTTGCGTGAGGGAACCGGCCCATTGACGAACAAGCCGTATCATTCAAAAAATAATAAGTGATCATTTACTTGGACCGAATATTTTTGGCTTTGAACATTTTTGTGGTTTTCTGTAGAACCAGTTCCACCAACATTTTGGACTTTTCGCTTCATACGGCCCACTCAAAGTCATCTCACAAGTAGGTAGGTAATAATATGGGGCGAGGGGTTGGTCAGGTCATCACTTTGACACGCAAAAGTTTATATTTTTGATCTCCAGACATTATATTGGCAGTTTATTTGTGTTGTTCCCAAAGTGTTTTTGTTTTTGACTCAAGTGAGACAGTTCGTGTGACGCAGTGCACACGTGCGCGTCATTATCAAGGGACCGGTTCAAAAGGTGACGGTGTATTAATATTATTGTATCATTTAATTAGATCCACATGCAAATGGACACTTTTAGCAACTACTAGCCGGGCTTCACTTGGACCCAGATATCAAAGACTATCCAAACAAGGCAGTCACTGATTGATATCATGAGATTGATTTCTGCTAGATATTGACACTAATTATTATATTAAGGTATTTGGCATTGTGATGAAATTATATCAGGAATTCCATTTTCAAACAATTTCATCAACTTCAAAAACTTTAAAAACTAAACTGCGATGTGAACGCCAAATGGGCACCAAAAATGTGGAACACAGTCGCCCCCACTAAAAATTCCACCAAAAAATGGCCTCTCGATTGACATCAAGTCCCTGCTGCATAGGACTTGCTAAATATGCGTGCGGCAGCAATCGTCGTCGCCGCCCATTTACATTCGAAAACGAAAAAATAGCAAACCGTAAATAAGCTAAAATTACTTTGTTCGCCGTTGACCGATCCGCAAAATGACGCTCCTACAGTAACTAGGGCTTAAGTTGACTCTATATAAGACCGTTCTCCTCCCAGACCTTCTTTATTTTTGCAGAAAATATGGACCCTATCTCTATTTTTGGTATTTTTTAGCACAAAATGTATTTAAGTAGTTGCCGGTCCCATACTTGCTTTGAGAGCTTTAAGAGAGAGAGGGGATAGAAGAAAACTTAACGTGCTAAGCAACGCCATCGACTTGCTCAAAAAATGACAGTCCTCTAAAAAACCGCACCAAAGAGTTTTTGATTAAAAGGCTTTCTTTAACAGCAGGCATAGGCCCAGTTAAGACGGCAATGTTTAGAAAAATATATTAAACAAATAATCGGCAATGCCATCTACCAAAAAACTGATACTGGTAATAGCTAAACACTTACCCAATCCAGATCAAGCTTATTGAAAACATGTATATTTGCACTTCAATGACCGAAATATACCCGCTAATAGAAACGACACCAACGGAATAGGTGTTAACTCGTACATACTTGCTAAACTAAATATATATAAATTTGATGTATTATGTATAAATATTGCAAACAAAAAATTGCGAACTAGCTTACTAACGATGTTAATCGAATAAAATATTTCGCAGTATAATACCTACCGAATGTTTTGCAGTTTGCATAAAATGTTCAGTCTTTGTAGAAATGTACATACATTCGTGTGTAACCTTCGAGTTTATACCAACCTACGTACAACTCTGAAAAAAAGGCTTTCGTTGGCTTAGGCTAGAGCTAAATTCGAACGAAAATCAACTTAAGCTCTAATCACATTCGAATTGGATATCTCCACAATTAAAGGTGACAAAAACGAATAGTGTAAAAGATGTAAATGTAAAAGAACCCTCAAAAGTTTTTTTTAACTCAAAAATGTTTCGAACATTCTAGTAGCATTTCGATCTAAAATGTGTTGAGAGAACATTTTTTGAATTGGCTTTAAGTTATGCTGTTCCTAAGATGTGTCATTGAGTACCAAACGTTCAAAATTAGCTTCAGTTCGGAAACTAAGAACAGTAACATTGTTTTGGAGTTTTGTTCATAACTTTTACTATTTTTGATCAAAGATTCAAACGAAAATTATTTCTGATGCATTAAGAAGAAAGGCGAACTCAAAGATAGTAAGGGGTTTTTTTAATTTCTGCAATGCCATTCAGAAATCTCAATGCGTGATACGCTTCAAATAAGATTAAAGCAATAGAATTACTAGGTTAGGTTAGGATGAGTGGGGTTGTGAGATTGTCACACAAGAAATCGCATAGACAATCAATTTTCGTACAGAATTTAATTTGGTCCCAATAGAATAACTATCTACTTTATTAAATTCTTATACCGTCATTGCTGCAATTCTTAAAAGAAATGCATGAAAAGTACTTCACACGACCGCTTGTTATAGTTGACATTTGTAAATTTGCTTAACTTTCCGCAGTCGATTTCGGAGCCTAATTGATCGCCGAAAATTATGAGGCCTCTGTGAACTATTCTCCATACAATTTCTGACAGTTCATTTCAGAAAAATATCGCATGCTAAATTCTAGTCCGATTAGGCTTATTCTTATTTTTTTCCTTCTTACGTGGTCAATCGCAAAATAAATCGAATGAATCTTAGAGCAAGATAAAAATTCTGAACTCAAGTTTTTTGTTATTAAATGAAGCCAATAAAATCGGAATCATATTATCTGAATTATAATTTTTGCACGCAAATGCAGTATCGAATGAGAATAAATACTCTCCAATCAAGCCAAAACAATCTTAAACTTGCATGACGGAAAAGTACATACCTACCAATTAAGATCCAAACGATCATGATATTCGTTCGTAGTCGCAGTGGCTTAGTGGTTAGTGCCTTTCACTACTAAGCGAGGGGTCCCAGGTTCAAATCCCGCAAAAACCCAAATTCCAACTAAGGATTCTTTCACTGCGCCACCTCTCGCGAACGTCTGACAAACATCCGAGAGTATAACTGTCTTGAAAGAGCTTCTCAATTAGCCGTTTGGAGTCGGCATATAATTATAGATCCCTTCCATTCGTTCCAAAAATGAAAAACTCACACTAAACATTCGTAAAATAATCGCGAATTAGTATTGAAACAAGCCGCTTAAGCTTACGAAAAACAATCTCAAATTTAGATTTTTGCTCTTGTTTAAAGAATTTTCTACTCATTTTAAGGTGAATTCATTCTCATTCCCGGCGTTTTCGAGCTTAATTTAAGCTAACAATGGTCCAAAACGTAGCTTTTGTATTCTCAAAATAAACTTGTTTCAGGCATAATCTAAGAACCATATTCTTAAAATAATAGCGAAATAGTATTGAAGTAAGAATGTTAAGTTAATTAAAAATGAGCTTAAAATTCGATTTTTGTACTTGGGTTAAGATTTTTCGAGTTTACCAGACTTTCTTCAACGAATAGGCTTAAAATATCACTGATATTCTTGATTTTAGCTCGTCTTTTTTCTGAGCTTACACAGTTTATGAGGGTTTTACGCGTTTAAGTTAAATGTGATTTTGAAGATCACACTTTCGTAACAAATTTTCACATTCTCTTTGTTTTTATTTCCGTGCAAAATTTAGCTTCAGAACTTGATGAAAAAACACTCAAAAAACATCTGTCTGGAAGAAAATTGTGTAGTTTTGTGGGGGATAAAACCTTATTTGGAAAATCCCTGGAAGAAAAAATCGGCCAAAGTTATTGTAGGGAGAGTTTTGATATAATGAACTCGATCTAAAAAAAAACCCCAAAGACTGATTCAAGTTTGTCTTAAATAAGAGAAAATTTGTGATAATATTTAAATCGGTATCTTTATCAGTGCGCTTATTTGTATGTACTATCCGCGATACTAATATTCCCTTTTAGTGTCCAGTCGACATTTTTCAAACTCACAATGGAGAAATTTCCCATCCAAAAATTGTGGCCTACAAAATACTTAGTGTGAAGGTTCAATTCAAAATGATCATTAGGTTCTACCGCCATATATCTACCAATGCTTCTAAGTTCGGCTCCGTGATTTATTGCAAAGAATACCTTTAGGGACCAACTTATTCGACAATGATAAATGATGACTCAGCTTAATATTAATTTGGTGAATGTTTTCCACCGACAAAGAGAAACATCATTGACTAACAATTATTCGACTCCATGAGTCATAAAGTTTGTCCAACAGATTTCCATAAAGAAAGGTTTTGCAATAAGAACTGTATTTCATTCAACAACAACCTCAATATCCTTCTCAGAATACCTTCAAGTATTTGGGTCAAACGCGTCATACAATTTTCTGCAGATAATCGAAGTAATCAGAAGCGGACTTATGGTGGAGAGTTAATAAGGGGCGCTAAAGAGGAGGGGCCCACTACCAATTTAGAGAAAATATGATAAATTCCGAGGATAAGAACACTCAAAAGACCGACTTTAAGTCCACAAAGCCTCAAAAATCTATCGCCAATGTGTCTCCCAGTCTATTCGACTCACGTTTGTTTTCTAAGTTTAATTTTGGCACAAGGAATCAAGTCTTAGATGTCAAAAAGTGATTCCTTGAATGCATTTACTATTATTAATAAATTTTAGTGTCCAGGCTAAATTTTTCGAAATTACAGTGGCGGATATTTCCATACAAAATAACATATTTTGACTAACAAAATTATATAAGCTGAAGGCCATAAATGATTATTATATAAGTGAGTCCCGCCCTGACTGACCGATTTTAAGTCTCCTTTTGGACGTTATTTAAGCCCTCCGGTTTGAAATTGTTCCGTCAACCGGAAGTACCTACATAGTTAAAATTTTACCAAAACAGCAAAGGAATTTCTGCTCGCTCAAACACTATATCAGGTTATAAAACAGTTCCAAACAGATGTAATACTGAGACCACCAACTACGGGCGATTTCCCGTCACTTTGCCTACAAGCTATACTTTTGCGGAGTGGCCATGATTTGCGGCGGTAGCATTGTTACGTAGAAAATCGTATTGACAAATGGTAGGTACTGGGTAACTTCCAAAATACCGGCTCACCAACACACTCGCAGAAAAAAAATGACTGTAGCAAAACAAAAACAAATTATATTATTGGGTTTTTAAAAATATGTAACGAACCACGGTTGGAGCATTTATTTTATATTTTTTGAATATTTTTGCATGTCACACAGATTCTTAATTGACGCAGTGAAGCGCGCAGTACAGCAAGTAAAGCAGATGTGCAGAAATTTTGTTTGACATTAATTGCATCACATAATATGGCTACTGTCACTCGCCGAGTAAGTAGGTAGCTGATGTGTTTTTGGAAATTTATTTGTAATTGAATTCGTTGAAAATGGAAATTGAGAAATTCAATAAAATTAGCACAATTGTGTTGCGTTTATCGATTTACCAGTCGTACTGGAAGTTTTTGTACCTGTGGCGATTAGCTGAAATGATGTTTTCCTTGACAAATTCTATTAGTTTTTTTTTTCCCCATTTTTGTGTCAGCCGACATATTATATTTGAAGTGAAAGTCAAACACGATGATGCCAAATACGTTCAATTTATTTATTTTTTATTTTACGGTGCTGTTTTGGCATCGTCTTTTGCAGTGGATTTAGAAATAGCGACAACTTGCCGTACTGCAACGCATGCTGAATTTACATAAATTTAAACGTGTGGGTTCTATTTCCTATTTCCACCGCATGAAAATTTCTGCACGTGTGATTTGGGCATAACAACGATAGGAAAACAAAATGGCGATTTAAAAAAAAAGATTGAGGCGGCCAGCGGCAAGAAGTTTGCGAGTTGGGGGTCTCAGTATTGTCTCTGATGGTTCCAAACTTAGTTATAGCGTATATTTCCAAAGCCTAGAGTCAGAGTGGGATCGGAAGTCTAACTGTATGTCAAAGATAATACGCAGATCAGATAGATGATCAGACAGATTTGTTTAGGATACAGTTGGTTCTGCGCATTGAACTAAAAGTGTTATTTAGAAGAAGAAGCTATAGCTTTACATTTAACCTTCCGTTAGTCGCGCCCTATTTTCTCACACCGTTAGTCGCGCTACACCTGTGAGGTGATTTCTCAAGTTTTGACTTTAAACACATTTTACAACGCGTAAATCCATAAAAGAAAATAGCTAACAAAATTTATATAAATAATATATCTTATTGCATTTAAAAATAAATAAATAAGTAAGTAAATAGTTAAGTAATAAAAAAACTTAAAAGAAAAAAAAAGTAGACTCTTTTTCGATGTTTCGTGGAACCATGACCTACACAGTCAAACTTTTGGCTAATTTACGCAAAAAATCCGTTCTCGTGCTCATTGAACTTCCTCTTTTTATAAAGCTTTAGTAAAATCCACTCAAATTTGAAAAAAAAATTGAAAATCGCACATCTAAAAAAAAATTACCTATATAGGCGCGTTGCACCTGTGAGGCGTGTTAAGACCCGTTTTGAGTCCTACGTAACACGGACAGAGGTCGCGATGGTACAGGCAACTAGAGCAAAGGAAATTAGGAAGGTAGTCGAAAGGGCGGGGTGCTAAACGACTGTACATGAGTTTGGCGCCAAAAATAAAAAATCTATGCACCTGTGAGGTGCGCGCGACTAACGGAAGGTTAATTACCCTTCGCGGTGTTTATTGTAATTTTTCTAGTTTAAGAACTCACAATTCCGGCACTTATGTCATTTAAAATTATATATTGTGACCTAGAAAATATTTAACGGGAAGGTTAAAATTGGTTATTTATTAGTGAGACCCATTCAGCTTTTACACCAACTGCAGAACGAGTTCAGGTAGCTTTGTAGGCAGTAAGAGAGAGTACGCGCTGGGGTAAATATTTTTAAAACCTGAATAAATGGACACATTCCGACTACATATTTCGATATAGATCGGTTTTACTCTATTTATAGATAAGCCAAACTTTAGTTTACAAAGCTGTCTAACTTGAGGAACCCCATTGTGTTGACAACAACATTCGCAGAAACTGAGTATTCTAAGTGAATCTTGCATTGACCCTCCACTTAAAATGGTCCACAATTTGCTGGTACTGGTTACCAATCTAACGCCCAAAGGGTGACAGCATTTTTAAAATACTTTCTATTTATGACAGTAGGTAATAAAATTAACTTCTTCGCCTACGTCTGAAGAAGACAGCGTTTAAAAAACAAATTCGGTTACCGGCAGGTGTTGGTAGAACACCAATTTGCAGTGAACCGCTTAGGAACGGTTTTAGGTTGTGGATCGTGGAGTAAGAAATTTTCCGTAATAAACTTATTTTCCATTAAAATATGGGACCTTTAATGCCTTCCAAAGATTCTTGAACCTCGACTACTGCCTCCAATTATTTTGTATGTAAATATCTAATGAGTCGAGTTTCATGTAGGGTAAGTTGGGGTAAATGGAAACACTTTCTGCCATTTTTTAAACAAAATTTTGAAAAAGAATTAAAACAAAAATGTTTGGTACTTCCTTTCAACTTTCGGATATTAATATTATTATTAAAAAACAGCAAGAATTGTACTGGTGATCTTTGCCGTTCTGATCCGTCACCATGAAGCGCAAATTAGTGCTGTTTACATTTAGCCCGGCGTTGTTTACAATTCCCCCATGTATTTTGAAAATAAAGGGGTAAATGGAAACACTCCGTTTTATTTCTGTAGACACTAGAGACTTCGGTATGGGGTGAATGTATACAAGTAAGAACTGGCTATTCATTGATAATGATTTTTTACGACTAAAATTTTCAGTGATATATGAAAGTCACCGGCGAGTAAGTAATGCGACAGATTGGCGGCAATTCCAATTGTTTTTTTTTTTTTTTTTTTTTTTTTTTTTTTTTTTTTTCTTGGCCTACGACAATTAATTTTGAAAGGATAAAATAACCGCCGTTTGCAATCACCTCGTGTTTACATCTACCCCAACTGACCCTACACTAAGGAACTCCCCCTCTAGAAACTGAGAGCACCATCGCATGATCGCACATTATAATTTATAAATCTACAGCAAAATTTATTAATAACTCCGACTCCAGGAAAAATACCTACTAATCGTTTTCCACCCTCAACGAAAGGCGCATTTCTTAACAAGACCAATAAACTCTAAAATGTTTTTAAAAAAAAACGCACATCCACCTTTCGGAACTGTCTGTGTAACAGCCAATTTATTCCCAACAAAGTCAAAGTCTGGATGGTACACCGTATACGGTATACCATTTAAGTCATTAAAACGGGCAAAACAAACAAAATTATTACAACATTCCTTCCCATCCGTTTACTATCTGTAAAATGTATCTCATCTGCCGGCACATCTCCCTCAGGGTATATAAATCATTCTTTAACACGGAACCGCTAATGGTAATGGATATGGATATTGTTGTAGCTGCTCGTTCACTGTAACTGTACGCTCCCAAAGAAGTCAAATTATACACACACACATACGTGCTGCAGTTACGTTATCTTTCCCTCAGCCGTTTGATTAATTTATGCCACAAAGTGTACCTAGGTACATGCAACTGCAACTGAAGCAGAAACACAAAACAGCCCGATCCGGAATTGGCCTTTCATTTATGTATTTTGTCCCACCATTATTTTTATTTTATTTTTAATGCACAATTACGGCCACTTTGAACCGGTTTCTCTGCCGCACAACGGCATGCCAATAACAAATATCTACCGCATTTGGCCAAAATGCAAAACAACAATCCAATAGAGACCGCCCGACAAAAACAATGCCAGAGTAGGAAAACTTTTCTCCGATTATTTCTTCTTTTTTTTTCTAACAATAACAGTTAATAGTTAATACACTCGCAAACGGTACTTACTTGGGTACACCGGGTTGCAACGCACTGCAACGCAAAAGGTCAACAGCGACCAACAAGCGATCGTTAACCTAGCATGATGGGTATCCATTTTGATGTTGTTTAATGTTAATGTTATAAATTGATCAATTGATTAAATTTCGAAGCGACAATTGCTTTCATAAAAAAAAAAAATTGTAACTATGCGTTATCTCTGTGTGCCCCGTTTGGACTCAACACTCACGACATTGGCACCACAGCGGACAATGATGGACAAAACAACAACCGATTTGAATGCAAAATAGCTCGTGGATCTGGCTGGCACTGAACTGATCATTCTGGCACCCAAACACTCACCGCCGAACATACATTTTCGACCGCGAGACAGAGGCTGGCTGGCTGATTAGCACCTTCAATTTCGAAAGCCCGTACAAATTTTAGAGCAGCTATGGGTAAATTAAACTCGCGACAACAGGTTTGGTAAAAATACAATAAAAAACAAATATAGAAGAAGAAGAAAAATCAACTTTTGATCTGTCACTACTGCGCCACTCCGGTGTTAGCGGTATCTTCGTAGTTCCCACTTGTGTGCGACTCAAATTCAAACTGATCGCTGATCAGCATTGGTATAGGTTGGGACTGGGAGTGTTGTTGGGGTTTGGCTCGGCGCCGATTAAATTAACTCGGAGTTTCAGTTCAGGGTGGGGATGAGAATGACAAGCTCTTGAAACTAGCGACGGGCACGGGAGTTCCAAGTTCCAACTTTCAAGCTTTTTCTTGCATTCTCTTAAGAGTGAGGTGTAAGCTTGCCTGTTGCTATTGGGCTTGGGATTGGGATTCTCGCGGTGGCCTGAATTGAAGTCCAATCCGAAGTTGGTGTTAAGAGAGTCGACTGGTAAGTAATTCTAATTCGTCTCGACCAGACGATGAAAATTTGTTGTCTTATTAATGGCCAGTTAATAGCCCCTGATTGTAAAATATATATAATTTTTTTTCTTAAGTCACAATTGGTAGTTTGGCAGCGCGTGTGGGAAATATGGACATGGGAGACTGATCGTTTGTCGGACAATTTTTAACTGCTCAGTAAATGGGGACAAATAAATTACAAAATCTATTTTTTATCGGAATTGATACAATAATTTAGAATTTGAATTGTCGTAGGTGATTGATTAAGTGGCATTTGGGGAATTGGAGCCAGCGTTGCCGTTTGGCCCCTCTTTGAGCTTCAAGACCCTTGGCCCCCACTTTCTTAAAAATTATCAAAATGGCCCCTTTTTCGGTTAAAAATTATCAAAATGTCCCCTTTTTCGGTTAAAGTAAGATTTTAGTCTTTATTACACGAAAAAGAATGCAAACATATGAAAAGATGTGTTTCGTAAAGAATAAATTCGTTTTTGTTATAAATAAATGTTTTTGCGTTTTTTTTTTTATTTTTTTGCTATATTAGTTTTTTGTGGAGGCAGATTTTTTCGGGTAGGGCTCCTTTTTTGCCCCATTTTTTTAATTTTTCAGCGGCAATTATGATTGGATGATGTCCACTGTAACGATCACTTATTAGTTTAGAGTTTAGATAAAATTCTTCGTGAAAGGAGGAGAGGATAAACCGCCTTTGGGTTGAAAAAATTTAAATAAAATTAATGCCAAAAAGAACACGACTGCTTTCTTTTTATCCTTTATTGACTTTAACGCTTCGGTTCATAGCCGTTCGAACTCCACATAAAATGGGTCCCTTCCATTCCTCACAAAAATATATATCCTCAACATCAAACGGTTGCTGGGACACCAAGCCCTTTACGGGTCTGTTATGCACCAACTATTAATTTTTACTTTTAAATTTGACTTCAGTTGCATAATGCAGCATACTTCCACATTAATAGCTGATCCAGTTTCTTCCTGTTCAAATCTCGTCAACTCAAATGAGATCGAAAACTACCTCAATTTGACGTTAAGGCTTCTATACCCAGATCAATAATGGGATGACGAAAGACTTGCTATTTTCGACTTACTATTCAATTCAATTGGTTTCTTGGGTCAAAGAAACAGTTTGGCTTGGACTTTGATTTCACATCATTCTCAGACTATAAATTGTAGAGAGGTAGACCAAGTCCCTAACGTGCTCAAAGCTTTACCTATGACTATTGGGAAGTGTCTTCCGATTTATCATTGACAACATAAACTTGGCTTCGCTATCTTTCATAACTAAAAGTATTTTTGGCCCATCTGTCTCACTAGCACCCCCACCCCAAATTGGAAAATCGTTGTATTGTGTCAATGCTGTCAATGACATCCGCAAGCGATTGCACAGAGTTGTAAAAAATTAAACTCCTGAAGTTTTGCATAATTTTCTTGATTTTAAAGAAGTAACATGACGGAGCATCACCTTGTCTAAGTCCATTCATGAAAGGCTGTTGTACTTGTTCTGCTGTGAGGTCCTAAAACTGCACTGGTAGCTATTCAGTTCGTTGAAAAACTACCTCAAGCTACAAAAGCATAAATATAGGTATACAGCGATACAGCATAAAAAGTTCGACTGTTAGCCCTGACCAAGCGGCTTTGTTTAGAAAAAAAAATAAATAAATAGTTGGCGCAACAGGTCCGGCGGGACGACCCTAGGTCTAGCTTCTCACAACCATTCGTTTTTTGTGAGTTTTGTATTTTTGGAACGAATGGAAGGGATCTACAATTTTATGCCGACTCCAAACGGCTATTGAGAAGCTCTTTCAAGACAGTTATACTCTCGGATGTTTGTCAGACGTTCGCGAGAGGTGGCGCAGTGAAAAAAACCCTAAGTTGGAATTTAGGTTTTGTCGGGATTCGAACCTGGGACTCCTTGCTTAGTAGTCCAACACACTAACCAATGAGCCACTGCGCCTACGGCTTTGTTTAACTTACTAAATATTCGTATCTTCACTTATAATTCTCGTCGAGTCGATGTAACCTGGCTACCGTTGTCTAGGTTGAATGACTCACTCTTTTTGATTCTGGAATTTTGGTCGACTTTAAACTTTATTGCCGAATTTCAATGTAACTTTATTAGTCTCGATTTGCGGCCACCGACCTAATAAAGCCGTCTGTACACCCATTTTTCAGGGCCATGCTCTTTATTCGCAATGGCTTAGTCTCTAAAAAGAACAGTCGGTCTTCTTTGTAGCTTGTGTTAAGTTTTTCAACAAGGCTCTTTGGGATCTATGCTGAAGTGGCTGTCGGTTAAGCCGCCACACTTAAATCATTGTAAGGTCCCTTGTGATTTGAATCTGGACCTACGAGCGCCTTATTTCCTTCTTTATTCACTCTATATATTTTCGTTTAGTCTTTACTTCGGATAGGTTGATGTTTTATTCTCATCGAGCGCTGACAAACCTCCCTCATCATTCTGTTAAACTTTAAAACTTCGTCAAACCAGGCGCTTTATGGTGATTGTCATTTGAAATCCAGCACATCAGTTGTGGCATTCTGTTTCTTATGGCATTTTTTCCACAGTCCCAGGTCCCACTAAGATTGACAGGTTCTGGATCGCTAAAAGTTTTAGCGGTTTGTCAAATCTTCACAGTCTATTTCTCTATAATTTCGACTTCGGGCCTATTCGGATTGATATTGGTATACCTAAGGTAGTATTGTTTGAGTCTATATGTTGGTCGTTCGGGCGTCTAAAATTCTAACTAAGTTGGAATTTAGGTTTTTCCGGAACTCGACCCCTCGCTTAGTAGTCCAACAAACTAACCAATATGGCTGCGCCTCTTGTAAGGGGCTTAACTACATATTTATTGAGACTTTCGTGAATATTATCGTTATTTGTGGGTCTTGGTTTATTCGTTACAACAGCCCTTAATCCGTATAACCTCCTTCTATGTGATAGCTTAGACGTATGGTACCAGAAACTCAAAGCAATGAATGTTATTACTGCTTAAATTGTACAAAAACAATATCTTGTCCATTTAACCGCACATAATTTAATCGAATTAATGAACTTGTTGTATAGTGATCGTTTAAGCTTCAATACCTACTACTTTTGCCTTGACAATTTGTGAGTTGCTCCGCGATACTAATAATCATTTTTAGTGTCCCGGCTAAATTTTTCGAAATCACAATGGCGAAATCTTCCATACAAAATCAAACATGGTGAACTGCGAAATATTTAGTGTGAAGGTTAAAAATGATTATTAGTAAGGCCCACTGTTAATTACCATTCGCTACACTGTAGTTGTCATCGTCATTCAGCAGGAAAGGGAAATAGGGGAACCCTCGACTCGAGATAAATTATATACGAATATTCGTATACCGATTTGTGGGTTCAAAAGTGTCCGCTTGGGGGCTCGTACAACGAGTGTCAGTAGTTTTCGAAAACTGAAATTCCCCCACTAGGTCCATTCGCATACTTTTCCGAACCAGACATTCAGCCTTATTGTGAGTTTCGCCCGGAAAATTTTTCACCTGGCGAAATTCTGTTCGCCCGAATTTCTAAAAGCTATTGCGAGTTTCGCCCGAACGAATGCAAACTTCGAATCGACAGTGATATTTCGAACACAGACGAACACACCTAATATGTGTTTTGACAGCTTGAAAAAAATAAAGAAAAGTTTAAAATTGCTTGTTACTTTATTTAGGTAGGTATTTTAAAGAAGAATTATTATAAAAATGCATAGCATAGCACTGCGAATGCTAATACAAGAGGAAGAAGAAGGAAATACTGTTGAACGACTTACTCGAAGGCACTTGCGAGATACATCCAATCCTTTGGAGTTGCGCGAACCATTGTAAGAATCAATCGTTTTTTGCATTTTTGTAAATAAATATTGTGCTATTTTTTTAAGATTTCATCAGTACTATAGAATCAATAAACCAGCATTCAAATATTTGCTAAATGTGCTAACCAACGCCTTGCCCCTGTCCAAACAAAAATTTGCGATTCCACCCATTGTGAAACTAGCAGGTTGTTTGCGTTTCTTTGCAGAGGGTGGTTGTTCGCCTCTAAAAAACAAATGGAAAATGTATGTGGAAAATAGCAGTATATTCCGCCCGAAAGAGTGCTGCCAATAAGGGGAATTTTTTCGAACATCAACAATTTTTCGCCCGGAACTCATGATAAGCGAAAAATGAAATGTCAATTTTTTCGGGTGGAATATTGTTCGGGCGAAACTCACAATAAGGCTGATTAAGAATCTGTCAAACTCAACAAATTGAGCGAAACTCTCTCGGGGAGTGGAAAAATACGTGGATAGATTTAGAGCTATGCCCAAGTAGTAGGGATCCCAGATTAAAAACAAAAAATCCCCCTTTTTAAACGCCAAAACTAGATTTTTGTTCCCCTTTTTCAAAAATAAAAATCCCTTTTTTCCCCCAAAAACAAAAACACCTATTTAAGTTTAATTTTAACATTGTATGATTTATTTAAATATCTTAGAATCAAGCAAACAACAAAATAATAGGAACGTATTAAATTCAGTCATTATTATGAAATACTAATAAAAAACAAAAAAAAAAAAAAGAAAACTTACATAACTATGTAGTTATTAATTTTAAAATCGCATATTTATGTTAAAATCAATAAACAGATTATATTTAGAAATATATATGTACCTTAAGGTCTGTACATTGCGCTATTGTGAAGTTTTAGGCAGCCTTTTTCTACCACAAACTCATAAAAATCATGGTTTTTTAATACATTTTTTGTGTACCTACAAAATTCCAGCCAAAGTGCAAGTAGACAGTTTGTTTAGTGTTTTTCTTTTATTTAAATTTATTGCTGAAAAAATTCGTTCAGCACTGGCCCCGCTGTGAGGAAGACAAAAAATAAACTCCATACATTTTTTTCATGTTCGGAAACTTAATATCGTCTTCTTCAAGACTTGTTTTTAATATTTCCCTCCAAAATGCTTGAACTGAACGTTGTCAGTTGAAATATTTTCGATGTTTGAATTTTTTAGTAGTCTATACTCCCTATCGACTTCAACTCAATTTGAAGAAGATAAAATATGTCCGAAATATTTAGACAATTCGCAAGATTATGATCATTGAATGAGTTTTAAAAATAGTGTAGTCTTTCGAAGACTTAATAAAAAAAGTAAATGTATGTTAAGGACTATTCACATGAGAGCGAATTGCGAACTGCGAACACGCGAATATTCGTAGTTTCTGACACTTCATTCACATGAAAACTTTTTTTGGTCGCATATACTCGCGTATCAGTTTCATTTTTAAAGGTTAAGTAAGAACGAATTTTTCATTCGCGGGTTTGTGGATCGCGACTGTTTTGTGTGGATTGTGAATAAAGTGTGACAGTTCGCGGCAAGAATTTTCAATTCGCGGGAAAATTGCTTTAATTGTTAATTTAGCTGTTTAAATCAATTAAGAGTAATGTTTTTTTTAGACTAGATGTTAGATCAATTGAATATAATGGTTTTGTGATAGAACAAATACAAATTTTCAATTCATAAATGCAGTTAAATTGATTTGTTCGCAATTCGCCTATTCGCAGTTCGTTCTCATGTGAATGGTCCTTTAAATGTTTTTTTTTTTTTTTTTTTGTTCCCCCTAAAATTCCCCAAAAAATCTCTTCCCCCTTTTTTCCCTTTTTGTTAGAAAAGTCGACTTTCCCCCCAATCTGGGACCACTGTTGAGCCTCTGTCATCTTTGACATCTAATTCATACCAGAAATAAATATATAGCTTAATTTTTTGACAACATAAGAAAAGTTCTAGAAGAACGTTCGACCACCATCGAATTTTCCTTATTTTGACAGGTTTTATTTTTCTGTGCAATCGATTTTCAAGAAGGATTGAATTTCTTTCTTGTCAAATTTGTGCATTTGACGTATTTGTCAATAAAAAATAGGCAACGTTTACATTCTCCGAGCTGTTTCGAGCCAAGAGAAGAACTACTCGTTACTCGTTATTTTACTGATTTTCTCTTTTTCTCTAATTTTTGATGAGAACGTGTATAGATTTTGTGCGACTGCGATCCGTTTATATCGATTGAGTTCGATTTAAGCCGCGTTCGCGAAGGAACCTAGTAAGTCGTAAAAGAAACATCAAAACACCGTATTAATGAGAAGTAAATGCACGCATGCACATTAGCCGCCTGGCGAGTTACTGTCATCATGATCACTTATCCATAACAACAACAACTGTTGTGTGGGACAAAGCAAAGACACAATCAAGCAGTTTACTTTGCAGAACACAAATTACAACGCAACAGCCATGAACCGAAAGCTTCTCTTTCACAAGCGCACAATCTACTTGGCTGTTGAATTACATTAATAGTTCAGCTGATTCGTTCTTATCTGTATTAATTTAAACAGTAACAGCAAAAGCCGCTCCCTCTGAAAACCGGTAACCCACTCCCACTGCTGGATGGATGCGTAAATTAATTCAAAATAAAAAAGTATGTGTGTCGCGTCAACTCAGCTCTGTAGTCTGTACCCATAGCCATATGTGGTGATTTCTTCGTTTTTTTCCAAATGATGTTTTCTTAACTTAATTTTTGTTTTGTCTTCTGTTGTGACAAGTCCAAATATTTATATTTGACGAAGACAACTTCCTTATCGCAGTTCGCAAATATCTGCATTATTCATCTCGTTATGATAACGTATTTAGCAAATCCATCATCATGTGCTCTTTGTTTTTTTCTTAAAAACAGTTTAAAGTCTACAAAAACAATGTGCACACGCACCGAGTTGGCTAACATTGTGAAACAGGCGGTTAAGCCGGTTTACTTGAGGCTAAAAATAACGCTATTACTTAGTTCCAAGTGCCAACTGCAACGGCTTGAAGATTGCTCAAGAGACAAACTTAGGTATGCACGAACTTTGGAGGTGGGTTTGTTTTGGCTGTTTATTTAGTTGGAAAGTTGTTTATTTACCCCATTGCGCCAAAGAGACGGCGACGAATTAACATTTCTTAAGAGAAGGATCGCAATTTTTATTTTCTCTTAACTGCAGTCAGCGGGTCATTTTCATTTATGGTACACAACACGTACACATGCTTTGATCACGTTCGTCGTCGTCAGTGTTGCCGAAAGTACTCCCGTAGGAGTATTGAACTCCTTTCAGCCTCTCCGTACTCCCATACTCCTCCTTCAGCATTCGTACTCCTATTTTGTTAAAAGACCTAAAATATCTTACACTTCCAGGAAAGTCTTATGTCAACCTTAATTAATTTAATTCACTTAACGTTTAATGCAAATTTGGCTGCACTTTTATCTGCCAAACTGTCATTAAAAAGGTCATTTCCGTCTTTCTAGTTTGGTTTTGTTTTTCGTTAGTTTCATGCAATCAGAACTTTATTTAATTGTTACCTGAGATTGTGGTTTTGTGGTTCTGTTTTTTAACTCTTTGAATT
The DNA here is from genome assembly GCA_946477585.1 of Cheilosia urbana. NCBI lineage: Eukaryota > Metazoa > Arthropoda > Insecta > Diptera > Syrphidae > Cheilosia > Cheilosia urbana. The sequence goes on from OX297856.1 coordinate 27,997,258, forward strand.
TTTATGTAAAGTTCTATAAAATGAAAAATTTTGTTAAATTAATGCTTTAAGTACTATTATTCCTATTAGAATAAATCAAAATAAACTTGTATTATAGATATTTAGTGGAATTGGATTTCTTGGAGGTGGTAAAGGCAAAAGAAGCTGTAAATGTGTCTTGGGCTGGAGGTTCTAATACAAATGAGTCTGTTGCTGTTCTTATAAATTTTGCAGAATCGCCTTCTAGAAGAGGCAACGATAGCCAACTTTTGTTATTAGAATTAATAATATTATATTTATTAAAGATTTTTTTTAATAAAGTTAAAAACAAGAATGTTTGTGCCCACAGTTATTTTTGATGACTACAAAAATGTGTGTACCTATACCTACTACTATTTATTTTTTTCAAAATACTCCCCTTTTTTGGATGCGATACTATCTTTAAATATTTCTCTCCGGCAGCCACTGGTCGTTGTCATTCCATAACATGATTTTGATAGTAAATGGCTTCCCATTTCTGGCTGCCATAATTGCAAGTTGCAACACAATTCTCTGTTCAGCTTCAGTTGTTTGAGGGTTTGACATTGTGGATTGTGGTAGCAGCTGGCGCCACTAACCGGGGCGAATTCAGTATATTTATGTAAATAACACAAACATTTTCACATGATTGACATGCTACAAATTATTACAAGAATATAGGTAAACGGGGGAACGTTTGTATGGAAGCTTTATCATATTATAAGATTATTAAGGGTAAGCGAAGGAGCTATTTAAAGGTGATTAACCAAGCCTTTGATAATGCCAGCTGCAGTAGAGCTTGGTTTAGTACAATATTAGCAGGATTGAAACATTATATTCTGATTTGCATAACATTTTTTATTGAGGAATATGCCTAATAGATATAATTCATGAGCCTGAAGTATGACTTATAAATTGAGAGTGGTTTCAAAGGTATAAGGAGAAGGAACATTGAAAGAACAATTTTTACGTATCCAGCTATGCATTTTTTGACAGCAGAGACAATACTATAATATAATAATAATATAATAATATCTTTCTTTATTTCATATCAAGAAACTTATATAATTAGTACAATGTATTTCAAGTTAAATTAGCTTTAAGTTTTTTGAAGAAATAGCTGAGTATGTACAATCTATTGTCATCTAAATGACAAGAGGCGAAAGTACATATCAGTTGTATTAGTGAAGTAGGTACAAAAAATTACTATTGATGGGGAAAACAGAACACAAAAAAGGGAAAACTGCAAATTTCGGAAATAAAAGATAAATTTACATATTATAATTATAAAAAGAACAAAACTATATACATGAATTTTTTACATTATTGGTGTTAAAAAAGCATCAATTTCATAGTGGTTAAATGTAAAAAGCCATTTTTTTATATTATTTAAGAATACTGTTTTCACTCTCTCACACCTAAGGTTTTCTGGTAAATTATTAAATAGGCGAGGAGCAGTAACACAATAAAAACGAGAAAAATGTATTTTGTGGATTGTTGGTATATTTACGAAGTTTCTGGTATTGACACGCAAGTTATGACTATTGTGAATTCTAACTTCATAATACCCGGAATTTTCGAAAAATATCTTTAAAACTTTGTAGCAGTACAGGTGCCTTAAAGGAAGAAGTTCGAGACGTTTGAACAATTCAAAACTAGAGGTTCTGCGATCAACTCTACACATAATTCTTATTGCATGCTTCTGTTTGATCAGTAATGGCTCTATTGTATTGAAATAAGTGCCACCCCAACAAGAAATTCCATATTGCAGTTTTGATTTAAATAAGCCATTATAAACTAAATTTAGAATAGGTAGTTTGCAGTACATGCTAAGGTGGTATAATTGTCTTACAACTCCATTTAGATACCTTTTCAAATAGGATGTATGGTCCTTCCAACTAAACTTATGGTCCAATATAATGCCTAAGTATTTAAAACTGTCAACGCGTTCAATTAAAAAGCAATCGTCACTAAAGCTGAATTGACTGTCAAAACATTTATAATCATATGCATATTCCAAACAAAATCGAGAACAGCTTGGTGAGTGATAATATAAAGGCAACTCTTCACATACCATACCCTTGATACTAAAAACCATAAACTTTGTTTTGTTGCTAATGATCAGTTTGTGAGCATTAAACCATCGTCGTAGTACATCGAGATCGTAATTAACATCAGAGAACATATCCAAAAAGTTATTATTAGAGTACGAAAGAGCAGTATCATCAGCAAATGCTGTGATTTTGCCTTTAAAAGGTTGAATAAATAGCGAGTTCACATAAATTAAAAACAGTATCGGGCCCAAGACTGATCCTTGAGGAACACCTATATTTAAATAGCTTTGCGAACTAAAAACATTTTTCACCTTTACCACTTGTTTACGATTTGTTAAATAGGATGTAAACCAGTCATGAATAAAACCTCTGAATCCTGCATTAAATAATTTATTTCGTAACAGAGTATGGTTCACCATATCAAAAGCCTTGGTAATGTCAATAAATAAAGTTGAAGGAAGTTGAGAAGCATTCAAACTGTTATATATTTCACCCGATAGTTTTAATAAAGCACTTTCAGTTGATCTACCGCTTCTAAAGCAAAACTGAAAATCACTAAAGAAATGAGTCCTATCTAAGAATGATATTATTCTAGACTTAATTCCGTTTTCAATGACCTTAGAAAAAACAGATAAGATGGAAATTGGACGATAATTATTTAATGACATTGTATCACCTTTTTTGTGCAGTGGTAACACTACAGCTGTTTTCAAAGACTCCGGAAAAACACCTTTATGCACACAAAAATTAAAAATAAAACAGAGAACATCAGAAATATGAAAGGCAATATTTTTTAGTATAGAACTTGAGATATTATCAAACGATGATGAATTAGATGTTTTTAGTGACATAATAATTCTATAAATTTCAAGCGAAGTAAATTCTTCAAAGAAAAAGCTTTCCGGTTGAATAATGCTTTGCATTAAACTGTTGTCACTATGACACTCATTTGAAACAGCACTACCAGAGCTTACATTAGCAAAAAACTTATTAAATAAATTAGCAACTTCTGTAGGCTCAGATACAGTGATATTATTATTGTTAATAATTATATCGGTGTAAGATTTATTTTTGTTAAGTATTTCATTAACAACTCGCCATTCTTCTTTTGAGTTACCAAGGTTTCTTGCTAGTTTATTGCTAAAGTATGTATTTTTACATAGTGGTATTTCGATTTTTACCTCTCTACATAACTTTTCATAGTAATTCTTAAGTCTGTGATTGTTCGGATGCTTTTTAATACTTAAGCAAAGTTTTTTTTTTCTTTTTATTTTACTTAATAAAGAGGGAGTCATCCATTGCTTTAGACATTTAAATTTGTTGCTTTGTTTAATTTTGCTCTGACTACTATTCACTATATGAAATTGGAGCTTATCAAGAAATAAATTAAAAGCATTAGATGGGTCTACGGCAGAGTAGACTTCATCCCAAAACTCAAAATTTAACTTTGATTTTAAAGTGATAAAATCAATTTTTTTAGTTTCAATGTTGTCTAAACTATTTGCTCGAGGAACATTGCAACTGAGTTGAATACCAGTTAGGCTATGGTCAGTTATTTTTAAGTCATAGGAAATTGTCTTATAATCAATACAAGCATTTCTATGAAACCTTACAAAAATATGGTCTAAACAAGAGTTTAATCGAGTAGGCTGGTTCATTACCGATTCAAAGCCAAAAGAGGAAAGCACAGTTAAAAAATTATCGACATCTGGTGTATCACATAGGATGTTTATATTAAAATCACCCAACAAAATTGTATTTTTACAGTTTTGATTATACAAAAATCTCGAAAACTCATTCAAAAAGGTTCCCACTGTACACTTATGCAACCTGTAAATGCAAATAAAACAGTAGTGAACACCAGATACTTCGCAATTAACGCTGACTAAATCAGCACTATCCAATTTATACTTATTTATCTTGCATCCCATTATGTTACTACTATAATAAACCCCGACACCGCCAGCAGCATAAGTTTCATTACAAGCCGCGTCAAATGCATAATTTGGAATTATATCATATTCAGACTTTTCTTCTTCAAAGATCCAAATTTCAGAAAGAAAAATTAGATCTGGTAAATGGTCCAAAGATGCGAGGTGAGAGAAAAAAGTATTAACATTTGTTCGCATACTGCGAATATTTTGATGAATGACAGAAAAACCGGAACAATGCTTATTATTTTGATGGTCTAAACAAAAACAATTAACATTATCATTGGTTAAAGACATAAAACTATAATTTTGACTTGAATCATTTTGAGGATCTATGGTTGAATTCATACTGTTCATGATAAAAACAAAAAAGACAAGTGTATTTAGATTAAATTCAAATTATAAATATCCTCAAACGAATTAATTCTTATTACTCTATCACCTTCTCTTCTTCTAATAAGAACAGTTGAATCTCTAACCCAAACAAACTTAATTTTGTTTTTGTGTTTAAGTTCATTTGCCATTTTTAATAGAGACCTTGTGTATGCAGTGAGACTATCGTTGATGTAGATGTTGCTGCTGCTGTTGTTGTTGCTGCTGCTGCTGCCATTGTTGTTATGATGAACACCAAAAACATTGGACGAAATTTTGTTTTTGTTCTCCCGCATTTTCTTCATTACAGCTTTCTTCCGTAAGGCAGTTGAGAACTTCACACACACGATGTTAGAAGCAAATTTTTTGTTCTTTGCTTTTATACTCTTAACAAAGCATGAGTCAATTTCGTTGGAGTTCAGTTCTTCACCAACAACCAGCGATGCCAACTGAGGCATAATTATGCCTTTTAGGCATAATTCCGATGCTTGAGGCATTGAGGAATAATTTTTAGGTAAAAGGCATAATTTTTTATGAATTGTTTTCTACCATCAATTCATAGAAATGCATCTTGAATTTGGTAAATCTGGTACGGTGGCATAAAGTGGCATAAGTCATTTTTATTAACAACTGTGCTTCATGCTTATATTCTAATTCTCTACTTCACTTACTCAAGAAACCCAAGCTTTGGATTACAGAGATAAAAAAAAGTTTAATTACCTATCGATCGACCTACATTCTGTTACATAACAAATTTTCATCACATTGTAGGTTCGTTTGAAAATATGAAATTTTTATCCTTTTTACGAAAAAGGCATAATTTTTTTGAAAAAGGCATAATTATTTTCGAATTTAGGCATAAAAACTTCGTTTCGGGTTGGCATCACTGCCAACAACTGTAGCAAGTAATTTGTTGACTCTCTCTTTTACGTTAGAATTGTTAACGTCGGGAATGCCAATAATATCAACTGCACATTGTTTCTCCCTCTGCTCCAGTACATTCAGCTTCGACTCCAAATCATTTACTCTCTTATTAAGAGAAGCATTGCAATCCTCAAGAGCTTTGATTTTAGTGAGCGCTTCAGTGTTAACTTGCTTAAGCTGAATAATTTCGCTGTACAGCATTTGCAATGTTATTGTTTCTTGACCCGTATTTTTGTCATCATGGGAAGTCAGATTTGGGATTACAGCTGTTGGTATTTGGATTGCTCTAGACCAGGGCTTCCCAAAGTGGTCGATATCGACCCCTTGGGGTCGATACCGGTTTTTTAGGGGTCAACATAAACGAAAACTGACTTTGGGGGTCGACGAGGTCTAAAAATCGACCCCTATTAATTAACAGAAGGTCTTATTATAATCGTTCAGAATACTGTATAAGTTGTGTAACCTGTACCAACTTGTTTTAAGAATGACCAATATTTTAGTTGGGAATAGGTATCATTGTTCTACTTTTAAAAAACTCAACACGTCGATAAGCGTGCAAAAATTCAAACAAGATAAAAAAAAAACTCATCTGCTACGGCTCGAGGTAAGCTGGCACTGGCAGCTGTTCATATCTCATTGCACCGGTGTTGTTGTCGATGACGAGACGAAGAAAACAACAAAAATAAAATAAATTAAAAGTACTGTTAGTTTCATGTGGGCACAGACTCCATCAGCTTTTGTAATGATTTGTGGGCATTCTAGTCATCAACAATCAATGAATGCACTCATCTACTAATTTATTTCAAAAGATTACAAAGTGATTACAGAGCTAAATAAAGTGAATTAAAATAAAGTGATTGAAACAAAATTTACAAAATCATTAGTTACCTACAGCGTTAATAGCGTAACCATACATGTCTGAAGCTTAAGCAAAAGTAAAAGGGTAAGTACTAAAAAACGTTTTTTGCCCAAAACACATGTGCAGAAAATTGTTCGACATGCATGCATCAGCTTCCATCATTCGCCGACTAAGCAGCTGATTTGTTTTTGTTTGTAATTAAATTCGTTAAAAATGAAAATTGAGAAATTCAACAAAATTCGCAAAATTGTATTGCATTTATCGGTTTAACAGTCCTACAGGAAGTTTTTATACCTTTGCCGATTATAAAAAAATAAATAGTTGGCGCAACAGGTTCGGAGAGACCCTAGGCCTAGCTTCTCACAACCATTCGTTTTGTGTGAGTTTCTCATTTTTGGAACGAATGGAAGGGATCTACAATTTTATGCCGACTCCAAACGGCTAATTGAGAAGCTCTTTCAAGACATTTATACTCTCGGATGTTTGTCAGACGTTCGCGAGAGGTAGCGCAGCGGAAAAAAAACCTGAGTCGGAATTGGGTTTTTGCGGGATTCGAACCTGGGACCCCCGCATATCAGTCCAACACACTAACCACTAAGCTACTGCGATTACTACCTTTGCCGATTAGCTGAAATAATATTTTCGTTGAAAATTCTATTAGTTTTTCTTTCATTTTTGTGTCAGCCGCAAAATATTTGAAATAAACGCCAAACGCAATGATGATGATTGATTACCATTAGCACAGACGAGGAGCTTAAACAGAATTTCAACCAAGGCTGTTAAAAGTTCTGGTTGCAACGCAACATTGAAACACGGTATCATGCATTGTGGAAAATTGCTGAAAAATACCTTATCGCTTTTCCATCATCATATATACTTAGTCGAAAAAGGTTTTAGTGTGGTTACAAATATTTTGACAAAGCAAAGAAACTGTTTGAAAATCAACGAACGCGGGGATTTAAGGTTGCAACTCACCAATATTGAACCGGATCTAACTAGATTGGTAGAAAGTCACCAGGTTCATCCATCACATTGATTTTTTTATCTATTCTTTTTTACTTTACTATTTTAATGTTTGTTCAATAAACAATTCCAATACTTAAGTATTTTTACTTAATTTATTTTAATAATTATTAATTAAGTACACTTGATACTTACTGAATTTTCTGTCTATTTATTTTGATAAATTTTGATGGGAAAATTATGTCAAGTTTACTCACTTAACCAAGCGAAAAGTTTTTAAATTGGTAAGTATCAATAGGAACAAAACAAGAGATCGAGTTTTTAAAGTAATTTCGCTATAGGGGTCTAAGGTTTCAGTTCATTTTGGAAAAGGGGTCTTTTGCCCAAAATAGTTTGGGAAGCACTGCTCTAGACGGACTAGCAGCATCGATATTTTCGGAGATACAGCTATTAGAGCTAAAAGAAGTAGTACTCTTAGAAGAGACGTGGTTTGCAGATGAGATAATGGGAGCATCTCCCAATATTGACTTTCTCCGTTGAGTGACACAACTATCGCACTTATACCCTTGACCACCTTTGTCATAAAACTCAATTTCTCTTTTTTCCATTTTGGCGCACTTTCCATGATAATATTCTTGACAATTCATACACTGAATCTTAAGTTCATGTCTGTCGATTTTTAAATTGCATAAACGATAAACCGCACTTCATTTTTTTCACTATTTGTTTTTTTAATAAACCAATTGAAACACAGAGTTCAATATAAGATTAAAAAAAAATACTTTTTACTTATACTTCAAGTTATAAATAATACTTTTAAGTGGAGCAATTCTCTATGCGTGTATCCCCATCAACACTCAAAGAGACTTTTTTACTGAGACGGAGACCGCCATTTTCGGGCGATTTCCCGTTACTTTGCCTACAAGCTATATTTTTACGGAGTGGACTCGATTAGGTGCGCTGCATTGGTATGAATAGAAAATCGTATTGACAAATGTCACTTAATTTCAAAAATGCAGGCTCATAAACTCACTTGCAAAAAATATGTACCACTTCCGCTGTCGGCAACTTTGCTGGCAGCGTTCGTAGAATTTTATCCATTAAATTTGAAATTATTCGTTTTGTGTGGAAAGCATTTTTTTATGAATAGGTAAGTACATTGCTTACAATATTTATAAAAAATGATCACTGCAGAATGGTTGTAGGAAAACAAAGACATTTTGAGAATTTTTTTTTTTTTCAGTTATTTAAGAAAAATGTACACTAGAAATCGTGATAGGTATTCAAAATCGGAAAATACACAACATTGGGTGTCCTATAATATGTTTCTAGTACCTACCTAAATACCTAAATTATATAATTCGGCTTTTAAGAATATAAATATAATAATAATAACTAACCAATAGTAATGTTAAAATGTGATATTCCCGAACTCTATCACATTCCCCCACGATTGGTAGCGGTTGGCACCATTTATTTTAAATTTTTTGTATGTTTTTACATGTCACTCGGATTCTAATGTGGTATTCGATTGGGATTCTCCAGATTCGCTCTCAGAACGACAAAAGTCGTTGTAAAAATTAGAAAACTGTTAAATGGAAACAAAAACAAAACAATTTTTTTAAATAAGTCTTCAAAAAAAAAAAAAACTAGATAATGAGCCTTACCAATAAACATTTTTTATGTCGACTTTAAATTTTAGAAATTCAAAACAGCTATATTCTCCAAACAAATTTTGCAATTTTGACTTGTGAGCTTCCGTAAATTGAAAGTCGAGACTTAATTTTGTTATGTCGTTTTCCATTGGGATTTTCAGATTTTGCTCTCAGGTTTCAGATTTTTCGTGCCCAATGGAACATGAAATCTGACAGCCAGCTGATTTCGAGAGCAGAAAAACTGCTCTGACTCTGAAAAAAGAGCTTTTTCTTTCCCAATGGAAAACGACATTTAGTAGAACGTCGCAATACCTAAGTTTGTTTTTATATCAAATAGAATAGACTTTCTATTTAGTTATTTTGCCTGTACAATAAAAAATAACCCACTTCCGCACCCCGTTTTCAATAAATTTGATCTACTTGGAGTAGACCAACAAAAAATTAGCCGGGTGATCTTTCTTTTGATGATCTTTGGCAGCACGAAACAAAGAAAAATGCTGTTATTAAAATCATTAGGTAATAAAAACATCATAAAAAAGGGTTCGTTAACTTTATTCATCGACTGTAGGTACACTGTACTAATCAGTTTAATAATGAAACACAAAAATATTCAGAAACTTTTCTTAACAAGATCCTCAATATTTTTCTCTTCCGAGTCAAGCAAATATTTGAAAACACACTGTAAAGTTATTTTCCTAAAATTCACAGTTTTTGTACCCGAATTTCCTTTGTACCTACAAACAAAATTGTATCAATCTCAATAAGTCAGTACCTACTAGCTATATTTATTCTTTTGAAAGTTACGTTTAAACGTTGAATGCAAAACTGGTCAACAGAGTGACTAAAATGCCACCAGACTTTAGTCGTACTGTATAAACTAGTTATTCGAACGTAGGTACTACCCATTTACATCGAAAATGTAGCACAGCAGTTAACTTAACTCCATTTGAGATGAACGACACTCAACTGGGTACAATTTCACTCTATAACACACATATTATGTGAACATAATAATTAATAAAGAATAAAACAAATAAAAGCACCTTCATGTATATTTTTACCACATCGCAATAAAATAGAAAGATTTTCATGGATTTCTGACATTAACAATAATTTCCATGGGGAAGTGCCTGCCGTTTTGCTCAAAAAAAAGTTTTCACTTCCAATAAAAGCTCACATACCAGCCAGCATTCAATACACGAACCTATCCACAAAGTGGTGAAATTGGCTTTCGGTTTTGTTATGGGATAGGGTACTCCAGATTCGCTTACGAAATCGTTTGGTTTTTTGCTGAATTCACCTGCAGATTTGACAGGTGAAACTGAATGATTATGATCAAGTATGTTGTTACTGCGGCCACAATCTGTAAGAAAAATAAAACCAGACATCTCTTTTCATCAGTGTTGTCATGATTGTTACGGACTTACGGAGGTGAATAGTTTGAAATCCATGTCAAAGAATCCCGCAGCTGTGAGTGGTTTTCCTCGGTGTAGAATTTCTAATGAAAATAGTTGAACCTGAAATCGAAGTGCAGTTTGTGTAGAGTTATGAAGTGGAGAGCAATACTATGTCTGTGGTATGGATTCTCGTTCAAATGTGATAGTTATACTCACCACCTGAAGGAACATTCCAGAATCTTCTCTTGGCTTCAGTTTGTGCAAAATTCTACCAGTATCCGCCATCTGAAATACCAGATGTTTTTAATCAAGATTATTATTGTGGGTAACAAACATATGAAGACTTCAGTAAAGACAATAACGCAGCCTTATTTATTAGAACGACTTATACGATTCAATATAGTTATCCAGTGTAAGTAACGATTTTATGCAGCCTTAATACTCTGTCGACCACGTCTACAAAACGTTTTCACATGCGTATTAATTCTACAGTATATTTGTGTCAAATTAAGCTTAGTACACTGCTCGAGCTAATCTTTAGCTTCCATACAAAATTCTTTCCAAAACTTAACTGAGCTAAATTCAAGCAAATCAGAATGTACTTCGTGTTGCTGTCAAAATTTAGCGCTGCCATTTAATAGTTCGGCACATTGTTTGTCAAGCTAAATTTTGACAGATCGTTTTTATATGGAAAGTTCTGGTTAGAGACATATAAGCACCTACTGTACTATGTTATAAGCTCTTACAGTTTACAAGATGTTTGAGTATGAGGACAAGCGTGGTAGGAGTTTCTGTTTTTTGATTGCAATCGATATCCTTACATATACGAGTTTATTTAAGAATTCAGACATTTATGTTTGAATTTGAATAAGAAGTTTTAAACTGAATATCCCGATGGACGTGTGTGGGGATGAATGTTGAAAAAAATAAAATGAAATGAAAATGAAATTTTTGGAGAAAAACTAAGTAGGGGATCTTATTTAAAATGCCTATATTATCTTTAATATGTATTTCAAACAATATCGTTACAGAGGTTTTTTTCAAAACTTCGCAGACAAAACCGTACCAAATTTGCAATGTTTAGTTTGAATAATACCTACTATTGCCTAACTATTTAGCAGAAAACTGACTACCTACATATAAGGTATGTTCGGGATGTAAGCATTACTTGGGTTTTAGAGTCTTATCGAAATTAAAGTTGGGGTTTTTGAGATATAAGCAGTCTTTAAAATTATCGTTTTCGGTGATTCGAGTTTAAAATTAAGGCCACAATAACTTTGAAAATATAAATTTTATAGTAACTACCCATTTTGGTCAAAATCTTAATCGCCTTTTCCTAGAAAACTGAAGAAATACTTTTTTCCAAAAATCTATTGTACGATAGTGAGTTTGGTACGTTTCGCTTAAATTGTTGGGAAAATTGACGTTTCGCCGGGTTGGCGAAATGATCAATCTGGGAAATAGTAAAACGGCGAAACAATATTTCGTTGAAAAATTATCAAATCAAAAAATCAACAAATTGCCAAATGATTTTTACGAAATGATCAAAAATCATTTCAAACAAACTGCGAGAGATAAAAACGGCCATTAGTAAGTAATCGCTGAATATTTGACAAATTTGACGAATAAAAAACCAAATTGCCAGTTCAGGATTGCAAAATAAAGGAAATATTTAACGACTAAAGGAAAACAAAGAAAAGCCGAATGAATCTTGCAAAATAATGGTAACCCTACGATAATATAGACAAAAATTCAGCCTGCTATTCACTTAGAAATGACCATATTACCTTAGAAATTAGTTTTTGTTTTCGAGATATTTCGAAATTTCAAAAGTAACTTTATTCGATTCCAGAAATTTGACCACGTTTACAAAGGTTTTTTTTTAGTGTGTAAAAAAATTACGGGGCGGCATAAATTGGGTCTGCCCCGGGCGGCTCCAACCCACGCTACGCCACTGAATGAGGTTTTTGAATGAGAACCTAGCCGAGGACCTAGAATCTATAGTGATTTACTCGAACGAAAGACAGTTTATTATTCACCTATTGGAATAACTTGCAAAGCTGCGTGCACAATAAACAATTACGTATTCTATTCTCCAATTTCATTAGATAACATAATATTGTTAATTAAATTAAATTTATACGTTTTTTTTTTAATGACATTAATTTTTAAATTCTGCCACAGCGCGCGCACTCTATAGGTTTGTTTGACGTGGGCCCTAATGTGTTCGATATTATATAGCACTGAAAACCTGTGATTGAAATGACTTCTAGGGCACCCTAGTTGTACCCTGAACTAAACCCCAGTTAATTTGTCGGGACAAGAATTCAGTGCAGAGTTTCGCTGTCATTTTGCTGTCATTCATTTGTTGATAGGTAAATACAGTAAATTTGATATTCAAAAGTGAATTTCTTGGAAACAACAACGTTTATAAACTAAAATTTTATATTATAGGAAAATGAAATGAAAACAAAGCTGGAATCAGAGCTAAATAAATTTTCAAACGCATCATCTATATACACTTTTATCAACTATGTATTTCAGCGTTGCCACTTCAAAAAAAGAGGAGCGCAGTAGATCATTAAAAAATATGCAGTCGATTGGATCTTTCCGCAGTAGATTGTTTTGCTATGTAAATAATCACTTTAATATTGTTTTTATAAACGTTCCATTAATTAAATTAACATTTTGGAAATACTAAAGCCCAGGAGAGTGAGCTCTATGGGTGTCCAGCAACCGTTTCTGACATTCATTTTCCCATAAAAAATTACATTTTCACGAGTATTTACGTTAAGTTTGTTTCGTAGTTTATTTTTTAAATGTCTTACAATCGAAAACTTTCGCTCTGCAGCAGCACTACTAGAGACAATACTGAGACCCCCAACTTCGACCGATTAACAGTTATTTGCCTACAAGCTAAATTTTACGCTCCCAAAAAGTTTAGGTGCGCTAGTATTGTTGCATAGAAATTCGTATTGACAAATGTCAAAAATCCTCTCAACCAACACATTCGCACCTAATCTTTTTACATTTCACTGTGGGCAAAGCAAAACGGATAGGAATTGGCGTACACGGATAGGACAACAAAATGGCGGATTCCTGGCAAAAATTGAGGGGGCCAGCGGCAAGAGGATTGTGAGTTGGGGGTCTCAGTATGATTTGTTTATGAGCACTACTATGGTCAGAACAATTTTAACTTTTTTATTTGTGATTTTAAATAATATTTATCCGTTTTTTCTTACTAATTTTCTTCTTGTAAAATAAGGGTTTTCCACACTGACACGATAGGCGATACAAGAATTTAAATTTCAAAAAACCTCTCAGATCAAAATCCCGTTAGTTAAGCAGAAAACGAGAAAAAAATAGAAATATAGACAGAGACAAAGATTGGTTTCATGATCCATGATATCCTGAATGAAAGCAGCCAAGGTGAAGTCCTTTCAAAAGAAAATGTGGCCAAGTTCACAATAAGTTGGCTTCGTTCAGACGTTCTTTGCAGCGGTTATTTTGAAAGACAGTTTTGTACAGCTGTCCAAGAAAAGGTTTATCAAACAAAAAAAGTGCAGTAGTAGGATTTAGTGGCAGCAAATTTGTTTTTTTGCGAAAAGTGCAGTAGATCTACTGCTATTGCAGCAAAGTGGCAACGCTGATGTATTTGCATAATAAACAGAAAAAAAGTCTTATCTTCTTCATAATTCGCTCACCAAAATATAAATATTGTTCAATGTCAAAAACTGAGAGACTTCATGGCAACACAATTTGCGAATTTTCAGGGCTGTGCAGGGTTTTTGACAGGCGTGAAAATTAGCTGACACTTCTCAGTTTAAGAAAGAAAATAAGGATATCGAAGAGTTGAGATTTTTCTGATAGGGAATTTTCATAGGTATACATTAAATGTTGGCACCTAAAGTGAAATGTGCATCCAGAGTGAAGTTAGTTATTTTTTGTTCGCGCTAAATTAAATAAATTAGATTTCTCAAATAATAAAGTGAAAAGGCGCACTAACAGAGGTGTTTACAAACTGTTATAACAAAATGTGACATTAATTTTATACTAACAGCTGGACAGATGAGATGAAGCAGACAAAATAACGCCCAAAAACTGGGGTGGTGATAAATTCTCTCTCAGAAATATAGAGAGAGAGACTTATAACAACGTTCGAGAACGCTTTTGTAGTAATCTATGAAAAATGACAGATAATTCATAGATTGAAGTGGCAAATAAAATTCATTAAAATTGCTGATAAACGAGAAGAGGAAAAAACGAGACTACTCATCAAGCTTAGTACGCTGCTCGAGCTAAACAAAATGTTATCTGGTCTCCAACTTTTCTCTCCAAACATTAGCTGAAATCCCAGCTAAATTTTGACATAAGGCACGCCGCGGATAAGTGTTAAAGAAAACACCTGTTCTTTTAAAATAATTCACTTCAGAAACCTTACACTTTCTGATTTTCACTATTTCCGATTAGGTAAGTACTCTTCGTCGAGGTATTCATTAAAAAAAAAGCTCATCCTTGCTTACTTTTCCCATTCTCCGCAATACAAAAAAGCAACAGAACAACAGTACACAACGATCTGTCAAAATTTAGATTGAGAAAATGTGCCGCCGCCTTCAATGGGCTTGCTAAATTTTGACAGATACTGAAGTACCTTCTGAAACAAAAGTTTGATTATTTAACTCGAGTAGAGTACCACTCAGCTAAATGAATTCGCTTAAATTTAGCTCAGCTGAATTGTGGAGAGAATTTTGTATGGGAGCGAAAATTTAACTCAAGCAGCGTACTTAGCTACGATTACACAACATGCCAATTTTCATGGCAAATTTTGACATGCCGACATGTCATATTGACGTTAACATTTGTCCTAAATTTGTTACTACGAGTGACTACCGAATGGCCGAATTTTTGTGACGTCGGCATGATTGTGTATGTAAATTTTCCACGAAAAATGACACGAACGTGTAATCGTAGCTTAAATGATAACCAGACAAACGCCTTCCTCTGAATGCCAATTCCACTAATCCAGGTCGATTTTGAGTGAGTAGAAAAGTGAACAGAATGCACAGAAAATGAAAAATCACCTGTCAAAAATAGTTCTTCAATATGCATGCTATTTAATTTAGATACCAACCACTTAACCAAAAAAAAAAAATAATAATAATTTGTCAATTCTAATGCAAGGCTAGGACCTTCACGCTTCACCAGTGGGTTGGGCGCAGTTTGTCATTCAACATGAAGCATAGGGGAGCTATAAAATTTTACGTTCTACTTTTTCTAGGACGTACAGCATGAGTATATGTACCTGCGACATAAAAACCTTCATCACTCACCGTACTTGACGTCTGACTGCAGGCAATGACATTCACACCAATCACCAATATCTGGACAATTATCCACGCCACGGTGAAGGCAATCTCGTACATCTGCATCACCAGTGAGTGCATGATCAGGGCGAAGAGATTATAACTCTGAATGGTAATGACTGCAAACGATGTGCACGTCGTCATCAACAGATGTATTGCGAATATCTTTATCACCTCATCCACACAATCGGCCATATCGGAGTAGATTTCCGCCAGTGCCTGCATTTGTTCGGTAAGTTTACTGTGCTTCTGGAGGAGAAGTACGCCCTCTTCGGAGCATTTGGAAATGACACTCATTGCGTTGTTTTGTGATGGCTGACTGTCACAGAGCCGCCCAATTTGCTGGTTTATTAAGTGGAATTTGCCCTTCAGCAGGAACATTATGTTGAAGAACTGCAGCTCCTTGAGGGTCAGCACGAGCAGTGGACCGAAGCATATGAACCAATAGCAGGAGGACGAACCGGTGAACGGGGATTTTATCATTATACAGTTGACCATAGACAGACATGTGGGTATCACAAGGGACACTCCGATTTGGATGAAAAGCCTCTGTCGCAGCGTCTTGTAGGATATTCGGGCACCGGCCATTTCCAACGCGAAATCAATTTGACGTATCTTCGCAATGAAGCGTTCCATCTTTCCCAGATTTGTCCACGAAGTTACCGCGGCCACAAATGCCAGGAAGAAAAGTGAAAATATCTGCGCCCAGTTGGTTATGTGGGATATTACGGTAGTGGATTTGTTCAGTTCGATGTAATACAAGTGGTTCAAAGTGTGCACACCGCAGGCGAAGCCAACTGGTGAAGTAGAATCTTTAGGTACTAAATGTCAGTTGTCTAGCGGCGGATATATGTATACCTACCCGTGCTACCAATTAAACATAAGACGGTGAAGGCGCACGCTTTGCTATCCCGATAAAACACCACGTCGCAGTATTGCTCCACGGATACTCGAACGGGATAGAAGCCGCAAATCTTAAAGATCTTAAAGAACGGATACATCACGAACCAGATACTGTTCTCGGGAAACCGACCGAGAAAGCGCTCCAGGGAGCGCTTGCACACTGTTGTCAATTCAAAGGACATCGTTGTACTCGCAGAGCAGAATGAACTGCTGGTAAGAGCATAGTGGGACTGTGCCAACGCATGCGCGGTAGGACAAAGGACATCGTCAATTTAATTAAATTCAACATGTGGCTGGCGACACAACAGGTTGGATAAAATGAAACTTCTTTTTAAATATAAACAATGTGGTCCACCCTGCACTCCCCTAATTGAATTATAGACTAATAGAGCTCCGTGGATGATGATGATGACAAAGAGCCAAAATAAAAGAATACTACGCCAGTGGATTGTGTATTTGCACTTGGAAAATATTTTTATATGTGTTTGTTTTATTATTTAATAGACAGTTTTATGGATAGGGCTCTTGATAAAAATGGAAAGTCAACGCAAATATGCAAATGGGAATTAGTTATGCGTATGCGAGTGTAATATGTTAATTGTTATATGGACAATGGACAATAAATAACGTTGATAGTCCATGTAGATACGATTCACATTTCCATGGGCATTTCTTGTGTGATTCATAGATTTACATGAATATATGAGACTGTTGACATTCAAAGAGATAACACCCACGCAGGGGGGTTAGTTCAAATATTTCCAAAGGACTAGGCATTGCATATAGTTCGCGAAAGCCACTTGCATTGCAAATGCCATGATCAATAGTTTGAGGCGAGTTAGCTATATACCAAGAGCTGGAATTAAAGGAACCAGCGCGTACGAGTATATGTAGGTATGTGTTAGAACTAACGAGTGCCATTAACAGCAATTGGAAGTTTGAACTCGGTGTTCATTATAGACGGCTCAATCAAACGGAGTTAAGGCTCCCTGCTGCCTGTCCTTATTTCAGTCATTTACATTTTAGAAGTTCTATTGTCGAGGATTTAAGGACTATTCACATGAGAGCGAGTTGCGAACTGCGAATACGCGAATATTCGTAGTTTCTGACACTTCATTCACATGAAAACTCGCAGATACCCCCGTATCAGTTTCATTTTTAAAGGTTAAGTTCGAACGAATTTTTCATTCGGGGTTTTGTGGATCGCGACTGTTTTATGTGGATTGTGAAAAAAGTGTGACAGTCGCGTCAAGAATTTTCAATTCGCGGGAAAATTGCTATATTTGTTAATTTAGCTGTTTATATCAATTGAGAAGAGTCATGTATTGTCTTCTTTAGACTAGATGTTAGATTAATTAAATATAATGGTTTTGTCATAGAACAAAAATAGCAAATAAATACAGTTAAATTGATTTGTTCGCAATTCGCCTATTCGCAGTTCGCTCTCATGTGAACAGTCATTTTCATTTAGATCGATTTCATCTTCATCATTTTCATTTACCTCAGGCATTTTTAAAATTATTTCTTAAAAGAACATTTTTAGAAATTTCGTAGGTAGGTATTCATGACAACTTCTTTTTGTATTTTTAGTTGATTTCTGATGAGCATTATTGAGTTCAAAGTTTTTTTTGGCATTTTATTTCTTAACTTATTTTGAACTATGTTCATCATACTAAAAATGCGTTCCACTTCGGCATTTGAATGTGGAAGCGACATTACAGTTCGAGCAAGTTGGAATAATATTGCAATTTGCAAACTCGAATACCATGGATGTAACATCACCAGGGGCGTAATAATTTAGAAAAACATGTTTTTGCAAAAAGTCACTAGAAAAATAACAAAAATACATTTTTGACACTAAACTTTTAAAAATTCACTAAATATAGTGACAAAGTCACTAAAACCGCAACCGTGCTCGTCACAGTGTGCAAGGTTTGCTCATCAAACACTGTGTAATAATAATAATACACACAACTCATAAAACCTCCATCATACAGCCTACACCGTACAACATATACATATTCATCCTTTCGCCTTTATCCGGGTTTTACTGTAGTCTACTTCATTTGGTAGATACAAAAAGACGGGTAAGAGCACAAAGTGAAATCATGATGAAATTTATTTTTAATGTCTCCCATAACTCAAAATTTCAACCCTCATATCCGCTACGTAAGGCAATCTACATACTACATTGTCAAGAAGATAGGATCATTTAAAAATAAACAAAATATTCATTTCTATTCGTTTCACGTATTTTCTTTATTTATAAAAAAGAAGTATAATTATGTATTCTATAAAACTAAGTTCATATTTACAAAAAATTAATTTAAAAGTAAATTTTACTTATTCCTTAAATTTACACACACTCTTCAATCAAATGTCGCAATTCATATTTTTCTTATTTTTTTTTTCTTTTTTTTTTCATTTACAAATTCAACTTTGTATATAACAATTAATACAGCATTGAGAAAAATTCACTTTCCCATTATAATTTACTCATAATTTAGTCCATAATAATTATGTTTGTGTATTTATCATTTTTTTCTAATTAAATAAAAAAAATAAAAACAAAAAGGAAAATTTAAATAAAAAAATTAAAAGAAATAGACTTAAGTTTTTTTCAGCTAGATGAAGTTTTATGGTACACATTGCATGGCGAATTTCAAATGAGCAGAATACATCAACAAATGTATTTTTTTACCCGACTGTACACAAAGAGGGTTATTTAGAGCAAGCACTTCTTCAGTTCAGTCACACTTTTGTCGTCTTTTCCATCATGTTCTCTAAGATACTGGGATCTAAGGTTGAGGCGTGATCAAGGTTTTCCGCACTGGCATTCTCCTCGGCAACATTGACAAATGCACTGGATAGTTCTCCATTTAGTTTGTTGACTGCAGCGGTTGCGATGTCGTACATGAAGATCTCTTGTCCTTCCTCTGGTGATCTGGGAATTGTAAATCGAAATTTATTTAACTGTCAATTGGTTTATGATCGAATTATATTTGCCAGTGGCGTCTCGTCAGGGTGTGCAAGGTGTGCATTGCACACCCTGATCTAACGAAAATAAGTCCCTCATCAAACACTGTGTAATAATAATAGCACACAAATACTGATATGCACAATTCCATAACCCATAAAACCTCCATAACACAGCCAACAGCTACAGCCTACACCATACCTATTCATATTCATCCTTTATAAATTATAAATCTTCTTTCAAAATTCCTTCACGCTGAGAAAAAAAAAATTAACTCGTACAAAAACTCGCTGTGCACCATTCTGTTGATTTCATCAAATAAATTCATCCAACTCCAAACTATATCCCTCTACAAGATTTCTCCGGTATTCATCCCCATCGTCATTCGTCGGCCGCACGCCGCCGTACTTAAATCGCTTTACTTTGATGAACTTGTAGTGAACTCGTGCGAAGGTTTTCTGTGCACGGGCTGTATTCATTTTCTCTTCTTTTGCATCATCTGTTCTGTTCTGTTTCCGTAAAGCGTCATAAGTCATATACACAATGTATTACATCGATACTCGTGCAAATAAAAGCTGTGCACGAAAGCCGATGAATGAATGGTTGAACCACAGATAATAAGTATACAGATGTCGCATGCCCATACAAAAAACCTGGCTTCAGAAATTTTCTTCAACCGACAAAACTAACCGACAAAAAGCTTTTAATGAATCGGACTCACCATAGCAACCAACCGACAAGAAGCTTTTTGAAAGATCTCACCATTTGTATGGTATATTTTCTTTTTCAATGACCCGTGGAGATGGGGAAACAATAGGGGGGAAGGAGAAAACCGGTCGGCTTTGTTGTATACGATATGTACATATTCACGTCGCATAGGTACTTATCTTTCATTTCACCTAATTTGGAGAAAACACCACGCACTTTTTTTCATATGAGTGTGCTTGTGCGATGTGCGACACCAAACCACCCCAAAGCAGAACAACGATCAAGAACCGCGGCTGCTGATAATATTCGATTTGAGAAAATAAATTTATTTTTTTCGTGTTAGATTTTAGGTTGTAGATCAGCATCTAGAGGACATAGAAAGCTGATTGATGGCTTGAAATAACTATAAAAGTGTTGGCTCTCCTAAGTATTTTGTTTGCATTGATAAAGAATTATTTGAGTAATGGCGAGTTAAAGACACATTTTGGTCAAAAACGCTCCAAAAAAATAGGCATGGCAATGAAAGAAATAGCCTATATGTTGCACAGAATCTTAAGAAACATTTAAAAAAAAGTTTCATCGAAATCTGTGCAGTAGTTTTCACACCATTAGGTAACAGACAAATTGCCTGCAGTTTTATTATAAGTATAGATTGAAATTAAGGGACGAGAAAAAACTTTCCCCGTGTACCCCGTGCCGGTGCCACTCACTCTTAGGGTGCTTGTTTACAGTGAGTTCCCCGTGCCTCTCACATTTTAAGATTTTATGAATGCATTACATTTTGCAATTTTTTAATTTTATATTTTGGACCTAACTTTTTCCTGTCCAACACCCACTTGCAATTTTTCCAAAGGAGTACTGTTATTAGAAAATTCGCAACGTCAATTTTGTGGTCATAGCATTCATCGGAATTAATAAACCAGGTGGGAAAATGAATTTTTGTACTTTCTAAGCATTGGTCCATTATTCGCTGTCTTACATTTGGCAAATATGCAAAGTTTTCAAAATACTTTGTAAATATTTGAACATGAAGACGACAAATTTGAAAATATTTCTCAGAAGGCCACATTAAGATCGGCTGATCCTGAGAACTATCGTATTCCTTAAGCTTGATTAAAACTTCGGTCAAATTAAAATTTTTCTTATCTTTGCACATAACCTGAGTACAATTTTCACAAGAACCTCTAGTTTTCTTTGACATTTTAAAGAAACAATATCCAGCAAAGTATCGCGTAGCAATGTCAGTTGGTTCAATCACGTTGATTGAAACAGTGTTTGAAACTTCCGCTGAACCTTCATCTTCAACATCGTTTTCTACGTTTAATTCGTTGTACGGAAATATCTCTCTCAAGTTAGGTGTTGTAAGGGGCTCATTACTTTCCCTGGTTATTGACATGATTTTTTCGTCAGGGTTTGAAAGTACAGCAGCCCAATCAAGTTTGAGAAATTCCGAGTCATCTTCCTCACAGTTCGAAAATTTTGATTTGAATAGCAATTTCAATGCAATAACTTTAGCCAACAGCGATGCAAATTCATGTACAGATGGGTCTTGGTTACATTTACTTACGTAAAAGTAATCCAAGTCGTCCTGAGTATCAAACAAATGCTCATGTATACTCAGGATACTCTGAATTGTTATAGCCAAACCTCTGAAGCAGAATGGTTGACAACGCAGACTCATTGGCTTAACTTTGCTGATGTAGGATTTAAGTGCAACGAGGAAACTTAAATTTTCATCACTTCGCCTTAAAGGTGGTTTTCCGTTCAATAGATCAAACAGCTTGTTCATTTTCCCTATAAACTTCATTGTTGGCATAACGAAATCTTTTATGTTGTCTGGAAAGCGGCTAGATTTGTGATGTGTCTCTATTCCAATAGCTACACTTCGACTTAGGACTTGAGTTGCTAAATGAACACTCATCTTCTGAAAATCCGTAGGGTAAATATGGGCGGACGTCAACTTTGGGCATATTTTAACTGCTTGATTTTTTTCAATATTATATAGAAAGTCGATAACTTTCCATGACACTAAACCATCTTCGGTGCACAAATCATTTTTGAGTAAGTTATTTCGAATACTTTTGAATAAGTGAGGAATATCATACAAAGCGTGGACAGAACTAGAATCATGCAAAAAAAATGTTCTACCTTCCGAAATATTTAAATTTTTATATAGATTCCTATTTGTCGGTCCTTGATCACAGCATATTCCTCGAACATTCAAGTTTAGCTCCGAACAAATTTTTAAACATTTTAACATTTCAAGCTCTAATTGCTTAGCAGGAATATTGCTTGGACATGCTACATAATATAAAACCTGTTTTACTTTTCCGCACAAGCTACGAAACATGAAAACACATGCGGACTTTGCACAAACGTTCGACCTGTTGTTTTCGCCATAATCTACGAATCCTTCTATAATGTCTTTAAACTTGTTATAGGTTAAATTTTCTTGAAGGCTTATTTCATCCCAAATAAGTATTACTTCTCTTTCCCTTTTACTTAAATGGTCAACTACTGATTTAATCTCATCAAGTAGATTTTGATTAATTCCAGGTGAAAGGCTTTTAATGTTTGCCCACCGATGAATCGACGAAGGATGTGTAAGATTTAGCTTAAGCTGGTCTCGCAAGAAATTATATCCAGCAGAAGAACGGTAGAAAATACTTTGGCAAATCCATTTTTCTTTTTCTGTGTACACACATGCTGCTGAAGTAATCATTTTTGAAAAAGTTTTACTGTTTTCATTGACCCCAGGCAAAGAATCAATAATGCACTCTATACGTTGGCTAGCTTTAGCCTGCAATATTGTTTTCTTATTTGCAAGACATTGATTTCTGGCTCGCAAATTCTTGTTTCTCTTCATAAGCTTCTTAATTTTTTCCTTTAGAATAATATTTTCCTTTTTAATTGTTTGTACCCTTTTGTAGAACATATTTAGTTTTTTATTACTTTTTTGACAATTTGAACAATAATGTTCCAAAAAGTCATTAATTGGCATAACGCTTAATACCTGAGATGCCCTATTAAGATCGTCTATATCAACGTCTGGAGAAATTTTTTTTTAGCGTAATTCTTGGCGGCCTTAGTGGAATCAAAATTTGGGCAATCGTCTTCCATATTTTCATTGTGAAAATCCTCTACCTGTACGTCGTTCTGTAGAAACAACGTAGGAAGAGCATTTTTTTTCAAACATTTTTTTGCAAAGCAGTGAGGCTCAAAATGTTTGCTACATATGTAGGGCCTTTTATTTGCCACTATCTGTGACAACGAATCATGCGCTAACTCTACCCATTGATTATATTTAGTTGTTCCATTTTTAGGGAACTCAAACAACTTCCTACTAGGGAATTGGCACAAAGTTGCCCCACAACTGCGAATCACAGACTTCGTTCTTTTCCAAGACATTTCGGTCGACAAAGATAACGAGTGTTTACAAAACAAAAGTAAGTGGCGATATTGAATATTGAACACAAATAGATCAAGGTACCTAAGCAGAATAAAAAATAATCAATTGCGTTTAGCGTGCAGCACCAGACAAATATGACATGGAACTGAAATCTGAAAAAAAAAGAAAAACAGAAGTACAAACCTTGTAAGGAAAGTCTACCATACAAATGGTGAGATCTTTCAAAAAGCTTCTTGTCGGTTGGTTGCTATGGTGAGTCCGATTCATTAAAAGCTTTTTGTCGGTTAGTTTTGTTGGTTGAAGAAAATTTCTGAAGCCAGGTTTTTTGTATGGGCATGCGACATCTGTATACTTATTATCTGTGGTTGAACCTTGAACTTAGCTTTTCGTTTAAGTGTTTGGGGATTGGGGTTGCAGTTTCGTGCGGTGCTTTTGATTTTGTATGCGAAAGTTTTATTTTTCTATATTTTATTTTGAAAACAAAATAAGATATCAAAAACAGCAAAATAATGATTGAGAAAACAATAAATGGGACGTGTTTTCAGGCAATTAATTGATATTTCTAAAAAAATATATAATTTTAAAGAATTTGCACACCCATCTAAATAATTCACGCGACGCTGCTGAATTTGCTTATTATGCGAGTGATTCGGAAGCGGTTTTTAAAAGCCAAGTTCGAAAAAGAGATACATCGGTCAGCCGAAGTTCGAAAGGTATCTAAGTCCAACTAAATTTAAAGAAGGGCAGATTTAAACCAAAATTCTCTATTCTTAGATTACTGATCTTCTCTACGCATTATGCACAGACTTTAGGTACCAACCATGAATAGGGTAGCAATACAACTTCAAGAGCCAACCTACAAACGTTCAAGATTCAAGTGCGGGAGTACAATTGCTCAGAAAAAAAGCACATGGGATCAAAAGGGTATTTGTACAACAAAAACCTACGATACCCATCATGCGCATTGCCAAAACGAATAAATGGGAATTTAAGGGTAAAAGTGATCAAAGACCTGATTTTAAGCAACGTCGCTTTAACTCTTAGAAAAAGACTCCAACAAAAGATTGCCAGGAAGATTTAAGTAGAAGTTGATTTTGAGAAAAATAGTCCTTTTGTAAGAGCACAAACACGAAGATAATATTATATAATGTAGGTACATAAGCAAAAGAAAGAGAGGCGAAAAATAAAGCCATCATGTTGAAACACGTTTTGCTGACTGCGATGGGATTGCCGGCGGTAGGTATAATTGTAAAACAGACGAAGTTGGGCCACTGAACAGATCAGACGTGCACGCGTGAAGTGGAGTAGTCCATGTAGTTTCTGAAGAGTGTTAATTATATTAATCTAATAAAGAGTGTCCAATGTATATTCAAAAGTAATAATAGTGTGTTTTTGTGAAGCCCCCTGACAAGATAAATACTTTTTGGTTTCCCCCCCTCCCCTAAACTTTGATTATTGTGATACGAAAAAGAATTTAAACGATTCCTATCAATATTCTTACTCACAAAGAAGCTGAAACACAAACGTTGAAGAAAAACGATCCTACCAAAAGTTACTAGGATTTCTTTAACCTTCCGTTAGTCGCGCCCTATTTTCTCACACCGTTAGTCGCGCTACACCTGTGAGGTGATTTCTCAAGTTTTGACTTTAAACATATTTTACAACGCGTAAATCCATAAAAGAAAAAAGATAACAAAATTTATATAAATAATATGTCTTATTGCATTTTAAAATAAATAAATAAGTAAGTAAATAGTTAAGTAATAAAAAAACCTAAAAGAAAAAAAAAGTAGACTCTTTTTCGATGTTTCGTGGAACCATGACCTACACAGTCAAACTTTTGGCTAATTTACGCAAAAAATCCGTTCTCGTGCTCATTGAACTTCCTGTTTTTATATAGCTTTAGTAAAATCCACTCAAATTTGAAAAAAAAATTGAAAATCGCACATCTAAAAAAAAATTACCTATATAAAAAGACCCGTTTTGAGTCCTACGTAACACGGACAGAGGTCGCGATGGTACAGGCAACTAGAGCAAAGGAAATTAGGAAGGTAGTCGAAAGGGCGGGGTGCTAAACCACTGTACATGAGTTTGGCGCCAAAAATAAAAAATCTATGCACCTGTGAGGTGCGCGCGACTAACGGAAGGTTAAGGGGACTTACGACTTGAAAACGAACACTAAAAGTGATGACCTATTTGGTGCGACCGTCAAAAAATGTAACCTCCAAGATGCCACTTTTCTATATGGAGTTGGGCCCATTAAACTTACAGCGGGGTAGCTCCTAAAGGTATACAACAAAAAGATCCCACATCCCAAACTTAATTGTACTGCAATAGGCCCTTTTTTTCTATATTGCTACCATCAGGAAAGATCTATCGTACCAAAACAAAGTCAGGGAACTTTAACAACAGTTAACATAAAAAATCACTGCCAACCAAGTTGATCATTCCGATCGATGAATCTGACACAAAAGTCATTGCAAATATCCAGCTATATCATGGGAATACCATTCTGGAAAATTTCAATATTGAAAGACTGCAATCGGCTGCAATAGTCTTTGACAATCGAATGTCCCTAGAGTTCTTCAAAAGCAGCTGTGTTAGGAATGAGTAAGGTTGGATGACAATCGTCACAATAACTTCAGAGTTAATCACTTAGACGAAATAAGGTCCGTTTTATTACCTCATCGAACTAAGATACAGTAGACTGCTGCAAACCATAAAAAATGTCAAAAACTCGTCCAAAGTTCAATATTAAAAGACTGCAATAAGCTGTCGCTAGAGATCTTCAAAGGTTAGGTTAGGTTAGTTGGAAATCATCCGATAACTTCGGAGTTCATGACTTTGACTAAATAAGGTTCGTTTCAATACCTCACGGAACTGTTTAAAATACAGAAGACTTGTAGCAAGCTACAGAAAATGTCAAGACTTATGTGACTGGTTTCACACTGTTCTGGTTTTGAAACTTAATCGTTTATGAAGAGGTAAACGCTAAAACACTGAAGACCAACAGACTATGGCACCACAGGAAGTCCTATTACCTCTTGTCAGTTTTCCAACCAGAAGAAGATAGTGGACAGTCTAAAAAGGCCTTGATTGAGAAGGATGACGTTCGAGAATGAATGCGTTTAAGTTAAGAAAAAATTTCATTTGGACCTTTAAGACCTTCAGAGGAGCATCATAAGAAGAAGAAAGAAAGTTGATATTTTAGGAAACCGAGGTACAGCTTCTTGCTCTATATTCCCAAAGGCGCTTACGGGTCTTTCCATAAAAGAGGGCAGACGGAATATCAGGGTAGGTAGGTAGGTACCTGTAAACCTTTTACCTGACTGCTAAAGAGCATCATCAAAAGAACGTTGATGGGACAACTAGTTAGCCTTCCCATAGTGTAGAAGAGGATGACACGTGGAAGCTTCTTCACCTAAACCAACTTACTTTGCGACCAACAGCACTACGGACTGACTGTCAACATCCGTTCGCGACTCCTTTTCGAGCCACTTTTTGAAATTGTCCTTCGTCGGCTTCTTGATGAGCGTCTTGATGATATCCCCTGTGGCAAACTTCACCTCCTTCGAGTCTGTGGTATCCCGTTCGCTGCGTCCATCATCAGGCTGCTCACTGTCGAGTGCCTGTAAATTGTCAACTGGAGCCAACACCACTACACTGGCGACTTTCTTTCCTCGCAGTTCCTCGACATCGGGCACGGGGAACTGAGCACCGTTTATCTTCAGCGGAAGATACCTATTATACTGCCGATCGGCCAAGTCAATTGGCGGCACAACCGTTGAGTCCGTTTTGATGTACTTGTCTGTCAAGGACTTCTCGTTGTTCGCATTGAATTGTACGACTTTTAGTTCGACATTCTGCTTTTGCGGCGGCCTCTTGGTCTCCTTCACCTTGTCGATGGCCTTTTCTGAAAATTTGACACTGTCGCCATTCGGTTTGACAACTGTCAGAACTTTGTTCGACTCGGAAATCTGTGCTCCACCACCGGCACCGTAGAAATGCTGCAGATGCTCGGCTGGAAGGTTCTCCAGGTTGACATCGCCCACTTTGTCGTAGTCGAGCACACTGATGTCGGCGTTATCCAGAATTCCGGAACTAAGCAGCTGTTGCCTGAGGTCGTCGGGAACTTCATCGGGCAGCTCGAGTGATGCCTTGGCGGCGTTTTTGCTAGTCGTCGATGGCGCAGCTGGGGTTGTTGGAGAAGTCGTACTCTTGGGCTCCGCTGCGTAGTTTTTCAAGTTGTTCTTGGGTTGGATGTTGACGTTGTCCTTGGGCAGACTGTTTTTGCGGTACTCAAGCTCCTTAAAGACGTCCGAATGCAGGGTGGACACACTGAAGTGAGAGGATTCTGATTGCCGTGGCTGTTGCTGGTACAACGCCTGCTGCTTGGGCTGAGAGTTGGGAATGATTTGGGGCTGAGCTCCGGACGATGTGAACTGCGACTGGGGTTGTTGGTTGTAGAAGGCCGTTGTTGGCATCGGGGTCACAATTTGTATCTGCTGACCGTCGTTCGTTTTGACGTACTGCGGCGCCTGTGTCGAGGATTGATACTGAATGGGGTTGGGGGAGGTGACGAAGTTGCCAAACTGTTGTCGATATACACCGGAGTCGCTTTTGTGCTGATTGGGGCTGTAGGTGCTGGACTGGCTTTGACCAGTAGCTGATGTCGGTCCCAAATTCGGAGCGGGAATATCGTGGATCACTTGGTTGCCGCCCGAGTAGGATGAGTAGGTGTTGTAACGATGACCTTCAACGGTTTCGGTGATGTGCTGTTCGAACTTGGGTATGGCTTTTAGGAGCTCTGTTTCCTTAGAGGGCCTCACATCGAAAAGTTTGTGCAGTTGGGATAGATTTGGCGATGAGTTCTGGCCGAAGGAGGAAATCTGAGACTGGGGTTTGTGATTGTACGGAAGTTGCTGTTGGTTGTAGCTCTGTTCTGGTCGCAGGCTGGGAGCCTTTTGGACTTGCGGCTTCTGGTAGCGGTTGATTGTGTCGTAGATAGGTCCCTGGGATTGGGATGATGAGAAGCTCGGTTTTTGACCGAACAACTGCGGACGGCTGTAGGGCTGAAGTTGCGCTAGCGGAGGATGGTTTGGGCTGTCGAGTTTCTGGATCGTTGGAACCGCGGTAGGACGGAACTTAACCGGTTGGTAGGATGAGGGGTTTTGTCGAGATGGTACGTCTTGGGTCTTAGACGGCGCTGTTGTGAAGAAAATGTTTTGCTTCAGAGGTTGGGCAGTGGGCCTCTGCTGCTGTTGGTGTTGATATGACTGTGGGTGCGGTTGGGGTTTGGGTTGCAGAATTGGCTGTTGCTGAGATTGGTAATGCTGGTGCTTTGGCGGTAGGATAGGTTGTTGCTGTTGTTGCTGGTTGAAGAGGAACTGCGGCTGTGGGTATAGATGTTGCTGATGATAGCTTTGATATTGAGGAGGTGCTGGGGGTGTTGGTGACGACGGTCGCTGGTATTGCTTTGGGGGCTCATTCTGAGGACTCGGTGGGCCTTGGTTGAAGAAGGGCCTCTGTGATTGCTGTTGATATTGATGTTGTTGTTGCTGTTGTTTTTGTTGTTGTAGTTGTTGTTGGTGTTGTTGTTGCTGGTGCTGCTGTTGTTGTTGTTGTTGTTGTTGTTGTTGTTGCTGTTGTTGTTGTTGTTGTTGTTGTTGTTGTTGTTGTTGTTGTTGTTGTTGTTGTTGTTGTTGTTGTTGTTGTTGTTGTTGTTGTTGTTGTTGTTGTTGTTGTTGTTGTTGTTGTTGTTGTTGTTGTTGTTGTTGTTGTTGTGGGGGTTGTTGCTGTTGTTGTTGCTGATTTTGTACGTGCAGCTGTGAGTTCTGGTAATTATGGTGAGAATGCAGCTGCTGCTTTTGGGGTTGCTGTTGCTGATGTTGTGATTGATGTTGCTGATGTTGCTGCTGTTGTTGTTGTTGCTGTTGTTGTTGTTGTTGCTGCTGTTGTTGTTGTTGTTGCTGTTGTTGTTGCTGCTGTTGTGATTGATGTGCCAGCTGGGGCCTAAAAGCTGTCAACGGCAGCGGTTCTGGAAGCTGCTGCTGTAGAATAGCTGGCTTGTAATCCTGTTGGGTGTTCTGATTTTGGTAGTAGCCGCCTTGGAAACCTTGATATCCATCAACTAATGGACCTCGTGGATCACCGAAATCAGCTCGCACATTGGCAGTTGGCAGTGGTTTCGTTGGGAACCCACCTTCCCCCTGTGGCAATGCGATGACCGACCTCTGCACACTCTCGGCATTGTGCTCTTGCAACTCATGGCCCGACTGTGATTTATCCTCGGAGCCAAATGTCACATGGATTCCACTGTTACTGTGGAATTTCTCCGAGTCGGGGTGGATAATTGTACGAAGGGTGGTTGTCTTCAATGGGGGAATGGGTGTCACTATGGTTGGATAATGGACAATTTCCTCCTCTTCGTCGGCTCCGCCATCGCCTTCATTGTTATTAAGCGAAGCAATTGGTTCCTCTAATTGAAGTTTATTGTTTTCGTCCTTTTTGTATTTAACATAGTACACATGGACCTTCTCCTTCTTTTTCTTCTGAACTATAGGTTGCGGTGCTTGCGTTGCAATCGTCTCATTGCTGTCCTTGATGATAATCTCAATTATTGGCTCTGGAGCTTCAAGGTATTGGGGGTACTGCGCAAACTGGCTGTAATCCGGCAGATGGTTGGAGGTGTCAGGAAATGAGTATTGACCTGCAAATGGGGGGAGTTTAAGTATTTAAAGAATTAAGTTGAAATTTTTTCTACTTACCGATAGCACTTTGTCCATTGTATAGACCATCCTGGGAATAGATGGACCTTGCATCAGCAAAGCCCTGCCTTCGGTTGGAGAAATCAAGGCTATACGAAAATCCGGGATAACCTAGGTTGTTTAGTGTTCGTTTACCTCTGTCTTCTCCGGGAGTTTTTGACGATTTCGAGGGTTTATTTGTGGCAGCGGGTTTTACTGTGGTTGGCGCTTTTGTTGCCGTCGCAATGGATATGGAAATTCCAATCGCCTGTAAATAAAGAGCACACGTTGAAGTATTGGATGTTACTAAACTGCAATTACAAGTTAATGTATTGATTGCTGACGAACTGTCAAATGTGGACGACTTTCCATATTTGCATTTGAAAGTAGCATAGCATTTAAAAAAAAATCCAGTCCCAAAGGGTGTTTACTTAGGGGATTTTAAACTGATGGAATATTTTGGTAATTTTTTTGCAGATGGAATTGGATTGCTTAGTGAACATCTCTTAACTTTTTTAGAGAGGTTTATGGTAAAGAGCCATATCAGTCGTTCATTTAAATGCGAAATAGGTTCAGGGTTGAAAAACGCGTTACAATCGTAACTTTTAAGTTAAAAAAACAAAATACAATCGCCCCGAAAAAGTTATCTTCAAAGAATATTTTTTTATTTTGAAATAATACATAATTACACTCAATGCATATTTAATACAATGACCTGTTACAATTTTTTGTATTCGTTTATCCATATTATCGCTATAACGCACCTAATTCCACTGTACAACGTACGTAACGTAAACTTCACCTTACAAACGAGTGAAGTGCTTTGCAGCTGGTATCTTAAAAATTATACACAAGATGGAACAGCTGAGCTAAGCTACACCTTAGTTTGTGCCTTTAATATTGACATCACTATGAGAGTGTGAGAGTAAGTGAGCCATGAACAAAATAAATTGCAAAGTTATAAAATTTCTTATGTGGTATTCGGCTTCTTCAGATTCGCAATCCCCATCTGAAAAAAGTTTCAATTTGACGGCAAAATCCCCGTTAACAAAATGATCCGCCATTTATTGAATTCATTTGTTACAAAAAATGTGATAAATGAAGAACCGCTCGAACGATTATGTGCAAACTTCACATAAACCTTCTACTAAGTAGTCCGAACAAAGCCTAAACATTTGGTTTGGATAGGTGAGCCCGTTCTTGAGTTATAAAATTACAACGAAAAGTGGCATTGATTTATATATATATAGATTATACTATGTAGTTAAATAGAATTTAAAAACATCGCAAATTTTGTACGAAAACGATAATTTTCTCCTTTACTTGTATACGAGAAACGCGAATTGAAAAAATGCAAACAAACATGGGGTAAAATATTTAAGCCAAGTTTTTTACGTACTTTTCTTAAGGCATTAAACTTCCTAAGAAATAACAATAGTAATGTGCAATTTTACACCGTCGATAGAGAATGCGGAAAATAATATAAGATATTTAGATTTTACCCCATTTACCCTTGAGTGGGTAGAATTTTTTTTTTTTTTTTTTTTTCGGATTTACTTGAAACTTTGTAGCCTACAATACATTATCGCAATGTTTTGGAAAAATTCTTCCTGACGATCCTTTCGAATTAAATGCACTTTTTCATATAATTTTTAAAAATTGTAAGTTGCTCTGATATTAAAGTTTAAACTTCGGAAAAGAGAGGAAAATTAAAATTAAAAAAGAGCTAGCAAGGCTAAAATATGTCGATTTGATGATTCTCAAATATTTATTACTAACTGGATTGTGTTTTATTAAATCTTAAGACAATTATCTAAATTATTTGGAAAAATATTTGTCCTACAAAATCGATGGTCTGATCAAAGAGTCCCCCCCTTCCAACATGTATCGATAACGAGATCACCAAAACTGATTAGGTACTAACCAGCTGATTTTTTTTTATTTATTAGTTAATATTTATATAATTTAACAGTCATATTGTCCTACAAATTCCGTGGTATGTTATCCCGGTCCTACGCTCAGAAATTGTTAAGACCATAAGACCATTTTTATCATTACTAACTGTAGGACAAAAATATTAATAATAGGTTAGTGTGTTCTCTGCCCAAATAAAACAATGTCCTACAAAAAAACAGGAATGTATCACTAGTCCGACAAGAATTGTCATTTTTTCGTTTTCCTATTTGTAACTTAAGATACAGTGAAAAAATCGTTTAAACACACCGACCGAGTAAATGAGTCATATGCCCATAGAAGTTAGAAATCAAAATTTCAATTCATATGTGCAACCATTTTAAGAAAATTATAAGTACTTTTTGATACAATTTGATTATAATGAGACCCACTAAACCAATCTTCAGCCGTTAATTTGTAAAGTCTATTTTACATATGGTACTGCAATATGAAATTATCTTGACTAGCAATAACAAAATTTATATTTTCATCCGCATAGTGCTTCAGTTTTGAACTGAATTGATTTTAAAGCATTTTTTTATAAATAATACATTTTATTTCAATTTGGATATCTACTTGTTAGAAAATGGTTTGTCGTGGAAGCCACAATGTTACGGATATTATGGAAATAATCAAAGAAAATTAAAAATCTTTCGTTGTTTTAACCAGAGACAATACTGAGACCCCCAACTTCGGCCGATTTCCCGTTACCTTGCCTAAAAGCAATACTTGTACGAAGTGTACACAATTTAGTGCGCTAGTATTGATACATAGAAATTCGTATTGACAAATGTCACGAAACTTCAGTACACCAACACACCCTCAAAAAATATCAACAACTTCCGGTGACTTCCGATGTCGGCAAAGTTGCTGCCAGCGTTCATAGAATTTTGTCCGTTAAATTTGAAATTATGCGTTACATGTGAATAGTATTTTATTTTAGGAATAAGGGCAATTTTGCTGAAAATATTTATAAAAAATGAAAAATGTAGATTGTATTAAGGAAAATAAAAACATTTTGAGCAATTTTTCTTCAGTTATTGAAGAAAAATTTACTCGTGAAATCGAAGCTATTGATATTCAAAAGCGGAAAATACACAACAAAGTTTGTCCTAATATGTTTCTTGTATATAAAACAACTCATTTAGATAGTATTATTAACCAAACAAATTATATTAATCGACTTTTGAAAATTTATAATAATAAACCAATTTCATTCAGTTATGTTAAAATGTCGTATTCCCGAACTCTATCACATTCCCCCGTGGTTGGTAGCGGTTGGCAGCATTGATTTTATATTTTTTGTATGTTTTTACATGTCACACGGATTCTAAACTGACATAACACCAATAGGAAAACAAAATGGCGAATTTGGAAAAAAAAAAAAACTGAGGGGGCCAGCGGCAAGAGGATTGTGAGTTGGGGGTCTCAGTATTGTCTCTGGTTTTAACAATATCTAAAGATCGAAAATCGAAAATATTGCTTGTTGCATCAGTGGTAGAGCCGCCTTAGAGACGCGGAATAGTTTTCGTTTTTAAATGTGCATAAAGAAAAATATTAGCGACAACGCAGCGATTATTGTAAATATTGGCAGGGCTATTATTTCGGTAACGATCTTAGTACTAAATACAAGTAACGAACCAAAAAATCAGGGAGCGGCCTTAATATGCCATAAGTATGACTTAACGTAAACATATCAATTACTGCTACAAAAAAACTATAAAATTGCATCCCTGTTTGCTCCGAAAACGATAAATGGCAACATGGGTTGTGCTTTTCCTCCTTCTGTCAAAAAAACCTCGCCGACGCTTCATTTTTCATTGTGAGTTGACGGACGATAGTAAAACGAGAGCGAGACGACGAGGTAAATCGCCTCGCTCTCGTCTCGTTATCGCGTCCGCATTGTGAATCAGGCATCAATTGGAGCACCGCGATAGCGTACCAAGCTATATAACTAGTTCTGTACTACTACTTTTGAGCGTAGGACCGGAATAACGTACCACGGAATCTGTAGGACAAATATTTTTTCAAATAATTTAGATAATTATCTTAAGATTTAAAAAAACACAATCCAGTTAGTAATAAATATTTGAGAATCATCAAATCGACATATTTTAGCCTTGCTAGCTCTGTTAGCTACCACAATCAAGAATTTTCGCAAAGGAAATTGTGGGCGTCTTATCAAAATTAAGCTACTCACGGAAAATTAGCTTGATAGTAATCTAGTTAAAAAAATGTACCAGGGATCTTGGACTATTGTAATAGATCTCCACAATGACATTCGTATATACCTTAGCATATTTCAAAATGCTTCGTTGTGACAAGTTGCGAGATCATTTTCATGGGGCTGAAGGTTGTGAAAAAACAACACCACTTATTCAGAGGCTTAGAGGAATTTACAATAAGTGACGAGTAGGCTTTTACCGCACGCTCTTTTAATATTCATGTGCAATTCCCGCTTAACAATGACATAGCCATAAATAACTATATTTCGAATATCAGCAGTGCTATTAACGTTTCCCAACAAGCATTCGTGATTAAATGTACCCATTAAAACCCGTATTGTTAATTGACACACATTTCGATCGATGACAGCCAACAAATCGTCTCGACACTTAATTAACATTCAATTATATCACTTGCGACACATCACCAACAAAAGGCGATGCGTGAATTATTGTATACGAACACAATGTGCGAATGTCACCTAAAGAGCAACATGCTATTATTAACGAATATAGGTAGCCTATTCGCACTCCCTATTACACCGATTGTATGGGGCAAACTGTGTTTGAGGTAGGTACAACATTAAATAAATAATAATATGTGGACATGATGGCCGAAAGCAGTCCTCTTGCGAGCATGTTTATCGAATTTGAATTAAAATTCAAGTTATACAAACGAAGATGAAAGTTAAACAAAGACTTCGAAAACAGTTGGTATAACCCCTGCTACATTCGATCTGAAGAAAGTTCATCTAAACAAAAAGGAAATCGGAAGTCGTCGAGAAACGAAAGCGAAAGGTGCAGTAGCACCAGATCGGCAATGGGAGAACTGTCGGTTGACCAGGCCCCAAAAGTAGAACAAATTTCAGACAATGGCATGCGGTACGTGGCTGGCATGTGAATAGCGTATAGGCGTATGGCATTTCACTTTCTTGCCATATTTAAGAACCGCTCCCAACTTTTTTTATGAAATCAAATATTTGAATATTAGTCAGGTTAGTGGTGGTTAGTGTCGCGCTTAAAAGGTCGACTTCGATTAGCTACGCATGTTTTGGGTTTTGGCCATTTTTCTACGCAATGCTACCTAATTTGCTTGTTAAACTTTTAAGAGCTGAGGTTAGGTAGAAGAAAAATGGAGAGGTTTGTAAGCAGGAGGCGAAGCGATTGGTTTCGTATTGCTTCGTTTGGAACCACTTGCTACGAAGGGTAAGAAATAAAGGCAATTGCTGCGTTTTTACCAATGAATTTAAATGTGTAGGGTAGGCTGCGACTATAAAAGTGCGGAAAGAACTAAAGAGTCTTTCATTAAGGACTTGACAACTTATTTTTTAATTCAAATGCAAACTACTTGAGATATCTCAAAAAAAAATTAAGTTTTTGGCTTGAATTAGGTACCTACTACCAAAACATTTATGGATGGATTTCCACCTCTAACATATGTCCACCACGGGAACGTATGCAGCGGTCAATACGTTGAACCCAATTTTCGATGACTCGGCCGCACATTTCGACCAATACGGCCGCTATTTCTCATTCAATATTGGCTCTGAGCTCCTCTACCGTCCCCGGCTTGTTGGCATAGATCAATGATTTAATGTAGCCCTATAAAAAAAAAGTCTAGAGGCTTTAAATCGCACGATCTCGACGGCCAATCGACGGCTCCGTTTCTCGAAATAACACGTTCACCGAACTGAGACATCAATACCTCTATTGTTGTGTGGTTTGTGGCACCGTCTTGTTGAAACCACATATCACTGATGTCCAATTCATGCAATTGCTCAAAGAAATAACGTTCCAACATGTCTCTGCAGCGAATACCATTTTCCGTCACGTGGCGGTAATTTTCATCGCCGAAAAAAACTACCCAATGACGCCAACGGTATGAAAATTGCACCGAAGAGTGACTTTTTGTTGATGAAGTGCTGTTTCATGAAGCACTTGAGGGTTCTCAAGTGTCCAGTATAAAGTAAAATGAATATTTTGCTTATTGACGAAGCGGTTTAACTAAAATTGAACTTCATCGCTGAAGATTGAAAACTGGCGTTAACGCTCTTAAAGTTGCGACCACCCCCTCGGAATTTCGGTAGTAAATTTCAATTATTTGTAAACGTTGTTCCTTCTTGCACTTCATGATGAAAATGTTGACTTTACTGAATATTTTGACATTGACAGTTCGGTAATCGGTTTGAGGGTGCGTTCACACTGAAAGTTTGAAGATGTCAAGTCCCTAGTGAAAAACCCTTTACAAACTTTCACAGAAAAACTCTCGAGCTCAAACTCTGGCAGTGAAAGTAACTATAAATCTGCAGTCAATCAACTAAAAGTAACTTTCGTTTTTCACCATTGGCAACGCCCCGCAATTATTATTAATTTTTGTTTTTTTTAACAGCGCTCTAAATAAAAACATGAGGAAAATATACTCAACATCCAACTGTAGCTATTAAGACACCCAGAAACATCAGCAGCGTTTCGCTTCTTTTCCTCCATAGCCCTAGGCTTCGAAGCTCCTTTGCTTGAACAAAAACTGACAACTTATATGACAATCGTCGAGTCATCAAGCCTCATCGACTCTGAACACCTTGCATTCATGGTTCTGACGCAACGCGAGTCTGCAAACAATCTCTCGGCACACTTCCTGCTCAAAAACAAAAACAACCACCTCACAGTTGCGTAAGACTTAATTTTTGCTAATAAAATATCACCAAGCGAACAAGCCGCAGAGAATGAAACAAAAAAAAAGGTCAAACTCATAACACATCGGTTCGGCGTTGTATCTACCAGTTTAACCACTGTGCGCACCCCGTAAAGTGCTCATCTCCACGGCAGCAGGTTGCATGGTTGCATCTCCCGCAATGTAAAACAAAAAACACCAAAAGTGAAAACCAGTCACTTTTCCTCTTGCATCTTTGACTGGGGTTTCCAGTTTCCAGACATCACCGTGTGTTCATTAGCATTCATTTGACTCTTTGCCGCCCTCGGGTTGCATAAGAGTGACTCGAGCGCAGAGACGTAAAGCAATCATCCACTTGGCCTGCTGCTGCGGATAGCTCTCCAGCATACGATCTATCGACTTTGATACGCCTAACTAAAAGGAGTTCAACAAATGCGAGGTAATCCACTCATTTCGGCTGGGTGGGGACTGTAAATGTAATGTGAAACTAGGCTTACCAACTGCTATATGGGACAGCTATGAACCCCACGCAGACCTAATTGGACCACGGTATGCGGTATGATTAACTGAAATTACAAATTGAATGCACCAACAATGGGTTACATGAAACTCGACTTGGTCTCGGAGTGGTTTACTTTCCATCTGCAAGTACCTATCCGTTGCATGAAAAATTGTGGCAGAGCCAAGCGTGTTAATTGAGAGCCGCTGATCTCAATTAATATCGACGGCATGCCGTTTGCAGGGGATCATTAATTGAAAAGCAAACGTTACGTGATGAGCGACGATTGCTTAATAGATCTTTTAATATTTGCGATGACTCGGCTTTGTAGAGATTGGCAGTCGTAAGTCATGCTGATTCAAAGTCAACAGCGGTGTCAGAGTCTCTGCGGGACAAATATTGCTACAAACTTTGTCATGGGAAGTGGATAACTTCATTTATATTGACTAAAGGTGTTAGGTAAGCTTTTTGGCGGAAACAAAGCTTGGTAGTTTCAGTTTGATCACTGAAAGGCAAGCCTAAACCTTTAAAAAGTATTCCAGGTACCCTTGTGGATATGTCAAAGAGGATTTAGGATGTCGATTCGAGTAAGCAGGGGCACGGCTTTCACGATAAGCCACAGATGAACTCACTCAGATGTACCTAGTCTTAGTCTGACTACTGAGAAAACAGAGTTAAGCTAAGATTACACATGTAACTTTTGCGGCAAATTTTGACATGCCGACGTCAAAATGACTTAACGTCTTGTCCAAAATATGTCACTACGTTTGATCGCCTGTCAAGCGTCTCTGGTCACGCTGGCTATCACAGCGTTCTCTCATGAGAGACACACAACTGACAATAGAAAGAGGGAATCTTTGCGACGCCAGTATGTCAAAACTTGCCACGAAAAATGGCACGAGTTATCTTAGCTTAGAGCCTTCTCGACGCAAATTATAAACAGCTAAATTGATAAGAAGAAACGAAGCAGTGAAGTATCCGAGACCCGTTTAAAAGGAACAGCTGTGGCAGACGATTAGTTCTGAATATCGGAGCTCCAAAGTTTTAAGGGTCACTATAAGCAGACTCAACTTCGCTCATTCTAGGGCTTTCAAACGATAGTTTCTATACCGATAAGCTGTGTTCCAGGCCTCTGAGATTTGGATTGATGTATACAGAAAACTTCGACAGAAGTAGTACCGGAAACACCGGTACCGATTGTCAGCAGTCCAGATTACGTAAAGCTCTTTGTAAACCGAACATTTTCAAAACCAACAGTCTTACAGTCCCAGGATTAACTCCTATGGATTTCCTATAGTTAGCGGAAGGAGGTACATCTACGACGAAAAGACAACTGAACATAGCTACAAAGAAGGCAAAGGGCTCACCCGATGGCAGTGATAGGAGGTTTGGAGCTGAGAAAGCAAAACATACAACACTGAAACTGATCAGAGATGGAGCTAAATGGACAAAATATATATATTTCATCGCTGAACTCGGAATCTTCGATGACTTTCTTCTCAAGTTTAAAACAATGAGCCCACTAAATCTTCAGTCTTACCATTATTTAAGTAAAAAGATACTTGTAAGCTGTGTTAATCTCCAGATAGCATGGCTAAGAAGATGCTCTCCAGCGAGAAAATCTGAAGCCCATATTATTAATTCAAGAAGAGATGTTGTGATTATGGCCATATAATGAGAGCGAAAGGAAATAAAGTATGAACGCGGGTGAGCAACCCTATTGGGAGTAAGCGAGACACCTCCCGAAGTAGGTACAGCAAGCAGAGGTTCCGAGAAGATTGTCCAAAAGACAACAGGCTGAGCTTTTTGTTTTTTTTTTTTTTGAACATTTTGTCAACTTTCTGGCACAAAAATGTATGGGAACTTTTTCAGTTTTTTTATTATACTGTGACGTATAAGCGCAGAGTAATAGAAAGGGCACAACACGTGTGACGCTATTTTCAATAATAAAAAACGTCAACTAAAAGTTTTCTCTTTCGACTACTTTCCTTTGTACGCGCATGCAAAGAGAATGTTTAACAAATTCAAAGCGAATGCAGCTGCCTTAACTGCCTCATGTTTCATTCATTTAAGAGACCGACTCATCAGATATGTGTAACAACATCCTGATGGTGCATGACACATTATTCTGCCCCGCACAACAGGAAAAAGAAGAAATAACCGAGAAAGTTACTATGACTCACTGTTGCGACCGTTGTTTTTTCAGTGCAATACCGTAACCTACTTGTAAAAAACAAATTTAACCTCCTTAAGTTCATCCAAGCTGGGATTTTCTTCAACCGACCAAGTGAAAATCCTAAACTCTTACTTTGCAAAATAAGCACGCACCTTTCCATCGACCTCACATAACAAGAACTTGTTTCGTAGTTTTAAGTTGGCTTATCTAACCCTACGAGCCAAACCAGTTCATAGATGAAAAGATTGTCATCCCAATAGCATTCCAACCGAAAGTGAAATGAGGAATAGCTATTAATTCACTGACCTCTCCATAAAAGAAAAAAAAACGACCAATGGGACAGTTAATTAGACACCTCGGATGTAATAATTTACCAAACCCACATGTCCAATCGAAGCAGTTTGAAATTAATCCAAAAGTGAAAAGTGTTGCAGACACAACATGCGAACGAGAAGAATCGACATGTGAACGAATGAAAGAATCTCACGGTGTTGGCTGGTGTGATATTATGTAAATCAGCTTAAACGCAATCAAGAGATTTTACTTTCATTCAGCCTTGAATATGTGCGCTCTTTCGGTCGGTCCTTAGCTTTCCATTTCGACGTCACCGGGCACACATCCGAGATCTAATCTCTCAGCGCGGAGGGGGCCACTCAACTAAAGATATAGCTCTTGACTTGAGTGGGTCTTTTTTTTGTAATAGCGGTATGATTCATGTAAATAAAAGAAGGAGGAAGCAAATCGATAAAGAGCCTCGAGATGGACTTTTACTTTCCTTTAGATGGGTAAGTGGAATGAGGTTTGTTGTGTCAGTCAGCCAGCGTTAGACATGATCAATTGGTTGTGGTGGTGTCCGGCCGGACTGTGGCCTGTTGGTAATGGCAAGAGCAACATGACCGGTATCAAGAGCAAGTAAATATAAATTGCTTGTTTAGCAAATTACCTCTCGTGAAACAGTGAATCAAGCGAAATTAAAGAATGATTATAGTAGGTCTGCCGTCTGCATGTTAGCCATTATTAATTTCATAGTCTTCCTGACTCTTGATGGTGGATGGCGGAAAACGGATTAAAAGGAAAGAAATTCTGCGGGAGAGTGCATGCCTGGTGTAAATTGCTCACAGAGTGCCCTGAACGTTGGAACTTGGATATTATTTGATCCAAATTTCCCTTGACGCGTAAGACTGAAAGCAGGAACACGCAA
The DNA here is from genome assembly GCA_946477585.1 of Cheilosia urbana. Taxonomy (NCBI): domain Eukaryota; kingdom Metazoa; phylum Arthropoda; class Insecta; order Diptera; family Syrphidae; genus Cheilosia; species Cheilosia urbana. The sequence continues at coordinate 28,038,241 of OX297856.1, forward strand.
GATAAGTCAGTCGTCCATTAAACGAACGACACACTTTTATCGACTGCTCTTCTTATATCGCAGACTTATTTTGACATCCGCGAAGGAGGAAGTATTCCCACAAAAATTAAAGCAAAATATACGAAAAAAAAACTGACCCCTATTTTCTAGAACAATCGCCTGCCTTGTAAAGACCGCTCTGCATTATGGACGCACTAGGAAATACATCAGCGACCGATGGGCGTTGGGATCCTGCAATTGATAAAGCGTAAGGTTCGGCAAAATTCCGAAATACGTTCTTCATAAATGTGACTACCTACTACGGCCATGAAAGCCATCAGCGTAAGCCTATCTAAGAAGGAGTATGAAGTCACCACATTGAATTCGAAATGAGATTTCAATATTTTTGGGTCTGAGGATACATTTCAAGGGTTCTCAGATTATTTTCGAACGACTCTTAAGGACAACTTCTGAGATAAAGGATTGCCGTTTGACACCAAAGCTGGGTATAGCACTGCCCAAGGCTCCGTGTTGAGTCCCTTACTATGTGGAAATGAGAGTTTTATCAAATGCTAAGCGTCAAAGTTTAATGGCTGACGGGGAGTCAACTAAACACAATCAGGAGCCTGTAAAACTTAAGTATAGAGACTTGGTTGCCTTGCCATACTTAAGATGAGCATGTGTAGGCGAGAATATAAAAGACCATTCAATGCGAAAAACTGGTCAAGTTTGCTTCTACCAGGGCGAAACCCGGATAATTCCCAAATCCCATCATAAATCCGATCGCAGCTCTGCAACGTTTTTCCAACACCGCTCTTTCCTAAGAGCCCCAATGCTATTCAGGTGTATCCCGCAGAAGACCGATAGCATGGAAATATAAACGAGAAATACCCAGAAATCGATCGAATGTGCTAAAAATTTCATTTTGTTTCCCTGAGTAAGAAATTAGTACTGAAGCGATTGCAATAAGAAGGTTTAATTGAGATAGGCATTTAAAAAATCGTCGGAGGAGGTTTTAAAAAAAAACATCCCAGTTTTATTTCATTTAAATAATTCCCAGAAGTGTCTGGGAAAAATTGCATAAAATCGACTTTCTCTTGCCCAGGTCATAATGAGACAGAGCACGATACGTGTGAGATCACTAGCTCATCTAAAAGCTTATATTCAAAACACCAATACGTTCGAGATCAATCCTGAAATTTTGCACTGCTTTGAAAAATACAAGTGCTTAAAAACAATCAATTTTTTTAAATATTCAATTACGTTTTCCATATGAATATTGATGCACTACATTTCAACTTTTAATCAGAACAACAAAGTATTGCACAGTTTTGCCAATTTGGGGGTTTTCCCCCCTAGGGGTTTTTTTGGTCGACGTTCTGGGTTTTTTTTTAATTTTGTTTTATTTGTATTTCGTTATAAAAAGTTCCCCCACAGAAAAATTATAGGCATTCTGCGAACGTACGAAACGCTGAGTAACATAAACCTAAGAATGAGGTAGCTGGGAGATTCTTCGTTCTTGTTTCAAAATATTGTTAAATAATAGATCGATCCTCCAAAATTATATTTGCAGTGAAAATTAATTAATGGGCCATTTATTTCGGTTTCACTTATAGAGGTATTCCAGTTACCCAGTTTCTCACTTATCCAGGTATTCAAAATTAAACATAAAATATTTTTGCGCAACCACATGCAAAAATTTGTAGCAAAAAATACGGTTTTTGTTGGAAGTCTGTCTCATTTACAGAGGTTAAAATAAATAAATTTCCAAGTCTGGTCCAATAACAGAGGTTAATTTATAAATATAAGTTTCACTTATAGAGGTGGAAAAGTTTCATTTATAGTTGAGTTGTTTTTAAGGAAAATTAAGCTGCGTCAGAATTAGGCCCACTAATAGGGGTATTCCACTTAACCAGGTCCCACTTAGACAGGTTCGACTATATTTGCTTACGTGTATTTTTTCTATTGACTTCACGGCAATCTTAAAGATACGAGGTACAGAGGTGGCTGCGAAATTAAGATATAAACGCCTGCTAAATTTAATTTCTTCACGAAATGGTTGTGGACTCTGCTAAGCAGTTGAAATTCTATACATTAATCGCAGGTGCTGTGGTCTAAGCTATGTACCTACACTTTTTCTGTGATAGTCTTGCAAAAGAAGTTTATCGGGGATCTCAGACAAGTTCCCTGCGGGAAAACCCCAATGCAAGGAGTCAAATCAGTTAAAAATCTGACGAAATTACTTGGCTACACAACATCCGCATCTTTTGATACAATTTCCCTTCGAAAAATGAGTTTGGACAATTTATTGTGGGTCTTTCAAATTTGGACATTCAATGGTTTCCGGTAAAAGGGACTGATGCGCAGTTTGACTCCCAAATTAGATCGCAAAATCAGTACTGTATGGACCGGACTTTTAACCACACAGCGCCTTGATAAATTGCTATTAATTCAGCGCCAACGAATTTTTATTTCTTTGATTAGTATATTTAGGTCTGTTGAAAATTGTTCACTCATGGCTTAAAAATTTATTGACAGTTTAAGCTTGGTTATCATTGGCGGACAGCACTTGGATTCAATATTCGGTGTCATCAAATTTATTAGTTTTAAGTCCCATTGGGTGTCCAACTTGGGTTGAAGCAATATTTTTCCGTCATTGACAGGCATTACAAAGAGCCATAGGCTCGTATTCGAAACTCAGTACCGCCTTGAAAATAAAACATTAATGAAACGTGGTCCTTATGTTTTCATTGAGTTTCAATTGAAGAAGTATTTAAATGAGATAAACAAGACATTAGGGAAAAAGTTGCCGAAAACCCCAAACTAGCTTTTGTCAGGTTCATACGGCAAAGGCTTCTTTTGGTGACTGACTTTGTTCTGAGTAGGACTGTGAACTTGACTTAAAAGTGGACATCGATAAGCAAACGAATAGAATTAGTTCCAATGAACTCTATAGACTGAGCGAAGAAACTTTCTTAATTAGAGGAGAAGAACACAATCGTCGGTGACATTCCCTGATAATTTTATCCCAGCTAGTCCTCTTCTTACGCCCATTCGTATTCAACCTGAATGATATTTTTTATCCAAGTACGAACTGTACCAGGGCTTGAATTTTCCATCTGTGTTATTGCAAAATATGAAGCTCGAGCCCAAGACTTTCATTTAACTTAGGTTAGACTGAAGCGGCAAAAACCTAAATTCCAACTCAGGATTTTTTCCACTGCGCCACCTCTCGCGAACGTCTGACAAACACTCGAGAGTATAACTGTCTTGAAAGAGCTTCTCAATTGGCCGTTTGGAGTCGGCATAAAATTGTAGATCCCTTCCATTTGTTCCAAAAATGAAACACTCACACAAAATGAATGGTTGTGAGAAGCTAGGCCTTGGGTCCCTTCGGACCTGTTGCGCCAACTATTTATTTTATTATTAGACTGAAAAGATTGAAGCGGTTGTCCGATATAGAAAAAATGTTTGCCAAATGAAACGAATTTTTGCTTTGAAATGTCAGTAACCAGGAAGCAAACTCTGACACTCTTCTCATTTTTCAAGAGCACTACACTTACAAAAATATTATAGTGCATAACTAATGAAGCTAATACATTTTGGCTTCAGAAGGCTTCAGACTGCAGATGGCTGAAAAGTTTCATCACAGAAGGAACACTAAAATTTTCGAAAACACCTTTTTGATATTATTTAAAAAATTAGGAAGCCCCTTAGGAGGCCGTGGTTCACTCCGGACTGTAAGCACCATGCGTCACCAAAAGTAAGTAACTAATATCCTTAGATAATAAATTTTGTATTTCTATCAGTGCTCCCAGACTTCGAAGACTGTTACCCCCTATTTTATCAGGAACATTTTAGCTTTCGCCTAAACTCGTAAAAAAAAATCCCCGATATGCGAAAATTTTGTCAAAAAAGTTTGCATCCAACAGCGTCAGCGGGTGATTGTATCATATAATTTTTGCATCAATTTGAAAACACATTCTCCGCCTTGAACTTGATTACCATCTGAGATGGCATCAGTCCATTCTGCGGTTTTAAATCGATCATCACTTTGCGACCTTCAAATTAATAATTATGCAATTGGCCTTGTCAGCATATTTTTGGCTTGATTTGAAAGTGTTTATAATTTATATATAGGGTACGCTTGAAACCCTAATTGGCTTCAACTCGGTTTATCTCTTCAGATATGAGTCAATAGATATAAGTCGTACAGACCAAGCTAAATTTATTCCAAATTTAGCCATGAAATTAACCCAATTACCGCATAGCTACATCGCGACTCAGTGTCCAAGTGATTTATTTAAAGTTACTTCGGAAAGGCTTTCAGTTTTATACCTACACTACTTCAATAACAATAATCTCTTCAAATTGTCCCCCATCGACTAATAGAATTACAATGACTAAAGTGCGATATACCTCACCTCTCCACCTCCAACTACAACACACTCGTACAAATAAAGGCGCGTTCTCCATTGTATGTAAACGAGAGGTCTCATTACGATTAAAAGCGACAACAAAAAAGATATCCAAATTGACTCTACAGCTGACGACGATCTTCAATAGTCGCACGGAAACGATAAAATCATCCGACGTTTTGTCTGAAGTTATCCACATTTTGATTGCAGGCGCAATCGTCGTTGTACGACGACGACTTTGAAAAGCTCTCAAACTTGACCCGATCGATATGTGATTTCACCACGATCGTACTTTCTATTTTTTTTATTTTTATTATTTTTTTTTTTTTTTTAATTGGCACACAAACCCAAACGCCAAACGACGAAAAATGCTTTCTTATCGATTGGGTGCGTGGTTTGTCCGATGACGATCGCAGAGTTTCCGCATTACGCTGTGGATTTGGCTGAAGTTTTATTAGCTTTAACTTTACTCACTCATTATGTCACGGGTGTTGTAAGTTACCGCCCCAGAGTCAGTCATCATCATAATGATCAAATATCAATAAAAGTCCGTCACGGCCAAGGAAACCACTCGCCGAACTAAAATAACTTTCACTGAACGGGGGAGACCTGCTGCAAAACCAGTCCCGAGGGACTTACAATAACCAGCCACAACAAAAAGTCCTATACAGATACATGGTAAGTGATCTTCACATGCTCGTAGTCCGACGATCGCTTACCGATGCAGATGCATTTGAATGTGCGATTGGGAAAATATTGCTTAATCCATACTCACATTCGATTAATGCCTGAGTCTTGCCAATTAAGTCACTTTTACAGACAGAAAGAAATACCGCTGCTATCATGAACAAGCTGTTGAAATCATCCAAATCGATTCACGTCAACATGAATCATGAAACATGTTCCATGTAGCATCTTCCACAAATTGCACCCGCAATGCTGGCAAACAACAGATGTGTCCAAAAAAGTGAAAGGTCTTCTCGGTGGAGCAGCAGCTGATGTTGAGGAGCGATACGAAGGTGAAGATATTTTGTTTGCCGCCGAAGACGTGATGCCAGTTAGTCGTTACAAATGAAATGAATTTATTTAAGGAAACACGAGTATTTTCGAAACGGTCTCTTGCTGTGAAGAGTGCTTGATTTTCTACACACGTTGTGGTCTATGGAGCTGTGGCACTTGTGGCAATAGTCCGGGCTGTTGGCCTTGTGTCATGATGATGTTGATATAATGAAAGCATATTTAGGTTTGAATAGATACATATTCAATCATAAGGTCAAGTGTGTCAAGTGTTGTCAATAGAAAAGTGTTGAGCGAGTTGCATAATTGATTTCAAAAAATGTAGTTTTCCCCCCCGAGAGTAGGTGAAAATCTGCCAAAGACACTATGAGTATTGTCAGATTTTTACTGACTTAGAACACCACCCTTCGAAAGATTGTTAGATACTGCAACTAAGATATAACTTATCAAGCAATTTTTCTATCATGAAATAACAACTTTTGACAGGCTACTTTCCAATGAAAGATCCTGCGTGTTTCGGAATTTAGACGCGGTTAATCTTAGCTTGCCAAGTCGAACGGTTTCGTTCTTTGTAGTCGGCGCAATAAATTGTTCTCGTCCAAATTTTGTCGGATTGTATTGTTGACATGTCCGATTAGTCGGTTTCTATCCTTTCTCGGGAAGCTTCTAGTTTCAGCTTCAATTGTTGGAATTCCGAGATCCTTGTGGATATCGTCATTTCTAATATACCATGGTACTTGTACGATTTCTCTAAGCACTTTACTTTGAAAATTTTGTAGAATATTGGGATTTGTTTTCTTGGTACAACCCCACAGTTTATACCGTAGGTCCACACCGACTTTAGCTTGTATAAAAGCAGTTTGATCTCGGTGTTCTGCTGATAGTGTTTTCCGAATAACCAGTACATTTCTCTATATTTGATTTCAAAATGAATGATGCGCGTATATTTGCCAAATTATTAGGCGTTGCTTTGAGACTAGGTTAGGTTAGGTTGAATTGGCCGACACACCTAGCCCATTATAAGTTTCCTTGTGATACCACGTGAATCTATGTACTTAATTCTTCATATTCGTTGAACCATTTGGAGCTTCTGATGAAGCGTAGGAGATTTCGAATGTTTGTGTTTTTAAGATCGTTTAGATCACAATAGTGGAAGGAAGTTTTCGTCTTTGTGAGAGAGCCGGACAAGTGCAGAAAAGATGGAGAATAGCTTCTTCCACCTTCTCGTTTTTGCATGCTTGCCTATGAGAGAGAGTCCCGTCATGACACCTATTCTAGCACTGATATGCTTCCTATCGAGGGAGATCAGAAGCCTAGGACGTTTTAGGTTCAGTTTTGGCCAGATCTGCTATGAGACTATGTATAAATCGTAAATCAGTTTGGTGTCAAAAGAGAGCAAATACTGCGCGATTTTATACACCAATCATATTCAATGATTTTCGGGACTTTGGTTTTACCCAGGTAAAAGAATTGACTATAACTTTTGAAATAAAATTGAATTTTTATGTAAAATATCGCAATACATAGAAAATCTGCCGTCCTTAAAAGAACACTGTTCTGCGACCCCATATGTTAATTTAAAGTGTTCTGATTTCTGAAAGAAGTTAAAACTTTAATTCTCATTAGTTTTCTAGTTTAAGTGATTTTATCCGACGAATTATTTTACTGAAAAAAAAAAACGGTTAAAGACCTCGTTAGCGAATTTTACTTAATGAAATTTCAGTCGTTTGCTTTTGTGAGAATCACAAAGAACGGACAATGTTCGCTTAGGTATATTTATCTGACAAGTTATTTACCAAAAAATACAGTAGAAAAGCTCGTTAGATAAAAGTACTGAACTAGCAATTCAGTAATGAAAATATAATTCAACACGAGCAAATCTGAACTGATATGAATAAGAAGACCCATCAGAGGAACCAGAGCTAGGTCAGCCACCAACTGCCGTAACATCAAAATTAACCTGCCTGACGGATCATAACTCTCAACCAAAAACAACATAAAGTATCTTGGGGTTAACTTCAATGAGCGACTTAGATTCAACCCACACCTGAACGCTGTTCTCAGGAATGCATCACTTGCTTTTCATCGAGTCTACCCGCTGATGAAGAAGCAAAATAGACTAAGTAGAAGAACTAAACTGCTGCTATACAAACAACTCATAAGACCGGTAGTAACCTACGGATTCCCCATCTGGTATACCGTCTCCATGGCATACATGAGGAAGCTGGGAGTATTCGAAAGAAAACTCCTGCGGAAGAAAAACATCAGAAGTTCAAGACTCTATGAAGAAGCCAACATCTTAACTCGGGAAAGGTATATGGTCACACTTTTCCAGAAAATACTCAGGAATACCTCCAGTCATCCAAACCCCCAAGTCCGAAAAATTGCGGACCTTCCACACATCCCAGAGCATCGGTACCTTCATGTACTGGCTCTGTTTAACGAGGAGTTATTCCCAAGCGGCACAGACAGGACAGCCCTGCCCTTCTACGAATTGACCGAGAAAACCCACCATCGAGGATAATACCAATATGCCCAACCATCTCAAAACACAAGAACATCAACACCCGGACTTGAACACCCTGAGGACAACCCTGACAATGATGCATAATACGAGTATGAATCCGACAAGACAAACACAATATATGTAAAATAGATTTAAGAAACCAAACATTGTATCCCGTTGGGCCCCTGATGTTGAGCCAACACCTTTAAATATTAACTATTCACCACCATTTGTTACCTAGCCTTAAGTCAAATTGTATATACAAAAAGTTTAATATAGTTTAAAGGTAAGTGAAGGTTCCGGTATGGTAATCAAATATTCATTTAACATTTAGGTATCTCATAATTCAACCATTTTTCCTAAAACGACAAATTGTTTATTTTGAGAGATTTTATTGATTATGTATTTAAATTTATTAAAAAAATTAATAAATTTGGACCAAAAAAAAAAATGCTGGCTAAGAAAATACCGAATTTTTCGGAAATTTTTTTTTTTCAAAACTATTTTTCGGGATTTTGGGATTCGGGCAAAAATGTTTTCGGGATTTTGTTTTTCGGGCTTTTTCCATGTTTTGAATTTTACTTTTTTTTCGGGATTTTGTGTTTCAATATTTTAGGTTTTCAGGATTTTGTATGTTCAGGATTTTGGGCTTTCGGGATTACGTTTTTCGGGATTCTGTCCCAAATCATGCAAAGTTGCCGGTTAATTTCGACACACAAGTTCAAGGCATAGTCTGCAGATAGAGCGAAATCATTGCCTCGTTCTTATAAATAAGGTTGTGCCAGTGTTGTTAGCGCTCTCTCTTCATTTATCCCACGAAGCGTGGTCATTTTTCCCTTTTCACCGTACTGAAATTCCCTTTTGAAAACCCACGATACTTTTTTGCCTCAAAATCCAATTTTTAAAAGTAAAATTTGTATAACAAGGAAAGAAAATCACGGTTTATTAACCTTTAGTATAAAAATCACAGTTTGTAACATTGTTATGATTATTTTTGGTACTAGAAAATTTTATAAGGGACAATTTATATGAGCTGTTTTTTATGCACATTCAGTGTGTTAATAATCATGGTGAAATGTAAGAGTTTTCATGAGATTTAAGCAAAAATTTACAGTTTTAATGTTTTTTGTTAGATTCCTCAAATTCCCAGGATTTGGTGCTTCATCCCACGAAAGGCTTTTCGGACATCGAAATTCCCACAAAAAGCGATAAATCCCACGATATAACAACACTGGGTTGTGCACTTTTAATTTTTTATTGGAGGCAGACTTTAAAGCTGAACACAAAGTTTTCGAGTGTCGAAATTGATTGAAACTAAAAGTAGATCGGTTATATGCAGTCTGCTTTGCTCTTAAAGAGCTATATAAATAATGGCACGAATTGAGTTTGAATAAAAAATGGCCAATCATTGAAATTATTATTCAGTTGATCCTCAAGTCCAATTTGAGCCAACACTTTCCAGCAATTCGGGCTTTATCGCACCGATAGCTGAATATTGAAATCAACAAAGATATCTACTCTTTTATGATTTGACTTGCAAATGTCTGAGGGTACTGAAAAATACTGTCCATGACCAGAGGTAGGTATCTTACATTTTCGGCTTACAAATGAAAGTCTCAAAAGCTGAAGATTTAAAGCTAAAATCGATCATTCAGATGCGCATTACTGATCAGAATTATACCTCGCATCTACCGAATGCTGATATAAGTTTGTCCTTTAAGAGTTTTCAATTTAAGCGTCTTGTGTATGTCCCAAGGCTTCATATGTTCAAACTCTGCAATAAGGTTCAAGGTAGGTACATTCCAACCAGTCAAGACTAATTACTTTACTACCTCAAGTGAGTCTGCTTGAGGACTCTCATCAGTACAATCGATTCACGTATCGAGTTGTATACTATCACCAGAATCTAGGTTTATGTACCTAAGATTGAACCAGATGGAATAAAAGAATTCCATCTAAACAGTGCAAAAATTCTAAAAATACTCACGGCAACAAGGACCAATACAGCCTTAGAGGTTTCACTCCGGCACACATTAAACTTCCGCCTTTCAACTAAATCCGCAAGACATAAAATCCATCATAAATGAATAGGTAAGCGATAAATTGGGCGAATTCGCATCCCAAATTCAAAACTGACGATTGCAACTTTTTATTAGAAACGCACTGTCATACTTTCTTCGAACACAAATCTGTTCACTCTAACTTAATGTAGTCAGTAGTTTGGTTTAATTAACACGATTTTATTCCGCAAAGTAAAAGTTCCATCGGACTTCTCTAAATTCATGTCGACACATCAACATTTTCAACACACCCAACTGCGAATGTGGAGACATTAATACCACTGATGATGGCTGATATAAAATTTACGATTGCGAATAGAATATAAATCAAAGACGTTTTCACTTGGGGAATTTATCGAACATCATCAACATCAATGAAAGTGAGTGAGACTTACCAACAGGATATGTATTATCCTCATCTTGCACTTGTATCCAAAAATAATCCTTCGAGACGCAGAAACAAAACAAAATCACTTGTTCCTTCACAAAAAAAATAATATCACAATCACAATAATTATCTAAAATTGTGTTAGATACTTTTCTTTATCCATTCAGAGAGTAAGCGAGCCTTTATCGGTAAATTATTTTTTTATCTTTTTTCACTTCATTTGCCTATATTTTGCACACGCGCTAAGTTCGAAGAGTTATATCCTTTAGCTACTCATCAAGCCAACAAATACCGACCGGTCGACGGTGTAGCCTGTGGTATACTGAATTGTCGAATCGAAAATATCCAACAAGCTAAATTGACAAAAATATGCAACGACCGACCTAGGCAGCAATTGCGCGACGAAGAAGAAGATCCAATCCGAAAGAGTGGCTTAACCAATTCCAGCGCACTATACACAAGCAGATTCACATACAAAGTGAAGTGAAAAGTTGGATGGGTATGGTAATGGTAAACAACAGTGGGGCTTGAGCGAGCGACGGCGAAGAGCAAGAGGTCGCAACGGAAGCTTTGCGCCAGTTGCCCATATCAGCCAAGTCGACGTGCAGTACATTACCTTACTCACAGTCGCTGATTTTACTTTCTTTCCACGAAACGCAAGCGCTAAGCATTCCATGGTCGCTTCAGAGGCCATATCCGACTTGAGCGCGGGTCCTAAAGCAGACGCATGATAAACAAAACAAGAAAATGAAAAGAAATGTTTAATGTCTTTCTGTGTGTGCATGTGTGTGAGTGTCGGAGAAAGGTAAGAAAACGAACGCGAAAAAATGACGTCTGGGACTCTTGGGTCTGGGCTGGGTATTCCAATCCCAACCTAAGATGTGTATCTTTCTATGGCTCTAACAACAGTGTCTTACAAACCGGCAAGCGGTCGCCCCCATCTCATGTTCTGTAGGTGAGCAGCTATTTTTTGATTCAAACTCGTTCACCCTTAATTTGGGCGACTGCAATAGACTAATGGCGCGCACATTTAGCCGCAACGTATCCCGACAGGCTTTCTCGAATAATTACCAGATACGAACGATCGCGTAAGTCGTGAGTTCATTTTTCAAGCCAGATTTGAAATTCAGCTGGCAAAGCTATATGCACATGCACATGCGCTTAGGCGGGGAATGACGAAGAAGAGCCGGGACTGTTGATGGTTGCTGCACACTTCGTGCAACAACTTTCGCTGCTGTTACATAGCGATCCAGTTTTTCTTTTACGCCATATTCGGAAGTGTTCAAAATTCCGATGCACCATATCGCAGCTGATGGTCAAGTACAGTGCATCGGAGTTGGCCGACTGCATCGGCGCTTCGGTGACGAGATGGAAGGCGGGGTGGACGATGTCGACTTTAATTGGCCGGAGAAAATCATGAGCGTGTCAAAAATGTGTCGCGTGAGAAATGTGGGAAATATTATTTTGTATCCGTATCCGACTGACTGTGAAATTTAAATTTATTAGGAGTGTGCGCACGAAGCGCGAGTAGAGAGAGTTGCGGTGTAAAAGGGCATTTAAGGCTTAATGGGTTACTGTTGGCACTGTTCCGGGGGTCAGTATTAGCATAGAGGTAGTGCCGCACACCTTCACGATGACGAGGGGGAATCAAACATTTGTCTGAATCGAAAATTGTTAGCGAGCAATAACGAACCAAGATGATCGTTTATTCACAACAGTCCGCATATATGGGCAGCAACTTTATAGAAAATCGCGGTCAATATAGGTTGGTAGGAAAGTGGGATCATCATCAGCATTTGCTTTGGTTTGGGATTCTCAGCGGCAGGATGCCGAAGAAAATGAAATGTCCCTTGGTGCACGGGATAATGACCAAAAGTCCAAGGTCTGGTTGGATGGCGTTGTATATAATTTTCAGGAGGGCCTGCGATTTTAAGAAAGCCTTAGTATATATTCCGGGCGCTTGCTAGAAAGTAAGAACCCCATGTTGCTCCATGTTCAGGGCTATGGTTTGTTATGAAATCCTTGCGGCTTCAAATAACACTTTTTTAACGGGATGGCTACCTTAATCCACTTTCAAACAGACAAATTTTAAAATGTTAATGTAAATACAGATGGAAGGTGAAAACATAAGGGCAGCGAAAGTTTCCCAGCACAAGAGGCGGCCTTCCACCTCTTCTGCTGAACTTTGATGCGTAAATGGGCGAATTTTAGCATTCGCACAGTATTCCTTTCAGCCGTTAACAGGTATCTAGAATAAAAAACCTCTGTTTACATAGTCAGAATTATAGCTTCATTTCTTGCCCTAGGGTTACTTAGCAGATGATCAGTTCCAAGGAAAATATTTATATTCGGACAACTTTGTATACAATTGGGCTTATGTAGCAAAAAAAAAAACATCAACACATTTTCGGCTTTAAAGCTCACCAAACGTTGGTGAAACGATACGATGCGATTGAAGTAAGTGAAACGACACATACTCTTCCATAACAGGGATCGGGCTCGAACATTTCTTGTTCTTGAACTGTTTACTTATGCACTTTAAAGAGAATGGAAGAGAATTCTGAACATGATCGAAAAATCCGCCACAGCCGTATATCACATTTGAAGGTTAGAAGTAGATGAATATGAGTTAACGGCCTTAAGACTTTGGAATTGTCATAAGAGTGGTCTTCCAAGAGAAAAGTTCTAAGCATAAAGTGAGGAATATTTCAACGAGAACCTCCTGGTATCATTTTAGGAAGATGAGACCTCTAGAGGATGACACAGTCTTACCAGTCCTTAAAGTTGGAGTGTATAAAGTAATTGGGCTCATAACGGATACTATATCTGAAAATGATCCAGATAACCAAGAGTTAAAGCGGGGAGTCGAGGTGCGAAAGGGACTCCAACGCAACAAGGCTAAATACCTCGAATAGAAAGTTCAAAATGTTTGGTGTATGTAAGTAGATACTGTACTTTTTACAGAGATTCGAAAATCTGAAATCTGAAAAAGATTGTTTTTTTTTTACCAAAAGAGCATAAAAAGTGACCTAGAGCATAACAAAAAGTGCTCTGAGAGTGCCCAATCGAATACCACATTTATTTATTTATTATGTGAAAAGGGTTGTTGTACTGCGACCTGTTGGTCCATTGTACCCCCCCCCCCCCTGCTTACGCCTCAGAGAGGTATATTCCCTCATATCATAGATAAGAGTTCCCTTCACGGTAAAATTTCTTTCGGAATCATTTTAGAGGTTCTTTTACTCTCCTTGACGGAAGAAATCCTTCCTATAACACTCTCTCCAGTCAAGTTTCTTTTAATAATCTGAGGATGTGAGCTGGCTCCAGTGACAGAATTTCCTCATCACTTGCCCAAGTATTTCAATGTTTTGTGGGTCCCCACATGCCACATGATCCCAACCATTGTTCTGGGATTTCACTGGACTCATCACAGAATCGGCAGACACCTTCTTCGGATATACACAGTTTGCTAAGGTGTTCCTTGAGTCTACAGTGCCCCGTTAGGAGACGGAGATTGTTTTTGCTCATGCCAATGCTTGGAATCTTTTCCGGTTGTATATTGCCCCGGCAGTTGTTTGGCCTGCTCCATGCCCTGAGTGTTGTGCCAGGCTCTTGCCTGTTTTCTTTCTCCAGTTTCCTAAATTCTTCTTTGAGGGTGTGATCCCCTATTCCGCAGAATGACATATATGCACACAATACTACCTTAGATATGCTTATTGTGCTGCATGCAGTACATTTACAATTTCAATGTCAGAAACAATTTCAACAAGATGTCGCTGCTTCTCATAGGGTACCATGCACTTACGGCTTCTTTGTTTTCGACAAACCTGCAACAATTAATGCCTTGCGATACAGTCATTCATACTAGTCGTAAAATTTTTAAATTTTGTCAGCAGCGAGTTAGAATTCAGCTCAAAATTGGATATCTGAATATTTGAGCTTATTTATCGACGCATTCCTCCGAATAAGGACAGTGTTTTTTCAAATCACAGTTATGAATGAGCATTATTGGTGGGTAAAATTTTTTTGAACAGCAGTGAGATTTGATCACCTCGGGACACATGGAGTTTTTTTTTCAGCAACTGAAATATATTTCAAAAACGATTGGAGGAAATGACTTAATTGCAAATGGTTGCTACCGTCGTAATATGCTGATCCACATCCCTTCACCAAAGCCATGGAATAAATTGGCGCACAGTCTCTTTTAAACAAAATGATCTTCTTTCAATCATTATTATTTTTATTTGGCATTATTGTTACATCTCTCATAAACACGTAATATAAAACAACGACTAATGATGAAGACAAACTGCAATCTTCTGTAATTACTGGGTCAATCATAATAATTAGTTGACCGCAAGGTTACTATTAGTAGCATAACACCGGGCAAAGGAGAAAATAATAAAAAACATAAGAAGAAAACAAAAAAATGCAAGCCCGTGAAATGAATCTCTTTACTTTCATTTCTATTTCATCACTCAAACAATTACCCACATTATTAAGTGTTAACCATTATTTGGTTCTTGTTTGAATAAATTTCCAATGAAGATGCATGCCAAAGTTATCTACTCTTAGACGAGTCAATTTATAAGACTTTCTATTTTCTTAAATAATTGATAACCATTTTTGTTTCGATTTTATGAATAAATATTTATAATCAAAACCAAAGATGCAATTTAAATATTAATTCGTATGCAATCAGTGTCGCTTGTTGTATTCCATTCCACACGGAGTGTGAGTTTATTTTTTTTATTTTAATGGCTTTGGATTGGCTTAATTGAATAGAAATTATAAAATAAGCAATGACTGTCCAAACAAGGGGCGTAAAACGGTAGACACATTTATTGGGATTTATTTTCAATTTAAATTTGCAATTAAATTTGTTTGTTTACCTATAGAATTAATGTTGTGACTTGTAAAGGCTTAAAATCAAACATGATCCATAAATCGTCGGTTGGGAACGCATTATGACTTCCAAAAGGTTAACTATTGACGAGTATTGAGTTCACTAACCATGAGCCTGAAAATTAACAAAGAATAATTTTGAAAAACTGTTCAGGGATAAAAAATGTTTTTTTGCTTTATTTTGTTGCCCTTTTTTTTTTTTGAATTGGCAACTCCTTTTAGCGACAACGAATTTGCCAGCTGGTTACACTGCTCCAAAAACAAGCTAAAATTAGATTTCCATTGGTGCTTTACCAAAAATGTCGTTTTCTATTGGTTTTACTCGGGGATCCACTCATTCCAACGGAACAAAAAAACTGCTCCTGATTAAATCCACAAAAGTATTGGTGCAACGTAAAAAAGTAATCTACGACAGCTGTCATCTGCCTTATATAAAATACATAAATTACATTTGTGTGAGTGCTTCTTGAGTGGATTTTTTCTGATTTCAAATCGAGAAGCGAAATTCTCTTCTCAGAATCACCAGAAGAGTATTTTTGGTGCCAATGGAACGGTTTCAGGATTTTATTTCATCTTACAGTTCTAAATGTTCTGTCATTGAATGTATAGTACAGTTTCACTTTTTGTATCCTTTATCCTCCTTACTTTTGAGATCTGCCATTTTTTTTTTATATTTAACGTATTTATTAATACGTGTCAGAATTGGGACGTTCAAATAAGTAATTTATGGAAAACGTCAACTTGATTTGTCTGGACTTGTTTTAGGACTAAGAAATAAGTCAGCTGTCAGACTTACTACACTAGAAATCCGAACTTGCCCATTCTCTGACTCTGAGCGGAGGTTTTTAGAACCAAGTGGGAAACTACTCGTTACTCGTTTCTTTTCCAATAACTAACTTTAGTCTGCTATCTAAAGCAATAACTTGACACTTTCCAAATGTCTGTATCATTGGGGACGATCAAGTATCTAGATTTAGTATATAAGTCGGACAGCTGTCTGACTAGATGCATCTCGGTTTTTATTGGCTGAAATCGGTCATATGAGCAGCTGTCTTAGTTGATAGATATGGAGGGGTTGTTGACGAATCTAGTCAAGAAATTCGTGACTGCGTACTAAGTTTACAGTTCGCATAGTAGCAGATGAGGGAAAAATTACGTTGCCGAACAATCTAGTTTTTGCGTTTAGGTTACATCTAGTCCAGACCAATCTAGTCGACTTAAGATAACTATAGCTTTTTGAATGTGGTCATTTACATACTAGATATGGGCTGCTAGCTCAAACTTCACACTACCTAAATTACCTATACAGTGATGCCGGGGACATTGGGGAATATTTTAAATTGCACCCAAAATGCGGGTAACAAGTTGCCTTAGCTTGCAAAGCTTATGGGATGGAAAGTGATAACTTCTGTGGGAAAAATATGTCCTCCAACAGAGTTACTTTCGGGACGCTTTAGAGTCATTTTGACTCCTTTCTAAATTTGAAAATCAGTGATCTTAGACTCATTTTAAAAATGTATATCGCCAATAGGTACATAAATAACAGAAAAAAGAAGAAAAGAAGAATATTATTTTTTCATTCAGGATTCTTTTTTCCACTCTTTCTGAAATTGTTCAGAGGTAACACTGCCCCCAACTCATTTTTTGACAGTTGAATTGACATTTTGTACTTTTTCAATACTTCAATCCACATAATCCGCACCAAATAATACGAAACTGAATTTGTTATTGTGTTGCTTGTAAAATTCAGTGTAATGCCCAAAACACATGTGCAGAATTTCTGGACGCAGTGAAGCATGCAGTACTGCAAGCAAAACACATGTGCAGAAAATTGTTTCACAAGCTTGCATCAGCTACTGTCATTCGCCGACTAAGCAGCTGATTTGTTTTTGTTTGTAATTAAATTCGTTGAAAATGAAAATTGAGAAATTCAATAAAATTCGCTTAATTGTATTGCTTTTATCGGCTTACCAGTCGTACAAAAAGTTGTTATACCTTAGCCGATTAGCTGAAATAATGTTTTCGTTGAAAATTCTATTTTCCATTTTTGTGTGAGCCGCAAAATATTTGAATAAACGGCAAACGCAATGATGCCAAATCCGTTCAAATTTAGTTTTTAATTTTTCTGTGTTTGGTAGCATTGTCGTTTGCAGTGGATTTAGAAATAGCGACAACTTGCAGTTCTGCAACGCATGCAGAATTTACATGTGTTCACTCCCATTTAAACGTGTGGGTTCTATTTCCACTGCATGCAAAATTCTGCACGTGTGTTTTGGGCATAAAACGTCAACTAGATCCGTCGTTACTAGGCAGCAACGCGTTGACTAGGCAACTTGAATTGTTGTTGTATTCTCGCGGTCAGCGTTGCCTTTGTTTGATTTTGCCCTTTTTTTATTTGAAAATGCCTTTCAAAAAATTCTCAAAATTTGTTATTGAAAATATAACCCGGTTGCCTATCAAAACACTTTTATAATGTTATGCGAACGAATAGTTGTTAAATATCGTGCGAAAATTCTAAATATGCAGAGTAGCTATAGAAATGACAACTTTTTCACTCACCCGCCCTTTTTTCGACTCCTCAGAATTCTGCAGTGACAACTCTGTTTATTTTAAATTTGACTCTACGAAATGTCAACCGAGTATTCAGGCAGGATTTTCTTAACTAGATATTTCGGCTTCCCCTCCATAAACGTCATCTGCAAAAACTATAAACGTGACACATTTGACACATCATCCTGTAGTGTGTAACTTTGTATTAAACTATTTGCAGATATAATATATGCTACAGCCGTAAGATTTTTGCATTCTTTTGCAACAAACTTTATAGCTGTCACCTGTCACTTGCTTTTCACTTGACATTCATGTTGTCGGAATCTACTCTATTATTCTGAAAAAAAATATGTTGCGATGAAATTTGTGGGACTGTCCCTGTTCATTTGTTTGTGTTGAAATCGTTTCAATAATGCTAAACATTTTAATGTAAGTTGAAGGCAACGAATAGTCGACATTAGTGTTTGAGATTATTATTAGTAAAGGCCTATTCGAATGACACCTATGATCGAACGGTTCATTTACATGATACATTTTTTTTTTATCGCATGTATGCGCAAAGAAATTGCAATTGCATATTGATTTTGAGGTTAAGTTTAAAAATAAATGCCTTCGTCGTGGTCGTCTCGCTCCTTTTGTTTGCATGGACGCACTTATATCATATGTGGAATGTGGAATGTGGTATTCGATTGGGTGCTCTCAGAGCACTTTTTTAGATATCAGAACACTTTTGCGAATACGGCTATTTTCTCAGATTTGCTTAATGTCGTTTTCCATTGGGATTGGAACAGAAAAAGCTCTCTTTTTGAGAGTCAGATCAGTTTTACGAATCTCGATTTCTGAGCGAGATTCACACCAAAACATTTCTAATTTTTTGTCAAACTTGAAAAGGTTTTATTTTACGTTTTTAGAGACGACACGTCTGTGAAAATAGAGACAAATTTACATTTGGCCAGTGCAGTGAACACAAATTGAATAGATTTTTATTAACACAGCAAACAATTTAAGAACACCTGACTTTTAAAACCCGAATCACCACAAATACAAAGAAAGAAAAATCTCGTTTTATGTTCCATTGGGCACGAAAAATCTTAAATCTAAGAGCAAAATCTGAAAATCCCAATGGAAAACGACATAAGATCTACCAATCCAAGTTTGAGTTTGATAACTGGTGGAGTTTGTTTACGTTTTCATGAAGTTTTTCGAATGCAAAGAAACGCATTGTATCGGGTAAAAATATTTTTGTAAATGATTTATGTATAAATATTTAGAAATCAATCGGGACACGAATTTCGACGTGAAGTTTTTATGTTCGATTAGACACACGAAATCTGAGAGCGAATATGAAGAAGTCCAATCGAATACCACACAACCGACTTACCATACAGGTCTTTGTAAAATTATGAGCTTCTTCTGTTGGCTTCTTTTGACATCACAACCATAATACCATTAACATAACAATTAAAAAATCGCATTGTTGAGCAAAGGTCGACGCGTCGACATAACCTGCCCAAAAGCGGTGACAAGACAATGCAATTTCGCAGTGCAATTAACAGCGTAAATCACAACGACCTTAGCATTAAGTGCGAAATCGAATTCAAACAACCAGGGGTTGAATTACCGCATCCGTGATCGAGTAATACGTGACTGAATTTGTTATTGTTTTGCTTGTAAAATCCACAAAATTCAGTGAAGTATAGCTCGATCACGGAACACGGATGCGGTAATTCGGCCCCAGCACTTCGGTTATCGTCGCGCTGTTTCCAGTTTCCAGATATCGATAACAAACTACGCACGGTTGCCACTCGCCAGTTAGTTATCAAGCAGATTTCACACATTTGATGAGTATCGCATATATTTATTTTCGCCACGCTTCTCTTCGGTACTGTTACGTGAGTGTAAAGAAATAATTACGGCCGAGTGGGGCTCTTCATGAGTTTTGACCCGGATTCCGGCGTTTTTTTTTAAAGATCCCCCCGTCGCCAGTTCCTGCAACTGGCGCACAGTGTGGTTCAATGGTTGGGAAATTTCCAAAATTGTTCAGCGCATGGCATTTGCGGTCAATTCGCAAAACGATTTCCATCTCGCACTAAATAGAGTTGTGTATAATTACGCAATCATTATCATACAGCATCACTGCGGTGGAGTCTGTAGTTTCGGTTTCGCAATCGGAAAGTAGCCTCCCTGGTCAGAACTCAGTTAGGCAGCATTCGGCCAACTAAGTGTGATTAATGTTGTTAAGATGAGCATGCTGCGCTATTAATTGCAGTGCACTGCTATTGCGCAACTACAATTTTGCTTTGTGATCTTCAGCTGAATCGCCTCATTGGATGAATTATCCAGTTTTACGCAACTAACCACTTGGCGGACGACTCTAACTAAACCATCACCACCGTCGCGTCGCGTCGCCAATGGGATCTTCTTCGCCAAGATCTGAGCGCTGATGGTACAGTGTTGCCTTTCGAATTTCATTGCAGCCAGTTACCCTGCACTGGCTGTTCCGAAATCCACTATGCATGTAATAACCTTGCAGAGCTGCAAGTGAAATAGACATTCTCCGTCTTTGGCTATAAAGTGCAGCATCGTTTCAATTCAATGTGAATCGCTGGCGGCATAGTAGCAGAAACTTAATTTGAAACCCGATGCTCTCTGTCTGAATGGAGATTGAAGTTGAGATCGAAAAGAAATGCACTGACGACCAAGGTGATGTACGCGAGCATCTAGCATTATTGACCGAGCCAAATCAGCACACAGACTGGATCGATGATGAAGATGGATAAACTTTTTTCAAAGTCTTATAATGGCCGCAAGACAGTTAAACGGTTATCGACATTATGCAAGGAAAACATTGAAATCAATCTATATGGAGAAATGGCTTTTCCGATAACTTGGCTCAATCACAAGCTGAATGCAGGTTTTAATTATAAACACCCAGAGCTAGGCTAATATTGGAATCGTATATCAATAATATTTGTAACTCCTATTTGATAACGTCTTTGCTTAACTTACCTGACAGCGTTAGTAGATAGTAACAGGCAGTTTTCAAAGATCAACAACTTACTAATGGTGTGCAGTCTTAATGGGTATTCCATTTAGCTAAGAGTAGACACCACGTTGGCTTAATGAGCTTGTCGGAAAAAGAACCGTTTTTTTATGTAGCAAAAAAAAAGTTGGGAGTAACTGCTCAATTAGCACACTGGTGTATAAAATGGTGTAAATTATATGTTAGTGCGAAATTGAGAAAACTAATGCAAATTTTAAAATTTTGGTGTATTTCTCAAAATATACCGGTATAAAAATTACACCATTTTCTTTTCTGTGCAAAATTTCAACATTTCTTTTGAAATTTGGTGAAAAAAATTAACCGACGTTCAGCTGTTATAATAAATACAGTCGAACTTCGATAAGTCGAACTTTGATAACTCGAATATTTAATAACTCGAATAAAATTGGTTGGCAATAGCGCCAAGACTAAAATTTACATGTAATTTGTATTTGATAACTCGAACTTCTATTACTCGAATGTCTTGATAACTCGAAGAGATTATTTGGCTTCACCTTCGATAAGTCGAATTCTGAGGGGGAATTCAAAAATTCTGCATGTTTTTACAAGTTCGTTTTATAATGTATCACTTTGCACTGTGTTTGTATGTTCCTATGACCAAGTATACATACCGTATAGAAAATCTTGATTTTCGTATTTATGAGTAAGAATTATAAAATTTATTGTTAATGGGGGTTAGTACACATAATTTTTACTAGGTTGGTACCTATATTGGTTTGAATTTTTGAAAAATAAAAGGAAGAAAAAAAGAAAATTCAACAACCTTCAAACCAGTTGGTTGCAAAGTCATTAAGCATTTTGCGTTTATATTTAAAGACTAATGAAAGACAACCGATTCTGTTTATAATATAAATTCCATTGAAGATTTTTTTGAAAACCAAAATAAAATTACTTTTCAATAATTTATACAGTCGAGAACGGCTAAGTGGAAAACGGATAAGTGGAAAAATCACCTAAGTGCAACGCGTTTAAATATCCCGAGTCTTTTCACGTGATTTCTATACAAATTTGTTCGTGTAAGTGCAAAACGTATAAGTGCAAATTTCTCATAAGAGAACAATTTTTCAAACCACGAAATATAATTTTATACTGTTTTTAAAACCTATAAGTGCACATGTAAAATTATTTTTAAATTTGTTTATACAAATTGAATTTGACTGCACTTATCACATACCTGTACAATAAATGAAGTTGTTCGTTCACTGGATATTGTAAGATCTTATTTGGATCAAAATAATTTGAGTTGTGTCAACGTAGACGAAATTGAAAATCAAATTTTTGTTTCGTTTGGTTCGTTAATTCAAACCACAATTAATAATTTTTTTTCTTAATTTAAACACTAAAGCTATACAAATATATAGTATTTAGCCTAGATTGTATTACCAATGTGATATTGGATATAATACATAACTACATAGACTTGAGTACAAATGTACAAATACTTAATCCCAAATTGAAATGTGATATTTTTGTTTTTGTTAATTTTTGTTCGTTTAATAAATGAATTCCAAATGCATATGTGCATAATACATATGTAGGTAGTATAGTCTTTTTGTGTGAATACTGTTTTGTGACTTTAATACATATTTAGAGTAGGTAACGTCATGTGAACTCGAAATAGCACGTATAAGTGCAATAAATGTGCACTTACGGATAAGTGCAAAGTTCGTATAAGTGCACACACAATTCAAGTCCCGACGTTGTGCACTTATCCGTTCTCGACTGTAACAGACTATTTTAAATATTAAATATGCTAATTTCCTGTACTTTTTTGTCTTATATATTCGCAAATAAATATCTACATATTCATGCTTATTTTGACATTCGAACGAATAGCAAATTCTAAGGAATGTCTCTATTCGTTCGAATGAACTCTTGTGTATTTTGATAGACATTCGTTCGAATTGGCTATTCGTTCGAATGTCGAAATAAGCATGATTATGTATTCCTATCAATTTTTTATTTTACTTGATAACTCGAAGTCTTGATAACTCGAATTTTTTTCCTGGCAAGTGATGGTTCGAGTTATCGAAGTTCGACTGTACCTTTAATGGTGAATAAAATTATTCGATTCCAAAACTAAACAACATGGAATATTTTGTACACTTTATTGTGCAAGTGGAGATAAAATACAACATTTGAAATGGCCAACTGTATTTCGGTGAAAGACTTATACACCCTGTGGAAACAAAATACATCAAACAACATAAGAGTGAAAAATAAAGAACAATATTTTATTGAAATTATTCAGTCATTCATTTAATTTTTAACGAGCTCTGCATTCTTAACGAGCACTGTGTTTTAAATTAACAAATAATAGGTATTAACAAATATTAACAAAAATGAGTAGGTACCTATCTAGAAGTTTAAGAATTTTTTTAAGTGTTATCGTAGAAGGGAAACCTTTAAAAAAAAAAAACATTGTCAAACCAATTAACAACATTGACATTCAGCAAAGCCAAAAAAATCAACTTTTATATTCGGCGAAAAGCTTCATTAATGGTTCATTATCTGAAGAAAGTGAATTTAAAATGAATCTAATATTGTATTACAGCCAAATGAAATATTAATGGACTCAATTTCGAATCATGGTTTGGATGATAATGACTGGGACATGTAGCTGTAGAGAAAAAGCCTAATAAGTTTTCCAAGCTAAATGCTGTTTTATCTTTATTCAGAAATGTTATAAACACAAGTGTTTAGGAAAAAATTGATTTATAAGCCACCCAAAAAATATTTTCGTCATTTGCTGTTAAAGACGGAAGATGATACCATCGTTGTTGAAGAGAAAACATAAGATGCAATCATTTAAAAAATGTTAAAAGTGTATAAATCTACTTTTCTCTATACATATAAAAATCAATTGCTATGCGTTAGTCGGGTAAAGGCTCCAGAACTAGGAAACATTTTGGAAAATCCTCAACATGTGGCGTTGTAGGCGTATATTTCGTTTTTCAGTTCAATTCAATTTTCTTCAATAATAATCTTCTTTTATAAAAATATACCTATAATTCTTTCGGGGTGAAACTCGATGACGATATAACTCTATAACGACTGGGCCAATTTTTATGGGTCTCATTTTGTTTTGTTCGTATTGGTGCATTTCAGGTTTAGACAGTCTTAAAAGATACGATTTTGGACCCGATAGGTGGCGTTGTTGTCGATCTCCGAAAACACTCACCTGATTTCAACGAAATTTTGTGGATGCGTATGACTGGTTCGAGCTTAAAAGTTAGGATACTTTTGGACCAGATAGGTGTCAATGGTGTCGACCTCCGAAACCACTTTAATTGACAGATTATGGCATCGAAAAAAAAAAAATTGAATTCATTGAAATTTTCGAGGCGCTCGATTTCTAGACGTGGTAGGACCGAAAATCAATCGGCAGATATATGTATTTCTTGCGTCCATTATCCATATTATGAAGGTGAATACTTAGAATCATAGGATGAATTTAGAATTCTTGCAGATACGTCTTCCATAAAAAATTAAAAATCGGTGTAAATTTTAGTTCAAACTGTTTCTCTGGAGTATATTATATACTAGTAACCAAAATAATTTTTATACCACTAGCACAACTTATATGCCGAAAATCGGTTTAATTTTGTATACGAGAACACGGTAATATTTACACGGAATCGAAATTAAATGTCCAAAAAGTGACTGAAAATTAGAATATTTTTTTCATTCAAAATGTCTATGACGAAAGTGCAAAAATACGCCAAATATATGGGTGAATTTTAAAATTTTGTGCATACTTGAGTGGTCCAATTGATCATCTTCTCAATAACCAATTTTCAACGAATTTTATTTTTATTGGACCTACAGTTCGATTGTTTGTCAAGGCGACTGATAATTTAGGCAAAGTATAGCAGGCCATTAAATTTTCGAGATTGAAATATCAGAAGGAAGTACCTACTAAATTCTTTTAAAAACACTTTCGCAAATTTTCATTTCCATTAATATCTACAGGATCACCAATCGATATCTTTTTTAACTATGCGAAGTTTTTCTCCACACGATTTCGTTTCAACTACTGAATTGACCTCTTTTTTCAAACTGAGCCTGAGTAAAGAAGCCTCTTCAGTAAGCCTCCGCCTTAACCAACTACCTACAGTTACACACTTATAAGACGCGTTGAGTTTCTTTCCTGCTTAGAGGCATGAGCTCTTTCTCAAATACATTGAACATCCAGGTTTGAAATCTAAGACTCTGTTCATCAGGGAGTTAATGCCCTAGCCATCTCCGACTTTCACGTTTTTCGACTGTATTAATTTTGCTGTTCACACCCTATAGGTATAGTTGCGGAATAGTTTCTCCTGCAAAACCCGTCGACGGGTCCGCTTGACAGAGTTTATGCTTTAGATCCATAGCGCAGAGACTGACTTGTCAATGATAGTAGAGCCATAAGAAAAAAAAAATAAAAATAGTTGGCGCAACAGGTCAGAAGGGACCCTAGGCCTAGCTTCTCACAACCATTCGTTTTGTGTGAGTTCTCATTTTTGGAACGAATGGAAGGGATCTACAATTTTATGCCGACTCCAAACGGCTAATTGAGAAGCTTTTTCAAGACAGTTATACTCTCGGATGTTTGTCAGACGTTCGCGAGAGGTGGCGCAGTGAAAAAAACCATAAGTTGGAATTTGGGTTTTTGCGGGCTAATAGAGCCATACGTGGTGGATTTTCGTATCACCGATGTGGCAATTCTAACTAGGATTATACAGGGGTCTCATTAGTTGTCAGCGTTTGAAGGTAGGTGTGGGTTTAAGTTTAAGTTTCGTTTTACGGTTTCGTTTTACGAATGGGTATAACTAGAGCCTTAAGGGGCAACCTCAACCTAGAGCTTTTGGTGAATGGTCCTTTCAATTTTCTCTTCTGTATTCGACAAAGTGAGGCTTTGAATAAATCCTTTTCAATCCTATTGAGAGTGGGTAGATCTTCAATGTTTTCGCAAATAACCTCCTTTTCTTTCTTGATCTTCCTTGACGACTTTCTGAGTTTATGGTTACTGCTGCCTTTGTCACTCTGAACAAACTCCACTCCCGTTAAGAAGTACATTTTTGGCCCAGTACAGTCATCCTGCTAGGTATTGTGATAGAGCAATTCCGATCAATTTCCAACTTGCGAACTATGTAGTCAGTTCTGTAATTGCCGTCTCAATTGACGGTGTTTGCTGCAAAATTGTTCGCTAAAATACGAGGAAATCGCGCTGCACCATATTTAGTTTTCCATTAAACTCAAACTCAACACCAACAACCAATAAGCAACCATAATATACTCCACAGTGTGACAAGACTTGCAAACAACTTAATTGCTATGAAATCGGCAACTGCTTCGCCCAGGAACAGTGTGTTACGGTTACGGACCTGAATACTATACACCTGTTGTCGTCTCATTTCCTTCCGCCATCTATAATAAATTATCTTTTCTGCACTCACGCCAACATTGTCCACACTTTGTCACGCAGTGCCCAGCAAGACTCGACTCAGTGCCGGCGTCGCGTCGTCAAACTGCCGTTTGCGTCAATTGCCACAGTTTAATGAAAAGCACGTCATGCAGTTTCATTTCATCCATCAATCATCCTCATGAAGGTTGGAGAATGTTTACCAAATATTTTCTACATTATACCACTTCGACTGATTGGTGGAGGATGTTGGCAGCACACGAGAAAATAAAACAATTAATGTCGTAACGGGCAATTCTATATTTTTCAGCCATTATGCGGACGGTGTTGCTGTTGTGTGCCTCGCTGTTTAAATGTCGATTACAAGCAATAAAATAGAAAGCGCTTCCGGTTGGGTAAAAGGTACAGTTTTCGCTCGAAAACGGTTGCTAAAATATACAGTTGGAATGGGGTAACCTAGATTTAGGTGGGTTTTTAAAAAAATGTCTCCTCAAATCCGAACGCGTTTATTGGCCTCTTCATTTGACAACATATCTGTTACGGTCAAAATCGAATCAAGATATTGATTTCCGGGCGGATTACACTTTCCATTTAATTACATAGAAGACGTGAGCTGCTGCAGCCAGCGGCAATGTTTGGATTGCCTCATCCATCAACCGGCAAGTTACGAGTAGCTCGATCGCTTTCCTTTCAACCCAAATTACTTAAACTCGTAAATCTCGCAGCCAATTGATAATCTACGCTAGCGACGTTTGACTTATCACAATTGAATTGCCCAAGTGGCGATTGGCGAAAACAGTAATAGTCCAGGCCGTAGGCTTGGGCAGCTACTGTCCAACATAGACATTTCATTGTGAGTTAATTACTGGGGCTGATTATGCGCGAGTGGGCCAGATGTTGAGAAGGATTAACGATTGGGGACTGCCCCAAAAACATACGACTGTTGCCTCATATAATAAAAAATACCACCAATGAACCAGATGCGAGTTGCGCAGTCTCGACTGCTCTAATCGACGCGATCGTCTTGTACACGAAGTCAAATTAGAGATTCATTCATGTCAAATTCAAAAGCGAAAGTGAAGCAAATTTCGCACTTCGCAAGCAAACATATACCTGACATTTGTTCATCATTGTTCCGAATTGAGATGCGCATCTTGAAGGCTTAATGCCACTTGTGGTGCACTCGAAATTTTGCTAAATATATACTGCGATTGTCACGCTGAATAGTGGACACTCGCATCTCCAACAAAAGAAGCGCAACGTGCACCCATACCTACACCAACAACATTCTCAAATTAAACTGGGTCGGACAGTCGAGATATCGATGATGTAACCCCAGGCAGTTTTGGTCATGGGAAATAATCGCAGCCCCGCAATCTTTTCGATGAAAATCTTCAGCTAATTGTGAGTCTAATCTTTATGAGCAGTTTGAAAGTAGCTATTTAATCCGGCTGTCTGATGGAGCTTTCAATTTAGAGTCTCGATGTTTTATTTGGGAAAATTAAAGTGATTACAGTTTGAAAGGGGAGATTAGCGTTGCTAATGCTATTTTAATAGGGCGCTAGTTGTGGTGATGTGGCCCAAATAGGGGGAGCCATTTAAAAGTGATGCGTCTTTATAATTATTGGCCAAAAGATCAGGCAAAAAGAAAAGTATGAGGGTTGGTTTTGGGTTCCTGTTGACTTTGTGTTTGCACTTTTAAGCACTTTAAAGCTGGACCGGAAGAAGTGAATAATTGTATCAAACTGACAGAGTGACAGTGCTCTCTTTTTCGTTTTTCAGCAGGCTGCTGCTGCGAAATGATGGTAGCGATGGCGAAAAGTGTTTTTTTTTAATAGATTGCTTGGTAAAATTCTTCAATTTCTTTTCGCACGCAATTTATTTTCCGGTAGGTACCTACATTTCGAAATTGTGACATTTCTTTTTTTTTTATTATAAAAACTGATTTTTACGAAGTACCTTTTATTTAATATTTAGTTTTTTTATTCCAACGAAATACCTGGAAGAAGACCCACCACCATTTGCTCCAGTGACAGTATAATTTTTATTAAAATAATTGCTTTCATTTACAAAATACAAATTTTGGCTGTTGTCAAATGTCACTTTTACTTGTGTAGGAGTTACTGATGGAACATTCCACACATTATTTTCCGCTCACTATTGGCACTTGTTTCGCTGTCAATTTGGAGACAAGATGTATTTTTTTTTTTTTTTTTTTTTTTTTCAAGATTTTATACTTCCAAAATATGTACAAGACTTTTTACCTTAATTTCATCAAATTTCAAGATATTTTATATCATCTCTCTAAATAAAATTAAATTATTCCTTTATTATTATGTGAGTCGAACAGAGCCCATGCAAAACTTCTATTTTACTAACGTTTTTA
Organism: Cheilosia urbana; assembly: GCA_946477585.1. NCBI lineage: Eukaryota > Metazoa > Arthropoda > Insecta > Diptera > Syrphidae > Cheilosia > Cheilosia urbana. The sequence goes on from OX297856.1 coordinate 28,066,918, forward strand.
TTAACTCTGAAGTAAGAAAATTATTTGATAAAATAAATGATGTAGGTACCCAATATGTTTTTTTAAGGAAGTAAAAACAGCGGATGGAAACTTCGAAATTCGATCCAATCTTAAAAGATTTTATTTTCAATATTTTACCGCTTTCACATACATCATCTGCAAATGTTGAAAGGATATTTTCAGCTATAATTTAAATAAAACAAAAATTCGCAATTGTTTGAGTAACTAAACAGTTGAAAGTTCAAATATAAGTCTTATTATGCCCGGTTTGTTCAATCTTGGTTATCTTTAATCATCGGTTATTCCAGCTGGTAACCATCGAATGTGTTTGTTCAGCAAAATATTAACCAGAGAATCAGTGGTTTGGTGAGTTTACCAGAGAAATCGATAACCAGCCGATTTTGAGCGGTTAATAAGATTTAAACACTGATTATCTGTAATTTCGTCTGTTCAAGATTTGTTGAGGACTACGTAGTAGGGTGGCTCGATTGATAAAAAAATTATATGAAAAAAAAAATTTTTTGTTTGATCGTGTTCGGGCAATATAGAAAAGATGTCATAGGAGTCCCTCAATAGGAATCCAAAATATTTTAAAAAAATTCCAAATTTTAATACTGCCCCAAGGACCTAAAAGATTTTCGAAATATGAGAAATCTTAAAAAAAAAAAAATGATATAAAATCATTTAAAAAATGGATTATGTTTCATAAGTTAGACATAAAATCTAATTTAATGCCGTTTTTTAATTCTAAAAAAGATTTCAACATTTTGTAATTATTTGTTTAACCTTTGACTTTTGATTTTTTTGATTCTTCTTTAACTTTTCATTAATAATATTTTTTTGTTATTTGCTTTAAGTGTTCTTAATTATCTTTCATAATAAAATTGAAAACCACTACAAAAAAATATTTTTTTTGTGCGAAAAATTAATCTTTCTTCCAGTTTTGTCTTGGTTTCATGAGAAGTTTCTATGACCTTGGGGCAGTATAAGATCACAATTTTTTTTTAAATTTTTAATTTACCTGACATCATGACATATAAAGACAACTTTTGGGTAGTGCCCGAAAATTCAATTTGAAAAAAAAAAATCGAGCCACCCTACTACGTAGGTATTCATTTTGACGTAGCAGCTGCTAAACAAAAAAATGTTGTACATTATTGTGCGAACGAAAAGAAAAATGAAAATAATAGAATGAACGAAAGGTTTCAGTGACGTTTTCAACTGACACATAAATATAATACACAAAATAATGAATTCAAAATATGGATTTTTTGCCGATGACAGCTCTCATAAATTGAGATAAAGCACATTCGATATGAAAAATATTGAGAGAATGAGAAAATTTCGTTTGTCGTTGAATAAAATAGCAAGAGGCTTATAAATTTGTAAGAATTTTTTTTTTTTGCTTTATTTCGGTTTTGTTCTCAAAAATTTTCTTCACAAAAACAAAGTTTCATTCTTCAGTTCTTAAAAAAATCATAAAATACATAAAATATCTACGTTAATAAATTACTTATCAAAAACCAAAGGACCCGAAATAAAAAAATACAAATGTAACCATGTGAAAAATGGAACGATTTGCTGCAAAGCTATGGTTTGGTGACCGAAAAGAAAAAACGGTCAACAGACACTCATTGGTTATCACTGATTTATAATCATGGGTTAACCTAAATCTGTGGTAACCTAACCAAGGCATTAACCAGCTGTGAACAGACTGGCCCTTAAAGCACTTCGAAATTGGGTTTTGTATTTCATTCTTTTAATATTTTGAAAAAAATCTTGAAAAAAAAAATCAGGGATCTGGGTCGTGGCGTACTAGGCTTAAGTTATTAAAAAAATATTTTACTTTTTATTGATTAAATACATAATATAATATAGGTACCGATATATCATTCCTTAAATTTGTTATAGACTTTTTGTACAGTGGAAAACGAATTTAGGTCAAATTGTGGACGTGCAGCTTAACTGCATTAAATATTTTTATCTTAATTTTATAGCTTAACTAGTGTGCCCGGCGATCTTCGTCCCGCCCAGTATTGACTTTTTGACTAAAATAATTTTAATTTGGAACATTCACTATTCCACCAGAAATTAATTTGTTAGGTATACTAAGATCAAATTAAAAAAAAAATAACACTCCCCGTACAAAATGTTTGGAAAATCAATTTCTACAATTATCCAATTTCCCTTTCGAATTTTCCATTTTTTTTTTTTTTCGTCGTATGAAGCTTTCTTTGGCGTAGCGCGTAGACAAACACAACAAAGAAAAGATAACTCAAATCGGACGATCCGTTCACGAGTTCCCTCATATGAATTGAATCGTCTCCTTCTCCTTTTTTCATAAATGTGCCAAATTGTTTGTGGTAGGTAGGTAGGTAGGTTACCATCTCTGAGATTTAAAGGGAGACGCACGGAAAATTCAAAACGCTCAAATACGAATACCAAATCGTTCTGAATAAGGGGAATTCGAGCAATCAGAATGTTTGCCTTTAAGTTTTCCCCTCGAAACCATCGCTTGGATGACATTTGATTTGATCTTTCACCATCAAATCAAACGCGTTCCGTTCCAAGGTTTCGGTGCATTGACGTCGAGCAACAAAATTATAACTGAGCCGACTCTCAATTTCAAATTTTAAGGAAGGTAAGCCCGGAACATTCAAAGAATTCAAAAATTCAATTAATCCCCATAAAATTTTGTTTACAAGACAAAGAGTAGCATAGTATGTCCTTCCTTGGGCACATGCGAATTTAAACCAAAATTCATAAAAATCGACCAATCCGTTCCCGAGTTATGAGTGCATATCCAGACGTCAGCCTCTTTTACATGTACTTATACCCACCCCGATTTGCTCGTACCTTTCGTATTAAGTCCTGCTCACATTTTACAGTGCTTTATTTGGACAACGTCCATTAATATTTTTAATTATACAACTTTAGAGATAGCGTTTGGTTTTATTTTTGAATGAGAAGTGCCGCAACCTGTTTTCCTATCCCGCCTATGTTTTGTAAAGTACCAACAATTGGGTCCATAATTATCCTCGCTGTCAAACTTGAAGCAACCATTCCCATCCCGAAAATTTCAATCGTTTCAGAAATCGACAACAGCGCCACTTATCGGGTCGAAAAGTATCCTATCTTTCAAGCTGGAACCAACCATACACATCCACAAAATTTCATTGAAATCGATTGAGCGGTTTCGGAGATCGACGACAGCGCCACTTATCGGGACCAGAATAGTGCTTTCTTTAAAGACTGCCTGAACTTGAAATACAACAATACGAAAAAAACAAAAAGAGAATCATGAAAATTGGCCCAGAAAAGCGGAATTACGCCTACAACGCCACATGTTGAGAATTTCCCGACTTTTCTCTTTTCCTAAACCATCCCTGATTCTATTAGAACAAAACAAAATAAAAATCCCTTTTAAACATTGAATTAAGTTCCTATAGCTAGTACTACAAAGAGTCGACGAAGAGCACCACTCTTCATAAACTTAAATCCATCCGATGAAAAAAAAATTCGTACCTATGTAGCTGACACTCTTGTGTAAAACCAATTTTATATTGGGTAACCCCCAGTCTACATTATAATTGATTCTCTACGATTTCAATGCTTTTCATAACCTGCCGTCAGACTGCATGTATACAGATCTCCTTTTTTTCTAACAGATTACAGCCCATCAATTTAAAATTACAGCATCTTTACAAAAACACAAACATCATCCGATTCATCGTGGATTACCAAATACTGGCATTCTTTTTTCAATCTTCTTTGAAAGGTATGGAGTGGATCAATTGTTAGCAATATTATAGATACACTTTACTGAAACCATTAATCTTATGGTCGCTTCACATTAATTATCAAACTTTTAATTATTCCGGCTAGTAAAGCCCACTCAAGGTGTTGGCCTTTCAATTGCCAATTATCGTCTTTTGGACTTCAAAATCTCACATAATTTAAGGAAAGACGAGTACTTATGTATAAAAAATAACGATAAGTGATTCCAGCTTAAAACTTCAACAAATTAATCATCCATCGAAGTACTTGAGCTGTATCTACTCTCTCAATTTAACACAGACCATTAATGAAAACAGTCCATTTCATTTTTTCATCTAAAACAGAGGAGTCTGACATTTTATTGATTAACTTTAAATACTTGATGGCTGAAAGAAAAGGTCATCGCTGCGCTATCCACCCATTGGATAAAGCGATTAAAACAATTTAATAAGACGAAAAGGGATTGCTCATTTCGGTAAACAAAAAAAAAACAAAGCGTTGACATTGAAAATATGTAATTGGGCTTAAATGAAATGCTTCAGGTAATCAGTTCATGTTTCGCAATTGAATGCAAATGAAAACATGAACATGCATGATTTGAATTTCAAATGTCAAGTTTGAGAGTTGGCCAAATTCGACCGATGTTATTAATGAAAACAAATTCGTGAACGAACAGATACTCGTAAATTACTAAAAAAAAACAAAATGTCCACAAAGCCACACATCCCAGAGCTAAGCGCTTATACAATTTGATTAACGATGTGCGATTGACAGTTATTACACTGCGTTGCAGAAGAGTATGTTAATTTGTTGCTGAGATAATAATAATTAATCAATATTATACTACTTATTGACATTATAATTGTAATTCGTTAATTAATTTTGTACTAAAAATGATTGCAAAACGTCAAACTTCCCGTAAAAATTTGTTACGCCAGCTTTGCAATATAGTATTAACTATATCCATGTTCAATGTCGAGTTGGATTATTTTTTTACAGCTACATAATACTACTAGAAAGTTATATACCTAAATCTCTGTGCGGTACCGGATTATATTATAGACATGACATTCAATTTTTGTTCCATGCCGAGGTCTTCATTTTGAAAGTTTTTATTCCATCGCCCTCTTGTTTTAAAGATGTCAGTACAAATAACGTTACAGCAGATTTCTTCGACGCCTTTGCATCAAACAGGTGTCAACATTCTCCGTCGTTTTCATTAAATCCAGATTTCATGGTCTTGTTCTTCCACAAGCACTGGAGTTTCGAAATGTAATTTATGTTGTATGTTACAGTTTACAGACCAAAGATAATGGAATACAGAGATAGATAACTTTTCTTTTCTAGAATATGTGAGTTCAAGAATTAGATTTTGATGAAAGAACTCGGTATTCTCTTGTAAGTATTCCACTAATTTTATTCGATTTTATCAAAGGCTGCCCAAAAACCAAACCAATTCAGTACGAAACACAAAACAATTGAACACCGCGATGCCAATATAAGGATAATGATTGGCGGTCGGCCATTAGCAATATGCTTTTTTGTAGCTCACACGTATTCACAGACGGGGATCAAATTACAAAAACAACATGCATTGTAAGCAAATGGGTTTTGGGGGGATAGACGAAAGATACCCATTTCTTTTAATCATTCATCTCTGATTATAAAAGACCTTAGGCAGCGTTGCCAGATAAAATAATTCAAGATCTGTATTTCGAACTTGAAAATTCATGACTAATGTAAAACATGGACTCAGAATGGGGTATATTTCATAAAATTCGGTTTGGATGCAAAACCGTCATCGGTAAGACCAAAAAAATAACTGATAAAATGATAAGACTTTCAACAATGCTCACCAACGCCACGCACTTGCGTTTAATGGTTTTCCGTTCTGTAGTTAGCCACTTTCTGACGCAGGGAAAATAGTTCAAGCCTCTTCCGAATTTAATTGAGATATGAACGGAAATATAATTGAGTGTCAAAAGGCATATAGGCATTGACAGTCTGACCAAACCTTTAGCTCGCATGCAGCGCTCTCTACTGAAAGGCTAAATGTCGAATTTCAGTTTGTAGACACAGTGGCGACGTTCGAATACCTAGTTTATGTAAAACATCAACTAGATTTGTCGCGACTAGGAATCCGAACGCGTTGACTAAGCAACTTGAATTTGTTTTTGTATCCTCGCGTTCAGCGTTAGCATTGATTTATTTTGCCCTTTTTTATTCGGAAAAGGCCCTTCACAAATTTTTAAAAATTGTTATTTTCAGAAAAGTACATTTAAAATGTAACACGGTTGCCTATCAGAACACTATTATACTGTTATGCGAACTAATGGTTGTTAAATATCTTGCGAAAATTCGAAATTTATAGAGTATTTTTAGAATTGACACCTTTTTCTCTCACCGGCCCTTTTTTCGACTCTTCAGAATTCTGCCACGGCCAATCTGTTGGTTTTAAATTTGACTCTTCGAAATGTCAACTGAGTATGCAGGCACGATTTTCTTGATTAGATTTGTCGGCTTCCCCTCCATAAACGTCAACTGCAAAAAATAATCACGTGACCACAAGCGTTACCACTTGTACTACATATGTAGTACTGTGCTACATATTTACTGGATTTTTTTACGCCGTACTACATACTACATCGTTACCCAAAAGTACTATATTTCTTAGGAGAAAACCATTTTAAATTTATTGTAACATTCAGGCTGGGATTCGAAAAGATAAAACACTATTCTATTTAACTTTTCCAATAAAATCACTTTATTTACACTTTCTACTTATTCACTTATTAAGTACCAAACCAATATCACTTAAATCAATTCTTAAACGTTTCAATCCAATCGCTTTATTCACTGTATTACTTTACACTTTTTTAACTCACAACCGATTACTCTTTCACCAATCACTGGTTAAAAATCAACTGTACATCTCTGTTCTTAACGCGCCCCTTTTATATCCGCTCTGCCACCTATCAGCGAATATTCCAGAAGTATATTCCACTCTTCTCTAGATGGTTCTAGAATTAGCTAACTTGACAGATTCCAGTCTCCAATTGGAAGTGGAAATTGGAGGGTGAATAAGTGCCCGATTCACCACAATTTCTAAGTGCCTGATTCACCACATTATTTAAGGAGTCTCCCCTTAAGAAAGAAAATTTGGAAATTTTAAATGAGCAGTGGCGCTTGATGATTGGGGCTTTTGATCTTATTTTGAAATGTGGACCTCAAAATAGCGAAATTGGGGCAATATGTTTGGAATCAAACAAACAAAAAAATAGTTTAGGAAACTTAATATTTGAAGAACTATCTAAATAAAACAGGTACTACATTTTGTTTGAAAATGCTACTGTTTGATCTCTAAAGTACTACATTTGCTAAAGATTTAAGTGGCAACGCTCCTGACCACTCTGGGCCAGTAAAAACTTAAAAACATCTAGTCAGACAGCTGTCAGACTTACTAAACTATGAATCCTAACGTCCCCAGTCACTTTGCATATTTCTTTTTTGATAATCTAACTTTATAGTTCATAAGCAACATTTTAAGACCAAGTGTAAGTGGTCAAAAAAAGCAAAAGAACATTTTTACGGTTTGGTTTTACGTATTGCTATAACTGGGGCCTATAATTCATCATCAGATTCCTTGAAATGATTGTTTGTTGTGAATGTGAATAGTTTGAATTCTGACAGTCAATTCTCCGCATAAAATTCCACTTGATAAAGACAAATATGTAATACTTACCAATTGCCACTGAATTTTACCAACCCTGTAATTTCACGGTTTTGGATCATAATTGAAAAATTCTTCGAGTGATTTTTGGTCCCGTTTGCGTTGACGGGCTCTGGAGGAGGAGATTTAAAAGCGAAATCTACGAGCTGTACAGTGAGTTACATCGACCTAGTCAGAAAAGTACGCGTCAGGCGCCTAAGATGACTAAGACACATGTAGAGCGAATGGACACCATCCAATGCTCCGGCCCGAAGAGTCTTTGATTCCAACCCGGAGGGACAACGCAGTAAAGGAAGACCTTGCCTTAGGTGTCGCGCACAAGTGAAAGGGGACCTCAACCAACTTGGAGTGCGCAACTGAAGGCAGTTAGCCAAAGATCGACTTAACTGGAGAGGCGTATTGGTTGAGGCCCAAGTCCATCCCGGACTGTAGCGCCACCTAAGTAAGTAAGTAAGTAAGATCATAATCGATTTTACCAAAGAACTAAACACGAAACGCATTGGCCAACGTTGTAAGTGATCATCTGAGTGTCCACTTCACACTTCACTAATACACAATGAAAATGTTTTCCACCTAAAAATCGCTACCTACGGTGACATTTTCTATTACATTCAAAGTGACCATTACAAGTGATTACCCACCAGTATGATCCCGTATAAATTACAAATACCCACCTCCATTAACCCTTTTCAAAAAAAAAAAAGAATCTAATCTAATTTAAAACACATTTCAAGAGAAAGTATTAAAATCCCCATTAGACAACCAACCAAAAAATCTCGTTAGGTGCTTAAGATTCGTCGCATACCTTCTCTCCTTGAGCAATTTTTTATAGCTTGCAATATTTATCATACAATGAATGGAATGGAAGCTGCATTCCGATATTCGTTATGATATTCAAATATTATATGTAACTAGCACGAGTGTTTCGTAATCAGAGTCATAAATCTGTCAAAAGGTGATAAACTCTCTCTCTCTCCCTCGTTCCATGTGTATTTTTAACTTATTTCCATGTCTCGTTAGTGCAATTTCCCGACAGTTAATTACAAAACAATTAGTGGGAGTTTTTCCGTCTAATTAATTGCCCAAACATTAGGGCAATTAAAACAGAAACCAAACTTGACAGGTCTTGTTTTAACTGCGACATAGGAAATACAAATGTCCAAAACAAAGGGCGTGCTGCTGAAAATCAGCACAGTTTTATAACAAAAGTCCGGCTATTGTCTTAATTCATCTAGTCACACACTAGGTATAATTCGACTCTTTTGTAGCGGTATTCTCCCACACCGCGTAAGAATTATGTTTTTATTACCACTCTCCTGGCGGTCTCCGAAAATGTATGGGTATGTGTCTTTACGGCACGGTTCAAAGGTAGTAATAGAAAGTGAGAAGTTTAGTGAAAAACACTTAACGCCGTCGTGTCATATGCAAATGACATTGATTAGCATAGGGTATTCAAATAATAATTTCTAATTATACGAGTATTCCGTAAATATATTGCTGATATTGCTGCCTCTAATTAGACTGATTAGAAGCTGCCAGTCTATGCCGTTGGTATCAATTTGGAGCACGCTTACACCAACCTAACAGAAGAAAGTGCATGTCAATCTGTTGACCTGGGGAGTGGGTATCTGGGTAATCAATATTTAGGTAGGTCTGGTGAGAAAATGGAAAGTGAGCCCTATGGTGACCTATTCTCACACAAAGTGTACACATTTCCACAGTTAATTCTATACGATCTTTTCTGTAAGGTAATTGCTCAGTGGAGTTTCCCAGGAGCTTACTGTACATTATAGTTGTGACTCTGGAGAGGCCGTCAAGGCTTCCTATTTGGCTTTTCCATTGTAGACCCCGAGCAAAATTTTGCATCGCTATCTGTAGGTACTAGTTTCGCGTTCACTTAGGCATGTTGTATTCGATTCGAGCACTTTTCTTGCTCTCAGAGCACTTTCTATGTTCGTTTGGTACAAAAAAAAACAACAATAATATTTATACCCCCGTATTAATAAACACTGTGTTAAAGTTATCATCTTTTTACTCAGCAGTTATCCAATTTTTGTATGCTATCTGACGTTTGCTAGCTAACTACATAACTTGTGTACATTTTTTTATTAATAAGGGGAATAATTTATAAATATTTATAAATCAATCCGGATGCAAATTTCGAATGTTTTAATATAAAATCTTTGTACATAATTGAACTTTATATTATATATATTTTTATTTATTTATTTTTTATTTTTTTGTTTTCTTTCTCCGAGGTAGGTGGAAATCTTCCAGAAGACACTATGAGGACACTCAACGCGTGCTCATAGTAGTGTGAGATTTTTACTCACTAAAACCACCTCCTGCAAATTTATTTTGTACCTACTGCACTTAAGTTATGACTTATCAAGCAATTTTTTTATCACGAAGTTACACGTTTGGCTGTTTGGCAGGCAACATTCCGGCGAAAGTTCCTGCTCGTTCCGCAATTTTAACGCGGTTGATAATTATCGGGCTAACTCCGAAGGTTTAGTTCGTTGTAGACGCCGCAATAAATTTGTTTCATCGAGAATTTCACGGACCGAGCTATTAATATGTCCTAATAATCGATTTCTATACTTTCGAGCGCATATTTTCGTTTCGTCCTTAGCGGTGGGAATTCCGAGGTCTCTATGGAGATCTTCATTTCTAATGTACCACGGTGCACTGACGAATGATCTTAGCACTTTGTTTTGAAAAGTTTGTAAAATGTTTAGATTTGTTTCACTGGTACAGCCCCATAACTGTATACCATATGCCCATACAGGCTTCATCACTTGCTTATACAATAAAAGCTTGTTCTCGAGGGTAAGCTTGGAATATTTTCCGAGCAACCAATAAAGTACTCTATATTTGATTTTAAGTTCTTCGCATTTTTGCTTTACATGCGGTTTCCATTTTAATTTGGTGTCGAGAGTCATTCCGAGATATTTGGCCTCGTTTGCAAACGGAACTTGTACCGTATTTATAAATACAGGCAAGTTATTTGTTTTTTTTATATGTAAAATCCACGTGGACCGATTTCGTTTCGTTGAGAGCGATCCTCCATGAATTTGTCCATTCATAGACCCGGTTAAGCGCGCCTTGTAATATTTTGTTTGTTTCTTTGGTCGTTGAACCAACTGCTAGTATAGCAGTGTCATCGGCAAAAGTGGCTAGGGTAGTACCTTTTGTTTGTGGAATATCACGCGTAAATAACAGGTACAGGAGTGGCCCCAGGACGCTTCCTTGCGGCACACCTGCCCTTATTTCTTTAAATTCCGAATATTCGTTTCCGTGTTTGACACGAAAGAGTCTATTCTCTAGATACGATTCTAGAATTTTCCATAACCGTTCGGGGAGAACTTGTCTTATTTTGCACTTGAGGCCTTCATGCCACACCTTATCAAATGCTTTCGAAACGTCCAAGAATACGGCAGAGCAAATTTTATTTTCTTCAAGAGCTTTCTCTATTATGTCAGTTATCCGATGCACTTGATCGATTGTCGAATGTTTGCTTCTAAACCCGAACTGATGGTCGGGTAAGACGGTTTTCTTCTATAATTGGTTGTAAGCGTCTGAGTAATATCCTCTCAAAAACTTTGGAAATAATTGGAAGAAGCGAGATGGGTCTATAAGACTTTTTTTCATTAAGTGGTTTGCCTGGTTTAAGCACCATTATGACTTCCGCGACTTTCCATTGAATCGGAATGTATTGTAATCTGATCGCGGCGTTTATAATGTGAAGAATTGATTTTTTTTGTTAATATAATTGAACTTTATATTACAAAAAAAAATCCTATTTCATTTCGATGAGACATTCCAAAGCTATGAGCTAGAAGGCATTCGAGAACTACAACTTTTCTTAGATATCAGCTTTGATTTCTGCTTTCAGACAGCGGGTAATGGTAAAACATGTCTTATAATCTAATCTCGACAATTTTCAATGTAGCTCTGACAACCAGAATCAATTTCGTGCAGTACTTTTTTAATCTATTCCGAACAAACACCCTAAAGTCGGAATAAAAGTTACAGTTTTATTATAGTAAGGATTATACACACGAAATCTGAAATCTGAGAGCGAATCTGAATAATCCCAATCGAATACAACATTAATATGCTATTATCATTTATTGACATTATCCGCATTCTAATGCACTTATGTAGGTTTTCCTGAAATGCAAATGCAATTGCATAAAATTCCAATAGGAGGCTACTGTCACCTGTCAGTCACAGTCGCCTATAGTGAAGTTGCATAAGACACCATTTTTCCATGATTTCTTTTATTTCTCCGTTGTTGTTTTGTAAGTAAGTCAAACGATTGTTTACCTCTTATAATTATGTATATAAAAAAGTAACAAATATATATTAAACTGACAGTCAAGAAATCTATTTGGGTTTTTATCATTAAGACAGACGTCAAATGCTAGGATATAATTATGAAGCATGTTTATTAATTCAGTTTTTACTGTGACCTTTCAGCAGTGAAATTCATGAATAGCTGCTGGGTATGTTAATTAGCCAGCGAACACTGAAAAGTAGAAATTGCTAAATATTGTATGCCGTACTGATGCCCGTGAGAGGGCTTTGAACTACAAACATAGCCCAGTTTATTAAAGTGAGTTTACTCGTACCTACTCTCGAGTGGCAATAACGTGTACAGAATAACTCCAAAGACGCCTTCGTTGGAGAAGTCTGTTCATAAAGTTTGAACCGCAGTGCAATATTTGCATTAACACTGTAATTCTGCTGGAACTGGAATAAATTCATGGCACGCAGCTAACAATCACCTCACAGATTGTCTGTTACTGCGTTGGCAGTTAGTGTGCTTTGTCGGTTAGTTTTTTTTAATATTTGTATAATGTACCTACATACCTACAGTCAAAACTTGTGCAATACCTTTGTCTGCGTGCCTGCCACAATTGGATTGGCAACATAATTTAACAAGAAGCTTGACGCGTGGTGCGTGGAGCGTACCTATAGCAAGGTTCTCACATCCGACCGTCACTTTTTATGAGTTTTATCTCGTTGAATGTAGGTAGGTACATAGTAGGTTCATTACTAATTAAGAGCGCACAGTGCTAGCATTTAACCATAAATTAACTAAACTCTTTACGTTAACGCAATGGGTCGTATGAATAAAACCTAGCATTTTAATTATGCATATTAGCATTAATTGAATGGATTCTTATAAACATAAATTACAATTTAAGAACAGCTGACTTTAAAATCACGCACCACCACAAATGTAGAGGAAGAAAAATCTCGTTTTATGTTCCATTGGGCACGAAAAATCTGAAATCTGAGAGCAAAATCTGTAAATCCCAATGGAAAACGACATAAAAACCTAGTTTGCTAAGGTAAGTTCGAAAATTCGAACATAGAGATTCTAACGACTTTTGTGGAAATTAAAATCAAACAAAAATTAAATTCAGAAATATGATTGCAATATATAGCTCCAATTGAACCTGGAAATATGATTTTTGTTTGCCAAATAGGTTGTTGATGTTTTATTTATTCTTCAGGTGCCCATGACAAGAAATAATTAATTTTTTCACAGGTATTTTGATGATTTTCCTGCACGAAAAAAACTTAATTTAACTATTTATAGACAAATCATCGAAAATTCACATTGCTTATTTTTTTTTTTTTTTTTTGTAAAAAATGTGCGTACCTACAAAATATTTAGCAAAAGGTCTGAGTCAAATCGAACATAAAAACGTCACTTGCTCTTTTTTGTGATAATAGGCCTGTTTTTTTTTAGCTTCGAACTCAGCAAAGCAAAGCAAAGTAGGATTTTCAGCACGCAATTACAACAACTACTGTGATTCCTCGAAGTGTCAAGTAGGGCGTAGTTGTTGTAATCGCATGCTGAAAATCCTACTTTGCTTTGCTTTGCTGAGTTCGAAGCTCAAAAAAACACGCCTAATATTCGTGCGATTCGAAAATGTGTAGCCTTCAACACTTTTCAAAGCGTTTTCCATTCACTGGTTAAATTTTAAATTAAAATATTCGAAATTTGCGTCTCGATTGATTTTTAAATATTTATACATAGCCAATTTACTAAAATAAATTCACCCGATGCAATGCCTTTCTTTGCTGTAGAACAAATTCACGAAAACCTAAACGCCCTCCACCAGTTGTCAAACTCAAACGCACTTGTATTGTTAAATCTGAGAAAATATCTAGATTCTCAAAAATGCTTTGAAATCTGAAAAATATTGCTTTTTTTTTGTACAAAATGAACATAAATCTGCTCTGTGAGCAAAAAAAAGTGCTCTGAGAGCGCCCAATCGAATACCACATAAACATATTTATGATGTTGAGTCCATAAACCTGATAATCAGTCATTACGAAGTTTTATCCAGTTCCAGTGTAAAACCGCATTTACACTATCACGCACGCGCATTTTTGCACGAGACGGGACAGAGAGATCCGTTTGTCCGCAGTCAATGATAATAAAGGCGAAGGAATGAGATCACAAATCAGACGCCTAAGGTGTCATGGATCATGGATGTTCTACCCATAATTATAGATACGTAAAGCGGAAGTTCCGGCGACCAACATTTCTGCAATCACATGAAAACATTTCTATATCCGATTTAAAATATGTTAAATGAAAGTGTTAATTAGTTTCATTAAATTAAACCAACAATTCATCAATCATTTATATGAAATAAATAAATAATTGTACGTTCATCCCTTCCGGAAGCCATTTTGTTTTATAGAAAAACGAAATTTCGTAAGCCATCGCTATAAAAATATCAACATGCATAGCTTTCCCATAATTCCTACCACGTAAACAAGATGGCCGACCAAAAAACGTATCACGTTTTTTTGCGTTTTAGGTATTGCTGTCCCTTTTAATCAGACGGCTGTTTAGTATTGGGCATCCCTTTAATTTTCCGTGATAGGAATGTGTGACCGTGCAATGATAATTATGATGTTTCTTCTAGATTTAACTATTCATACATTATTAGTATTTCAAATATTATCTTATTTTGTAATTTGTTTTCAATTTTGTGGTTTGATTCTCGAAAAAGGTTCATACAAATTAGGTAATATTGTTTCAATAAAACAATAAACGAGATCTGTCAAGGACTATAGTTTATTAAAAATGCATTCCAATTAGGTACTTACTAGGTACTACCTGCAAAACGATTTAAACGAAAAAAAAACTCACGAAGAATTCATTAAATTGTTCCTTCTACAGTAGAACTGCGCGAAAACGATGGCAATACCTTTCTACTTTGCCACCAGTCACCACTGCTGCCACCATTCACATACTCGAAATCGAAATTGTCGACACAGCGAATAAACAGTTGGTAGCCGTGAAAAGAATTCGATTGACTCAGCTAAGCGGACAGACCACGGCGAAGGAAAAAAGTTTTGCGAACTTACTCCGGGCACACGTTTATACCAGCGAAAAGTAATTTTTAAGTGGATTTTCACCCTAATTTTATCTACAAATCATCTCCCAATAATGTCTGACTCTAAAAAGTAAGTAAACAACAACTTTTCAGCATTGGATTGTGTTAACTTCAGCGAAAATCCACTTTGCGACAAAGCCGACACAGAACCACCTTCAATTTTGCTTGTCATCTTGCGACCAACTTGCACAAAGGGAAATGTAAACGTACCTTTCTTCAATGGACTTGCATATAAAAATTTAATTAAAATCATAGGAAATAAACTTTTTGTGTTAATTGCCGAAAAATGCATATTAAATAAGTTTACTCGCGTCCATTTCATTTGGGAAGCTAATCTTTTAACCAACTATTGTGTCATGGACTAGAAGTTTCCTTGTTCTTTGTGTTTCGTAAACACTTTTCATGTGAAATCCTGTCAATTAATTTCCACTATGCCGCACAAAATCGGTTTATCAAATTACCCATCCGAGTGCTCCTTGACTATTTGTGAAATTTCATGATCTGTGAAATTTATTTCTCTTATCGTTTTTTACCGCTGTGTGACTTTTTGCTATACGTCCGTCTCGGTGAGAATTAAAATGGCGTTCAAAGAAAACGAATTACATCAAACAAAAAATAGATGTTGGTATGTTTCGGCAGATATTCGCATCGAAAAAACACGAATTCAGATTGATTTCTTTTCGAATTGAATTAATTTTTCATTTTTATTTATCTTGCAGCGACGATTTAGCAACTGCAATCCTTAAGCGGAAGGATCGCCCAAACCGCCTGATTGTCGAGGAAGCCATCAACGATGACAATTCTGTTGTCTCTCTATCTCAGGTAAATAATTAGAAGTATTGCTTACTAACTTGGTTAATGTTGCTCAACTCAAACTCATACATAAATCGTTATTTTTGATTGCGTTGTGTATTCGTTGTCAGCGAATAATGTCTTGCGATTAAAATTAGGTCATGAACCTTCGTGCAGAGTGTTTGGCTCTCTCGTGGTGTTTTAGCCAAATATATACTAAAATAAATATTCTTTGTCTGGCTTGATTTTCGTAATAAAAGGATTCAAAATTAGCTTTGGGCGTGAATATTTTTTTTTTTTTTTCATTTTTGGAACATTCTCGAACAAAAGTGTCGTCATTAACAAAGTAGTATGCGCTCAGTTCTTAAGCAAAACAAAGTGTACTGTGTACCCATACTTTGTCTGTTTAATATGCTAAAATAAAGAAGAGATAGAGAACTCGAAGCAGTCTTGGTCTGTCCGGTGTCCGCTCTCCTTGTTGTTAATTAATCAATGAAATTATTTTCACTACAATAGATTTGGAGGTAGAACATGCTAGAAACTTTCTAGATCGGGTTAGCATTTTCATTTTTCTTTTACACAACTCTTTTTTAAATGTTTAACATTTAATCGTAGCAAGATAATTGCGGTGAGGGATATAACTTTATGGCTACCTCCCTACCTAAATGTGGTTGAACAATAAACATGCATAAGTAATCGCAGCATCAACATGATGTCTTGATGTATAATTGCAGAAATCATGAATGAATGCATAATGTAGGTCGTGTATTTTTGAACCACGCGCAAAAATCTCTTAGGTTCAGATATTTGGACTCGACAGTAGGTATATTGGGATTACTTCCGGGGTCTCCGATAAGCTGTTAACTACATATAATAATCAGAAGATGGTCGGACATTTGTCACAGACGAATGTATTTCAAACGACCGACAATGAAAGCTTAAGAAAGTGTTATGTGAAATATCATGATGTGAAATGATGAGAATCCATCGAAAATCCGCTTTCAAAACAATAATTCTCGCATGAGCATAAAGTTTCGTTTCAATCGTCGTTGCGTTTTAGATTTAGATCCACATATTTATTGCATTGAAAGAGTAACGACAAAAACAGCGACCTTGTTTGCACAACACACCTCACCTCATTGATACCACCAAAGTATCCGGTCTCGCGTAAAGTTTTGGCAGCTTTCAATTCTGGAACTTCTCCATTCACATGTTTGTTTGTTATACCTTTATCGGGCCAAAAATATTTGTAGAAAATTTAATTCAATTGGACCGATATTCGCCCCTAGCGAGGTACCTGTCGGAACGGATTTCTCCGCAACGCATACTCCTTTGTGTCCGACTTGGGAAGCGAAATAAACAATTGCGATGGCGCACCGCACTCCAAATCGTAAACAAATTCCGCAACCAATTTCTGTCGGAGGACATCGGAATCTAGCTTTCAAAAATTTAACGAAAAAATGCACTTCATCGCACTTCAAGGTAAATTGCTGTATACTACAAAATGTCGAAACAATTCTCCGAACAGTTATTCCGAAGAATACCTCG
This sequence comes from Cheilosia urbana, assembly GCA_946477585.1. NCBI lineage: Eukaryota > Metazoa > Arthropoda > Insecta > Diptera > Syrphidae > Cheilosia > Cheilosia urbana. The sequence continues at coordinate 28,084,195 of OX297856.1, forward strand.
CAGCAAAAATCCTCCGATTCGTATAAAATCAGTTCCGTTCCGGCGGATACCACTCTAGGGCCGATTGTCTACCAAATTGCGGGTAGAACTACCTTTGTTATATGTTATAGTAATAATAAATCAGTTAGCCAGATCAATGATTGTTTTCCTTTGATTCCTTTTACTTTTTTAGTAAAACTCTTTCTTTGCTTCAGCAACGAAGTTCGAAAATTCGGACTTGGCGTCTACTTGGCTGTACTCCCTTGCCGTTTCTTTCTATGAAATAACAATAATACATATTAGTAAACAATATTTGGGGACGAACTTTTGGAAATGCTTCATTTCCTCTCCGGTTGTCAGAGATTTTTTTTGATCATCGGCTTGTTGGAGAATTTGAAACACATACCAATTCGTTAAAGAAACAGTGAGATTGATGAACGCCCAGATATACAAGCATATATTGCTTTAGGCAACCAAATCGATAACTGTCTATTGTGTTGATTGAATTTTCGTTCATTACGTTTCATTTCACATTTCGTTCACATTAGCACAAACACTCAATTGCCTACAGGATTCAATTATGGTTTCAATTTAGTTTGAGAAGTCAACTTCCTCTAAGTTATTAAAGAAGCCATTCCGATGTGCACTTCTACACCGAACAATTGCTTCAAATTCACAGCGAAGGTGGGAGATGTCCTCCGCGACTTGTAGGTCCGCACAGTACCTACAATCCTACATGTATCAACTACTAAGCCCAGTCTCATGGCATGTTTCCTCAAAAGGCAATGCCAATTGACTTTTTTCGATTTAGCGTTTGAATGTAACATACATTTTGTTTTTATCGCCATTCAAAGCAACTTGGGCACTCTCCCCCACTCCAAACACTTATTTTTCACTAGTTACACTACAAATGGGTGGTTTTTAATATGCTAACCTTATGGGTACCGGATCTTCTTTCTTAAAGAATTTGTGTACAAAATATTTAAGACACCCACTGAATCAGCAAAATAGGAAAAGTTGAACAATCAAATCTACAATCAATACTTTGCTTCCATTTTAACATGTCTTCTTAAGCTATGTTCAGGCGATTGCCAGAACTGAGAATATTGTCAGGTCAACAAGAGAACAAAATTGTCCTAAACGCCTGCCAACCGTGTGAACTGGCAATTTAGTATTCCAAAATTTGTAGAAATGTCATTGTCAGATAATTGCCAGACCGCCATCTGAAAATGAAATTGTCAGGTATCTGCCAATCGTTTGAACACCCAATTTTATCATCGTCAGACGTTTAGGACTTTTTCAGACTCATTTCCTATTGGCAGATGTGCTGTGGTTGACAAATATTTTTCATAATTTGAACCAGACGAAGTTTCGGTGTGATTTTCTTTGCATTTTTATATAGATTGGTGCAAAATGTGTGAATTAAATAACTTAAAAAATATGTACGTGAACAAAGAAGTCGATATAACAACGAAAAGGATCTAGGAAAGTTTATGATCCTTTCTAATCACTTTTTGTTTTAGGTATATTTAGTATTTTCCATTTTATGATGCTTGTAAAAATATCTGGAAGGAAGAGGAAGATATAGAACACTTCCTCTGCCACTGTTCAGCTACAGCGAGGCTACGTAACAAAATTCTGGGAGCACACCTGATACCAGACCTTACATGCCTCAGAAAAGTTGAACTAAGTGACATCGCACTTCATGGAGTTCAATAAGCGAACAAACAGATTCGCTGAAAACACAAGCCCTACACACAGTGACTACCCATAATTTAACCAGCCCCTTACCCCCTGTATCCTTTCACACATCCCAACAAAACGTTTTTCCGACCGTTTACAGAATAAGAGGGGACCACAACGGGCCCAACAGCGGCCTCAGTGAAGAGTGAAAACTCACAACCAACCAAAAGTTTCCGGAAATGTTTGCGATCCTTTTTATCGTCAGTAAGTTGGACTAGATGCTTTAATGCATTTGGCTGAAGTGTTTTTTATCTTTATTTACGTTTTCACTCACATTCCAAATCTGAACGCTTTGATCCATATCAAAAATCCATACGCAAGAAATTGCGATACAATTCTGGCTCCTCATTTCTCAATTCCAAGAGCAATTTTGCGTAAGGTCCCTCCTGCTGTCGGCGGGCCACAAATTCTTTCGTCCAAACACGCCGACGTTTGTGTGGCAATTCATCCTCCTCGCTGTACGTACGCGTTCCATTTCATTTTCTATTATTACGTGCTACTCAATCAAGACTACGCCACCAAATGGAAAACTTTTTGTTTTTAATTTGAGTGACAATAGGTCTGTTCCTTTACTTTTGTAGTAAGAATGGAAAGGACTGTCAGAGACACACTTACGAAGAAGTTGGGGAACGCTTTAGTATTAATCTATGAAAAAGGACAGATACATAATTAAAATATTCAAAAAAGTGGTACGAAAAGACGTTAAAATGTCTGATAAACTCGTTGAATTTGCTAATTTACTAAAAAAAATTAGTTATATCATCTACCTACCGATGAAAGTGGTCTGGAATCGAACTTCTTGTTGATGAATCCAAGTATGTGGAGAAGTTTGTACTATGTAAAAGCATTCGACAAGAGGAAAAAGCGACACTGCATTAAGAATAACATATGGAGGAGATTGTTCCCTCTTACAGCGCGGCAGAATTTCGTCACCACTTTCCAAAAGAATCTTGAGGAAACATTTAATTTTATTTTGCCGCCTGTTTATACCATTTTAATACGCAACAAATCAAAACAAATTCACGCAAATGGGACAACAAATTTCAATATCAATTGTTAATTGTTAGCGACTGACAGCTTTTGCACTTCTTACACCAAGAAATTTGTTGAGTTAAAATTCGTAAGATTCTCCCCTACCCCTCACGCTCTCTTTTACAAATTTTTCGAGTTCGATTGAAGGGACGTCACTGAGTAAAAATTCGTAAGATTTAAATGTAAAGGAGCAGACCTAATGCCTGCAACGGATCTGCAAATGTTTTGTAAACAAACATCTGCCAACAGTGTGAACTGGCCATTTTATACCTGACAACGTTGGCAGACAAACCATCTGCAAATGAAATTGTCAAATTTTGTGACAAAACCTGTCAACCGGCATTAATGGCAACCAGGACCCCAATTCTCAAAAATTCTCGCATACGTTTATCTGTCAAAATCTCCGATGCCATGCGAAAACCTGAAATTTGCAATTTTTGAAATCCGCATACGATAATTTCTCTTCTGTGTGTTTACTCGTCTGTGTTTTCCATGAGGATTTGCATCTCGTATACGGAATTATGAGTTTGATACATAAAAAAAGTTTTGTTTTTTGATTTGTGTTTGAGAAAATACGAATCAAATTTAAATGTAAGCACTTATTGAATGGTATCCCGTCGTGTACATAATGTTCGGAAATAGTTCCATTTGTTCAAAAAAGCTCTCGGATAGTTCAGTATATTTCGATTTCGCCTAACTGCATAACTGAGAATAACTACTGCTGAGCTCATATCGCCCAAAGTAGTCACTATGAAAACACATACACATTTCTTTTTCTCCATAGAAAACAACAATTCCCAACCAATTTCAATTTCACAAACTGTCAAAATGGTTTACTTGACGTGCGTAAAATTCTACCTCATTCGAAAGGTGAATAGAATTTTCGCATAGGTGGAAATAAAACCCGTACTGCTTTGTGCTATGCGAAAATTGTAGGCGGATTTGCTCGTATACGAATTATCCCATGCGGAATTTCAGTGTTGGGGTCCAGGGCCCATGTTCTGTAACTCAAGCGATAAAAGTTCGAATATAAAACATTGGAAATTTGTTTCCAGTTTGTATTGTTTTAGTGAGAACAGGGGCCCTGGTAACTTGTGCTGATGTTGTCCAAGTCTTCTTTTGTGTTCATTGCTGTTCTTCTTCTCTCTTGTGTTCTCAAATTTTCCAATGTATATCTCCTTTTCGTTCTCTTTTCTTTGTCAAGTATTTGTGTGTTTTCGTAGTCCGGTATATTATGTCCATTGTCGATCATAAGCTGTGATAGAGTCGTGGCAGCTTTTTTCTCCTAATCACCGATGGCGAATACGGCTTACGCTAAAGACGAGACGTCAAAGGATTATAAGCGAAGGGCACACTGTTTCGGTTAAACGTCGTATATCCGAAGACATATCGTCCCATAGTTATCCCCAGTCTCCTCTCTCTAAGGTAGTTTGCTATTATCAAGTCATTTGCAGCTCATTGCGAGATCATTTTTACACCTGACAGTACTGTCAGATCTGGCAGTAAGTCTTACCACTCTCCAACTGTTTCTCATTTGCCACGATCCTTCTCTACTGTTCTCTTCTTCTTTTATCGTGGATACATATTTTGATTTCCTTGAACTAGAGTTCGTCCAGTGGTAGAAATTCTACCATTATTGTGACATGGCTCATACACAACATTTCACTCAGCATGGAATCTCTGCACAATCTTCCTAATAGAAAAAAAATCAAGGCGTTTAAGGCGGTAAAATTGATTCTTAACTATTTGACATCGCCTATTTATACACTTGAACTGGAATGTGTTATAACATCACAGGCTCATGTGATCGGCACCGAGCTTCCAACTTTACGTATTACCTAGCAACAGCAGGAAGACTGCCATAATTAGAGAGGATCACAGTCATTCCCCTCTTCCAACTCCAACTCTGCTGATGCTGCAGTCGCCGCAGAGTGTGATCTCACAAAAATACACAGGAGGTCCACTTAACCTCCTTTTGAACTGGTTCTCAACCGTAATCAAAAAAGCAACCATATAAACCTTTTACCATGTGGTAAAAGCTCATTGGGTGATTCGGGAAATGTTTTTTCTGGTACACCTGCTTACTGTAGCAAAAATATTCGCATTTCTTTATCCATGAGACATTCCTTAAGGAAAGACTTTCTAATTTTTTGTAGGAAGGGACGGCGCAGCTGGTGTTTTTCTTTTTCGGTATTCTCCTTGCCAATTGAGCTTCTTTTTGTTTTCGTGGTCATCAAATTATTTCGACTTTGTCCAAAAACAATCACAAGCAACTATGTTATTGTTCTTTTTCTTCTCTCTTTGATCGGTCCTTTTGTCAAAGGTTTATGCAAATCTGTTTCTCAGATAGCAAAGTCCAGTTCACACCGAAAGGAAGTGTCTGATGGCCTCCGTTTCTCATGTATGACTAGGCTAAAAAGCTTCCACCTAACACACGCTTTCAATCTAAGGTTACGACTGTACTATACACACAACATTCTGAATACTTTCTCTTAGGCTAAGATGGATGAACTGCAATTGTTCCGTGGCGATACTGTTCTGCTGAAGGGCAAACGTCGCAAGGAGACTGTTTGCATCGTCTTGTCCGATGATAGCTGCCCCAATGAGAAGATCCGCATGAATCGTGTCGTTCGAAACAATCTGTGTGTGCATTTATCTGATGTTGTATCGATTCAGTCGTGTCCCGATGTCAAGTATGGCAAGCGTGTACGGATTCTGCCCTTCGATGATACAACTGAAGGCGTTACTGGGTAAGCTGCACTGACAACCGACGAAAACCAATCACAAATACTAATTGCACTTGCTTCGTTGCAGAAACTTGTTCGAAGTGTACTTGAAGCCCTACTTCTTGGAGGCTTATAGACCCATCCACATGGGCGATAACTTCATTGTGCGCACTGCTATGCGTCCGATTGAGTTCAAAGTGGTCCTAACCGACCCTGAGCCGTATTGCATTGTAGCACCGGAGACCGTCATCTTCTCCGATGGTGATCCAATTAAGCGAGAGGTAAGCTAAACACGCGTTGTAGGTCGCAACAAATGTACTCCAATTAACATGTACTTTCAGGAAGAAGAGGAGTCTCTCAATGCTGTCGGTTACGACGATATTGGAGGGTGCCGTAAGCAACTCGCCCAAATCAAGGAGATGGTGGAGCTGCCACTGCGTCATCCATCGCTGTTCAAGGCGATCGGTGTGAAGCCACCACGAGGTATTCTTATGTACGGTCCACCTGGTACAGGTAAGACACTGATAGCTCGCGCTGTCGCCAATGAAACTGGAGCGTTCTTCTTCCTAATCAACGGTCCCGAGATCATGTCCAAACTGGCTGGTGAATCCGAGTCGAATCTGCGCAAGGCGTTCGAAGAGGCTGAGAAGAATTCGCCGGCAATCATCTTCATTGATGAGATTGACGCTATAGCGCCAAAGCGTGACAAGACTCACGGTGAGGTGGAGCGTCGTATCGTCTCGCAGCTGTTGACCCTGATGGACGGCATGAAGAAGAGCTCCCACTTGATTGTGATGGCGGCCACCAATCGGCCCAACTCAATCGATCCTGCATTGCGTCGTTTCGGCCGCTTCGATCGTGAAATCGATATCGGCATTCCGGACGCAACCGGACGTCTAGAGGTATTGCGAATTCACACCAAGAACATGCGCCTGGCCGATGATGTTGATTTGGAACAAATTGCCGCCGAAACACACGGTCACGTTGGTGCCGATTTGGCCTCGTTGTGTTCGGAAGCAGCCCTGCAACAAATCCGCGAGAAGATGGACCTGATCGATCTGGAAGACGATAAAATTGACGCCGAAGTGCTGGCCTCTTTGGCTGTCACCATGGATAATTTCCGCTACGCAATGACAAAGTCGAGTCCCTCGGCCCTCAGGGAGACTGTTGTCGAGGTACCAAATACCACTTGGACCGATATCGGTGGCCTGGAGAACGTGAAGAAGGAGCTGCAAGAACTTGTTCAATATCCAGTCGAGCATCCGGACAAGTTCCTAAAGTTTGGCATGCAACCAAGTCGCGGTGTATTGTTCTACGGGCCACCTGGTTGTGGTAAGACTTTGCTTGCCAAGGCAATCGCTAACGAATGTCAGGCTAACTTCATCTCGGTGAAGGGTCCCGAGCTGTTGACCATGTGGTTCGGTGAGTCCGAGGCAAATGTGCGCGACATCTTCGATAAGGCACGTTCCGCTGCTCCGTGTGTTCTGTTCTTCGACGAATTGGACTCTATTGCCAAGGCTCGTGGTGGAAATGTGGGCGACGCTGGCGGTGCCGCAGATCGTGTTATCAATCAGATTCTTACCGAAATGGACGGTATGGGTGCAAAGAAGAACGTATTCATCATTGGCGCCACCAACAGGCCCGACATCATTGATCCAGCAATCTTGCGTCCCGGACGCTTGGATCAGCTCATCTATATTCCACTTCCGGACGACAAGTCTCGTGAAGCCATTCTCAAGGCCAACTTGAGGAAGTCGCCTCTGGCCAAGGAGGTCGATCTCAATTACATTGCTAAGGTAACGCAGGGTTTCTCTGGCGCCGATTTGACTGAGATTTGCCAACGTGCGTGCAAGCTGGCCATCCGACAGGCAATCGAAGCCGAAATCCGGCGCGAAAAGGACAGAGCCGAGAACCAGAGCTCAGCCATGGATGTAAGACAATAGCCTTGCGTGACAACTGGGTACTATTTTTTAATTTTCCTTTCATGTTAAGCAGATGGATGAGGACGACCCAGTTCCAGAGATCACTCGCGGTCACTTCGAGGAGGCAATGAAATTCGCGCGGAGATCTGTCTCCGACAACGACATCAGGAAGTATGAGATGTTTGCACAGACACTTCAACAGTCTCGTGGCTTTGGATCGAACTTCAGGTAGGTTCACACACCTCTTTTACATTTGTTCACGACTACAGTTTGGGTCTCCTTTTCTTTTTTTTGTTTAGATTCCCATCGAGCTCAGGGCCATCGTCTCAAGGAACCGGTCCAAATGCTCCAGTGAATCCGCCAGGTGACAATGGCGACGACGACCTCTACAGTTAGATCTTTTTCATAGTTTATATATTTTTTAATGAAAACCAAGTAAAAGTAATCCCAATTGAATAATAAAAATAAAAGAACATTTGTATGTGGAAAGAGGCGGCCATTAAGGAACACAATAATATATTGTTACGTGTATTAGGAACACCAACAAACATTCTACCAATACCATTGCAAGAGAGAACAAACAACATTTTTACTTGGCGCATATGCATCCAAACTGAATTGTGTCTGCCCCCCCTACGTATATACAAATGAGAAACATTATTTAAAATATATAATATAATATTACAAAATAACAAAAACACACATTTGGTAAAATAAATTATTTCATTTGAAAGAACAAAAAAACATGGTGTAATGAGATTGTTTTGAAGGCGTCTGTCAACTGTCACTGTCTACCGTTTCCCATAGTCTCTAGAGTTCTGTTAATTTGACGTTTAATTATTTTAATTTAAGTTTTGTGAAATAAATAAAAATGATGGCTGATGTGTGCTTCATGGGACTGCTTCTGTTTCTTTTTTTTTATCAGCCCTATCGAGGTGTAAATTCAGTAACGCGTCACTGGCATCATGATGCTTTGCAAAATATTGGTATCAATTTCGGTGTCAAGTGTTCATTCACACCTATCATGGAATACGGCGTACTTGAGATTCACGTTCACTTTCCATATGCATAGTGAAATCCGCCGGATGAGACTGTCTTATCGACAGGTATTTTCGCTCAAAGTTGGTAGGCAAATCAGCTGTTTTACATTAAATGTCAGCAGAGATACAGCAAAGCAAATTAGAAAATTAAAAAATAAATGGATAGTATAGGTTTATAGTGGACAGAGGTGGGGACTCGCCTAGGTCAGCATACTAGATGTATACGATGATAACTAGACCCATTATCAGTATGGTGGGCGAAAGCCTCCCAGAAAACTGAGGAAGCACCTGGATAGGGTCCAAAGCTTAGCATGTATAGGAGTTACAGGTGCAATAAGGACAACACCAACATGCGCATTGGAAGTGATCCTGGGGATTTTACGGCTGGACTAATTTATCAGAAAACACGCCCTAACGGCACTTCGTTTGCATCGAGATGCGAAATGGCACAATCGTGGTACCATCTATGGGGATAGGAAGATCCTGGAACTTGTCAAAAACGAGATTAGGGAGCTGAACATGCCTATGGATGGGACTACAAGGGTGCGTATTATGGAAAGGAATCACAAAACTCGTATTGAGAACGGATTACTTCCAGGAAAAGGAGTGGTGAAATACAGCCCTATTCTGCTATTCATCGAGGGGAATTTTTCTTCAATTTTCACTGAACACTATTCTACTATTCATTCGAATTGAATTTGGATTCACCTCATCAATGTCGGTAATACTGCGTGGTATTCTCTTATTCACGTGAACGCATACATCCTATACCTACAATTCAGATCCGCATGTCAAATGATGCGGATTTGAAAGTAAATGGATTGTTTGTCTGGTTGGTGGTTGATAAAATGTAAGTAAAAACTAATTTATTGCGGGACTATTTGCTTATGAATAAAGATTATTCATTTTTAGGGGTAGAACAACAAACAGATCAATTTACAGCAATAATTTCCACAATGAATATCCATATCTGTTTGTTTATATTTTTTGTATTTAGTTAACCAAAATACTTTATCCAACTTCCAAAGATTGTCATAAATAGAGATCAAATTGAATACATTATTTCAATTTCAAAAATAAACTTCTAATGATTTTCACATGAACACGTGCTTTGAATGTCAAATTGGTTTGGATAATGTAGTTCACCCGATGGAAAGCAAAATGGAAAGGCAGAGTCAAAGGGAATCGAGTGGGTGAATCGAATGTACTACGATTCACGTGAATAGCAGAATAGGGCTGATAGTGATTTTCGCAGATGGATCCATGATGGATGGCAGAGCGGGTGCCGGTATCTATTCAGCAGAGCTGGAACTAGCCCGTCACGTTAGCCTCGGGAAACACACTTCCGTATATACCAGGCTGAGATAATTGCATTGCTGCGTGCGTTGCACTACTTGCTTGAGAGTCAGGTGGAGGGAAGAAATATCCTTATAACGTTGGACAATCAGGCGGTGATCAGACGCATGGAGCAGACAAACATCACAACATCATTGGCACTGGAATGTGTACTTAAGCTCAATAAGTGTTCATCTAAAAATGAAGTAACACTGACTTGGGTACGAGGACACAGGGATGGAAAAGAAGGCAACGAAAAGGCGGACTCCCTTGCAAAACAGGGTTCAACTGAAAAGTTGCTGGGACCAGAACCATTCTCTTCAATTGGCAAAGGAATGGTAGAACAGATGATTTACAAATGGATCACGGCAGAACACCTGAAAAGGTGGTCAACCCTGGAACAATGTAGGCTTAAATGGCAATTAAGTGGCCGACCTGCTCCACTCAAAGAAGGGTTCAAAGCATGAGTCGAGGAACATTGAAACGGGTGGTGGCTTTGTCAACAGGACATGATAATTTCGGGTATCACTTAAGGATGATGGGCCTTAGAGAGGATGATACCTGTAAACTATGCCTGGAGGAATCTGAGACAGCGGCACATATACTGTGTCAATGTCCGGCGTTGGCTGGCAGGAGAATGAAGATCTTGGGACATCATTGGGTCGAGACCCAGTGGATGAAACAGATCCTAGCGTTAACACTAGGAATTGAGCCCAGGAAGAAGAAGAAATCCACAGAGTCTCTATGGGTAAGATTTATAGTGGTAGAGAGACGAAAAGAGACCCACAATGGTGGTCTGATTCGAATATCTCTCGAAATCTGTATAATATACATATATTATATGTTTATAAAGGGTGTCCGCGAAACAATTTAAAATTAAATAATAACAGATTCACAGGTTTTTATATAATCGTTTTTATTTTAAAATAAAACATACAAATGCGGATTTATGTTTTGAAAATAATTGAAGTTAAATGTTTACCACGGAGACGAACACACTCATTTAAACGAAACACCATATTTGTGAAAACTTTTTTGCAAGTTTCTTGCGAAATTCCTCTGATTTCGTTGCGAATATTTCTTTTCAGTTGCAATAAATTTCGCGGTTTGTTAACGTAGACTTTAGATTTAAGAAATCCCCATAAAAAAAAGTCCGCAGGTGTTAAGTCTGGCGATCTGGGGGGCCATGGGATATCACCATAACGACTTATGACTTTTTCGGGGAAAATGCGCCTTACAATGTTCATTGATGCTCGCGAAGTGTGTGGTGTAGCACCATCCTGTTGAAACCATGTCGATCCGTTTACCCATTCATTGTTCTCCAACTCAGGTTCCAAAAAGTTTTCCAACATAGACGAATAGGTTTGGGAATTGACGGTTATTGTTTGGTGTCTATCGTCTTCAAAAAAATAAGGCCCGATAATTCCTTTTGCACTTATTCCGCACCAAACGGTCACTTTTTCTGAGTGCAGCTGCTTTTCATGCAATTCTTCTGGATTCTCGGTGGCCCAATATCGACAATTTTGTTTATTTACCGACCCGTCCAGTAAAAAATGTGCTTCATCCGAAAAGATTATCAGCCCTATCGAGGTATCCGTTCGGAGAAAATTCCGATACGAAAGTGAAATCCGATCGGAACTCAAATTGCGTTCGAAGTATCCGTTTCGGAACAAAATAAATAAATGATAATGAAGAATATAAACGCGTTCATTTCGCATGAAAATATTCCGCAACGAATTCGTTGTCGGAGAACTTCGGAAAAAATTGCCGTGTGGCTGTCAAAAATAAGTGGTATAACGCGGTACCACGCAATGCGACAAGGTGCGCTATATGCCATCGGAGAATTTTTCCGAAAGTTGTATCGGAACGGATACCTCGAATGGAATTTCTCCGATTTCGTACAGATCGGAGAAAATTCCGTTCCGAACGGATACCTCGATAGGGGTGCATGTTTTCATAACCCCGAGGACGAGGAAATCTGCCGAGCATGGTTCTAGCGTATGTCAACCGCAATCCATAATCACTTTGTTTAATTTTTTGAGTGATTTGAATTTTGTAAGGATGAAATTCCAAATCTTCCTTAATAATTTTGTGCACAGTCGTTTTTTTCAAATTCAGTGCTGCAGAACGTTTTCTTAGTGAAAGACGTGGATTTGCAATAACATCACGACAAACTGCTTCAATTGTTTCGTCAGTTCTCACAGTTCGCGATACACCTGGCCCGTGTCCCACTACAGGTCCTTGTTCACGAAAACTTCGCCTCCACTTGCCAATTAGTTGCGTACTAGGACAATCCCGATATACGCCGAATATTGAAATGTCTTGCGAATATCCTGCGCGCCGCCACGGGAGAATCGTTATTTTTAAAATATGCCTCTACAGCAAACGCACGATGCTCCGCCGACCAACGATCCATGGCTACTAAAATCCGCACGACGCGTAAGTGTAATGAATACGCCTCCCCCCTCCGCCGATACCCCGCTCGCCGTTTATTCAAATTCAAAGTCGAAAATTCTTTGGCGGACACCCTTTATTTTAGTAGAATATATTAAACAATGTGGAATGAGCATCCTACGACAATAAAATGCGTGCATATTAAGATCAGGAACTGCAAAGGACATAATGGAACTTTCGGACTCGACTTGAGTTTTCTGAAATGCAATTGCTATTCAAATTGTTAGTAATGTTATTAAGTAATTTTGTTTAAATAAAGTAACGTTTTCATGTTTTTGATGTGTTGAACTCACAATCTTATTAGAAAATCACGACGAAACCGCATAACAAACGGTAGGATACGCAATAAATATAGCTGCATATTTCAAATGTCAAAGTTTGTATGGGGTATTTCACTTCGATCGTTTTCTACGATCTTGTTAAACATGGCGAACACACTAACCACTAAGCCACTGCGCCTACAGACTAAGTCACATACCGCTGCTAAGCTCTCTAGCAGAGAGTTACTGGCTCTGGACGATTTGGTATGAAAGCAGCCGTCCAATGTTTTAATGTTGACCTCCTGATACTTTTCTAAATATACCTTGGCTGCAATTACATGATGTTCCCAGCATATTGGCCGCTAGGAATATTCAGACTACTAGAAGACGGGAGGAGTGCCTCATGTCTATCGTTACATGATCTTTTTGGTTGACGGTTTGATAATATGATGACCGCCATGTTCCATCTTTAATGAGGTGAGAAGCCTCTTGCTTACTATAGTTTTGTGGTATTCGATTGGGCACGCACACCCAGAGCACTTTTTTTTTTTTTGTCTATGTCACTTTTTATGTTCGTTTGGTACAAACACCCCTATTGAGGTGTTCGTTCGGAACGGAATTTTCTCCGATTTGTACGAAATCGGAGAAATTCCATTCGAGTTATCCGGTCCGATACAACTTTCGGAAAAATGCTCCGATGACTTATAGCGCACCTTGTCGCATTGCGTGGAACAGCGTTATACCACTTACTATTGACAGCTACACGGCACATTTTTTCCGCAGCTCTCCGAAAACTACTAATTGCTGCGGAATATTTTAATGTGTTTTTCTTTTTATGCTTCATTTATTTTGCTCCGAAACGAATATTTCGAACGCAATTTGAATTCTGATCAGATTTGTGTTTTCGTATCGGAATTTTTTACGAACGGATACGTCGATAGGTGTGGAAAAAAGCGAATCTGGATTTACTTCTTAGTTGTTTGATAACTTTTGGATTTTGTTTACGTTTTCGCGAAATTTTTCAACTGCATCGGGTGGACCTATTTTTCTTAATTATTTATGTACAAATGTTTAGAAATCAATCTGGACGCAAACTTCAAGATTGCTGTTACTGGAGTCAATATCATTCCCGACAGGAATGTATGTCAGTATTCAAGATTTCACCCAACATGTCTTCTGTTAGAAGATGGCTCACTCCACTTGGACGTATTAGTAGTTCGTACTAAGTTGTTTAGTTTTGTTTTGTTTATTTATATTTAAAGTCCCACACACTTAGAGGTCCACGAGGCGAAAGCAAAAGACAAATTCCATTAAATTAATATAAATAATATTTATTGCGATTGGAAAATAGGTCATTCATTAAGTGTCGAAGATGAAAGTGCATTGAATTTGCTTCTTGGCAGTAAGGTTATATTATGTACGTATGGATGCTTTTATATAATAACTCTGCACCTCATGTATGTTTTTTTGTTGTTGTTTTCTTTTACTTTTATTCTTACTTCATTACACTAATAGTAAACAATTGATAACTTTTTTGTTTTCTTTTTATTTGTATATTCATGAAAATGAATTTTGATTTTATTTATTACTAAATGGCAAGATGGACATGATATCATCATAACATGTGTATATGTACATCCAATACACACACATATTCTCTAAAACAATGCTCAATGAAATTATACAAACAAGTCTTTGATGATGATGTTGTGGTATTTTTTGTTCTCCAATAAGATGTTGTGTTTATGACATTTTGTTTTTTTTTTTTTTGATAAGAAACATTTAGCATCTACATCTGAATTGTTTATGATTAAATTTACTTATTGTATAACACAACACAACAATACAGAGTTTTTTTTTATTTATTCTTCAGTTTTAATTTTATTTTTTCTTACAAAATAAATTTGATAATTTATACCAATACATTTTCAACATATTTGCTCATCTGTTTGTTTTCTTTCATTTTTTAAATTTAATTACAGTTATTATGGTTGGATTTTGGAGAAAAATGTCCAGCACTTTCCAAAATCCTTAAATTGGTATAATATTTGTTTAGTTTTGTTTTGTTTATTTATATTTAAAGTCCCACACACAGACTAGACACCAAAGAATTATTTTATATTTTGTTGCTTCTTTGAAATTCAAATAAAACTGTGTTTATACATAAATACTGAACAAAATTTTAACACTTGCACCAATAAATATATAATAGTTACATATAGACGACGTTTTTTGTTTTTGTTTTTATTTGTTTATTTAACGATTAAGCTCTTTTTGTTAAGGGTGGAGAAGTTTACATAAATTTGTATTCCTAACATTACACATACACATACGCATACCGTAAAGCTAAACAAATTTACGTTTATTAGTAAGTTTTTGTTTTGTTTTTGTTTTTCTTTGTTTCTTGATTTATTGCTAATAAATATACAAGAATCAATACAATACAAAATAAATAATTCAATAGGGAATAATATATGTAACAACGTATTTATGAATATTGCTTTAGTTTGCTGCAATTGTTTATTAGTTTCTTCTTTACTATAATTTGCTTTAATTTACACAACGGAAAACAAACGTTAGATTCCACCCTCTTTGAAATAATGAAAGCAAAGCATTTATGTAACGAAATAAATAAAATACGTAATACTTAAGAAGGGGCGGGGCGTTAACAAATATATATAATAATAATAATAAACAAACAATACAAAGGAGTGTATTGTACTGTTTTTATGGCAAATTGATATCTACACTACAAAAAATTGGTACAGCAAAGTTTGAGCCATGATTGTTCTCTGTTTCCTTGTTTTTGGTTATTTTTATTCTTTTTTTGTTTTCTTTTTCAATAAATTTATTAAGCAAACTATATACTAAAGGCGAATTGTTGTTGAAAATTACAACTGAAAACAGAACGAACGCAAGGGGAAGTAGTGTTTTTAAGGGCAGATGCTTTATTCAAATCGTTTCAAATTTGAGTTAAATGATGGTAAATAACAATCGGGAAGCAGAAGTCTAAGAAGTCCACCTATGCAAATTTTTAACTGTCACAAATCTGGCTATAGAAACACAGGCATTTGCAATTAGAGTGACTTAGATCGCCACCGTACCCATACTGTCCAGGGTAACGGACCCTTGGATATCACTCCCAAGATACCTAGCTCAAAGTCGAACATCGTAGGTAACTAACCGAGCAGTAGACACGACCGACAGGAGAACGGTAATTGACAGGCTTGGGGTTGATGCGGAAAGCGCAGAAAAGCAGCACCAACTATTCTGTTTTGTAAGCGGACGGCACTCTACTGGCAGCAATCAAAGATCAGGTAGAGATATGCAAATAGTTGGCACGAAACACGTTACACGCGATGAAATGAGAACCACTATCAATGTCGTCAAAATTGACATACCAACCAATTTCGTAAAGTCAATGCCGACACAACGCCCTACTAGGCAAACCAAAATGGAGTAGCTTTCGCCGAGTCGTGCAAGAGTGCGTATTTAGCTTAGTGACTGTCAAGCCCCAAAGAAAATTGGCGCTGAAGTGAAAGATTATAGTTTTTATGAAGACCGAACAGGAGATGCTGGAGAATGGTCTCATTCTCCTCTCCAACCACCCAATTGGAAGAGCTACAATGACCGCAGCAATATTACTTCAAATTTTACGTTCGGTTAAGAACAGAGTATATTTTTATATCTGCAAAGGCTTGTGATGGCGTTTCGAAAATATACACTATAATCTGGGATACTTTATAAGAAGACAAAGTGCTAAGAGAGACGCCAATGTGCTGCGACTCTTCGACTCCTTGCGTCATTCGTACAAAAAAAAAATACAATTTTTGAAATTGATTTTAATTACACACTCATTTCTCAATATTGAGACAATTAAACAATTAAACATTTACCGACCTCCATTTGTTCAGGCGCAATATTTCCAAGTAGATACCTTCAGCTGCCGTCAACTGCGTTTTAATTGCCACCCTATTTCAGTTGGAGCACAGACTGCGTAGTAGTCTATGGGAAAGAATATTCGGCGTGCTTTTCATCCGTTAATAACGGATGTACTAAATTACCAATAAGGAGTGAGAGCATGAGTGCATGAATAGTACAAGACACAACTCTTGGGGCATTATGCACAAGTGTCAAAAGACGCAATGGGTTGTTAAATACAAGTCATGGCGTAATTGTACTACGAAAAGTAACGCAACACGTTGGTCACAGATTAAACAATTATGTCCAAACCGTGCCCAAATAATTAAACTCCCAAAAAATGTGCACATGAATAGCCGATTTGTGGCAAGAACATAATATATTGGCAATGAACGCCTTCAACTCAACCCGAAAGCCTTTCATTTCGAGGCAGTTATAGGAAGAAGTACATAGTCTTGATGTTTGGGAGGCACACTTTTTTTGGTATTTTAAATTTCCTGCCCAATGGCTGACACTGCGACCTAAAAGATCTATTGTATCAAGAGAAGCACACTTAGTAACCTTCAAAACGTCAGTAAAATTTGCATAAATGCACAAATGTGGTATAAATTTAGGTCTCCGTCTCACAAACATTCGTATGTAGGTGGTTTTATTTTTTTGAGCCAGTAGAAAAAGACATTTTAAAGCCGAATAGAAACGGCTGAATTGAGAAGCTTTCCCAGTTATACTATCGGCAAGAAGTGGCGCAGTGGCAAAAAGGAGTATGTGATTTGTTGGTTTCCCTACAAAGGACATAATATGTAGTTGCAAATTGTTGGCTCTCCATATTGGGTGAAACAGCCTGCTCTGTGAGACTAGCAACAACTTAAAAACAAACACTTTGGTTGGAAATTGGACATTTCAGAATCTACTTGGATGTACTCTGTACTGTACTGTACTGTACGAATGAAAGGGTGATGGCAAGTAACAATAAGAAAATTATAAGCTTACACATAAAAACAAAATAGGACGTATAACAATATTTTTATACCGCATACCGTTGCTCTTCCTGCAAGTATGTATGCAGCAATGCTGCCTCACCTCAAGGGCATAATTTATAACAATAGGACTACTATTTACTTTTAAATTCATTCAGTTTTGAAAATGATATACATTTCTATTTATAAAACAATTATGCAAAACTAAACACAAAACTGCTCATAAATATATTATATTCAGGTAAAATGAACGCTAAAACTAAATAATTATTTTTTTATATATATAAAAAATGTTTTCTTCATCAATTAGTTTATGTTAATATGTATATTCATTTGTTTACTCTACTTTAAGTTCACATTTATTAAATAAATTAGTCAATTTGTTTTGTTTTTAGTATTAGAAAAAAAAAAAGTTCAACATTGTTATTATCTATTATTTTTTGTTTATGGTTTCCTTTCCTACAATCATAAACAATTATCATTCTGTGCACCTTGTTGCATTACGAATATTATTGGTTGTGGTATTTTTTCTATTTCTTTTTTGCAGTGATATAATATAACCTCAAAATGGAACTTATAGCACTGCATTATGTAAGTGACCTCTATCAATTTGTAGGTTTCTGCTCTACACTGTGTGTTTATATATATACTCAATCCCGCCTGTAATCTATTTATTGTTCCCTTTTCAATCAAGTGTATTGAACAATTGCATTTTTCATTCTATAATCCTTATAATTATAATGATCTTTAATAATTACTGGTAATTGAATCTGCACCTCATTTTTGTTTTGATTGGAAATAACTAAAAAGCGTTGTAAATTTACTTAATTCCTTATCTAAAGTTACTGACATGCGATGAGAGTTGATCCTTTGTGGTGTTGGTGTGTATGTCAAAAATTCTATTTTATGCGTGAAGTATTGATTTTAATAAGATTTTGGAACGGTTCCCAATTATTGGTTTAATATTTGCGCGATTTTACAATAAATATTTTCTGTTTTGTTTATTTTAAATATAAACTAAGAAGAATGTTCTTATTTTTTGTTGGTTTTGCATTTTTTTAGAAACATGTTTTGTAGGTGTTTTTTGTTTGTTTTCACTATATGATTATTTCTTCAGACTTTTCATCGAATGTGATTATTGGGTATTTATCGTGTGTCAGTGATATTATTTTTACTGCCGAAGATTTTAATCAGCTGTGTTTCATAGTCATCAATGCTGCGCTTCATGATTTCCATGCATGGTCCTAACAGACGCTCAAATGCATCCACATCCAAGACTGAAATTGTTAAGAATTTTATTAATTCAGCGTTCAACAATAAAGCTGCAAATATGCTGTAAATCAAGAAAGAAATATAAAAGTAGTAAACATAAAAAAGGATGAAATGTTGTAATCGTTAAATAAAATGTTGGGTGCTATCTATCATTTTTACAACAACATGCTACATTTACAGGCAATCACGCATAGGAAATAGAATATTTAATTTTAATTCAGAAAACAGAAGGCATGGAAAAATATCTGCCTGATGCATTTCAAATTACAGTCGCAGAGTATAAAAATACATTGCGAAATATTCTGTGCGTCCAGTTTTATCAATAACCTTGGATAAATATTTCAAAGTATGCACTTTGAAACTCGATGCACATAATTTGATTTAGATTTTATTGGAGAATAGTTCACCAGTTAATATATTTGTTAACAAATTTTGAACCATGAGCTTCACAAACCCATTCAGGAATGAATAATATTGGGGACGTTCAAGTACCTAGTTTAGTAAGTCTGACAGCTGTCTAGATGTATCTCGGCTTGGATTGGCTGAAATCGGTCATATGAGCAGCTGTTTCAGTGGATGTTTATGGAGGGGTAGCCGACGAATCTAGTCAACAAATTCGTGACTGAGTACTAAGTTGACAGTTCGGGTATGTGGCTGACGAAGAAAAAGTCACGTTCCCGACCAATCTAGTTTTTGTGTTCAGGTGTGTGAGTACTCTTAAAGTTAAAAGCAATCGTATTTAAAGTTCTTCGAATTCGAACACAAAAGCAGACCGCAAACTGTTAAATTCAACGTAAGGAAATATGATTCCATTTTGACATTTGATTATTGGTTTTATCTTTTTAAAATACCTACCTATGGCGCGCGTATTTAATTGTGTGCATGTATTTAAATTTCAGAAAAACACAGAAAAACAGTTCTGTTTGTCTAAGGCGTTTTGTTCCATTCGGTGTGGAAGCACCCTTAGAATGTGGCCCCATTTATCTAATATGGTATTCGATTGGGCGCTCTCAGAACAGTTTTTATGTTCGTTTGGTACAAAAAGAAGCAAAATTTTTTTAGATTTCAGAGCACTTTTGCGAATCTAGATATTTTCTCAGATTTACCAACACAAGTGCGTTTGAGTTTGACAACTGGTGGAGGGCGTTTACGTTTTCGTGAATTTGTTCTACAGCAAAGAAAGGCATTGCATCGGGTGAATTTATTTTAGTAAATTGGTTATGTATAAATATTTAAAAATCAATCGAGGCGCAAATTTCGAATATTTTAATTTAAAATTTAACCAGTGAAAGGAAAACGCTTTGAAACTCGTTGAAAGCTGCACATATTCGAGTCGCACGAATATTATCACAAAAAAAGAGCAAGTGACGTTTTTATGTTCGATTAGCCACACGAAATCTGAAATCTGAGAGCGAATCTGAAAAAGCCCAAACGAATACCACATAAGAAATTTTATAGCTATCTGTCAAACTAGCTCACAGAAACTGTTAAGAATAAAATTACCTTACAGGCAATTGTTCTGCACACCTTCAGCATGTGGGAAAAGGATCAGATCAGACTTGGCGAACATTTTTTGAAAACGTCAACGTACAAGAACATTTTATGTCGTTTTCCATTGGGATTTTCAGATTTTCCTCTCAGATTTCAGAATTTTCGTGCCCAATGGAACATAAAACGAGATTTTTCTTTCTTTGCATTTGTGGTGGGGCGTGTTTTAAAAGTCAGCTGTTCTTAAATTTTATTTTTTGTTTATAAAAATCCATTCAATTTATATTGATATCCATTGCAGCGACAAAATGTAAATTTTTCTCTATTTTTCACAGATTGTCGTCTAAAAACGTAAATAATAAGACACTTCAGGTTTGACAAATTTCAAATGTTTTGATTTTACTGAAAGTAGGTGTAAATCTCGCAAAGAAATCAAGATTCGCAAAATTACTCTGACTCGTTTTTGGGGCCAATGGAACATGAAATCAGACACCCAGCTGATCTCAAAGCATAAAAATTGCTTGTTCTGTCTCAATGGAAATCAACATTTATGGCGTCTTCGATTGAAGAAATGAATGGCCCTTTCTATGAAAAGAGCAAATCCAGAAGTGATCTTTCTATGTTTCTGATGTTTCATTAAAATAAAAAGTGCACTTCCAGGTCAATTCTTAGCACAAAAAAAGTGTCCGGTATATTTTTAAAGAATTGCCCTGTACTCACCAACACACACTAGCAAAGTGTCAGATTTAAATGTGCGTTGGAAACACTTTTGTGACCCGAAAATAAACAAATATGTGTGCAAATCGTAAACTTAAATTGAAATACCTTTATATTGATTTGGTTGGACTATTAAAACATTCATATTTACTGTAGAAAAAAAATGAATTTCCTGGCAATTCTCTCGGATCTTCAATGAAACACCCCATAATTATGCCATTTCAGCAGCGAGAAATGTCAGAAATGATGAAAATTAAACCACTTGGAGTATAATCTCAGATCGCACCATTATATAAAATTATAAATCACCCAAATCACGCAGAGAAAAAGGCAGACCCACTTTTACTTCACCGATTTTAGCTAGATTACAACATTTATATAATAAAAATGATATATAAAATAATGTACAAACCTAAAAACAACAAATTTTAACGGCTTCAAAATCATAAACATCACCAGAGAGATTCACACACATGTTAGTAGAAAATTGGTTTTGTTTTACAAATTATACACACAACACATGCTGGGGATATTATTCAACAAAATAAATAACGATTAGCTAAAAGAAAAGTTAATTAGTACTCAGTTTTAGAATGCGGTGTGCGCCAGTGTATTTTGTGTAGGAAAACGTACTTCAAAGTGCAGTATTTTGTGTACCAAGTGTAAATTGTCGGATTTGTTTGTGCAGTGTCAAAGCAAATAAATGAGGAAATTTGTGGATATTAACAAACAAAAAAATCCCTTACTCCTTCCGATTGTTATGAACTGTGTTGCATCTGCTGCAGCATAACTTTGAGTCATACCAGTGCCATTCCCATATACATTTGCATGCGATTCTGTTTTTTTTTTTAATTCTTTTAAAAAGATTTTGCGAAATCTTACCATGAGTATAATTTTAGATTTTAATCATTTGGCCAGATCAAAGGAAATTTTGTCAGATAAGACTCCACGATATGAGATTTTTCAGTGCGAGTGTTTGTGTTTTCTCTTTTGAGGACCTAACCCAATATATATTTTTTTTTTTAATTGAAAATTTAAACACCCCCCACAACAAAAATGTTGACGCTTCGTTTTGTCGAATTTATTAAATTTAATTTAAAATAAAGAAACAAATCTATAAACATCTAAACAAAATGGAATATAAATATGTTAACTAACAGCATGTATTCTTCATCATTAAATTTTCCAACGTTTCTTCGTATACGTCAATATTTCGTTTCATTACATCCACAAGGAATCCAAGCAAACGTTTAAAAGAAAATTTATCTAAAACTAGAATGAAATGTGTCAGAGATAGAATGGTTATGCCGGTTATGCGGATACAGTCGAACCCGCTTAGATGTAATGAGAAAAAATCGTTTCTTTAATTTCAATTAACCGGGTTTTTCATTTAAACGGACTTCGGATAACTGAAAAAGTACACGGGGACAAATTAAATTTTTCATATAAGCGGGGTTTTCAATTAAACGAGTTTCAAATAAGCGGGTCCGACTGCACTTTTTTATGAAAGCAGTTGATGAAACGAACACATGTCAGTGTAAATAAATTAAATAACAGAAACTTTAATATATCCACTATCCGATTATGTACAGATAGTTTGAACAGTAAACTCTTACAGCCATATAAATAAATGAATTTGCACACGTTAACGTCGAAAAGCATAGCATATCTTGCAGCAACTGCTGTGCAACTACTTAACAAGTTTACAAGGATCGGCTTAGCGTTTTAGAGGATATACGGTGCCCGATCTGACAAAAGGCAAGAGCAGTCAAACTCTCGCTGTCAAGCAGCCTGATAGTCTTAACCTATAGGCGAACCAATAAATAAAACCAATGAATCCTAACAAAGCTGAAGCAGCCATAGCGGGTCTTGTATCTGAGCTGTTTAAGACTGTAGGCTATCACTGAGGCCCGTTCGCTGATACTTCATAGCGAATTAAGTTCCACTTAAATACCTACTGGGTTCATTTTTCTATATCATAAACTGTCACGTAAGATTTTAAGCCGAACTTAAATCGCTATGAGTAGTATCAGCAAACCTTAGCCTTGTCCTTAGTTGGGTAATACTTATTCGCTTTGTCAAAGTTGAAAAAGGCACCATTAGTTAGAACACCTCAAGGTCGATGTAGGCACTCAAAGAAAGATCTTTCAACTTTGGAGAAAAAAAGTGCGAAGTAGACAGGTTAACGTATCAGGCACTGTCTACGAACCATGAGAGATAAAAACGTCGCCAAGAACTTTAAGTATACCAAGGCTCTGGTACTAAGTTTGCCAACGACGTCAAACGTAGAAAACCACTAAACAATCGTTTCAAATATTGCGTTTGGAGACAACTATTTAGCAACTCTCTATGGAGGCGAACCAAAGAGACGCTTTACGAGACTCTCATCATCCCCGTCCTGCTGTATGGTGTAGAAGTGTGAACTTTGTGTGTATAAGTGCACCTTCAATATATACAAAAGTTCTACGTCCTAATCTGAAGTCGAATCGCCACATCCGTGAACGAGCTACACGTGCACGGAATTAAGTTGGTTTTACATGTGAAACAAAAACAAATTCCGTCACGAAATGCTCGTGCACGGAGGACGCGATTCGACGCCCTGCATTGAAAATGAATGAAGAAATAGATTAATCGACGTTTTAGAATTAGGTACAGCTATCGCAAACAACTATCAGATTGATGTACCTAAGTAGATGTACAAAACACAAACTTATCATTTTTGTCGATCTTGTCATAAGCTATGTACAGTACATATTCATAGCAACTATATATACATATTTGAACAAAGAACATACATATTTTTATACTTCAAGCAGAATATAAATAAATAATACATACAAAAAATCAATAGACATAAATATGGCTGAATGCGTAAGTACAATACCTTAAGAAGAATTGTTCGATCTCAAATCTAGACTAAAGCACTCTTATTTTATAATACAAATATTATTTTAAATTCGTTAGCTTGAACTCCTTATAGGTTTGGTTTACATTATTGTTCGTGTTAATGATGTATTGGAGTGTAAGACTAATTGTTTAAATGAAAAGTTTTAAAATCTGTGATTTGCTATGTCCAAGCGTAAGTCGTCGTCTAAGTAGGGGTAATTGCGAATACCACGCTTTAATAAGTTAATACATTTGCCCAAAAGTCGCTCAAAGCATCCAGTCTCTAAAACTACAGAGCGTGTAAATAAAAATCAAAAGAATGGGGAGGAAAAAAACAAAATAAAACGATAAATAAAAAAATCAAATCAAAATATTGTTAATCATAAATTGTATAAGCGTGAATAATAGTAATAAAAAATAAAGGCAGTAGGTAATGCCCATAAAAGCTTTGGGAATGTGTGGGGGTTGGTTTTTGGGTATAATCTACAAATTTGGGCGTGGAATTGAGCGCTGGATTAAGGGAAGTATATTTGGATTACTAAAATATAAGTATAAGTACTATTACAAAAAAATTGAGACAAACGACATAACGAATTCTAGGTTTCTTTTCTATTTTTTTTTTTTACAACAACAAACAGCAACTAAAGGTCACGTTACAGTTTGATGATTAATGTTCGACTTACATGCAACCTTAATGTCATCGATAGCATAAACAGATGCTGCCCTGGGTCGATGTGTAACCAAAGCCAATTCTCCAAAGTATTGACCTTTGCTTAGTTGTGATACCTCAACTTCTCCACCATCCTGTTCTATTCGAACGGACACCTTGCCCAATTCGATGAAGTACATGCCGTCAGCAACGTCCCCTAGAAGAAAGTGATTTTTAATAAATTTGATATATGTTTCGAAAGGATATACAAAAAGGAAAAACATGAAGAACCTTTCAAACGAATGTATGCCACAGCGACTTTTTCGACTGTTTCCAAGCCGCTTTTGTCGAATGTCAATTGGATTACTTTTTAAATATTCAAAAATTGATGTTCGACATTATGCAGTGACTGTGAAGATTTTCGTTTCCTGGAAAATTTACCACACGTAATCTGACAGTCATGTCACCTGTCTTATGGTATATTGAAAAACGAATATTTGGCTCTGCTCTGTTTGTTCACTGGTTGGCGTAAGAGGTGGGGAGGATTTATATTTTTTGTGTGTTTTCTTGAGTGTCAAAAACTGGCAAATAAAGGGATGTGACATGTGATGGGCGAAAAGGGTTTTTCCTTTCCTGTCGTATAATGGTTCCTTGGGTGTCATCAATAGACTATGGCTCAGTTGTATACGATTTACTGTGAAGAAATAAACTAATGGGTGTTTGCTTTCAACCTGTTGTTGCCAGTTACGAATGTTATTTGTTGGATAAAGATAAAGTGAATGACGAAACCGACAAAATAGATTAACAGCGAACATCGAACATTGAACCTGTGCAAGTCAAGGCTGACTTTAATCAAAGTGGATTTTGCAACTGCGGGTAGTTAGCAAATGACTGTGTTAACTGATGGGGCTTTTTGGTTGAGGCCCAGTCCAATTTAGGACCTCATAGCGCCTTGGTTGGTTGGTTTATGTGACTTTTTTTCTCCCCGTTTTCCTGTGAAAACATATTTAGCACATGAGCACCGTTAGGGCTATGGGCAATTCCGAGGGAAAAAAAATTCCCCCTTAACATTTTTTGTTCACTTGAAAATGTTCCTCCTATAGCGAATCACCATCGGAATTCATTTCCCCGGAATTTTTCGAAAATATATTCGAATGCATTGACAGTTGTTGTCAATTGTGATTTATTCAATTGTCAGTTACGCTCATATTTGGGAATATTTTGCAAATATTTGTTTGAAACTAATTAATTTCGTTAATTTGAGTAATTGCAAAGACGCGGATTGGATTTAATTGTAATGTAGTGAAGAAAGTGTTCGATTCGGAAAAATAGAAAACAAAGTATAAGAACATTATAAAAAATGCACAGCGGAGCGTTTGGATTGCTGGCCGAGGAACAAATTCAACAAGAAAAAATTTTTGTGAAACTGAACAGAAGAACTTTAAGAGATAAATCCAATGGTGGAAACAAGTTACCATATCACTGCGGCCACGAGTGGGCCTATTGTGATTTCCTCCACTTAGAGCTCGCTCATGATACTGGACTTATTTATGAATCCTAGTAGACCTTTGAGCGCGCTGTCAGATATGTCCTCTGCCCCAAGGTAAGGTTTACCTAGGTGGTGTTGACGTAATCCGACTAGACATTCACAGTGACACAGTATGTGTTCTGCTGATTCTTCGTCCTCGTTGCATAGTCTGCAAGTGTTGTTTTGTATTGTTCCCATAGCCATGAGGTGTTTTTTGACTTGGTAGTGCCCTGTGAGGAACCCTGTGACTCTACGAATCTGACTCCTTGTTAGGTTTAGGAGTTGTTTTGTTCTTGAACGGTAAGTAGTTGGCATGAACATTTTACCTTGTCTGTTACCTTCAGTGTTTGTCCAGTAATGACTTGCTTTGTTTTTCAGCCAGGTTTTAATGTGGAATTTAGCTGTGCTAAGGGGTAATCCACAAAATGGTCTTGGCATCATAAAGGTAGATGCTGATCCTTTCCTGGCTAGTATGTCTGCTATTTCATTGCCCACATGTCCGCTGTGTCCTGGCACCCAAATGAGGTGTACTCTGTTTGTGCTGGCTAGCGATGTGAGTAATTGTAGGCAATCCCATACTAGCTTTGATGTGATTTCATAGCTATTGATAGCCTGTAGTGCAGCTTTGCTATCAGAGAGAATATATATGTTCTTGTTTGTTATGGATTTTTTTAGATTTTCTCTGTGTACCATACATGAGAATCTTTGGCAAATGTGGGTTTATTCTGTTCCCAGCTCTGTCGATTTGGGAATGTAACTTTGAAGTTTCGGCTGAAGTTGAATTTCGGTAGACAGTTGTCTATTATGGTAATTCCAAGTATTTCATCTTTTTTCAGTTCCATAACGATGTCTGGAAGGATGAGCTTGGAGTTTTCGGTGTTTTCAGATATGAACATGAGGGCATTTGTCATAGCTTCTTTCTGTATCTGAAGATGGAGGGTGGAAGATTTAGGATAACTTCCAACGCTGCAGTGGGAGTTGTTCTCATTGCGCTCGTAGTGCATACACAAGCTAGTCTTTGGAGTTTATTGAGCCTGACTTGTGTTGACTTTTATTTAGTTTTTTTTTTCACCATACTGGAGCTGCATAAGTGACAATTGGTCTTGTTATGGCTGTGTAAAGCCATAGCATGAATTTGGGGTTTATACAAGGTTTATACAGTAGAAATTAAATAGCGTTGCAATATAGTTATCGCATTATTCGTTCCTTAATAGATTTCACCAGTAGGCACCGTGACTGGTGTGCGACTAAAGTTGCCAATTGACACTTTGTTAGAGCTCGCCACAATTTGTTACTATTTTAACCCTTTTTTTAAGTTAAGGAAGACTCTCCTCGTTTTTCCAAATGTTCTTATTTCCAAATAAAAACCTTTCAATTGTAACGCAGTTGCCTATCACAACACTATTATACTGTTTAGCGAGCCAGTGCTTGTAAAATATCGTTCAAAAATACTAAATGTGGATAATAGCTTCATAAATGACACTTGTTTCGTCATTGACTCTTTTTCTTGCGTCTTTTCATAATTCTGCACGGTTAACTGCCACTACAGGGTCAATAAATGTTCAAATATCTGCTGGATTTTCTCTCAGACAACCTGTCAACAATAAAAAAAACCATTCGCCACTCCTGCCATCATTAGCAATGTCGCGACTTTCATCATATAAATAAATCCATCATTTCCAATCGTTAAAAAACGGACTCTAAACAAAATACTTGCATGACTAAAAATTGTTTCTCTCTGTTGTTTGAAGTATACCAAGTACCAATCCTACGCCAATTCAATTTTCTGGGTTTAAATCAACCAATTTTAATAGTAGAACGCAAAAGACTTCTAACTCCCATAGAAACTGCTTACGTTTTGAATTTCCACCTACAAATTTACGAAGGACATATTCCGAGGGGAATCTCATCGAATTCCGTGGGGAATTTTAGTTCACGACACCAATCTGTTCCGGGGAAAATGTTACCCTTTTTCGAAATTCATTGACGATACCTATTTTTGAAAAATGGGAAATATTTCGGGGGACATTTTTTCCACCATAGTCCTGATTAAGGGAAAGGAAGGTTGTAATTCAAAACCATCCCGTGGAGAAATTTGATGAGCGCCTCTTAGAGTATGAATAAAAATTAAGCCTTCAGGTTTCACTTATTTCGACATGGAGTAGGTACTAAATCTTTTACGTATAAATATTCGATCCAATTTGTCCAAGGCCAAGCTTGTTATTTATTATCATCTTCCCTTTGACACGTGTCTGTTCAATTAACATATTAACAGTGAACAAATGGACATGTTCGCAAGCATTTTTTGCACCATCCCCAAGCCAACCAAAGCCGATAATTCAAGAGATTCCATAAATACACTCTTAATGCGGACCGTTTATCAGTTACATTTGTTATTTACACACTAATAAACACAATAAAACTCACCTTGCTTAATTACTCGTTCGTCCTTCTTATAGTGCTTTGTGATTAGAGCGTCGGCTAGGTTCATCCGTTCGTAGCTCTAAAACAAGAAATAGATTTAGAAATTAAGCTCACACACATAATGGAGATCCACAAAGGAAAAATTATTTATATGCGAATGCACACAAGTATACTATCAGCCAGCAGGACCACCAACATCATCACAAGCACCACCTGTCCAATCCCGACACCATATTTACCTGTAGAGCCTTTAACATCGGTACACTGTCCAGCAGTGTTTCATACATTTTTCGTTTTTTAAATGCGGATTTCAGCAGGATACGACGGAAGGTTTGTCGGTCCATTGCCCATAGTTGCCCTTCTGTTTCTGCTTGTATAGAGGCAGCTCTATTTTTAGTACGACGACGATGTTGGCCGGGGTGAAAAAGGCAGAAAAAAAAAAAAAACAAGAAGAAAGTTATTAAATCCCAGTGATATAGACTATGGCAGGCATACACGGCCTGGGAAATTGTAACATTAAAGGAGATGTGTACCGTTGGATACGCGCGCAAAAAAAACACACCATCCTATGTGTATATATGGTACATATATATACAGAAATTGTGTTAGGCAGGATACATATAGGATTTGGAGTGCTGTTTTCCACGTGAATTCACAGCACACAATCTCCTTATTTTTATGGGGCTGGTTCTACTCTCTTACCTGGGCATATTGTACAAGAGGGCCAATTCACCGAAGCTTCCGTTGCCGTTGTAGCTGTGGATATGTTTGTCGTTGACGTAAACGTTATATATCCCACTGCAAAGGAAAATCGAAACAGAAAAAAAAATTATTGATTTTAATTACGTTCCTTGTTGTTGTTTTTGCTGTTGTTGTTGTTGTTGTTGTTGGCGACTGATGGCTACACGTTTGAGAGGTAAACATAAATGACTCGAGACCAATCAACTAAACCCCACTACTGTAGTATTTGGGTGCCATCTGCCATGCCATAAGTAGCCGAGCGCCTATAAATAGCAACAGGAAAGGCATTCGGGAAAAGGATAGCAAATTGTAGTCATTTATTTATTTTAGGG
Source organism: Cheilosia urbana (assembly GCA_946477585.1). Lineage (NCBI taxonomy): Eukaryota > Metazoa > Arthropoda > Insecta > Diptera > Syrphidae > Cheilosia > Cheilosia urbana. Next base: position 28,113,621 of record OX297856.1, read on the forward strand.
CAACCCGGACTCGGCCCATACCAGATACCAGCTACAGGCATGTGGGGTGTAACGATTAAGGTTGTTCACCTTCTAATTATGACGATTTGTTGGGGAATTTGTAAATTTACTTATTTATGGCCCAATTTGGGAGCGATCAATTTCATTATCTAACTTGAGGTGATTAGCAAGAGAAATTGGGTTCCCAAATAGGTTTCATTAGATTTCAATTGTGAAGGTGGCGTGTGAATGGAATGTAATCTCTTTGATACATATTATAGGAGAGAAACTGACTCCTTAAATCAGCAGCACATTATTCGCGATGCTATGCCATTAAGGCCCGTTTGCTGATAATACTCTTAGCGATTTAAGTTCCACATAAAATCTTATGTGACAGTTTAGGAGATAGAAAAAGTAGCCCATAAGGTACTTAAATCGCTATGAGTAGAATCGGCAAACGGGCCTTAGAGACCGGTTAAGTCTCATTAAGTATGCATGCCGTATGCGGTATATGTGTCCATAACTAAGCTTGATGGGGAAAATCATAATATTCTGTGGCTTGGGTAACCTTTATTCGATTACACCCTTGGACTTGGGTATAATCCCATCAGGAAGTTTATTTGTACAAGATTCCTCTCCGAGCAGATTAAAGTTTAATTCGGTTTAGTTACGACAACTTCGAGCAACGATAAAGCAAAAGTTTTGTTAAAAGAAATACTTTCGATAGCTTTTAGTCGTTTGATGCTTAAGTTTACTACTGTGGCGGGACTATCCAACTACACTGTCCGGTGATGCAGACAAATAAGGGAATAGAACGGATAATAACTATTGCCAGCCAGCAACCAATATTGGTGGAAGGGGTCGAATCGCCTCATTCATGAACGAGCCAGATTCACGGAATTAAGCCGATTTTACGTACGAAGTAAAAAAAAAAAATGCGCCACATATTCCTCGTTGAGTCCAAAACCATGTTCATGGAAGATCCAGGATAAGTTGCGCTTCCGGTTGTCTAGATCTAGACAAATCTCACTGGCTTCCGCAATACCTTGATCTTTGATACAAAGGTTCGTTCTTTTTTGTCAACCGTATTTTGGCATATTTTCGTCGCTGCCGAAAAGTCATCACTAAGGGCCGTAACCCATTCAACGAAACCTTTGCTTTGATGTAAAGTGACGTGTGCCGGGGGCTGGGGCTAACAAAGGGGCGTTGCAAATAAAAAATTGGTGCGACTGTATCCAACAGTCCCGAAATATGTGTAAACACCGTGCATGCGGTATGTGTGTGGCTTGATAAACGTCATTGAGAAAAGAGGGAATTGTAATAACCGTATTCTTGATATATTATGAAATAACAAAAACATGCTTTATTTCACATCAACAAAAAGCTGAAATTAATATGCCCCAGCTCATAAATGTATGCAATGATAAAAACATATGCAATGATAAAATGTATGCAATGATAAAACACAGTGACGCATTTCCGTCCCCGCAAGTTAAATGTGTGGAATTACTCCACCAGATTCCAATAACGCGCGCTTAGATGTTTACACATCAATAATGACAAGAATGACTGGAGAGGTCTACAATCAAGTGATGAGGAAAGAAAATTAGTTTCTTTGAGGGGGAAAAGATAAAGTTTAAGAAGTGCATGATTAAAAAAATAGAAAGGTGCAACTTCAAAAACGGTGTAACGAAGATTTACAAAAAGAAGGCGTCCAGTCTACAAGACAGATAGTAACTTCTGAAGCAAACTTTACAATACCTTTTCAAGATCAACGTATATGCCTGACTCCCAAGTTAGCAGAGATTTGTATATGATTCTGGATGGAGCAATCCCGGTGGCAATTGATCCCAAGTCTTTGAAAAAATAAAAGTCGAACATAAAAATTGGAGCAGTTTCAATACCTAGCCGTACAAAGGGACTCTTCGAAGTACATTTCTTCATCGGCATTAGGACTTTTCGATAATATAGGACCGTGTGATCATTGGCTTATCGGTCCAATTATTTCAGCCAAAAAGAGAACAATTCATGGAGAAGTAAAAACAACTCATCTCCAAGGTTTAGTCGGAAGAAAGGATCTTTTATGTATGGAACTTCTGCATCAGAAAACCCTCTAAAATGCTTCATCTATAAAGGCATCAGTCACCTTAACGTTTCATATAAGATTCTCTCTGCAGTAATCTGTAATCGACCATTTGTAGACTAAATAATTGGCCCGTACCAATGCAGTTTTAGTCCTGACTAAATAGTAACACTAGCACAGATTCTTGACGCGACGGACTCTATGAGTTGGCCTAATACGACAGCATTAAGAATGATGCAGATGGAAAACGCTGGTTTACATCATTAAGGTCGGAGACACATTCACAAAACCTTTAACCTTTAATTGGGTTAGACAAGTCATGAAGATGGGCTGCAGGAAATAAGGCCCCAAAAGAGAAAATAAAATAAGGCCCCAAATTTGTGGTGTTATTTCATAATGAAATAATACCCCAATTTCAAATATGAAATAAGGCCCCGCTGCGATGTAATAAGACCCCCCAAAAAAATGAAATAAGGCCCCAAATTTAGGGTCCCCTTCAGGGGGTAGCAGGGGGGCAGCATGCCCCCTATACGTATTCCATGTCGGAAGGGCAACAATTAACAATAAAAAAATAGTTTTGGGGACTTACTTCATTTCTAATACCCGAAATTTTATTAAAAATCGTTGTTTCCTCATTTCGCAGAGCCATGAAGATGGTATAGTCCGTCCAAAATTAATTGAAATTTTCACGAGCAGATCTCTTTACACGAGATATTTTGCTCGCTTTGCGACACAAAAAAAAGAGTCTTGCAAATCAAGCTAAAAAAAAAAATGTTTTTACTTTAAACAATTATTATACCCCTACTTCCGAAAATGTCTCTATCGATCGACGATCGACTGGTTTCAATTTCAACATATGGCAAAGAATACACATTTTTCCACCACAAAGAAAAAGGAAATTTGGGAAAATTCTCACCTCTCAAATGTTTATGGATGAACATTTGAGTTTTGTGTTAATTGAGTAGTAGGTAGGTATCGTATTTAACATTTTTGTTTGTTTTTTAAATGGTAAAAAATGTAAAAGTGGAGAAAAGCACTATCTACAAAAATGAGTCTAAGAGAAAATGTCCCCTGAAATAAATTGCTCAAGGGAAGTTTCAACTCCTTTTGGACGGAGTATAAAACTGAAAACGTGTTGTAAAAAAAGGAAAAACGCACCTTTGACGAATTGCACAAAGGATCGTAGTAAACAGCTATTACTGGAGGTAGTTTCGGGCTTTGTTTACCTCGGCGCCGATAAAAGCTTTGAAAATGACAACGACTCAAAAATGAAGCAAAAAATAGCGATTTCCAATCGCTGCTTCTTTGGCAATTGAGTATATACTAAGGCATTGTCTTAGAAATGCCAAGAAGACTACACAGAGGATCCTTTTCATCCCGGCATTGCTCTATGCCGCGAAGGAATCGTCATTACCGAAGGCGGATAAAGACATCGGTTTGGCGTTGTTTTGAAAGCATAAATCTTCGAGTTATTTTCGGACCCGTTTAACTTGGTAAAACAGATTTAACAGCGAACTCTATACGAGCTGTATAGACGTATATCAAAGAAGTAAGACTAAATCATCTGAGATGACGATGGCATGTAGATCGATGGGTCTTTGGTGACAACTCGGAGGGAAAACTCAAGTAGAGGACTAGAATTATTTGTACGTATTTAACGAAAAGAAATGAACATATTTTTTTTATTGAGGTGCAGCAACGCATGGCGGTTATTCGCTTTAGGAAGTCGGATATCCACTGTCAAATTTTCAAAACCACTTACGATTCAATCACATAAAAGTTATCGCCATCATTTCCTTGGCGAATGATATATTCTTGAGGTTGCACTCTCTTCTCAAACATAGCGTCCAGCACTTGATTCATCTGAAAACAAAGAGAAACAATAAATAAAATTACAAAAATATTGAAATAGACAGTAGGTGGATTATAATTCATTCGAAGGGAAACCTATAATCCACAAAGTGGATTCAAAGTGACCGCACAAATAGACAACAATTTTGATGCCTATATTGCCCCGGAGGAGCTTTCCATTTCATTTAAATAATAAAATAACGTTGGGCGATTATTCCTTCAATTTGTGGAACACACAATACCAATTGTGTTCAGTATCCAAGCAAGCAGCTCAAATTTCATTCATTTGTAATGGGCAAACGAAAGTTATTTGCAATTACATTTACCCAACTGACCAGTGGTTTGCAAAACCCTCGCATACTTGCACTCTGTTGTACAGAAAATATCTCATTATAATGGATCAATTGTGAAAGAGAGAAAACGTGTCCAACCCACGACGTCAGTAATGCCCCAGAGGAATATCGAAAAAAATATTCTACCAGTTTCGAGATCTAATTAATTTCATTTCCTTAATCTTCATCAGTGTATTTTGTGCATGCTCCCATTGGTATCGTTTAATTGTAAACATCATTACATCCAACTGAGTTCAAAAGGGATGTACCATGTACGCACGTCTGTCGTAATTGACTTTTCGGAATTTTAATTGTAACTTTGATGCCAACTGGGGAAGAAGCATCAGTTCCCCGGACCTATGCCAGTCAATCCGGATATTAGTTCTCGCAAATAAGTGGGTAAAATTGGCGGCGATAGATATATATTCCCTTTGGAAACTCTACCCGTTCCCCTCTGCCTCTGTACCTAATTGAGTACTCCCGACTAAGGCAAATGTTGGTGGCGTAGTATAATAAACATTTTACTTAATTTACGCTGTGGGACGGTAAACCAATTTTCAACCTTTGATCTTTTTCTGTTTTAGTGAAGTACGAGTATGAGGGTAGTTGATAATTTGTGTTGCACAGTGACGCAAGAAACAAATTAAAAGCAGAATTATATTTAGTTTTTTTAATAATTACAGACAATAAGACCAGTAGCCATTAAGCCGGCTTTTGTTGAAAGAGAATGGCATCCAGTTCGTTGTCAAGCTATTTTGGAAACAATCAAAATTTCGGATCATCGGTAATGACCTCTATTGGCGAAAACTTTTCATGATACAGTCCCATTTGTGATACGAATAACAGTCGGAAATGTCGAAAATGTCATCAACACAGCGTACCTGCTGAAAAAAACTGCCTAAAAAAGGTATAAAAAAAAAAAAATGGCACAGATAATAAATGCGGCGCTCAGACTAAGGTATGTTCCACGTATGTGGAAGGTCGCGAAGGTTATTATTGTGCCTACGCCGGGCAAATTGCCCAGTGAAGTAACGTCATATCGGCCGATATCTTTGCTTCCAATCCTATCTAAGCTATTCGAAAAAATACTTCTAAAACGACTCCATCCGATTCAAGAAGAAAAGACACTGATCCCAAACCATCAGTTTGGATTCAGAAATAAATATTCAACTATAGATCAGGTCCACAGAATAACTGATATAATAGAAAAAGCTTTAGAGGAAAAACAAATATGCTCTGCCATCTTCCTTGATGTAACACAGGCTTTTGAAAAAGTCTGGCATAAAGGATGTCCGTAAGCTACAAAAACATCTCCCAAAACAGTCCTATGAAATACTTGAGTCATATTATAATGGAAAGAATATTTAAAATTTAGCAAGAAGGTGACTACTCCGCATTGAAACATATCAAAGCTGGAGTACCGCAAGGTAGTGTGCTGGGATCCGTATTGTTCCTCCTATACAGACACGAACGACCTACCACAAAATGACGAAACTACTGTTGCCACCTTTGCAGATAATACTGCTGTACTTGCAGTAGGAAAAACCGTACAGGAAGCAACAGAAAAACTGCAAAGGACAGTAAATGATATATCGAATTGGGCCAAAAAATGCCAAATAAAATTAAATGAACTGAAGTTTGTTCATGTTAACTTTACAAATAAAACGTACAACACATACCTGTGTATACATAAATATTAAAGTAGTTCTGCATTCGAACTCAGCTAAGTACTTAGGCTTTGACTTTGTTTTGCGCTGCAAAAAACATGTCAAGAAAAACCGTGACGAACTTAACATAAGATATAATAAAATGTATTGGCTCATAGGGAGGTATTCATGCCTCTCAATTTACAATAAACTGCTTCCCTACAAGCAAATATTAAAACCAATTTGGACATACGGCCTCCAGTTATGGGGGTGCACAAGTAAGACAAATCTTCAAAGCATACAATGCTTTCAAAACAAAGTAGTACGGAATATTATTAATTCGCCGTGGTACATAAGTAATGCTGATCTACATAGGGATCTTAGAATTGAAATGGTAAAGGACGAGGTTCGGAAGGTCGCAAGAAGACATGAAGTTAGACTTCGCAACCATACTAATTTAGAAGTAGTCCAACTACTAAATAATAACAATTTAGTTCGAAGATTACGTAGAATAAAACCTTTCAAACTAGTTACCTAGCTAAAAAGAAAACATAATCACACGCACAAAGTGGTAATGATTTAAAAAACAAAAGGTAACAAACCAACGTTACCTCCTTAAAACAGTACATAAGTAGATACATAAGTGCATATTAGAAAAAATAGCTTATTAGTCTGACGACTAGGTGCGATTATTGGAAGGATGGTAACATCATGCCTTCCCTGGGTATTTTTAGTGGGTGTTTCAAGTCCCACACTATCGCAAGGCTCGCAAGCGATGTCTTTCAACGATTTTCACCTAGCTACACGCAAAAAAGAAAAACAGCGTACCTACAACGCTTCGGTAAAAAACGATCCATTTCCAAACGGCAAATGACGATTGTTTGCAGCGCCACGGTTGTTCAATTGAGGAACCAATTATACACATCAGAAAAGAGCACGCATGCAAAGAAAAATTAAGCAAAAAAAAAAAGAAGCATTTTATGGAAGTGCGTTTGTAGCTATCGGATAAAAGTGTATAGGTAAAAAAAAGAAACCCGCATCCTGCAAGAAAAACACGCAGGAATAAAACTGTGAACTATTTCAGTTTGGTTCCATTTTTTGACTTATAATTTGATCCGCAAGGTTGTAAGTATGAGAAAATGAATAAGTTCGTTTTTTTTAGCCAACTTTATGTTTAATTTAGTAGGCGCAGTGGCTTAGTGGTTAGTGTGTTGGACTACTAAGCGAGGGGTCTCAGGTTCGAACCCCGAAAAAAAAAAACAAATTCCGACATAGGGTGTTTTTTCCACTACGCTACCTCTCGCGAACGTCTGACAAACATCCGAGAGTATAAATATCTTGAAAGAGCTTCTCAATTAGCCGTTTGCATTCGGCTTAAAATTGTAGATCCCTGCAATTCGTTCCAAAAATGAAAAACTCACGCAAAACGATCGGTTGTGAGAAGCTAGGCCTAGGGTCCCTCCGGACCCGTTGTGCCAACTATTTATTTTATGTTTAATTTATTGATAAATTAGTTTAATTATTTACAAGCTATATCCTTAGCTAAAGATTGGGGAAAACTGTTTAATTTATGTGGGCCAACAAAGCAAAACAAGAAATTTACGCTTTCCTTTTGCGCATGGCTATAACTGGAGTCTAAAGTTTATATTTGTTCGCACAATATAACTGATTCTAATTCGCAAAATTCTGTCCATCTGTCTGTCTGTCCGTATGCTCCTGAGGAGTACAGCCTAAATTGTTGGATTTAATAAAAAATACATATATATATACTTTTTTCTCTAGTTAACTATTAACAATTTTGACTAAAATGCATACTTGAGTAAAATGTATGTTTCCAAAATTATTGCGTCCTTATTTTTAAATGCAAATTACCGAAAGCTAATTTTATCAAAGCTCACATCTTGAAAACCCCATTTTCGATCAAGATAAAGCTTTAAAAACCAAATAAGGCTTACTTCCGATCCATATTTTGTACTCAGTTTATTCAGTTCTCAAACTAAATATTGCAAAATTTGTTACTGTTTTGTCTGTATAATTTTACAAGAAAACACTCGTGTGTCCTTGTATTCAAAAATCGTGTAGGTAAAGTGTAAGAGCTCATACAATAGTACAGTAGGCGCTTACTCTCTAACCAGAACTTGAGAAAATTGCTTGTTACTGTAAAACTTTTAAAAACTCACTTTAATACGTATTGCCATATCGAATAACCTAAAAGTAAATTTTACTTTACACTACCTATTCTTACATTTTATCTACGATTGCTTCTGAACTTTTTACCAATTCATATTCAACCAAACTTTAGATGAACGAGAACCAGTCGTGAATTTTTCTGTCAATTTCAGTTTTGGAGTTACATATCTCAAAATTATGTTACTCTACAACTACAAATCTGCAAATCAGTTCTTTGCAAATAATATTTCAATTCAGTCGTAATGAAATGCAAGTGCAGAGTTAAATATTTGCCGATTCGATTTGAAAATACTGCTTCACTCAATCAGTTGCGCAATATTGCCTTCAATAATTGCCAACTGAATGCAAAACTCTTCAGTCGTCTCTCGTCTATATCTACTGCGTATTTTATCCACTATATACATATATAGTATAAATCTACTGCAATTTATAGAGAAAACCGAAGCATACCGAGAGTGTTATTCAAAAACTTCCCCTGTGGCAAATACAATACCGCATGAAAATCAATATGAAATAGTTCAAAATTTTACGAATCTGCAAACAAAGTTGACTAAACGAGGGGGCAAACGATTTTGTTATCACAAGAATTCTAAGATTCGATCGAAATTGAAAATTCCTCGAATTCAAAACACTCTCTCGAACGAAAATGTACCTTCGAGGTGAATTCAGTTTACGTAATCCTCGGTACATTCGTAATAAAGAGCTGCCACAAACAAACTGCTTTTAGTTGTTTATATTTAATTACGTACGTGTGTATAGTTTTACTGGGAAACTAAGTCTGAAGGAAATTCAACACTTCACTCAATTCGATTGAATCTTGTAATACGAGAAGAAATGAATAAATATGAATATACTCGTAGTATGCAAAGGACGAATATCAATTAATTAAATAAAATCGAATAATTTCCGCTTCGAATCACAGAATAGAAGTAACTTATTTTCTTTTTGAATCACTTCTTGTTAAGAAATAAAACAATCACCATTAACTTACTTGTTCTTTATCTAATGAACGGAATAATAGAATGTTTTTAACGGCATCGATCAAACGTGATCGCTGTTCATCTGTTTTTGGGAATATGGCGGTGGCACCTTCATCTTCATCTGCATCGTTTTCGGGATCATATGCCTCGGCGAATACAGATTTGCGTCGTCCCGAAAATCTTTGTACAACAGGTTCTGCAAGTAAATAAATAAATTTAATCAATAATTACAATCAATTGTTGCGATATCTACTTATTTAATAAGGCATTAAACAAAAGAAATAGCAAACCAAACAATTTTGTGAACTTTTAGCTTAAAACTCAACAATTTTATGAAAAATACCTTCGTAGTAAAATCTTTCACAAAAATTACTTTTGTATCATGTAAAATCAAGAAATGAATATATTTAGTGAAGTTTATTTTGTGCAAAAATGTGATTTTGTTTATTTATAGGGTGTTTTATTGAAAGGTTTATTTTTAGAATCAGCAAAACTTTTTGCAGCCACAACCAATTTGACAACTGACAGCCGATTTGTGATCATTTTGGTTTGCATGTCAACTTGCGTGAGACTGTGTAATCTCCAATAAAAGAGATTTGACCGTTTTCTCAACGGCATATTTGTTTAAAATCAACAGTCTAACTAAAAAAAAAGCGGTAAACATTGTCAATGTGAAACAATAAATCAAACAAATCTATTTACCTAAAACACCAATTTAAGAAAATTAAATTCAACAGCGTTAGTACTAAAGTTTCACTTCCTTACTGTAGGTACAACGTAGGTAGTATCAAAACAACCACTAAAACAAAAGCCTTAACGGAAATTTGTATCTACACCAACAATAAATAAATCAAACAACATAATTCACCCATATCGTCTTTACTTCTAGTACTATAATAACCATTAAAACAAAAACCATGAACTCAATTTCTATATACCACCTCCACCATACGTCCATCACCACACCACACGTCATCAGTCATCTGCGCATTTCCTCAGAAACACATTGTCGCTGTTTTTTTTTTTTCATATGAACGTGCTTGTGCGATGTGCGCCACCAAACCACCCCAACGATCAAGAACCGCGGCTGCTGATAATATTCGATTTGAGAAAATAAATTTATTTTTTTCCTGTTAGGTTTTAGGTTGTAGCTCAGCTTCTAGAGCTTCTAGAGAAAGCTGATTGATGGCTTGAAATAACTATAAAAGTGTTGGCTCTCCTAAGTATTTTGTTTTGTTTGCATTGATTAAGAATTATTTGAGTAATGAAAAGTTAAGGGCAGTAAAGTCAGAAAAAAAAACACATTTTGGTCAAAAACGCTCCAAAAAATAGTCATGGCAATGAAAGGAAATAGCCTATGTGTTCATCGAAATCTGTGCAGTAGTTTTCACGCCATTAGGTAACAAAAAAATTGCCTACAGTTTTATTATAAGTATAGATAATAACTAGCAGAAATGAGCTAACATATTTTTTCTTTTTTTTTTGCAGTTTTGTTAAAAATTCTGAAGATATTTTGCAACTTTGAGCTTTTTTTCATGAAGAAAATGCGCTCTTCTTTTAATTTAATTTGTCTGTAGCAAAATGTGTTAATTTTTTAAGTTGACAGGAATAACAGCACAGATTTCGATGAAATTTTGTTTAAATGTTTCTTAAGGGAGCTTCCACACCGGATGGAACAAAACGCCTTAGACAATCAAAACTGTTTTTCTGGGTATTTCTAAAATTTAAATACACACATTTAACTACACCCGCCTACACTGAATAAGGCAAAACAAAACAAGAAAACAAAATAAAGCGTTTTGTTCCATCCGGTGTGGAAGCTCCCTAAGACTTCAGACGGTAAAAATAGTCTGAAAATCCCCCCAGGTTTGCATATTTCTTACGAAAATAACCCCCAGCCTTTTGTCATTATTTTTTTTTACCATGTTTAATGCACGACTTAAAACAAGGAATTTCAAATTTGAAACGCGAACATGTAAGTTTAATTTTTCGAATGCAAAAGTGTGCGGTAAATAAATACAACGCAAAATGTCAACACATGACGCATTTTGAAACCATCTTGAAAAAATGCACACAGCTCTTACGCAACTTTGAGGTTGCTTGTAAAATTTACAGATGAGGTTGGGGCTTATGTCCGGAAAAATGTTTAAGAAACTATTACAAGAGACTATAACTTTTTTCTAATGTAACTGGCATTAGACTTGTTTTGTAGACAAAATTAGTTCAATATCTTTAGACAAATAAATAATTTTCACTGCAAATATAACTTTAGGGGATCGGTCGATTATTTAACAGCATTTTAAAATAACACGCACATTGGCCTGAGTGCGATGAAGTCCTTCTGAAATTTTTAGTCCAATTTGGAGACCGGCATAAATAAATTTGTTCTTTGAAACTTATCAAGTCATCTATATACTATATTAGATTTATTATATTTATATTTATCACCCAGAGTTTGTCTAGATTTTCACTTTTGTTGGTTTAAAATTACATATTTTAAGATGCTGTTGACTAAACGCGAGGGGTTCATTTGCAGTATCTTGAGAATGTAGTCAAAGTAGATTTTAAGAGAGTCAACAAAGATAGGTGGCAGTCCCGAATCCCGATTCAATGTGAAGCAGGTAATTTGGTGTAGTCGAGGGAAGAGCGAACGCGCATTTGAAGAAGAAACGGAGATATTTTTCCACGTCCTCATACTCATTGTAGCCCCAAACTTGGGCCGAGTATAACACAATTTATTTTGCAATGATTGAATGACTTTATTTAGAGAAGCAATGTTGCCTGTAATTTGTTTTCCAATATGTTGTGTATAAGGCAAGTTAATACAATGGTAGCATTTTTACCACTGGGCGACCTGTAGTGCCTAAAATTTTCTGCGGAAGCACGTTTTAAGGTTACCAAAAAGGATACAATAACGAAATACAAATAAATTAGAATTTAAAAAAGTCCTAGATTTCCCCTTAAATAATTTCTCCCCACAGATTTCCCTTCGCCAACCAAAAACGTAATTCTGGGGGGAGAACCCCCAAACTGACAGCCCTGAGAGGACCATAGGCTTTGTCGTTAATTGCCACGCCTACATTTTGGCAGTGTTTTTACCCAAAATGTATATTTTTCTGATTTCGCTGTTTTAAACCTGACATTATTAAAATAAATATTAACCAGAACAGAGGAAAAATAATACTTTAGGCTTTAGAGAGCTAATAGCACTTTAAGCATTTAAAGCTTCCAATCAGCCTTCACCTTCATTCCTACCGACCAAAATCGAAAGCGATCAAATTAAATTGATTTCATAAAAAATCTGCTTTGCTGCGATTGTTATTTATTGTTGTTCAAGTTTTTTGTTGGTGGACGCTGGCTGATGAGACATCTGAATGTAAAAATAAATAGAGTGCCAAGGTTTCCCCTGCCTTTCGGAAGGAAGTCTCGTTTTAATGCGAGTAAAAAAAGAAGTTGTCGTCAAGTTGAACGAAAACCTTCTACTCACTCACTCATAACGTTGAAATTCAATAGCTTTCTCTTGATTTTAATGTTTCCAGTTGAGTTAATAACATCCTAGATATGATAGGGTGAATAAAGTTCGCATGCATAACCTAAATTTCAAGTAAAGACTTGCTGTGCCCGCAACTCCTTACTGAAATAGAAAAGAATGACCCCATATAGGCATACACCGTCGTGGCATTTAAGATGATTTATGTACAGTCCACCAGAGGTTGTTGTAGACCCATGTCATTGATGTATTTATCACCACTTAGGTAGCTGCATTGAAGCTAACTAGGTACTCGGGCCATTCTTGTAACGCGCCTGATGTTACATTGATTTTCCAAAAGTGCTATACGTGACTGAAAGGAATTAATTACACGTCTACAATAACTCGTACATATCGCACACTCATGGCATGCGGGGTTTCACATTCGACCCCATTCACTCAGAAGGTGACACAAAAGTAAATGGCATTGTTCTCGACAGACCCCCAGCTAATATCTAAAAATTGCACTACCAGTGGAAATAAATGTATAGACACATATTCCCCTCAATACTTTGGCAGAAGCATAATTGTATTGCTTACAATATCAAGTGCATTGGGATCACGGCCAAACGCATCTAAATTTAATTGTTATCCGCATCGGATGACGTACGTGTAGTTCTCGATCTCAATTCTGCTGCTGGTTGAGTGCTTACACCGGTCCCAGAGAAATCTAATTCCATACTCGAGCGATGAGAGGGACCCATTTGTGAAATCTCTGATGATATTATTTTAAGCATTACTATACTCGAGCACTGTTTTGTGTCACGACGCGACGGCAGTGTGGTACGTGAGCACGTGAGGCGGGCAAGGAGGACCAATTCAATTTAATTCTGTGTTACTTCGTTCGGATATAATCGAATTAATGATGATTGAATGCTGAAATTGGAATATTACCAGTGCTGCGATGCGATGCGATACACAGTCGCGAGTAATACCTACCTAATTTGAATTAGTTAAAAATAAACCGTTTTGTGTGTTGTAAACAACCAACGGAAACATGGCTATAAGGTTATGTACAAGTACAAGTCCATTCCAATCTATTTCCATGAATATTTCTGCGCAATTCGGTGCACACTTTGTCGTCATTAATAATTTTGCAAATTGAAAATAAATTTATAGATGTATTCTGTGTCTAGATCCGGGGTGGGTTTCAAATTTTCAAATTCCAGATGTTTCACCCACGACGTCTTCACTTTGATGGCAGTCGGCAGAGTTTATTTATCTTTGCTTGACATGCTGCACATTCACAACATGTCACTTGATGAAAGGGATTCCGCCGCAGGACCCGTTCATGTAATATAATTTCCAGCTTTCTTTCCGTTAGTCGAGGGGTGTTTTTTTTATTTTTATTTATTTTTTTATTTTCGTTTTGGCTTCCCAACGGATATGGGTCAGCTATCCGAATCTGGTTATGGTAAATCTGGGTACGTGTATGTGGAGCGCAACTGATAATCAAATAACCATGGCCGCCCCACTGCTGCCGGAGCTGGCGAGAATAAATTAATGAGTCAATGTCAAAATGGGGATTACGAGGAAGAAGCTTTCATCCTCAAAGGGTCATGGTCAACGATTTCGATCCGGTCAGAGGGGACTTGGATGTTTGGCATATATGGGATTAACGATAGGTATCAACATGGGATTGAGAAGTCACGGCATAAGCAGTTGGATGAGACTTGATTCGATTCGATGGAGAGATATGCTATTCGGATGCGGAGATAAATCGTCGGAAGTAAACATGAAGATAAATGTTGTTCAACAACTATAACACATATTCTAACGTAGTGAACTGCATTTGGGGTGGTTGCGGTATAGGAAGAAGGGCGATGCGGAAATTATTTCTTTATGGCGCTGTCAGCACGGTTGTTGGGCTTTGGTAACCACCCAAAAGCAAACCAACCGTCCACTTATTCATTGATGGTAAAAAGAAAGAAAATGTTTATCTAATGATGTCGCTTACTTGGTCTTTTCTTTTTGTTGACAGAATGTACTAGGGTTTTCTACTCGTTAACTTTTTTAATGGAGAAAGAAGCTGCGGCGTGGAATATGGCGAAAACCAAATTATTGTTATGATTTTTTTTGTCTGACATTTATGAACATTTAGTGACTACCTAAAATTGTACTAAAGCAGGCCTGCACAAGTGCTGCAGAATAAGTGTGTTCAATAATGCAACAAAAAAGAAAGACGATTGATTGTACTAGAGCAGATTTTCGACGTTTATGAAAACACCCCATGTCTTTATTTTTGACTGGATTAGATTCGTGGCGCTGGTTTTAGGTGTCTATGATTGGAAGTAGTAGTAGCTAGTACATAATACGAATTCGGAGATTTGTTTTTGAGTAGTCATTTTTGAGAAATCATTCGATTCTTTTGAGAACAACTAAGTACTGGGTCTTATTTAGAATACTTAAAGTATTATAGAGCTGTTTTTGAAAATTTTGACAGACAAAACAGTAACAAATATTAAAACGTTTAATTTGAAAAAAATTACGTACCTATTGCTTAACTAAATATTTAGCTGAAAATGGAGTACTTGATATTGTTCGAGATGTAACTTTACTTGGTTTTTAAAGATTTATCGAAGTCGAAAATGGTGTTTTCGAGATATGAGCAGTTTTTGAAAATAGCGTTTTCGGTGATTCGTAGTGAAAATTAAGTAGGTACACAAGAATTTTGAAAACATCAATTTTACTCTAAGTATCCATTTTGGTCCAAATCGTTATTGCCGTTTTGGGTAAACTAAAGAAAAAAAAAAAACTTTTTTCAAAAATCTAAAAAAAAAAAAAATAGTTGGCGCAGCAAGTCCGAAGGGACCCTAGGGCTAGCTTCTCACAACCATTCGTTTTGTGTGAGTTTTTCATTTTCTGAAACGAATGGAAGGGATCTACAATTTTATGCCGACTCCAAACGGCTAATTGAGAGACAGTTATACTCTCGGATGTTTGTCAGACGTTCACAGGAGGTGGCGCAGTGGATAAATACCCTAAGTTGGAATTTCGGTTTTATGCGGGATTCGAACCTCGAACCAACACACTAACCACTAAGCCACTGCGTCAAAAATCGAATGTGCAATAATATAGACAAAAATTGAGTTTATTTTTAAGTTAGAAATGACAAATGACCATATTACCTTAGAAATTAATTTTTGTTACAATCATGTGGACCATTTTCGAGATATGTCCAAATTTCAAAAGTAGGTACCGTTATTCGATTTGTCGGCCAAAAACTGGGTAAGCAGTCATGGTATCCCCATCTACTTGAGCTCAAATACCAATTTTGGTTGAAATCGTTAGAGCCGTTTTCGAACAAATCGAACTGGTATGAACATTTTTTTTTTTACCATTAATATTGAGGTTACCTTGCAAACAAAAAGAAACGGCCCGAACTCCAAATCCGAAGTTTGAACGAGATCCAGGCAGCAGTTTAGGCTGTAGGCCTCGCGACAGACAGACAGAATTTTGCCACCCACTTTTTTGAGTTCCTCTATTATCGTAATGTCAGAATTGATTAATATTTCGAGTTCGAAATTTTGATTTTAGGAAGAGGAAAAGCTTATCGGTTGAAAAAAAAACGACTTAGCAGAAGGTTATAATAATGGAGAAGTTTCAGATTCTAACCCTAGAAATTTTAAGAAAGTTTTCTTACGAACTGCGCCATTCACAACATCCAAAAGTTAAATGCCAGTCGTTAAAAACTTGCGCAAGAAATCAATTTCGAATGGAAGGCGTTTAATTTTCATATATGAGGCTGTCAGCAGTGTCAAACTAACGCCAACGTCTTGTAGACGGATGAAGATCTGCTCACAAGTTGATCAACTAGTTGCACGAGTGTCTTTAACAATTAAATGAATTAATCATCTAGGTGGAGGAGGCTGTATAAGAATTGAGTTGCTCAACAAGGTCCAGACACCCTAAATGGGTTGATCAACAAGAAGTAGCAGGCTTCTCAATAATTGAATCAGTTGTTCAACTGGGAGCACAAAGATATTGAACAATTGAATCAACTGATCAACCAGACCCACGAGATTCTGATTGCGAGCGACAACTAAATGTACAAGACTATTCAACAATTGAATGAGTTGATCAACTAGATGTAAGAGGCTTCTCAATAATTGAATCAGTTGTTCAACTGGGAGCACAAAGATATTGAACAATTGAATAAACTGATCAACCAGACGTATGAGATTCTGATTGCGAGCGACAACTAGATATACAAGACTATTCAACAATTGAATGAGTTAATCAACTAGATGTAAGAGGCTTCTCAATAATTGAATCAGTTGTTCAACTGGGAGCAAAATGATATTAAACAATTGAATCAACTGATCAACCAGACGTATGAGATTCTGATTGCGAGCGACAACTAGATATACAAGACTATTCAACAATTGAATGAGTTAATCAACTAGATGTAAGAGGCTTCTCAATAATTGAATCAGTTGTTCAACTGGGAGCAAAATGATACTGAACAATTGAATCAACTGATCAACCAGACCCACGAAATTCTGATTGCGAGCGACAACTAGATATACAAGACTATTCAACAATTGAATGAGTTAATCAACTAGATGTAAGAGGCTTCTCAATAATTGAATCAGTTGTTCAACTGGGAGCAAAATGATACTGAACAATTGAATCAACTGATCAACCAGACCCACGAAATTCTGATTGCGAGCGACAACTAGATGTACAAGACTACTCAACAATTGAATGAGTTGATCAACAAGAAGTAAGAGGCTTCTCAATAATTGAATCAGTTGTTCAACTGGGAGCAAAATGATATTGAACAATTGAATCAACTGATCAACCAGACCCACGAGATTCTGAATGGGTCGGGTCGGGTCCATCAACTTTAGACGTATGACGCTTTTAAGCAATTAAATGAGTTGATCAAGTAGATGTACAAAGCTTTTAAACAATTGAATGTGTTGGTTATCTAAATACACGAGACTATTTAAAAATTGAATCAGTTGAACAACTAAGAGTGCGAGTGTTGCAATGCAACCCGTTCAATTCGTCAAATTTTCAATCAATTTTTTTAATAATATTGAGTGTCGTATAGTGGGACCACCATGACTTTCCTGAGTAAGTTTTCAATTCAGTTGAAGGTCTATTAAGTCCGTCGCAAAAAAAATTAAACCCACGCAACCGAAACCTTGTGAGAGGCTGGCGCTGAGTCCAATGTTGATCTCCGTCGCTCTACTTTTTAAATTTTAAAGATTAAATCAATTGAATGACAGACAAACCTGCCATTCTCACATCTCACCATCCGACATTGATAAGTCGACAAAGAATCACATCAAATCAATAGAAAATACCCCAGTGCCACGCCCACTTCGAAGAAGAATTATCAATTTAATTTTAGTAGATATCATATTTTGGATAACCCCATTATGGGAAATTTTAACGTTTTTGTTTACTCAACGTGTGTGGTATTTGTAATGGAATCACAAGCATACATATACACATTTTATTGTTTTTCATACAATCAATAACTTACCAATCAATAAGGCAATCGCCGACTGCGAAGTCATTGTATCCACTTAAAATTCAACGTGTACCGTGTTTATAATTATCCAATGATGACTGGAAAGCAATTTATTTGGAGCCAACAGAACACTTTTAATTATTATCCCAGTGCAGTGTACCTAAGTCTTTAAGGAGCCTGAAAGAGACCGCACACAAATGAACTTCTTAACTCTATATACACACATCGTCAAAATTTGTGACCCAGTCGATGAGAACAGTAACTCGGCGCTGTTGTCTTGCAAATGCCAACAATGCCAACAATGTCTACAACTGCTAAAAGAGCACACTGAAAACAGAAAACATTATTATACATGTAACAACATCAAGTGGCACTCAGGGAGGACTCGATCTCATCCCCCACAATTGAATTCTAATTCCAGCTACTGCCGTAACTCGTGCGCACACATGAACATGAACATGATGCTTAATTATGATTAAATTGTGTTAAAAGGTTAAAATTAAAATGAGATGATTTATAATGCAGGATTGAGGGTGCTCAAAATTATTCAGTGGGCTGGGTTGCCATTGTATCGCACGACGAGGACAGTTGCCAATGGGAACGAGCAACTTATTACTGTGGAAATGTACTGCACCAATTAATACCTTTTGTCCAGACGTGAAGCCCCTTTGGCAATAAAGTTTTATGGGCGGTGACTTGCACAATGTGGAATTGAAAATTTTGTAGGTCGACGAAGGGCTATTGAGTAATGGCGTCGGTTGCAGCCAACGCACGTAGTCCATTCGGAAAGGGTGTGGTATTTATGCAAGGGCGTTGTTTACCTACATCAAGACCGATTGCATTGATTTGGAAAATTTCACATTCATGCGGCAGAGGGAATGAAGCTTAAAATGTACTGAACGTGATGAACAAATCGATTGATGGACATGGCATGGACAGAATCTAGTTTTTAAGAGATGAGCTCTACATATAGGCAACTGATATGACTGCTATTTATTGTCATTCAAGTTGTAAGCCCAAAACTGCTTTCAAATCGCAAGAGGAGTTGAAAATTCAATAACGCAAAAAAGTGGAGGTATCTATTCAGCATACGCAGGAATAACTGAATCTATATGTGGTTGTTGAAAAGAGATTAACTTTCCCCCTTTACTTGTCAGTCATAACATATTTTATAGCAGAAATTATGGCGCATTATGGAGTAGCATGGACACAAATGCTTCGGCCGTAAAGTTTTCGGAATAACCGGGATAGACAACGAAGTGAAGACCTGGAAACAGGTAGCTAAAGACCGGGCTTACTGGAATGGTTTGTTAATGGAGGCTCATATTCACTCCCAACCTACAAAGAAGAACAACAAATTTCAACAGGCATGCATTTTGGTAAATCTGAGACAGTTCTTCACAAGTTAAAGACCGGGCTAACTGGAAAGGCTGATTAATGGAGGCTCATATTCACTCCCAACCTAAAAAGAAGAACAACAAATTTCAACAGGCATACTTTTGGTAAAGTTGAGACAGTTTTTCGCAAGTAAAAGACCGGGATAACTATGGAAAGGCTGATTAATGGAGGCTCATATTCACTCCTAACCTAAAAAGAAGAACAACAAATTTCAACAGGCATACTTTTGGTAAAGTTGAGACAGTTTTTCGCAAGTAAAAGACCGGGATAACTATGGAAAGGCTGATTAATGGAGGCTCATATTCACTCCTAACCTAAAAAGAAAAACAACAAATTTCAACAGGCATACTTTTGGTAAAGTTGAGACAGTTTTGCGCAAGTTAAAGACCGGGCTAACTGGAAAGGCTGATTAATGGAGGCTCATATTCACTCCTAACCTAAAAAGAAGAACAACAAATTTCGACAGGCATACTTTTGGTAAAGTTGAGACAGTTTTGCGCAAGTTAAAGACCGGGCTAACTGGAAAGGCTGATTAATGGAGGCTCATATTCACTCCTAACCTAAAAAGAAGAACAACAAACTTCGACAGGCATACTTTTGGTAAAGTTGAGACAGTTTTTCGCAAGTAAAAGACCGGGATAACTATGGAAAGGCTGATTAATGGAGGCTCATATTCACTCCTAACCTAAAAAGAAGAACAACAAATTTCAACAGGCATACTTTTGGTAAAGTTGAGACAGTTTTGCGCAAGTTAAAGACCGGGCTAACTGGAAAGGCTGATTAATGGAGGCTCATATTCACTCCCAACCTAAAAAGAAGAACAACAAATTTCAACAGGCATTATTTCTGGTAAAGCTGAGACAGCTCCTCAAAAAGTTGTGCTGGCAATTGATAAATCTGTTTTCTATTTACAAGCAGTATATGTTAGGAATCTTTTTTCAATATGAAAGATGCCTCCCATAAACATGTAGAGTATTCAAAACTTTTCTGATGCCTGCACCGAAATTAATTTCGTTCGATAGTCTGAATTTTTAATTGCAAAATTTCATGCCAGTGCTTGATTTGTGCCCTATACTTTCCGACCCATCTACTGCTTCACTCTCCTGTGTTTAAATGGCCAATAGCCATTCATCCATATAACCGGGAACCGCAATGGTATCCCCGAGGCGGGTTACTGAATTCGAAAATTCAGACGCTTTATTCGAGACATAAACAAAAACGAAACTGCTCCTCATTACACCCTGTGTAGCCGGAGAAATAACACAGGTCCTAGGCTGCCACAAAAAAATTGCTACTATCCAGAATGTACGATGGAATGGACCAACAAAAAAGGATGAAAAACTTACGAGTCAAGGCTAAATTCACCAATAAAAGCCATAAGCCTTAAGTGATCTAATGCCCCGATGACAAGGACGACGCCACCAAAGAATGTTTCTATATGAATTCTTCGATTAAACTTACGAGCAAAGCTCAAAATATGACGGTGAAATCGTCTTGGGTGACTTTAACGCCGAGATCGGAAATGAAGATATTTTTCGAAGTCAGAGGCTGGTGTTTCAATAGCAAGACCCGGATGCGGTGAGTAGTACCTCAGACACAGATAAAAATTAATTTAATGTTCTAAACAACCACACAGAGATAAGCACTTTGCTTTGTGGGTTCAAAATTGTAAACGTATACTAAAATTGCTGTTGATAAACAACTTCAAACAAACAAGGCCTACAGATGAGCCACCATCAGGCTTGAAATATGCAGAAATCGTAGTACAGAAGACGCGGAAGTGAAAGATTTAAGACGGTACAGACCCGTTTCATTGAAGCCAATCTGTCTAGGCTAGAGACACAGTAAGAAACACTCAAATTCGTCCTTAAAAACTTTAAAAACGAAACGAAAGAGCAGACAAAAATTGACATGAGTCTTTTTTCAATGACCCCCCAAAAGAGGGGCAACTTTAACTATGGGCATTTATGTTCTTATTTATTTATTTCATCTAGTCAAGCTTATTATTAAATATGAGTATACAAATAACGGGACTTACTAATTATATAGTTGCCACTATTTTTCGAAAAACTTTTCCCTGGCTATCCCTGACTTTCCATGAACAATTTTTAACCTCTCCCTGACCATTTTATTTTTACAAATAAATGTAGCAAAATATAAAAAAAAATCATATACATGTATTGTAGATATGTATTTTATTCAAACTGGAGACTGGATACACACAGTAATGATCAGGACCGTCATAAAATAGGATTGCTTTTGTAATATGGTGGACTTATCGAACCAAGAGCAATCATAAAGATTATAAGGGTACAACGTCTCTTAATTTTCTCTAAAGAGACCGAAATTGCCAAACTAACCAACGATTTTATGGTTTAATAAACGTGTTTCTTTAGATATATTTAATAGAGATGTATGGGCCAGCAATATGGTTCTAAAATGGAACCAGAGGTAGGAGCCCCTTTTCATAACCCGAACTATTCGTCATTAACGATACAATTGATGTTTTTTCTCGAACGCTTGTGTAGTAAAATGTGCAAACTTATCGCACCCATACTTAGTTGGTTTTTACAGCACGAATAAAATTTAACTGAACTATTAACAAAGAAAACATCGAGAATTCACAATCCTTAGCACTGTTTTATGTAAAAAATGTGAGTTCAAAAAATTATGATTCAGCAAAGTAGTAGACTTGGAATTTTCTTTGTGTGACACCGATTTGAGTAAAAGGTCAGTGGCGTCGCTTTTCGAATATATTAACAAAAGATGAACTCAAATTAGTTATCATTCATACGAAGTTTTGAAAATGCTTCGATTTAAATTTGAAATACAATCACGTTTCTGTCGAAAAAAATGTGGAAGAACTATTTGAAAGACAAGTGTTTGATATACAGGCATGTCGAGGACAACAGATCCGCACCGACAAAACAGGAAGCACTATAAAAGAAACATTTTTGTCCAAACGTACAGCTCAGAGAAAATAATTTTATTTTATTATTTAAAAAAAAAATAGATGGTTCGAATTTTCCCTGACTGCTTTTATAATTGCCTGACTTTCCCTGACCAAATTTTCGTTCCCTGACATTCCCTAACTTTCCAGACCAGTGGTAAGTGGCAACCATGTAAAAAGTACCAATAATCATTTTTAATCCACTCACTAAATATTTTGTAAGTCACAATGCGAAATTTTAAATGTAAAATATCGCTATTGTGAGTTCGTAGAATCTAGCCAGGATACTAAATATGAGCATCGCGCAATGTTTTCTAAATATACAGTAAAAACTCATGGTATTTTTAAGAACTGAACAAACCATTAAATATTTTCAAAAATAGCCCCAAACAAAAACACTCAAATCTGAGCAGGCCATTTATTGATCACTGAGTGGGGAAGCGAGGACTTACAACGATTGTCGCTTGCTTGGGGGTTACCCTGACAATTTCTGTAGGGAAATTATGTCGAATTTCAGTTTGTGAATTATGTATTGATCTACTTTTAAGGTATCTCCACCATTTGACTTGAAACTTTTCACAGCAGTTGATCAACTGAAATTATGGATAATGTATTGAACAAAATTGTAGACGCGTGAAGGTTGCTATTTTCCATAGCTGGAAAGTCATCGCATGCCCCTGTTCGTATTTTTGGCAATTTCAAATATCGAACGCCTTGCAAGTCGCAAGCCGGACTTACTCTCAATAAAGTTAGAAGTGAGCAACAACAGATATGAATGCGACAAGAATTTCCCAGCGAAAATTGCCATACGAAGGATTGAAGAAATGTGGTTAGAACCTCACTTGCAGGTTTTTTTTTTCTCTTTCTTTCCTTTTCATATTGGAAATGGGACCTTATTGTGCCCGAATGTTGAAGAAGCTAATGCGAACTGTAATTTAAAATGACACCCACAGAGTCCTGCCTTAATTTGGTTAGATGGGTTCTTAACCGAACTTCCATAGTAGGATGAGAGGGTAGCTGCCTTCAATTCACTATTTATGTACATCTTTTGCAATTTGTTACTCAATATCTAAAGCTCCGTCAAAAATTAAAGATGCCTGCCCATAATCCCACTCTATCGATCATAAAACACTGCACAGTATCGGCAAGACAACAACACTACGAGTCCGTTACAAGATTGTGATATATCCTCTAACTGAGATCACTTTTCACTTCCACTTTGCGCCCACTTACTGATTAAGCCCAACTGAAAGACTGACTACCGGATCGGGCGGTTTTTCGCCGACAGGCCGACTTTGACACTTTTCGTATTTAATTGCGAAAAATTCAATTCACTCCACACACACGTGTGTGGGTGTGTGTGTTTTGTGTCTGAAATTAATTAACAAAAATTGTCCCATAGAAGTAGGTACACCACCCGCACTGGAAACTGATGGAAACTGAGCCTCATTGTTGCCGCACTGTTGCTGCTTTGCTGCTATTGCCGCCACAAAAGGAGCGGCAATTATGCAGAAGAATAGCTTAAGCCCAAATTTGAAATTAATTATCAGGAAGGAGTGCGCGGCGGCTCGTATCTAGCACCCGATGCTTGCGTGTATGAAATTCATTCATATTCCGGATGCGAATTTGAATAAAACCGAAAGTTCTAGACACTGAAATGACAAACACACGTCAAACGTCAAAAGCACTTTGTGTCAAATACTAATTGTTTGACTAAAACTAACTATAGAGAAAGGTCGTCGACGATGACGACGAAGAATATTCCATAAAACACCGGCGCGACCGAAGACACACGATACCGAAATCTATCCGAGTGAGGAACTATGTCTTGACTGAGTGACGCTCTCCGTTTGTCTGCCTTTAATTACTAAGCCTGACAGCAATCACTTTCAGTCCTGTTCGCTGCCAACATCATCATCATAATCATCGTCATCGTCGTCATTATCAACATCATCGTCGTCAACATGTCCCAGCTAAATTTCGCATCCACAAGGGTAGATATGGTGGTGGTTGTGGCGGTAAAACACATAACAAGGACGACACCGACAAAGATATGCTCGACCACTTTCTTTCTCTCATCGTTGAGCATCTAATATATTGTAACCACCCACAGTTCCCATTCCATCTGTTTGCACGCCTGCCACCGCCACCACACACCGCTTCGAATGACTTGATTATTGGACCTTAATAATCCCCCCCATACAGGAAGACTGCCGACACGAACACACAAATATAAAATCGAGGATGGGGGCCAGTAGTCTGTAGAAGTGAAGTAAAAATTCCGATATAAGCGATTATATTAGAACAAAGGATATTATATACAGAGATTTCTGCTGCTCACTCCACACCAATATGACGAGGTGAAACAGAAGGACCTTCTACATCGTTTTGGGGGGTTCAACAGAACATCTGCGCTACGACCTGTTGGAATGCTATTATTAGGAAAAAAGGGTTTTAAATGCAGTTTACCAGTTTAGCTGTTATCTCGTGGGAGGATCCTGCCCGAAAGTGCCTTCTGTTTAATAACTTGTGCACGTGTTGAGCTATTTGGGGGAGTGGAGCGCGGCGGACGACAGTTATTGGAATATAGTGACGGTTTGGCAGAGGAAAGGATTTTCCATCAAACTAGAGTGTCTGTGCAGATAAGTCCTTGCTCAGGTTTTATTATATTTCATTCTCCTGCATGCAGAGTAATTTACATATTTCCTGCGCACAGTTGGCAGTGGGTGAGTTTGGTATATACAAACATCTTGTTGAGGTCGGTCAAAAGTGATTTTCAACTGAAAGCCAGGACTAAGTTCTATGGCTCTGTGTGTTGTTAAGTAATCGCTCAAAACTATTTCCCCCTACGAAGTTGGAGAAAACTTGGCAAACGTTTTCAAATGGATTTCAGTTCTTGGCTATGAGTTTAACCGCAATATGTGAGGGGTGAAATTGAACTTCCTCTATAGGTCGATAGGTAGCATTTTGATTGCGACACTTTTCTGATGGGGAGCATGGTTGAGACCTATCGCAAGATGGCTTTGAATAATAAAGAGCAACAAATGAGGGTTTATTACTACTTCAACGAGCGCTTAAAATGTGTATCTCAACATTAATTTACCACCAAAAAATGTGAGGAGAAAAACGGACTGCCTTATCTAAAACAATTTGGTTTCTACTTTCTACACGCAGCCGAAAAAATGCGCTCTTTAAAGCTAAAAGGGCGAATAAGATAAACCGCTAATAGAATAATTAACGATGTAATTATGCAAAATGCTATTTATACGAGAAGATCCATAGGACCAGTTTCGATGATAGGCAACGCGTCTTTAAAAAACTACGCCCCTTTTGGAACAAGTCTGGAAATATTAACGCGCATAGAAATTTAATGGTTGTTTAAACATCAAAAGTTCTGTTAAAAGTGTGACAGGCTTGAAGCCCAATATTGATGAACAAGTAGGCTGCGACTAGCTAAGAACCTACTGACTGTATGAAAAATGAAGTTCACGACTGAGTCGAACGAAACTTTCGTTCTTCAAATAATGTTTGGTTGGATGGTTTCTTATTTATTTATTAGGTAGGCTCGAATCTGTTGATGAATCTTCTTAGATCTGATAAAGGTATCGGTGCCTTCGAAGAACCGAGCTCCCAAACTCAACCAAAACTTAAAGGCATCTTTCTGCAAATCACGTCCGGCAGACTTTCTTTAGTGTTTTCACAAAGCAAGTCAGGCGATGCATCGAGGTGTTTTTGGCAGTAAAAGTGTATTTTAAGCATGGCCTTTTATCGAAAACGGTCCTATGGGCGGGAGCCATATTAAACTCGATTAGTCAAATACCTAACCTTTTCGTCAGATAAACTCTACGTAAAGAGGAGACTTTTGAATAACGAAAAGAGCACACAAGAAAGCTGTTTCAGATATAGCTAGAACATATGAAGCGGATGGACATCAACGCTCCTCAGTTTTCAAATCTAGCACTCAAAGTCAACCCATATAAAGAAGATTAAGACTAAGGTGACTCGAAAAAGTGGGAAATAGCCTCAAGGAACTTGGAGTGCTCAATTGAAAGTAGTTGGCTAAATGCTGTGCTAACTTCTTGGACTTGATGATTCAAGTGCAGTCTCCTGGGAACTGTAGCGCAGAATACTAATAGTTGTTAACCAAAACCTATTTCTTGCAAATCTAAAAAAAAGTCTCGAATTATGCTTAGCATCTCAAAAAAGTCAGAATTTTCTCAACCTTATATGAAATGAAGGTATTTTGAAGGTTATGTAAAACCGTAGTCTCTCATCCGTTTGTGTAAATTGATTCCTTTCATTCTCATTCTCAATAGAGTCCGACTTTTTGTACCTTTAATTAGGCCAAATGTACACGAAGCAACTGGAGAACAACTAAACCGGTTAGAAACTCGGGTTACAGACCAGTTACGGATTCAGCGGAGACTTGATTCCACACACGAGGAAACTCATCTCATCAGTAATCAAAATCTCTAATTTGTTCAGTGTCGTCATGTTGTCAGGATGTTTTTCAACCTCTCCCATACTAGCAACAGATTGGTCTTTGGTTCGCTCATCTTCGACAAACTAGAGACTGAAATCAATAGGCAACCCGACATGCAAATCAACAGACGACGGGTTAGAAACTGTTTTTTTGTGAATTGCAAACGAGTTTTCATCCAGTAGCTTTGTGTGCATCGACCCATTTGATTACACAGGGTGTGATGATTCAAAGCAAACTCGTTGCCAATTCGCATCGGTATCAGTTTTTTTTCAGTTGCTCCGTGTGCATTGGGCCTTAGAGGTGGCAAAATATTCAGTATAATTTGCAGCTTCATAGTTCAGCATTGGCGTTTGCCGACCGGTCAGAAATCATAATATTTTTTTACCAAAGTAGAGTTTATTTCTACTACGGACTCATCTTTTTCAAATTCACTGAATTCGGACTCCTTTTAGAAATGTAGAACGTTTTTCAAAATTGTTTAGTCTATTCAGCTGAATTCGAAAGAATTTGTTTTTACCCAAATTTGAAAACAGTGTATTTCTTTAAAACAAAAAAAAAAACAAAGAAAATATTAAGATCTGAATGGGACTCCTTTTTTCATCTGGGACTCTTTTTTTTAACTATTTTTCAGAGATAACACTGACCCATTTTCGAATACTGTATTAATGCACGCAGTTGTTCTGTGCTTCCTGACCAGCCCTCAAAACAAACATTCTCGACTCCTCAGTCCTCAACTGGATCCAATTAAATTTTATGCAGCCGACTGTGGTACGTCCTCTCATTTCTATCTGCATACTTCAAATGACACATCCATAATATTTTGCACACGCATAAAACAACTTTAGGGCTAGCTTAATGGATTTTTATTTTTTTAGAATTTTTTTTTAAACCCTTGAAAGCTAAAACATAATTTTTACACGGGTGGCAACACAAATTACATTTGTTTCCATCTCAGCACTAACATCCTGTCGTGCTTTGTTGACTACATGGATGTCCTTGTGCATTAGAAACTTGGGCGCACTTAAAGCGCATCCAGCGGTGTAAAAGGTTTTTTTTTTTCTTCTTTTTCTTTAATTAAGTCGTCCGAGCAGTTTGATGCAGATTTTTGTTGTTGTTGTGTTCAAGACTAGCACTTGTCGTCATCCTGCTATAACAGCGACGGTTGGTGGGCTCTATTTTTATGAATGCAATCTTTCCTCCAATTAGATTTTTGCATCAGCAATAATATGGTCTCGTGCGGTTGTGTGCACTGCACTTGGTCGCTGCTTTATTAATTAGAACTAGACGTCAGTTGATTATGACCCTTGCTTGAGCGGAGCAGTATATGAACTAAGTGCATGCACTCCATCCCGGGACACATTTTAAATGTCATTACTGAGAGTGGGTTGAATTGGAAGATGCATCTTGTGGTTATATTCAACTTTGAGTCTATTAAATCAAATTGATGAAAACCTCATACGAAATTTTGTTGAGGGAACATTAATGGATTAAAATTGTTGCAGGCACAGTTTCTTGGACTATAACTTTAGGTGGGAACGCGAAATTATTAGTATTCAGATACGAAGTTTAGTCCCCTAGGACGCATCTCCATTAAGGCCGCAGTGAGGTGTTCGTATGGGCATTAAGGTGACGTCAAATAAAGCCAAACGAATTTACCAAAATTTGTAACCGAAGTCCATAACAAAATTTGGAACTTATGTCCCAATCCATTATGGACTTATGTCCCTGCGCCGAAGAATCGCCGTAATTTTTCTTTGATTATTTTCAGGGTATGGCAGACTAAATTTCAAAAGGGATATTTTGTCAAACAGAATAAAAATATTTAAAAAAAAAAAATGTCCAATTCTAAATGTTTGAAGTTAGTTCCCTCTTCTCATTTTTGAATGTGTACTAAGTTCCCATATGAAAGTGAACTTAAGTCCCACCCTACATGGTCTGGGGACTTATTTCCCTGCACCATCAAATCACTCTATTAAATATTCATGCCCAGTATACCAAATATTTAACAATTAATTACTGGACAACGTGGGTCAATCAATCAAACAAGTATACGTACATGGACTTGCACACCTACTCGTATGTACGTTTCGCATTATCTATATCTATTTATTATGATCGATATTTAATTGATTCGGTCTTGTCCCAAATGTTTAGAATTCCTCGCAATTGGAATGTCTTTGTGTATATTCGTGACGACAACGCAGCCGGCCAAGGGAGTCTATCACCTCTGTATATACGACTACGATCTACTAAATATTTATCTCGGTTTAAAACAAGAGATATGCCAAGCGCACGTACACACACGAACATATCGATTCATCTGAGCACATGCAAGGAGGAATTTTTCGATTAGGGGGACGCATTACCAATCGTATGCTATAGAAGATGAAACGAAATTCTGATGGAAATACCATTAACATCAACATGCGACGCAAAACATTAATTTTCAGATCAAATTGTTTTTCTTCTCGAACGTTAGGGGAGCACCTGCCCCATGGTGAAGGTTAAGCGGGAATGTGCTCAATCACAGCTATACCTCTGCGATGGGACAATCTTCTCGATAAAGTAAAACTTTATTATTGCAAATATCGGGTTGAATAGAAACGAAGGAGGACCTCTGCAGTCTACACCTAAGCACAAAGGCAAAGACACCTCGGCAACACACTCGTACTCACTAAGCACAATCAATTGTGATCTCCTTATAGACACCTACCCTACATACGGAGGCTAAGGCAATTATAAACGGTCGGTATGGTTGGCTCAATGTTGCATAGGTGACGGCACTGTCCTTAACCCGTTTTGTTTTCCTTTCGCTGCGCGTATTTGTGTTGGCTTGAAATATAGATTACAATATGTGTTGCGGTGCGCCAAGCGTGCATGCATATAGCGAGGGTAAGCGTAATTTATGCAAACCACTTGCATTGTGGACGAGACAATACAACCGCACATACTGCAAACTTGTATACAAAGTATACTTTATATTCAAAAGGAATTCTCTAATACGAGTAAGTTGGTGGCTGGCTTCTAACGTGGGTATAGCAGCTTTTGTATATACGTGCACAGGGTGTACAACTAGCGCGGTGATTGATGAGCTTGCTGGAGACATTCAGGTGATAACTTTTCATTCACAGGTATTCGGTGATGCGATTGTGTAGTGGATTCGGCCCCGAGGTTCGGATTAGAGTGGTTGGGATTTTTTTAAATATCTTTGTTCTGGCACGTACAGCCGAAAAGAGTGAGGTCGGGGCAAGACCGTTTTGATTTGATGTATTTTTATATAGCTAATGTACGATGATATAGGAGCATTTGCGATAGGCGCAATTGAAGCTGGGGGTAGGCAGGTTAACGTTGCAGCCCTTCGTCTTTAGAACTAATGCGGCAAAATGTAGCATTGATTCAATAGACTTCGTCGCCGGGGTGGTATGGTCGTCATAACATAAACTAAGAAGAGAACCTGATCGGGTGGATGGGGGTAACGTATGCAGATGCAGAGTGAAAGTGATACATGGCCAAGAGCGTGCCTAGTCCGTGGTATGCCAAATGCTTTGAATTACATTCCACTTTTAGTTTCGACGTAGACTTCCGATGCCGTATACACTAAATTATTCGCGGCTATTTTCATGGACCCCAAAATGTGTTACAAACATTTTAAAAACTCTAAACCACGGATCTCCTAATTTGCATCAATTTTTTGGGTAGTGCTGTGGAGCAACCAGTTGGTCAAACAATGCGAACGGCTCTTGAGCTATCAATTGCGACTGTTCGTTTATAGTGGCACAGTGATAAGTTTGCTGGACTATTTCAAGAATAAGAGCCTTAAGAACGATAGATGCCCGAAAAATACTCAAATTGCTCCTCAAGATTGATTTTTTGACTGCAGAAAACCTGTCGCTATCGCGATCGTCTAAGAAACATCTGAGAAGACAAACAACATTGTCCTTAAGAGACTTCTCAACGAAAAACAAACAAACATAGTTCACCGCTTTGTAAGGATTTATTTTGCAAGCAACAGGAGTCCACTCACCTGTTTCATGCCAGAGCAACAAACGTCTTTTTCAAGGCAAAAAGTTCTTTATCAATTTACGCAGAAGGTGCTAGCTGGCCCGCATAAAAGTTTTCTTCTAATTTCTAAGGAAGTTCGTATAAATATCTAGTGGTACGAATTTGGGGTGGTAATATTTATGGTATCAGAATCAGTTTCGTTTTGTTGTGTGCGGCGAATGTAGAGAATAATTTTTATAAAATTTCTGCAAGCTTCCATTATCCAACAACGATCTAACTTATCTAATTAATATATATACTTATTCCCGAATAAAATAAAAATCAATCAAAACTGAACTGATAAAAATGAAATGAAGAAATTCAAAACGAACAGACCTTAACTGTCAAACATCAAAATAATTATAATAATTATACATTTTATGATTGGCAATTATTTCAAGTGATGAGTTTCAACAATTTGTTGCTACGTAAATGTACCTACTGCACTTACATTGTTTTAAAATGATTAAAATAAAAAAATAAAGTGCACGACTGGATCGAACGAAACTTTCTCGTTCTTCAGAAGTTTGTTTGGATGTTTTCCTATTTTACTAAGTAGGTGGGTTAAAATCTGAGAAGCGATGCTAGATAAAACAAACGGTTCATAAAATATAAGAATAAAATAAACTTCTTAGTTATTGGTGAGTTTTTATAAGTTAAGCTCTCAGTAACGGGCAATTTTCGCTTTTTTTAACTCTTACATTTTATACGATTTTTTAGAAGGTAAGCGGTGTTTTTTTTTATTAGAGATATAGAACTTTAAGTTGGCAACACTATTTTAACTGGCGGCCATTTTGTCAGCTGTCAAATGATTTATTTTTAGTTTGGTTTGGCATTTCAACATGAATTACAAATTCTTCCAAATTGTGCAAATTTATTTTGAAAATCATGGTTCTGTTCGAAATACGTATCGCATGGTTGAATGGATACGCCACTTAACAAAACTGCCGTATTTTCAGTGATGATAATCCTCAAGTAACGCCCCACAAAAACTGGGGCCGAATTACCGCATAAGTGAGCGATTCATACGTCACTGAATTTTGTGGATTTTACAAGCAAAACTATAACAAATTCAGTCCGTATTACTCGATCACGGATGCAATAATTCGAACCCTGACTGTTTGGTTGGTGGAATAATTGGTCCGTACTTCTTTAAAAACGATGCTGGTTATAGTTCGCGATTGAGCCATGATTACTGACTTGTTCGTTCATCAATAGAACAACCATGATGTGCACGAGCTGTGGTTGTAAGACAAGACGGCGAAACATGTCACATAGCTCGTGCCACAATTGATTTATTGAAGGAAACGTTTGGTAACCGCATAGTTTCACGTTGCGGACCCGTGAATTGGCCTCCAAGATCGTGCGATTTAACGCCGCTTGTGAAGTCGCGAGTCTACGCCGACAAGCCCGAAACGATTGACCACTTGAAGGACAACATTCGCCGCGCTCTTCGGCCACAAATGTTGGAAAAAGTCTTCGAAAATTGGACCTCCAGATTGGACTACGTCCGAGCCCGCCGTGGCGGTCGTCAGAAATCATATTTAAATTATAACGTCAGAAGATTATGTTTTGAATGAAGTAAATTTCATGTCAATTTAAAAAAATCATCTTTGTTTTATTCCATTTCAAAGTTTTATACCTCGAAAAAAAATACACCCTTTACAACAAGGACACACGTAGTAAGAGTTTCTGTTTTCTGATCGCTGGTTTAAGGTGTCTATGATTGGAATTGTAAGTAGGGTTCGCCATAGACTGGCATCTTTACATACTCGTAGATGTACATATTATGTAAAAATGCAGGGATTTGTTTTTGAATTTGCATTAGCAGTTACAAACTGAATATGCCGATGGACGCGATTGGAGTGCAAATGAAGCGGGAGTTTCTGATTGTGTAAACTTCAAGTGGGTGGAATTATTTTAAGGTTGAAAAAAAAGAAAAAGTAAGAAAAATTTGAAATATTTGGAATTGCATTTTTTTGGCAGTGTGGTATCGAGTTTTAGTAAAATATATACGAAGACAGATTGGGATTTGGGTAGTCGTTTTTGAGAAATATTTAAGAACGCATTTATTAAATTTTTTTGAGAAAAACTAAGTATGGGATATTAATTTGAATTATTTTATTATCCTAAATATGTATTTTAATAAAAATTGTTAGAGCGGTTATGCAGACAAAATATGACAAATTTTCCAATATTTAATTGAAAAAATACTATTGCTGAACTACTTAAAATTGAGTGCAAGATTGTACATTGTTCGGGATTCAAGCCTCACTTAGTTTTTAAAGTTTTTTAGAAATGGAAATTGGATTTTTCGAGATATGAGCAGTTTATAAAATTAGCGTTTTCGTCTATTCGAATTCAAAACTAAGGACCCAATAATCCTGAAAACATCAATTTTACTCTAAGTAGGCATTTTGGTCAAAAACGTTAGTACCGTTTTTAGGTAAACTTGTTTAAAAAAAAATACTTTTTTTCAAAAATCCATTGTACTATAATATAGAGAAAAAACCTTAGGAGTGATATTTTGTTGCAGTCGTATGGACCGTTTTCGAGATATGTCCAAATTTCAAAAGTATCGTTATTCGATTCTTTAGATAAAACTGGGTATGCGTATGAGTACGAGTATGTCATGTTCGGCTCAACTACTTAAGCTCAAATACAATATTTTATTAATATTATTAATGATAGAATATTATAGAACTTAAAAAAATGTTGTTTGTTTAAGAAAACATTTTTAGTTTCGACTTTAAGTAGTTCACACAGTGGCTATTTTTTCCATAAAAATTGTGAGTGAATTGTGAGTAATTATGAGTTCGCGTAAATTTAAGTTCGAGACTTAAATTTGTTATTGGTACGGCGCAATGAGTCTGCAAGTGTGCCTTTGTAACTACAATTTGATCGAAAACCGCCCCTAAAAAGTGGGCGTGTCAACCAAATTTGCATGAGCGAACTGCCAAAGGTAGACATTTTTAGCTTTTTTTAAAAGAATTTGTTTTTAAAATCACAATTTGTCGGAAAAACTACTCAAAATGTAGACGTTTCAAAATTTTGCTTTCTTTATTTATGAATTGATAAGGACATTTTAAGATAGATCGATGATTAAAAAAAGTGCACTTGTTTGTGGAATGTTACATTTTTTTGTTTTCGTAGTAGGTACATTTTTGTGCTGTGGTGATTTTAAACAAGCATTAGCCTATGCCAGGAAAGGTTGAAGGTTCTTTTAGGATCAATGTATGTCCCAAACATTCAGTGCTTTGGCGCTACTTTAACAAAAACTGTTCTTAATTAAGAATATGAAAACGGAGAATACTGAGATTGGAAAGCTCCGTTTAGATAGAAGATCAAATGTCTTAAAGTTAATAAAAACCACGATGTATAGAGTTGCGAGCAGGACTTTGTCAAGTTATAGATGACTTTCAGACTTTAATTAAAACTATTTATGAAGATGGACATGTCTTTAGTACAAAAGACCACTCTTGCCTGTGGGAAGGGACTACTTTAGCGTCCGCAAATGAACAAGTCTCTTGCCTTAATAAAAGGTGGCAGATGACGACGATAAAAAGATATTTCCTGAAAGACTTTTAATGAGTTTGGAAGTTCAATACATATTTCGAGGCTGAACTGGATGGTACTCTCAAACTTGCATTTTTAGAAATTGCTTTAGTCCGAGATCGGAGGTCTATGATGGTTTGAACGATAATTCTTGGAATGTAATACGGTAGGTTCGATCCAAAAAAACACGAATCCTCTAAATAAGCAAAGTTTGGTTTGGTTTTTTACAAAAACTTATTTTCGCGACGCAAAGATAAAGAACTCTTCCAATAAAAATGCAATAGCTTTTGGAGAAACAGGTCATCCGTCTTGAAGGTCCAGTACCAGATGGATAAGGTTTATACTTATATACAAATAAAGTAAAAACACTATACACCCGATTATGAACTCACAATGGCGAGTTTTCCATACAAAATCACCCATTGTGACCTACAAAATATTCAGTGTAAAGGTCAAAAAATTATATTAGTAAGGCCCCAATGAAAATAGGTTGTAGGTAGTAATCCAATCGAAGAAAAAAAAATTAAAAAAATAAGTTAAAAAGTATACCCAACCCATCTCTAAACTTAAAGTTCTGCAACTTAGCTTCCTTTTCAGGGGCGTAGTTTGTTTATTAAACCCACCAAAAGTGAGCTCCACCCATTTTAATAACTTAAATATTTAAATTAGCTTCGACTTACCTTCATCTTGGGACATAATGCTTTCATCGGGCGATGGAAGATCAGATTGTTTCAATAGAGCTGCCCCTGATTTTCGACTCTCTTGCAGTTTGGTGAAATAGTCGACGGCATAGTTGACCACGTCGCCGGGCTGTTCTATTAAGTATGCTATAGAGAACTCCAATAGGACTTCCCTAAGAGCGTCGGGAACTTGAATTCTTTGCTTTTGTGTCGCTGACATTTTGTAAACAATTCTGAAAAAAAAAAAAAAATTTATAAATAAATAAATGAAATTTTAAAGTGAAAGGCAATGAATATTTGAAAAGAAAATTGGAGCACACTCTCATTTTATTTGGTTTCTTCATATTCAGCAACTGTCAAGAGCTTGGCACATTTAATTTAGACAATGGATGTGTACACATCGCCCTCTCAAACTGTGATGCATTTGTTCTCCTCTTGTGGGAGTATGATTGCTTCTATTAAACAAATGGAACTACATTTATGTTGTAATACGAAAACCCTACCGTATACGTTTGAAATTGATTGCCACTTGGGGTATTGTATATAAACATTCTCTATTCTCTATATACAATGCTTTGGGTTATGGAACTATCCTCGATGTTGCAAAGAAACATCCTCTCTCTCTTACCTGTTCCACTGACAGGGGCTACACCGAAACTGATATTCTGGAAACAGACGAAACAAATACTTTTGGATGGACAAAGTTCACTTGTGTGTATCTGAGAGATTTTGACCGTTAACCTTTTGTCCTATGCAATGCGGCAGAGAAATCGTATTGACATCGTGACGCCACCAAACACATGTTTCCTTACAAATGTCTTTTATTGCCAAACGTGTGCCATTTGGTTTTATTTGCGTTGGCTCATAAAATTCAAACTGGCTCATAAAAATAGGACGATTTGTGAGACCCGGAGCGTTTAATAATCATAAAGCATTTGTCTCCCCCAAGTAAGCTATCCGCAGTAAGGTACGCGTACAGTTATGCGGAGGAATACAAGAATTGCTTGGGTTTTTTTTTTTTTTTTAAGTCTTAGTCCTGCTTACTCACCTTACGTAAGTACTTTGCAATTTATCTGCGGTTTTTTTTATCACGTGGTCAGATAAAGCACGTTTTCGACGTTGAAACGTTAAAAAATAAAAATAAAAAAATAGCAGACAATTGTTGGCCAAGTTGGGATAGGGTATGATAAGCGTAAACCCAATTTATTGGCATTCACATATTTTGTCCCATAAATATTATCGTTGGCTTTTCACAGTGCAATCACAATCAGAGTATAATGATTGATTGACGTGATTATTTGCGAATTAATGAGAAAGAAATTTCCATTGAGGGTGTATGGGGCATGATACTTTAAATGTCTTTAATAAGTGCTTGGCATTTGGATTGGAAGTGCTCAGAATCTTCTTCTTGGAAAGGAACAAAAACAACAACCATCCAGTTTAAAATTCATTTATGCCGGTGTTGAGAGGAGAAATTAAAAATTATAATTGGAAGGCATTTCGGATTCATATAAACAAACATATTTCAGTCATAACCGCTTTGGAACCCAAAAAGTATATTTATATAACAACAAATGCATTAAAATATATTTTGCATTAGTTGAATCAAATTTTGAATACAATATTTTAAAGTTCAACTTTTTCAACAAAAAATATACAAATACACATCACTTTGGATGACGCTTCAGTCCTTGCGGACCATGGGCGTAACCAAAACCAGGCAATTAAACAGCAAATTGTATAGGAAACACTACAATTCCAATAAAGCCTTCCAATATTATTGAAACCGACTTATTATGTTCAACTGACGTCGAAACAGCGTAACAGCTGTTCCCTGCATTAATTTTATATTTTCACAATATCCCATTTACTGGGATGAAGAACATCAATTAAGCGTCACAAGAAAACTTAACTATCCACCAGCTGAATCACGCTTCCGAAAACTTTCCAACAAATTGTGCCCAAGTTATTGCAACTTTTATTACCCGAAATAGGTCGTTGCCGTCGTTTCCGAAGCGATAATAAGCATCTGGTGAAATTGATTTTCTTTTTTTTTTTTGTATATGTTGTGTTTTATTTTATTTTATCACCAGCAAAAAGGATAACACTTATACAATGGAAGTGTATGAGAACATAGTCTGGTGCTCATAAACCACGAAGCAGACAACAGAAAATCTGCTCCAACAGTTGTACTGTTTTCAACGCGAGATTTTGAAATAACATTTCAACTTATATACAAACTGCGATTTTTTTTTAAATGCTAGGAAGAGACCAATTAAAAATTTCGCTGAAGCGTATATTTTAACAGCCTGCAGTGGTTGGTGTTCGTTTCGTGCACAGTGGGAAATTTTATTTGTACAATTTGCAGTTACCTTTACGATGGCTGGAAGAAATAGGTAGCACGCGGTTTAATGGGGTTGCAATAAAACGTTTGAAAGACTTGGGATGCATAAGTATAACTGAAACATAAAGTAGGTGGGGTCATTTTATAGTGAATTTTATTTTTGAGTAACAAGCAGCGATGCCAAATAAAGTTTGTTCATGCCTTTTATGCATTATTTCATTAGCTAAGACCTTAAGGGTTGTTTTTTTTTTCACGGTTTTCGGCTCGGTGTGAATAGGGTATAAGCGAGATTTTCTAAAAAAAGAAGAACTGTGCGACTTGTTGAGATGTGTTTTTTGCAAAGGTAAACGCGGTGTCCATTCAGCAAACTTTGGACGGAAAAAGACTACAAATACTTGACAGGAACCGATTGTAAATATAAAAGTACAAATTTGGGTCTGCAAACCCATACAGGGACCTTCTCCTAGCTTTTCACAACAAATCACAAATCACGTAAGTACAGCTTTTTTTTTGAAGCGAAGGAAAGTGTAGCAAACATTTAGGCCAAAGGAAGCACCTCGGCAGGTACTTCTTTAATAACTTAGAGGAGGTTGGTTTATCAAACATTCAATTGCGCACCGCACAAATGTGTTACTGATTTTCTGCAACAGATGGCGACGCTTTTTTTTTTTACATACTTCTCCCGGGAAAGGCGAACCTATAACGCTTCAACAGCGCCCCGAGATGCCTGCAGATGTATGTTTGTTCTGCACTTAAATTGCTGCAAATTGTAGTCTTCCGGAAATATATCCCCAGGAAGCGAGTTCCAAAGTTTGCTTGCCCTGTAACAGAAGGAGTTTTTGAAAGTTGATGTCCTCGCGGTTGTCAAGTGTACTGTATGGTCATGAGCATTAGCAGCCTGTCTTGTTGGGCGCCCAAAAGTTGCATTTCGAGGGATAATGTCTTTGAGTTCCTCAGAACATCTACCATGGAAATACCTATAGAACAAGCATAGGTCAGCGACTTGTCTTCTGTGCACAAGCTTCACTACGCACTCTTTGTTATAGGATATAGCTACGGTGACCATACGTATTTTCACTTTTTGTATCCCGGGTTTCGGAGCTATAGAATTTTAGTTTCAATAAATTACGACAGGATTAACCTAACCTTAGCAGGGGCATGAATGAATACGTGTTCGCTTAGTTACTCAATCCTTAAAAGCTTTTCTTACTCGCAAAAGTGGTGAAGAAAAGGTCGACCTAAAATAATCCATTGAGCCGTAAATTTTTCTTTTAAATTTTACAGTCCAAAGCTCCCCTTTATCGAACTCGCTGGTATTGCTTGTTTTCCTAAGTTCAGTAGCAGCTTTGGGGAATTTTTTTACTGACAAAATTTGGGTATAACAAGGCGAAAAGGCAATTGAAATCTGGACCTTTCACGAACAAGTAAGAGGACGTTGCAAGAGACTCATAATTCCAGGAGGCATTAGTGCTATACAGTCCAACCTTAAGAGAAAAATCACCATAACCATCGTTAGTTTTATGTTTTTAAAAAACATTACAGAACACAAATTAACAACGTATTAGCTTGTTTCCTATATAAGGTGGCACCAGGCCTAATCGTTCCCATTTGGACTGGGCTACAGGCTATGATTCGCAGCACTAACTTTGAGCTATACCCCGCTTCTGTGGATGTTCACACTAGTTACGACAAGACTCGCCATAATCTCAGAATGTCCACTTACTTTCGTACTCAATGACGAGCAACAATTAGTCGAGTGACAGCTGTGGTCAGTGGAGGCAATTCAAAACAAAAAAAAAAAAAAAAAATGTATATCTCGCAACTATCCATATCCCAAATGACAATTTATTAAGTCATTCCACAGTGAAAATTGCATCGAATTCCTAGCAGTCCAACCGCGCAGTATACAGAGGTACATCTTTAGGTTACTATATAGTATATACATATACAGATACATAGTACCTGTTGCACAAAAAGCCAATCTCATTCGATGGACTAGTTGCAACAAGTCAGCCAGCCATTTGCCATAAGCGCTATAAGCGCACACTAACAGCGATTCGTTGGATTTGTTTCGTTCTCATTAACGGCAACAACAAATCTCACTCTGCCCATAGGCAATACAAATTGCACCGACCAACGACGACGACGACACAGAAACGCACTGCGTCCGCCTGCATACGAAAGCAGTCGCCATCGACCAAAACACAGACGGACAGCCTAATTAACAGCTCCGAGTCTTTCCATGCCTTTTAGAGCAAAATGTTCCTTAACGAGAATGCAAAAGAGGAAAACAAACAAAAAAGAGAAGAAAAAAACAACAATCGACCGACCGTTCAAATGGTGCGAATTACTTTGTGCCTTTATTTTTTACAGCTCCACGTTTACTTATTAGACTTGCCAACCGGAGCCAAGTGAGATTAATGGCGAATTATCAACGTTTAGGTAGATGTTTGTATTGAGCTAATTGAAATGTACACACCTGTCAAAGATGTGGCAACAATGTGCACTAGCACCGTGGCGAGCCAAATATTGAGCGAATAAATCAGAAAAGCTGTCTTTCTCACGTAAAAAAAAAAACAATTTAAATAAGGTGATCCCTTGACGTTTCTAAAATCTGGCCAAAAGAGGTAACCTTTTTTGTTCACAATGTTGCTATAAATTAAGATACGGTTGGACTATGCAGGGTTGTGAGTTTGGCAAAAGTCACTATGCAAGGCACCTGCTCATATACCTGTTTTTAAAAAGTGTTTTTTGTTTTTTGTTTTTTTGAAGATATATGTTGTAAAATGCGATGTCAGTTATGACAGCCGAATTGAATATATTTTTACACTAAACTGTATTTTTTCATTTAAGTTTTTCGGGAAAAGACTGGCACCTACACCTATTGATTTTTCGGAAAAAGATTGATTTTCTGTCTGAGTTTAGTGACGAAGTTCGTTTGTTAGCAAGCAAAAACTTATATTTCTAGAATGAAATGCCTTGTGGGCACAGTGTACTTTGACCAAAATATATTGGCATGAACCATTCTTCATTCTTCATAATCAACAAAGTTTTGATCAAAACTCTTTTAGAGCACAAACAAGTTTAGCTTCTGAAAAAAGCCGTTTCTGCCGTCACCGTTTAGATGATCGACGAAGGGACTGCAACCTGTGACAAGACCAAATTCAAGGGTCGCACATCCATTCAGTCCCATCAAACACTCAGTTCTAAGTTTTGGACCTCTTCGCCAATTTGGGATATGATAAAAGGGCCAATAGCAGGATTTCGCTAGCGGCTGGGTTATATAATAATTCTGAACAAATGTTAATAACTAACAAATCACATTTTATGCTTCTCCTTAAATACGTAGTTGCAGCTGTAAATACCGCAAAGATTTCTACATCAAAAACAGTTTTCTGTCTACCTAAGCTAAAGGTTCTGGGATCTGACTATGGCTGGAGTTGAATTCGGCTAAAAAAAGATCGTCGTCGACGGAACCGTCTTGAAAATCCAATACGAAACCAATCCACACCTTACTGTCCTCGAAAATCAGTTTTTAGGATACAGATACAGAGTCAAGAGCGTTCTCCTGATGGAAAGGCACACCATCTAAAAATGATGCGAACTTCACCTTTTTGATACTAGTTACCACGAACATCTTTCAACAAAACAAACTGCAAGGGAAATATGAGAAGAGTACATGTTCCATAACAGCAGAGAGACTCTCATCTAACTTCAAACTTCATACATAAATACACAATAAGTTGTACCTTAGTTAGGTGCCTCTTGAAGATGTGAGCTGTCGGTCACCAACCATCCGCACTGTGCACTGTGGTAATGGAAACTACCATTATTAAGGGTACAAGGCCCCGAACTGTAGGCCCCCAAACTAGAAGTCCGAAGTTTGAACGAAATCCGGGCAACCGTTTAGGCTGTGGGCCTCGGGACATACGGACACAGACCGACAGACAGGTGGACAGAATTTTGCGACCCACTTTTCTGAGTTCGTCTATCATCGTAATGTCAGAATTGTTTAACATCTCGAGTTCAAAATTTTTTACGAAAACAATATCTTTATCTTACTACGTATTCGAGAAAGCTAAAAAAACAGAGACTAGTCCTTTTTAACTGTGCTACTTCTCACG
This sequence comes from Cheilosia urbana, assembly GCA_946477585.1. Taxonomy (NCBI): domain Eukaryota; kingdom Metazoa; phylum Arthropoda; class Insecta; order Diptera; family Syrphidae; genus Cheilosia; species Cheilosia urbana. The sequence goes on from OX297856.1 coordinate 28,155,271, forward strand.
AACCTTGTACAAACATCCGAGGGTATTACTGTAGTTTAAGCCTGTTGATTCGCTCGTTCCGATATGACACAAAATTATTGCGAGTATAGATGTATGAACCAGTTGCGCGAATTTTTTGCTTTTTTAAAGTTGTCAGTCATCATATCATTCTTAGTAGGGTTGTCAGGCAATGGTCTTACAAGCACCAACCTCCAGCTATATGTTAAGCGTGGTTAACATAAGCTCACCAAGAGTTTTGAAGTCGCTACTGCTGACAATTATACACATGAATCACGAACTTATAATGCAGTATCAGCCTACCTAATAGGAGGGTTCTTCCTCATTAAGCTTTTAAGGCCTCTGCGAGGAATAATCAAAAACAAATAGCTCAGTTTGAACGTAATTTCGCTTCTCTTGGTCAACTCTTCGTGTATCTCAATACAGATTAAATTCGGCAAATGGTTGTCAATATCAATGAAAACAGCAAGTGCATTGAACTAGGCGTGCCGTGACGGAAAAATCAAGCTCAATAATTTTGGTCAGTAAATTTTATAAAGCCTTTTAACAGAAACTAAAAGAAGTTCTAAAGTCCTAGTTGTTTCTGGTTTGGGAACGTAAACTTAAACCTAAGCATTTCTCTTACGTTTGCAGCAATCCTACCTCTATGAAGCTTAGCTAACGAACCTCCTCTAATACCTACAGCTGTATCTCGCGCTTGAAAAATTTCGACAATGTACAGGATAGGAAAGTGAGATAAAACGCCTGCTCTGTAATTTGTAATTTCCGTCATGAAAAATCCATTTATACGAGTCTCAATTGCAAAGTTCCATTTGGGTCAGTATCTTGGGCCTTGTATTCAAATCTTCGACTGGGACTATGAGGTCCATATTGCATTGACTTAAACTAGAAAAAACCTGTATTTAAACAACTCCAGAGTTGTTCTTACCCCGAGATTTTTTGAGTCTAGACGGTGCCTGCTAATTTCCCAAAGATGGTGTAGCTTGGCATCTCAGGCGGCCTTGGTGTGTACCTAAGGCTGCCGCCTTTAAAACATCTAGATGCTGATCGTTGAATGCTCTTAATATAATTGGTATTAATTCGCTAGCCATGTCCACCAGAGCAGACCACGAGTGTATGGAACAGATTGGAGCTGCTCTGACTAAGTAAATTTATTGTTAGTTGAAGTCTCAATTCGAGGCTGAGGCCCTCTTTTCCACGTTTCTGAATATTTAGTTGCCCACTAAGTTTACTCCTTACAATGGAAATCTTAGTTTCATGTTTATGTGGAGCTATAACTGTGGACCTCCCCCTTTTCTGTTAAGAACACTTGGCTGGGTTGATGTCAAACCTGGCCCCTGACCGTCTCCATTTAGATAGCTTAATCAGTGATTGAGATATTTTAAGCTGCCTTCCATTTGATCCCAAGGTGGGATATTTTCCGAAAATATTTCGATCCCAATATAGTCATGTGACAGATTATGACATAGAAAAAATAGCCAATCATACGGTATTCAAGTGGAACTTATATCGCTTGAGTAGTATCAGCAAATGCGGGCCTAAGAACCAAAGCAGTGGTGAACAAGTTCGTCCCTAGGGTGTACACTGAACTTTCAGTTGGACAACTTTTCACTGGAACCAGTCGCCATGTTTAGCGTATTCGTCATCCATTCGCACAGGCTTCCGCCAACTTTAAGCTTAACGGCTAAGGAGTTCATTATAGTTACCCTCCCTTTGTAACTCTGTTGCAGACACTTTCAGTATAATGAACCTTGTTTACAAGCGGTCCCTCAAGGTATTTTTGCACCAATCCTCCCCTTGACTCGGTTTACTGTTTATAGGCCCACTGTTGTAAAGCTTGGAAGTAACCTACAAACTATTCCCCATGACCATGTAATTTAAGATTTTCAATTGAATGTAGCCAGCAGGCGCTTAGTACAATTCCCTTTATTCATTGCTCACGTTCGCTCACTGCACGTCTACACAATACAAATTTTCCAGTTTGTTAAACATTCTTTTGAAATACCTGCGCCTGGTTCCGCTAAAATAAACCGTCCTTCCCCAAAAAAGGAACCGTCCGGGTCACCACCAACCAAATGGCCACATTTTAAATTACAAGCACATAAACAACCATCAACCGCCGCATTGAACTAAATTGCCTCGTCGCGCCACGGCTTTGTGTAGTTGATCTCCGATAGCGGTATGAGTAACCGAATACACAATGCCGGAACGTAAAATAAGCAGGAGCACCAAGCACACAAATACACACACACGGTGGAAGAAGAGAAAACTCAGTTATACTCCTTACTTTTGGGGTTAAGTTGGAAAACGGAATTTAGCCCAAAAAGTGAGTTTCGCCTGTTCGTGCGCTCCAAGTTTATTTGCCAAAGGACATCAGACATTGAAAAGATTTTTTTTCTTTTTGTTAGATTTGCGGTTCTTGCTCTGCTGCTTTTGTTATGGTTTTTCGGAGAAGTAAACGTCCAATGCATGGAAGGATACGTACACTATACAAAAAGGCTGTTGTCCTTAAGTCCATGGCAACGTAAGCAGCATTTTGGTATGCCTGGCCACGCTTCCCTCACATCAACATTAAATGTTTGCGTTGAGGCCTAAGTAGTCGGTCGATGCATGAAAGCGTGCTTGGTGTGTTTGCCACAGATGGGGTGACGACGATGACACGATGAAACCTTTAAATAATTTTATCGGGCCAATGTGTTACAGACTATCCTTCACACATGATTGAGATGAGGCCGACGCGACGTGGTAGAAAGCGAGATGAAAGCCAACACAATAGAAACGTACAAATCGATGCGATGACGTAAACGTTGCAAATGTCATGTGTCGCATGTGTCACATGAGTAAAGCTAAAGGAGTCAAGTGTTTTGGAAGTCCTTGTGCTTGGATGTATGTATCCACCCGTACTGCCGTCATTATAGAGGAAATATGCGAAATCACTTGAGTGACTGAAAAGTTCATGAATGTCATGGGTATCCATCAAATGGTTAACCTAGAGCTTCAAATTAGCTTAACAAGTATAGAAAATGTAACTCGGCACCAGGCGATCAAAGACATGCAACCCGATTCGATGCGCATCGTTTGTGGCCAAGGGGGACGGGCAATGGCGTCGGACATCATTCATCTTGTTTGCATTTGATGTTCATTTTGACTTGCAGTTCCTCGAGGGTCTGGATAGAGTTAATCCACCTCCACAGACGAAGGATAGCAGAATGGCTATATGATGGCCAAGAAATGCGGTTATGTCATTTTCCTTTGAGTTATTATTCACAGAAGTACCGCGTAATAGACGTGAGGGGGTTCTGGAGGTGCGGGCGAAGATATAGCGTCCCTGTGCAAATAAAACGACTTTCTTTGCGTGGGGGCTGTCTTTTGAATGCACATGATTAGACGTTTGTAAATAGAGAATATTGACGCCCAGTCAACACGGCAAAGGCATGAAGCTAAATGCACATCTGGGTAATTGAGCGTGACAGAACGTTGTGTACATTTGGAGATGGCAGTTTGTGCGTTTAATGCAGTTGGTCTGATGAAGTATACATTCGGTAGTAAGAGATGTCAAAATTTGTTGTATGGGCTTGACGAGGTCGTCTAGACCGAGGATACCGAGTCGTCGTTCTTTTAGGGAAAATAACAGGCCACCACTTCAAGCAGGCAAAAGCTACTGCCATACATATAATTTTAACTTTTTCGATTACTCTCCTGAGGCCGATAGTCTACACAGCTGTCATGATTTAGTTCAAACTTAGGATTTGGAGTGCGTGGGCCTTAAGGTCCGGGCGGTTTTTTGTTTTTGCAAGGTAACTTCAATATTAATGGTGCTTCCCATACAAAATGTTCACACCAGTTTGATTTGTTCGAAAACGGCTTTAACGATTTCAAATAAAATTGATATTTAAGCTTAAGTGGGTGAAGTTACCATGACTGCATGCCTAGTTTTCGGCTGAAAATTCGAATAAGGGTACTTTTAAAATTTCGACATATCTCGAAAACGTTCCATACGATTGTAACAAAAATTCATTTCTATTATATAATATGGTTATTTCTAACTTAATAGCAGATTCAGTTTTTCTCTGTATTATCGTACAACGGGTTTTTGAAAAAAAAAAGTATTTTTTTTTTAAATGTTGTTTTCCTTAGCCTGAAAACGGCACAAACGACCAAAATGTTAAGTTAGAGTAAAATTAATTATTGTGTCCTTAATTTTCAATTCGAATAACCGAAAACGTTAATTTAACAAACTACTCAATCTCGAAAACCCCATTTTCGATTTATATACAATGCAACTTTAAAAACCAAGTAATGCTTACATCCCGGACAGAATACAAAATTTTGATTCCAGGGGTAAAGGTGTCAACAGTGGATCAGGGTACACAGTGAATAATTTGCTCTCATAATATCGCTTTTTATTTTAAAATGTATCTTGAAATTAGAAAAGAACACATTTTGACTTCCCCTCGCAACAGACTATCAGTCTGCGCGATCACTTTTCCGAAGGTGGTTATTCTCATGACTTTGTGTTTTCTGCATATGTAAGTATTTTTTTTTTCTGTTTTATTTTTGATCTTTTTAAAAATATGTGTATAGTAACTTCATTTGAGTTAAATATTTGTACTTTTACTTATATATACTTAATATTTTTTATCGATTTGTTTACTTTGGTGAAATGTCTTATAAATTATATACATGTTTTTGTGAAATGAGAACAGTGTACACAGTGAATCAGTTGAATATCGTACACAGTACACAGTACAAAAGTAACGTTTTGTAACAGTTTTACTGACTAGAAGTGATAAGTTTTTTTTTATTTATTTTTTTATTATACTTGAAGAGCTTTTATTTTCGTTTTTTCCCTAAATAATAAAATGAGTTAATAAATATATATGTGTTATGAAAAAAACTTATGTTTTTACTAAATAGACTGATTTTAAGTCCCTGTTCCACTGTGTACCATGCATTGATTCACTGTGTACACCCATTGTACACAGTGGATCATATGGGAAGGTTTTTTTTTTAAAAAAATTTCGCTATCTCAACATTAATAAAGCTTTAAAATTTTGTGCTTAAAATGAAGATAAAACATTGAAAAGGCTGTGAAAAAAATGTCATGGCTATACTATTATAAATGCGTGCTCCACGCCCCAAAAAGTAAAAAATGATCCACTGTTGACACCTTTACCCTATATTTATTATTTCTTCTTTTGTTGCACTTTTCAGCTTTTCAGAAGTATGAACGTGGTGGGTGAAAAACTTGAAGCCCGATCTACAATAATAAACATGAAGCATGACGATAAAATTCCATTGTTTCGCTTGGTGTGTGTTAAAATAAAGAAATGTGTTTTGAACTTCTGAATAGAAAACGTTTTTTTTGATCTAGTGTCAATAATTCAATGTCCACATTTAAAATCTGTCGTAACGAACTCGAAAGCTCAAAAATGTGTTAGACGTAATTTGAATCGCCATCGGGGGTAACGTATCTAGTGTTCCTAAGGTACCTTCATACGCCATACCATACCCCGTTCAACTTAATGTAACCGATATTTCGATAACACGTATGCGTTATAAATGTTGATTTATTTTTGGTGGAAAAATATATCGTATATCGCAAACTTTAAGCCGACAAACTGTTGTAGTGTTTTTAATTTAATCGGCGATCTAAATTTTAAAATCAATGCGCCGTACTAATAACAAATTTTGGTCGCGAATTTATATTGAATTAAGCTCACAATTTCGAAATTTGTATAGAAAATGTAGCCACTGTGGACTACTACAATTTAGAGTCGCAAGTAAATATTCGTGAGGCCCAATAACTTGCAAGTATACATATACATGTTCGCTTTATGTAGTATTTAAGAACTTTATGCTACATGGGGAAATCCACTTCGGTCAGCCTGAAAATGTTTAGCCTTGTCGACATTTGAGCTGTATGGGGTACTTTTAAACTCTCACACTCAACTTAAACTCATCTAAAGTACATCCTTGCTACAAACAGGAAAGTATATTAATTGTAAGTGTCACTAAGAAGGGACATACATAACGCGTGAGCCCGCTTATTAGACAAGCTAATGAGGAATTATTAATTTATGGGCACGTAATATATTTTCATGTTTAAACAGGTGATATATATACGCCGGGGACGAAAATACCTTCAAGAGGAGTAACTTCATCCTCTAAACAATTAAATCAAAGTTGCGGCCATGGCCCTTTCTTGAACACTAACACTTGACTTTAAGAATTAAATCATCATGTTATTCTTCATTTTAAATAAGCAGTAAAAAGTGCAACTCGAGTATTCCACGACAAAATTCAAACAAAGAGCTCAAATGTATGCTTGTTTTTAAACGCAACCATTTATTTTTAAATTTGCTAGATAGCAAAACACTAAAACTTAGTTGAAACTGATTTGTGTTATTTGATTAAGGACTGCATTGGACATGATAAGGAACTTTCTGTTTGAAGGCAACCATGTGCTTTATTATACTTACACACGTCTCCTTCTCTACGATTGATGCGACTTACCTGCAAAAAAAAAAAAAAAAATCAATAAAACTTTAGCATTGTAGGTAATCAAAACATGATTTAAAATGTTGTTTAAATTTAAGTGTAAGTACATAATGTAGTAAAAAATTATTAAAAACATATAAAGGGTTATTCAATAAGAGGTGTTATTGTGAAAGGATATGGTCCTGTATGCGTGCTCGTGGTGGCCATTTGGCTGACGTTGTTTTTCATTATTAACATCATACCTTCCTCTTTATTATGAAATTAACATCCGATCATTTATTTCAAAAAAATGACATTTTTCTTTGAATACCAAAACCTCTTATTGGAAAACCCTTTATATATGCTGCCAGTTACCGTCATCTTTTTCCTATAATTTAAACCGGTTAAAGGAGCTGTAACAATAAACCAACGTTTTTTAATCGTTAACATTTTTTATCAAAATCAATCATCGATTACTGTGACGATGAGAAAGTTACGTGAAATTTTTGGGAGAAACAACGTGCCAACAAAACGCACTATTTATCTTTTAGTGAATGATTTCGAAGAAAGAGGGTCTGTAGGTGATAGGCCCAAGCATGGACCACAACGTACTGCAAGACCGGCTGAAAACATTACTGTTGCTCAAGGAAGTGTTCAAACCAATCCATCAACCTCAATTCGACGCCGTGCTCAGGAGCTTGGTCTTCAAATAACAACTTTGGTGACAATTTTGCACAAGGATTTGCATTTGTTTCCATTTAAGATTCAGTTGACACAAGAGCTTCTTCCACAAGACCATTTAAGCCGCCGTACATATGCCAATAGGATGTTACAGCTAGCCCATGACAACCCCGATTTTCATGAAAAAATCATAACGAGTGACGAGGCACATTTTCATTTGAATGGATATGTGACTAAACAGAATATTCGGTTCGGCAATGGAAAACCCTCAAATTAAACAAACCAGAAACGTTTGAGGAACTCAAACAAAATATTCGTGATGAAATTTATGAAATACCGCGTGAAATGTGTGAGAATGTAATGAAAAATGTGCTCAAAAGGGCTTGCATTTATGAGACTAACAGAGGCGGATATTTACCTGATATTGTATTCCATACATAATTGCCGACATTAAATAAAACATTTATCAATATAAGATCCATTCTCTTTCATTTAATCAAAAATTTTAAACAAACAAAGTAGTATACCTGCCCGGCGGACGCCCTGTATATGAAAGAAAAAGGTGGGTGTCTTTGCTAAACTGGATTTGTGCCTAACCTCAGCCTATTTCTCAGGTGGATCTATGTTAAAAGAAGTTAAAAGAAAATTAAAGAACACTTTTGCTATTCCACTAAAAATAAACAAAGGCGTTGATGTGTTCTATCCGCTGCAAACTTTTAGTCTATGTATAGTGCGATTTAAATTGCATACATTAAGGATCATTTCCCCAGGTCGAGATCTGATTTTTAGCAGAATATTTAAAGGTTTGTTCCTTTACTTTTGTTTTACTAACAAAACTCGTTGATTTATCTACCTAGAAATGAAAGTGATCTGAAAGAGTTTGTACTGATTGAACTACAAGCATTCGAGAAGAGGAAAAAGCGACACTGTATTAAGAACTACAAGGATATTGTTCCTTCTTACAGCGAGGAAGAATTTCGTCGCCTCTTTCGAATGGCTCGAAGGCATCTTGAGGAGAACATTCAATCTTATTTTGCCACCTGTGGATACCATTTTAAACAAAACAAATGCACGCATTTATTCCAAATGGGATAAATAATCCTAATCAGCTGTTAATTGTAAGGTGACTGAAAGCTTTTCCAATTCGTATACAAAGAAATTTGTTGAATACAAATACGTAAGATTCTAGGTGGAGGGGTAGAACTTGTCTCTCTTGATGACGTTCTCTAATTAGTAAAAATTTGCAAGATTTAAAAGCGAAGGAACAGACCTAATATGTACCTTATTGCTAGACTACTAAGCGCCCCCGGTTCAACCCCTGCAAAAACTAAACTTATATCTTAAAATTAACATCGATCAGACCTCTGACAAAAGAGAGCGTAATGGTGCTGGAAAAGCTTCCAAATTCAGGCACTTGGACTCGGCATAAAATTGCAGATCCATTCCGTTTGTCGTAAAAATTTCAAACCCATAAAAGACGAATGATTGTGGGAATCTAGGTACCTAGAACCCTAGTCCTATAAACACCTGTTGAGCCCAAGGTACTTATAACTGTTTCCACTGGAATTGTTTTATTGTCATGGGAAAGTTTCAGGTCCATAATATATCAGGTATGTAAATAGTTCGAAATTGTAAATCATAAACCCAATCGATTATAGCTCAACCCTTAGTTGGTAATTTGAACCCAACCCTCAATGCATGTTGGAGTAACCAACTTTCCAACACATTATTGCTAATATTTATAGCTATCCATGGTTTAAAATCAAAATATGTGTTAGCCCAACATCAAAGTGCGTTGGAATATGCTCCCACCTCACACTCATCAACGCACCGCCCGCAGTTTCTGCATAAGCTTGAATCAAATAATCATAACGAGTCCTCGACTGATAGGTTACCATCAGATTTCATTTTGCATATATATTTTGCATTTCCCCGCTTCAATTTTCTTCATTGAAAATGCGCTCCGTCGATTCGTGTTGTGCGGTAATTGCGTGATTGCGAATAAGTACCTTGAGGGGTGTTATTTTCATACTCGAAAAGCGATGCAAATTTGCATCGTATTCGCACATTAAATCGCAAACAAATTTATTACCAGCTTAATTGTGCTTAAAGCTTATGTACCACTTGTACTGAGTGCCATATTTGCACTCTGAATTCCAGTTTGAACAACTCTAATTTCAACGTAAAAAGTGATTGGGGATAGGCTACTAATTAGTATTAATATGCATAGTGTATACATTAAACAATGCTTTTTAATCCAAACCATTTTACCGATGAATCGCCGACGTTCTGATTTAATGCTTCGGTCTATGTTTGAACACATATGCACTGAAAATTAATATTTATCAACTCATAATTTAATTAGCAACATTGGAGAGGTTGATTTATTGGCTATATGTTTTTATATCGGTTGGATTAACAATAGCTACCATATTAGAAACAGATCAATAATTTGTGTTATTATTGCTGCGAAGAGTTTATTTTTGAATGGTCGACAAAAAGGTGTAGGTACTTTAAAAACGATTAGCAAGACCGGTTAATCCACAATTGACTGACAGGTTTATTTTCGCCCAACTGGCCATCTGTCATCCACACACTTATATACATATTATTTTATAAAAAGAATCTCTTTGAAGAATGCAGGTTTTTAAATGTCAACACAGTTGTTGTTAGTTTTATACCGCCCATTAATCATATGAAAAATTAAGCTTCACCGCCTCACAAAAACTGATATACTATCTCCGAATCCCAATTTGTCGAAAAAGTGTCATGCGACCTGAAAGATTTTCTTGACAACTGACAGTTTGATTAGATATTGATGGGCTCTTGATTTATGCTCGCATTTTGTTTTATTTTTCGCTGTCTCGGGAGAAGTTTCTCTGTCTGTTTTTGCTTCTTCGTTCATCCGACCTCGAGAACTACTTTTTATATTATGTCTTTTTTCCGGGCTGGTTTTAGTAAATATTTTGTTAAAGATATTTTAGCATACAGGCCAGACTGATAATCACAATATCACACTCAAAAATCGCCTTAAAAACCGAGACAAACAATGAGTCAATATATATTCAAAATACGAAATTTAAGAACACGTTTTAAACACGTCAACAATTCTTCAAAAACGAGTTTAAAACATTCAAAAACGATAAATCTTCCAAAAAAATTTAAAATAGCATTGAAAAAAGAGACAAATAAATAGATTTAAAATAAAAACGCGTCATAATAACTTCAAAAAAGTCTTCAAAACAATCAAGTTCGAAAATGCATTAAAAATAACATATAAAACTCCATAAAAATGCTCCAAAAACATGGGTCGAAAAAAACAATAAAAAAAATAATTGGAAAATACGTCAAAAAGGCATAAAAAATCTCTTTAAAAAATAGGCTCTACAATCGCTTCAACAAGAAATCGTCAGAAACATGTTTAAAGGCTAAACAAAAAAAACATCAAATCACACGTCAAAAACTCGTCAAAAAATTCGTCAAAAACGCGTCAATAATAACGATTTCTTCCGACTAAATAGCTTTCGTTAAATGTGAAAATATTTTTTGCAAGCCTTGGTTTAAATACAGCAGAGTCGATTGATTTCATAGCCGCTTTACTGTCAGAGTATATGGTGATGTTTTTTCGACAACGCTTTGTCTCTTCATCATCTCAAAGCTGTTTGAAAAACTCTGCTAATCACCGTTTAATTGGTATGATCGGCTTCGACCCAAAGTTCAACAGAAGACGGCTGCACATATACAGATGTCAATCCTTTTAAAGGTGAAGGTGGAGATGAAGTAGTCTGTAGCAATGTTGTCGGCTCTTTAAGGCATCTTTGAGGCACCTTTTAAGCACTTTGTTGTAGATAAATAGGGGCATCCCAAAGAGTTGAAGTGAAGGTTAATGCGAGCATAGCCCCTAGGAACATACCTAGGACCCAGCTCATGAGAAAACCTCGACATAGACGTATCTACTAATTCGAGAACCAAGCTTGGAATTAGGTTTCTGTTAAAGCTGAAATCATACATCGACATTATGTCTCAAGTCACGCACAGATAGAACTTTGTCAAGGTAGTTTAAGTGGTGTATAAAGGTTCTTTTAGGTGCTCCAAAGTATTTGTTTCCTTGCGGAAAATCCTTAATCCAGCCAGAAATACTCTAGCCTTTGTCAGCCTGTGACTATACAGCTATAGAAGAGTCTACCAAACTTGATATTGAGAAGGACCACATTTATGCTATACAATAAGGAGATCTTTATCTTCAAAATCTCGAGTTAGTAGGTATTACAACAGCTGTTGTAAAAGTCGCAGGTAGGCTCCCGGAAAGGTTAAACAGTTATGCTATTCAAGCCAATAATAAATTCATAGAAAAACGCTTGACGTTGACACTAAACTGCGTCAAACACCACGCTGACTCTGGTCCTCGCTACCACGGGTATACCTTTACCAGAAAGATAATATTTAAGAAAGGTGCTACCGAAACTAGTACTGTGTTCAAGGAATTCAACCACAACAACAACTTTGTTCTATCCCCCGTTTTTATTGTATTTCTAACTCCTGAAAGAGGAAATCTGATACTTCTTGTGAACCTGGATTTGTCGAAAAATGTTTAGGACTCCTAGTCGCTATTCGATACGTTTTTCACTTTACACATGCGAGCAAAAAACGAAAAAAACAACTCGGGGCGCACAAGAATACTGCGTGCACGGATATCTAATACTCAGAGTATGGTATCCTGTTTTCTGATTCTCGACCTAGTTCCACCCAACCGTATGTATTCATCTTACAACAACAACAGGTGGTCCAAGTGATGTACATTATTCTTCAATGAAAGAATGCGTGTGGTGTCCTATGATATATATATGTAGACAAGGCATCCTTTTACACCTCGCCTTGTGTTCCAGATATACAAAGGACCACCGACGAAAAAATGCCAAAGAAAATTTGGTTCGATTATTATTATTATTATCAACTGCTGTATGGTGTTCAAGGTTGCCCATAAAGGTACAAGGTTTAATGTACAAGGTATAAACACGTATACCGTATACTCGTGTTGAAGTCACGAATAAATGTACCGAGTTATTTGAGTTATGTGCGAGGATAACTATACTTCCCTCAGCCACATACAAAAAGCGCCCAACCGTATCCGCCTATGCGAGTTGGTATAGCACGCAACAAGCTGTGAAGTCATTATACTGGGAATTCGAGGGTAAATTACGGATATCAAAAGGGACGAATTAAATTTGCATTTTACGCCCCGAAAATAAAAGGCTTTATGGAAATATTCCCATTTCCCAGAAACAGCCATAAGGTATGTAAATGACGCAAAGCCCACTTAACTGGGTGTGTAGCTGCGATGTGTATATCCCCGGCGAGCTTTGTGTACATTCATAGTTTTCATTTATGGCAGGGGTGATTTTATATTAGGTCTGCTGATTTTTTCCTCTCCCCACTGAATAACTTTGGTCTACATACACACGGGAGGTTTGAGGTGATATTAAGGACGAACGATAAAGTGTAGTAAAGGGTGGATTTATAACTCATTTGGATCTGTGTGTTTCTGCGTTTTCTCAACTAAATGTTGCAATTAATTCTGCGATACCCTACAGGACAGGGGTAAGCAAATTGCAAAAACCACCGTTTAGTGTTAAAACTTGCAAACTCCGGCCAATAAAAATGGAATAAAAAGTTCCCCAAATCTACGCTGGATTTAACAGCACGTGCTTTCATTTGTTTGAAAATTCAAACGCGCACGTGCTGGTCCTTAAAACATTTTACTGACCAATGAACAACTGATACAGGGCATCCGGTCGTCAATGATTCTGTGCAATATTTTATGGTTAAGCCAACCCTAGTTTGATTGCGTCAAGATGTGTTTTGTTTGATGTTATGCGAAAAACATAAATTAAAATGGTCCCTGCAAAAAAATTTGAAATATCTGCTGAGGTTGTGCCCTTTTTTTCGTCCGAAAATAAATAAATAACAAATGGAACCGGGGAAACATAAAAATCCGCACAAAAAACACACCTTCACAGAAGACCCGTGACTTGAATCTATAAAGGTAAAAAAACACGGTGGATATCAGTCGATGGGGGGACCTGAAATCGATTTTTTTTTTCTTAGCAAGAAAATCATATTTATTGGTATATGATAGTAGAATTAGGTCATTCAGCTGTTAAGCTTACAAAAGGCTACCCCTGTGGTCCTTCGTTCCTACCTAGTACCACTTCGATTCCACTATCCTTATTCACCAACGGAAATGAAAACTGAAACCACCTGCTAATTGACTCAATCTGCCTCCCTTTGTCTACAGGCGACGCTCATTTGTTTAAGGCCTATAAAAAACATCAACAAAATGATGTGTGAAAAGATTTCGAAAAAAAGGCAAACACTGCCAACCTACACACGCCACTGTTCAGATTAGTTTGTTGAAGCTGCTAATCGTTGTCCATTATTCACAGCCATCGATGCCTAAATGGTGCAAAGCAATTGGGTGGGGATATTAATTATTAATTGATCCACGAAGCCTGGAGAAAATAGCAAAAGGAACAAAATGTTCGTTACACAGCGACTGTGTGTTTGTTGCTCGAACGAGACGATAGGAAAGTACTGATAACTTGTAATTTATTATTACGTACGAGTATAGTTTCACTTGTAAATGATTGCACAAGAAATCTTCAAGATTTTATTTATATTTCTTCCTATCAGTCATGTGGAGTTGGAGCTTGAAATAAGTAAATACGCTTTAAATTGGTGGGGACACTTGGGCGGAGAGGACGGGCATTACTTCAGAAGTAATTTGTGATACCTGTCGAGTGTTTGTAACGTGTCAGTAGAATGGAGGTTTATTGTTTGTTTTTTTCTAAATATAAAGTTTGATACGTTATAAATTGTTCTTTTAATTTTAATAGTACTATCGGATGCCTTATGAACCACAGAGGTCCCACAGGGCATTCTATAGGTAGTGAGGCACTGCATGCAGCGATGCCACTTTACCTCAATTGAAGTACTTAATTAACTTGAATTTAAAAAAATATATATATTAAAATCTGCTCCCTACTTCGCACTATATTGTTAAATTCTGTATATCTACTTCACTCTAGAAATCCCTTATTTAATCCGTTTAAATTTTAATAAAAAAAAAACTTAAATCTACTTCAAAACAAACAAAAAACAAAAAAAAATGAATGGAAGTGCAGTTTTAAGTAAATTCGTTAAGTATCTTATTTAGAGTACATACTTATATTATATTTAATATTTATTTAGATCAAAATCGTTAGAGCGGTATTTTCTTAAATTACTTTAGTTTGAAATATTCTTTTATGTATACTTAACTATTAAGCTGAAAAGTGAGTACCAGTTATTGTTCGGGATATAAGCATTACTTGGTTTTTAAGGTTTTATCGAAATTGAAGATGGGTTTTTTGAGATATGGTTTTTAAAATCGGTGATTTTAATTGAAAATTAAGGACACAATAATTTTGGAAACATCAATTTAACTCTAAGTATGCTTAAATTTCAACTTTGGTTGGAATCGGTAGAACCGTTTTCGAACAAATCAAACTGCTATGCACATTTTGTATGGGAAGTGTCTTTAATGTTGAGGTTAACTTGAAAAAAAAAAAACGGCCCTTAATTGTAAGCCCACGAACAAGAAATCCAAAGCTTGAACCGAATTAGGGCAGCCGTTTAAGTTGTAGGCAGCGGGAGCACACAACGAACTTTTTTTAGTTTCTCTAACATCGTAATGTCAGAATTGATTAACATCTCGAGTTCCAAATTTTGTACGAATACAATATGTTTCTTTTACTACATAAAAGTTCATAATATGTACATAAATGTTGTCGTTGTTTTTAGGCAGACATATCAAATCAATATCAAGAAGAAGAAGACTTTTTAAGTCCGCTGTTGCACTCCATCGAAGAATGCATTTGGTTTCAAGCATTCGTGTACAGTCCGGGGTGGACCTAGGTCTCAACAAATACGACTCTACAATTAGAGCGGTCCTTGGCGTCCTTGGTCCAGTACAATTTAAATCTTCTGCTAGTTCCTTAATATTATTATTAAATGTTATTATGTGTATTACATCTTTATTTATGCTATAATGACAGCTGTCAACTGTTTAACTATGAATTATGAATAATAAAACTCTATCTGAATTTCATCATCGAACCATGGACGTCTTTTTTCATACTTCCTTTTTAATGTACGTAATCTGGGTGAATGCGATTTTTATAAAACCATTCACCAACTGCCTTTAGCTGAGCACTCCAAGTTGGTTAAGGCGCCCTTCGATTTGTGTGCGACACCTAAGATGAGGACTTTCTCTACTGCGTTGTTGCTTCGGGGTTCGAGTCGAAGACTCTTTGGACCGGAGCGTCTATTCGTTCTACATTTCGGTCTTTGAAGATTCATTTGATCTTTTCTCAAAAGATCGATGGTGCAATACAGCTCTCGAAGTTTGGTGTTAAGTTGTCCTAAAGTCTAGCAACGCAAACGAACCGAAAACAACTCGAAGAATTTTGTATTGAAAAGAGCCAAGGATATCGTTATCCGCCTTTGCTAAAGTCCATGCTTCTGCGGCATAGAGCTGATGAACTCAGATGATGGAGTCCCATTTAAAGTCTTCTAAATATTTCTGGGTAAGCGCTGTTGCTTAGCAGTTAATGTGTTCCACTACTAAGCGAGGGGTCCGTGGTTCGATCACCGGGAAAAAAAAAACACAAATTACATCTTAAGGTTTTTTTTCCAATTGTCCTGTCGCGAAAGTCTGAAAAAACATCGGAGTCGGCATAAATAAACTCACACAAAACGAATACTTGTTAGGCCTAGGGTCCCTTACGGACCTGTTGATGAGTTGATCACTCATCACTTGGTTTCTGCTGAAAGAGAACTATTAATTTCAGAACTTGTAGTCGAAATAATAAAAAAAAAGCCCCAACTGCCTGCAAGTCATGTCATTTCTGCCGATCAGCTCGATTCCTCTATGTCCTCTATACTCAGTTTTGCCCTCATTAAATCATTCCCAGGCTAGTCTATTTTTGCGTCTTCTATCTCGAAATTTGAAAATGTGCCTGAGACAGCTAGCATTAATTTCATCAGCTTATGCTAGTCTGACTGTACAAACTTCTAAAAACTTGTGTTGGCTTCTTTTCTCAAAAGATGTTGTGAAAGGAGTCACAAGACAATACATCACTTGGTCTAAACCTCTTTTCGACATTAAAGGTTTCGGCGAGACCGTTTTCAAGCTTATAGGATCAGCTACCGTCCTATAAAATCTATGGACATGATTCTAAACTCATCCTTTAAGCGGCTTTAAAATTAATAAACAGATGGTAGCTGTTTATATATACATTCTTGGATTTACCACACTGGTAGGACCCCAAGCAGTTCGTTGGCAAACATTTTTCTTACGTTCACACAGTACGCCATACGGGCACTCTTTTACGCAATTTTAATAAGACTAATATTGATAGATTTTACGTTAAACGATACCGTTTTTGGCGACGAATAGTAAGGTTTGGAGACACTAAGAAACGCGTGCGATTGCTTTCACGGTTCATCAATGAAAACTGTATTCCTAACTCTCTTTCTATTTTAATAAAAATGCGGCCGTCTTATCGGCAATTTTCGAGTTTTATATTTATTTTAATTCACAATGGTTATTAATTAGAGTTAGATAAACATTTTTTTTACTAATGATGACTACTTCTATTCTGACGAAATAACATTTGTGGAGAATGAACTGGTTGAAGATCTAAAACTATTGTTATTCCACTTAGTTGCTAGTATTGAAGGTTTATCGTTTCGACGATAGTTGTCTCAAGAACTATGTGATAAGGACCCAGCTTAACATAAAAATGTTTAAACAAAGATGACTGCAATAGATTATCTGACTACTGCATCAGTCACTTAGGAATTTGAGATATCCATCATTATCTGTCAAAAGAGAAGTTCTTGTGTAATCGGAAAATCACAAACGATTGATTTTCATCATTTCGTTCTTCTTTGGAACCATTAGGGGTTCACTGTAAGCATACTTAATTATTTGCACTGTGGCAACCTACAGTTCTTGTTGAATAGATTAGGCTTTTAAATTAAGACTCATAGTAGTAGAACCGAATCTAAATGTCGTCTGATCCAATGATTGTCCAGAGCGGTTTGCAACTAAATTACCAAATTCAATTCGATTTCTATGCCTCTACACGTCACTGTCTTCACAAACTTGTTCCCAATGAGCAACAGTTCCCTATACTTTGTCACGCTTAACTTTGTGGGCTCCTACTAATGTCCTTTTATGCACATGTGAGCTCTTCTGATATCAAAAGGTTTCATTATAGCCAATTTTATTTCGATTTAATATATGTACCTCATCATAACCTAGTTTATTATAGGGGTCATACACGACACAGACATGTCGTTGCAGACCAAGGAAAATTCAAAAAGTTTTGAATTCATGCAGACAGTCGCTGCAAAGGATAGACATAGGATACACACGATGCTGATAGAGACAAATATATTCATTTGCAACGACATGCCTGTGTCGTGTGTGGGGCCTATTAGGGGGATTTTGTTTACCCTCCTCCGTTGGTATAGCGTGATTATATTATACTAATCGTAATGGTGAAAAGGCTGAGCCATTGTGGATCCCATTTAAATGGTTTCCTTATTCCGCTCAATTAAACATGCAACCGAACTGCTTACAGATGTCAATATTTCAAGTGGGAATTTAAAATCAATTCGTTGCAACATGAAATGTTGCAGACGATATATCTATTCCAACTTTAATGTATTCCTTTGGAAGAAACGTTGTATTAAAGAAACTGAAACGCGTGAGTTGTTTTTCTTCCTAAAACATGTGTTGAATTAGGTCGTGGCTTTTCATTTTGTTACCAGTGGATTTGCTGTTACAAGTTCGTGATAACCTATCATTCTACATAAAATAAGACATTCTTTTGATTAACACTCAATGAATCGATTTGAATTGATTTACCGAAGCCGGCTGTCCTTGGTATAAAGTTTATAAAGTTTAAAAATTAACCCGCTTCACGCTGTCAGTACTTCATCTGTGCACATATCTGAAGGTATTTCCCCTTGGAACCATCACGATCAGGGTCACTCTCAGCTAACTTGGAGATATCAGTGTTATTGTTCCATCTTCTATAAATCATATCATCGTTTTCTATCTTATCTTTTCTGATTTTGGTCTTACTCAAATAAATACTTGAGCGTCTTCTCGCAATTCTAGTGTGTTTGTATTTTATTAAGATAAAATTGTTGAATCGATGTCCCTCATCGTGAAGTACTATAGAACATTTGCCAATATACTAGGCAGCACCTATATCAGGGATAAGCAAATGTTACTAGTTGCGTGCAACACTCATGTATCTGTCATTTGACGGCGTTTGGTATCATGTCGAAAATGTGTGCTTTTCTTCTTCAATAAATTAGAAAATTCAACCAATAAAATTAGAACCTCCGAAACTCACAATTTAAATGCTGCTCTCCATTTTATTGGCAAAAATCACCACCTCCCTGCAACGTAAAATCCAATTCATTCCTTCATAAGCTTCTTAGATTCCCTACAGAAATTAAACCCCTGCTATTCGGCCGTAAAGTTGGAACGGAAAGGTATTTCAGAGAAAAATAAAAATAAAGTTGTGGCAACAGGTTTAATATGAACGAATGTTCATTATCCATTACAAAGGGTCGCCTGTGTGCTTAAACGAATGTTAATCTCATAAAATGTTGTCAGCTTTGCAAAATGAGCTTAACCCAATAGAGTAGAGTTTAATGCGTCCAAGGCACTATGGTTGTTTTAAGCAAAACCCTACACTCCAGCTACTATCCATGAAGGGGAAATGCATCCCTGAAAACTAAAGACATTCCGTTTTCCGTATGTGTGGGAACGATTTCGAAAAGGTTACCTAAAGCGACCCAGGAGGTACCTCGTACCTCATTTTAATATGCCTGTAAAATTTATAAGGTGTCCTCTGACCCAGACTTAAGTATAGTTCTCATCCATCTAAAGTAATCCCTAATGCTAACTTAGTGATTTTATTCGAAAGGTTATTTCAGGTGTCTCCGATATGAAATGTTGTAGAGACTTTTGAAACCGAAATTGTATGTGTCCACCTATCTGTCTGTCCTTTAGTTACAGACAAATATGCAATGTTTTCAACAACGCAACGAATTTTAACAAAATTTCTTCTGTAAGGCTTAAGTGGCAAAGTAATGTACTCAGTCTCTCATACATTCTTTTTTGTAGATCTCCAGTCTTCAAAACCTATCTATAATTAGCTTTCAATAATTGTTCCTTGGAAACCATCGATGCGAACTCTCTTTAAAAATTCAAGGCAGTCATAACACGAAACATGAAATCATTATATGACGAACAAAATACTCGTCGTCTCTTTAAAGGACGAGCATAATTGATTCATAAAAAAATGTACAGCCAGATAAAGACGCTGACAACTTTTGAACTTATGTAAGTTGTTTCAAAAACCTAACCTTTTGCCATCCAAATGTAAAAAGGTGTCCTCACAGCTTTTTAGTTTTTATCACGTATCAAAGAGATTTTTAAATAAATATCCAATTTTGTGCAAGTCAAGTCAAGTGACCGGTATTCATATTTAACAGAGGAATAGGGCTGTAAAGAATTTTTCCTATCTAACAAAGTGACAAATGGCAACCAACTTGTATACCAAACCAAGCTTTCTCTCTCAAACTAACCCTAAGTTGCAGCCTACGCAATAAAATGCGGTATAACACCCCCGCCTACATGCGGCATTCAAAATAAATTCTTGTTCCCATTAAAAGTTCTGTCATGGAAAATGTGTTTTATATTTGGGCACATCCTCAACAATTATATTCAGTAAAGGTAACTACCTAAAGACCTTTCCAACTATACGCAAATGTTAAAGGCTAAAAGTTCAACCCCCCTCAGCCTGCCAGAGAAAAAAAGAAAATGACATTAGCTACGGTTGGGATGGTTTGCGAATCGATGATTTTATGCCTGTACTTTGGATAGATAGTAATTCTCCGAGCCAATGAATACGAATACAACTTAGATCCTGAATCGAATTACAATAGCTTATTGTTTCCGATACACCGCAAAGTTCTTTCAGGGACATATGTACATAAAGCATAACCAACAAAAGAATCTCCATATCTTGTTTGACTCATTTTGTAAAAGAGAAACACGCCTCACACTCATCTGCAGTGAGACGACCCAATTCCTGGTCGTTTTGGATGGCATCCAACTTCTTGGCTGGCTGCCGTTTGTCAGCAACACCTTCTGTTTGTGACAATATAAATCGTGTGCGTTTAATAGAGGACGTCTCTTAATATTCAGAAAAAAAATTATGCCGCCAACTTTATAAATTTTTTTTTTAAGTTTCTCAGATAATTTTAGTTGGTGGGCTGTTTGATGTTTTGTCAAGCGCTTTTAACAAACTGTTGTGTCATTTCGTAAGGAGATCTAGTGGAATGTGATTTTGCGTTTATTTTTAATATTTGTAATATTTTACTTTGCTTTTACATTTTGCGTTTATTTATTTTATTTTTCACAATAAAATACTAATTTAATGGGTTGATCGAACTTTTTAAAGGAATTTAACAAGTTCTCCAACTGATTCGGTTGTAGATAGAGTGAGGTTATGCGCAGGCATTTACATTTACTAGGTGTATAGTGTTGTGGAGGCCTAAGGTTTTTATTCTTAGTTGGCTATGTATTCTTGGCCAAGTGCTTCTGAAGCCAATTTTAATATGAACTTTAGGTAATGCCACCTTAGTTGCTACTTATTGATTTTAAAACTACTTCAACGCGGACTGTGACTCAAGAAAAAGTTACAAAAAAAAAATTGGTGCGACTGTATCCAACAGTCCCGAAATATGTGTAAACACCGTGCGTGCGGTATGTGTGTGGCTTGATAAACGTCATTGAGAAAAGAGGGAATTGTAATACTAATAACCGTATTCTTGATATATTATAAAATAACAAAAACATGCTTTATTTCAGCTCATAAATGTATGCAATGATAAAAACGTATGCAATGATAAAATGTATGCAATGTTAAAACACAGTGACGCATTTGCGTCCCCGCAAGTTAAATGTGTGGAATTACTCCACCAGATTCCAACAACGCGCGCTTAGATGTATACACATCAAAAATGGATTTATTAAAGTTTCAAGGGCCCAAAGGTCTTCCAGAAATACTATTATAAATGTGAAAGTTTAGATGTTTGTGGCTAAATAACTCTAAAACTACTGAACGTATTGAGATGGGATTTTTTTAATTTGTTCGCAAAGCATCTAAGATGGACTTAGGCTATATTTGATGAGAATACCATCGTGGGAAGTTGCTCAAATCTCTAAACATACATGTAAGAGCAGCGTGCCACCAAGCTTTTGCCAAACACTTAAATGTTTTGGGCTTGAGCATCTCCACCATCTGTCCTGCCTGTGGAGAGGATGACGATACAGCGGAGCACTTCCTCTGTAGCTGTCCTGCCTTTGCTCGCATCAGGTGGCGGATCTTTGGGGCTGACGTGGTGAGTGCCGAACATCTAAGCTCTTCATCACTGAAGCTCCTTCTCATCTTTCTTTGAAAGACGGGAAAACTAAGTACATAAATGTAAGGTGTCTGTTTGTCAGTACAATGGACCAGTAGTTGTGTCTGAGTGCTCCATCGGATAGTAACAACCTCCGACAGAAAAAAAAAAAAAAAAAAAAAAAAAAAACAGCGTGACTGTGAAAAAGTCACCAATTAGAGATTCGAATCTGTCAAACAAATGGAAAGTTAAGTGAGCTAATTCTAGAACCAGCCGAAACAACCGGAATAAACTAGAAACTTCTCGATAGGTGGCGGAGCGGATATAAAAGGCAGATTTCGGAACAGGGACGGACACTTGAGTGTAAGAGGTCTAAGATCGAAGAAGGCAAAAAGGTTTAAGCTCCCAATATCAATTATTAATCAGTGCTTTCCTAAAACCGGAGAATTCACAGCAAAGCACTGGGGCGAATGCATTCTCCTAGAATCATTGCCAACTTCGATACTAGAGCTATCGTTGTACTGCAAAAGCAGTATTTGTACTGCTTTCGGTTTTTTTAAATACAGAGTATAAGCAATTTACATAAGTGTGTTAAGTGTATTAATTTCGACCTTGATTGTAGCTCCATACATAGCTATATCGTATACGCTATAGGTACTGCTTTGTACCGCTTTTTGTCGACTGGTCGTGCTGCTGCTTTTTGCCTTCAATCGACAGCCCTGTTTAGTTTGAAAATAGAAAGAGATAAAAAATGTTCGTCCCAGTTTTTCGAAATGAGTCAAGAAACACGACGAAATGCACCATCTCAATCTAAATTTGAAAAGCGTGTGATATCTGATAGGAAAACAGCCTGTTCTGGACTTGTGCATAAATACGATGATTATGAGTATGAGAAATATGTGAAAATAAATGTGTTGAATCATTAAGTGGAGATTATTTTAACAAACAGGTATCTGATCGAAGTTATTGCAATGAAACAAGTTCGTTTTAATTTTAACATTAAATCGTTATTTTATTAGAATATAAAGTTGTGTGCAGTTTTCTGATATAATTCATCATCGCCACAACCCCAGTAAATTTGTTTTTCAGTTCGAATAATATTCTTCCAAATGTTCGCATTTTGGTCATTAGTGTGGATTTTCGCGAATCTCCTGCGATTCTTCCATCGACTTTCGCCGCCACGTCTATTTTACACAAGATATCGCTAGAGAGTCTCAGATGAACTTGCTAGCGAACAAATTTTGTTTACAGGGTATTTGAAGGAAAAGGAAAAGCGAATCGCTGGGGTACGACAAAAGAGAATTTGTTTGAGTATTCGAAAAATCACAAAAATCTTTAAAGCGAAGTCATCAAATTTCAAATCAGCAATTTGCAATTTTTTTTTTATGTTTCGGAAAACTAAACGTGCTCTGAAAAAAACCCAGTTTTGAAAGCATAAATGAAGAAATAGAGAATTAATTTGGGGTAAAAGCTATATAGCTTTTACCAGCTGCCATGGTTTTTCTAAAGAAGAAAGAGTAGCATCTTTGTAAAGCGAACAAAACCATTAATTCACATAGCTCTTACTCCGACAGGGCTGATGAACTCGCCAAACACGGAACTACGATACCTCTGCTCCCAATTAAGGATTCCTTAGGTATTCCACTCGCTACTTGCAAACTCAAAATAAAGCTGGACGCTATCGAAGGAACAAATCTTAGGTGGTCAACCGGCTCGACTAGTCTAGCGACAAAGCAGATCTTGCCAAAGCTGGATCTAAAACGTTCTAGGCATCTGATCTCCCTGGATAGGAAGCATATTAGTGCTACAATAGGTGTCATCACGGGACACTGTCTTATCGGCAGGCATGCAAAAAGGCTTGGCGTATTCTCTAACGACTTTTGCAGAAGCTGTTTTGACGAGGAGGAGGAGGAGACTGTTCTCCATCTTCTCTGTACTTGTCCGGGACTCTCACAGAGACGAAAACTCCACTTTGGAGCTTTCTACCTTATAGTGATCTGAACGATCTAAAAAACATAGACATCAGAAATCTACTACGCTTCATTAGAAGCTCCGATTGGTTCAACGAGTAGGAGGAATGAATTATAGATTCACGTGGTATCACAAGGGACCTTTAATGGTCTAAGTGTGTCGACTAACCTAACCAGTTAGCTGACAGCCATTTCAACCTAACCTAACCTACTCCGACATCATCGATGCAAAGATGACAGTCAGTTTTCTGAATGACCCTGAATTTGTAGCAATGATATATATGGATTCTTTGGGCTCAGTAGTTAACGAGCTGTTTAATGTTTTCTTAGCTTAAGAGCTAAGAATGTTCCCCTTTATGTCTATTGGAGGCTTCTAAGAAGCTCATGATTCTCGCCTTAAAATTACATTGCTGTATTGAACCTACAATTTCGTTACTCGTCTCACGCTAATTAGCCAACTAAAGCCATTGTAAAAAGGATTTATCTAGCTTAAGCTATCGCGCCAGTGCTAGGGGATCAACACGACACGTTTATCCGGTCAATTACTCTGAATTGACAAGCTATTTCCTCATTTCTTTGAATTTTGTTTAATCCAACAAAAATTGCAAAATCGCTGAACGCTGACACTATGTCTACCGATTAAGAATGCGAAGGTAAACCAATAAATAGAGGCGAACTACACAAACTGAGTTTAGTATCCCGGTACATATTGTCCACAGAATCTCTCAATAAAAATATCTTCTATTCAAAAATTGATTGTTCGTTTTTTTAACAGCTCGTAAGCTTAACAAAACTTAAGTGAGTTTTCGTCAACATTTGGCACAACCTTAAGCTCTCATGATGCAATCGTGATTGGCTCTTAAGTCATCGACTCGGCCTATGGTTTTAACAGTAAGTAATTAATGAGAACGTACCATAGAAGACGAGTCTTGTCAACAGTCTTAAGTGGCTAAAAATTCGACACCTAACTAAAAAATACTACTTAAAAATCAGAAATGAATAAAAAAAAAATCATTTGAAGAATACGTCTAAGCAATGAAGAATAAACAAAAAAGGTCTTCTCTTGTTTAAAAAAAAAAGCCTAGCTTCGTGCTCTTTGTTTGAATTAGATTCGATTTGGATTGTTAGTCACAAACAACTCGCCTCTGTAAATGGATCACGATACGCTTGATTCTCTGACTTGATTACGCGATTAACACGTTCGTGTAACAATAGACGTCTTTCGCACTATCGCACACGTATCATTAACCCCGGTTCTCATTTATAAAGAACATAAAAAAAGGCTGCCTTGTTGAATGTACACATATAAGTACTTTTGTTTGTTATCGCAGCACAATGTCAACGACTTTATTACATGTGTCAATTTATTTTCAATTTATTTTACCGGCTCTTAATGAACAAAATGAACACAACAAATGCACCTACACCCAACCAGCCAACAGCCAACAGCCACCCAGAAGAAGGTTCAAAACGATTAAGGATATCGATCAAGCGCATAAAAGTGGTGTTATTTTAACATAAAGCATGGCACGCTTGTTCCCATTGGCAGCCAACAGGAGCAGGCTCATGCAAACATTTAGCCAGCTCCGCGGCTGCATATATACATGGCGGCGGTTTACCACTCCACTTTTGCTGGCAGACGTTTACTCAGACCTGAGCATGCAAATGCCAGAACGAAAGATAAATATAAACTGAAGTCGTCGTCGTTGCCGGCAACGGGGAATCATAAATTTGTCAACGTACGCTGAACGGGCAAAAGTGTGCCCTGCCGTATGCGGAACACCAGCTACCGCCGCCACAGCCATATTATGTATGTCGTCCTTGTCAAAAGTGCTTACATACGTAACGTATACGTAAGTGAAATCCCATTTTGCGTTTACACTTCTTCGTCCGTGTGCGCGCTCAGTGCTCGCTCGGTGGTGTTCCATGCTCGAGGACGTACAAAGGCGCACAAAGGACAAAGTCTTTCTTAATATCGCCGAGAAACGGAACAGTCTCTAACGAAGTAAGTATATCTTAAGTGCTTCTTGCTATGCACCAGAAAATGGAACCAACATCACGGTGTACGTACCTACAACCTACATGTGGTTTACTCAAAGTGGAATATCTTATACGGATACGGGTATGTACGGGCAGAGGTAGGACCTGGTTACATGTAATTGCATTTCTAATGAATGACAATCTACATTGTCTAAAGTCTACGGCACAAAACGAAAAAGGAAGAGACGCGAAACAAATGGCGAACGGTGTAACCTAGTTGGCGGTTTAATTTTATGCAAACTTTTGTCGATTCATATCGTTCCGTTTTGCTGCGCGTATCTATGGTTATTTCGGGTGCCTGAAGGTGCTGTTACGGGGCCAAAACACAAAGCCCGAGGTGAACATTGAACTATTGGCTGCGTGGTTGTTGCAAAATATGCTAATCTATTTTAGTTTTTTTCAAAATGCGTCAGCGTACTCGTTTGAGTAAAACTTTACGCCGCGCCGCTCACATTCTAATCACGAATGTTTGACATCCGCACGTTGAACGCTGGTGATCCTTCCTCGAGAAGTATGCCGTAATTCTTGTTATCTGGCGAGCAAATCAATTGACCGTAAATAATTGCTGTCGAAGAAGGTATATAAATGTATATTATCTTGATATGTGGTGGAATAAAAATGCTGCAATCATTAATAACATTTAAGGTGAACCCACGTGGGTGCCTTGGTTGGATGATCTATTTCCCCTGGCCAGTGTGCGTCTGTGTGAACTGTTGACTGTATCCATTAACGAGATGATAAAGCTGTTTGCCTTTGCATGGTTAAAAAGGTTCTGCTTACTCACGGAGATTATCTTTCGTATGGTAATTTGTATGCGAGATATTTGGGGTTGAAGTAAACGGTTTTCGTTTCGAGCGGAGTGTGACCTTTATTTCGCCTTTGCAGAATTTAGATTGCCATGCTTGGGAATACGGCTTAGGGATGATTATCTTTCGTTTAACATTCTATCGTTTCTTAAAATGCCAGAATGCTGGAAATTTGAAAGAAAAGAAAAAGAGCCGCCGTAAAGGCAATTTGCTGGCCATTAATATGAAACGTCGATATACGTACATGCTTTGAACTTTATGTTAAACGGTTTGCTATTAATCACCGCACGAGATAAGTCTTTGGCTTCTCTTTTTTGAAGGCGTTATTCCGCTGGGAAGCAAGATTGGTTTATGGGGAGCACACTTTTTGTAGAATTAATTTTATATGCTTCATCGGATTGACGGGGGGACATCTATCAGACTATTGAATGCAGATGACATTCAGTGCGTACATATAGTTGTTGGTCGTGGGATATAATATTCAATATTATTCAAATGAATAATGAATATTCAAATTTCCAATAGAATGCCGAAAATGGAGTGAAATGAGCAGCAACAAATAACAAATGAAACTTTCACGTCGCTCGGGGAATAATGACCTTTGGAAACTCATACACAAAAACGAATCCATTGACAAGTTTATTTCAAGTCTCAAGCGAGTTCCTTTGAAGCTTGTCATCAACTTAGTTACGTGTTTTCTTGGAGCAGCTATTATAGACCGAGATCACCATGCAATTTTAAAGCTGCCAAAAAGAGCAACGACACAATTTCCTATTCCTTGAATCTCCCAATCTCATATTTAAGATAGTCATCCGTTGTTGCTTACAAAGAGCACAGGTACGTGTATGACTTAATGTTGATAGACAGTTTTATAATGCTATAGTTCAACCCTTTCATGTGGTGTAAGGAAAAATGCTGTTACATGTTTTTTTTTTTTTTTTTGTACATCAATTTCTGAGCGTCGGTTATTCTGAAAAGCGAATGTCAATATTCAATAGTATTTTCAACGACAGCCCTCAACTCCCATATTTTCTTACCTGAAGTACCCACCGAGTTCATAAACGTCAAAATGTCAAATAATTTTGACATTATCTTCGTTGGGGTTAGTTTCGAAAGGGATATTATAAAAATATTTGTGAGAAAATTGCAAGAGATGGCGCTGTAAGAAAAAATATCATAAGCTCAAACATAATTTTTTTCAAAATGCAGCACCGTGACGGCACAGTTTAAATAAAGTGCACGACTGGGTCGCACGAAACTCTCGTTAAAAAGTTCAGAAGCACCCGTTCATAAAATGTAAGAATTGGTAGTGTAAAATTCACTTTTAGATTATTCATTCGATATGGCAGTACTTATCAAGTAACAATATGAATTTTTAAAAGTTTTATCTCTCAATAACAGGCAAGCAAGTTCTGGTTACAGAGTTACAAGCGCCTACTGTACTATTGTATTACACTTAACAAGATTTTTGAGTAGGAGAACAAGCATAGTAGAGAATTTCTGTTTATTTTATCTTTTAGACCCTGATTTTATTTTTGACTGGAATAGATTAATGACGTTTAAGTTGTCAATGATTCCTAGCAATGAAAATAGGAGCCATGACTCATATTTAGGTGTACTCACATTGAAGCTACAGTAAAAACTTCAGAAAATACAACCAAACCAAAAAAAAGTATGTTGCTTGTCACCCCTTGTCATATACATAGTACATTTGATCAATTCAAGACTCACCGTTTGTATGAATGCACTCAACAATATGTTTAAAAATATAAACACAAAGCAATAATTATGACCGCATGAATGACATAACAACATGCTGGTACTGTCAACACTAAGAAAAAAGTTTTAATTTGACAGCACAATCCCCATCTGAAAAAAGTTTCAATACAACAGCAAAATCCCCATTAAGAAAATGATCCGCCATTTATTGAATTCATTTGTTACAAAAAATGTGATAAATGAAGAGCCGGTCGACCGATTTCGTGCAAACTTCACATAAACCATCTACTAAATAGTCCTAACAAAACCTAAACATTTTGTTTGGATAGGTAAGCCCGTTCTTCAGTTATAAAATTACAACGAAAAGTGGCATTGATTTTTATATACATATATAGATAGATAATGTGTAGTATATGTAAGAATTCAGGGATTTATTTTTGAATTTGCATTAGCACTTATAAACTGAATATCCCGATGGACGTGTGTGTGGTTGCAAATGAAATGGGATTTTCTGATTGTTTAGACTCAATATGGATGGAAAAAATAAAAAGTGGGTAATATTTCCTAAAAATAAGTTTTGCGTTGCTGTTATTGCATTTTTAATTGAAGTGCGGTATTGAGTTTAAAAAAAAAAAGAGAAAAACTAAGTACGGGATTTTATTTAGAATGCACCAAAATCTTGCTTTGCGTGGTTTCGAAGCTGCGTCATTGAAAAATGATCGTGGTTTCGAAGTCGCGTCGATATTATTTCAGTTTGCGTTTGGCAAATTTTGAAATGGTTTTGTTCCACTTTTCCACTCTTTTGTGTTGAGAAGTTACCTGCCTCTGACTATAGGTTATCTGTGCTGTCCATCTACCACACGAAAAAAATGTGTGTGTCTTAAGAGCAGCAATATTTGGAGACTGCGTTCCCTACTTTTCTCCATTTTGCGGAACTACCGGTTAGGAACTGAGTGATGTAGAGCGTCACTTTGTCGTGTTCTCCATGCGCCGATATCCCTGATCAGCCGCGGATTCCATCTACTTTTCACTGAGGGAAAATCCACGACCCGAATTTAAGTACTTTTAAGATTATATTTAGGAAGCACACATTTTAATCAAAATTCTTACAATTCAAACTGATTTTTCTTTATTCAATCAAAAACATTTTAATCTAAAAATATGCGAAGTTAAATTAACGCAGTGATTCTAACTCTAAAAACATTTAGGTTCAAAGTAAGAAATAAAGTGTTAAAAGTGGATCAACTTTTCGTCATACTTGAATTAAGGGTTTTCAGAGTAAATATTACTCTTACTCTCTTTGGTTTTTACTCTGTTTTGTAAGCTATTACAGTTCGTACATTCTCAATCTAAGAATGTACAGAGTAAAAAAAATATTCTTAAGTACGTACATACTCACATTAAGAAAGTTGGACTAAGAATGAGTCAATTATTTCTTGTTCCTAAATTACAGTTACAATCCATCCTTATACGTATTCTCTTATGAGCAGATGCAGAGTGAATATGATTTATTTACTCTATTTCTTCTCACTATTACAGCTACGTTATTATGTTATAAATGTTAAGAGTAAAAGTAATATTTTGTGCTATCAAATTTACTCCGTTTAAGAGTAAACTAAGAATGTGCTGAATTAAATCAAGTATGCAATTTTAGCATTTAAGGGTGGAACGTGTTGATAGTTCAATTTTAATTGCATTCGATCTTCGATCTTTCCAGCTCATT
This sequence comes from Cheilosia urbana, assembly GCA_946477585.1. Lineage (NCBI taxonomy): Eukaryota > Metazoa > Arthropoda > Insecta > Diptera > Syrphidae > Cheilosia > Cheilosia urbana. The sequence continues at coordinate 28,185,222 of OX297856.1, forward strand.
CTGTCTTTGTTTTCGTGTCGCGTCGTGTTGTGTTCGTACCAGTCCAATGGATAACAATAATTTTGGTCAGTCTAGTGATTTCATATAATTATGTACTTGAGAATTGTGAAAATAATAATAATAACGAAGTAGATAATGAAAGACCATTAAATCTGTTAAAGGAGTTAGATATAGAAGATATCTAAAAATATTTATTGGGTAAGTACCTTTATCATTGACCTGCACCTCTAATTTGCAAATCAAAAATATTTTTTTTTTTTAATTTAGCTGGCAATATTACATTTAGAAGTCTTCCATATCTTTCTAAAGACGACCTGTTGGTGATTCCACATGTAGGATTGAGGGCTGAATTTCGGCAAAAACTGTTTATATGGAATAACAAAGTGGTAAGTATCTAGATATATTTTCTTTTTCTTGAATAAAAAAAATATTTTTCCATGTTTTTCCTTTTAAGCACAATAATGACGACGACACTATATCAGCGAGCTCAAAGGTGAGTGCCTGGCTTAATACGGAAGCCATTTGGAAAGAAAAGTTCTACCAGCCAATGTGCATTAAGCATCGCTTCTTGTTTTTGTTTGGTAAGAAAAAACATTTATTCGATATACCTACCTAATGAATATGAAATGTTTTGTTTTTAAAATTGTTTATAAAAGGAATGTAGTTTTTTTTTTTAAATTTACATAGCAGGCCCATTTATGAAAGGTTTGTATTAAGAACGTGCTTCTTAAAGCAATAATGCTTTGTAATAGAAACAAGAAATATAATTACTACCTTGAGAACGTCAAATCAATCTAACATGGATTGTTTTCACTTAAATTAAGAAAGGACGTTCCAAAATCAATAGCAGGCGGTCTAATAATAATCAAAATCATTATCACAATAATAATGACTAGTATATTAAAACAATAATGATTATACTTATATTAAGTACTTATCGTTCTTAATTCAATAATCCTGCGCTTTAAGAATAAGAAAATATCGGTATCAATTTAAGAACGTATCATTACTTGAAAAGTTCTTAAATTAAACATGCGAATTCCACAAGTAAGAATGCCGTGTTACCAGTTTCAAACCGCCGTACTTGATTTAAGCACAGATCGGATAGCGATGAATATGACTCGAAAATTGATTAATTTAAGCGTGTTTTTGCTTACTATCACTCTATTTTTCTCTCGGTGTTTGTTTCGCAGCTCCAGCGTCTTTAGCACTCTTGTTTGATAAGCTGATTTGTCGTTTGTACTCCTGGATTCCTCGAAAACGGACTTCCTCCCTATATCGCTAAGAGATCGATGGGTGTCAGTGTCGCGATTGCAAGGGCGCCTGATTAAAGAGACTGTTCGGTATATGATCTTGTAAGTCGGAGGGCCGCTAGCCAATACGTACTGCTATATAACCCATAAAGCTCTATGTTGAATATGGTCGATCACACTGCATCGAGGAATCTTTCCTTAAAGTGTACCAAGATTCATTTGTTACTGATAAGGCCCATAATTCACACGACTTCCCCATAAAACAATTCGACTTCAAAACGGCAGCCGCTGGGTTTAGTTGTGAATGAGGGCAAAACCAAGTCGAAATATTTGGTGACACGTAGAGACGAAAACATACCCGAATCGGGCAATTGCCGAATCAGACAAAAAAAAATCACAAAAAGACAGCGTTAACTTGAAGGTAGCTAAGGACTTTTAAAGTTTTAGGCTGTCGGAAATCAAGGAAGGAGAAAGGATAACAACTTTGGGAATTGCCGCTTCTTTAGCGTTGTCAGAAATACTAAGCACTATTTATAAGACCCTCAGTTTCCTAGTCAATGGGGTAAAAGCATGCACTTTTGCCAAAGCGGATTATGATATTCTTGGCCATTTTGAACTCAAAATTATTGGAGTCATTTTCGGTCCAGTTTGCGTAACGGGCTTTGGGGCTGAAGATCTAACAGTTAACTTCACGAGACATACAGAGACATTGTCCGAAAAGAGCAGATAAATCGTTGTTGAGGGAATCGACGCTCCAACTCGGAGAGTCTTTACATCGAACCTTAGGTAGTATAGAAGGCATCCAGCAGACAGAAGATAGAAAGAAGTAGACAAAAGACAGGCAGTTGGCAGTAGAAAAATACTTTGCAGCAAGTGAAAGAATGACCTCAACTGATTTGGAGTGCACAAGTTGAGGCAGGTACCCATTGGAGAATCGTTTTTGTTAAAGCTTGGATATGATTCGAATACTTTCATCCATTAGAGCTTGATCTTTTATTCGGGCAACCGTTGTGAAATAACTACGACCAGCTACTGCCTTCGTAAATCCGTATCCATGGTTCAATATCCACAATTGAACAGAATTCTGTAAAACAAAAAAAAGTTACCTCGTCTGAGATGTGCACTGATCGCAACCAATAGGCATTGTCTAGGAAATGAAGCATACAAATTTTCAACCTCCACTGTACACATTGATTTTCTTTGACAACTATACGTACATGCCACATATTCCATCCTGTGCTTGACAACCACTGCCGACAACGAGCTATTTGTGCATTTCGATTACACTGCAATAGTGCAAGCTACAAAAACTCACCGAGGTGAGTCACTCACACCCATATTATCTCTGGTGCTTAATTAAATTATGCCACTATCATAGCGCCAGTCGAGTTGTCAATCAGAAACTCGGTCAACCATCAAAAGAGCATCGCCGAAACAACAACACACATGTACCCGCCGCCACAACCTATACAACCTAAACAAATCCCATCCACAGAACATAGCGTATCAATAATTGTATTTTGTATACGGTGCCAACATATATGTCGCCTCCCTGAAAGTCTCTCAAAACTAAGTGCGCCAAGTTTTCTGTTTGTCGTTGTCGCTTATTCATTGAATCGAATTGTGTTTCATTGAGATAGACATACCGACGACGACGACGACGACAACGACCGGCATCGCTTTTATCATTTTCAAGCATCTTCGCCCAAGAGAGAAGACAAAATCGGATCGGTTTTAAAAGATGGCACAACCGAAGCCAAGTCGTTGACAGCGAATGTGAATCTTGATGTATGCGGCGGCAGTGAGTTTCTTTTTTCTCATGTCGCATACAAGTTAAACAGCACCGAGGACAAATCGGAGCCGTAAATAAATTAAACTTGAAAGAGGAATAACAAAACAACAAAAAATGCGCCTTTTCGATTTTGATGTGAAGTTCGGCTGATATTAGATTCCACGTGGATTGTACTAACTAATGGCCAGCTGGCACAATGGGATTTGAAAAATTCCTTATTTGTGTCAAATTGTCACGCCGCATGACATGCCCAACATTGACGTAAGAAGTGGGTAGACAAGGACAACATTGCTCCCCTGGTATACGACTATACACGACTACATGCGAAACTAATTCCAACTTTGGTTAATTGCGTACGTCATGATACCGTGAGCTATATCGGTCGTTGGGCAAAGCCGCAGCAGATGGCAGTGGCGTGCATCACACCCATATACCTTCACTTCGACATGCAAAAACAGGAGTCGTGGATTCGTTCAAGTAATCCGCTTAAAACGGATCATTTCAACACATTTGGCATGTTAATTGCAAATTCGACAGACAGAGTAGACACGTTCCCGTTTAATTAAGCCGCATAAAAACTTCGAAAATCGAAATTAAGTCGAACAACTTAATCCCAGATTGTTTTCGACTGATGTGACGTTAATTATTTCCAATATAGTGAGCGCCGAGTACACGCACAAAGCCATCGCAAAGTTATGAAAATTCTGCTCAGCCATTGTTGGCCGAGCATAACAATTTGCATATCGAACGTTTGATGGTAATTAAACAGTAAGAAATTGAATTTTCTCTCATTTAAACTTTTCCAATCGCAGCACGGAACAACTCAAAATCAATAAAAGCGTCAAAAGTTTTCGCATTCATTCATATTATCAATTTGATGAGGATGAAAATGGCTTCTTATTGAGTGACAGCAGGATGGTCGTGTTTTTCTGACGTAAAACTGCGTGATTTGCTGTGGCATCAGCGGGCATATTTTGATAGGTTGAAAAGTAAACTTGGAGTATGTAGCACTTGGAAGAATTGTCGCATCCGTGAGCGAGCATACGCTCACGAAATTATGCCGATAATAAAAAATAAAATAAAAAGTAGCCGCAACAGGTCCGTAGATACCCTAGGCCTAGCTTCTCACAACCATTCGTTTTATTTTTCATTCTTGGAACGAATGGAAGGGATCTCAAATTTTATATTGATTCCAAACGGCTAATTGAGAAGCTCTTTGAAGACATTTGTACTCTCAGATGTTTGGCAGACGTTCGCGAGAGGTAGCGCAGTCGAAAAAAAGCCCCAAGTTGGAATTTATGTTTTTGCGGGATTCAAACATGGGACCCCTCACTTAGTAGTCCAACATAATAACCACTAAGCCACTAAGCCTACCTATATCGATAATACACAGGGAAAAAAGCGTGGACCAAGTTTACCCCGGGCTGTAGCGCCATCTTTGTAAAGGGTTTTCCAATAAGAGGTGTTATTTTGGTATTCAAAGATAAATGCCATTTTTTGAAATAAATGATCTGATGTTTATTTCATAATAAAGAGGCAGGTATGCCGTTAGTAATGAAAAACAACTTCAACCAAATTTGGAAATTTTCCATAACCAAATCGCAAGGTGGCTGCCCTATTTCCTCGATAGCTTCACGAATTTGATCTTTGAGGTCTTGAATCGACGCTGGGCTGTTGGCGTGGACCTTATCTTTCACGTGGCCCCAAAAGGAAGAAGTCGCAAGGTGTTAAATCACAAGATCTCGGTGGCCAATTGTGATCACCTCTTCGAGAGATAACACGGTCCGGAAACTTTTCCCGTAAAAGATCAATGGTTTCGTTGCTTGTGTGGCACGTAGCGCCGTCTTGTTGAAAGTAAACGTTGTCCAGATCAATACCATCCAACTCCGACCATAAATAATCATTAATCATCTCTCGATAGCGCAATCCATCCACCGTAACTGTTGATCCAACCTCATTTTCGAAAAAATAAGGTCCAATGACTCCGCCGGACCATAAACCGCACCAAACAGTCACACGTTGAGGATGGAGAGGCTTCTCAACAATAACTCTTGGGTTTTCCGAGCCCCAGATGCGTCAATTTTGCTTGTTGACGTAGCCACCGAGGTGGAAATGGGCCTCATCAGTCAAGATGATTTTTCGATGGAATTCCGGATCATTTTCATGCATTTCAAGGACCCAATCAGCAAAGACACGACGTAGTTGATGATCGGCGGGCTTGAGTTCTTATGTTAACTGAACTTTATAAGCCTTAAGACCCAAGTCTTTATGCAAAATACGGTGTAATGACGTTTGTGGAATGCCCAATTCCAAAGAACGACGAGGAATGGACAAACCTGGGTTTTCTTAGGACCGTTTTATTCACTCGAAATTGAACACAACTTGGGGATTTTTATATATCAAACTCCCCAAGTTGTGTTCAACTTCGAGTGAATAAAACGGCCCTTAAGCACTTTGGGCTACTGCAGCAATATTCTCAGTTGTTCTTGAGCGACGTGCACGGGTTGTATTCTTCACATCATTGCGGTCCGACAAGGTGCTTCACGAGGACCAAATTTCAATGAGTTGTTAAAGCGTGTATCGTTCCATTTTTAGTAATGGCCTAGTTTCTACTTGTCAAATGTCAAAAGTGACAGCTACCGAAATAGGGGTCATTCACAATAACACCTTTTATTGGAAAACCCTTCTGTGGCCACAAGGAAAAACAGCATAAGTCACTTTTTGCAATTTTTCAGGAGAGCGGTTGGAATGTTTACCTTTCCTTGTGCGTTGTATGACGTATTTGTTTTTCTTTCTTCTATAATTCAAAAAACGTAAAAGATAAAAATACCAAAAAAAAATGGCAAAAAGAAAGGAATATTTCGCATACGATGGTGTAAAAAACTCAATTTCGACATAAGTCGACTTATGTTGTTTTTCCTTTTTGCCACAGGTATATAGGTTACAGATATATAACAAAGAAATAAATTAATAAATAAATACTTGTTGGACGATTCGATCTCAGGTTTTTCGTATCTTAACCTCTGATGTTTCGAATTAAGATAGGGTGCCTTCATATTAAATTGATGTACAAGTTGAGGAATCTGTAAAACAACTGACAGCGTGTTGTCATTAAAATCTTGGCAAAGGTTCTGTCGTTTATTTTACTTAAAATTGAGTCACATCACCATCATCTACAATCCATTGCAAAGCCCATGAGTGGGCGATACTAAATTCAAATGCTTTTCTTTTCATGAAAGCAAAATGACAAACAACCGTACAATCAACATCTCATAATGTTGAACATAGCTTTTCGGCACACTCGCATTAATCTAGATAGAAGAACCTCTGACAACTCAAATTAGAGAGAAAACATAATATCCTTGTGTACCTGCCTTAGTGCTTTTACGTTGAATTCTTAATTTACTTTCTTTGATTTATCTATTTAATTTGACGCTTCATTTCTTGTGCTTTCTTTATTTCCTTCTTTCGTGACTTCAAATGAGAAAATTATATAAATATTTGTTATGTAACTATATGGTTTGATATTATATTCGCTCATTATTTTCCCTCTTGCCTTTTGCACAGAAATCAAGCAATCAAAAGTTTGTCTGTCCCTAGGATTTATTTTTTTAACCTCTGTCACAAGCCATAGTAGATTTTTGTTCCACCTATTCCTCGCTAGTTTAACACAATATGGTTAGTAAAAAAGTGTAATTTATAATTTATTTGCAAAACCCCCATGTAGCTTAGTTTTAGTACCTAATTAAATGGCGAGCGATGTACAACGTTTTTTAATATAGTTTAGTGCTTACATAATTTCTAATGAAATAAAAGTTATTAAACTTACACGCTGAAAACTCGTAATGCCTTTATTTAAACAGAGAGACAGAGCAAGTTCTCCGTCAAATGTGGTTGAGGTGACTTTTATTCAATGGACTTACCTGAAAGGAAAAACAACAGACAAAAGTTAGTAGCAGTTCAACAGAAGTACGTTTTAAAGTTTAATTCATTTGGGACATAACTATGTATGAAATAAATAAAGTTTATCTTCTATTTAAATAAAAGGAAATGTCCGAAAGGTCCTCAAAAACTACGCCACCGATTTGACTCAGTATGAAACAGTTTCTTCCTATTATTGCGGCACAGTATTTGTAGAATCCTATGAAAAATGGCCCCAATTTCAAGATGGAAATATTACCTCAAACAAAATGAAAAATTCCATGTATCCGTTTGAATAATCCAATAGATGGCGCTGTTATTTCTACAGCGTTTTCCTTTCACTGCATCTTTTTTTTTTTTATATATACTTTTCCCGGGAAAGGCGAACCTATAACGCTTAACAGCGCCCCGAGATGCCTGCAGATGTATGTTTGCTCTGCACTTAAATTGCTGCAAATTGTAGTCTTTTGGAAATATATCCCCAGGAAGCGAGTTCCAAAGTTTGCTTGTCCTGTAACAGAAGGAGTTTTGGAAAGTTGATGTCCTCGCGGTTGTCAAGTGTACTGTATGAGCATCATGAGCATTAGAAGCCTGTCTTATTGGGCGCCCAAAAGTTGCATTTCGAGGGAAAATGTCTTTGAGTTCCTCAGATCATCTACCATGGAAGTATACCTATAGAACAAGCATAGGTCAGCGACTTGTCTTCTGTGCACCAACGGTTGTAGATTCGATGTGAGTGTAGTCTCCAATGAGTCGAACTGCTCGTCTCTGTATGCTATCAAGTAGGTTAAGTGAATGTTTTGGGGCCGATAATAGGTTAGGGTAGGTATGTGGGCTGGCGTGGAGTACTCCGTGCCAGACTCAAGTCAAAATTGACCCATTGTGATGCCCATGGGAGAAAGGTTGTCCCTTACCCATAATAACCCTGTCCATAAATAATAGCAATTAATTACTCACTGTGCTGTTGTATACAAACCATCCTGTAGATTTAATGAAGCACATTATCTTGTCTACTGGTGTGCTGGAAAGCTCGTCTAGATCGTGAAAGAAGTGTCTCCCTAAGCATCTGTACCGTTTGTGTTGCGAGACCTGGGCAGTGACATAGGAAGTGGGTTGTGTCCTCTTGGGCTTCCTCATCACCGCAGCCTCTACAAAGTTCTTCTTCCGTCAAGCGCAGTTTCTTCATGTGATACCGTGGTGTTTTGTCCCGTTAGGATTCCTACGAGGATGGAAAGAGATTTTCTATCCTTTCGTGTGAGAGTCTCGGTTCTGTTTTCATTAAAGGTTGGCCATAGCATTCTTGTAGTACGACAAGTTTCTACTGCAGCCCACCTAGAGTTCGCCTCTCTTATGGCCTTTCTCTCTGCTTCAAGCTTGAGTGAGCAAGGCGGGATGTTCGCCGATGGATCAGTTTGTTCTGTTACTGCTGCCGAACGTTGCCTAGATAATTCTCCCGCTTTCTCATTACCATGAACAGAACAATATCTTGTGCTGAGTACCAAGAACCTTGAGCTCTTTGGGACAGCATTTCACAAGCTTCGATTTTATTTCTGTTGCAGTTAAGGCTTTTATTGTGGTCGGGGAGGCGTATCGATGTTGATATTCCCAACTATTCGGAGAAGACGCCTGACCCAGTCCCGGTTTCCATTTCAGATTCGTCCGTAAAAACGGCTATGGATTTCGTATAGAGTACGAGTCCGTTTCTCCATTCTTCTCTGGTGGGATATGCGCTCGAGAAAGGTCTTGTCAACTCTAAATATGGCGTAATGTAGTCCGTGATCGGTACACAGCCAAAGTATTTCTGTAGGATCGTCGAATGACCCATTTCGTTCAGTTTCCAGTTTTCTGATTGGCTTATTCTCATGGCAATAATGGCCCCGATCGTCGCTAAGAAGGATGAGCCCACGGTCGGCTTCTGCGTTGCCACTGCAAGGGTTGAAAACTCCACGCTAGCTGTAACGGTCACCGTTGGTGCTGACTGGCAAAGGCTTGTCGAGAATTTAGGTGGCCCCATCAATGTGCTCCCGCTCAGCTACCCGCGGGCACAGACGGCGGCGGAACGCAAGCCATTGGATTACACTCCGATACCGACCGCCCTTGAAGGTAGGCTCGTGCGTTGTGGAGCCTTTTCCTATCATTTTCGGACAGTTGCCGGCGATAATAAAACTCTTAAGCCTTATAGCATATTTTCACCGCACCGAAAACCGTGTTTTCGTCTCAAACACAAAAATGCGTTCACACTGAACACCAACTAGTTTTCGTTTGACGTTTCAATCAGCTGTGAGACACTAGTCGCGAAACTTCTGTGTAAACCATCAACTTAGTGTAGAAAATGATTTTAAGTTGTGAGTTGTAACATTTGTTCGGTCAGCTGTTCTGCTGAATTTGCTGGTTATTGCGAAAGTGTGTATGTCTCAGCAACCCAACGATTGGAAGTCGGTTTCGTGGTTTTTTCGTGGAAATATGTATGGGAAAACTTCTGTTTTCGATTGAGTGTCGATTCTAGTGTTTTCGCGAGAGCCCGGTTTTTGGCTCGGTGTGAATTGGGTACAAGCAAGATTTTTTAGTTAAATCTCAGTAGGGTTGGTGATTCGTTATTTTAAGATTAGGTGAATGTGGGTGGAAGTAGGGCTCGTAATATGCAGATATTTACCTAGATATATGCATAAATACAGCAAGCCGATTATGTGTTTCGAGTTTGAAGCTTCTAGAGAAATTTCCAATTAGATTTCGTAGCAAATTATGGTTTGAAATGTTTGATAAAATTAAATTTGTTTCAATAGATGTGTGCAGTGCGCCCTTTTCAATTCAGGGATTTCTTAGAATTCTCATTTTCAGTTATTAACTGTAACTTCATAAGGATGAAAATTTGCGTGAGCGTTAGGCATGTGGGAGTTTGTATACGGTTCGACACTAGGTGGACGCAGTGGGTGTAATTCGCATAGAAATATTTTAAGTGGTTGGTATTGGATTGGCATAGGAACTCGACTGTTGCGGTTTACAAAATATACTGAGTGAGAATACCGTCGAGAGTATATGAACATGTACAACGTGCATTTATTTTGCGTTATTTTTTAATCGTAATAATTATTTTAAACAAAGTTTGAGATTTTTTCTAGCATTCAAGATATATTAAAAGTGGGGTTTTTTTTTTTTTATAATTTTACTCGCACTCAAGGGGTTATGAATACCCTTATAATGCGGGGCACAGCGCGGCATTCAAGTTTTTTAGGAAGAGAAAGAGGGATAGGAAAGAGTTTGTGGCGCAGTGGATATTCTCCACGAGTGGCGTCCTAATAACTAGGGGAGAATTGTTGATATTTGTGTTCGCTTATAATTCACTTAAACTTATTCGCAGTTTTTATTTGTGAAAAATGTTTCGTGGTACTGGCTCGGATTTGAACACGTAACCTCCCACTCAACAAAGCGAACACTCTATCACTGCGCCACGGCCACCCGCACTTCACTTTTTAGAACCAAAATTGCTAGATCGGATTTTTTAAAGATGGTAATACAAATTTCAACGTTTGGTTCAAAAGCAAAATTCGGTTCAGAATGTAAGCTTAAAGTACACAAAATTTCCTAGAATGGGGTTTTCGAACAGTTTTTGAAGAAACAAATTTTACTTTTGTAAAACTTTCATGGAAATTATCATTAATATTGGGGCTACATACAAAATTAAAAATGGTCCCAAACGGTAAGCCTAAATAGGAGGTTTGTAAATCAGATAGAAGGACGAAATTGCAAGAGTTATTCTTTATCATCGTAATGGCAGAATTAGTTGGTATCTCCACATCGAAAGGTTGTACAAAAGTAGGCAAAATCGCGTAGGTACTAAGTATACGGGAAACTTAAAATCGAGCCAAACTTGCAATGAACGAAAAGGTTACGGGCGACATAGTGGTGCATTTTGTGGGGACCATGAGGAAGGGACGTACAATGGCTGAATTGAAAGCAAAGAAAGCTGAATTGAGAGCTAAGAAAACATTTTCGTTCCTGCCGACAAAATAGCAAGATATACAAAAAAATAATAATTTCTTGGCCGTTTCTTCTATTTTACAAAGTGTACAGTGCGTGAAAAACTCCAGTGGGATATTTTATATACAAATTACGCGAAAACATACATATTTTCCGATATGAAATGTATTCCGTATATAAATGACAGTTAGGCTCTTGGATGCATATGCAATTTGTGCTTTTGTGCCTTTATTTACTTTGGATAAAAACATAAACTTCCCGACTGAGTTGAAACCTGGTGAAAAATTATGGCGATCGTACTACGTGTGCATTGCATCAATTTCAAATACAGTTTCGAATGAACGCATTCAGCTATAATGCACGAGGTCTCAATTATGTGCAACCAACGCTTTAGAAATCGTGCTTAACAAGCATACATCAGGTGGTGTGAAAGCTTGTTGGACATTTTTAGGATCGCGGTCAGCATCAATTTCAAATAGTGTGTTGCACATTTTATGTCCCATGCGTTGCTCACCTTTCAAATTTTTCGTTGGTGCGTGCAATTGCTGAATACGATGAAATGTGAATTCCCGCCCAACTTAAAGAAAAGAAGTGATTAGCTCATGCCGGTTCCCTTGCTAATGCCGATTTTGTGGTTGATCCTCTCGATATGTTCAAAGCATCCGCAGCGCTGTTCAACGCGTTGCTCAATGTCCGACGCTTAGTCTAGTAAACTACAGGATATCAACGCATGTATAACCTCATTGCTCAACTTCTACTTCAACGGTGTTGTAAAACTCAAGAAACAGATTTGTCTGTAGAAATCACATACAGTTAATCAACTCGCTGTACTCCACTTGCATTTTTCGCCGCACGATTAACTTTTAATGAAAAGTCGTTGCTCTTGCTAGGTGTCATGTGAGCTCGTTCGCATTTAAAATCATTTTTGTATTTATCGTGACGGAATAAAAGTAAATCATTCAAAAATGCGCCAAAAAACACATCAAAAACGCTTGAAACCCGCCTAAAATTGTCAAAAGAGTGTTCAAAATCAAAAGGCTTTAAAAAACCTATCATAAAATTGGACAAAAAACACACTTACGTCATAAAAGGCTTTACAAAAGCTTCAAAGTACGTATCAAAAAAGGGTCAAAAACCCGTATGAAAAACCTCAAAAGCGTGTCAAAAAAAAATTATTAAAAACTCGCAGCAAAAACGCGTAAAAAACGCATCAAAAATGCGGCAAAAGATGTTGTATCCTTTAACAGAAAAATTGGTTTATTAAATTTAAGAGTCAAATAAATAATTGAATCCAGTTGGTTTATAAAGGAGGCAGAAGATGCCCTCTACTTCCGTTTGTCAAAATAGTTGGGTTCAACACAACTGACTTGACAAATATCTGGACTAACCGTGCACTGCATCGTTGAGAATGTAAGGCTTCAGAGCTTTGGACAGTTACTATTCCAGGCCCGGAAGTATCTGTCGACGGCTTCCCTAAAAAGAGACAAAAGTGTGATATTTTGAGGACCTTGAAGCTGGCGTCATACACTAATACTGACAAGTTTGGGACATAGGTAACAGAAATTTTTTATTTAAGAAATTTTTATTAAATGTTTATAAAAGGTTTCCGATTTGCTTCAGAAACATTTCATAAATATTTATTTAACATCTCTTAAATGTTTCTTTCAATCTGGACGCCGATGAAGCATTTACGAAAAGTTTATAAAATGTTTATGAAATGTTTAATTATCCATTTTTGCACTAAATAAGGATGTATATGAGCCTACCTAATATATATTAAAAAACGCACCACAATTTTCGGTAATTACGGCTTCTTTTTTTTATAAGCGAAAAAGCGACGTCCACATATCGAAAAAATACGCCCCTTTGAAAATACTTTTACTCATGGTCATGATTAATATTTTAATATGTCACTATGAAAATTTAGAGCAAAAAATCTTCGTTTCTATATTAACATCATTGAAACCAACCTTTTTCAACACCTCGCAGATATATGCCCTGAATTAAAAAAAAGATACCAAACGCCTCCTTTTAGGGGTAAGTAAATTGCATTCTTTCGAAGATAGGTTCTAATATAAGATGATATATTTGAATGAATATGGGGAATTCTTAACTTAATTTTACCAGTCTTAATGGGGACCATTACCTACCCACGATATTTTGTTTGTGAACATCTATGGCACAGTACCTTTCGAATGATATAAGTTTCATTCCGCTCATTTAATAATAAATACTAAAAAAGTGTACGGAAACTTCGGATGTTCACGTATTAATATAATGATGATGATGATGATGATGATGATGATGATGATGATGATGATATTCAAAAAAGTTCAATAAAACAATAAACAACGCCTACTCTCTGCCCGGAAACTTGTGAAACAAAAATTATTTCCCGTCACGAATGGGAAACTGCGAAACATTTCATAAACATTTCATAAATGTTTCATTAGTGCCCAGACCAACGAAGAATTTTATAAACAAACACAAACATTTTTTTCTGTTCAACAAATGTTTATGAAATATTAATGAAATATTTTTATGAAATATTTATAAAACATTTATTAAATGTTTCGCTGCTTTAGAAGCTAGGTTAGATAAGTTAGGTTAGACGGGTAGGTAGAGCAGGGTGAGCCCTGCAATACCTCACTTAGGTCCTCGTGGACCCATTTCGATGCCCTTTTTTGGGGTTAACCGTTGGTCTCCATCCCTTCTCCTCTTGTGGTTACCTGACCCTGTCTAGTCATCCTGATGTCCTCAGGAACCTGTAAAGACCACACAGTGAGAGAGACTCGGGCAAAGACAAAGAAATTGAGGTGCGTCCTCGGGGACCTCCTCGTCTCCGCAGCCTCTACATATGTCGTCATCTTTGAGATTTAGTTTCATTGCGTGGTTTCTAAGGAAGTTATGACCAGTTAGAGCCCCTACTTACTTAGATAGCGATGACCTGTCAAACTGTAATAGTTTGTTGGTCCGGCTTCTGTTATATTCTGGCCAAAGCTTCCGTGATATTTCACAGGTAGTGAGTTCTTTCCAACTGTTGTTGGTTTTCATTCGAATTTTGTTCTCCACTCGCTCTCTGAGATTGCAGAGTGGTGGCTTGATTGATTGAAGCGCTCTATCAAGATCCATTGCGGACCCCTTTCTCGCTAGTTCATACGCCATCTCATTGCCGGTTTTGTCTCTGTGTCCAGGGACCCAGCAGAGATTGGTGGTGTGCTGCAAGCCGAGAACCTTGAGCTCTTCGCGGCAGCTGTGAACTAGTTTGGATTTTATTTCATTAGCAGAAACTGCTTTTATAGCCGCCTGACTGTCAATGAAGATGGTAATATCGCTACGAGGTATTGCCAACATTGACGCCTTACGGGCCGCTTCAGCGATAGCCAGAACCTCCGCCTGGAAGACACTACTGCTATCAGGTAGTCTGATGGAGCAATGTATAATTCCTCAGAGAATATGCCGGCACCGGTTCCACAGTCCATCTTTGAACCATCTGTGTAGATGGATATTGATTTTCTTTTTGTGGGTTCATTTGTGTTCCATTCTTCCCTACTCGGAAAGCAACAGGTGAATGGTTTGTCAAAGTCTATATAGGGAGACATATTGTCAGAAGTGACAACGTTCCCTACGTGATATTTTAAGATCTGTGCATGTCCAAAGTTGCAAGGATTCCAAGTGTTAGTTTGGCTGATCCTTAAGGCACTTTTGGCAGCGGATTCTTCCATGTATAGGTCTAGCGGTGTCAAATTGAGAATCGCCTCTAGTCCAGCAGTAGGTGTGGTTCTCATAGCACCGGTTGTCCCTATACAAGCTATTCTTTTTATTTTTGTCATTAACTTAAGATTGTTCGCTTTGCTGCCGGCTTGCCACCAGACAACGCTGCCATATGTGAGTAGCTTTAGAAGCTAAAAAAACCTCTTTTGACAACGAACTTGAATTTAGAATATTATTACCATAAATAGTAATAGGGGCCATACACGACACAAACATGTTGCAAATGAATATATTTGTTTCTATCAGTATCGTGCGTATCCTATGTCTATCCTTTGCAGCGACTGTATGCGTGAATTCAAAACTTTTCCTTGGTCTGCAACGACATGTCTGTGTCGTGTATGGCCCCTATAAGGGTTTCTCACAAGAAATCCAGTCTTTTTTAGTAGTAAAACCATCCACTATTTCGAAAGTAAAATTCTCTGTTGATTTTGCGTGACATTGTAAAATCCTTCGTTACAGATGCCGCCAAAACACATTTCTCCCCAGCAAAAATCACATTAGAGGAACACTTCCTTGCCTACAATGGCGCGCACAACTCTACACTTTGCGACACTAAAACAACTCGTCGGATTTTATTACGGCTGCTAATCTACCCCCGATTTCACCGCAACATAAAATAAACCGAAATAATGTAAATATTGCCAGTAGTCGCTCCAATCTAAATCTACCAGATAGCATTTGCCTATCACAAATGCGGCTATCGCTTATCACTACTGGCCCAGATTTATGTGTATCATAAAGGCAACATATTGAATTTCACAACCACCAAATTTATGAACAATTTTACACCCAAGCCAGCCCAAAGACGATTCGCTATCAAAAAATAGAAACTTCCCAATCGATTGTGTTAAATAGAATTTTTCCATCTTCCTAATTGGCTACGCAAATGCTACTTTAGTGAGCGGAAAAAAAATAAAATATTACGAAATATATAAACATATTACCCGAAAACAAAAAAACCAAACAGAACAAGAAAGGAAATTCAAATTGCCCTGAAAAACGCGTGCGGGGGAAAACAGATTGAAAAACTCTCACAAAGTATTGGGTAACAAAAAAATTCCAGCGCTTCCTTTCTTTTGCAACAAACCGAATACGCTTCTCCTTCACGTTGGTACATAAATACTCTCTATACGCTGTATGTATATTGCTGAGTGTAATTAATTAAAAATCAAAAGAAACATATTCACTGTGTGCACACATCTAAAGTTTGTGTTTACCTAACATTCTATCTATTCTATTTATAACACACGTAGCCATTGGAAGCACTTTTATCAGCATCTCTCACCAATTGAACGGTAACTTACTGATAAGTTGCTAATTTCTAACCAAGGCAATTGGATAAGAAATTCGTTCAAGTTGGTTGAGGGTTTTCGGAAATTCAATGAAGAACTCTCTCGAACCAACTCAAGTGGGGGATTGTACGCCATACGCCATACATATGAATGCCTGCGTCATGACGTATGGCGTATGTGGAACATTTTTTGATTTTGATTTTTTTATTCCTCCTTTTCCAATGAACGTGCGCTGCGCACTGTAATTGAATATCAGCGGTGTTGGCAGGAAGGGTGGCCGGGGGTTTAAGTTTATTTTGGTGTGTTTTCACGAACAATTGGCCATTTTAATTTTCACAACTAGCCACTGATTGTGCGGGGATTTTTCGTGTATACTTATTGAATTGTAACAAAACGCTGGCGATTTAAATGGACGCGTTTCTGTTAACCTTTGATTTGTAATCCGTTTAACCATAGCTGAAAGTTTTTCTTGTACTCTGTTGTGTTCTTATTTTGCTTCGGTGGTTAGGTAAGGGAATCATTATTTCGATCTCGACTGCTTTATGTTGTACAGCATGAAGAAGTGGTCGGCTAACACGAACGAACTAAAGTTGTAATCCCACCAATCGGGTCTCGGTCTGTGTTTGTGCGTGTGCGTGTGCGTGTGCGTTTTTTTACGAAACCCATGAAAGGCATTAATCCACTTTAATTTTAAATTCATGATGCATTGCTGTGGGTATTTTTTTATGGGACACAAGTGGGGGGCTTGTGGAAAAACTGACAGAAAAACACCCTGGGAGTTGCTTTGGAATTAATGGCTTTATGCTGTAAAGTTGTGGATGTCTCACAACCGTGAATATGGTAGAGGTTTTTGATGGGATCGACTCGAATGTTAAAGCGTCCGTATCTGCGCACATTGCAGTAGAGTATGAGCGAGTATTCCACGAGCTCAGCTCGTGAGTGAAGAAGGAGTTAAACTCGACCAAGAAAGAACTGAACTTCAGGCTAACTAAACTTTAAGAAATCTCCCACAACAGCGCACTTTCGTTGTGGGTTGATCGACAGGGGGATAAAACCAAATTTCGGGGGGCATCATCCGACATAATTGCAGCCTCGTTTTGCCTGGAAAGTGTATGTAACAATTCCAGGTGAATGAGATGTCCGTGGAAGAGTTGGGTCGGGTATAGCCTACCTTTGAACGTCGTATATTCATCGACAATTCCTGCTCGCACAACTCATCTACGAATCAACTGAGATGATAGATGAGCTATCAAAAATTTGGACACTCATCATGTCCGGAGAGAGTGGCAAGAGCTTCAAGTCATGTACATCATCTTCGGACGTAATAAGAATCCCACTTTTTCCTTTCAAATCTATACCGGCGAATGGAATTATTAAAGTGGAATAAGATATTTCGTAGATGAGTTGTATAGGTGTGAAATGGACATGGGTTCCGATGATCCCTTGTCGACATTCAAAGCGGTTAAAATGTCCTTGGACAGCAGTGTTGAATAGCATTTGGTAAAGCTTACCTTCATTGAACCGCTCCAGATCCAACCTATACCTGCACAACTCATCTACGATACAAATAACCTTCGGCCAAACTCACCTATGAGCACTTTATTTTTAATGTAAACATCTTGTGAATGAATTTATGCATGATGAATTAAACATTAAAGTCTTTTGTTCGTTCTAGAGGAAAGGAGACTCCTCATCTTTCAGACTGCCAACTGCTTCTTAGCGTCAGCTTTGTGTACAAGGTGAATGAACTTAATGATTAACTTCATTGGAACCTTGTTCGTCTTAGGTACGAAAATGACAACATTGGCTAAATTTGTATAAATCGACAGATAGAAAGTCCCGAAAAGTCCAAGTCGATGTTCGCCTACTTTCGGTTCACTTCCAAGTCACTTGGTAAAACAAACAAGCCATACGAAGGCATGCCCAGGAGCTTGGCATTCTTATCAAGAATTTTCGCTGCTCACAAAAAGTCAGTAACCAATTCATTGAGACCTTGAATTTGAAACAAAAAAAAAGTGGAAAGTTAAAAATGGACACGCTTACTTTTTCAAACATTATAAATTTATGAGAAGCTGACAAGCCAAGGACAGTTTTTCTACAGAGTTTTCGCACATGTGCGCTAGTGTATCTGAATAGGTGTTCGTAAAAGTGGACAGAGCTCTGTTCATGAGAAGAGCCTTTGCATAAATTCAGTTCTGACATTCCGATAAATGCAAATGGCATTTAGCCGATTGAAATTGCATTTGAAATATGGAATGTCTTTTCGATTTTAATAATTGACAGACGCAGCTGGCGTTGGATTAAATTCGATGCCATCCCATCAATTCCAATCGCCGATGGTGTAAATGTGATTGCATTCGAATATATTGAGCACTATAAAACTATAATGTCCAGTCAATTTCAATGTTGCTATACTAACCATCTGAAGGGATGGACGTATAGTGCTTTCGCGTTGTTGAACAGCAATAATGATGATATGGGTCTACTTGAGTATTCAGTGGTTGTTCTGATATCATCTCTGACAAATGAATGAAAGCCATATGGTCGGTATATGTTTCACGGAAAGGTAGCGTAATAGCATGCAATAAATGGAGAAATATCTACATCTCGAGCGCATTAAGGGACCCATCAAAAGCTCTCTGGGGAGGATAAAAAATTAGTTTAACCTTTGGATATGTTTGACAGACGCTAACGCACACTTGAGTGACATCTTGTTGTCAACGACACATATACAACTGTCATCGGAAGTTGTCAGCGACACATACAACTATCATCGAACAACTGTTGCCATCTGTTATTATAGGATTAAAGTCAGTATGATATGGAATGTACTAGGCGACTATTTTTGCAGCGGAATTTGTATTATTTACAGGCACCATTTTTGCAAAACCGACTTTTGCGTGCTTTGGTCCCCACATCGTGAGTGAAGCTGAGTTTTGATGAAAGTGGTGACAGATGAGAGAAACTGCGACATTTGCACTTTCGAAATTCACATATCCCAATCCAAAGTAAACGTGACTTGTCAGTAGCAGTTTGTGTTGCCACCTCGTCACTCGCTGGTGATTTGTTCATGTTGTAGTGATGGCAGCAATTTTAGCTGTCATCTAATTGAAGACGACAAGTAGCTGACGTTTGCCACTGTGTCACTAACTTCCCAAGTGTTGTTGGTGTCCTCTATAGGCTTTATAGCGATTTTGCGGATTGGTAAGCGCGAAGAGTTTTGCGGCGAATACCTTTGGGTAGAGCGGGTTCCGATACGTTTATGTGGGGGTGACATGCATATGTTTTAAAAGAGGACAATGGAAAAACGATACGGGATTGGCAATGTGAGTATTTTTTTTTTTTGTTTATAGAAAGATGGAAAGAACAAATTTTTGTTTTTGATTTTTATGTGTTTATGCTGTTTTTCACTTAAAAACGGAGGATAAGCTTGCAGGGCTTTGTTTTATTCAATTTTTGATAGTACGCACAGGTTATTTTGAGCACTGTGTTATACGTTAACAAGGGTCACAAATTGCCAGAATTATAATACGTCTACTCGCTAGCTATACTCTTTCTCGAGTGAGTGTTTCATTTTCCACAAACACCGTTTACTGCATTGCTAAGTAAACTGCTTTCAGCCATTCACTTTCGGCGAAATTAACTAATGGAATCTAACTAAAATCCAATACACGAACCAAATATTCGAGTTCAAATATCTCTTTAGTGCAAATGAGAAAAATAAGCCCCGCAAATGGAAAATAAAATAAAACCCCTCAAAATTCACAATGCAATTATTCCCCAAATCGAAGGTGAAATAAGTCCCAAAAATGCTATGAAATAACCCCTCAAACATAGTTCGTTATATTTAAATCAAAGAAATTAACACTTTGAAAATTAAACACGAAATACAAGTAAAAAACCTCGCAGTCACCCCGTAATCCAACAGTAAACCCAAGCAAGGGAGTTGCAGGGGGGCAGCATGCCAAAAATGGTAGAAATTCGCGTGCGCCCAATTTCAAGTATGAAATAAGTCCCCAAAAACCCATGAAATAAGTTCCCAAAAACCAATGAAATAAGTTCCCAAAATCCCATGAAATAAGTCCCCAATTTGGGGGTTTATGTAGATGGTGTATCTTCCAATCGTTTGTTATACATGCAGGAGTGCCCCAAGGATCTATTCTTTCTCCAACTCTATTTCTTCTCCACATAAACGATTTGCTTGGATCGACAAATAATAATATCTACAGCTTTGCAGATGACAGCACTCTTATATCCTCCATCTCGAACAATGGGCCTGTGAATACGGCTACATCACACAGTCAGAGATGTGAACAAATTAATTCTCTAAATGATGATCTGGACAAAATCTTGAAGTGGGGAAAGGACAATTTGGTTGTATTTAATGCAAACAAGACACAGCTCACAACATTTTCAAGAAAAAATGCATCAACAGTTCCTCAGATCCAAATGGATGACCATCCAATCCATCACAAGCACTCGATGCACCTTCTAGGAGTCACAGTCAATTCAGGAATCACATGGCAGGACCACATTTCCTTTATCGCAAGATCGGCGTCCGCAAAGTTGAGCTACCTATTTAGAGCAAAGAGGTACTTTAGCCCCAATCAACTTCTCCTTCTCTACAAAGCACAGGTTATACCAGGCTTGGAATATTGTTCCCATATATGGAGCTCGGCCCCAAAACATTCACTTAACCTGCTTGATAGCATACAGAGACGAGCAGTTCGACTCATTGGAGACCCTACACTCACATCGAATCTACAACCGTTGCTGCACAGAAGACAAGTCGCTGACCTATGCTTGTTCTATAGGAACTTCCATGGTAGATGTTCTGAGGAACTCAAGGACATTATCCCTCGAAATGCAACTTTTGGGCGCCCAACAAGACAGGCTGCTAATTCTCATGACCATACTCATCTCGGGGCGCTGTTGAAGCGTTATAGGTTCGCCTTTCCCGGGAGAAGTATATAAAAAAAAATAAAAATAAAAAAATATGAAATAAATCCCCACCTCCATACAAATTTTGGGGAGTTATTTCATTTTTCATTTAGGGGGTTATTTCCTGGAGCCGTTATTTTTAACTGCTCTTTCCGCATTCGTTTTTTTTTATTCAATAGAACATCTCTACTTTCAGGAATGCACAGTCCGAGGTTCGAATCCCGCACAAACCCAAATTCCAACTTAGGGTTTTTCCACTGCGCCACCTCTCGCGAACGTCTGACAAACATCCGAGAGTATAACTGTCTTGAAATAGCTTCTCAATTGGCCGTTTGGAGTCGGCATGAAACTGTAGATCCCTTCCATTCGTTTCAAACTTGAAAAACTCACACAAAACGAATGGTTGTGAGAAGCTAAGCCTAGATTTGAGAGACGAAAAGAGACCCGACAATGGTGGTCTGATTCGAATATCTCTCGAATCTATATACTTTACTTACTTACTTTCAGGAATGCGCCAAAAACTCATAGCAAATCAATTGCAAATCAGTGTAGAAAGAAATCAATAGACGGCGCGTTCTTTTTTAGTAAATTAAACGACCCTTTTTTAACTCAACAATTTATGCGGTTCACTCATATTATTACACTCCTATTCACATAGCAACAGCCCAGTCCAGCGATGCCGGTTTGGGGGTTTTAACCCCAGATGTAGGTTTTTTTTTTTGGTCGACGGGGAGAAATCCGGGGGTAGAAATTATTTAGGTGAAAATCGGATTTTGTTTAATTCTGTTTTATTTGTAT
The DNA here is from genome assembly GCA_946477585.1 of Cheilosia urbana. NCBI lineage: Eukaryota > Metazoa > Arthropoda > Insecta > Diptera > Syrphidae > Cheilosia > Cheilosia urbana. Next base: position 28,206,971 of record OX297856.1, read on the forward strand.
TTCGTTATAATATATACCTAACTTCCGCAGAAATATTAAATTTATAGGCACTCTGCGAACGTAGGCAAATCTGGGGGTTTTTCAGATTTATCTAGTGGAAATATTTTGAACGTCTGGCAATGCTGGCCCATCCAGACTATTCAGTGAAAACCATCTGCCAGAACTTGTAAGTTTTGCCTGCTCACCCACGTTGAAGGCTTAGTTTCGATATTTGTCAATGGCTTATCGTGTTGTGGTCCAAGCATTGCTAACTTTCTTACAGACCACAATCCCAATGCCCACCGAGAGAATATATTCTTTGAAGGATACGCATCGGTCTGTTTTCATTTCCTAATTAATCTGGAAAGCAAAATTTTCTTTACAGTACATGTACCCATAATCGAAAGCTACATCAAGCATGAGTTATACCGTACCGCACTCATCTAATCAAAAGGAAATGTTCTTCAATTCGCATACAAGAAAACTTCCGTTTCTACACTTGATTGTGTAGCGAAACGTTCAAGGACCACCTTCCTACAAGGACCACCTTCCACCTCCCGACCCCTGTGTGCGGTTAATGCGGAAAAGGTATCTCCTCGCTTTCCTGTACAAACATGACAAACGCATACACAAAGCTATACAACACCACCGTTACATGATGCGTATTCGGGGTGGACAGAGTAAAAGGAAAAAAATAGAACACAGGGGGGAACGGAAAACGACGACGACGACGACGGAACGAACTCTGATGAAAGCAAATAAAATACGTAGATCTTCAAAATCTCAATCTAACTATAGAACGATTGCGACGATTGAATTAGCAATCGTGATATATTACAAATGGGAGTGGTGCGTGGCTGTATACACAGACGGTATTTGTGTGCGAAGGCTGTACCAAAGTGAAATAAAAATCGTGTAAGATGCCAGCAGGCAACAACACCAACCAACCCCGAGCAGGACAAGCACACCCGGCAACGATCTGAAGCTTTGATTCATTTTGTGGCAAAGTGATTACGAGACAGCAACATCAAGTACACATCAATATCGTGCCTTCATCATTTTTCATTTACGTCTATAAGCTGTGAGGAGAATCCCATCATCATCGTCCTGTTCCTGTGTGCTCTCGCAAAGAGGGTGCGATGCAAAACCTTGTTGAATTTCATTTCAGGGATGTAGAGAAAATTCCAAAAATGAGAGAATCAACGAAGATGACGTGCACACCGAGAGCCAGGGATAGATGCGAACAAAATCAAATGCTGGCTAGGGAAATACAATACCGGATCATGTGCTATAGGTATGTGTGCATATATACGGCAGGGTGTACTCGCTAAGCGTTTATTGAGCAACAGGGAATTCGGATATCATTAGAAATGGAAAGGTGTCGCTTTGGAAAAGTCACTCTGGGGAATTTTAGCTTTGTTGAGGCAATGCAACTGCAACTGTTATGAGGAGTTTGCGAACTACCTACCTTGCAAGTAGGCTGACAGAAGCTTCGTGTCAATGCTTCGGCGTAAATGATTTCCAGCCAGTCGCTTTAAGATTTTTAAGGGAATAATGAAGAGCTAGGTCTTAGATCTTTTGGACTTAAATGAGAACATTTGCCGGCCCTGGGTACGCAACCCATTTTTCCTCCTTTCGGTATTAGGGGGATGTGGCCCAGATGAAGTTTAAAGACAAGTTTCACATTATCCCACAAAAGGGTGTCTGTTGTGTCAACAAATTGGAGCCATGGACCAGAAGTAGTTTCCGAACGCACCCAAAAATCTAGATGGCGCTCAATGAAGATTCCGGTTGTCAACCATGTTTGACGTTTAGCTTTTCATTCTGCCTTTTCCCGCCTGGGGCAACTGTCTTCTCTTTTGGCTTTAATGAATGGATTACTTTGCATTTGGAAATATTATTACTAGTGTTATTAATTACAATAAAGTTCGATTAAAATCGAACCCTGTCAATCGTATTAGAATCCAAGTTAAACACTTTGCTTTCCCGACTTCCTTGTTACAATTCAAGGGGTTCACAGTCCTCTTTGGTTAGGTTAAAAAGCTTATCGAACTACTTCTGACTTTTTAGAGCAGAGTGGCAACAAGTAAAACCTGCGCCATCTGCTGGTTTCTTTAAGATGCACAATCCTTTGATATTGGAAGCTATTTTCCGCACAGAACATTTTTAAACATTTCAAACTTAGTTCCACGATGATTCTCCCAAACTGTGGGAAAATAAATCTCGGTCACTCCAACCAGATTTGCAAAGAAAATTCGTAAGCTAGACGTGGAGAAGACATTCTTTTACACTGAATTACCCGCATGTCAACAGCTGTCAGCTACAACTCTGTCCATCAATTTGACAGCATCCAGTGATTTAAAGTGAAAAAGAGGTTATTTTGGCGCTTTTCTAATGAAAAGGGGCAAACCGAGGGACAAGCTTTAAAAAACGAGAAAAATCAAAAATCTCCGTGAAATTTTAATTGTGTAAAAGTAAAATAAGTATAAAAATTAATTAAAACTTAAATATAACAGCCCATCGAACGTCTAAGAAAGATTTTTTGATCTTTGAGATTGGAATCTGGTGGAGTAATTCCACACATTTAACTTGCGGGGACGGAAATACGTCACTGTGTTTTATCATTGTATACATTTTATCATTGCATACGTTTTTATCATTGCATACATTTATGAGCTGGGGCATATTAATTTCAGCTTTTTTTTTTTGATGTGAAATAAAATTTCTCCATTTCGTCCTTGCACCGTACTCAGAAGAAATTTCAAGAATTCTGCAAGGAGATTATCATCTTTTACCAATGATCATAAGCGGAGACTTCAATATCAATTTTGCAACTCCAGAAGCTCAACCATTTATTGGTTTTATGCAAGATAAATTTAATCTTCAAATGAACTCCAACCGGAAAATTTCAACAACACGATATGGAACAACCATCGATGCTGTCTTCCAGCGTAATCTAGATAGATTACAGTCTCGAATGTACATATCTTACTTGAGCAACCACAATCCGATTGTATCTATTCTACCAAAACTAGCACAGAACGAATAAATTATTGTTATTTCATAATATATCAAGAATACGGTTATTACAATTCCCTCTTTTCTCAATGACGTGTATCAAGCCATTCACATACCGCACGCACGGTGTTTACACATATTTCGGGACTGTCGGGATACAGTCGCACCAATTTTTTTTATATAAAGGGTGGGTCATCTATCATCATCTAGCGGTTTCTTTTTAAATCATAGCTTATTCTGACACTGACAGCTGTTTTTTTATTCTAGTGGACAACACTCATGGCCCCCGTCGTTGTACGCATCCACCAGGGAGTGACAGTTTTGTGCGAATTGTGGAGTAGTGGCATCATTGGACCATTTTTCTTCTGAAATGAGGCTGGGAACAACGTTTCTGTCAACGTCGGGCGTTACAGATCCATGTTAACTGACTTTTTATTTTAACTGAAATTGTAGACATGGATTTGCATGGAGGATGTCGCGCCAAGCCGCACAATCGATCTTTTGCGCAAAAAATTCCGAAATCGTGTTGACACACGTCTTGGCGATGTCAATTGGCCGTCTAGGAGCTACGATTTCATACCTTTGGACTTTATTTTGTGGGGAACCTTGAAGGACCGATGTTATGCAATACGGAAACGATTCAAGTACTTAAGGCCAATATCATCCAAGCAATCCGTAAGCTACAGCCCGAAACCATAAACAAGGTCCTGGAAAATTGGAGTGACGGAATGCGCTACTGCGAAGCTAGACGAGGCATCCGCTTGAACGACGTTGTGTTCCATAATGAATGGGAATGTTTGCTCTTACTAATAAAGCCATAATACGTGAAAAAAAAATAAAAATTATGTTATTTTGTTGCATTTTAAAAAAGAAACATGTATTTGGCGCCCCCTGATTATGCAATGCGTTCGGTTTCTCAAACTATTAAAATTGACGTCTCGTATTCCATTCCCGTTGTGACTGCACTATACTCTTCCGATTTGACTTCCTATTGTCACCACGCTCACTGCACACACAGAAAATATAGGTACGTCTTATGTAAAAATTTATTCAAAAAACCCGGCGAAAACAGTTTTATATTTTTTTGTAATATTTTGTGATAAAAAGGAAATGCATTTGTCAATTAGTTTTGAAAATAATTTAAATTTTTGCAGCCTGATGGTTTTCAATTTGACAACAAACACGTTTTCTATGGGTGTGTTAACAAAAACAAAGCCACTCAGAGAGCGATTTTATTAGATTTATGGTGAGGTCACGCCGAGACTACATCACAATTAACCATTCTTGAGAAACCGAATCACTGAAAAACAAAACAACAACAAAACAGGTAATATTGACAAAATTTATATTGTAAAAAAATTGTTGTCAAATGAAATTTATCAATACAATAGGTAGAATAAGGCCCGTTTGCTGATACCACTCATAACGATTTAAGTTCCACATAAAATCTTATGTGACAGTTTATGACATAGAAAAAGTAGCGCATAAGGTATTTAAGTAGAACCTAAACCGCTCAATTACTATCAGCAAATGGCACTAAAAAACTAACCTTGTTAGATTAAAAACACAATCTTCACTTTAATAAATGGATACGGTACGAATTGAATAATTTTATTGTTGAATTAACAATGCTTTTAATATATCCATAAAAACAGAACCAAAAATCACTATTGTGTATGCTTGTAAAAATCCTATTGATGGCGTTATATGTATATATTTCACACGCGAAGTAGGTAGGCAGCAAGATTGTTAGTTCGCATAAATATAACCGGTGGAAGATTATTAAGAAAACATTTTAAAAACAAGAATATGGATGAGGACATAATTAATCAATTAAACATTTCTTCAGTAAAAGAAAGCCGCATATGGAAACATTGAAAAGGTAAATGAAAGAAGTTAGTGCGATACTATGTAGGTTTATGTTTATTGAAGACAAACCACCTACACTTACAGCCAAGGAAAAAAATGTCCACTGAAGCCACACTTGGTTGTGCACAAATACGATTGGATTGGAGCAAATAGGGTTGTGCACATCCTGGGATCGCTTGGCTGCACTCTGAGACATCATACATATACATATACAATCAGGGATCAATCAATTCCGTGGGAAAAAAAAAATCCCCGTGAACATTCTTTGTTCCCTGGAAAATATTCCTTCTACCGCGATTCTGCATCGGAATTTATTTCCCCCGGAATTTTTCGAAAATATTTTCGAATGCATTGACAGTTGTCAATTGTGGTTTATTCAATTATCAATTAAACTCATTTTGGGAATATTTTGTAAATTTTTGTTGGAAATCAATTAATTTCGTTAATTTAAGTAATTGCACAGACGCGGATTGGATTTATTTGTAATTTAGTGAAGAAAGTGTTCGATTCGGTAAAATAGACACCAAAATATTGAAGAAGCTAGCCGAGGAGCAAATTCAACAAGACAAAAACGAAGTGCAACTGAACAGAAGAACTTTAAGAGATAAATCCAATCGCTTAGAGTTACCACAGGCGTTGTCAGTAGAAATTAAAAAGCGTTGCAATATAGTTATTGCATTATTCGTTCCTTATTAGATTTCACCATTAGGCACCGTGATTGGTGTGCGACTAAAGTTGCAAATTAACACTTTTTTAGAGCTTGCCACAATTTGTTGCTATTTTAACCCTTTTTTTAAGTTTAAGAAGACTCTTCGAAAATTTTCCAAATGCTCTTATTTCCAAATAAAAACCTTTCAAACGTAACGCAGTTGCCTATCATAACACTATTATACTGTTTAGCCAGCTAATGCTTGTTAAATAACGTTCAAAAATACTAAAAGTGGAGAATATCTTCATAACTGACACTTGTTTCGTCATTGACTTTTACTTGCGATTTTTTATAATTCTGCAGCGGTTACCCTGCCACTTCAGGGTCAATAAATGTTCAAGTATCTGCTGGATTTTCTCTCAGACAACCTGTCAACAATAAAAAAAAACATTCGCCACTGCTGCCATCATTAGCAATGTCGCGACTTTCGTCATATAAGAAAATCCATTATCTCCAATCGTTGAAAAACGGACTTTAAACAAAATACTTGCATGATTAAAAATGTTTACTCTCTGTTGTTTGAAGTATACAAATCTCACTTCAATTTGCTGGGTTCAAATCAATCAAATTAAAAAATAAAACGCAAAAGACTTTAAACTCCAATAGAAACTACTTACGTTTTGAATCTCCACCTACAAATTTACGAAGGAAATATTCCGGGGGGAATCCAATCAAATTCCGTGGGGAATTTGTATTCACCAATTTATTCCGGAGTGAATATTTTCGCTTTTTCTAAATTCATTGCCGATACCTATTTTTGCAAAATGGGAGGAAATATTTCGGGGGGAATTTTGTTCACGATGGCCCTGAATGCATATGTATATATACTACTATCTTAACTGAAACTGAAAATACCGAATAAAAATTGGGAATTGATTGATTTAGATTGTGAAATCAATAAGGAACCTCTGACTTATATAACGCCAAAACATTTGGACACTTTTTTGTCTATGATAAGGAAATGCCATCGGTGCATTAGTTCAAAATAATAAATAGAATGAGTTTAATTTAATTCGTATATATTTACTTTTTTAAATAAATCGCATTATTAAACTTATTTGTTTTGCGTATCATTTATTAATACCCAGTTTATTTTACGAGGCTATCGTAGACATATTTTCGACATAATTTCTTTAATTTCTTTATTTAGATAAATACTTATCTTATATCAAAATTAATTAAAAGGACAACTGCAAGTGAGTATTAATCATACCGACAACATAGTTAATTTCATTCAACAGAACAAGTAAGAAATTACATTTCAATTCACTCAATAATTCTGATTGTTGAATCAACAAATTAAAATGCTGGAGCTGACAAAATGCTGCTATGTAACCAACAACCTGTTTATAGATTCAAAACGGTGAACTGAGAAACTATTTTTGTACAATCAACAATATTTGCTGTTGACTTAATAAAATACAATAGCTGAATTGACAAACTACTTCGATATTATTAACAATTTCTATTTGTTAATTTTAACCAAATCGATAATTGATAAATTTCTTTGTAAAAGCAACAGTTATTTGTTGATTTGTCAAAACAGCAATAGTTGAATTAGCAAATCTCTTTTGTCAAATTAAAAACATTTTGATTCATTTAACAAATTATTTTCATACGCACAAGAAAGGATTTCACAGCTACAAAAGTTTTAAGACAAGATAAGATTAACTTATATTTTGTCAATTTGATAGAAACATTTTGTTGGACGTATATTGACAAAAAAATACAATTGTTGAATTTTTATCAATTATACCAGGGTTTCATTTTCAGTGTGGATTCACTCGTTTGGACATTTTTTCGAATAAAAAGGAAATCATTTCAAATTCAAACGTTTACATCGTTTTATAATATGAACCTATATTTTTAAGTTTTATCTTTATTTTGAGCTTGTTAATAAAAACTACTTAAAAAGGGGTACTTTTTTCAAATTTAGGCGAAAACTATTTATTGCTTTTGCTGATAAAAAAAAGGGGAAAAACTCCTCAAAGTGTGGCAACACTGGAGACTGGACAGCACCGCTCTACATCTCTTTCTGTCCACAAAGCTAGTTATACTTTCCCATTCCAAAGCTGGTGTCCATGCACTTAATGTAACCATAACCAGTCTATCCAAATCTATTGATTTTATTATCGAATCAGTGTTGACTTAACAGTCTATTTGAGTTGAAAGCGGAATCGTTTTTGAGTGGAAATGCAAATGTGTTTACAATGCAAATCCACAGAAAAAAAGCAACCACATATATCCAAACAGCATGTCCGGAGACTGGTGTTGATGTAATGAGAACAGCATTAGTTTGACGGCCTAATCTACATTTTGCGTGACAAAATGGATGTACACGCCATGCGGTCAGCCAGTTCAATATACTATATATATTGTTTATAGGAACGAGTGTATTCATTTTTTGTTATCACCTACCACGGTGACAATATGTATGAGTGTACGATGTAAGTATACCAACGGACCGACACAGTGCTCGGTGTTGTGTACAACGTTTGGGGTTAATTGGAGCCGATTAACCCTTGCATCCATAATTAAGTATAGAATTTAGTTGCTCACCTCTGTGAATAGTTAATGATAACTATGAGTATGGTGTACTTTGCTGAAATTGAATAAAACTGAGAATTCCCCTCCATCATTGAGTACGGGACAGATATGGGCACCGCACGACGACTTAATCAGACAGATGTATTTCTAATTTCATATGGATTGTTGAGTCAGTGGACTGCCATAGAACGCCTGGCAAAGGCTCGAATGCAAAATTGTTGCATGAGAAAAGCTCCCGCATGCTCCCATGGGAATATTAAGACGATCAAATGTAATGAGTGGTCAGTCGGAATTGCCAAGGCAGCTGGTCTCATGTAGAGGTGCCGAATAGTATAGACAAATTTGAATTTTTGGTTGTTTAAAGATTTTTTTTAAGTTACAAAATCAAGGGAGTGGGTTTTGGGGCTAAAAAGTCTACAAAAAACAAGGCGAACGAGGAACCTGCTCCCGCAAATACTAGACGACAAATATTTTTCAAGATTCTCAAGTTCAATACTCTGCGGTGCTGAGACTTTTTAAGGCAAGATACTGCGATTTGGGGAATAACTTTGCCCAAAGATTTTCAAACTAAGTCTGAATTAGTGCTGCGACTGAAACGAGAAGCCTCCAAAGGGTGCTATCGGAACTCACAAAATCCTGCGAAGTTCAGAAGATCGGCCTTCATCGGCTGTGTAGCTTACGTATACGATTTAAACATGTTTTAGGGTAGTGGCAAATGCTATAAGCGAACCAACCATCTAATGGATTTCATAACTCCCAAACCAACTTGTCCTACTTCTAGGAGCTTTTTCGTCTTAAAAATTGCCCAGGACCTATGTAGGTCCGGTGTAGCTTCTCAAAACTATACATTTGAAAAGCTTTTTACGAAACTAGTTCTAGTCTGGCATTTGTCAGACCCAGTGAAAAACACCTCAAGGTCTTATAAAAACTTCGAATGACTCCAATTTTTTTTTTTTAATTCGACGTTCTTATTTAACAAGTTCTAACAATGGAAATGAGTTCTATGGACTATAAGAGGAATCAGCAAATTTACATTTTCATTATCTTTTGGTATCACTTTTTGGTGATGCCAAACTTCCAATATTCCCTGCTCCTTTTCTGGAATGGATCTCAAATGTATGTTGTCTCTCACCAAGGAGGATTTAATGGATCCAAGCTACAATATTGTAACCAATACTTTCATACGCAATTTGGAATAAGCTGTTAAGCAATTTGGTCATTGCTGGTTGTCTCAAACTCAAAAGATGAAAGAAAGCCCCTCCTTTGTACGCCTTGCTTTACTGTATGCCCAAATGAACCTTCATTTTCACTATAGTTCCATCTTAATTGTGTCTTCGTGGCACACATTTACAGCCTTATGAAGCAAGGCTATTGGTGACATCACAGTGGACCTGCTTTGGTCGAAGAACACGTCATTGAAGACCACTGAAAAACAACCGCTCTTGGCGCAACAGGAAGGTACACTATGCAAACCAGTTCGTCTGAATAATTGTGATAAATCCGCAACAATTTTTGCTGTCACGGCAACAAAACAGCAACATTGTGCCACAAAATCAATTTGTTTTATTTTATCACGAATTCTGTGTACCTACAGAGATTCCTGAAAGTAATAACAAGAGTAAATATTTTTCTTTAAAATAAAACAAAACTTCAAGAATCAACACTTCTTGTCACAAGTGCCGACCACATCATTTGCGTATCCATTTGTCTGATGCTGCAAACGGCGCCGGATTCTTAAGTGGGTGCGGTCAGTGACTTAATGCTGTGTTTGCATAGACAAAACTTCTTCATACGATTCCCATCAATCACTAGCTCTTTGGCCCATGCTTTTAGAAAAAGGAAAAGTGAAATACATTTCGATTAGATAAACAATTAAGTGACGCAAATCGGGTTTTACCGTGCGTCAATCGTCGTTGTCGGTGCAAACCAGTGACTCTATCTTCACATGAGATAATAAAGTAACGCTAAGTGGGATAATCCTGTCCTGGCTGGTCAATGCTGGAAAGTTCGATGTCAGATTCATTTTTGTTACAGGAGCATTAGTCTTTTACAAACCGCTTGCAAGGAAGTTGTATCAATTATTAAACTTTTTCTTATCTTTGTATGTTATGATCGGCGGTATTGCATCATGTTTCCATCACTTACTTTCTGTGCAATGATGGACGAGCTTACAAAAATAAATCGTAACGCCCAATTGAACTTTTCAAATAGAGTTGACAGCACTCCCCTGAGACAACTGGCCAAGGGTTAACTTGAAAATAGACTTTTGTTATGGCGATACACTCCTCATTTAATGCCGAACCGGCCTTTCGAATCGTACAGCAGGAATTCATTGTTTTGACTGTTCATATTACAAAAAAACTTGTTTGGATATCACTTGAACATGTCCAATTGGTGCAAAGTGGTCATTCAGGTACACGTACCATCGCGCGACAACTTTGCTATATCCAAATATATATATATATATATTTTTTTAATATTGTCCATGCGATCAATTTAAATGTCTACAGCCAAAGAAATCTCATACCGACGCTCTAGTTTTCCGATCGTCCAGCTGAATACTATGAATTTTATTGACCATTTCTGGTGTGGTGACCGCAATTGGATGCCTACGTAGCTCGGCATGCGCCAGCCTTTTCCGTTGTATCCTCTCGTTTAAGTTCATACAGAGGCGTTAGTCTCCTTCCTTAACATTGCCTACAATATATATCCGATCTGTGAGCTGTCATTTCAGTTCTAGTTATCGAAGCTATTTTCGATTTATGCCAAATCCTTTAGACACGAATATCAGAACTTTCTTCGTTCATCAACTGCGCATGACGTGGTAAAACGAATGATCTTTGTGTATCCTATACGTTGCTGTATCCCCTAGAAAATTACTACCGACGCTGTCTGCCATGCGACTATACTCCCAGTCAAAACCGTAATAGACTGCCAAATCTTCCGCAAATGCAGTTCGACTACTATCGCTTACATTGGACAAATTTATGTGGATCCACAAGCTCATTTTGTGAATTAAAAACTGAAAACTTCAACTCATATTCGCTCCTGATGCGGATAGGTACACGACTGAGAATTTCATTGTCAATGATGATTTCTGAGAATTCACCCCACATGGGAACTTGCTCTACAAACATCACAAGAGATGCATGTACCCCACATGGTCAGCCTCAGCCCTCAGCACAAGCCGTAGTGTGCAGCCCCCTTTTAAAAAGTCCCGTACCCATTCTCATTCCCCCACGCCGTCGCACAGTCGGTAGCATCAAGTCAGGTGACTGCCGAGCAGCAATATGAAACGATAATCCAACGAAAAGCCCCCAGGGGGTGGTATGGAATTTATGTACATTTTCGGTACACATTCAACAACTCAGCGGTATATAACTTATAACGACTAGCTATAGGTAGACTTACGTTTTTGTAGCTCCCAAGGATGTTTTGATTGTATTTTACTCCAAACTTTCAATAAAATGCAGTAGCAGCAGCAGCACAAATTCACCTGACAATCACTCTCGAAACCGAACCGAAAACTAGGGAACTTGTTTTTCACGCGCACTTATTTTGCACAAAATAGCTGTGTCTTATAGAGATGCAATTATTTTTCTGTGACACTGATATGGTGTGGAGGCAGTACTAGGACGCCTCTGCGTTTTACGAGCGGTTCTGTCTACACGGATTAGTAGGAAAATGGCAAATTCACGACGACCACGATTGGTTGTAGAAGACACCTCCAGCAGACACTATTCTCGGCACAGCACACACTTCACTTTTCACTTGTTCCTACGCCGATGATGGTTACTGGAAAATTCATGTATCGATTGAGCCAGAAGAGGAATATGAAAAGCCTCGATCCGGGGAATCACGAGGAGACAGGGCAGCAGTTTGGGGGGTTGGGCGATTTTGTTTTTTTTTTCTTCACTTTGGACTGTGATATAACTTTTATCGATTTGCGGAGCGATCTGAGGGCTATTTGATTTGAATTTCTTATTTAGGTCCGCGTGAGGAATGGCTGCTCAAATTGGTAATAGGTTGATTTTGTATCCAGGCGTTGGAAATCGATGGTTTTTTCTACTGATTTCTTGAAATTTCACTGAAAATTTGTTCACTTTCACACGACAGACGTACGGAATACGGCCGCTCTCTCGCTCGGTATCTCTACAATAAAACAATATGGCGCCCTGCTGACAATTTTCACATCATATGTGGTGGGATGTCAAAATTTCTTATTGGGATATTTTGGATGAAAATGTCCTCCGGTGTTGAGACGACTGATTGGATGACAGTTGATTTAGTTTGAGGGGCATTGGTGTCAAGATTGGGTTGTGTTCTTGATAGAAGGTGCAAAAAAATTGTTAGTAGACAGTGGCGTACAAACAGTTGTGTACATTTGGTAGGTAATTTTTATAAAAAAATGCAATCTTTAAAATTGTTAATTTAATTCTTCTTGAAAATAGAGAAGAGCGCTATTGGTTTTTAAAGATTGGCTAGTTTTACTACGATTAGCTCTTCGTATTACATTTGTTTCGTTTTGGAAAATGATAGTATTAAAAAATTTTGAAATAGAGTTTGGCATCACTGAAATGCAAAGTTGGTAGGATAGAGCTGCCATTTAATAAATGCAATGGACTTCTCTCCCACAACCATTAAACAGTTAAGGAGACATAATTTGTACAAATGATTGATAAAAACACACATCTGGTGTACATCCCATTGCTATGGAGAGAGGTTAAAGTAGTGTTCATACCCAAAGCAGGTAAATGCTCTCACGTGAGTCCGAAAGATCTCAGACCTATTAGTCTTTCATCATTTCTCCTAAAAACTTTGGAGCGACTGATTGAAATCCATTTACGCAATAGCATTGACAAAAATCGACTGTCAACAGCTCAACATGCTTACACTAAGGGCAAATCAGTAGAAACGGCCCTACACACGCTAACGCGCTCCATAGAAGATTCCCTTCGTCATAAGGAGTATACAAAGGTTGCATTCCTGGATATAGAGGGCGCCTTCAACAACGTCGACTCATCTGCAATCACTGGTGCTCTGGCAGCTCTGAACGTTGACGTCTCACTTGGCAAGCTGATCAATTTGATGCTTAATAGCCGAATTATCAACTCAAGTCTAGGTGAGATATCTTCCAGAAGATCTGTCAGTAGAGGAACACCACAAGGTGGTGTCCTGTCTCCCCTTATCTGGAATTTAGTGGTGAATCAACTGCTGATATCCCTGGAAGCGGAAGGCTACAATGTGATTGCCTATGCGGACGACGTTGCTATTGCCGTCTCGGGAAAGTACCTTAACACTTTAAAAGAACTTCTACAACACGCTCTCAACAAGCTAATAAAATGGACAAACAGTTGTGGGTTAGGTGTAAACCCTCACAAAACTGAACTTGTCCTCTTCTCTAGGAAATATAAGATTCCACACATTGACCCTCCATCTATAAATGGCACTAGCTTGACGTTCTCAAATGAAGCTAAATACTTAGGCCTTATTTTTGATAAAAAGTTAACCTGGAAGCCTAACATCCAAGAAAGAGTTAAGAAGGCCACTGTGGCACTTTTCTCTTGCAAAAAAGCCATAGGGAACAAATGGGGTTTACAGCCCCGCGTCACTCACTGGCTATATGTCTCAGTCATAAGACCTATACTCACGTACGGTGTGGTTGTCTGGTGGACTGCCTTAGAAAAAGCGATTAATCGCGATAAATTAAGCAAAGTCCAAAGAACGGCTTGCTTGTGCATCGGCGGAGCTCTTCGCAGCACCCCCTCCGCTGCACTTGACATCCTGTTTCATCTGACACCCATTGACATCTTCAGCAGGCAAACGGCAGCTTCGGCAGCCGTACGCCTCAAAGCTATTTCACAATGGACAAGCAAAACGACTGGCCATGCCGCTATCCTCAACAACATTAGGAACCTTCCAGTAAACATCGACTACACCACACCAGAACTACAATTTGATAAAAACTTCCAGGTCTCCATTCCTACTAGATCATTCTGGGAGGAGGAAGCATCCGTGGATGATGAATCGATCCACTTCTACACAGATGGTTCGAAAACTGTTGACGGTGTTGGTGGCGGTGTCTTCTCTAATAGACTTAATCTTAGTCTCTCCTTCCGTCTTCCTGATCACTGTAGCGTTTTTCAGGCGGAAATAATGGCGATAAAAGAGGGCTTATCTTGGCTAAGGGAAAACGTGATATCTGCTAAAGATACCCGTATCTTCTCTGATAGCCAAGCCGCTATCAAGTGCCTGGAATCAGTTTCCACGAATTCCATAACAGCCCAAGACTGCCGTTCATCTCTCATGGAGATGGCGGAGCAGTTCAACATTCACCTTTGCTGGGTGCCGGGGCATAGGGACATTCCAGGTAACTGCAGGGCTGATGAACTCGCCAAACACGGAACTACGATACCTCTGCTCCCAATTAAGGATTCCTTAGGTATTCCACTCGCTACTTGCAAACTCAAAATAAAGCTGGACGCTATCGAAAGAACAAATCTTAGGTGGTCAACCGGCTCGACTTGTCTAGTGACAAAGCAGATCTGGCCAAAGCTGGATCTAAAGCGTTCTAGGCATCTGATCTCCCTCGATAGGAAGCATATTAGTGCTACAATAGGTGTCATCACGGGACACTGTCTTATCGGCAGGCATGCAAAAAGGCTTGGCGTATTCTCTAATGATTTTTGCAGAAGCTGTTTTGACGAGGAGGAGGAGGAGACTGTTCTCCATCTTCTCTGTACTTGTCCGGCTCTCTCACAGAGACGAAAACTCCACTTTGGAGCTTTCTACCTTAGTGATCTGAACGATCTAAAAAACATAGACATCCGAAATCAACTACGCTTCATCAGAAGCTCCTATTGGTTCAACGAGTAGGAGGAATGAATTATAGATTCACGTGGTATCACAAGGGACCTTATAATGGTCTAAGTGTGTCGACTAACCTAACCAGTTAGCCGACAGCCATTTCAACCTAACCTAACCTAACCTTGATAAAAACAAGAAAATTTGAATTTCACGTATCGAAAAATCTACAGCAATGACCCCTAGTCCAAATCCTGGTTAAAATTCGTATTATTGTGAAAAGTTTGTCGTTTTGAACTGTGAGACGTAAAAAAGTTCTGCCAGACTTTTGTTATAATTGCAACTTTAGAGATAGGTACTTTAAAAAATCCGAAATGGGAGCACGAATAGTTGGTGTGTGGAGACCAAAGATAATGGAGTACAGAGATAGATAACTTTCCAGTGGAAAGGCGGTTGAATTGGATATTACCTAATGCAAGAATTCGGTATTCTCTAATGTCTATTTCACTATTTTTTTTTTTTTCGATTTTATCAAAGGCTTCACAAACACAAAGAAATTCAATACGAAACACGAAATAAAACCGCATTTACACTATCACGCACGCGCATTTTTGCACGAGACGGGACAGAGAGATCCGTTTGTCCGCAGTCAATGCTAATAAAGGCGAAGGAATGAGATCACAAATCAGACGCCTAAGGTGTAATGGATGTTCTACCCATAATTATAGATACATAAAGCGGAAGTTCCGGCGACCAACATTTCTGCAATCACATGAAAACATTTCTATTTCCGATTTAAAATATGTGAAATGAGAGTGTTAATTAGTTTGAGTAAATTAAACAAACAATTCATCAATCATTTGTACGAAATTAATAAATAAATGTACCTTCATCCCTTCCGGAAGCCATTTTGTTTTATAGGAAAACGAAATTTCGTAAGCCATCGCTATAAAAATATCAACATGCATAGCTTTCCCATAATTCCTACCACGCAAACAAGATGGCCGACCAAAAAACGTATCACGTTTTTTTGCGTGTTAGGTAATGCTGTCCCTTTCAGTTAGACGGCTGTTTAGTATTGGGCATCCCTTTAATTTTCCGTGATAGGAATGTGTGACCGTGTAAATGCCCCATAACTTAACACCGCGATGCCCATAAAAGCACACTCCAGTGCGCTGTTAGTCAAATGGCCCAATCGCGCTAGAACAATAGCGGTAGCGGCAAAGTCCCCACTACAATTAAAGAAATAATACAAATATTATAAAGATAAAATCTGAATTGCACCAATTTTATCACAGTTACATTTGCTGGCTTCGTATTTACTTTTATTTTGCAAACGTTTGAACGATTTCCTTTGACAGGTCGTTTTTTCTTTTTCTTTTTTTTTCAATGCAGCGGGTAGTTTTCCGCTAGATTGAGAAATTTCCCTGAAAGGGATATTTCACAAAAAGTGCTAGACGTCTAGCACTTTTGGTGAAATGTCTGTTTTTTTATATGGAATTTGACATGCCGCTAGTCAATATTTTGATGAAAATGAACATCAAATTAATAATCCCCAATTTGTTTTTGTGCTTTTCGCTTTTCCGGTTGAGGTGTTTTCGTGCATCAAAATTCCCACAAAAAGTGGAGAAATCCCACGGCCTGAAGCACTTCTTGGGATCACTATTAGCTGACTATTATTTATTCAGCAAATTGCCCACAACATTCGAATCTGTCAAACTGCTGTCAAGAGCTGCCTTTCAGCAGTATCAATTTCCAAGGAAAAAAAAATCACCTTTGTCACTTTCACTACGTCCTCCAGAAGTAAATATGAAAAAGCATCGATATTTTTTAATTAATTAAGTGCACATTATATATTCAATAAGTCCTTTAATAAAAACCAATAATCACATATCCCGAAAAACAATTGCAATGGGCAACCACGACCGAAAGAAGAGCACTCCCTGCACTGATTGCATGCGTGCACTCAAGTGGATTCCAGTTGTATTTATAGTGGCGATCATCGCCTGGTCATACTACGCCTATGTAGTTCAGCTTTGCATACGTACGTAATGTGTGACATTCTCTTCCAAATAAAACCAAATTGTACAGATTCTGACCAACTAACGTTTCTTAACTTTCAGTTTCAATCGATAGCGTAGTGCAGAAGATATTTTTTATCATTTTCTATCACATAGTGTGTGTGCTCTTCTTCTGGTCCTACTGGAATACGATTTTCACTCCTGTCGGCACAGTTCCTCATAAGGTAAGTACTTACATGCCTAGATGCTGAATCGACTGGGTATCAATTAGCGGGGGTGAGTCAGTCACTTCTGCTAACCCAATGAATGGACGAACTGTGATAAGATTACGCGTCGTCAATACGAGAACTCAATTTCCAATTCCCAATTCATTTAAGCAAGTGAAACACTTGTTTTTATCGCGTCGTTGTTGTTGGTTTTTACGACCAATGACAGTGATATATTACAAAGAATTCGCCTGATGCAAGTAAAGACCAAATATCTAGCAATAAACACTGAATGTACTTAGTTGGATTGCGGTTTTATTCAAAATTATAGTCTATACGTTCATGGCAATGCTAAAAATGGGTGCGTTATGTAGCGGTACGACAATACTTTAATAAATAGGACTCTGGAGTGCTTAGCTAATACAGCTGCCACCTGTATGATGATTTAACAATTAACATAAATGGAAAGCGGTCTGCACGTATCAATACACATCGATTTTGCAGTCGGAATGGTATTAGGTAACAATCCGATGTGCGATGTCAGTCGATGCAGAAGTTGCTTTGTTATCTCGACATCCCTTTCGCAATAAAAGGCTGAATATCGTGGTAAATCAGTCAAACATTTGCGATTGGAGCCTGTCGGTTTTGAGTAGATCTTAATATTATTAAAATAAAATGAAAGGGTGATTATCCAGCCAGCTGTTAGATATTCTGCTACCGCATTTTCTCTGTCAATATCTGAAGGCGTCGAAAATTCTTCAGATCGAGGGATTATTGCGCATTATTTCATATATCCTCATCCTCATAGCTAATTGAGATTGCAGAAACAATGCTCTTATGGTTCTTATTTCTTTGATTACAGTGGCGCATTCCCGAAAGCGAAATCGAGCGGTTGTTTCGCGCCGAAAACCAAGAACAACAGAAGAGAATACTAGAGATATTCGCTAAAGACCTGCCTATATCAAATCGGTATGCATATATTCCCCACTTTAGCTCTAATCAAATCTAATGTTATTTGCTTTTCAAAGGACAATCCATGGTGCCGTACGATTCTGTGAGAAATGTCAAATTATAAAACCAGACAGAGCGCATCACTGCAGCGTTTGCGGTTCGTGTGTACTCAAAATGGATCACCACTGTCCCTGGGTTAACAATTGCGTGAACTTTAAGAACTACAAATTCTTTGTACTGTTTCTGGGATATGCCTTACTCTACTGTTTATATGTAGCGCTTACATCCCTCGAGTACTTTATTAAGTTCTGGCGGGTAAGCACCGGTGTATGAAAATGTTGATTCTTTCCAAAAGCACTGTATACTCACTGATTTTCTTGGTCCACAGGGTGAGCTTAACAATGGCGGAATGGGGCGATTCCATATACTATTCCTATTTTTTGTATCTCTAATGTTTGCGATAAGTTTAGTCAGTCTGTTCGGCTATCATATATACTTGGTTCTAGTAAACAGGACAACACTAGGTGAGCGGTTCATTCTGTTTGTGTGCAACACCCAATTAAATGTCGGTTTCCCTTCCTTTCTTTAGAGGCATTTCGGGCACCGATATTCCGCATCGGTGGACCTGACAAGAACGGATACAATCTGGGAAAGTACGCAAATTTCCAAGAGGTCTTTGGAGATAACTGGAAATTGTGGCTGATTCCAGTATACACAAGGTGAGACTTTTCTTATTACCATTTCGATTTATGTGTTTTTGTTTTTATTTATCCGATTAACACATGTGTTTGTACGCCTGGTTAAAGATAGCGCATTATGCCTTAACCCGATTAATGGCAAATTTGGCAAATTAAAAACATTCAGATCTATGTCAAAGCTTAAAGTTACTAACACCTTGTATGTAGAATAAATATTGAGCTCTAGGGTGTGGTAAATGTTGGCGGGCAATTTGTTGAACTCATTAGTGTGGATTTATACATATTCTTGGAAGTAACTGGGACGACGGGGCCTATTATGTAAATGGATGGTACTTTAAGAAACTGTTCGAAAGGCAGTACGATCAGTAGGGAAATAAGCTCAATTATGTAGTTTTGAAGTGAAGTTCCAACATCAACATCAAATTGACGGAACAGCTCCACAGGGGTAGCAGCCTCTCACATCCGTTCATTTTTTGTGAGTTTTTCCTTTGCACACAAATTGAACGAAAAAAAAAAGGTTCAAACTGAAAACACGTGTACAAAAATGATTAACGACCTCTAGTGTTGGCTAAGTTACATACTTAACGACTTTTTTTTTTTTAAACGCTTTTATGTTAAATTGAACCTTTTCACACCAGGGCAGGGGTTACTCTCACGATGATGAACAAACTCAGTGATGGCAGATTCCATTTTACAGACTTTCTGCCGCGATGCTTAATGTTATCAGAACTTACCACATCAGCACCGGTAGTCCGTCACGTAATACAATCCCAGAGGGAGTGCTCCGCGTTTTGTCGTCCTCTTTACAATCATTGCGGAAAGTGATTTATCGTACGAAATTAAGTAATTGGGTACGCTCAGCCCTTTTCCTTGCTAAGCGACGACCGGACTTTCAGAAATTTTTGATGCGGTTTCTATATGCCAGCAATGAATTAGGTTCGGAGAAACTATTATCATATAAATGAAAGACGTCACCAAGTAAAAAGGCAGAATGTCACATGAAAAGTTATTCTCTGAGCTAGTTCATAGAACATCTGGGGTGGGATTCTGTAAAAAACGAAACGAAAAACGCTTTCGCTTTTCAAAAAACGATAGAAATCACGCGAAAGCGAAAGTTTGCTTCATGTAACTCCTTTCGTTTCCTTTTTCTCTTTCGCATGGGTTTAAGAAACAGTGGGACGAAGAAATTAAAGTTTGAGAAGCTGAATGTATCATAATGAGCATAGGACAGCCAACAGCTGCTGACAGATTCAAAATAATTTATTTGTTGATATTTTCGTTTGAGTCAATAAGGTCAACATTGTACATAATAATGTAAGTACAATACATAATTACCGACTCACATACTATTTATTTGAATAAATCAAAACACACACAGCAAAATATATTGTTTAACTGGATACAAAGGAGTCGTGAGCTGCACCGCCATATTGAGGACAAACAGCTATTATCCGGTACTTGTGGTCCGCAATCTGTAACAAAATATTATATATGATGTATTGTTTTTTATATCAAATGAAATTTTACTTACGATCATAGTATTAATGTTGTTTATAAAGTTCTTGACCAATTTGATGTTTATGTGTAGTTTGTGGAAATGGTTTTCCCGTCGGCTTTTTTGGTCACAGGTGTTTGAATGAAACTACATTAGTTCATTGTTTTTCCCGTCGTTTCGGCAGGGATTGCTGCCTTCTTCGGGGGTTAATTTTTAGAAAAATGAACTGCTTCAACAGCAAACAATAATAGTAAAACAAAATCCAATTCTATCAATCCAAATAAGGCTATCATAGTTCCCTTCACCAAGAGAAGAAATGTAAATCTAAACCAAATTTCAATCAATGACATACTCATTGAGTATTCCGACGAAGTCAAATACCTTGGAGTTGTCCTAGACAAACGACTGAATTGGAACTCCCATTTAAAATACAAAATTACCAAAGCTACTAACGCTTTATGGGCCTGTCGCCGTATGTACGGTAGAACCTGGGGGATTACACCGAAGATCACTCACTGGATCTACACAGTCATGATTAGACCCATGATAACATATGCTTCCATAGTATGGTGGAACAAAGTGATCCAAAAGAACACCATTTCTAAGCTGAACAAGTTGCAACGCCTTGCATGCCTGGGTCTTTCCGACGCAATGCGAACTTGTCCTACAGCTGCTATAGAAGCTTTAATAGGATTAACACCCCTCCACATACATATTAAAAAAGTGGCTATACGCAGCTCAGCAAGCCTGGCACAAGGGGAACAGATAAACTTTAGTTACCATCCGGAGCTATTGACCCTTATCTCGGAACTTCCGGAACTTGACATGACCTGCGCGGTAACTGACCGACTACCAAAAACTTTATGCTTCGACAGGAAATTCTCCACGGAGATCACTAAAAGAGAAGCATGGGTTAGCAATAACCCACCTAACTGCCAAAACGGCCTAAAGTGGTATACGGATGGTTCCAAAATGGAATCGGGTGTGGGAGCTGGCATACATGGGCCTAACCGCAATGTATCAATACCTATGGGGAAAAGCCCCAGTGTATTTCAGGCGGAGCTCCATGCCATTAAGGAATGCGCAAACCTCATCTATTCTTCAGGTATAAAAGGTGCAAACATCCATATATTCACAGACAGTCAAGCAGCTATCAATGCCCTTAGCTCACCAGTCTCAAAATCAGTCATGCACTGCCTAAATGCCCTCCAATCTCTCGGCTCCAGAAACAAAACCAAAATATGGTGGGTTCCCGGACACGAGGGCATTGAAGGAAACGAAAAAGCTGACGAGCTTGCTAGGAAAGGGTCGGAGACCCCTTTCATAGGACCAGAACCTTTCTGTGCCGTCACCAAATCAGCAATTAACTCTATCATAAAAAGCTGGGAACACAAAATGTGTATCAAACAGTGGGAAGAAATCCCAGGCCTCAGACAAGCCAAAAGGGCAATCTTACCATTTGAAAGAAATGCCAAACAAATTCTAAACCTTAGAAGGCACGATATCAAACACCTTGTAGGCTACCTTACTGGTCACCACGGTCTGCGATATCATCTAAACAAAATGCATATAGTCAACTCCCCGGAGTGCCGGCTATGTCTCGAAGAAGACGAAACAGCTGAACACATCTTGTGCGAATGCCCAGCTCTATACAGTACTAGAAGGAAATTCTTCTTCCGTGAATTACTAAGTCCTGGAGGACTGAAGAAGTCCTCAAATATAAAAAATATATATAAGAAAACAAACAAAAGAAACAAATTTTAACAAACAAAATGAATACACCTTGGGTGTAGCGCTTCAATTGAAGTATTAATGCTGTGATGGCCTTTTCTGTTAAAAAAAAAAAAAAACATTTCTTCGTTCGAAATGAGACGAATCAAGCTAACATGTGTGGTACATCAATACAGCTAATGACTAAAGCAATAAACATCGTTTTACAGAAACTACAATACAATTGAAAAGCTGGCACTTATCGCCGGGTATTTTAAATTTTTGGAAAAAGTAACTCTTAGAAACATTTTCTTCCTCTTCTGATGGCCATTTTATCCATTGAGGACACAGAACGTTTTCGTGTAGTATTTTCGACAAAGTACTCTGTGCGAGAGGAGAAGCAAAATCGTTGCCAACCATCCACTGGTCATCACCTCCAGCCATTACCTCAAGCGCTTAACACAGCCTTAAAATAGAAAGGACGTACCTATGTATTTCGTGTTCCTGTACGAAGGCAAATGTTGTCCAGCACATACCTAAAAGCGCTTTTATTCAACCGAAAACGTTGAAGAAAACCAAACATAAATAAAGAACATGTAAACTTATTCTTCAATACACATCAATAAAACAATTCATTGGACAGCGTAAGAGGATTGGAATAATCCCGAAGATGTTTTCGGATTTTTCTTAGATTTTGATCTTCTACATCGCATCATCACTATCACTTGCCATTCGCCAGCATATTTTGTATCGAATAAATAACAACCACCAATTTAGCAATCAAAGAAAATGAGAAACGTCAATGAATAAGCTGTCGTTAATTTTCTTTTCGCACTGAACGAAAATGTCATTCGTTTTTAGAGTTACATGAAGCAAAATAAACGAAAACGTAAACGAAATGGCTTTCGTTTTTGCTTTCGTGCAAACGAAAAATCCTTTCGTTTTTGTAGTTACATGAAGCAAACCGTTCGTGCAAACGAAAACGATCGAACGTTTTCATCTTACAGAATCCCACCCATTTACTATACGAAATATCCACCCAATCGCCTTCAAATTGACACAAAAGAGACAACAGACAAAACGTACCATTGGGTTCTTGCGTCGATCTATCTTGCACTTATGATCTCTATGTCTTTCGGCGACTATTTGCCCTTCGCCGTCTCGAAGATCACTTTTCCCTCGCTGACGTTGATTCTCGTTTCGATCTAAGTATGGTTGACAATAGTTCGCCATGGTTCTGAGATCAATGGTTGTTGGTGTTAGTGTTAGCATGGTTAAGAATTTCTCACTCAGATCCTTATGTAGACTTTTTCTGCTACGATTGTTTTACGGGGTACACCGTAGAATTTGTTTTTTTTTTTTTTCGGATGGTTCGCAGTTTTCTATTTCACAATTGGACACTGAATTTACCCATCTGCCGACTTCCTAAATTGAGGTTATAAATTATGGCGTGTCAACGGGTTTGGCGCCAAAACCTTCACTACCTACTTGACCGCCAAAAAGACGGACATTTCGAATAATACGAGATCCTACACTACATCAATTCTACAGCTGCTGGCGCTAAGCCACTGCTTGTTCGTACTTCCACGGCAGGTGTTGCGTCGATCTCAAAGCAATTATTTCCGGAATGTAACATAAGAGCCCAACGAGCCTCGGTGACGGTGCCAGTGATTCCATCATTTATTTGACTGAGCGGTGGAAATGGCGCTGGTTTACTGGTGTTACGTTAACACGTCATTTGTGTGCAGGTTTCTTAATTTTGTCACGAAGTTCGAGCATAGGTATATCGGTTCATATTCTGTATAACATGCTCTAGTAGTCTAGTGCATAAACGGAATCCAGTAGAAACACTTATTCATTTCAAATGTATGGCAAATATGCACTCGTTTAAAGGTAGGCATGTGTCATAATTAACTCAAATGTAAGAACTCTGAATTCAGTTTCTAAAATGTAACTTTAAACGCTTTCGTACTTAATATTTTTTAGCCCCGCAAATCACAGTTTATGTTTTCAAAAAT
This sequence comes from Cheilosia urbana, assembly GCA_946477585.1. Taxonomy (NCBI): domain Eukaryota; kingdom Metazoa; phylum Arthropoda; class Insecta; order Diptera; family Syrphidae; genus Cheilosia; species Cheilosia urbana. Next base: position 28,230,996 of record OX297856.1, read on the forward strand.
ATATTTATACCTGACCCACACACAGCCACCTGTACATATGTTGCTATTAATGAGTTCAACTAATTTGTGCTCCCATTTGCATTTATTTTCATTTACGAATATTTTTTTCTTTGATTAATCCTAAACTGAATACAACAGTCACGTTCCTTTAATTTAAACTAACAATAAAAAATAAAACGAATTACAATGAAAACCATATCAACCATCGAATTTTGCTTCTAGTTTGGGTGATGGTATAATATACCCGACACAAGCCCACCATCAGAGTGCCTCGTACGAATCAATGGGAGACACCCAGACAAGGTTAGACCAACCAACTGATACATTTTTAAATCAACCGATTGACAATTTGCCATTAAACAATTTGTATGGCAATGCCAATGCTAGTTTACCAACAAATGCTGCCACTATTACTAATGGTAATGTTATCATAGATATGAAGTGTAGCAATAGCAATACCAATCACACTGATCCCCATGTTTTTGTTGTGAATGGAATTGATGATGCTAGTGTACAAAATAAAAATATAGTATTGACAAATTTGGACGAGAAATTTGCGCCGCCGACGACGACTACGAGCCAGATCAGTCGACCGACGACGACGGCGCTGCCAGATGAACAAAATTCTGCTAGCATTATTAATATTTGATTGTGAACCTAATTTGAAACGCAATTGATTGTGATCGTATTCATAGATGTCGTTGCTCCAATTAGTCTTTTTTTACAATTACAAATACTGTTCTTTTTTTACATATTGCTTTATATATTTTTTTTAATATTTTAAAATATATTTTGAGTATTTTTTTATTATGTTTTTTTTTTTCTTCATTATTATTGATTGTTGATCCTACACTTATAAATTTGTTTGATTGTAGTGACAGTTCGCTTTAAACAACACCATTTCTTCATCTTTGTAAGTTTTGCAATTCATTCACGTAGTGTACAGCTGTTAATCCTTTGGCAAAACAGCTATTACTCAAGTGCCTTTATATTATCAATGAGAAACCGTCTGTTTATCTAGTAATAGTTAATTTGGAGTATATTTTAAGTGCTTCCAGGGGGTTATGAACTTCCTTGTTCACGCGCATATAGGTTAGGTTTTTTTGGCAGTTGCTTATACATAGTTGGGTGGGACATAACCGTCAGTAAGAAAGAAAGAATGAACTGGAGGTTAGTTAAGTTGGAAGTGATTGGAAAGTAAGGTGCATTGTGCTACCACTTGGATCTAGACAAAGTTTGAGTCGCAATGAGAGTACCGCTGCAACTGTCATCATTATATCTGATGCGCAGCAAACCGATTAAAGTCGTCGCGGATCCCTGTATTTTACAGCAGTTTGACATATCAATTTAGTTTGTGTTTCTCTTAAACCTTGAACAATGCAGTTATGTTCCAATACGGCTTGTTTACGCCGACACAATAGCCGTATTTTATTTGATCCGTAATTTGATCCGGATCTGCCTAAAGACAATGTGACGTTTTAGTTGTTTTCCGGATCCACGACCTGTATGCTTCCGTTTTGGCTTTGTTTACCTGAGCACATACGGAGTCGAACCAGGGTTTTCTCGGAGGTGGTTGTGAGAAGTGACTCTTGTGACGCTGCGTTTCTTATGACTTTTTGACATATCTGCCATTGCTCTTCCGGGTTCATATCAACAGTCGTCATGCTTGGAACTTCTGGCTTGGAAGACCACACGCCTTTTCGGTTTATTTCGTCTTTCTCTCCTGAAATGATTTTCAATCAAGCTACTACTCACCATTTCCCCCTCCAAGTGAAGTGAATGGTTCCATATCAAGAAGCTTCGATGACGATCCCTGGTTTGCAGGAATATCATTTCCTTTAATCTCTGCATATGCTTTTACTTAAGTCAATGTCAGATCATTCTGTGTCGCGCAATTGATGGTTTCATTCCATGTATCAGCAGCCTGCTCTACCAAACAGGAAAGATTATTATGACTGTTTTTTTTTTTTTTTTTTGTTCCTAAAGGGAGGGCGAAGAATGCATCATGCACCGTCAAGAATTTTAAATTTTCTTGGTGTGTCAGATTCTTACTGACTAAACTCCCCCGCTCCATTTGGATTTCTTTAACAGCCCCCTGGAACCACTATTCGTATTACTTCGGAGGGTCGTTATTTTCCTTCTACCTCATAAACTTTCCTGTTCTTCTATGAGGGTGTGCTCTGGCTCTCTTCTCTCTTGACGCTGTTACTCGTTTCCAGCTGCGTTCGCTTGCGATCATCTTCCCAATGATATTTTCGGGGCAAGAAAAACCTATCTCCGATTCTAAATGCTGTCTTTCCACGGTCCACCTGCTGCACATGAAGAAGGTGTGAAAAGCATCGTCTACCAATGAGCCGCCGTACTGGCATGTCGGATGGTCTACTTTCCGCATCCTGTGGAGGTATGCATTAAAATGTCCATGTCCGGTTAGGAACTGCGTGGTGTATTAATTAACTTCTCGGTGTTTTCGCGTTGTCCATTCAGCGACGTCTCTGATCAGCCTGGCGGTCCATCTATCTCTTGTTTCAGAGTTCCACCTTCGCATCAATAAAGAAGTATCGCGTGCGTAATTGTCATGAGGAGCCTTCGTTTACTTTCTCTTGGTCCTCCAACGTTTGCCATGAGTCTGCTAAGGAATATGGTCACTTTAGCGGTTCGTTCGGAAGCGGATTTAATATGACTCCAGAAAGTAAGTTTTGAGTCGATAGATATCCCAAGATACTTTCCTGCGTTTTTGCTGGTGATTACGTCTGGGCCTATATGAAATTCAATTTGCGTCGGGATATGTTTTCTGGTCAGTAGGACAATCTCGGTCTTTTCAGATGCAAGACTAAGACCATGTTTCTGTCTGGTTTCTAACCAGAGATAGACACGTCTCATAATTTGGTTCAACTTTCTTCGTGCTTCCCCAGTGTGTCTCGCAGTTGTCACCGCGCCGATGTCGTCTGCGTACCCTATCAAATAGGTTTCGTTAGGCATTTCGATACGAAGAATCTCATCATAAAATATGTTCCAGAGGTCGGGTCCAAGGATTGAACCCTGCGCTGCTCCTGCCGTGATTAGTTTAACACGAAGCCCTTCTCTTGTGGCGTAAATTAGTTGTCGTTCGCTGAGGTAGTCTTGGGATTATATTAAGTAGGTACTGCGGTATCCTATAGACCTCCTCCAGTGATTTCAACATGTCTATCCATCTGGCTGTGTTGAATGCGTTTCTCAAGTCTAGGGTAACTAGAACGGCGATCTTTTTCGAGCTATGACTTCCTCGATGAGCAGCCTTCGCTGTTTTGACCACCTCCTCAACTACTCCAATCGTTAAGTTTCCTTTCCTGAATCCGTGTTGTCTTTCGGACAGGTCTCCTGCACTCTGGATTGCAGTGGTGAATCGGGGTTTCAACAGCTTTTCTAGTAGTTTCCCTGCCGTGTCCAACATGCATTATGACTGTAATGTGTCTTATTTTTAAGCTTCACTACAGTTCAAAGTTTACCAGAATCTTAGCTAAGCAGCCTCTCCAGTTAGCCTGGTCCCTAGCTAACTGGCTCCAGTTGCATACTTCAAGTCGGGGAAGCTATTCTCTCCGCGCCACCTAAGGCAAGTTCCTTCTAAAATTTTGCATCCTATATTATGTCCTCACTACTGCCCTCGAATACACGAATTTTATGTTTTCTTTTAAAACAATAAACAGACAATTAGACTTTTAAAATATTGTCAAAGGTTTAAACAACATTAAAAAAAAAAGAGCCATTCCGATCGTCTTCTTGTCACCATTTTTCATAGAAGTTTAATAGCGCACAAGTCACAATAATTGTCGCATGCATATCTCGTCAAAACATTGGTTTATATTTTTGACTTCCCATTTGTGTTTTTTATTTTTTTTTATTTTTAAATTGTTTTTAGTAAATTCCATTAGTTTATAAAACTAAGCGTATAGTTCAAATCTGCTAAATGTAATACTATTTTCTTAAATGTAATTTTAAATAAAAAATTAAAGATACCTGGTAATAAAATTGGATATATTTTAGCATGAAGTTTGTATTTTCCTATATATACCTATATATATATATTTTGTTTCATTTAGATGCGATTTTATTTTTTAATTTAGTTGCTCAGTTGATACTATCGATGTGGAATATTCATTTTTCAAGTGACATTTAGATTCCTTGGAATAAATAAAGATAAATGTTTTTAATTTGCCAAATGATATTTGTACTTTATGTATGTAGTGAATTTGCATATTTAATAATAATGTGGGTTTTTTTTATATTATACATTTGAAATGGGGTGTTTTATCCATGTTTTAGATAGTGAGTAGGTTTTCATAGATATTCTGAATCATTTTATTTAAAAACAAATTGTTTAAATGTATTTATAACCATAAGCGCGGTAATCCACTTCTAATTTTAGGCACCGACATTTTACATACAAAGAACTCACCGTGGTCATAAAATCGTGTAATCAGTCCCTTACCGTCTGCATATTTGATAATTTTAGTCCAAATTGGTCGAAGTCCGTTCCCGTACGCAAAACGCTTTGTCTTAAAAAAATGTCTGCAAATTTCAAACTAGTTTCAAATTATTTCCATTTTAAACTTCGTTTTTGCATTATAAGCCCAAAAATGTTTGGACTGGTGATAACTCACAGATGGTGGTCAAACCGGTGCAGGGAAAAAAGTCCCCGGGAACTAAATCCACTGAGGGACTAAGTTCCCACCTAGTGGGAAGTAAAACCACTTTCTTATGGGAACTTAGTACACATTCAAAAATAAGAAGAGGCAACTAACTTCCAACATTTAGGATTGGAATCTTTGATTTTGTTTGACAAAATACTCCATTCGTGGTTTTATTTCCCATTAGGTAGGAACTAAGTCCCTCAGTGGATTTAGTTCCCGGGGACTTTTTTCCCTGCACCGGTTTGACAACCATCTGTGAGTGCGTTTTGCGTACGGGAACGGACTTCGACCAAATCGGACTAAAATTATCAAATATGGAGACGGTAAGGGACTGATGACACGATTTTTTGACTCTGAAGGTTTTAAATAAACCCTCGAATGACGATTTGCTCTTGCCAATCGAGGAACTTAGTACCCGGGGACTTATTTCCCTGCACCGCCAAACCGTTCAAATGTCATTTCAAAAGTGATTACATATTTGTGCAGGAAGCGTGACATTTATGACAGTCGATTTTTCGTATTTATGTTCCCATTTAAAGCATAATATGGTTTTCACCTGTGCGTGTCTATTTCCGTTGCCGTGGTAGATGACACTATCCCTTTCCTCCATAGTCGGTTAAAGCAATCTAGAACAAAAACCGCTCGAAGTTCAAATCGATCCAGGATGTTTTCATCCTCGCTTATTCACACATGAGAGCGAATTACGAACTGCGAATACTCGTAGTTTCTGACACTTCATTCACAGGAAAACTTTTTTTGGTCGCTTCCCTCGTATCAGTTTCATTTTTAAAGGTTAAATTCGAACGAATTTTTTATTCGCGGGTTTGTGGATCGCGACTGTTTTGTGTGGATTGTGAATAAAGTGTGACAGTTCGCGGCAAAAATTGTCAATTCGCGGGAAAATTGCTTTGAGTAAGAACAAATAGCAAATTTCAATTCATAAATACAGTTAAATTGATTTGTTCGCAATTCGCTCTCATGTGAATAGTCCTTTACGTTCATGCTTTCACATCCTAGAGCACGATAAGAGCCTTATATATAAAGTTCTCTTCATTGTTTTTTGACACCACCCAAACGCCATGATTAGCACTGCATGTGCATAATCCAGCCTAAGTGAATGCGCGATGGACACTATGATTCTATTACATTTCCATAACAAGGTTAGTGGACCATTCCAAGCCTTTGAATGAGCTTATTCGGATATTTGTAGACTTTGTCTCATGAGTGACGAGTCCGGCTCTTTGTCATCTCAGGAAAAACATCCTTGGTGATGAAATCGTTGATTCGGCATCTCTTGCGAATATACACCCAGAGAAGATCCTTGTCTTCCAGACGGTCTCCGGAGTGAAAATAGGGCTCTAAGAATTTACCAGGGAAGGCACAATAGGCTCCTTTAAGAAGCCGCAGTGCCAGAGCTCCTTGAAGGCTCTCCCGCCCTACATTCTAATCTAATCTAAGTGTATGTTCCATTGCGACTTACTTTACTTTACTTTTAGTGGCGCTTACAGTCCGGGGTGGACCACGGCCTCAACCAACAAGCCCCTCCAGTCAGCTCGGTACCTCGCTAGCTGCCTCCAGTTACGTACACCAAGTTGGTTGAGGTCGTTCTCCAATTGTGCGCGCCACCTAAGGTGGGGTCTTTCTCTGCTGCGTTGTCCCTCAGGGATGGATTCGAAGACTCGTCGGGCTGGTGCGTTGTTGTACATACGCTCCACGTGTCCTAGCCATCTCAGCCGTTGTATTTTAAGCTTTTTGACCAGGTCAGCGTCACTGTATAGCCCGTATAATTTGTCGTTGAATCTTCTTCTCCATACTCCATCGTCACAAATTGGACCGAATAACACTCGAAGAATCTTTCTCTCAAAGCATCCCAGAAGATTTTCATCCGGTTTTGACAGGGTCCATGTTTCTGCACCATAAAGCAGGACCGGGATTATTAAGGTCTTATACAATATCTCCTTGGTTCTATGAGCAAGGGCTTTACTTCTTAGATGCCTTTTTATCCCGAAGAAACAGCGATTGGCAAGAGTGATTCTTCGCTTTATCTCTGCGCCGATGTCATTTTGCGAAGTGATAGTGGATCCCAGGTATACAAAATCTTTAACCACTTCGAAGTTGTATGTGTCCATCGTGACGTTTTGTCCGAGTCGCCGATGTTGAGAGTCCTTTCTCGTTGACAGCATATACTTCGTTTTGTCCTCATTAACAGCCAAACACATTTTCGCCGCCTCCGTTTCGATGCTTGCAAATGCGCCACTGACAGCTCGCCGCGTTCTCCCAATATTCACCCCTATCGAGGTATCCGTTCGGAGAAAATTCCGATACGGAAGTGAAATCCGATCGGAACTTAAATTGCGTTCGAAGTAACCGCTTCGGAAAAAAAATAAATGAAGCATACAAACGCGTTTATTTCACATGAAAATATTCCGCAGCAATTCGTTGTCGGAGAGCTTCGGAAAAAATTGCCGTGTGGCTGTCAAAAATAAGTGGTATAACGCGGTTCCACGCAATGCGACAAGGTGCGCTATATGCCATCGGAGAATTTTTCCCAAAGTTGTATCGGAACGGATACCTCGAATGGAATTTCTCCGATTTCGTACAGATCGGAAAAAATTCCGTTCCGAACGGATACCTCGATAGGGATGAATGTCAATATCATCAGCGTAGGCAAGTAGTTGAACGGACTTTTGAAAAATTGTACTTCTGGTGTTGGCTTGTGATTTTCGTACAATTGCTTCAAGAACGATGTTAAAGAACGTACATGATAGCGCGTCGCCTTGTTTCAAACCTTTTGGTGTTCTTGCCGACTTTGACGGAGCAGCGAGATTTCTCCATAGTCATCCTGCGATTGCGACACCTCTCCCGAAAGTCTGACAAACATACGAGAGTATGACATAGAAAACTTCTCAATTTAGCTGCGTACACTCGTCACCCCTTGAATGGTCCACAGTTACAACTTTGGTACGCGCCTGAGTGAAGATACTTAAAAGTAGAATCATAATAAAGTTTTCTACTGTTCGAAGTAAGCTGATCATAATTATCAAGTGCCTTGTCTATCTATTACAATCTGATCCTTTCAAATGTTTATAAAGCCCACTGAATATGCAAATTATCACTCAATTCAGTACAAATATATCCAAAGCAAATATTTACAAATGTGTGTCTTTTTTTGTTTGTTGTTCCAACTCATTTCTCATAATGTATTTAAAAAAAAAAAAAATCGACAACCCATATTCACTCCGAACTGTATAGCTTTGGCGATGGACTTAGTTTTCCAATCCGACATTTGGACGAAGACGCCGAATCACTACTGGGAAGTGACACCCGAATTGATATCGAAGGAGACATCTACAATGATACCAATTTTTTAGACACGACTATCCAATAGAACTTACTAGCTTTTCCAAACATTGTCGCAGCAATAATTGAAACACCAACTAGATGGAGGTAATTTAACAAACAGAAAAATCCACTCTTGTCTATAAGGCAAAGTTCCAACGACAAGATAGTTCTAGCTCTAAGCGTAATTATAAGTATATGTACAATGAAAATGAATACACAAAAATTGTTGAAGAGTATGTAGTAGTGTAGTAGATACAAGCTTGCGAGTGGGATTTGTGTTTTTGGGACACAATTTGCGTGTGACTGATTTTTTTCACTGAAAGCGATTTTTTATTTCAATGATTTCGCATTTTCTTTCACGTTAGTATATTTAAAGGAACAAAGAAAAATTATCCAGAGTTTTAAAATTATATATTTAGCAAATTACAATTAATAGTATTGTATATACGAGAAATACGTTTATTTATATTTAATGAAAAAAAAAAAACGCAGTCTATTACAAAAAACAGAGTAGAAAACTTACATATTTTGTATAAATGAGGCATTGACTTGAGTAGTATGCCGTATTATGAGTGTATAAACTAGAGTAAGTAGCCCACAATTTTGTTTAAACTGTAAAAACAAAAATGCAATAAATTTTGACTTGTCTATTCAAGCGTCGGCAACGTTGTTTTACTGTTGAATTTTTTGTAATACTTCTGGGCAGATGGTAAGTAAAATTATATATAGATATACGTTCTCCTTTGGTTGGGTGTTGTATGAATAGGGTAGGCACTGATTGGCGTCAACTTGGCGATGCCCAGTCGTTGTAACTGTTCATACACATCAATTGTGCTTATTTTACCTCCGCATGGTAGCCACCGGGTACTGGCCTTGTCCTCCCGGGCATGACTTGCTAAACTTATAAGCGCGAGTGTTGAACACGAAGAAAATAGCAACACTATAATGCTCTGTCGGAATGACTGTCTGATCGAGTCTCAGAGGTCTTACATGAGCCCCTCAGAAAGAGGACGTACTGCGGATGAATTCACATGGGTGAATCAACGGTGGCGTCAACAGTCAACATGGCAGATATCTCAATGAGCTACTTCGACGTATTTGGAGCTGAGGTCATTGAGGATTTTCAACACTAGTCAGGGTGTTGAAATAGAGATGGTGGCGGAAGAGCCCTTAATGGGTCAACGGCAGCTCTCACATATCCGCAACGGGTTACTGACTCCGGAATTTTCCGGCCCCTTTTGCCCAAGAGGTCGCAGAAAGGGCCTGGTCCTCCAGGTTGGGGGTTGTGCGTGGGGTTAACTACCCTACCACGGAAAACCAGACAAGTTGCGAAGCAACCAATAGCCTCGGATAAGGACGGATTCACTGTTGACGACCCTGCAAAACGAAAAAAGGACAATGACGTTCGGATCTGCACGTGGAATGTTCGAACTCTGAACAGACCGCGTGCAGCCGAACAACTAGCGGAGGCCCTTGACTGCTTCAAAGCAGGCATCACCGCCATCCAGGAAGTGCGGTGGGATAGGCCGGGCAAAAGAAAGATGAAAAACTGTGACATTTACTACGGTGACTGCTACAGAGAACAAAAGCAGCGTCTATTTGGATGCGGATTTGTTGTAAGCGGCAGACTTAGGCAAGAAGTCTTGAGCTTTCGACACGTTAGTGAACGCCTTACAACTATCCGCATCAAGGCTAAATTCGCCAACATCAGCCTGATATGCGCTCACGCCCCCACAGAAGATAAAGACGATGCTACCAAAGAATGTTTCTACGAGCTCCTCGACAAAACATATGAGCAATGTCCTAAGCATGACGTTAAAATCGTCTTGGGTGATTTTAACGCCAAAATAGGAAAGGAGGACATCTTTGGTAGCACAATCGGAAAACATAGCCTACACGACACCACGTCTGGAAACGGACTTAGGCTGATTGATTTTGCTGCGGGACGTAATGTTACCATAGCTAGCTCACGGTTTCCTCACCTCAATATACACAAAGGAACATGGCGATCACCTGATCATCAAACCGTCAACCGAATTGATCACGTTGCGATCGACGCAAGGCACTCCTCCAGTATTCTAGATGTCCGAACTTTCCGAGCGGCCAACATAGACTCGGACCACTACCTTGTTGTAGCCAAGGTACGGATGCGGATATCCCAGACGCCACAACAGCGAGAAAATACTGTGAGGAGATTTAACGTTGGACGGCTACAAACGCAACAAACCGCCAGAACCTTTGCCGATCGCGTATCCCTCAACCTCTTGAGATGTCTTATACTGCCAGCATCAAGTGCCGAAGACCAGTGGCGCCGATACCAAGAAGCCATCAAAACCGCCGCAACTGATGTGCTCGGTTTCACCAGCCCACCCCCTCGAAACCCCTGGTTTGACGAAGAGTGCCGGCAAGCACATGCAGCAAAACAAAGTGCATACGAAGCGTCGCTGCATAGAAGGACGAGAGCAGCTCCTCAGCTCTACGAGCAAAAAAGGAGGTAAGAACATCGGCTTCTCCGGAGAAAAAAGAGAGAGCATGAGAAGCGCGCGATCGAGGATATAGAGAGGTGTTACTCCAGGAATAATGTTCGGAAGTTTTACAAGACCCGAACGGAGACCTGTAGAGACGAACGAGGAAACCTTGTAGTAGAGTCACAGTCGGTGCTGAGGACATGGAAAAACCATTTCTGCAGACTGTTAAACGGCGAAGACGACACAAATTCCGCTGTTAGGCAGAACGAACCATTCAACCTGGACGATGACAGCCAAGATTTCCGTCCACCTGACCAAAATGAAGTGAGGATAGCAATATCTAAGCTTAAATCCAACAAGGCTGCTGGTCCAGACGGCTTACCTGCCGAGCTCTTCAAGGCAGCCGGAGATGACTTGGTAGAGTGCATACACCAAGATTTGGTTAGAGGAAAGTATGCCTGATGAATGGAACCTCAGCATTGTTTGCCCGATCCACAAGAAAGGAGACCCTCTAAACTGCGCCAACTACAGAGGCATCAGTCTCTTGAACACTGCGTATAAGATCATGTCTGCTGTATTGTGTGAACGCCAGAAACCATTCGTCAACGATCTGATAGGTCCCTATCAGTGCGGTTTTAGGCCCGGTAAGTCCAAGACCACGAAATATTCACACTACGGCAGATCCTGGAAAAAACCCAAGAATACCAGATCGATACTCACCATCTTTTTATCGATTTTAAGGCCGCATATGACAGCGTTTATAGAGACGAGCTATACAGAGCCATGTCTAGTTTTGGCATCCCTGCCAAACTTGTCAGATTGTGCAGAATGACGATGGAGAACGCTCGCTGCTCCGTAAAGGTCGGAAACAATCTCACCGAGACCTTTGATGTCAAAAAAGGATTTAGACAAGGTGATGCGCTGTCATGTGACTACTTCAACATCATTCTTGAGAAGATTGTGCGAAACTCACAAGCCAACACCAGAGGCACAATTTTCTATTCTATGAATGAATTATCGATAGGGAACAGGATTAAGACGTGTACTGTGTGCAATAACCACCTGCTCCGCATTCTCTCAAATAGAATTTACGATTGACACACGACGGTTGTATTTCTTTTTGGTAAAGAAATAGCGCCAACATGATTATAAAAGCAAATATATTTTTACAATCTCACGTTCTACTAGACAGAAATTATACACGTGGGTATATAAAATCCGTTTTTTCCTGTCGTATGCATTTGTGACAAATGCACTTCGGTGACTCGAAACTGTCCAAATTCATAATCAGAATACTTTTTCAAAATATTTCGAGCATCGAATTTTTCACGATTTACACTTTTCATAATGGTCAAGTGTAACTTAACATTATCACGCCCGTCTTCATTATTGAGGCGAGCATTTTTGACCTTTTGCAATACCTTATCGGCAAGTTCTTGCAGATCTGGAGAATCGATGCAAGCATATAGCACACGAACTGAACTCGGATCGTCATTCATTATTTCTAGTCCACGCACAACGACATTAATGGGCGGCTTATTTGCAAGAAATTCTCTGAAAGTTAAACGATGTAAGACAATGTTTACTAAGCCAAATAATTGAAATACAAACTTGCAGTCCATAAGTAGTTGTGCTGCTAGTTCTCGTTCTTCGTCATCCAAAAGCGCACAAGTTGCAAAAGTGATGTGAATTTTCTCTAAATAATTGAAGAGATCTTCATCAATGCCATTGTTTTCGTCAGAGAGGATAGATTGCTAGAAATGTAAAAAATAACATTAACTATAGTGAAAACCAAGAACAGATCCACTTTAGCACATTGAATATTAGCGTACGTCTAAGTTTGAAGCCGATGAAGGTGAATGCAACTCACCTTGAACTTATTGACTGATTTCATCATCTCTTCAGTGCATGCTGGAACACAAATAAAATGTGTTGGTTTTGTCTTCTTTCGTAACGATTCTATAACCAGTTCAAGTCGTCTCCGTCCACTGCACACATCCTTTCTAGATTTACCTAATTTGAAAAACGTTCCTAGTTAATACTAAACAAATCGTGTTTATATGAAGTTTGTGTCACCTTTTACGGTGACCAATGTGTCGCTAGTAGCTCTAACACCAGGAATGGTTATTTCAGTTTTGGATTCTGATTCAATTCGCTTTTTTGTCATACCCTTTTGCCCAATCAAACCGCCATAAAAAGCTCTACAGAAAAAAAATATATTTTCTTTAATGAATAAGCGGCTGGTCAATTTAGCCGTCAATTTAATTGTACCTGGGAACATGGAAGGAAGATCGAAACGTGGAATTAGGAAGTTCTTCAACTTCATATGTTTCCTCGTCATCGTCGCCAAAAAGATCTAAATGATTGGAATTATTGTAAAGATGCAACTTCATTTTAATGGAATGTTTCTTTACCTTCCTCTTGATAGCCCTTCTTAAAAGGAGTTGAAACAGCTCCACCATAGTCTTCATGAACCACATTGACGCGGTAGCACCTCTTTCCCATTACCTGTATAGGTGGAGATAGGATGTCCCGACTCATTTCTAAATTTTGTTTTTTGTATAATTGTTAGTGAGAGGATTTTGTAATGTTTTAATAATTAATATTTTTTTTTAATATTGAAATGTTTTGTAAACACGAACTGGATGAAAAAATTCACAAATAAAATATAGCTGTCAGTGTGGCTATGGCTGTCATATTTATTAGGTCTGTCCCTTTACTTTTGTAGTCGGGTCTATCACAGAATCCGTCGTATTCGGAATTTTGCTACGAACACCGAAAGAACTTACTTTTTTGAGTAAAAATTCGTAAGATTCTCAGTTGAAGGGTAATATACTGCTCTCGAGGACGCTCTCTTTTACGAAATTTTCGAGTTAAGGAACGGCACTGAAATTCGTAAGATTTAAAAGTAAAGGAACGGACCTATTGTAATAGATAAGAACTAGCGATGAGCAAATAGTAAACCAGAAAAAACCCAACACGATTTTTTAATTTCTTTTCATTTTGTGTACATGCGCGGACGTGGAGCGTATGGGGCGGTGCTCTGTGCAGTGCACAAACGCTGTCTGCTAACTATACCACTCTAATAAAGACAGGAATAAATATATCTTCTTCGTCCAATGACTTAGCATAAACTAATTTTTAAGCATATTTATTTAATGCCTTTGTTTATGGACTTATCTGTCTGCCATCCATTCCAATAACCCTCCTTCAATCATTATGTCGTTTTCGATTTGGCTTTTCATATTTTGATCTGAGTTCTCAGATTTTTGCTGCCAAAGCGAACATGAAGTCCGAATTTTATTGGTTCTTGTATGGGTATTGGTTTGGCCGCAAACAAAATATTTTTCACTTGCACTTGAAATCCATTTTAATTAATTTTCACGCATTTCGAAATAATTTAATAGAAAAACTCGCTCCCACACGCGTAAAATGAATAATTCAGCTAAAAAAGCAATCCTTCCAACGATAATCAATTCGTAACCGTCAGCTGTGTGTCATAAACATAAACATTGGTATTTTTAAGAAGTTCTTAAATATTCTTAAAAATGCAATTCTTTCTCGTGCCTTAAATAAAAAAAAAAAATTTTTGGCAAATCGAACATAAAATGAAAACTCGATATAAAATGAAAGGACACCCTCGTATTAATAAAGGCTGTGTAAAAGTTATCAACTTGTAAGTCTGCCGTGATGTCCAATTATTGTATGCTATCTGACGTTTGCTAACTAACTTACTTGTGCACATTTTTTTATTAATAAGTGGGAAAGATTTTGTCGAAAAAATATATCTTTTTGCCAAATCGAAAACGTCAATAGGTAGGTAGGTACACACGCGAATATACTTCATACACTTTTTTTTAAATTCCTACTGAACACACCCAGAGCGACCAAGCACATGTCGTGCTGTCATAACAAAGCGTCTGTAGGTAGTTAAATTTTTTTATCATTAAAATTATTTTTCTATCGTTCGCCTTTAGTTTGTTTTTCCTTAAATTAGCAATGGCTTCTAAACCAGATAATGGTAAATCATGGAAAAAAACCAATGAAGATCGAAAAGCCCTCAAGAAACAACGAAAACAAGAGAGTGTCATTAAGAAACTGGAAAAGGTCAATAAACTAGAGGAGTTGGCAAAGTCTGTCCAATCTGACACTCCCACTGAAGTAAAGAAGTCACCATCTACCATTAGCATTGCAGTTCCTGGGTCGATCCTTGAGAATGCTCAATCTATGGAACTCCGCTCCTATCTTGCCGGACAAATAGCTAGAGCCGCTTGCATTTTCCGCGTAGACGAAGTGATAGTGTTCGACGATGTTGGCATCGCTACGGCACGAGAAACAAAGCGAACAACCGATGAAGATGGTCAGGATCATTCAGTTCGTGGAAGTTCGCTGCAGTTGGCTCGTATCTTACAGTATCTGGAGTGTCCGCAGTATCTTAGAAAATTCTTCTTTCCCCTGCATAAAGACCTAAAATTCTCGGGCTTGCTGAACCCGCTGGACGCACCACATCATCTAAGACAGCAAAACGTGTTTCCCTATCGCGAAGGAGTTGTTTCAAGTATGAAAGGAAAGGACGGTCAGTGCTATGTGAACGTAGGGCTTCTTGCCGACATTAGGGTAAACAAATCACTTGCGCCTGGCGTTCGCGTCACTGTGCGATTGGATTCATTGACTGGTGAGTTAGCATAGCGTTATGAAAAATTTGAATATTTTAATTAAACTATATTTTACTTATAATATAGAACAAAAGGCGAAAAAAATGAAGGGAACTGTTGTTGGTCCGGATGAGCCGCGTCGAGAAACTGGTGTTTACTGGGGGTACAACGTGCGAATTGCTCATTCGTTTTCGGAGATTTTTACAAAATCTCCATACGAAAAAGGGTATGATATGACTGTGGGAACATCTGACAGAGGTACCAGTGTGACCGATGTAAAGGCAAAGTCACTGCGTTACAACCATATGCTAATAGTTTTCGGCGGCCTGAAAGGTTTAGAGGCGGCAGTGGCCAATGATGATAAGCTAAAGGTGGACGATCCGCAGCTGTTGTTCGATCTTTATGTGAACGTATTACCTTCGCAAGGGTCAAGAACTATTCGAACAGAAGAAGCCATCCTCATATCGATGGCTGCATTACACGAAAAACTGGACCCAATAGTTGCTGACATTGACAAAGATTTCAGGGAGTTTATTCCACAAAGTGAAGAAACGGGTGTACAACAGCAGCACAAAATTAACGGCGTATCATGTGGACATGTAGATTTAAGTAAATTTGACTAAATGAGGTTTAAGCTGTTTATCTTAATATATAAAAACGTTCGTGCGTATGTATGACCGACGATAACGGCTGAATCACTGAAGCTATCCCCCTTATATTCACACCATATGTTTGTGTGGTGCTCCGGATGGTTTATGTTTATTTTAGACCCTATAGGGGGCGCTGGGGTCGCTTTTTGAAAATTCTTATTTATGGACCGATTTGGCTCAAATTTACACCATATAACACTTAAAAAAATAGAAAGCTTTTGTCAAAATTTGGACCTGATAGGTGGCGCTGGGAGATATTTACGAAAAGTTAGATTTCCCTGCATATCAATATTGTATCAACAACATTAAATTTAATTGTAATAATATAGTTGGCGTTGGTTGTCTAAACCTTTTTGAATTTGACATTTCAGTACATTTCATATTTCATTTAGCTGTACAATTCTTCGACGAAAACTCCAAATTAGTTTTTAATCAATTTGAAATAGGTAAATAACATTTCCATTCGATTTCCGGCACAAATAACATAACCAAGGGAATGTTCTTACTGGCCAAATTGTATAATTCTTCTTTTGTTTTAAAAGATCAAATTTTGGACCCGATAGGTGGCGCTGTCGTCGATCTCCGAAACCGCTAAATCGATTTCAATGAAATTTTGTGGATGTGTACGGTTGACTCCAGCTTGAAAGATAGGATAGCTATGGACCCTATTGTTGGTACTTCACAAAAAAACAGGCGGGATAGGAAAAGGGTTTGCGGCACTGCTCATTCAAAAATAAAACCAAACGCTAGGAAGAACATACTATGCAACTCTTTGTCGTGAAGATAAAACTTTATGGGGATTAGTTGAATTTTTGAATTCTTTGGATGTTCCGGGCAGTTATTATTTTGCTGCGCAACGTCAATGCACCGAAAATTTGTAACGGAACGCGTTTGATTTGATGGTGAAAGATCAAATCAAATGTCATCCAAGCGACGGTTTCGAGGGGAAATTTTAAAGGCAAACATTCTCATTGCTCGGATTCCCCTTATTCAGAACGATTTGCCATTCGTATTTAAGCGTCTTGAATTTTCCGTGCGTCTCCTTTTCAATCTCAGAGATGGTAACACCTACCACTAAATTTTTCATATGAGGGAACTCGAGAACGGAACTTCCGATTTGAGAAAAGGGTATTGGTTACTCTTTGGGTTTGAGCTATCTTTTCTTTGTTGTGTTTGTCTACGCCTAAGGAAGGTTCATACGACGAAAAAAATGGAAAATTCGAAAGGGAAATTGGAGAAGTGTAGAAATTTATTTAAAAAAAAAAAATGTTTGGATTTTATCGCAGTATGTATGTATATACAGTGAGACCGCATTTTTCAAAAGATATTTTGGATCAAAAAAATGTATTTCTGGTGGAATAGTGAATGCTCCAAATTCAAATAATTTCAGTCGAAAAGTCAATATTGGGCGGGACGAAGTTCGCCGGGCAGCTAGTATTTAATAATAAAGTAGAATAAGACAAAGGAGCTCTATCTGATATTAAATACGCGTATGCGTATGCATTGGCATAGCTATAGAAAAAAGTCCTAGTCCAGATTTGTTTGTGCATCTAGTTTCAAAGGCACTCCTGAGTTTGAGCTTAAGAGTAAATCAAAGCACGGTTAATCGGACGTCTCTCAATAGTTGGGAACTGAAATCGAAATGTCTTCAGAAACCGTTTCATTGCGACAAATAAGACTTTATCTGGTCATTTGAGAATATCATTTTGCATCCACTAGGAAGGGTCCTAGGTTCTGAAACTGAAAACTCTTGTTCACAATTCGCGGTCTAGAGAAGTAAAACAATAATTACAAACTAGCAATATTTTATTAAAATTGAAGGCCTTTTCCAGTACAATGTTATCGAAATATATAGTTTATTGGAACAGTTTAGTTAAATATTCCCAATATTTCTCTGTGTTAGTTTGTGGCTGTTTATAGAAATAATTCCATTTGAAAGATTGCACGTAGCTCGTGGCTATTCGCCAAAAGTCCGAAGGAATTTCCACGTCTAAGATGATCGATGTTAGCCAGAATATTAAAATGATCATTATCAAAAAAGATGTAAGCATCCTAATGTTTTCTGAAATACAAAAACAAAAAAAAAAACAAAGTTAAAGGTAAACATCAAAATTTAGATAAATGGCCTATATATTTCTGTGTCTTTCCCATCAACTTTAACACTTTCATAGGCCTTGGATGAAGTCGCATTCGAACTTGGCACCACCAACTGCTATTTCTTCAGTTCGTTTGTTTTGTTTAACAATTTGTTTTTGTGGCAATGCAGTATTTCCTAACCTTTACTCACACTAAAAATTGCAGAATCCGTAAAAACTAATTTCACGCATTATGTCAACACTCCACCTACATCCCAACACCACTGAAATAGGCCCGATGAATGAAATAGCAGGATTTGCAGTTTCACCTTGAAGAAGCGACATAAAGCTTCTAAGAAACTTGCCCTCAATAATTTACCTGGAATAAATTGCAAAAGCGTTGTATCAAGGCTTTCGAACTTCTTGTCGACCAACGTCAGACTGTGCTGTTCAACCCTAGCAGACAACGACACTTCTTGGCAACTCTCCACGGGTTTTCTTTTATCTCCGATGTCCTCGATTGGCCGATTTACAGCGGCTAATGGCGAATCAGTTTGAACAGAGGCATCTTTGACATCTTTCTGACTTGATTCAGCTCTTTGGTTATTCATATGCTTTACAGTTATAAGTGTCGATCTCGTTTTGGTCCTCCGTTTGTTTGTTTTACCTCGTGCAGTTTTTTTTTTGGTAGATTTTAAAAATGTTTCCTCGTCTGATTTATACGCAATGTCAAGTGTGTTGGATTTGCCTTCAAATGGATTTGTACTGTCATTTGCAGTTAATCTGGCGTAAGTATTGATATATGATGATGATAAATCAGCAGTATCGATGGGATGTATTGTTCGTTCTCCGCTGGGTGAAACATTTACTGCCACTGGCGAAATGTGAAGCACATTCGATATTGGCCCTGAAAACTGACCTCTCCGAGGCGTAACATGCACTGGAGCCGGCGGGCTTTTCTTCGGCGACGACACAAACTGGTTTGAGCGCTCGCTATCATAACCCGAACTGTGAATGCGAAGTAGGATTTATATTACGTATTTGCAAAATCATGTGCAGCGCGTTTGTCTTACCGATTGCGCGTCATTGAATTCATCCAATATGCTGCTTAATATGTAAGTATGTTACAAAAAATAAAGACTAAAATGATTTTATATCAAAAAAAGAGTAATTCCTATGACATTGTGAGCAAGGTAGCCTAGATAGTAGCAAGTAAGTTGTATAGTTTAATTCTGGTACACTTCACGGAACAGATGATTGTAAGAGGAATACCGATAGCACGCCGCCTTGAAGTGGTTTTATGCTATAATTCGATTGGGATTTTCGGATTCGCTTTTAGATTTCAGATTTTTAGCTGATATAGGTGATATCGAAAAAACTACAATGTCAATAAATAAATACCTAGGTATCCCTTTAAAATGTTGATTCGTAAATTTCCTAACGCATTTCGTGAACCGAGCTGCAAAAACTTGCAATCATCCGTCGCTAAAATGTTGTCCCAACTCATTCATTTTTAAATACGAAAGGTAATGAAAATTATATTTCCTGGTAAGAAAAAGTAATCCAAGCACGAAAATGATGCATCCATTTCCCTTCCTCGAGCAGCATCCGGGGTGTTAAGTACGCACATCGGGCGGCCGGGAGAACACGTCTTTGAACGTGTGGATCTTATTATATATATAGCCCCGCTTCGATGTTGTATGGAATTGGAATCCCGATGATACGCGGCAGGAAATTGCCATACAAAAATGACAAACAAATACAATAAGGCAAGCGGGTGAGGAAACTCGTAAAATCGACTTCCAAACAACAACAACAAAAATATAAATACGAATTGAAAATAGAGGCCACTAAAATTGTTTATTTGCATAAAGTGTAAGCGATGCTATCAAAAACAAAGTACCGCCACTTAATTAATTACACAAAAAATTGGGGAAGTATGATATCGCAATACTGATAGGCATAGGAGCTTGGGAGATACCTACTGTTGACTATAGACTATAGTGCACGTTGTGTATACAAATAGAATTTTGAATTATCTGTTTGGATTTCAAAGTGAATCTGTGCCTTGTCCCATCTTTGTTGGTAATTATTTGTTTATCTGAAAAATTGTATTGAAGGGACGCTGGTAATTGTTTAAAATCAATTTCATTGGGTAGCTGTCTCAATAGTATTGTATAGTATAGTATAGTAGTATTGAAAATAAAGAGAAGCGAATTAATGCGTCGGACACGTTTAACGCGTTGTAGACTCGTTTTTAAATGCACTTTTAAAAGGATTTTTTTTTTAAGTTGAGTCAATTTTGTGAACATGAGGGTTTAGCAAATTAGGGTAAGTACCTAGGTAGGTACCTACCTCTTATTTCTTGTCCTCAAACCAAATAATTGATAAAATTAATGTTTTTTTTTTTTTTGACCCATTTTTTGGTAATTTTATATAGTTCATACATCATTCATACATGAACGTATATTTTTTTAGTTTTATTTGTTATATTTGGAGTAATACGCGTTCTTATTACGTTTTTTTTAACAGTTTTTATTGCGTTTTTGAGGCATTTTGAAAGTGTTTTGTTGTGCAGTGCTTTTCGATGAATTTCTAATGCGTTTATTAATCCGTATGACGCGTTTTTGACGCGCGGGATTTTTGTTTTTCTTGAATGCCCTTTTGAACATATAGTGGTTTTTAGTTGATAGTTGATGGATTTTTGACTGTTTTTTAAAGCTTTATATCAAGTGTTTTATTTTATTTTGAAGCATTTATTTATGTGTTTTTAACCTTGCTGTTATTAGAGTATTTTTGTTACGATTTCATATCCGTTTCCGGAAGCGTTTTTGATCAATTTTTCGTCAAGTTTCTTAAAGCATTTTCACTGTAATTCTGACGTGTACCTACTTTGGATGTGTTTTCAACGGTTTTTGTAATGCGTTTATGGAGAGCTTATTTTACATATTTATCGATGTTTATATTTAATTTGTTATGTGTTTTTAACGTTTGTATTATAAGTATTTTCGCTGTTCTGCATCTGACACATTTTTATCGAGTTTTTCAATGGTTTTTCTAACCGTTTCAAGTGCTAATGATTTGTTTTAAAGTGCATGTTTTTGACGCTCTTTTACTGTTTTTTATTTTATTTATTTAAACGATAATACCAACAAAAAAATCTACTTTCCGTAATGTATAAAATTGTAATTAATGTTTAACGAAACCTATACCTATTTGTTTCCTTTTTGACGTTTTTGTGTGTTCCATGAGCCACGCTTCGTTTTGATAAGTGCGACATACTGTTACCGTGTGACAAAACTGACTGCCTGAGACTGGGTGAAAACTTATGTGGTTTTCCATTGGGACCACCAGAAATCTTTCTCAGATCTCAGATTTTACGGTGCTCATGGAACGCGCAACGAAATTGATCTGCTTTTGTAAATGGATTAGTGCGTTACTTGACAACAATATCAGCTGTTCAAATTGCATTCGTTTTTGGCAAAATTACAAATGGATACCGATCGAAAAATGTTTTCTGTTTTGTACAAATACAAATGAAGTATTATTGGTGATTTGTAGTCTTCAGATGACGAGGGAGACAATGGAGATAATAATTCCTCCGAAATCATATCCATAGCTATTTGTGTGTTTTGCTATTTTGGTTTTCACGAAACTTTGCGCATTTCTCTCCAAAGGAAACTTCTTAAACTGACGTTAAACAGTTGTACAAAGTATATTGGTATGCGTAGATCTGAAAAAATATCGAGATCTGCAAAAAGTGATCCGAATCGAAAAAACGAGTTCTTCTTTTGCACCGGACTAACCTGGGACTAACTGAGCTTAGTAGGTCTCCGCTTTTCACTAACATTAAAACACGATAACCTGTTCTCTAATTATCTTTTAAATCTTAAGTAAAACGTTTGTAAACATTAAAAAAAAATATTCGATACATTTATCATTATAAGGATGTACCAGAAACAGTAAGAAACACAATCAGCGCAATTAAATGTTTATAATTTTTCATAAGGCATCCGTCAGTTGCTAACCATTAAGTTACACATTCAATTTCACAGCTACACATGAAATTTCATGGCTACAGAAATTGTAAATATTAAAAGTTTTAAGTAGCTCCAAGACAGGCGGGCGATATTTATTGAACGCGCCGCAATAACGATTCTGATAGACAATACATTTTGCTTAAATTGTTCCAGAGTGCTGCCTGAAGCTGACCATGAGGAATAACTAAATTTCTTGTCTTCATACATACGCGTTTACAACGTCAAGTGTGTTGGAAATTATGAGTGCTAACATTAAAATGTTTACTTAAAGTTTTCTCTTGCTATCAATGTAAACTAGCAGACAAAATATACACGTTTATTGTATTTAATAGTGCATCGATGAATATAGGTACTTGTACTCGTATAATCTAAGGATGAATCTTGATTGCTGGAAATCTGTTTTAAGTATAAGTTTTCTGTATGTAGGGTGATGGCACCAGTAGTCGGTCCTTTAACTGTATTTTTGGGGTTTGTTTGGTCCTTAAAAATCCATTCTTCAACTATTTAATAAAGTAGGTAATTGACTCTTCTGAATGTTTGAAGTCTATAGATTCGAAAATACTAAGCTTATTAAGTGTATGACCTACCTAATGCAAACTATTTACAAAATAAGTGAAGAGGGTATGATTTGCGAGTTGTCAGTCCCCTCAGTTCCAGTAGTCGTCCATGGAAGTATTCAGTAGTCAGCCCCAATTTAATTTATAAATTTTCATAAAAAGGGTGGCGTGGGTGGGTAGTGGGTGACAACTGGAGAATGTTTAAAGGAACCGTGTCTTTCATAGTCAGCCCCTATTTCTTTAGTAAATTTACAGGGGGGAGGGGGGGCTGACTACTGAAGAAACAAAGAAAATTGATCGAAATCTTAGCGAGAATCAAAACAGATGAAGTTTCCATTCATTTTGCATAGGTACTCAGTTACTGAAAAAAAAAAAAAACGTATTCGTTAGTAATCAGTCGGAGCGGCTGAGCCTAGGATAATCATAAAAATGATGTCTCATAAAGTCGGCCCCCTCTTAATTATTTAACAAAACATATTTTTAACATTTTAAGTTAAGAAACAAGTAAAATAAACTGTCAATAACATAACAATAATCACAAAATGCAAATACCTTAAATGGATTAGTATTTGTATAACTTTTCCAAAATCACTTCCACTATTTATTTTTTTTTTCGAATGCCAATCGTGCTCTGAGTTTATAAAAACTGTACTCAAGTATGGATATATTTTTTACGCGCGAAGCAGCATCAGGATTGTTGCAAGTTTTTAGACGCAGATAGAAAAATGTTAGCCAAGGGAATAATATTTTTCGCTTGAAAGAAGGACCAAAGGATTAACTATTGCGCTGTTCTTTGTATTCCAGAGGCTGACTACTGGAGGGGGCTGAACTTAGGTGCCATCACCCTACATTAATATTGCTGATATGATTTGATGCAATTAAATTTATAGTCAACAGTTGGCAATGCCTTTTGTCAAGATCAAGTCCCATTTTCTAAACCATATTTTCCTAATATTTGTTTGTGCGTTTGTACAGTAAAACCCTTAGAGTCGGGAGAAATACTTGTAGGTCGGTGGCTACGCACGACGAAAAATGCCTTTCAATCATCTTGGCATCTACCAAACAATAAAAAAAAGTAGTAGACGCAACAGGTTCGGGTGACCTAGGCCAAGCTTCTCATTACCATTTGTCTTGAGCGAGTTTTTATTCCAAATTATGCCGAATCCTATTTTTTCAAAGTAAACACGAAAGCAGATTCTAACTTGCTTTTATAACTCAGTTTAACTCAGCCTCTCAAGCCCCCCGCCCCCTACCGCTTTAGGGTTTATTAACGAGTGCGACCAACAATACCGACAAAACCACTGGGATATTATCCCGGGCTTTAGACAACACATTTTTTTCTTTCGAAGGAGCCCAGTAACAGCTCCTTTTCCTGTCTTTTGTCCCGGCACTTGATGCCATAAAGCTGGACTAGCAGGACATGCATCTTATTGAAGTCGATGAAAAGGTATGGTGAATCACGACTTGAAATTTGATGGACTTTTCCAGGATTTACCTCACTGTGGAAATTTGGTCTATATACCTAGTCCACATCCGTCCATTTTGTCGTTGGTATAGCTATACATTGTTAAGTAAATTTGAATCATTCGCATATCAAAATAACTTCACCATGACACAGGGCAACATCATTCCCAAATGTAGATATGACATAAATTTAAATAACATGCATTGTCCCTGTCATTCAAAGCTATAGATTCAGCAATCTACTACAATGTCAACGTCCAGATCGAATTGTGTTTAGATAATGTTGCTTTTATTGTTCATCTCCCGTCGCCTTCTTAAGCGACCCGGCGTATTTCGTTTATCTCTTAATTTATTTTTTTATAATTTGATGCGTGGCGAATATAAACACAGACCGCACAAACACGTATAAATCACTATTTTATGGGGACGTTGGCGCTGAAAGCCGTATTTAGCGCATAATAAGCGTTAAGCGCACTTACCAAACCAAAAGGCAACCCCATCCGGGCGGACCGATTGCCTCATCACCGCATCGCTGTTCTGCGGCAGTATAGTGCTCTATACCATATGGATTATATTTGTAATAAATGAGTACCCTAGAGTCACCCAAGAAAATTTACTGGAACAGTGCAATGTCTCCAAAGAAGAAGCAAACGTATCCGCGGTGTATATATGAGTAGATACATCTTTCAGCTGTATATCTATTTCGGGTTTTATTGTCTGCTCTTCGAAAATGGATTTACCAGAGACTTGCATCCTAATTGCGTATCGTTGCTCGTTGGTGCTGGTATCTGATGCCTGAAAAAGCCATAAATAGAGTAGGACCAGACTTGAATTTTTTTGTTTTGTTCGTTGCTGTTGGACAGGGCAGCATAAATCTGCGAGCGACCATCGTCGTCATTTCGTAAATAACTCGATCTCGACGCAAGGGATAGCGAATTGTGCTCAAGATGACATACTTTTTCTGGAAAGTGAAAAATAAAAATATTTAAAAATCAAAGGGATGAAAACAAAGTGAATTCAATTAACTCATTTGTTAGTAACAAAAACTACATTTAAATTAATAGCGTAAAACAATAAGCAGTAGGTATTTTTAAAATATTTTTAAATTAAGTTCCACAGCTAGTTTAAGATGGCATAGTTCGGTGTAAGACGACATATAGCCATGGCCAAACTTATTTATTTTTCCCTGACGTCTTGAATAGCCTAAGCCATACGTCTTTTGACGAAGTACGCCTACACAAATTAAAATAAAATACTACCTTTTGGGTAAGATGACAAAGTGTGTGATCTTGGACGTTCGGGTATCATGTCAATTTCAATTTCGTTCATTTTAAGCGCGTTGTTTTGTTAACTAGCTGCCGAATTACTGTGGACGTAACTAACATCGTAAAACTGCATGTCAAGATTATGTTTGGCAGAACTGTGTTAAAGAGTAATTGCAAGTATGTCATCTTATCGGGTATGTCATCTTAAGCATAATTCCCCTACTCTTTTATTGCTCCATATTGGGTTTGCTACATTTTGGGAGCAATGCAGTTGGCTTTCCATATCGAAAATGCGGCCATTAAGCAGGAGAGATATACAAAGCCAAGACGTTATGCCTTGAGATTGCTTAAAACAATGGAGACATTAAATTTTCTTCCAGACAGTTTAGATAATTAGTGGGTTGCACGAGATCGTGTATAGGTTGGGCAATGGGCAGGTTATACATTTGAATCGCGTTCAGCCAAAGACTTATTTGTCACAACAAATGCGAGCAAACTGGTAGGAGCTGAAAGTTAAACCTACAAACCTCGGCGGTGGGACTACTATATCAAGATTGTGCGATTTTCTTTCCACCATACCTGGTGTCTGTCTGTTTTCCGGTTGAAGGTTATTTCAATTATGTGACAGTCATTGACATTGGACAAATCTAACGACGACACTCAGCTGGTATACTTTGCGAAGCTCAGTCTAACCTGCACATGTAGTCCTAGAGTAGTTGCTAATTATCTATAGAGACACAGAGGAATGGAGAACGTTAGTTAAATTATAGCTAAGCAAGCTCAGCTAGTTGATTGTAATTATTTTAGATTTGATTCAAGCGTGCATAGAGTATGTGCTTGAAACTGAGCAAGTGGGTACCTATGTGGAAGAAGTGGTATTATTAAAATAATTCTTCTGAGAACATTTTTGTCGCATGATCCGAAAAGTTTCCTTTTACGTGTAGACTTTGACTTCCGTATTGAGGGTAGCTTTGGAATTGAGAGGTACCTGATGTTGGGTGCTATAGGTGAATAGCTACACTCCATATAAAAAAGAATTAGCTTCTAGAAAAATTTCCCAATAAGACCTCATGAAATTCAAAGTAAAGACGATATGTTTGGCGCACTACTACTGACAACTGACTGTGAAATTTCTGCAAGCAATGTACAGATTGTTATTTCACAGGTTTTATTGAAAAAGTAGTTATAAAAATGTGTCTATTAATATATTTTGTTACTTTAAAATGTTGACAGTTGCTATCTCTTATGGCGTTTTCGATTGAAAAGAAGAATTGTCCTTTCTATGTCTAGAAGTGTTCTTTCTACGTTTTCTATTTTCATTGAAGAAGAAAGGGCACTTCCACAGATATTTTTTTAACACGCCAAACTCAGCAACACACACTAGCAAAATGTCAAATTGAAATTTTTGTTGTGTTGTTCGAATAAAAAGAATTGCGCTATAAAATAAATAAATAAATAGTTGGCGCAACAGGTCCGGAGGGACCCTAGGCCTAGCTTCTCACAACCATTCGTTTTTGTGATAGTTTTTCATTTTTGGAACGAATGGAAGGGATCTACAATTATATGCCGACTCCAAACGGCAAATTGAGAAGCTCTTTCAAGACATTTGTACTCTCGGATGTTTTTCAGACGTTCGCGAGAGGCGGCGCAGCGGAAAAAACCCTAATTCGGAATTTGGGTTTTTGCGGGACTCGAACCTCGACCCCTCGCTTAGTAGTCCAACACATACTAACCACTAAGCCACTTTGCGCTATGTGACCCCAAAATTTGCAATTTCAGCGCGCGAATGCAAACTTTAATTGAAATATATTGATTTGGCTTAAAATATTAATATTTATTTTAGAAAGCAACAAAAAAAGTAGCAGCAGGAAAGCAAATTTCACTTATGGGTAGTTGTACAATATCTACCACTATTAATAAGCAAAAGTGCTCGAACGAATTTCATTGCAAAAATCAATTTTGAATTTCGGGGCAATTCTCTCGGATTTTCAATGATTCAACACCATTAGTAAAAATAAACAAAAAACAAGTGTCCTACTTGACTTGGAGTACAATTTAGGCGTTTTTCTTTTTTACTTCAGAGCTGAGCACTGAACTGAGCTCGAGCTATATGAGCGCGCTCTGAACCGAGCGTGATCAGATCGTTCTGATGATTTGCTGTTTTTCCTGTTTTTTTTTTTTTTCTCTCAAATATGACTGGAAGTGTGAATGTGTGTATGTGTAATCAGCATTTTACTCAGCCTGCTCAGTCAATTAATTCTGAGCTCATAGAGCGCGCTCTGATCATGCTCTGAACGAAAAAAGAAACACAAATTCGAGCTCTGATGTATCTGAGCTAAAAAAGAAATACAAACTTTTTGTATAACAGTTCAGGTTGTGCTCTGAACTAAAAAAGGAAAAACGCCTAATGTAGCCCCATTAAAAAAAGTCTAGAGGCGTTATTGGCGAGAGTAGTTTCTCGAATTCTCTGCAACGACTTGAATTCTCCAAGCAGAACACAATTATGTACCACAAATTCAATCCTTTTATTCGTTAAAAAATTCCTGTAATTATAATATACGATAATTCAATACTTATTATATAATTTAAGTTTACTTTAATATTCTCTAATATAAATTCTGCCAAAGATTTCCCACCAGTCCTCTTCCTAACCGCAATCGCAAAATTCACAAATTAAACTCGTGGCATGCTCGTGACAGTTGACAGCTTTCATTCTCCTGCTTCCGACGTTGCCAGATCCGTCGCAACACTCCCCCCCGGTACGTCCTTCTGAGGACTTACCTCATCCTTTGGCCGACGGATGTCGAGTACGGCAATTTTCGTAGCGGGTCTTGTGTATAGTCCAGCAGCAGTTTTGACTAGAGCGCTTCTTACACGACCATCCGCGCTCTCTTTGATTTCAACGATTCGGCCCTTAGGCCAGCAGTTTCTTGGGCCATCCGGATCGACTATGTACACAATGTCATCAACCTTAATTTGTTTCACGTCGTCAAACCATTTACACTGTCGGGTTATCACAGGCAGATATTCACGCACCCATCTTTTCCAGAAAGCATTGGCAAGCTGTTGTGATGTTTGCCAACTCCTTCGAAGTTGTATTCCGTCACTCACTGGTTCTGCAAGAGGCTTCACGCTGCTAGAGCTACCCAGGAGGAAATGGTTTGGGGTCAAGGCTTCTTCCTCCTCATGACTGATGGGTATATACGTGAGTGGTCGCGAGTTCACTATCATCTCGACCTCCATTAGAGCTCCGCGCAGCAGCTCTTCGTTGGGATGGCGGGACGGTAAGATCTTGTACAGGACATCCTTAACCGATAGTACGAGACGCTCCCAAGCTCCTCCCATATGTGGTGACGCGGGCGGTATGAATTGCCATTTCATGGAAGGACTGGTAAAGGCTCTTATAATTTCATTTTGGTTCATCACGGTGAATGCTTCACTCAATTCTCGTTCCGCGCCTTTGAAGTTAGTTCCGTTGTCGCTCCATAGTTCTAATGGGGAACCGCGTCGAGCGATAAAGTTGCGAATCGCGATGATACATGAATCTGTTGATAGGGAGTAGGCCACTTCGAGATGAATCGCTCGGGTTGTCAAGCATGTTAATAACACGCCGTACCTCTTTTCGCTGCTTCGACGGACGGATACAAACATGGGTCCAAAGTAGTCCACCCCAACGTATGTGAATGGCCGACAGAATGCAGCGACGCGCGTTGGTGGAAGTGAAGCCATTTTCGGTGGCGATGGTTGCGCTTGATGATTTCTGCAAATCTGACAGCTCCGTCGCACTTTGTTTAGAGTCGCCCTTAGCCTCGGGATCCAAAATTGTTGGCGAATCTCGTTAACCACGGTTTCGTGGTTGGCATGGTGATATCTGCAATGGCGATCAAGAACAATTAAGGTGGTTATATACTCACTCCTAGGCAATATAATTGGATCTGTTTTATTTTCTAAGGTCACCCTTCCCCCCAGCCGAAGTACACTATCGCTGTCTAGGTAAATCGAGAGTTTATAGAGAGAGCTGGCTTTTTTAATTGGATTTCCCTTAGATAGCAGCGTTATTTCTTCGAGGTAACAATTCGCCTGAGCTTCCTTGTATAGTAAGGTCTCAGCTAGCCGCATTTCGTCCTGGGATGGCGAGATCATTTTTGCTGGATACCCTCGAACTTTGTCTCGCCAGAAGTGGGCGATATGAATAACAGCTGCAGTGATTTGTAGTAGTCTCTTCCAAGTAGAAAATCGCTCAGGTTGCACTGATAGATGTGAAATTTCAGTTTTCCCAGTCATATGAATCCCGACATACTGGACACGCAGTTCCTCGTCCGTGGGTGTACAACTTCCGCCTCTTTGCCGTGGCCAAACATTTGGGCCTTGCTTTAGGAAGGCCGGACCATTGAGCCATCGGCTGCTGCTGGAGAAATCAGGAATTTTTTGCCACTTCGTGGCTTCGTCCGCCACATTTTCAGCAGTAGGCAACCATCGCCAGTCGGACAGGTCTGTCAGCTCCAAGATCTCGCTAATACGAAAGGCTACAAATTGACTATAGCGCCGGTGGTCAGAATGCAGCCAGGACAACACTGTTCGCGAATCTGACCAGAACGTTACGTTCGATATCGTGACGGAGTGACTTGCAACAAGAGCCTTCGCCAGTCGGGCCCCGAGCACAGCAGCCTGAAGTTCTAACCGTGGCACTGACATCATTTTCAAAGGCGCCACTCTTGTTTTAGACCCCAGCAAAACGCAGCTTACGATCTCTGCATCGGAACACCTTAAGTAGCTGACAGCAGCAAAACCATCCTCGCTGGCGTCGACGAATGTGTGGAGCTCCATTTTAGGAAAACAGCAAAATTCAGGTTTTACGTAGCACCTTGGTATCTTCATGGCTACCACATCTGGCAATAGTCGAAGCCACGTCAGCCATTTTGAATACTGATCATCATGGATTTGTTGGTCCCATGTGCAACCTGACCGCCATGTCTCTTGAAAAATTATTTTAGCATACATGACATAGAATCCTAGAAGATCAAGTGGATCGAATATGGTCATGACTAAACTGAGTACTTCTCTCTTCGTATGATATCGGCGGTCAATCGACGGGTCCGTTTCTCACCGAACTGAGACTTCAATATAAATCGATTTTGCACCCGCACGTGTGGCTTTAGCGCCATCTTGTGTGAACCACATATCACTGATGTCCAATTCATGCAATTGTTCAAAGAAATAACGTTTTATCATGTCTTTGTAGCGTATAGGTACCGTTTGGGGTAACGTGACAGTCATTTTCATCGACGGAAAAAAAAACGGCCCAATGACGCCACCTTCCGGCATGAAAACCGAACCAAACAGTGACTTTTTGTGGATCAAGTACTGCTTCATGAAGTACATGAGGGTTCTCACCTGTCCAGTAACGCATATTTTGGTTATTGACGAAGCCGTTTAGCCAAAAATGTGCTACATCGCTGAAGATTGAAAATTGTAGCTCTTAACGTTGCCACCATCGACTCTTAACTTTGGTAGTAAATTTAAATTATTTGCTAACGATGTTTTCACCATGATGAAAATGTTGATATTACTGAATATTTTGACATTGACAGTTCGGTAGGTATTCGGTTCAAGGGTGCATTTACACTGAAAGTCTGAAGTTGTCAAGCCGCTAATGAAAGATCCTTCACCTGTGTCATTGGTCCCCCAGCATTAACCTTAAGCATTATTATTCAAAGCTTAGCCAGCATAGGTATATCAGTCTTCCGCAGTTTCCGTAGCTTACAGCTGAGTTAAAAAGTTCACAACTCCATCCAGCAATTTTAGGTGTTCCTATATTCCAAAGCAGTTGTCCTACACTTGGAAGGTCATACCTACCAGAACGCAGAACTCAAACAACCTTGACACAGTCCACGTCAATCAAAAGCTCACCAAACAACATAAAGAAAATTCTACACCCAAACGTCAACATCATCGTACCTACCATCATATGTCATTATGTGCACCTTTCAGTTTCGAGTTTCGATTTCGACCCCATGCTTGCGCGAGAAATGTGCGCACATTCCGTACACCGATTAATTGCTCCGACTCTGGCATACCCACAGTTAATAGCTCCACTCCGGACAATATCCATCAAACAAAAATTGTTTTGAAAATATATCAGTAAAACTGTATGCATCCGCCGGTGAGCAATTACGATATTACGAATACGATTATCGGTGCGGTAGCGCGGTTTGTGTTCCCCGCGCGCTGTCACCATATCCGCTTGAAATCGAAGCCGGATATTCTACTTTACATTCCCATTTTTCTACGTTAATTTTTCGTTTCGTTTTCTGTGTACGTAGGTAGGTGTATGTGCAACAAAACAAAACAAAACCTCCGCTAAACAAAAATATACGAAAACGACGCTTTCCTCTGTTTTGTTCTCTAATTCCTCGGGGTCGTCGCCGGCAGACTATACGCATAGAGTGTACTCCGGAGTAGAGTACTCACCGCAAACAGACAATAATAATGAATTCCGGTTTAATTGTGTCAATTGTCAATAGCGACGGACGAGCCGCTGCTATTTTGTGTGTGATTTCCTTCCGTCTATGGAGAATTATTTTTCTATTTGTAAACAAAACGCGGTCTCTTATCCGGGCGCCGCTGCCGCCGCCGCCACACGATCTATTCACCAGCACCACCCCACCGAGCTCATTCGCATTGCTAAATGGATAAATGGTATCGTTGAGCTTCAAGGTTAAAGAGGGCTTTGTATTTAGGGAACCCCTGCCCCGTTTCCCGCAGCCCAATCACGTTAAATGTTTCGCAATGACACATCCGGAAGTATACACCTGAAATTATGATGAATCAATGTTTCCTGTCCTCGCTCTTCTTTTGACAATTCGTCATTTTTTTTTTTTTTTTTCTATGGAGAAACTTTGGCGTTGGTACGAGTATTTTGATTTTGATTTTGATTGTGCGCGCACTTTATCCGATTATAGGTCACACTTACCACACAATACACGAGCGGTGTAGAGTAAGCGAATCAGAATTTAAGCACCGGGCATATCCGGAAATACTACAATGAAGCCGCGCTGAGCTGTAGTGTGGCTATTGAACCTGCAATGTCAGGTGGAAATGTAAGCTCTGTGGGTAATAACGAGGTGTACATGATTATAGGTGCTTTGATTATGATGATATGTTGTGTGCACTTGCACTGGTGCAAATAAGACGTACACGTAACACGCCTGAAGAATTCATTTTCCAAAAAGGTATATTAGGGAAATTAACACATAGGTACAACAAAGTCTAAAGGTGGTTCTGTTCAGATTTTGGTGAACCGCAACTTAAGACACCAGACACTTTCACACACACTAATGAACACTAATTGAACTGCTGCAGCATTTTTACTTTTTTTGAAATCAGCCTTAGTTACTTTAAGTCGACTAGGTTGGTCTGGACAAGATGTACTACCTATACCCTGAACGTAAAAACTAGATTGGTCGGTAACGTTAATTTTCCTAGTTACATTATGTGAACTGTCTACCCAGTGTAAACTTACTCACGATTTTTTTTTTTTTTTTTGACTAGATTCCTCCTTACCCCTCCATAAACGTCAACTGAAACAGCTGTTTCTAGACCGATCCAAGCCAATCACAACTGAGAAACATCAAGTCAGTAAGTCTCCCCTTTTATGGTGTATGGTAGTTGACTCTCTGCTAACGCTTCTCAATCTTCCTGGAACCTATACACAAGCATACGCAAGCATAGTCTGTCGGTTCTGACCTAAGGACTGGTCTGCTCTCGGGCTCAGAGATCCTTGGGTTTGATCGATGGCTGGTGCACAAGAAATGGGCTTTCAGTGAATCCTCTTAAAACGACTGTTGTTCTCTTCACGAGAAGGAGCAAGGTCACTGGTCTGACTCAACTTGTGTTAAAAGGTGTCACCATTCCGATCTCCAATAAGTCTAATATTTGGGAGTAATCCTCGATAGAAAGTTGAATCGAAAACCGATAAAGTCAACTTTCTGAAAGTGTAAAGGCGCTTTTGGTAAGGCTTGGGGCTTATCTCCTAAAGGGTCCTTTGGATCTATACGGCAATAGTAACACCACTTCTCTCATACGCATCGGTGCTGCATTAAAAGCGCTACTTAACCCTCTTACCTCGTCTACATTAGTGCTCGAACTTAAGCTTTCTCTGAACTTGGTCGGAAGGCTAAATACATTGTATCTTGTTGGGGTCCCAGGTCACATTGGTATCCAGAGAAATGAGATCGCTGATGAGCTTGCCAGGCTGGGTTCAGAGAAAGAATTCTTAAGACCTGAACCTGCGTAGGGTCTGCCTACATCGGTGGTTATGTCATCCATTGATACTTGGGTTTCTCGCAAACACGAGTGTCGGTGGCGTGGCTGCGCTGGGTGTGGACAGACCAACCGACTGCGTCCGGACATCTGCAAAAGGTCAGCAGCTTTCCTTCCGTGTCTCAGGAGAATCGACTGTAACATGCTTGTGGGCGTCCTTTCGGGCCACTAAGCTTTTGCCAAACACTTAAATGTTTTCGGCTTGAGCGTCTCCACCACCTGTCCTGCTTGTGGAGAGGACGACGATACAGCGGAACACTTCCTCTGTAGCTGTCCTGCCTTTGCTCGCATCAGGTGGCGGATTTTTGGGGCTGACGTGGTGAGTGCCGAACATTTAAGCTCTTCATCACTGAAACTCCTTCTCATCTTTCTTCGAAAGACGGGAAAACTAATTACATTAATGTAAGGTGTCTGTTTGGCAGTACAATGGACCAGTAGTTATGTCTGAGCGCTCCATCGGATAGTATCAACCTCCGACAAAAAAAAAAGCTCTCATACTTACGAAACTTTATACTTGAAAGTTGAAGGTCATTGCGTCTGCTCAATATAGTATCCTTGTATTAACCGACACCACCTATATAAATGAATAAAAAAAAATATATATATACTCGTATATAAGTTGGCGCAAGAGGACCGTAGGGACCCTAGGCTTAGCTTTTCACAACCATTCGTTTTGTGTGAGTTTTTCATTTTTGGAACGAATGGAATATCATTTTATGCCGATTCCAAACGGTTCTTTTCCGTTTACACTATACAACTCCCTTCTCTTAGCAAGTCTAGAAGTATATCCATGTGTGGACCAAACTATAAAAGAAGGGCTACAACGACAAAAAAAAATTGACGAAATGTGTTCGAAAATCTTCACCAATTGGACACCCCCCAATTCCTCTGACAAGACGAGGGCTACAGCCTACAGATATAGAAAAAGCTCAGAAAAAAGAAGAACGTACAAAAGAGATAGAACATAAAATCTTTGAAAACCTCCAAGATCGGAGAGAGGCTAGGAAACCTGCTGTCATTGCACACTTTTACTTCACGTTAAAACCGAAACCCGCCCCAATATCGACCCCAAATGAAACTTCAACACAATATTCTGATTACACTCTTGGAATTCCATTTTTCCCCTTGATTAGCACATTGGACTTGCATACTAATAAAAAACATTATCTGCTTCAAGCGCCAGTAGGAAGTGCGCGAATTCGCAACTAATTTCCTGGCTGCACTACAATATGAGCTTGGCTTATCGCTTGCTTATAATTGGAAGCGAAATTAATATTTTTTTTCGGTACCTAATCATTTCCTCATGTGAAAAAACAAAAATTCAATTTGTTTTCGTATAATAAATCATCATAATATGTCAACAGTGCGCAACCACTTTGCATTGACTACTTCTATACTCGCAAACAAATCCATTTAGTAAATCAATGTTTATCTATTTTTAAGTACAGGAAATGACGTTTGGTTTTTTTTTTTGGACTTTAATTCGAATAGCTTATAGGTACAAAAGGAAAATGTCTTTGAACTTTATGGCTGGCGAATTTGAAATGGAAATCAAGTCGGCCCATAAGTAAAAGTGAAAACACTGTTGGTTATTTGTGTGTGTGTGTTTTTTTTGTATTGCTGTTGCCAATGTCGACATGACTTGCATAGGGATTACCCACTAGCTGGCAGTCGTCACTTCGTTCATAATCTCGCAGATCAACAATAGGGTCAAGTGAAAATTTATTAATTGCACTTATGCATAGAAACAGCCACAGACCCACTGCCACTACAAAAACAACTTATGGCAAAATGTGTGTTCACAGCAAAAATATTTTTCTATTTTATGATTTTCTTACAACACTCCGACCTTTGCCAGTTAATTCAGCCAAGTAAGTCATTCATATCCGGTTTGAATATGAACGCCTAAATGCACGTGTACTCGTAAGTCGCTTTCAAAATAACTTACTCGCACATAAAGACGGTTGACTTTACTTCGGTTGCGGCAATCAATGTTCAATGCCTTTTCTGTTTAGTTGTCAGGGTGTCGGTCGATAAGTTCAATAATTATTTAATGCAATTATATTGATTGCATTTTGTAGACAACGTTTAGGAGTTGCCAACAGCATCTTTGAATCTCCCCAAAGAGCGATCGCAGTGAAATTTGATCGGCAGCATTCCGTTTTATTGGCCTTTTAGAACCCTTTTATGTAAACGCATTTGATTGCGTAATAAAACTATAAATATCAACGTCACTTGAGTGCTCGTTGGGTGTGCTATATACGTTTGAGTGTGGGTTAATGGCTGAAACTGAATGCGGATGGTGCTCGACAGAAATACATATCTCACTTGAGGATGGGGGAGAGTAGTATACGCAACTGGAGGAACACACAGTATCTTTGTGCTGTTCATCTTGGTTCTTGGAGAGAGACTGTATTTTTCAATTAAGCGGGAAAACCGAAGCATGGTGCTTTATCTGAATTTAATTAACCCTTTGTGACTTGATAGTTGAGCGGCTTTTCACTGTGTGGACTAGAAAACCGTGGGAGAAGATTCCCAACCACGTAATTGACAAGTTTCTTAGTCGTCTTTCTTCCATCTTTCCCCTAAGTAGGAGATCTGGTTACTACATACTTGTACCTACTTTATATCGAAGCATGAAGAAGTGTTGGGTTTAGCGGCTTCATGCCGAGGAAATTCTTTATCGAAATGAGATTGAATCGATCGAGCAGATAATAGTGAATTAGGTTCGAATGGTTCACACCCTTATTTAATAACATAGGCGCTCCGATCACATTTCACGTATCCACGCACTTGAAGCGTAGGTACAAAGAATCCATTTCATAAACTCGGCAACAACTTGATAAACAATATTTGCACTTGTATTTTAGGGTTTATAAACATTTTTCGGTTAAACTTAAAGATAAAAGTTGACGAACCTATGGGTATTTCTAAATGATTTCTGTCAAATTGTGATTTATTTATCGACCGCAAAAAAAAAAAAAAAAAAAAACTTAGATTGTGGATGTCATTTTCCATTAGGGTTTTCAGATTTTGCTCTCAGATTTTGGATTTTTAGTGCTCAATGGAACTTAAAACGAGGTTTTTCTTTCTTTGCATTTGTGGTGATGTGTGTCTTAAAAGTCAGCTGTTCTTAAATTGTAATTTGTGTTTATAAAAATCCATTCAATTTATGTTCATATCCATTGCAGCGGCCAAATGTAAATTTTTCTCTTTGTCCTCTCTTTTTTTGCGGCCAATGGAACATGGAATCTGACAGCCAGCTAATTTCGAGCAGGGTTGTCAGGTTATTAAAATCCAAATCGCCAATTTTAAATTTTGAATCGCCAAAAATCGCCAAATTAGTAAATATCCGTCGCCAAAAATAGCCAAATTAAAAGTTATGTAAAATCAATTAATAAAACTAAATAATAACAATAATTTTGTTTTGTAACAACTCCTAGCAACAACAACGCACAGAGGTTGGTCTTGCTGTTGCAGTTGCTGTTGCAGTTGCATAACTAAGTAGTTATTAATTTTAAAATCACATATTCATGTTTAAATCAATAAACAGGTTATACTTAAAAATATATATGTACCCTAAAGTTTGTACATTGCGCTATTGTGTAGTCTTAAGCAGCAGTGCAGTTGCTGTTGCAGTTGCTGTTGCAGTTGCTGTTGCGGTTTCTGTTGCAGTTGCTGTTGCAGTCGCTGTTGCAGTTGCTGTTGCAGTTTCTGTTGCAGTTGCTGTTGCAGTCGCTGTTGCAGTTGCTGTTGCAGTTGCTGTTGCAGTCGCTGTTGCAGTTGCAGTTGGAAGATAATGCCTCTAAACCTACACCTAATAGCTCAAATCTAGCTTAAAAATAAGGAGCGTATCCACACTCATCTTTTCATCAAGCCACCACAATTCGGTGAATTTGTCTGTTGAGTTTGACAGACTCTCTTTATGATAAAGATCACCACGCACCACCAATTTTCGAGAGCGGAAAACTGCTTTGAATCTGAAAAAAAGTGTTTTTTCTGTCCCAATGGAAAACGACATTAGGTACCTACTGCGAGTCTCGAAATAAAGATCGACATTATTTTTGTTGATTGACAATCATTGCGTGTCGTCGTATTTGTGAAAATATATCTTTTAAAAACAATAAAAGTATGAACTGCCGAAGGTAGACGTTAGGGGACTAAGACTGCTTTAATTGAGTGCGGATACAGTTGAATATCAAACGAGCATTTCTGATATTACTGTCAATTCGTTGATTTTTTTATGCAAAGGTACCTATCTCCAGTGCGGTCATACAAATATTTGGATAAATCTGCAACGATGCCAAAAAAAAAAATCTTCAATGCAGTTTGCAGTTTCCTATGGTCAAATCTTACTTCACAAATTTATTTTTTATTTAAGTACTAGGTTGAAAATCTGCACTTATGGCAACGCTGCCTATCTACAAAACAATTGGGACTCGGTGAGCTGTTGTCAGTGTTATTCCCTTTCAGCGAGCTGGAATTAGGAGAACCCTGAATAATTAGATACCTACATATATGTATATTGTGTAAACAAATTTTGAATTGTGGGCTCCAAAGTGTGCGCTTTGGGGTTCGTCCATTTTCCGAAAATATGGCCCTATATCTTTCAAACGTTGCCACTTTGTAAGAGGTAGCCGAGATGTGCAAGTAAAAACCTACATAACTTAGGTAGGCCTATGTAAGGCTGTCGACTTGACGTTCTTCTTTTTGGTTAACATCTCCATTGACGTATTTCAAGTTGAGTTTTCCCCCGTACACTATCTAAGGCGAGGTCTTCTTCTGTAGTGGTTGCACTCAAGGTCGAGTTTTGAACAAAAGACTGTTCCGAACAAAGCTTATCTTATATACTAGAGGACTCTGATGCGCATGTTTCTAATTAGCTGAAAATCTCTGTTCAGCTCCTGCTCCTCATACTGTTAAAGATGTCGAAACGAAACGTTTATTCAAATGCGAAAGTGCTTTCCGATTTTTTTTTTTTTTTTTTTTTTTTTACAGAATCTCACCGCTGGTTTCTATAGTCTTTTGTTTGCGTCTGTACGAGAATCATTCTGCGAACTTCTTGGCCGATTGATATATCCATAGACGTAGGTATATGTGCCTTGGCTGGAACTCGTTAGTGCTCCCAGTCAAAGTTGGCCGATTGCAATGTATGGGAATGTATCTATAACGTTGAAGGACAAATAATATAATTAAATTTGAGAAGAAAACAACATGTTTAATAAGAATGAATGCTGCACTGCAAAAGAGATTTGTAATTCGAGGATCGAGGTCTCTGCCCCTTTGCCTCGACGCCAGCTTCCGATTAGAGGTAATAATCTCTTATTGAATAGGTATACGTTAGTCCTCAGTGAAGTTATACTCTCCTTAAAAAAAAAAAAAAAAAAAAAAACAACACTACATCCATTAGGTAGGTACTAATGTCAGAGCAGGGTGACCAATTTACCATATTTCATGCTAAATTAAGCAGGATTATTTTATTTTATTTTTAGCCTCTTTTTAATTTCATGCTGTATCACAAAAAAAAAAAGCAGGATTTTGGTTAAGCCAAATTATGAACTAAAATAATAAAATCAAAGCAGACAAATATTAGTGTGAGCAAGCTATTACAATTCTGTTAACACAGCCATTCAACGAATTCAGCTAGAGCCACCAAATATCCCGAGGATGCAATCATCGATGGCAGAAGTGAAATTTCGGCCTCGAATAATTCAACGCATCCTTAAAGAACTAGATTGCAATAAGGCAACGGGACCCGATGGAATCCCGGCTATAGTACTCAAGAGCTGTGCACCAGAACTTGCACCTGTACTCTGTAAGCTGTTTAGCATGTCGTACTCCCAGAAGACGAAGACGTTTCCTTCTTGCTGGAAGACCGCTCGCATTCAACGTATTCCAAAGAAAGGGAAGAAATGTCTGCCACAAAACTATCGTCCAATAGCGTTACTTTCAATGCTCTCTAAAGTAATGGAAAAGGCAATAAATGTCGAAATAATCAAATATCTAGAAGGCCATCGATTAATAAGCGACAGGCAATACGGATTTCGGAGCCGTCATTCCACTGGTGACCTGCTAAGCTACGTAACGCACTTATGGACACAATCAATTGAACAACACGGCGAATCCAGAGCCGTAGCCTTTGACATATCAAAGGCATTTGACCGAGTCTGGGAAAGAAGCCTATTAGGCAAGTTAACGTCTTACGGATTACCACAACATCTCTGCGGGTGGATGCAAAATTTTCTTTTGGGAAGATCGATCCAAGTTGTTGTAGATGGTGTATCATCCAATTCGTTTGCTATAAATGCAGGAGTGCCCCAAGGATCTATTCTTTCTCCAACTCTATTTCTTCTCCACATCAACGATTTGCTTGGATCGACAAATAATAATATCTACAGCTTTGCAGATGACAGCACTCTTATATCCTCCATCTCGAACAGTGGGCCTGTGAATACGGCTACATCACACAATCAGAGATGTGAACAAATTAACTCTCTAAATGATGATCTGGACAAAATCTTGAAGTGGGGAAAGGACAACTTGGTTGTATTTAATGCAAACAAGACACAGCTCTCAACATTTTCCAGAAAAAAATGCATCAACAGTTCCTCAGATCCAAATGGATGACCATCCAATCCATTACAAGGACTCAATGCACCTTCTAGGAGTCACAGTCAATTCAGGAATCACATGGCAGGACCACATATCCTATATCGCAAAATCGGCGTCCGCAAAGTTGAGCTACCTATTTAGAGCAAAGAGGTACTTTAGCCCCAAGCAACTTCTCCTTCTCTACAAAGCACAGGTTAGACCAGGCTTGGAATATTGTTCCCATATATGGAGCTCGGCCCCCAAAACATTCACTTAACCTGCTTGATAGCATACAGAGACGAGCAGTTCGACTCATTGGAGACCCTACACTCACATCGAATCTACAACCGTTGGTGCTCAGAAGATAAGTCGCTGACCTATGCTTGTTCTATAGGTACTTCCATGGTAGATGTTCTGAGGAACTCAAAGACATTATCCCTCGAAATGCAACTTTTGGGCGCCCAACAAGACAGGCTGCTAATGCTCATGACCATACAGTACACTTGACAATCAACTTTCCAAAACTCCTTCTGTTACAGGACAAGCAAACTTTGGAACTCGCTTCCTGGGGATATATTTCCAGAAGACTACAATTTGCAGCAATTTAAGTGCAGAACAAACATACATCTGCAGGCATCTCGGGGCGCTGTTGAAGCGTTATAGGTTCGCCTTTCCCGGGAGAAGTAGATAGGTATATAAAAAAAAAATTGCAATTGCAATCAACTTTCCAAACAAAACACACACTTTATTTAATGTTTATTTTGTGAAATATAATTATCCTATTTTTACTGAAAAACAGCTTTGTTGTTATTTTTTTGGTTTAAGGTTTTGATTTAAAAAAAAATATATATATATATTTAACACGTTTTCAGCACTTTTTATACAAAAAAAAACATGCTATATTATAGAATAGGTCACACTGTATCCAAGTGACATGCGATCAACGAATGACATGACGTGAATAGGTTCTTCGAAACGATCATTAGTGAAGTGCGTAAGACCATAGACTATAAATGATTCTTATACTTGCAGCTGCATTTGCGGACTTCGGCTTAAGCTCTACATTTGTGGTAAAATATTCAAAGCCTTAGCTGAATTTGGGTATTTGTATTAGGCATAAGGACACTCAGTCCTACCTCTTAATGAATTCTAAATCTGCTCTAGTACCTTGCTCTATAATAAGCCATTTATAGCTGATTTTCCGTCGCAAGTTTCAGTAAAGTATCTGAAAAAAAAACCGCCCGCAAAATAAAAGTCCAAACAAATCATTTAAAAAAATTATTTACACATTTATTTTCAGTTTTTTTTTTTTCTTTTCCATCTCTGTCAGATTTAATTTTTGTTTCTTCTTTCTAATTCATATAAATAACAAAAAAAAAATATAATTAAATAATTAGGTAGGTACTTAAAAACTAATAGGAAAATATATTTAAGCAAAACAAATAAAAAAATAATAATAAATCATATTTATATATAAAACTCCACTCACATACATTTCCACATATATTACTACACATTTAGATTTCTGCTTTTTTTTTAACTTTTTTTATAATATATTTATAACTATAAAACTAATTACATTATACAATGGTACATACACATACAATTATAATTACAGTTAAAAAAGAAAATATTTGTATTTTCTGTTTCTCTATCTAACTATATTTATGTAGGTATATGAACCATCAAGTTACGACAGCACAGCCATCGCTCGTGCCAATCGCACTCGGAAATCACGGTATAGCATTTTACCACCGACAGGAACTCGACTTAGATACATGTCCAGGCTCATGAGGCACAATGCCTTGCCATTCATGGGAAATTTTTGTGCCAACTCGGGGGTTACTTCCAGACCTTCGGACACAGCCATATTGATAAGCCATTTCCAGACATCCGCTCGCGACCAATCTCGCGGATCGATGGGCAAACCATCGGTGCCAAATTGAACTTCTTGTCGACTATTGTGATGGTGATGGTGCTGATGATGGTTGTGTAGTGAGGAGATTTTCTTTCCTACGACATTTCCGCCGGCTGTTGTCTTGTTCCACAGGTGAAGGTCGTTCTCATTGCGACAGCCATTGACATTGGACAAATCCAGTGGTGGCACTCGCCCGGCATACTTAGTAAAGCTCGACTCAACCTGCATCTTGTTGACTATCTGCAAATGGAGAAAGAGAAACGTCAGTTAAATTACCATAAACAAGCTGCGGAAGTTGATTGCATAAATCTATGATAGGTATACGTTGTTGCTGGTGTATAGAGACTATAGAGTCACGTTTTCATTTTCTATTGGTATATACTTTGTCAAATTGTCAGTTGATAATTAATGTGTAAGTACGTCACATTCCTGTCAGGCCAATTTAGAAAGAAAACGTTCAAACCTTCTCGGCGCGGCCTCGCCGTTAAGATCACTTTAGAGAGCAATCAGCGGGTGATGAAAAATGATGATGTCACACGTACACCATTCCGACTACAGAGTCGCGCCGTTATTCTCAAGTAAGCAACCCATGTGCCCCGACCAATTAAAACCCCATCCAAAGAAAGGCTTAATAAACGATTGATTTATGGCAATCAATTTTGTTTCATTAAAGAAAATCAAACTCAATTGAGAAACGAGCGCCCCCCGTGGCATATAGGCTTTGTATATACATCCCAGAGTCTGTGTACCAATAACAAAAACTAAAATCGAAAAGCCTCAACAATAGATCACCAGAATCAAGTTTTTCCTAACGAGGAAAGATCCAAAACATTTATATAAGCAACACACCCATCGCTGTCTCTTTCGC
The DNA here is from genome assembly GCA_946477585.1 of Cheilosia urbana. Classification (NCBI taxonomy): domain Eukaryota; kingdom Metazoa; phylum Arthropoda; class Insecta; order Diptera; family Syrphidae; genus Cheilosia; species Cheilosia urbana. The sequence goes on from OX297856.1 coordinate 28,273,878, forward strand.
TCGGGCGGGTCTGTTAGTTTCATTTAATTTCGATGGCGATAAAAATTGACAGCCATATGGTTTACATGTTGTACTTTTTAAAATAATTTATAACCAACCGCGGCGAAGAAGAAATTAAAACGCACAACTCTCGTGCCCGAAAAGAATTTCCTTCACCATAGATATCGCTTTGTTGTTGGCGGAATTTCGTTGGCTGCTCGCTGTTGTCTATAATGTTCTAGTATGGTGCGCGACCAGAAAAAGCGTGGGGCCACAGCATCCATCCCATCACTCACAAAAGCGATCACAACGACCACCCGAGCTAAATCTTTTTCCTATAGCACAGCGTCTCTCGCTGATGCTCCTCTGTAGAATGTGTGTTTGTTGGCCGCCACCGCCGCGCCGGCCGGTCGAAGAAAACAGATACAGATACGTAGATGCATAGATACAAAAAGTAGACGTAAAGGAAAAAAAAAAAACAAGATGAATATGCCTCGTGTTTTATATTGATGGCTTATGGTATCCGGTCACTTATGGGTTGACGCAACTACAATGTTATCGATGTAAGAATTGGTGGATACAATTGGTTGGGTTGTTAAATTTATACGACTCCGCAGTCTCCGTTAATGCCTCCAATACATTTCTTGCATTTCTTCTTGGCCAAGAACCCTCTGCTGGGGATGAGTTCCGGTTCTTTGTCGGTTGACTATGGATCGCCATCGAATTCATATGCAAATTGGAGCATTTACAAGATTTTAGGGTTATGCCTTTGACATGGACCTTGCATTAGATGCATAATCGTCTATAATCCTTCTTGTTGTACAGGGATGGGAAATAGATTGCTTTGTGGCAGAGATTTGAAAGAGAACACAGCCATCTATATAGAAGGAGGAGGAGTGTTACATGCGAAAGGCTTCATGATATATACTCATAGATGAAGGGGGAGAACAACTTTTAAGTACCCGCCGGTCGTTTGACTTAGCTATACAAAGCTAATGGGGGTGGGAAGTTGATGATGTTTTTTCTTATATCGACACGAATCTTAAACCCAAACATGTGTGGCATCCCAAGTGCGTGGGAAAGGCATTTCTATAAAAGACTCCAGATATGTGTATAAAGAAAATCCTAAAATGTACAAGATGATGTTTCATTGGGATCCACGAGTGGGAAGATGTGGTTTTGGTGTCGATCGGTGGTGACATATGAGAAATAATTATACCACAGATGATTCAAATCATGATCGCATTCATTTTATAGAGGAAGTTGACATAAGCAAATGGAAACTCGTATAGCCTACAGAGTGTACCATATATGGGGTCGGATCATACATTTTTATACGTAAGGTCGAGTGAATCAAAATCGAATTGAGTGTTTGATTGGACAGCAAAGCCTTGGACATTTAAAGTTTCGCTGAGATGCGTTTTTTGTGTTGGCAACTGTGTGATATTTTGACAGTTATTGGCAGCAGTTGAATCCGCGACTTGGACACAAAGCGGATGACTGATTATGTGCTGAGAACTCGACCCTACAGTTTAATGATCTTTTTACGGACAGTCAAATAATGCGAAAATTTGTTTGATTTATAGCTCGGAGCCCGTATTGGCAGTATTGTTCCGAGCAGAGACTCACTGGGTAGCACTTTTGTCGAGCATGAAACAATGCAAAGAAAACTTACAGTACGAACTTCGAACGGTAGATAAGATTGGCAGTGGAGCAGAGACCGTAACTCATTTGTGCTCTCATTATTGATTGATTTGGTGAGTTTTTTTTTCATCTTGACAGTGCGACCCTGGGCGTGTTTTATTGAATATCTTGAATGAATATTCCAAATTAAATTAACGTAAAGGAAAATCTTCAGGAAGCAATTATATACACTTTCACTTTCGAGAGTCACACTATTTGTATTCATCGCATTCGAAGTGACAGCAGTAGTTCATATTGCGTTCATAAACTGCTTTCAGTGTCATTCACTTTTAGTGAACTTTTAGTGAACTTTAGAAGTAGCAAAAGAATCAAACTTAAAGTAGAGCCACGGAACGAAATGTACCATTTTATACCAGATTATCACAAATGTCACTCTTAAGTCTGAAGAATTTTACTGAGCATTCATCTACTCACACTAGTTTGACAGTTGTCTTATTCGATTTATCTGAATTTTTATATGCGTGTATTGATCACATTAGCCATGTGACAGGTTACAAATTAAGTCAAGAATTCTTTTACTTAGGTGATGATTAAAATTCAATAGTGTCAAACTAGATGACTGTTACTTTAAATGTAAATATATTTGCAGACTTAAAACACTTTGCGTTGCGACATTAAATTCGAACTTGAAATATATAGGTTTTGAAGAGAACAATTCAACTTATTTGACAAGTAATTTCTTTTGGTTTATTGAAGAAAACAAAGTGACACTAGAAATTGGCTACATATGTCAAATGTCAATCTCGTCCAGATAATGGGGAAGTTCAAGTATCTAGTTTAGTGATTCTGAGAGCTGTCTGATTAGATGTATCTCGGCTTTGATTGGCTTATATGAGCAGCTGTTTCAGTTGACGTTTATGGAGGGGTAGCCCACGAATCTAGTGAAGAAATTCGTAACTGAGTACTATAAGCTGACAGTTCGGGTATGTGGCTGACGTAGATGATGTTCCCGACCAATCTAGTTTTTGCGTTCAAGTTACATCTCAACCAGATCAACCTAGTCGACTTACGATATTTAGATGATTGAATGTGCCCAATTCTATTCTACATCAGACAACTTTAGACTGGAAATTTTCGACATCAGGCGGTCCATTCTCGTTCTGTGAAAAAGAAACGAAAATTATTTCACCCTTTCACCGCAATTTCAATTCTTGTTCTGCGAAAATGTGAAACCAAACTTCAAAAATTTTCATATGAATAATTTTGCTGATGTGGATGTTTTTAGTGATAGTTTGAAAACTGAGAACCAATAATATCGTACAACCACGATATTTTCACTTATTGAGCGAGAACCGTTTTTTACTACCGAGTGAGTCGAAAAATGAAAGCGAATGTGAAAACGATATTTTCGATTCACTCTTTCACAGAACCAGCATTGACCCCCGGCCCCAGGTGTGTAAACATTTTAAGCAGTTGTGAATGTGCAAATGTCAATTAACCGAGATGACATTTCAGCTGTCTTTTATGTCATTTATGGCGCTGCAATTAGGAAATAGTTAAAATAGATTTCTCAGCTGAATTTTATATTTCTTTGATGTGTATACCTACAAAATATATTATGAACTTGCCCCTTTTTGATTGATGCCATCGCACTGTGCGCCTTTCAAAACAATAACAAAACCATCATCATAAACACGACTGTGATGCACGGTGCGATCATTATGACGATGACGAAGTCGAGATTATGTGCCAAGCACTATTTCATGTTGCTTTCCTTGCCCCGGTGCCGTGTCGAACCGGCCGCCTGATCATGTTTCCACCTCCGGATGCAATATGATGCTGCAGTGGTTCGTTCGCATTCATACATGCGGATTGGTCTTGTTGTCGGCGGGTCGGGTCGGTGACTCAGCAAAGAAAATTTCCATTTTGCTCCTATATCTGACGCAGCCGTCACTCGTCACTTCGCCATATAGTCTTTGCATCTACTCTCGGGCATGGTGTCGTATGCGCCATTACAATGATTAACACCACAGTGCACAGCTAAAGCTATACAGCGCACACAGTGTGTCTGCCCTGTACGCCGGCCGTTAAGTACTTTTTTCCAGTCCATCGTACTAATTCCATCCCTGGGCCTGTCTATCTCACTGTATCTGCTATCTGTCTGTCTGGCTGTCTCCCTGCCGGCTTGGAAAAATAATATAAAATCACACACACCATACATCAAACATTTGAATATGCGTATGCAAGTATACCCTTTGGTGGGTTCACGTCTCCTCTACAAACTACAGTCTACAACTACAACAGTCTGTTTTGTTCGTTTAGTGTGAAATGTTAAATGTATTTTTATGATTGGCGCCAACAAGTTGGGCGTTTTTATCAGGAGCAGCGGTCGCATAAAGTAAATTCGCTTTGATTGATGTTTATCCTTCGTGTCGCCAGTCGGAGTTACGCTAATGCTGGAGCTGAAACTGCCTTTAATTAGCTCCTCATATACACAGCGAGTTCATATAAACATTCGCCGCGCCGCTGGCAGACTAGGAAGTCGGAGCAAGAAAACAAATTCTCGCCTGCCTCCCCATTAAGCGCGTGTAAGGTGACTTGACTTGACTTGACACGTGATTAATTTAAAGTCTTCCTCGATGGAAACTTCACAAAAAATTCATATTTTCCGGCCGACTTTTTCAAAAATCACACAGGATGCACGTAGTGGTTGCGCCGCCGACGACGATGACAGCCGACAGCGACACCGACCATCATCATGTCTCACTTGACTCTTCAGTTCGAAAAGCAAAAGCAATTGGAAATTCCAAAATTAACATGACAAGGCGCATCTCCTTTGTGGGAGTGCAAAAATTTGCGCCAAAAAAAAAAGCAACCAGCAACAACCTGAAAATACATTGCAAAACATTTTTGAGTAGCGCAGCATCCGGTGGATTAAATAGGTATTTGAGTTTTTTTTTTTGTTGGATCTACAAGTCTGTCCCGCCGCGTCTCGTCGTGTCGTCCACTTATTTTCTATTTCAGTTCAGAGATACTTAGCGGACTGAGAGCAAAAACGAACGTTTATCTCTGCAGCTATGTGGCATTTATTTTTAGAACACGGAAAAGAATTTGGCTTCCTTCGGCGCGTTTATTGTTTCAGAGCGATTCTAAACAAAAGGAACACCGATAGAAGGAGAGCCATCTAGGGGGAACAAGACGAGTAAACAAAAAGCAAAAGAAAATAATTTACAACTGTGCAAAATGCTTTCGAAAATCATAAACAAAACGTGTATAAATGCGCGGCCACCTCCGTCTGCTTATTTGTTTAGTCGTTGGAAAACAAAAGCGTTGCGAAGGTGTCGGAATGCTGGTCGAATTCGAGTTTTACTTTTGTTGTTCGAGGCTGATATAAATAGCTGTTGAACGACAGGAAAAGCTTTTTTTTTTCTCGCATACACAAACCAGTGGACAGGTTTTTGTTTGAAAATAAAGAACGCATTATCAGCGTAATAGATTGCGTGAAAAGGCTTAGATAATATTATTTTTTTGAACGAGTTCAAAGCTCTAGTTGTCGGCGAGGTAAGAAACAACAAATTAAAAAAGAGTATTAATTTCTAGACGTGATAGTCTTCTACTTATGTATGCTTTGAAGTCTGTTCGTTTTTAATCGGGTCATGCTCAGTATTTTTGTTTATTTTTGAGTCGAACAAAAGTTATAGATATCCTCGGTTGTCATTTTGGTGTTTGACATTTGGGTGACATGTGCCACTTACGGTTACACGTAACACAAGCGAACATGAAATAGGTTACACAGAGTGGATTCAATATCAAAGTGGAGGTGGCTCTGTTCGACATAAAAATTAAAAGCGTGGGGGTGTGCGACAGATCGAGTTTTTGCTCTACAATTGGAATGTCACTGCTCATTTACGCTCTTGATTTTGACATAAACTGAACACCTTTAACAGAAATTATCGGAAAAAGTGTTTTATCGCGAAACATGCCCTTGGATTTTTTGGGCAGCTTGTGTTTTTTAACTGTCAAATTCACAGCTCTTCCGCCAAACAGTTATTTCGCCACAATAAACCACTAATTTCGTTTTCCATTGGAATTTCATATTTTGCTCTCAGATTTCAGATTTCTCGTGCCCAATATGGAAAATAAAACGAGATTTTTCTTTCTTTACATTTGTGGTGGCGCGCGTTTTAAAAGTCAGCTGTTCGCAAATTGCAATTTTTGATTATAAAAATCCTTTCAATTTATGTTCATATCTATTCCAGCGGCCAAAGGTAAATTTTTCTCTATTTTTCACAGACTTGTTGTCTTAAAACGTAATTAAAAACACACGTTAAAGTTTGACAAATGACAAATGGCAAATGTTTTGGTGTTAGTGTAAGTAGGTGTAAGTCTCGCTCAGAAATCGAGTTTCGCAAAATTGCTCTGACTTGGCTTTTTCTTTTTTGAGGAACATGAAATCTGACAGCCAGCTGATTTCGAGAGCAGAAAAACTGGAAAACTGGAAAAATTTTTCTGTCCCAATGGAACGACATAAAATATTGTGTAGTAAAATAGTTGAGCTTCCCAAATTGTATGTAAAGCGATTCGTAATCGAAGCTTGAACCAAATGTCAATGCAGTTCTGTTGCAAATTGAGCAACTTGCCACTTTTCCAAGCGGCCGGTGCCACTGTTACATCTCGTCGTGGCCATTACGACGTCGCCGACTGCGACTCTGTGCGCTGATTGCTCTTTTGTTAGTCGGTTTCCTGACTTCAATATGGTTTATGAAGAATGTGGAATTACGTACTTGTGCTTGCCGTCCGCTGCTGTTGACTTGCAACGTGATACGTGAACGCGATTTCTTTATATACAATTTTTTTTTCTTTGCGAAATCAGCACAACCAAGCGCAGCAGCCAATCAGCATTCTCCGCAAAAGCAGGAACTACAAGCAAGTAGGTACAGCACACTGGTTTATGGAACCGCCGCGCAGAGTTTTAACCTAAAACGCTTTTGCAAGGCGCATTCGAAAAACAAAAAGAACCCGTTTCGGCGACATAAATATTGTTTCATCTGGCTATAGAGAGGAAAGCGCGCAGCGCCATAAATTACACGACCAAGACCAAGTCACCGAGTGCAATGTTGTTGCTGATGATGATGGTGGTGTTGCTGCCGCTGCACCGTATACTTCGGGTTGTTGTTCTTCATTATTCTTTGGAACCGGCCAACTGCGGAGTATCTACACAATTACTCCGCTTAAGCGAACAGAGCCAAGTTTGGAAAAGGTACTTCAACGGCGCGCGCAGCAACAGTGGCGGGTATTGACCTCCGAGCGAGCAACTTAAAAGTTGTTCAAGTTGTTGGCCCCTGCGCTCGAAGAGAATAGACTGCCAGCGACTAAGTTTGCTTTTTTTTTTTTGGGAGCAAGCAAATATTTGCCTTTGTCTCATGGTGGGTTCCAGAAGTGGAAGTGCCCACAGATGTATAGTATAGCTGAACAAACAGTACATGTACGGTGTGTGATGGCAAATGCTGCTGCTATATGTGGTGCAACTGAGTCAACAGGTTTTGCATTTTTACCTCGAACCGAACGGGCCAGGAATTTGTATTTCCAATTAACATTCCAAAGAAAATCGAAGGCGACGACGACGACGACAACGATGACTCTTTGGCATTTTAAAATACCTTTTTTAACTCACTGTAGCCAATGGATTCTGTTCGGCGTTTGCGCATATACCTATACATATGTGTTCGTGTTTGAGTTTCAGTTTGAATTGAAACAGCGCGAAGATGTTTGACAAGATTAGGAAAGAGGTGTGGGTAATAAAGTGGGTTATGTGTGAAATATCTTATGGTTTTCGGTAGAAATCAACTTCTTGAATGTTAATTACCCTTGGATATGAGATCGTCACAAGAACACTATGAATCAGCAAGAATGTGGCCGCTGGATAGGGATTGGAATACTGGATTAGTGATCGGTATAGTGGTAGTGGTAGTGTTAGTGTTAGTGTTAGTGTTAGTGTTAGTTTAGTCCATCAGAAATACAGGGTTTTCCACGTATTCGTTCCATACACCACAGAGCTGTTACTTATAGTAGCAGTAGATAATCATCCGAGTACGTGGGAATATTAAATATTTGCAAAAACGCGAGTCCATGTAGTTTGTCAATTGAACAAAGAGTAAACAAATTATTTCAATTCAGTGGAAAAAATATAAAGAGAGATAAGAAACATAAGTGTGAAGTTCAGAAGGTTCAGTTAGTAAAGAGGATATTAAATTCAAAGGCAATAGAAGCACGCTCTATTACAACAGGGAATAATAGAAATTAATTAAAAAAAAAAAAAAAAAACCCGACTGACTTTAGAAAAAACCCACTGACATTTGCGTGACAATTGTTTTTTTTTTATTTATATATTTTTATATTTAGTTGGTTAGCCTATAACACTCCGGGAAAGAATACCAATGTAATGACACCTCACTCTTCAAAATCAGTCAAGTCAGTTGAGCTACAAAGCGTCACGTAGGAATGTACTTGTACATAGCATACGCGCAAAACACATACCCCCCCTGTGTGCAGTCGGGTAAAAATATACATGACCCGTTGCACTTTTGCAGAAGTGGATTAGAATCTGACAATTGATAGGCAATTTGTTTTCCTAAAATGGTGGATTTTATTAATTACACGAAGGAAAATGACATATTTCACTTTCCCGTAAAAGTTTCTCAATTCAGCCTTTTGAATTAGAAGCGCTGAAAAGTACTGAACGTGTATGAAACTGCTTCTTGGACGCTTTTGCAGCTATTTCAACTGACATAATAATGAAAGCAAATACAAACTAACGTTGTCAAGGCTTCAATCATTTCCTGTATTCAACGAAGGGGTGAATACTTTTAACTCAATTCAATGTGGTTTTCATTTTTTGTCAAATTGAACAAATAAGCTGAAGTTCACAGTGAAACTTTGATACACTTATAATTGAAACAGTTTTTGGCTGTTTGGCTGTTTTCCACCATTCCTTAAAATTTGACATTTAGCTAGTTTCATTGCGGAGAAAGGGAACAGAACCAATAGTTTTTTTTTCTGTTCAAGTCAACTTTGACATGGTAATCTAGCATTTGTCGGAAGAAGTTCTCTTGAGTAGACTATACCAAATACTTCTCCGACTCATTCTTATAAGAATTGTTTTTTTTTTTTTTTTTTTCTGACAGTTTTACTGAATAAGAAAGATGTAAAGATGTTTGAATTGAACGTAATCTGACAAGACCTACGCTAACTTATAGTACATTTACACCACACTTAAAATTAAATTTAACATTTCGGGGAAAAAACATCGAAATCCAATTTTGCCTTCCCGCTGAAATTTCAACATTTCAAATGACAGCTACTGTCAGAATTGATTATTGATCTTTTTTTCTGTTTAGAAATCAGAAGTGGTTGAACTTAAAGAATAATGCAATAAAATAATGAATGAATAAAGTAATGCATAGACAACCACTTCCTTCTTTGTTCCATATTAATAATTTAATAACCTGAAATGATTGATCGATTTGTTGACAGCTGTTGTTTTTTGTCAGCGGACTGAAAATTTATTAAATGACGTGTGGAATTTGTAAAAAGGTTTGTTTGATATGACAAACCTACAAACGCAGCGACGAAATTCAACATTTCGCTGAAATTCAACATTTGGAAATGTTGGAAAATAAATATTTATGGCGAAATGCTGGTCATTTCGCCTGAAATGTTGAATTTAGCCGAAACGAAGAATTTAGGTAAGGTGTAATTGAACTATTACTTTTTTCTACGCGAGTGTACCGAATTTGAGATTGCAACTGAGTCGAAGAGCATGGCAAACTTTTATGCTTGACAGCTGGTTATGTTTGGCGAATAGCATTTCTCATTTGCCACAATAGAAATACAGAAAGTTGTTGGTGACATCGAATTGTGGGCACTCGTTTTTTAAGCAGAAGTTTCGAAAAGGCGTGTGAAGTGTAAGTCAGTATTTTTATAAATTGTTGAATGACTGTGCCTAACAGTAGATCATTCTGATGAGTTGTTTTACACTAAAAAAGCTAGAAATTCAAATCAAAAGTAAGGCACATAATCTGGAAGCCGTAAGTCGTAAAAACGCCATTCGAATTGATATTCATATGACAAACACCAACAGTACCAACCTACATAATCTTGCCAAGAAATAAAGAGATTTCAACAAACGATTAGAAGATGCAACGTTTCATAGCCCCTTGGCTAAGAATACAAAGGCGGCACTTACGACACAATCCCGGATTAACCTTTCAAGGGGCCATAAGCCAGCAAGCAATGGCGGTTTCTATGACGGTCATTAAAAATGCGATCGCGTATATAAAAATGTCAACCATGAGTGTCAAGTAGTCATATTAAAAAAAAAAAAAAATCATTAACCAATCATTTGCATATTTCTCGTTCCCAAAACGAATAAGGTCACACAAGAGACACCGAGTCTGCGACAAATTGAAATGCCCACCTTACCTCCCAAATGTGTAAAAATGTATCTGAGATAGGTATGGAAAAACAAAAAAAAAAAAAAAATACTAATAATTACATACGTACGAGTGTATTTGAAACTCGTTACAGAACCCGTTGCTCTTCACGTAATTCATTACCAGTTGTTGTCGTCGTCGCCGGTCTTCGGTTTTCTTGTAAGACTTGGTTGGTAGATATATATGCTGAAGCCATGAAAACGCGCTGTGGAAAGGCCTTTCGAGTTGGCTAAGTTCAATTAACATTCCGATCTTGCCCGTTTGTGAGTGTGTCCCGTTTGAGTTAATTTTTTTGGTTATTTCTCTTTTCATTTTGCCATAAAGATAATTGAAAGAAACACCATTTAACGACGTCAAGTGAAAACAGACACATCACATTTCACATGTGTCGTCTCCTATAATGTGTGGTGGCCGTGGTATCTGCTTCGATTTTCTCCGCGTCGCGTCTGCCTCTGTGTACTGTGTGTTGCCGCGCGCGCGCGATCTGAAACCGATCTTCGCGCAGACATGACCAATAAAAAAAGCAGCACTCCGATCGGAAAGAGGGGGAGCCATAAGACGTGAGGCTGAGGACTGCGGTGGTGTTTGAGTGGTTGGCTTGGCTGCCTTGGGGCAACGTCAAGGTGAAATTCTTTAGAAATGTGAAACGTTGCATAAAATAAGCTCCACAATGAAGACAGTACGTATGTATCTCTTTCAATAAAAACCATTGCTATGGACTTCTTTCTTTCTTTCTTTCCTTAGCATTGCCCGTCGGCTTCGATCGAATCGTACACCTTTTTTTCCCCACCAACACGTTGCTTATGAATTTATTCATTACCACCGTACACATCACATACTCGGCGGTGTAGCCGAGTCGACTCCTTGAGAAAGAGGGATAGAAAGAATGCAGACATTGGCATTCCTGACAATTAATTACCCAAGTGTGCAAACTAACAGTCCGCAGTCAACGATTTCCATTCTGCGCTGTCTAAAGGCCGAAGCAAAACAAGTGCACTGTACAGTGACTACAAACTTCGCGGAATGTGATCACGATCGCAAATCCAAATCGAAGCTCAGAAAAAGTGTAATCTAGTGTGCGACAGATGAGATGACTTTGCAAAGATATAATAAATGACGATCATGTTGCAGGCCCGAGAAAATGTACATTTGCAGAGTTTTCTCCTATAATAACGAATGCCCGAGGATCACGATGAGGTTGTAGATACATATCTATATTCTTAAAAATGAACAAAAAACGTATCTTCTTACTATTGAAGAAGCCCAAGAAGTGATTAGTCATCTCTATCATGAGAAGAATTTAAAACCACAGAGTGGCGGCAGAGTGTATACCGCTATATGCTGTAACCCCATTTTTAATTGCGAAAGATATTTTTAATGGCAAAGTTCAATTTGGATAATTTCAGAGGAGAACTAATTGTACACCAAGAGGGTGCCGACGTAGACTACACTATAGCCAACTATTACAACGCTAATGGTCTTCAATTAATTATACACATTTTCATGGAAGAAATTTTAATTGAAATTTCTTTCAATTGAATCGAGGTTGAGAGTCTTTGTGGAGAAAGCCTTGAGCAGTGTCGGATCAGAAAAGTTCATATAAATTCATACTTCCAACTTTGGAAAAAGCAGCATTTTTCAGAGCAACAACTGTACGTGAAAAGTAAATTGAATTCTTCTGACGCAATATCTGTCGTAACTTTTGGTTCAACGAACATAGTTGCGATTCCGATGGTCGGTAAAAATGACAGTTGCAGAGAACTTATAAAAAATAGCCATGTTAAAAATGCCGACGTTTGCAACGAATTACCTTTTCCGAACGAGTTCTGCATGACGAAACTTATGTCGTTTTCATTGGGACAGAAAAAACACTTTTTTCAGATTCACAGATTTTATGCTCTCGAAATCAGCTGGCTGTCAGATTTTGTGTTCAGAGTTAGAGCAATTTTGTGGATCTCGATTTTTGAGCGAGATTTACACCTACTTCCACTAAAACGAAAACATTTGTCAAACTTTAAAGTATGTTACTATTTACGTTTTTAGAGAATACAAGTCTGTGAAAAATAGAGAACAATTTACATTTGGCCGCTGCAATGGATATGAACATAAATTTAATGGATTTTTATAAACACAAATTAGAATTTAAGAACAGCTGACTTTTAAAAAACGCACCACCACTCATGCAAAGAAAGAAAAACCTCGTTTCATATTCCATTGGGCGCGAAAAATCTGAAATCTAAGAGAAAAAGACCGTAAAGCCCAATGGAAAACGACATAGAGCAATGTCCACATAAGCAAGTAAGAAAGTAAGTAGGTGTAAATCTCGTACAAATTTGTATATATACGGGTTCTCAAACCAACTGACAGATCATAGAATTTTCTACTTTCGGTGTGATTGTTTTTCCCCTTTTTAAGAGTGCCCGCGTTCTATTGTCTAATTGTCGCTAGTCATTCAGCGATCAGTTGAACGCGTGCAATATGTAAAGGGAAACTGCACTTCCGAGAGTAAAACAGAGCAAAGTGATAAGTAAAAACGAAAAAGAGAGGAAAATAATATTTTTCAATACATAAGCCGCGGCATATAAAAGGAAGCTATACATATTTTTGTACAAAACCAGACCTAATCGGATGCTGGTGGCTGATTTCGGATGTTTCATTTCCGCGACGAATTCATTTCAAAGTCTATTTAACCGGAGAATAAATGCATTTGCTATATGATTAATGCATTTTGACAGTACATAAATCTAAGCTAATCTGGCAAACGAGCTATTAAGAAATACAAAAAAACCCAACGAAAGAACAGCGCAAATATCAGTCTTGTAAGTTGTAACATCCATCGAGGCCAACTACAGGCAGTTTTATTTATATTATATCCAAATGTCAGAATGGTTTTGGTTTCGTAAAAATCTAGTACGTTCTTTAGCTAAGATTTGTTATTTTTGGATAACAAACGTTTTTTTTTTCGGTGCCTCCTTATGTAATTTGTCATCAGTAGCTTATTTAATTATTTCATAAGATCAGTGGCACCACGATAAAAATAAAACTAAATCTAAAGCCTCTTTGCCGAATTTCTTATGAAAAAGCGAACGCAGGTACGAAAACACCGTGACAAAGAAAATATTTTGTTAGTTAATAAAAGTTGTTTTTAACCATTGTCCAATGAATTTTCTTTATTGGTGGTACGCAAAACAGCGCAAAAAATGAACGATCAACATAGTTTTTGTGGTAATGACAACACATAATTTGACATCTGTCAATCGAAAGCAAAACCCACTGGATGAATCCGTTTATCGAAGCACTTTCTAAAAAATCACTTCTCCATTGGGTTTAGAAGACTCAGTTCAATTGCTAGTTATGTTGTCTTCGTTCATTCGTGCCTCTCGAACGCATTTTTCGATGGTACCAAACAAAACTTCACATAAAACTATCTAGTATTACTAAAAAAAGAGTTGCGTTTGGAAAGGAATCCCAAAACTTCAATCGCTCTGGTCAAACCACATTGCTGGCTAGAAATAGACATCGTTTGACGCAAAAAGCTGGCAAGTGCGTGACACACCCAAACAACGACAATATAATTTCGATGTGTCACGAGCCCAAATGTCATTTCAAAACAACGCACTCATGAGAAAGTTCATATACTCGTTCGACTGGAGGTGAATAAAACTCATTTCCACACCTCAATCCGCAATTTCCGTTCACCACAACACAACACAGAGAACCGAACCGATATTGTGTGCGCGGTGTGCGCAACGTTCACCAATAGCTATTCCAATTCCACAATTGACCAATCGATTGCTAGAGATCATCCATCGGTACAATTTGCGCCTATCCCTGTTGGTGTTAATGAACAGGCACATTTACACGCATATCAACCCACGACTTCCTTTCAAATGACGCGACGACGGAAAAGGATGCATTTAAGTGTTTATTTGCGGTTAGTTACCCACATTTATCTTTCCGCTTCATCATCCAAGACCAAATTCAACTCATTGTGGGAGTTGAATTGAGTTTTCTCGCTGCCATTTAGCACCACACCAAGTGGAATTTCATTATTTACGAGTACGAACACGCGAGTGTGCGCGCGCACCGCACACACAATCTGTTTCTGCAATCCGCATACAGACAGATCCTTTGTGCGGTACTCCTCTCTAATCGGCACAGAATTACAAAAATTACATCGCAAATATGTTTACAATGCGTTCCATTTAGTACAATGGCAATAAACAGCCGCCCACATTTCGATATTAGCCGCATCATTTCCTCTAGATTTTGATTAACAGTCAGCATACATAGAAATTATTTTCATGAACGTAAACCAAAAAATGTCAACCGCTTCTTCTGAACAATAATGTGTCTTATTTTACTCTTTTACGACTTTGATTATGGAAAGTTTATTGAGTCATAAAAACAACACATACCAATCGATTTGGGCATTTGGAATCCATGTTAATTAAACCAATCAATCTGTCATTACAAACGCCTGTCACGTTTGACAAGACGTGGAATTTAAATTGCGACAATCGACTAGAATCGGAGTCACATGATCGTTGGTCACACAAGGATAATTTTTTTCTTTTTCTTTTTGTTGTCTACTCATTTCCAGGATGTAACGCCATCTATTCATTGTCGACGCAAATGACACCCACTACCGCCAGCATGGTCGTGTCGTTTGTCGCTTGATGCTTGACGCGTACAGGAAGCAATTTTTCCTGTTTACAAAAAAAAAAACGAACATCGGCGGTCGGTACTTATTTGTCAATTGGAATGACAGTCGTGATAGTGGCAACGATTTCCTTTTGTTGTCATTTCCTTTTTCTATTATCATATTTTTCGATTTTGTTTTTATCGACGAAACAATAGCAATTATTACACAAAAAAAAAACACGGTAGGCTGTTTGCACAGTTACATCGACCGTTTTGAGGTTTGAGGGTTTTGTTTATGTTTTCGGGTAATTGGTGTAATTAAACACTTCCCCGTCGAGATAATGTCACTCACAATCACAAATGTCACAAGGTGGCAATAGAATACTTGCCACTTTAAGAATGACATTCTGTAAATGACTAGATCGATCGATTTCGTTTTGCAAAAAGCGCTTTTTAACTGTGACAGATATGCTAATGACATCAGAAATTAAATCGAACGGATATTAAACGATTACAGTGGCGATATGAATAATGTCGTCGAGATAAAGCTAATCGGCTGGCATGAATTGACAAATTGGTTCTCGGTTTATGGAAAGTTTCTCTTTGTTTCGATGACAGTTTTGGAATTTACCATATCAATGCCACGGTGCGGTGTTTGTAAGACATAGCGGGCTATTATTGTGGTTTAATAAATCATGAGTTGTTGTCAGGTATGGTTTTAATGAACATACCACAATGGAATTGGGTCGGATGAACGCAGTTGGGTCGATGAAGATGTTTTATTTTGGTTCTGACTGTTTAAAAAAGTAAGTTGATGTTGATGAGAGACGAAATAGTTATTATTGCCAGGTCATAATTAACATATTGGATTGATTATCAACGCAGAATGGTCGATGAACATAACTAACGACTTTTTGATAGGTAAACTCGTTTGACAGATATGTAGGTATCAAAAAAGCTCACTAACAAAACCACTTTATCATGAATAATTGCTATCGCACACGCCGAAATCATTGCGCACATAAGTGTGCGCAAAATAAGTTCCCAATAGCAGGGTATAGAACTAAAAACCAGTAACGAGAATAACTGCCGTCGATACGTATAGATACTTGAACTAGCCAATTAGACTTCAACCGCGCACAGTAAATGATGAAATTGCTTTCAGCCCAAAACACTTTGCGAAATCCGTTAGTGTATTGTTTCCGCTATCCTTCTTATCAGTTGGAAATTCATAATTTTATTTAAAGGTCAGCTACGGTAACTGCGTGCAATTGCTATCACTATACAAATTCGTTATCTTTGGTTTAAAAAAAAAAAATAATCAAAATTGTCATATCTTGAACAAGCACTTTGCGCACAAGCATTTCCCTCCGCTTAGCAAAGAAGATTCACCTCTACGATAGCTCCGATTGCCACCTACCATTTACAGATTACCTCAGCACTTCTTTCCCGTAATTATCATCTTTAGGCAACTACCCAACTTAAAGCCGACAAAAAAGACTACCAAATAAAAAAATTACGCATTTCCGCAAAAAAAAAAAAAAAAATACGTCTGTATTCTTTACGTCGGTTTTCGCGTCGTCGTCCCACCAAAAAAGATCTTCTTCCACCAGTGGAAAGGAAATACGAATCTTTTCATTCGTTTTCATTATTTTTGTTTTTTGTTTTCGGTCTGTTTCCATTGAATGCGGGACATAAATGGAACTACGCAAGTGAGAGATCCCCCTTAAAAATTGCCTACAGTTATGTAGTTTTGTCGGCGATCGTCGTTCGTATGGTGTTTGGTGTAACAGGAAGAGTCGGTGAGAGTCGCTCACTTTTTTTTTATGCCGATCTAATCGGCATTTACAGTCTGTCGTTATAATTTTCGTCTTCAATTGGCTGTTGTTAAGACTGCCGAAAAAAAAAAAACAACGAAATTCAAGGCGCTAATAAATTTATCCTCGAAAAAGAATAAACCCAAAAAGCAAATGATATGTTTGCCGTATCCTGTCTGTGTGAACAACACTTTCAGGTCTTTCCAACTCACTGTGTGCGCGGCGAGGCGGCGGTGCGGCGTTCGGATCGTTCCTAATTAAATTATCATTTCCTGCCATCCCATTAGATAATAGTACACACCGTCATTGTTAGCAGTAGCTGTTGGGTTTTTTCTTCTTCTTTCTCTTTCTTGTGTTGTGTGTGGAGTGAGTGATAATCAATTTAACACCAACTTACGAGTGGTGGTTTGCTGGTCTTGATGTTTGCCACAGCCATTAACAATTCGATGCTAAACAAGTAGTGTAGCTTGGAAATGAGACATGTGCCCAAGTACCTATATCGAAGACAGGAAATGTGAAATCCTGTTTGTGGCACTTACGTATAGTATGGGGATGGGGTCACACAAGTGAGCAATTAAAAATCCTAAAGCACTTTGCACTTGTTGATGGAATGCTTGATGGGTGGCGTTTCAGAGTTTCATGTGAAATTGATCCGGGCGCATGTAGACGCATTTTGAAATGATAAACACCATCAAATGGTATCGACGGTATTTATTTGAAGCGGAAGAAGTCAGATATGTGTGACAGTTTTGCTGGTCACTGACAGTTGTCTTCTCCACTGGGAAAGTCTCCTCCTATAACACATTCAGCCTAACTAAAACTAAACTGATTGTTATCAAAATACTCAGGGAAGCGGATACGAGAGCTAGTGCCATCCAGGATCAAGGATCTTTTGTATTTATACCTACACTAGCCCCGGCTTCGCACGTAGGGTTCAGCTTGCGTTTGCAATGTAAGCGGAAAAAATGTAATTATTTACGACATCACATTAGACACCTCAAAAATAACAGTATTTCTCCACTATTTAGTGGATGTTATTATACATATAAACCTTCCTCTTCAATCACTCTATCTATTAAAGAAAACCGCATCAAAATCCGTTGCGTAGTTTTAAAGATTTAAGCATACATAGGGACAAAGGGACATAGGGACAGAGAAAGCGACTTTGCTTTATACTATGTAGTGATAGTGATTTCAGTCCAAGATTCTTCCGAAAAGTTGTAACCTCCTATCGTAAAACTAACTCAAAGTCAGGATCATCATAAGCCAGGAAATACGGTCGAATGGAAATCTTTTAACTAGGCTAACGTTCGGCTTGACACTCAATTCCAAATGTCATTTCCCAAGGTTTTGACCGAATAACAAGCTACCTGTTGGCATTGCCATTGCATACTGTATATGTAATAAAGAGCCCGCAATAAAACTATATTTCCTAGGAACGTAATGTACATAAATCTATTTTTAACATTTTATTTTCACGTGAATAACTACGAGTAGTATACCGCGTCGCGTTGGGCGCTAGCAGCAGCATCAAATATATACCAATATAAACCTCCTTCTCCTCCTTGGTAAAATAAAAACGAACGAAAAAAAAAAAACAACACAAAACCGGCTAAGAATTAATGTCTTCCACATTCCACGAAACGTTTTCAATAAAAGCCACGTACAAAAGGATGTGCCAAGAGCAAGATTCAGAGCTGTACGGCCAAAGCGAGACCGTGTATATTTTTACCTGTAGTATAGTGAAAATAATAAAAATAAAACACCAAACAAGGTAAATGCACGAAATGGTGTATCTCTTCACGATGTGGCTGGGGTCGGGGTGCCCTCCCTGTGCCCATGCCCACTATAGTGGTATAGTACGAGAACGAACAAAAAGATACTTTCGGAAGATTCATCTGAAGTAGAGATATTTTTATAGCGCAAAATGAGATATGCAATCATGCGATAAACCGATAGATGAATGAGCATGCGATATTGGGACGGGATTTAGATGTAGATACGGTATGGCATTCTCCGCATCATCTAACTGCAGCATGTTAAAAATTAATTTCAATATTTTTCCTTTTTTTGAAGTGTGCATTGTTCAGCCCAACTGCTGCTAAACCAGGAAGTACACCACTCAGCAACAAAGAGATATAGACGTGTCGCATATACAGACATTCTTGGAAGGCAGGTGATAAAACACGAACAACAAATCCATGCTCTTGCATTTAATTTAACGGTCGCTCGTCCCCTACCCATATGTAGATGTATAGATAGATGGTGGTCCTTCAAATGATCGATGTGCATCCAAATTATACGAAGCACAGCCAGACAGACAGACAGACAAACCGAAGCCGAAAGATAGAAAATAAACATCTGCTCCTGTATATTATCCGGGCGAGATATACGTTTACCTTTGCGGCCGCATAAAGGTGAGCGATTATCAGTCGAATGCACTCGAAAGGATGTTGTCGGTTGAAAAGTATTTTTCTCTTGAAAAAACGATACAAAAGTCCTTTTGTTGAGTGTGTTTTTTTGTTGTTTGTATATTTTGTACATCATCCTTGTTGGACGACACAAAAGATGTTGATAATAACACGCATTCTGGAAATTGTGGTCTTCCTGTGTGTAGGTAGTGCTGTGCGCAGATGACGCAACACAAATAGGACGCACGCAATCGACAGCAGATGACGAGCAATTTGCGTTAAGCACATTCGCTTGGCACATGCGATACGGGTGGCTAAACAAGTTCAAAAAATTATCTAACGTAAAAATAGTAATCCATAAGCCATAGCACAAGAGCCAGAAGAAGGATATTATACCCAAACTCATTATGTAAGATTTTATGCCTGTCAGGCTTTACTGTATTTTTTTTTTAGTTTTTGTTGTTGGTTTGTGCGTCGTTCAAAGTGTGGGGAGCGTGTTTGTAAGATTCTGCATCGGATTACACACAGAAGGGATTGATGGATGGATAGCTTTTGGTTAGGTTAATTAGGCTGAAGTAAAAGGCTTCCCCACCGGACTACAAACCACATAAAAACAAACCAAAGAGGGATCAACAACAACATGATGAAAAAAAAAACACATAAATAAACAAAAGTGCGCCAAAACGATGTGGGAGGTTGATTGTTTACATTTTTAAACGGTATCTTGGTGTGACTTTTCTTTGTTTGGCTAAGGCTATACCTACACTTTACACTATACAGTAGAGACACATACAGTTTGAACAGGTTCAGGGAGAGACTTTTGATGAGATTTTTTCAAAAGTGATTTATGACCTTGATAAGATATGTACCGCGATTATTGTGGCACTCAGGTTTTGTGGCCATTATGTTAAGTCATAGTTCTCCTCAAGTTGACAGATGGCTCAAGTGTCATGTTAGCTGAGATTATTGCGACTTTGGAAATTGTGAATGGCTAAGTTTCGTCGACAAATTGAACTGGTAGTTTTACAACAAATTTCTGGATAACTGTAGGTAGGTACCTGCATGAAAAAGTGAACGCGTTCCATTGACCGCTAGACGTTTGTCACATATTGCGATGGATTATGGAACGCCCGCCATTTGTAATCGGCCCTGATATTGCGATTATTGTGGCACTCAGATTTGGCCATTATGCTAAGTCATAGTTCTCGTCAAGTTGACAGATGGCTCAAGTGTCATGTTAGGTGAGATTATTGCGACTTTGGAAATTGTGAATGGGTAAGTTTCGTGGACAAATTGAACTGGTAGTTTTACAACAAATCGCTGGAAAACTGTAGGTACGAGTACCTGCATAAAAAAAGTGAATGCGTTCCATTGACCGCTAGACGTTTGTCACATATTGCGATGGATTATGGAACGCCCGCCATTTGTAATCGGCCCTGATATTGCGATTATTGTGGCACTCAGATTTGTCCATTATGCTAAGTCATAGTTCTCCTTGGCTCAAGTGGCATGTTAGCTGAGATTATTGCGACTTTGGAAATTGTGAATGGCTAAGTTTCGTCGACAAATTGAACTGGTAGTTTTACAACAAATTGCTGGATAACTGTAGATACCTACATGAAAAAAGTGAATGCGTTCAATCGACCGCTAGACGTTTGTCACATATTGCGATGGATTATGGAACGCCCGCCATTTGTAATCGGCCCTAGCGAGGTATCCGTCGGAACGCAAAATTCTCCGATTTTATACGATTCGGAGGATTTTTTGCTGTGAGGTATTCTTGGGAACAACTGTTCGGAGAACTGTTCCGACACTTAGACCCGTTTGCTGATACTACTCATAGCGATTTAAGTTACACTTAATATCTTACGTGACAGTTTATGACAAAGAAAAAGAAAAGGAGTAGTATCAGCAAACGGGTCTTAGTAACGCATATCGGCGAATTGCGTTGAAGTTCATTTTGTTGTTATACATTTTTGACAGCTAGGTTCCGATATCCTCCGATAGAAATTGGTTGGGGAATTTGTTTACGATTTAGATTGCGGTGCGATGTCATCGATGTCATCGCAATTGTTTGTTTCTCTTCGAAGTATAGATAGTACACCTCGAATGCAATTTGAGCCTATCTCGCTAGGGCCGAATATTTCAAGTTCAGCCATTGCAAAACAATTATAAATGTCTTGTTTATATATGGTAAAAAATACACAAAAGTGTATCATCACCTGTCAGGTGTCAATGAAATCGCAGAACATTATGGGAAATTCCGCACCATATATCGTGCTGCCATAAATGAATGTCAACTGATTAGGTATATAGTTAGTCAAATCGATTTTGACTAAACTTATCGCCCATCTTCCGCATAGCAATAGCAACGTCAATTGAGAAATTTATCAACAAATGCATGCAAAATCCAGGTTATGTGAACTAGTTTTCCGAACGCACCCATTTCAGCGAAAATAAATTAAAACAAATGTCTCTTAATGTGGAGGGTCCACACTTGAATTTTATAAAGCGTTTTGATTTAGATTAACATAGCATTAACTTTTGTCATTGTGGCTGGGTTTCTTTAAATGACCTAGCGGCAAATGGAACGTGACCGACTGACGTGACGTGTATTTCTTTTCTCAATGTCAATTTATGATTTTTTAGTTATTTAGCGGCGAATCAAAGATGAAGCGCAGTGTAGCGGAGTGACTGATGTTTAATTATTTACAATGACAGCTTGTTTGTGTTTTTTACTATATTTTTTAAGTCTAACAAGAAATGTTGCGCTAGATTTGGTAGGACACGTTCACAACTCTAGTTTATTAAGAATGAAGCTACACAGAATGAATTACACGTGACATACTAACGTTACAAAAATTCGGTCATTCGGTGGTCACTTTTGTGTCTTTCGTAGGAGTGCGGTGCGACAGCCCGCGTGACCTGACACTTGACAGGTGATCAAACGCATAGTGACAAATCTAGGAGAAATGTTTACGTCATAATGATGTCGGCATATCAAAATTTGACATAAATAGTGGCATGTTAAATCAAAGGTTGACATCAGGCAGTCGACATTGATAGTTTGTAAAATGTATCAAACAATTAATACTTTTGTATTGTATAACTCAGTTGATAAAGGTTGTGATCATTAGGCCTGTTTTTTTGAGCTTCGATCTCAGCAAATCAAAGTAAAGTGGGATTTTTAGCACGCAATTACAACTGTTGTAAGTAAAATACACTCTTTGACATTATTGCTATTGAAAATTGAGTTGCCTGTGGATATTTTTTTGTTTTAAATTAGAATAAAATTTCATTTGATTATGATTTCTGAGGAATTGTGGTTTGACATCGATGAGGATACTGATATGATACTGATGAGATGATATTTTTTGAAAATAGCAAGAGGAAGGCAGCAACTAAAGGATGCTTCAATCCCTCTAGAATTGGAAGAAACAATCAATTGACAGTCCACATTATCAAGCATATTGTAACAGACAGTTGTTAATACCCTGGAAGAACGTATTTGTCCCAAATGGTTCAAATAGTTCGAAATAGTTCAAATCAGTTAAATAAAATAGAAACTTTACACCGTATATATTTTATTGCAGTTCACTATTTTTGTCAATCAGTTTTTTCCAGTTGATAGAAGTTTATACAAAATGACAGAAAAGTCAATGACAATAATGGATTCTTAAGAAGCCAAATCGAATACCACATAAGTTATTGACGTTTACTCACTACGCTAGGTAAGTGATTCAGCTGACAGTGACATACGGTCTTAATATACAGTAAAAGCTCATTTATTCGGAATGGTTGAGTCCGAATAAACGAATTTTCCGAATTAATGAGAGATTTTTTTATGCACTAAAACGCGTTCCTATTGATGAAAAAATGCAAGAACAACGAAATTTATTTATTTAACACAAGATTACAAATAATGCATAAAATTTATTATTGTATAGTCTTTCCCAATTTTTGTATGTGAATTGCCGGGAATCCCCTAAAAGACATTTTGATGATTTGTTCCGACTTCTATATATTTGGATCTATTTGCTACCTATACGTGTTCAATCATTGCGTTATTTAATTTTTGCTAATTTAATTTAATTTTTACATAAAAAAAATTAACTAAAATAAACTCTCATAGGTATATTCAGAAATTTTTTTTCCGAATAAACGAGTTTTCCGAATTAAAGGGCTTTTACTGTACAATTATTAACGAAGCCAACGCGATCGCATATTCTACATATAGTTGCAAAGCAGACTAAAAATAAATTACCTACTTTAGAGATTCCTGTTTATGCGTCAACTATCGCTAGTGACGGGACTAACTTCCAGTGCGATTAGATTCAAACTTCGAGCAGTTTGTTGTCGTCACACAGTAGGTATTTCCTTACTCATGTCATGACTAACCCGCTGCTACCATAAAACAGTCAAGTCTGTAAAATCAAAGCTCAAAACTAAACACCCAAGAACCAACCAATTAAATCAATGTTACCGGATACTCGAATCCGATCCACAACAATCCGCTTATGATTCATTTTACCAGGAATACACAATGCAATCGAGTGAAGTTGCACATTATATGTATTCCCAAATGTGTCACACCTACCCGTACGGATAGAGAAGAGTTCATACTTGATTTTCACTGACATTCCTCCGTTGTCTTGTATAAAGAAAAAAAAAAATGAAAATAAATCGATAAAGCTATAAATATATGCGTCGCATACAAGTGTTTGTACATGTTTGTAATGTATTTCGTAAAGCTTGATAAAAGTTATCAGATAAACAATATTCCCATTCACATTAGTTTATATTTAATGTTTGATAAGACCTGTTTATATAGCTATGCATTTCGAAGTCGAAAAGTGGGCCATGTGTGTATAGTGCTCTCTGTCGGATGTTGGAAGACCCCAAAACACGATAAGAATATGCCGTGTCATTTACCCTGCCACCTATAGGTGTGTAGGGGTTGTCGATTGTCGTCATGCACTTGTTGGTAGATTAAACAAATATTATAAAAAAATATTTCCAAATATACCTATAACTAGGTACTGGCTTTAGTATAAAAGGCATTTGTCATTTATCTGAAGGTGGTTATTGTGTGGCGGCGTGCTTTGGGATTTAACCTTGATAGACGGCCCATAGCGACAGCAAAAAAATAAGTAGTCTATGCAAGTGATAAGTATTAGTTAATTTCTGATGTGGATATGTGTATAGAGAACATCAATTATAATTATCGATTGTGACTCAAATCTTTTAGACCTTGCCAAAGGCCATTAAATAAGTCTTGAGGGACTTTTCAGTTTTTGGATAGCAGTTGGTTTTTTGTAGAACTTGAAGTAAAAAGGAAGAACTGGGAGCCCAATCACGTACACCTAACATTTCAGAGGATTATCATCGAAATGCCCAGAACTGCGCTCAAGTTAAGAGCACGAAGTATAGGGGTCAGATTCTGCAAGGCGAAACGATCTAACGTTTTCGTGCGCACGAATGATTTGCCCTATTTCACACAAGCAAATTTCTTCGTGCACAAGAAAACGTTTGAACGTTTCGCCTTACAGAATCTGACCCCCATACTTCGCAAATATAATGGGCGCTTAACTTTGAACTTTTCAGAACGTTTCGTTGATTATCTTTATAAGTTGTTGTTTTTTCGAGGGAAGAACTCTTGACAACAACTTGTAGACACAGTCACTTTGGTAGGAATGATAGCTATTTCGAACTACACCACTAATTCATCATCAGACTCCTTTGAAGTGATTGTTTTTGAATAGTTTTAAATTCTGACAGTCAATTCTCTGTATATAATTCCATTTGGAAAGACATTTCTGTTTTTCCCCTGTCAGGAAATGAACTTGCATTTCGATTTTTCTCCAATTGACCAAGTGACTACCACTTGCGCCAACTGAGCGACGAGTACAAGCCCGACAACTGGCGATTAGAACGGAGGGGAAGACCTACCTCAGTGCGTTGTTGTTGCTACGAGGTTTATTTTGTCAATTATCGTTCTCTCGGGCTTCTTCGCCTACTTTATAAGTACCTACGTAACTTGCCCCCGTTGGTGTATGCAATTTTCCGAGTGCAATTTGTTAATAAATGAATATTAATTGTCTGTTGGCGTAACTGGTAGTTGTTTAGGCAACTGACGGCAAACCGAAGAGCAAGGCTCAAATCCTGACAGGGGTAAAATATTTCAAGAGGGATATACGGTTAATTGACAGTCAGAATTTAACTGTTTAAACTAAAAATGAATCTGTCAAAAAGTATTTACAAACATAAACAATATAAAGCCATATACAATTTTGGTTTATCCTTCAAACTTGTCAGTCCAAGCAGAAAGATGTGTATTTAAACATTCCGTGTTTCATTTTGCGTCGGAATCAATCTCACCCTAACCCTAGATCTGAACTCGGTCTTAGTTTAGACACAGAAAAGCGCTGAATGTTAATTTTTTGACATCATGCGAGACAATTGTACGAAACTAGTCAGCCAACACCTACCTGATCCACAGTTCAAAAGTCTGTTTGAAACATATTTGTCAGACCTCACAATCTGTCATTGATTCGTTTCTTAATATTGCAGTAATAGTGAATACGGGATACCATACATGTATTTATACTAGGGGTCGCCCCGTGGTCGAAATTCGACCAATTTATTCTATAAGTTAATTTTTAAAGGGGAAATAAAGGGGAAATATCGGAGCGCTTAAAAATAGGCAATCGAAACTATTTCAGGCTTCCCTTAAACTGCGAATAAAAAGTGTCCAGTTGTCTTCTATTTTATATAATTGTCAAGGCTATAAGTGATGCCCAATATTGACGAATCCTGCAGAACGCCGCAATAGGAAACTATAGCTGACAACATTCAAAACTCTGGCTTACAAAAATTCTGACAGAAGGCAGCTGCATATGTTCAGCCGTGCGTCGTAAATCTGAATTCTAAATGGCCAGGATTGATCATGCCAACATTTTTTTGTCAGTTGATGTTTATAGAGACATTGCTACCAAATCTTGTCGCACGAGTTTCGCGACTATGTTCCTACTAAGTTGACATTTCAATCGTAAGACTTGCAATATCTTGATTCTACGTTCAAGGGAAATCAAAAGCTTTCAAGACCTTTGTAGGGGATAAACTGTTAAATCATACAAACAACACATTTCAAGTGCGAAAGGGAACCGCATATAATTTTAAGTGCTCTACCACAAATATAGACGGGCTTAAGTTGAAGCTAAGAAACTGAACATCGTGGGTATACCCACACCTTAACCCCCATTTGGAAACTTGTTACTTTTTACCTGTGTTAACTTTGGCCCAACTTGGAGTGCGCAACTGGAGGCAGTTAGTCAAAGATCGCGCTAACTGGAGAGGCGTATTGGTTGAGGCCCAGGTCAACCCCGGACTGTAGCGCCACCTTAAGTAAGTAACTTTGGCCCAGGCTTACCCATGATCTCGGATTAAGCAAAACATAGGTTAGGTTAGCTAAACGGGTAGGTAGAGCAGGAAATACCCTGCGCTACGCCACTTAGGTCCTCGTGGACCCATTGTGAAGCCCTTGATAGGGTCTACCGTTGGTGTCGCATCGGTTTCTTCATCTCCCCTTCTTTGTGGTTAATAGACGCTGCCTAGCCATCCCGATGTCCTCAAAAATCTATAAAGATCAGACAGTGAGATGTGAGACATCCGAAAGTTCTTGTAAGTCATTGAAGTAGTAGCTTCCAAGTGTTCTGTTCCTCAAGTGACAGAGGTGTGTCCTCGTGGACCTCCTCATCTCCTTAGCAAAACATGGTCTTCGAATATCCTTTAAATAATAGCTTGCAAAACTTTGTACGATCTTCTTGCACTCCACTTCCACTATAACAAACTCAAAACTATTTGGATGGACTTCCAGACCTTTCCTAGTTTCCCTCACTCCAAGAGCCAAATCACAACCATCTTTATCTCATTTGATTTCTACTTTTGTGTTTCAGTACCCGTGAATAATTCGATATGTTTCTGTCGCTGTGTTTGTGTCGAATCGACACCCAATTTCTCAATATCTCTACCAGCATATCGTGTCGGTTGTGCCAGGTGCCACATTACCTGGCAACTACTAGCGGTAAGGCGGCCTTATCATTGTGTTCCATAAAACCTCCTACCATGACAAATAATTGAACAAAAAGAAAAACACAATTAAAAAAAATGAAGGAACAGAGAAAAAAAAAAAAAAAAAAAAACCGCTTAAAGAAAGTTACTCCAAGTACAAGTACACCGAAGACGAAGAAAATAATTTTCACCGACCCCAATTCCGCCCCCTCTCCCGCGCCACATACCTACGCTCGCAGTCCGACTAAATCCTATTGTTCGCGCATATTCACTCTTGTGCTGGGTATGTGTGTACTCACGGTCACGATTACTGCGTGTGCATGCCTTTTCTGAATTCTGACATGCGTCGTACAGTGGAAGTCTTAGAAATTATATCTTTTTTGATTTTTTTTTTTTAGTTAAAGTAACCTTTACTACCTCTCTATCTGTATCTAATGCCACTTCCTACTTTGCTCATTAAAATAATTGCGGTAATTAAAAAATGAGCACGGTAAAAAAAAAAAACAAAAAACAAAACAACACCAAAGCAACAACAATGCTACAACAAACATTTTAATTGTGAAGAAACAAAATAAACAATTTACCTACCGGTTGGGCAATTTTGTCTAAAAACTGCTGCGGTTCGTTGTCGCTGCGCGCTAAACGAAGAAAATCCGCCAAATCGCACGAAAATTACGAAAACCGAATTATTTTCGTATTTGCTGAAGGACTTCCGGCGAACTTTTTGTGGCTGCTCGCGCGGTTGTGTCGTACGTCGGTGTCGCTGTCTCCGTCGTCAGCGATGTTGTTGTTGTGATGGTGGAGACGGATGGCGTTGCTATTTTGAATTTGCAGCAGCAGCAGACTTCCGGCGTTAACTGTAGGTATAGAGGTTATCTGCGAGCTCAGATTTTTTTATTTTGTTGTATCTCTGCGAGATACTTCTTGCTGCAGATGTGAGTAATAATAATTGTTGTTTTGTTTGTATCCCTTTTATAATCCACTTGGTGATTTTCGTTCTGTTACACAAAACCGCACACACTCACTCACTGAAATATATTTTTTCCTTCTTGTTGAAAATCTATTTTCTTTTGGAAAATATATTTTCTTTTATATAGGTATATTTTTTTTTCTCAGAAAAACAATCTCAAGAGACAGATATTTTCTTGGTTTTCCTCTTTTCTTCACAACCGAATGATTCGCTATGCACTGGAAGACAATGTGTATATCTTTTATACGTGTTTGGTTAAATTTTTTTTCTATTTTGCACTATTGTGTGTATGTACTGGCTACGGACATATCTTATATCTAACGGATGCGACACAAACGTAAATTTCGATTTCAAAGTACTTGAACACCGGGAGTTTCCGACCGATAAAAACGTATGGTACGTCACCGAACTGAGGTTATTTATCTATGAGTGAAAAGGGTAGATTGAACTTGTAGACTCAGAATGTCCGTACTACGTGTCGTCGACTGGCCGTTCGTATCTAGAATGTGAAACGTTCCACGTGAAATTGTCGAACGAACTGATGGCAAACAGACGGTTGCAATTGGTTTTGTTTTGAAATCGGAAAAAATCCAAAAGTCCCACAGACAGTCTCGAACATGAATTAAGTTGGGTATGAGTGGATGGTTTGAAGCGGTTGCACTGTACAGTGTGTGAGATTTTCAAGTGTGGAACTCCCATAGTTAGGAAAGCGTTACTAAAGTTTGAATTTTACTTATATAAGGCTCTTGTATTGTTGGTCGTTGGTGAATAGGAATTTACCTATATATATAAGAAAAGGATTGAATTTTATTTATAAGGCTGTGTGGGCATGGGCAGGCTGCGTTCATTTTTTTTTTTGCGGGAAATAAAATTAAATAATATTTTTTCATAATTTATATTATTTAGGTATACCTACCGGATTTAGGTACAGGTATATTTAAAAAAAAAGACACAAAATCGGTTTAAAGGACTGTTGTCAATGACAGGGAAGCGCTCCTGGATTGGGTTGAAACAGTTTACAGCTCAAAGACTTTTATCCGGCATGCTGCAAGTATGTAGATACCCAGAGGATAGAGGTCCTAGACCCCTAGGTACTGAACTTGTCAAATTAATAAAATATTAAGAAATAGAATACAATGGAACTTCCATAAGTCGAACTCTCAAAATGTAAGAAACAAAATTCGAGTTATAGAAAATTCGACTTAGAAAAATAAAAACAAAAATTTGATTTTTTTTATTTTATTATAAGGATACACATTTCAAAGAGAGAGCTTTAAAAAAAGTTATCAAAGTTATCCGTAAAACTTTGAGTTGTGGAAAATTCGAGTTTTGGAAGTTCCACTGCATTTGTCTGTCTAAAAATATTTCGCCAATTTTTTTAAATTTGAAAGTTTTTAGTGCTACACTCGGAAAATTACGCGAACACACCCCTACCCTTTCTTAAATTATGGATCTGTCAACTGAGTTGTGAGTTGTGACTATAAACGGTAGAAGTGTACCTATATAAGCTCTTAGCTTTCATAATATTTTGTATGTGATTTTAAGCGGAAAATGTTAACAAGACATGTGTGAAGCTGTATTAAAAAATAAAATAGATTAATATTATTGAGACAGTTACCTATACCTTATTTAAATCGAGCCGATAACCGGGTTTTTGCGAAAACACTCGAAGGCTTACCGAAAAAGAATCCCATTCATATTTCAGTTCTAAAAACGAGTCGTTTAAAGTCATTTTCTACAACTTCCAATAAGAGAACCCGAACAAATTTCACAACTCACAGCTTAAAATCATTTTTTACACTTAATTCATGGGCTAATATTTATTTCAAATCCTCTGAATCTGAATTCATTTTGTTTGTTAATTAATGCTATTGGAATTTGTAACGAAAATAGTTTGCACAGAAGTTTCACGACTAGTGTCTCACAGCTGATTGAAACGTCAAACGAAAACTAGTTGGTGTTCGGTGTGAATGCATCTTCGTGTTTTCGACGATAGCACGGTTTTCGGTGCGGCGTGAATAGGGTCTTAACTGTTTGTGCTGTGCTATTATTTATATTGGTGTTAGTCAAGGTATGTAGTTTAATGTGGTTTCGACGTCTGTATTGCCTTTACCAAGCAGTGCTGCCAGGTAGTTCTAACCACTTGAACAAAAAGCGCTAAATTGCGTTAGATTGCAAAAAAAAAAAAAAAATTATATTAGGAAATTTTAAAAGATTCAACTCTCAAAATGTATGTACTCAAACAGTGCGTCTATATCAGGTACCTACATCTATTGAACGGTATCATAGAGAAATTCAATTTGTTCGTCTTTTTACAAATATTCTTCCATTTTTGCAAAAGGCTACAAAATTTTCACCCTAACCAGAGTTTCAGATCAATTTTACGACGATGCTAGGTCAAAGTGTAACACCAATATATTGAAATAAATTCTCAAATTAAAAGCGCTAGAAATTTCTCTAGGAGCTAGAATTTTTAAATGTTAAAATAGCGCCCGAAAGCGCTAAACTGGCAGCACTGTTACCAAGTTCATCGCAATATATAGGCGTTATTCGATAATGGGGCGTGGCATTTTTTTTTTTTTCAAGACGTGAGTGCAGTTTGTCACAATTTTATATTTCATAAATTTATAATTATGTAACTTTAAATATTAATATTGTGGGCTTATGCTTATGAAAGATATTTGTTCTTTGGTGGCAAACAAATAAATAAATAAATAGATAATTTTCTGAATAAATACTCAGTCCCGATCTGTCAAAGTTGATAGAAATTCGAAACATTTCGTGTAATTTAAATTAAGAAAAAAAAGGTGTAGGAGCTATAATCACAATGGCGGAAAATTATAGTCGGATAAAGCCCACTTTAAAATTATTCAAGTACGTGACAATGTCCATATTTGTGTTTTGCTAATTATAGTCAACATAAAAACGACTTTTTCAGCATAACCTGGTATTAAATTTAAAACCACCAAAAGTACGTTTTACCCTTGGTATGGACTCTCAACCGTCTCCCTTTTGTCATTTCTATTCCAAAGCTGTTTTTTTTTTATTGTGTTTAGGCAGTTATGTATATTCTCAGGATATTAATATTTTTGAAGATCACGAAATGTTATTAAGATGTTGGACCTCTAAGAAAAATAAAAGAATATAAAAGCCGAGCAAGTCCTTTTGATGATTTTGATGTTGAAAGTTTTTTTCTCGCTAAAGATTTAATACGAAAAAAAAAACTGTTCAGTTCTTGATCGAAAATTTGAACTCTGAAGAGCCTATAACAAATTGGGGGTTTCCCATTCCTGCCATTTTGCAAGTTATAGTTAGGTACCCTTTTTTTTGCTTTGTTTTTTTTTAATGCTTTCATTTCATTAAAATTAATTTAAAGATAATTCCCCAAACTGTGTTGGTTTGTCAAACTGTCAATTCTTGGTTTTGTTTGACAAAAATATACGTCGCTGGAAGAGCTATGTTTTAATAAATATCCTTCAAAGCTTAAGCAAACTTGACCGACAATCACTCCATTTGCGTTTTAAGCGACCAAGGATATCTTTAACCTACAAGCCCTAACTGTCTCGCCTCTGCGCCATAGGGCAATAAGATGATCTCTTTCATAGAGCGCGTGTTTTGACAAGGCCGTACGAAAGGATTCCCTCTTAAGGCCAAAGAAACAGCAATTGTCTTGCGTAAGTTCCTGTCGAAGCTAAATTTTTAATTTTATGTCGTCGAGAATTTATAGCGAAACCAAGGTAGACTCTAACTTACAACTGTCTAACTCAACTTTCTGTCCGACACGTCGATATGTTTTGTGCCTTCTTTTTGACAGCATACCTTTGCTGTCTTTCACAATAAAAAATAACTTCCATCACTAATACTAATTCCTATATGACAGGCAAGTCATTGGGCCTTACCAATAAACATTTTTAGTTTCGACTCTAAATTGAAGTAGGTCACAGTGGCCATATTTCGCAATTGTGAGCTTCCGTAAATTTAAAGTCGAGACTAAAATTTGTTATTAGTGCGGCGCATTAAATTTAAATAAACGCTGCTGCTGCTATCTCAATATTTGTTCCCCATTATCATTCTGCACGAGTTTAGCGAGAATTAAGTTTGGATATTTTTATTCCTGTATCATTTATGTCTGAGGAATTGGGAACGGACAAAATTTCGCCTCCACTTCATGTGCATTCTTTGTAAAACCATTAGAATCGCTGAAGACAATCGCTCCCCAAAAAACGTCGATTGAAAGGGAGGACCAGTAGTTATATCTTTAAACATTTCAACAAGTTTCCACAGAATTTCTAACCTACAATTGAAGGAACGTAATTACCATTCGAATGCATATTAAAAATCTTTAGGTGAATG
Source organism: Cheilosia urbana (assembly GCA_946477585.1). Classification (NCBI taxonomy): domain Eukaryota; kingdom Metazoa; phylum Arthropoda; class Insecta; order Diptera; family Syrphidae; genus Cheilosia; species Cheilosia urbana. Next base: position 28,306,258 of record OX297856.1, read on the forward strand.
CATAATTTCCATATTTTACATCGCAATAGACCAGTTTTGCTCAAAGCAACATTACAGTTAATTGTTGTTTTCGACCCAAGATACGAGCATAAAAATGGTTGCTTGAGAATTCAATGTCAAGTAACTGCATCTAAAGTTTCACTAATCAACTAAAAACGTCTGTACCCGCCTAGCAATACGATTATCTCTCTAAATACAGTCAAAAGATTCATTTGATGAAACAATATTCGTGTCTAGCATCTTAACAAAAGCCTGATGCAGTCATCGGCTGATATTCTGAAAGTGTGATGTACTTTGTCTTCTTATTAAATCGATGAGTAATAACAGGCGCGAGTTAAGTATCCATAGCAAAACATATTGAGAAAAAAGATAACATTATTTGTATTCAATGATATCTTTAGTCTCTAGTACAGTCTTGCACACAACGCTACAATGATAACATATGTAAAAGAGATAATATCGTTTGTATACAATGTTGGAATATTATCTCTTCTTCATTATCAAGCAAGACGATTGTACGCTTGGGTCTCCTTGTAGATAGATAAGAAAAGTATATAAATACGACTGTATGATGAATTTATCAACAGTCTTATTGTAACTACATAGTAGCCTTAAGCTCCTTTTAGAATTAGTAAAAAGTATTTCAATAATAAAGGACATAGTTCCAAATAAATATTGTTTAATTTTAAAAGTAAGAAACAAGTGTTTTAATTGGCGATCCTGCCAGGAGGTTAAATATACTTTTTAACTTCAATCGAGCGGACCTCGGGAACAAGTAGTGAAATCTAGTATAAACAGAACACTCGCGTTACCGGTTACAAGAATTACCTAGCATAGCAGGTACAAATATAGCTTCTTCGTACGAAGCAGCAAAGCAATTCAGTGAAAGTGTATATGTGGAGAAAAAAAACACACAAATTCGACGACAACAGACACGAGTTCAAAATGGAACAACTCGCAGTATTAATGGCAAGATTAGAAGCTTTAGAAACCAGGAGCAACACAGTAACACAAACCCTAGAGCACACACGCACAGAGAATGCAAGGTTAGCAGCAATAATAACTAACCAAAATCAAATAAACACTAATTTAGAAACAAAACTAAATGAAGTAAAATCTGGATTAGGCATAGTACCAAACATACCTGTGCTAGAGGAAATAAGAACCACATATACAGATGGTAGTGAAATACAGTTAGACGCATTTAAAAGCCTACCTATTTTCAACGGCGATCAATCAAATTATCGGTCGTGGCGCGAAGAAGCATCCAGATTAATGGACAGCATTAAAAACTTCAAAACACACAGTAAGTACGCAGCAGCATTGACTATAGTGAAAAGTAAAATACAGGGTGCAGCCGCGAATGTGTTAACTAATTATAACACAATTTTTAATTTTGAGGCGATACGTAACAGATTAGATTATACGTACTCTAATCAAGAACCTCTATACGTGCTACAAGACATGATGAAAGCCATCACGCAAAAAAGAAGCACACTGTCTGAATACCACGACGAGATAAATAAAAATCTCAATTTAATAATATCAAAAATCACTATGTCAGGTGATCCGCCGAATATAATCGACAGACTAATTAAAAATGCTAACGACGACGCAGTTCGTATATTCATTGATGGTATGAGTGACAACTTTACAAGAGGATCATTATATTCAGCTACAATAAATGATCTAGAACACGCATTCGCAATTGCTCGCAGAATAGAACATGATAATGTGCACAGGCATTTACATCTCACTCAAGATAAGCACCACAAAAATATGCCACATGAACGCAGAAACGAAAGAAGACCAAATTATTCGAGCCAAACAACGAATTATCAACCCCAGAAGCAATACGATAATATGCAGCAACACAATCAAGGACCACAGCCGATGGAGATAAACTCGAGACAAATTGTACATGCACAGCGACAAAATTGGAATCAATACAAACCCGATGTATATAATCCACCAGCGAAACGTGAACACAGCGGGAGTTTCAACACACACAACAGACCGCAACGATCTTATCAGCAGAACTTCAAGCAGCAGAGAGTAAATAACTCCCGACAACAACGCAGAGACGATGTCAGCAGTACATATGCAGAAGCAGATGAAACGGAATGTATGGTAAATAATAACATAAGAATAGATCATTTAAACTAGTAGACGGGTTGCCCTGCTTAAATTTAACTAGTACTATTTCTAAGGAAATTTATAAAATTCTTATTGATACTGGTGCAACCCATAATTACATTAATAGAAAATGCGATTCTAGCGAAAAAATTAAAATTAAACCTATAAAAATAAAAACAATGCATGGTTATTCTATGGTAGATACAAAGAAAGTAGTTAGGATATTAAAGAAAAATATAACATTTTTTGAATTAGAGGATATTCAGTCTTTTGATATGATATTAGGATATGAAGGACTTAAAGTTCTAAACGCGGAAATAAATTTCAGTAATATGACTCTAACTACCATAAGCAGTGTCGAATCTATTCAGAAAATTAATTACATAATTGGGGAAAATAATATTTATAAAGCAGACATAGATAGACTGATGAAGATTAATAACAGCATAGGACCGTTACCCTTTACAGATACTATAGAAGCAAGCATTAGGACGACCAATGATAATCCGGTTTATGTTAAACAATATCCATATCCCATAGCAGATAACGAATTCGTAAACAAAGAAATACAGAAACTCTTACATGACGATATAATAGAAAAAAGCCATAGTCCTTATAACAGTCCCATATGGACAGTACCTAAAAAAGGTTTGGACGAAAAAGGAAAACCAAAACGGCGCATGGTTGTTGATTTCCAAAAACTTAACGCTCACACTGTAACAGACAGATACCCCATTCCGGATGTCAACATGACAATTCAAAATTTAGGTAAAGCCAAGTACTTTACAACATTAGATTTGGAGTCAGGTTTCCACCAAATTAAAATCAAAACAGATGATAAAGAAAAAACAGCTTTTGCTATAAATGGCGCAAAATATCATTTTAAACGAATGCCTTTCGGGCTCAAAAATGCACCAAGCATATTTCAGAGATGCGTGGACGACATTTTGAGAGACTTTGTAGGTAAATTCGTACACGTTTACATTGATGACGTATTGATATATTCTTCATCTGAGGAAGAACATATACAGCACATAAGTCAAGTATTCGACGTACTCAATAAAGCCACATTAAAAATATCTGATGAGAAAAGTAAGTTTTTTCAAGAAGAAGTAGAATACTTAGGTCACATAATCAGACATGGTAGAATCACTACGAACCCTGAGAAAATAGCAGCTATAGAAAATTTTCCAGTCCCACAAACGGTAAAGGATTTGAGAGGATTTTTAGGTCTTACAGGTTACTATCGTAAGTTTATAAAAGGATACGCAAGCATAGCCAAGCCCCTGACATTATATTTACGAGGAGATAACGGTAAAGTAAACAAAAAACAAAGTAAAAATATTAAGTTAAATCTGAATGATTCAGCATTAGAAGCGATTAGAATTTTAAAAAATTATTTGAAAGAACAAGTCGAACTTTTTCAACCGGATTATAGTAAACCATTCGAGCTTACTACTGATGCATCCAACATAGCTATTGGAGCCGTACTAAGTCAGAATAAGCAACCTATACACTTCTTGTCAAGAACACTGAGTAAGACAGAAGAGAACTATAGCACAAACGAGAAAGAGCTATTAGCGATCATATGGTCCTTACAAAAACTCAGAAACTACATATATGGTATAGCAGACTTAACCATATATACCGATCACCAGAGCCTTATATATTCTGTATCAGAAAAAAATCCCAACACAAAGCTGAAACGTTGGAAGGGAATCATTGAAGACTTTGGAGCAAAATTAGTTTATAAACCAGGAAACCTAAATCTTGTAGCTGACGCATTATCACGTCAACGCATAAATACTTCTACCATAGAAACAGCACATTCAGCTGAAAGTTCTTCTAATGATATAATAAAAACTGTGAATCAGCCTTTTAATGCATACACTGCACAGTTCGAACTTATTGAAGATATAACAAATAATATCGAAACACAAATCTATTTTAGTAACAAAATAAGACTCATAATAAAGTTTAAGGACAAAGACTCTTTACTAAGGCAGATGAAAGAAGTTATACAACCCCAAAAGATTGTAGCTTTGCATACGAAATTTGAAAACATATACAAATATGGTGAAAACATAAAAAAAGAATTCCCACTAGTAAGATTTATATTCACACCAAGAAAACTTCAAGACGTGACAAATTTGGAGGAACAACTAAAACTTGTAAGGGTAACTCACGAAAGAGCACACCGAGGGTTACGTAACAATATACAAGAAATCTCAGAGAAATATTACTGGCCCGATCTAAATAAACAAGCAAAGAGTTTCAACAGAAAATGCATAGCATGTCTATTTGGAAAATATGAAAGAAAACCTATCAGAGAACCTCTGAATAATTCAGAAATACCAACACATGTGGGAACACACATTCATATGGACATATACTTCAACGACAAGTATACTTTCCTTGTAACAGTAGATAAGTATTCTAAATATACAATCCTTCGGGAAATCGAAACTCGAAACAGACTGTACGACGTTATGGAAGAGGTCTTATCTAATTATTTCCCAAAATGTGAACGACTCATGACAGATAACGAGAAGGGATTCAAAACAGAAATGGTGAACCAAATGTGTTTGAAATACAACATAACTAAAGTAGAAACTCCAGTATACAGATCGACAGCGAACGGTCAGGTAGAACGTGTAAACGGTACAATAACTGAACTGTCTAGAATATTCACAATTCAGAATAAAACAAGACTTATCGAAGAAATATTTAGAACAGTGCGTGAATTAAATAATTCTATACACTCAGTTACCGGTTTGAAACCTAGAGACATTTTCTTTAATCAAAATAAATATAGCAATAGTGAAATTATAATAAATAAACTAAACTCAGCATCCAAAAAAGTGATCGAACGTCTAAATAAAGGAACTCGACACAGAGAGTATAAAAAAGGAGATAAGATAATGGTAAGAATCACAGGTCTTAGAAAGAAATCTAACGCCAGATACATAACAAGAATAGTAGAAGAAGATAAAGGAGACACTGTAATCTCTAAAGAAGGAATAAAAATTCACAAGGATAACATAAAGAATTATCATTTTTCAGATGACGAAAATATTAATATTCCTAACATTACTAGGAATTGTACAGAGTCAAGAAGGGCAAGGAAACGTTCAAATAACTGAGTTACTAAACAAGAAGTTTATACTTACGCAAACAGATGACGTGTATTTATTCAAAGAACAAACTTATTTGTTACATGCCACCAACCTGACTTCGATATTTCAACCTTACGTAAATATCGTAACTAGTAAATATCAACCTACACAAGAAGAAAAAATTTGGTTAAGTAAAATTAAGAATTTAGCAGACCAATTACAAGAACATACTAGGCATACTAGATCAATTAACTTTTTAGGAACAGCTTTCAAATATGTGTTTGGTAATCCTGACCATTATGACTTAGTTAACATAGAAACGAGTATAAATAATCTCATAGAAAACAATAATAAACAAAAAACTATAAATTCTAGATTTGAACAAATTTTGCAACAATTCGAAGGTCAGAGCCTTAAAGAACATTTAGTAATAGAACAAGTGTACGAACAATTATTATTATTGACCAGAACAATTAATGCAGCAAAAAATAATGAATATTTATCAGAAAGCCTAGACTTAGATGACATTAAAAATATTATTCAACATGAAATAATTCAAGTACCCATAATAAATATACTTGAGTACTCTAAAATATTATTAGCTAGAACTGATGAATTCTTCATCACAATATATAAATATCCAGTTCTAATTAAATCATGTAAATTGTATAAAGTAACACCTTTAAATTCAAAACATGGAAAAATCATTACAGATAAAACAATTGCCTTATGTAACCAAACTTATTTAAGAACAAGAAATTGTCAAAATCATCTAAGTAAAAACATTTGTGAAATTAACTTTGAAGAAGAAAATTGTCTTATTCCACTTTTAAAGAATATAACTTCAAAATGCAACATTAAACAAGAATACGATTACGACTTAGAAATTGAATCCGGTGTTATGTTATTAAGCGGTAAGCATAAGTTAAATAATCAAACAATTAATGGTATAAACTTAGTTACTTATGAAAATACTATAAATCTAGACGATAAAATATACAAAAACATGCATAAGCAAATTAAAGAAGTTATATTAAGAAATCATAATTCAGAGTCTTACATCGACCAAATAATTAAAGAAGATACAATGTACAAATTCGATAACATAGATACTTTAAAAAAACTAATTATTCCTTTTGAAGAAAAACCGATATTATCAACTATATACACAATTGTAACACTGATTGTTATTCTAGCATTTACGTACGTAATGATAAAAACTATACAATGTATAACAGATCGTCAAAAACAAAAAAAGATTGACGCATATAACAAAACTTATGAAAGAGAAATGTTAAAAATAGCGTCGAAAAATCGGGACGATTTCGTTTAACAAGGGGGGGAGTTAAGTATCCATAGCAAAACATATTGAGAAAAAAGATAACATTATTTGTATTCAATGATATCTTTAGTCTCTAGTACAGTCTTGCACACAACGCTACAATGATAACATATGTAAAAGAGATAATATCGTTTGTATACAATGTTGGAATATTATCTCTTCTTCATTATCAAGCAAGACGATTGTACGCTTGGGTCTCCTTGTAGATAGATAAGAAAAGTATATAAATACGACTGTATGATGAATTTATCAACAGTCTTATTGTAACTACATAGTAGCCTTAAGCTCCTTTTAGAATTAGTAAAAAGTATTTCAATAATAAAGGACATAGTTCCAAATAAATATTGTTTAATTTTAAAAGTAAGAAACAAGTGTTTTAATTCGCGCACGGCATACGAATAGTAGCGGCCGTATTGAATTTATCAAATCCTCTCAAATCCCACTAAATCCTAATCGCATTAAATGAGATCATATATGAATCTCCCGCCAAACTTTCCGAGTGCTGTGCACCGACAATCAATAGATCAAGAGGCCTTCTTAGCCCGCACTAATGCCGTTAAGCATAATTTCCCGGATTACGGACCGTCTTAGCAGGATGAACAGTATGCTGCAAAGACTTTCTCAATATCACGAAACAAATGGAAATTTCCTTTTCTCTTCATGTCGAGTAGGTCTAGGTACCTACAATATTTTAAATATACCTTTTGTCTATCGCTGCTCTAGAGCCTAGAGGGTTTTTTTTTAAACCTAGGCATGCAAAGCGATTAGGTAGCGTTATGACATTGTGATAATGGTTTCCCACAAATGAACAAAACTAGATATAGGGGCCCGCCATTTTCAAACGAATATAATACGAGTACACGTTTTCCCGGAAATTTCGACTATAATAGGTGTCTAAGCTGCTTAATGGGAGAGAGTATACGCAATTTCCGTTAGACATGCAACATGTGTTCGCATGCGTTCGGCACGTTTGTAAGTTATTGTGAAATTGCAGTCTCGTTTAATTGAGTTTGTTGTTTGACCTTCTGAAATAATGTGAACATATGGATGCTGTATTGTAAACGGCTTTTATTGTTTTGAAAGGTATTTCCCGGTTTGCGTGCCTTTCAAATTAATTTCGGACAGAGTGGAGTTGTGTGAGAAATTAAACTTCTGTAATGGGCAATTAGTACCTTACCTACACCTATTATTAATGGCCTAAATTTTTCATTGGGCCTTACCAATAAACATTTTTAATTCCGAATCTAAATTTAAGTTGTTCATAGTGGCTGTATTTTCGATACAAATTTCGCAATTGTGAGCTTCCGTAAATTTAAAGTCGAGACTAAAATTTGAAATTAGTGCAGCCAGTACCGTCTTTGTCATAAGGGTACGCGGGGCCCGTGCCCAGGGCCCCCATCCTCACGGAGCCCCGAATGATCGATATATCCACTTAGGCGCTATAACTTTTTTTTTTTCAGATAGCTTGAAAAAAAAAAAAAAAAATTAGATAGTAAAAGAGTAGGGATTTTGGCGCCTTTATGACAGTAGTGATATGCTAAGATAAAGCCGACGCTGAGGTTAATAGAAAATGTGTTATTGCCAGGTAGGAAACTTGTAGGTACTTCCGCAGTTCGCCACTTTTTTGTCGGCTGGTTGTACTAAGAACTAACATTAGACATTCTAAGGAATGTCTCTATTGGTTCGAATGAACTCTTGTGTATTTTGATAGACATTCGTTCGAATTAGCTATTCGTTCGAATGTCAAAATAAGCATGAATAAGAATAATGCGAGAAACAGATTAACACAGCAATAGCAACAGCAACTTTGACAACTTTTTAGAACCAATGTATTTTAATTACTTTGAACACATTAGCACAGCAACATCGACATCGACGTCAACGTTAGAGCTAATCCTAAATTCTCTGTTGCTGTGTTAATCTGTTTCTCGCACAAAACTTCATGTATAATAATGCACAGTGTCTGGAATGTCTGCGCCTGGCTTTAAAGATGTCAGTCAGACGAGCATTCCTCGTTTTTTTTTATACATTCCCACTCCGTCTGTATTTGCACTACTTATATCAACACTGGCCGACGCCCAGACTTCCTTCAACTGTTTGCTGTGGATAGAACAAAAAAGTCCAAATAGGTGCGATCTGACAGTTCCAACCAAGTTCGAAACTGTTCACATCATCCAGCCAAAGATATCTTATATACCTATGTGCTAATGCATTAAGTGCACCTTTTCTGAAACATGGGCGGTAATGACTACACTTTGACTGCCTTTACCTCCAACATTTAGGTAATTAAGAAAACGATTACCGAACACTTCAAACGTTTAATTATCGATACGTGCTGAACGTGCATTTTTCCAATTTTCAGTTTTCCCTCCTATAGGAAGTTTGTTTAACGATAACCGATTTATCGGACCGAATAAGAATCCCCAGGTATTCCCTACTAAATGAAAGAAAAACACAGACTTTGTCCGAATCCCATGTTAAATAAACACCAGATCGCACTGTACGCATAGCTGATTACCATCTCTCAGCTACAAAGGAACAAATCTATTGTTACCATCACGATCGCATGCAAAAAATTTGTCAATTATTTCGGATGGGAATAGGAAACGAACCAAACCGAATTGGAATTGATGCCTGATCCTAAGTAAACATCCTTTGCACACGGATTTATCGAACACCAAAAGGTAGTTGCGCATGCATGCCCTTATCGGACGCACGTTTCCGTATCTCAAACGGTCGTTCAATCCCCATACCCATAAATTTAACAAATAAACAGGAAAATACTTTGTTTATTGTTTGCATACAACTGCCGTGAACGTGAACGAAAGTGAATCCTTCTAAGGAGCTTATAGAATAGATGTGCGTTAGGAAAACAGGAAATCGACGATTCGTGACACGAAAAACCGACCATGCAGCTGCAGCATGCAATTTGGGAACGGATTATCAGGAGAAATTTGAATTTCAATAAAAAGTGGAAGTTATCTTTCAGTTTCAGCTGTCCTTTCTTATAGACGCAAGGTGTATCCACAGTCAATTAAAAAGAGAAAAATCTTATCATCGAACAGAACTCCATCAGTAGTTCGATGTGAGGACCATGATCAGTACATAATTCATCGTCAAGAGCTGATCCTTGAGAGCCTATAATTAAATCCCTTATCACCCGAATAGGAAAGTGCCAACAGATAGAATGTAATTATTGTAAGAGAACGCCCGGCAGCTGCCGGCATGCGGTGCATCCTGAATCCTGATTAGTATTAATTTTCTCAAAAATGTCTGCGTGCACTCGTTACTGAATTTGTTATAGTTTCATCCTCTTGGACTGCATTATCCCAACCCCTATACGTATGCGGTGTCCGTTTTCCTCGGAAAATCTAGGACAGAATCCACAGAAATGTGACACTGATGTCAAGAGGAGAGTTTAGCAATTTTTCATTACCACTACCATTAGATACGAGTGCATACATGTTTGTTCGAGGCTGAGTTGATTTTCAATTTAAGATAAACCTACACATCCACTAGATGCAGAGATACTATCTCGATCGTTTCGGGTCACATGCCAATCAATTATTCTCGTTGGTGAAACCCAAAGCGAACGGAAAAGAGCGAGCGGTCTGTAATTGTGGGTCACAAAATGTTTTACTTTGAAGTGCACGGGTGTGTTCTGTGTTGTCTGTTATCCTTTTCGGTAGAGATGTTTGTTCGAAATGAGTTTCCTTTTTTCTTCGGATTTCACTAATTGCGATCATTAATTTTTGGATTCATTAACAAACGGCGATTATTTTTCGTCGGCTATTTGTTTTTAAGTCGAAATAGATTGTTTCCGTTTCCGGATTAGCACTCAATTTAAATTTTGTAAATGTTTCACTAATCGTTAATTCGTAAAATACACATAATTGTTGTATTTTGCAGCCGTCCTTTTGATCTAAGTCATTTCTTGGGTTTTTCTAATTGAGTTTTGAAGAAGATTCATAGGTAGTATTTTAAGTACAGTATACAATTATGGATCACATGATCTTTGATGATTTTAGTTGAATTTTGTGTAAACAATGACAATGTGTCAAATTAATGAGAAATCAATTCTGAATTCATCCATAGGTGGTTTCAATACGCCATCGAATTCTTTTCAAAATGCCTAAAGTAATATCGTTCTCCAAGATTTTGATTTATTTTATGGCAAAACGTGTGCCATTTTATACATATTTTTTTCTGTCAAAAGAATCGTTAATGTATCAAAACTTTGCATTTGGCAAATTTGGCAAAAAAAAAAAAATAAAATAAAAATAGAATCAGCAATCTGACAGTATCTGTCATTTGGCATTTTATGTATTCCGAAATAACTGAAGTGCCAATTGTGTCAGTTTAGTCATAGGGGACGTTCGTACCTAGTTTATGTAAAACTAGGAATCCGAACGAGTTGACTAAGCAACTTGAATTGTTTTTGTATTCTCGCGGTCGGCGTTACCTTTGTTTGATTTTACCCTTTTTTATTCGGAAAAGGCCCTTCATAAATTTTTCAAAAATTGTTATTTTCAAATAATTACATTTAAAATGTAACGCGGTTGCCTATCACAACACTATTACACTGTTATGTCAGCTAATGGTTGTTAAATATTGTGCGAAAATTCGAAATTTGAAGAGTAGCCTTAGAAATTACACCTTTTTCTCTCACAGGCCCTTTTTCGACTCTTCCGAATTTTGCCACGGCCACTCTGTTTATTTCAAGTTTTGACTCTTCGAAATGTCAACTGAGTATGCAGGCAGGATTCTCTTGACTAGATTTGTCGGCTACCCCTCCATAAACGTCAACTGCAAAAACTAATCACGTGACCACTCTGGGCCGATCAAAACCGAGATGCATCTAGTCAGACAGCTAATAGACTTACTAAACTATGAATCCGAACGTCGCCATTGAGTCAAGTCGATCAGAAAAGTAGCTACTCAATAAGCAGCAACTGTCATAGTTTTCTGTCAGATTGATTTTGCATTTTTTCCACATATTGTCATAAAGAACTTTGATACGTCATATCCTATAAAAATTCGAATGAATTTGTTTAATAAATTGTGTGCCATCATGGTATGGCACGTACATAATTTTAGTTTGGCATATGGTTTATGGTCGCGTTCTATTGCATCCTAGATGAATGGCGACATTTGTCAACCTCCAAATATGTACAACAAATTGACGTTTACCCATTAAAATTAGCCGCGTTCCACTGCCCGCTAGAAGACTAGCGGCATGTCAAACTCCATGTAAAAAAATTGACATTTCACCATTTGCGCTAGACGTCCACCACTTTTTGTGAAATATACCTTTCAGGGAAATTTCTCAATCTAGCCCCAAAGTACCCGCTGCATTGAGGAAAAAAAAACACACCTGTCAAAGGAAATCGTTCAAGACGAAGACGAGCAAGTATAGTTGTGATAAAATTGGTAATAATCTAAATAAAATAGCAATTCAGAATTTCAGATACTATTTTTATAATATTTGTATCATTTCTTTAATTATTGTAGTGGGGACTTTGCCGCTGCCGCTAGTGTTCTAGTGCGGGCGTTCCTTCATCTGGGATATTTTGTGCTAGACTACTAGCGGGCAGTGGAACCCGGCCATTGTAGAAAAAACACAATTGCCTAAATTTCCCTCAGGGAAATTTTTTAATTTCGCGCAAAATAACTCGCGGAGAAAAAGACAATTAAATTCTGAACAAAATAAATGAAATGTTATAATTATTAAAGAAACTTGTACAAAGCCAAACGTTAATTTTATTCATTTGCCGCTATAGATCTAGCGGGAAATCCACCATATGAGATACGTGTATGAGATTATGTAAGTGGTAGATGTCTAGCGGTCAATGGAACGCGACCAAACTTTTTGTAGCTATAAAGAGAGTGTCGATTCCAGTTCACCTAATTGTTCGTGACAATGCGTCCAAAAACAAATCGGTACCTACTCATACTCTTCAATTATTGTTAAATCCTTGCTGCTTAAAGCTGTGACTTAATTTTGACATCAGATAGCTGAGTTACTAATATTGATATGTCATCGGGATATTTTATTCCCTCTAATTATAAAATTTATTCCCATTTGCTTATTCCGATAAAAATCCTTCCTGCAATTTTTAAACTGCCACTTGGTTTATTCTGCTTTTTTTGACACTGACGTAGCGCCGGAAACTACTACTGTCTAATCGGATGTCATCTGTACCTACTACATACAATTATATTGTCAATGTTCCTGTTGAGAACGTTTTGGTTTTTGGACTACACAAATGGAGTTGTGAAACACTACAGTCCACGTGTACAGTGTACCTATTCCTTCGCCTCATAGAATATCAGATCATTGTTCATCCACATAAGAGATAATGTACACTTAGTTCATCATTACTCACAACTAACTCAACAAAAATTTTCCATTTGTGTAACTAAATACTTCATTGCACATTACGACATTACGAGGGGCGTCTCGTGTTATCGCTGCTGATACGACAAACGACAAGATCGTGCGGAATACCTGTTGCAATATTTAAATTATTGCTACTTAAACCCATAATAATAATAAAAATAATTGTATTTCAACATGTGTGCAGTATTTATCAGCTGCCTGACGTATACCTACTGGAATTACGTAAGATTACAAGCTGCTTGCTTTTACATTTCTATAGCGTTAGAAGGTGCCTATTTACCTGGGTATCACGTTTTCGCTCGCCGCAGCCACATTTAACTTAAGTGCAATGAATAACATTTGAAAAAAAAAAAAAAAAAAAAAACATTTAAGTGAAGAAGTGTAAAGTACGAGTATAATAATATTAGGATGCAATTTTAAAAACAGCTTTGAGTGTCAAATAGTCGTTATCCACCATTCGATTCGCACTTACTGTGTAGTTGATTTTTAAGTAAATCTTTCCCCCCATTGCTGTTGTCATTTTTGTATTAAGATTTAAGAATTATAAAGACAGACAAAATAACAGAAGCGGAGATAAGTTCTATCACAGCGAGAGTAAGCTTTTACGACAAAAATATAACTTTTACTATTCAACTGTCAACTGTCAGCCATTTGACTTGAATGTCTTTCTTTGGGGCAAAAAGTATCCAGATGTTTTTTTCCGTTGCATACCTATCTACGCACATGAAAACTCTTTTTGGTCGCAGCGATTCGAGAATTCAGCTGTCAGTTTCTAGTGGCAATTACTTTTTTGAGGTTAAGTTTAAAAATTTATTTATTCGCATACTTAATGTTCGCGACACGACTTAGTGTATTTTTTACCAAGGGTTTAAGCTTCAATACCTACCTTCTTTTAGAGTCTTGTTAAAATTCGCTAATGCAATTAGGCCCAAGTCCACCCCGGACTGTAGCACCACCTAAGTAGGTAAGTAAGTAATGTAATTAAATGTGGCTCACATTTAGATGCCACTTAATATTTTTGTGCTACAATCCACAGAGATAAGAAGAGCTTCCATTTCCGACATTATACAACTTCTCCGTATATCTTTTATTCGATTTCAGATTTAGTGTTTAGAAAAAAAATATTTATTTTGTTCGTCATTAAATTTTTACTCATCTTTTACGACAACAAATCTTTTAAATTTTATTACCCCAGCAGCATTTAACTTTTAAGTCACAAACCATGATTCTATTATCCAAACACTTTTGACGCTACCCTCCACAAGTCAATTTATTCTAAGGGATCTGGCCGCCCCACTTTAATCACTTAAATAACACACACTGTCTGTCAAAGTACTTATCATTATCATCGGCAGAAGTGTTAATAAAAACGACGCTAGCTCAAACGACACGCTTTCACTTAGGAATGTAATCCAGAAAATAAATACAAATCCAAAATTAGATTCCGAAATCGAACTGCATTTCGCTTTTGCAGTGACAACGACCGCGACCGATGACAACAACCAAGTAGGGGGAGAGAATCAGACGTACATCGGCATATGAGTCATTGAACTCGTAACCAGGAAGGGGAAGTTCAGAGGACACAGTCAGCGCATAATGAAATGTTAATTTCTGAGCGTGTGTACAAATGTTTTCCTTCAAATGAAATGTGCCCCTATATGCACGCGATTAACAGGATAAGAGTCGTCATGTAGGTCGCGTTGAATTCGTCAGAAATAACATCCGGCACACGCCCATGTTTGTCATGCTTTCAATGACAGCATAGCATAAGCCAATGCAGCGGGTCTGGCATTAGGTCCTGCCGTTGGTATTCGTGTACAATAAGGACACCAAATATTGGTTCAAACGGGACTTGTGTCGTGCTCGTGCGTCGCCTGTAGGTCGCCCCAGAATTTTTCCAAAAATTCTATTTTCGTTATGGAAATTGAATGCTTATCAGTTTGAAAATTGAAACATTCGAAAAAGGGATGTGATATGAATATGAGTGCACTCTGCGCCGGCCGTGATGTCCATTGAAATTCGATATCCAGAGGGATATCTGAGGTGGTTACGGTTCCTTTTAACATTTGGGTAGATTCTCAAAAGTCCCAAGGGTCAGTCATTTCACTTTGATGTTTGTTTAGTTGGTCGTCTGTCAGTTTGGTGTGGGTATAATATATGGAATTTTGGGAGTAATAGAGTAATAGATTCATACAACTTTTCTCTAAGGACTTACTGCTCGAAATGCATTTGTGATTCGATTTTGTAAATTGTGAACATGAAAACTTGTGTTTTGGAATATATTTTTAAGTTCTGCAATAAAAACAATTCAAAATCTTGGTCTAAAATCTAAACTCGTTTTTTGTTCTATTGATATTTGAATATTCCCGCGTAGCAAAAAAAAAAAACAAACACATTTTTCAAATTTGTGGTTTAACGTGTTCCTTTTCTTTTTGGTTATAACGGGTGATTTTTTAAGAGGTTTAGAACTTTTTAAAAAAAAAAAAACACAAAAAATTCGAAAAAATGAATGAAATATTTATTTGAATCGATAGTTTGAACCTTGCAATTTAATGTTTAAAGATAATTTCATGCAAATGTTGACCGCGGCTGCGTCTCAGGTAGTCCATCCGCTGAGTCCAATTTTGGCATACTCTTTCACACATATCGGCCGGTATCTCACGAATGAATGCATGGATGTTGGCTTCCAGTGCGTCAATGTCCCTATACACATAACCTTGACATACCCCCACAAAAAATAATCTAATGGTGTCAAATCGCACGATCTAGGCGGCCAATTGACCGGCCCGAAACGTGAAATTAACTGTTCACCAAACTCGCCTCGCAATTGCGCCATTGTTTCGCGTGCTGTGTGGCATGTGGCACCGTCTTGTTGAAACCACATATCATGCAAGTCAAGAACTTCCATTTCGGGCAAAAAAAAGTTTGTTATCATCGCTCGGTAGCGTTCACCATTGACAGTAACGCTGCGATTCGCATCATCTTTGAAGAAATATGGCCCAATAATGCCGCCGGCCCATAAACCGCACCAAACAGTGGCTTTTTCGGGATGCATTGGTAGCTGTTGCAATGCTTCTGGCTGATCTTCACTCCAAATGCGGCAATTTTGCTTATTTACGTACCCATTCAACCAAAAATGAGCCTCATCGCTGAACACAATTTTTCGATAAAAAAGCGGATCCTCGGCCAGCTTTCCAAGAGCCCATTCACCAAAAATTCGGCGTTGTGGTAGGTCGGCTGGCTTTAGTTCTTGCACAAGCTGTATCTTAAAAGGCTTTACGCACAAATCCTTCCGCAAAATTTTCCACGTAGTGCTGTAACAAAGGCCTAACTGCTGGGAACGGCGCCGAATCGACATTTCGCGGTCTTCTGTCACACTAGCTGATACGGCCGCAATATTTTCTTCACTACGCAGAGTACGTAAACGTGTTGGTGGTTTAATGTCCAACAAAGTAAATTTGGTGCGAAATTTGGTCACAATCTTCCGAATAGACTGCTCAGAAGGTCGAGAATGCCGATCATAAAATGGAAGCAGCGCGCGATGAACATTTCGAACCGAGCACGAATTTTGATAGTAAAATTCAATAATTTGCAAGCGTTGTTCATTTGTAAGACGATCCATGGTTAAATTGCAAACCAAACTGAAGCTGTTTGAGAGTGACACAAGGTACTAAACACACGTCAGCTGTCAAAACCAGTGTTTCCAAAACCAAACCAGCTAAAAAATCACCCGTTATTTCATTTCGGTAAGCGAATTCTCTCGCAATGAGAGAAGTGTGACTATTGCCATTTGCCAACATTGAGCCAAAAAGTAAGGGAACAGACCTATTTTTTTTTAGGAATAAGTGTCCTTTTGCTTGAAATATTTATGAAAAAAGAACAATGTAGATTGGTTGAGGGAAAATAAAAACATTTTGAGCAATTTGTTTTCAGTTATTTAAGAAAAATGAAAGAAATTAAATTGAAGTTAATTATATTCAAAAGTGGAAAATGCACAACCATGTTTGTCTTAATATGTTTCTAGCACATAAAACAACTCATTTAGATAGTTTTATTAACCAAACAAATTATATTATTCGCCTTTTCAAAATATATAATAACCAACCAATAGCATTCAGTTATGTTAAAATGTCGTATTCCCGAACTGTATCACATTCCCCCACGGTTGGCAGCATTGATTTTATATTTTTTGTATGTTTTTGCATGTCACATGGATTCTAAATTGACAGAACACCGATAGGTAAATAAAATGGCGAATTTGAAAAAAAGTTGAGGGGGCCAGCGGCACGAAGATTGCGAGTTTGGGCTTTGGGGTCTCAGTATGGTTAGTCTCTGGTTTTTTCAGTTGATGTCTATGAAGGGATAGTCGACGTCAAGAATTTTTTTTTTTTTTTTTTGCTCAAGAATTTCTTGACTGAGCTCTAAGTTGACAGTTCGTATAAGTGGTTGCGGCGTTAGAAAAGTGGCGTTACCGACCAATCTAGCTTTTGGTTTCAAATTTTAGGGTACATCCTGTCCAAGTCCAAGTTTGAGATTTTTACTTAGGTATTTTTTATTACAACAGAACAAAAGTTCTCGTTGCAGAGCACATACTAGAACTTAGCAGAATAATCTGTCATTCTACCTATCTCGGAAGCTCTGCTCTCTAATAAGCTATTCACACCGAGCTGAAAACCTGGTTTTCGCGAAAACAGAAGTTTTACCCATACATATATTAGTTTTCAAAACGAGTCGTTTAAAAAACATTCAGGAGAGCAGCTGACCGAACAAATCACAACTCACAACTTAAAATCATTTTCCACACTAATTGATGGGCTAATGTTATTTTTAAATACTCTGAATTCATTTTATTTATTTGTTAATTAATGCGATCGAAATTGGTAAACAAAATAGTTCACACAGAAGTTTCACGACTAGTGTCTCACAACTGATTGAAACGTCAAACGAAAACTGGTTACTGTTCGGTGTGAATACAATTTCGAGTTTTCGACGAAAACACGGTTTTCGCTGCGGTTTGAAAAGGGTATAAAGCTATTCGAGTTGTGCTTAGCTGCGGGCAAACACCGAACAACAGAAACAGCACTAATTTCAGAATAAAACAAGTTGTCCGTTCTGCTTCCGTTTCTCTTTCCTGGGTTTAGACTACACAAACTTTTCACAGCTGATTGAAATGTCAGACCAATCTAGTTTGTCGCTATGAAAACTATGACTTTTTTCGTACAAATTTCTACATAAACTAAATTTCGTAAGTGCAATGTGAAAAGGTTGAAAATAAATAAATCACCACCTTCCTTATGATTAAATGTTTAATTAAACACTGAAGGGTTTTTTTTTTCTTCAAGTCGATGAAATTCAATTCTCATCAATGCATGACATTTATCATACTCGGTTTTTGTACATACCTACTATGGTGTGGAATTGTAATATCTCCACCACTCCAACATCTATACTCGAATTTCGTTTCCCAAAACTTACTGTGTTGATTGTTTAATGAACGACAATGATGTATGAAACCCCATAATGTGTTATAAAGCATTGGTAGCTGATGTAGATCGGAGAACGTTCGTTTGAATAAAATTTATTAACATCACTAGGGTGGTGGAAATTGATTAATGATCACATGGCTGGCATGTGGTGTAGAGAAAGTATTGTGGATTATTAATAACTTTTCAGTATAATTGTATAGATACTCTCTTGAAAGGGTCAAAATGGGTTCAAATAAATTTATTGTCAAATTAGAAGTTTCTTAAGACCAGTATAAGTATTTCCATTTTCAGTGAATGTAAAGAATTCTCATCAATCAAGATCTATATTATGTGTGAACGAAATGTCTTCTAGAGGCTATTGTCTCTGTAATAAAGTGGCTGCCTGGGAAATGATTCCATTAATTTATTTTAAATTGATTATATTGCATATATAGGGCATCTGTGAAGGCCCAAAAGCGACAACAACAAACAAAAAGTCAATGAGTGAAATAAATCAATATAGGGTTCACGACACGATGTGCATACGGTGACCAAGTCGCAACACTTAAAATCCTAGCCCAGAACTGAAAGCAGAACTCACATAAACGAATAAGAAACCACGCTTGTTAAATTGTATAATTAGACGTCAAGCGTTTTGACGTGAAAGTTCTCAATTTAAAACTGTATACCATTTTCAAAGTAAAATAAAATAAAAATCAAACGTTCTGCTTTAACCTGCTTATGAAGCTAACCATTATAGCATTGCCAAGGAAATAATGATTAAAATTCACTTTGAAGAAACCGGTTGCGATCTATAATTTGTATAATCAACTTAAGTTATTACTTATTGTGGCTGTGTAGGTATGGTTGTGAAACTTGTTTTGCAAAATGATATGGCAAAAACAAGTCATTTGTCACGATGCATCCCCATGAGACAGCGGCATTCCGCGAAGATCAATATCACAAGTTGGTACCTATGGAAAATAAATATTCATGAACGGTATCATATTTTAACACAATCTTTCACAAATCCAATTCCAATGTATAAGAATAACTATAGGTATAAATATTTTAATACAAAAAGCTTTGGCGCTTGTATAGTTCTTAGCTAGAGAATGTAGGGGGAGACTTGGAATTACAGTTATTTTAAAGAGAAAACATCGAACAGGTGAGTTTGTTGGGCTACTGATCGAGGGCTTTCTGATTGAACCCCCAGAAATGTAAAACATTTTTTTGTTTATCGAATTTGTGGTGAATGTCGGACTGATACTTAATTTATCTCATATATATTTTTTTTATAAATCACAGGGGAATGCGTTCCTTGTTCTTCTAGATGGTGCGAACGTCGTTATTTTTATTTTGCATATAGAAAAAGATATAAGTTGAATTTTTCTGACTTTCCTCTGTTAATTTCTTGAAATTAGTGTGACACCGCTATACCCCTGGAAACAACTTAGCACATTCGCATAATCTTCTCCTATTTGGACGAACTTTTTCTACAAAGTTTGCATTGGGTTTTTTTCACGTTGTTTTAGCCAATGTTTACGCCTGGCATCCTCGGATAAACTAGACGGCGAATATATTCTTCTTCTATAAAAAAACTTAAACTGAACGAATTGCGAATCGCCTGGTTTTCTGGAATGTTGCAGGTTCCTTCTTTTCGAGGCTTAGGGCTCTATTTATAACTGTAGGCCCCAATAAATTTATTATATGCGTGACCAATTTCATAACTGTATATATATATAGTTTTAAGGTCTTGTTTGCCTTCATGCTTCAATTTGGGATACGAGCAAACAGTTCTAGGAGTTGATGTTCTTTTTTCTTTTGGAAAACCTTAATAGCTTGAAATACTTTGAGATTGCCCGATACGACAATAAATTTTGAAGGCACGGTTGATTATGCCCATAACAGATGTGTAGAAAATCTGGGGTCGAATCGCGTCCTCCGTGATCGAGCATTTCGTGACGGAATTTGTTTTTGTTTTACATGTAAAACCAACTCAATTCCGTGACGGGTAGCTCGTTCACGGAAGTGGCGATTCGACCCCTGGACGCAGCGCAGAATGCAGTGCTGCAAGTAAAAAAGATGTGCAGAAAATTGTTCGATATAGCGTGGTATGCAGTTCTTTACAAACGAAATATCCCATATAAAAGTGACAACGAATTCATGAACGAAAAATTTCGCTCTCCTTTTCGTTTTGCAGTAAGCAGCTGCTGCGAAATGATGGCGGAAAAGTGGGTAGTTGTAATAGATTCCTTGGTAGAGTTATCCACTCTCTTTTTGCACACGTTTATTGTCCGGGTCCGGGACATTAATTGCATGCGGAAATTTGGCATTTGTGCTGCAGTCTTGCCAGCTTTCATAAGAGGGTGGAGCAAAATGAGAAATTTTGAAGCCGAAAATATCAGAACTCAAATATGAAAATTAAAACTGCATATTTGTTGGTAATATTAAATTAAAAAAAAAACAATACAAACTCCTAATTGAGAGACTTTTTTTAGTTTCCATTTTGCAAGGTTAACAAAAAAAGAGAGATAACAAAAAAAAAAACGCAAATGTAAACGAGTTTTTATGTTAGACTACCTACTTCGAAATGGGTTGGTATGAATATCAATTGCAATGGATTCCAGCGCAAGTGAAAAAGATGTTTTTTGACGCCCAACTCACAAAAGAAACCAAATTCTGACTTAATGTTCCATTTGGCAGCAGAAATTTGAACTCATATCAAAATCTGAAATGCCCAATAATCAGAAAAGGGATGCCTGTTTTAGTTATACGAACAAAGTACGTTTACAATAGAATTATAAATTCCTAAGGATCCTAAAAATCGCAAAACTTTAAATAAAGTGGATAGCGTAAATAACGATAAATCCGAAATGACAATTTTAAGGAGCCAAATTGGAAATAAATAGCCAGTGCTGGTAACACTGCCACTTGTGTATCAGCTGATGAAAATCTACACAAATTATTTTCCGCTGCCTTTTCGCAGACGTTTCGCTGTCCATTTGGAGACCACCGGAAAATTTCGTTTCAGAAGGGGTCCGTACCAGTGTTGTTAGCACTCTCTCTTCATTTATCCCACGAAGCTTGCTAATTTTTCCCTTTCCACTGTACTCAAAATCCCTTTTAAATCCCACGACACTTTTTCGCCTCAAAATTCAGTTTTTAGAAGTAAAATTTGTTATACAAGGAAAGAAAATCACGGTTGATTAACTTTTAGTATAAAAATCACAGTTTGTAACATTATTACGATTATTTTTTGGTACTAGAAAATTTTGATAAGAGACAATTTATATAAGCAGTTTTTTATGCACATTCAGTGTGTTAATAATCATCGTGAAATGTAGGAGTTTTCATGAAATTTCAGCAAAAATTTATAGTTTTAATGTTTTTTGTTAGATTCTTCAAAATCCCACGATTTGGTGCTTTTTCCCTTTATCCCACGAAAGGCTTTTCGGACATCGAAATTCCCACGAAAAGGGATAAATCCCACGATATAACAACACTGGTCCGTACTACCCTTATGCATTGAATCGGCTAATATGGCTACTGTCATTCGCCGACTAAGTAGTTGATGTGTTTACAACCAAAACAAAAACCAACACGATCAGCAAATGTCAAAAGCCGATTATGCCAAATACTTGAAATTGCAATTTATTTATTTTTTTGTGTTGTGGTACCCTTGAATTTTGTAGCAAATTAAGAAATAGAAGCCGTAATTATTTTATTATTATTATGATCCGGTTCAGATCACGAAAATAAAATAATATGGATCATTAGGCCTGTTAAATAATAGCGGTTTAAAAGCGAAAACTCAGGAGAACAAACTGAAGTTAATTACAAAAAACTCGGCCAAAACAGTCGCAATTGCAATAATGTTTCTTGTATTATTTTGTGATAAAAGAAATGTGTTTCCCAATAATTTGTTTTGAAAATAATTTAAATTTATGCAGCCTGCTAATTTCCATTTTTCAGTATTCCAAGATTTTCTGGAGATTTGTATTGTATGATAAAAGAAAACAACTCTCACATATCTATAGGGAAACTTGTGAAACAATAATTATTTACAATTGGACAAGTGCGAAATATTTCATACAATTTTTTTTTTGTTAAATAAATGTTTATGATATGGAAAATTTACTTAAATGTTCATGAAATATTTCGCTGGTCCGGGCATATCTACCCTTTTAGAATGAAAAAGCAACATCTCGAAAAACGGACGGGAAATTTATTTGTAGGTATGTGAAAAAAAATGGGCATTAGTCACGTTAATTCATTTTCAGCAAGTCCATTCCACTGTTGCAAAAAGGCTTACTATTGTACTGATTTCTGTACTATTTGACTTTTCCGAGTACGCAAGTACCACTTCTCAATTTTGAGTACTATTTGTACTATTTTGAATTTTTGAAATAAATCGAACATTCACTTCAAAAATTAAATCCAAGTCTATAATATTCAGTCATTAAACCCAAACATAAACTATTTTTTTTTTTTTTGTTATGGTATTTAAAAAAACATGTACTATTTTATACGTTTCAGCACTATTTCTTTTCAGTTTTTAGTACAATTGAGAAAAGTCGATTTGCATCACTGGTCCACTCTCTGAAAGTCTCATGTTTGACTAGTCCTTCGTAGGTACTGTTACAGTAAGTAAACGCGACCCACCGTGCCCGAGTCCCAGTCGCTTTTACTCACATCTTTTGCTAATATCTTCAAAGATAATATTCCATTTGCAGCGGAAATCCTCTAATGACATAATCCTTTAAGTATGTACAAAAACCGAAATTAAATCGCCTCCCCAGCAACTAGACTGTAATGCCTTCCAATTTGTGTTCCCTACATCCTCCAAATATATTCCCATAGCACTACAATTTTAAAATATTGTGCTAATCCTCCTTAAAGGATAATTGTGCGGAAATGCCCATCGTCGGTTTGTTTCTTTACCTATCGGTTTCGGAATATGCCTACCGCCAGATACAACACATCTCCGATTGTTGTACCCACACAAGAATGAACGGAAACACAACCAACATCAAACCGATTAAACGGAATAATTTCCTCTTCTTTGTTCCCCAATCACAGGACATGTCATGACTTCACAAAAAGGAAAAATTCACACAAACCGCATTGGAAAGGACGAAGCGAAGTGAATGAAATCAGTGGTATCCTCGGGATGCAGAGCAGGCTTGTCGTCGGCGTTACTCTACAGCAACAGGTAGACAAACTAGGATATACGAGGATACATTCCGTGAAAACACATGCACTGCACACTGCAGTCGAAATCAGCGGTATGCTTATTACTTGTGTTGACAGTAGCCACCTGCTGGTTTACAATGAATTCGTGCGGAAGCAATGCGCCAGCTACGGCGAAATGTGTCAGGGAATCCCCTGCGTATGGTCTGTCTGGCTAAACATCGGGGAACCCAGCGTTAATTTCGAACAAACCTCATGCATCTTCTTCTTTTTTAGGGATTTTACAACACTACCATCTGTCATAATAATTGCTGTAAACCGATTTTTACACCTTCATAAAAACGTTCGACATAAATCGCTGGATTATATAGAATAGAGTGACTTCCTTCGCGCCTATAGCTAGATCAACCAACCAACCCAATGCGAACGTGTGTATGTAATTGTTGGAAGTAATAATACGCTTCCGTATTAAAGTAATCGCATTCGGTACACGAAACAGGGGAAACTACTTCCGATCGTTCGACGGATCATTGAACGTCAAACAGCAACAAACAATGAGTTCCACGGAACAGTAGTAGTAAACTACCGGAAATTAAATTAGAGAAGCTCGTGGGATAAATCAAAATGTCTTAATTTAGTGCGGTTCAAGAAAATGTGGACTGTGGAGTTATCGCGCAGAATATGCAATTGGAATTAAGTATCTTTTGATTGGAGGAGGCAGTGAAGTTTAGCTTAGCTGATATCAGGTGGAAAATTAGCCGCCAATTAGTTGCACAGCTGTTCTGGGGAAATGATTGTGAGACGTCAAGATATTATTCTCTTAACTGAAACAATTGTCATACATCTGTCTATTTAAAAACATTGCTATAGAATTGGACTATTATGTCGTTTTCCATTGGGACCAAAAATCAATCTTTTTTTTGATCTAATCAATCACTAATCACTTTTAACGTTCCATTGGGTAGAAATATCAATCTTTTTTTTTTCGATGCGGATCACTTTTTGCAGATCTCGATATTTTTTTCAGATTAACACATACCTGCTGTTTTGTGTCAGTTTAAGAAGAAAACAAATGCGCAAGGTTTCTCGAAAACCAAAATAACAAAATCCACAAATAGTCCATGGCTGTATAATTTTGAGGGAATTATTATCAGGTCGATATCCATTTGGGATTTTGCCAAAAACGAATGCCATTTGAACAGCTGATATTGTTGTCAATTAACGCACTAATCCATTTACAAAAGCAGATCAATTTCGTTGCGCGTTCCATGAGCACCGTAAAATCTGACATCTGAAAAAGATTTCTGGTGGTCCCAATGGAAAACGACATTACAATCTATACCGTGCACGAAATAGAAGCTACCAATAGAAAGAGACATGATTTTCTGCAGCCAATGGTAATAACGGCGTAAAAATGGAATCAACCCCGTAAAGTGTCATGGACGTGCTTCGCAAAATGTTAGACATTAAAATACTGATGGCGTTCAATATTTTTGCGACCTATGAACCCATTGTTGATTTAAAATATTTTAAAGTATCTATAATATAAAACGTTTGCCTTTAGTTTCGGTTATTCATTTAGCTACGATTACATTTATGCAACTTTTCATGTCAAATTTTGACATGGCGACGTTATTATGACGGGAACATTTGTCCTACATTTGTCACTACGTGTGATCGCCTTTGAAGCATTAGGTCATGCGGGCTGTTGCGATATTCGAGTTACTATAAAATAGGCGAATTTTCGTGACATCAGCATTTGAGAGGATTTTTTATTTTTGTGATGAACGGAAGGGACGCACAATTTTATGCATTCTCAAGCCAATTATACTCTCAAATATTTTTTGTCAGACAGTCGCGTGTATGGAAATACTATATATAAGGCAGCTGACCAAAACTGTTGTCACATGTTTTTGCATATATTTAATGGGTTGCCGTTCCGCACCATCAGTCGAGTATTTGATATTTAGTAGGGTCATCTTATGTCATAATATATCATAAGGCCTTCAATTGCTTGGCTGCGACTATGGCCGCTTTGCTTAAATTGGACCAATCTTGTTCGTTACTATCAAAATGACGTATGTACACACAAAAAGCTGCCATGTTCTATAATAAATAATACGCTGCGATTCGCTAAAGAATAATAATGCTAGTATTAATTTATTTTCATCAAATAAAATTAATTGAGAGTAGGTATGTATTTAAAATTAATATTATCCCATCAATTAAGTGTGGAAAATGAATTTAAGTTGTGAGTTGTGACATTTGTTCGGTCAGCTGTTCTGGTGAATATTGCAAAAGGTGTGTTTGTTTCAACAACCCAACGATTGGAGTCGTTTTCGTGGTGTTTTTGTGAAAAACGACATCAAACGACTCGTTTTGAGAACTGAAAAGTATGGGAAATCTTCTGTTTTCGAGAGTTTTCAAGAAAACTCGGTTTTCGGCTCGGTGTGAATATGGTATTATAATAAATTTTTGTTTGCATCGTATTCATATTGTACGATGTTAAGAGAGAGATGGATGGTTTATTATTCAAATAACATATTCGGGATCTATATTCAGTAAGTATTAGGAGAACGAACCGACCAATGGTTTGCTGCAGAGACAGTACTGAGACCCCCAAGGCCCAACTCACAATCTCTTCCCGCTGGCCCTTTTTTCAAATTCGCCATTTTGTTTTTCTATCGGTGTTCTGTCAACTTGGAATCCGTGTGACATGTAAAAACATACAAAAAATATAAAACCAATGCTGGCAACCGCTACCAATGGGGGAATGTGATAGAGTTCGGGAATACCACATTTTAACATAACTGAATGCTATTGGTTATTTAACATATATTTCTAAAAGGCGATTAATATAACTTGTTTGGTTCATAAAAATATCTAAATGTTTTGTTTTGTATACTAGAAACATATTAGGACAAACATGGTTGTGTATTATCCGCTTTCGAATATCATTAACTTCGATTTCATGCGTGTACATTTTTCTTAAATAACTGATAAAAGTTTGCTCAAAATGTTTTAATTTTCTTAAAACCAATCTACAGTGTAAATTTTTCATACATATCTTAAGCAAAAGTACACTTATTCCTCAAAAAAGGAATTTACACACGTAACGGAATATTAAAAATTTAACGGATAAAATTCTATGAACGCAACTTTTCCCACAGCGGAAGTGTTCATATTTTTTGAGTTTGTGTTGAAGTTTCGTGACATTTTTCATTACGAATTTCTATGTATCAATACTAGCGCACAAAAACGAGGACACTCCGTAAAAATATAGCTTGTAGGCAAAGTAACGGGAAATCGGAAATTGGTGGTCTCACGGTCTCAGTATTGTCTCTGGTTTGCTGGTTGTGAAACTTGCTCTAGAGTTTGCAATAGACGCTGTATATGCAAAGGTTATGGCACCGATTGTGATTGTTGGTTATCGACTTAAAATCTGCTTTTAAGACAGTCGATCGTTGATTTTTGATTTTGGTTTTGCCATCAATTATTGACGTTTGCATTTTTTTAATCGACTGGCTATTTGCGAGCCACTAATATCTATGCACAAATGATGCAAATTCATGCGCTTTTAAACACATCAAACGTATGTAACGGTCAAAGGTGTGCGAAAAGGCTCGATATCTTCAAGATTACGTTAATTTTTTTTTAATTTTTTTAAAGAAAGCTCAGAATTTCTTCTTCGGTCACTAAAGCCCTAAAGTGCCTCACTTAATGTTTTTTTTTTCAGATCGCCGTAGTAGTAATTGATTGTGTAGTGATAATGCAAACATGGATAACAAAAAGTTTGAGATCCAGTTGTCAACTTCATAATATTCTCCATCTAAAGCAAATAACATGCGCTGTGTAAGCATTTGTCTCCACATACTATATAATAGCACATCAAGCGTGCTACAAAAATCGACATATGCGAGCTGAACAAATATAAAAGCCACTTCCGTTTGCCACCATACAACGGGTTGGGTGCAAAACTTAAATACCCTTATGTTTACTCACTTCCCTCTTTCTTTCAATAATAATAATTTACACACAGCCATGGAAAGAGGAAGTCAGTCAACTTGCACAAAGGAGTCAATGGTAGGCAATTCCATTCATTTGGGATCGGGATATACTCGTATGTACGAGTACGAGTGCGACTCACATCCGCACCGCAGTTTCAGCAGGTCTCAGCCTTCTAGGGCAAGAGCAAATATTTGAACCAACCCTCTGTTACATTGTGTTCGTCCCTGTACAATGGGAAATTTTCTCCCATTTCCTATCCTTTTACAACGGAAAACTGCGTGCAGACTGCAGATCAATCGAACATCATGCGCACCACATGACCGTAATTCCATGACAAAAGTGAATGGAATCCCTGAAATGGAAATGCACACAGCGAGTGAGAAAAAATCGATGTCAAGCAATAGCTCAAAAGTACGTGATTCCTTCACTGGGATTAGGAAATTATAGAAAGGATTTCATTTCCTCCCGGATTTTATTTTGCAGGCCAGCTATTTGGGTATTAGTTCTGAGCGAGCATCATAGAGAAACAAGGAAACTCAATTTAAACATTCACAGCGTGATTGCAATTAAATTCTTGTTCGAAAAGGATCAAGTTGGTTTACGATGTGTGACTTCGAATTTTGCTTTGTGTATGCCGACGACAATGTTTGACACAATGAAGAGGATGGACGTCCGGGATGGGCGAGAGAATATATTATTGTTTTCCTTTGTGTATTTTTTTTTTTTATGTATATTGTATATGCGGATTCGCAGGATTATTGTGTTGTTGTTTGTTTGTTTTGGAATTCCATAGTTCGTAATCGCTTTCTGTGGTCATTACACAGTCGATTTGTAAATGAATGCGTGGAATATTCTGCAAATACTGTTCATTTCCGGTAGTTTTCAT
Source organism: Cheilosia urbana (assembly GCA_946477585.1). Taxonomy (NCBI): domain Eukaryota; kingdom Metazoa; phylum Arthropoda; class Insecta; order Diptera; family Syrphidae; genus Cheilosia; species Cheilosia urbana. Next base: position 28,334,804 of record OX297856.1, read on the forward strand.
TTGCAGAAAGCACATTTCTCGATTGTCATATAGAGGCTAGAAGTCTCCTGTTTGATCCTATGTGTACAGAAAATCGACATTTGGTTTGCTATTAACTTAGGGGACCTAGATCAAAATTGCATTAGGAGTTCTTTTTTAGGTCTGCAGGGAGGAAAACGGACTATATGAAACAAAAACACCAGTGATATTCACTTAACGATGGTTTATTAGAAACTGAAGCTCTACAGCAATCGAAAGCTGTATTTAATGTCAAATGCAATATACGGGATACTATATACCAGGGGGAGGAGGAGGAGTCCTTTAGACTAGTAGACATCGGGTTCTATTTACATTCCACCATACTAGTAACAAATTTTTGTCTCGACTTTAAATTTACGGAAGCTCACAATTGCAAAATTCGTATGAAAAATATTGCCACTGCGAACTACCAAAATTTAAAGTCGAAATTAAAAATGTTTATTGGTAATACCATGTTCCCACCAACGTGATTTAGCTAAATCCACTTGATTTAGCTAAATCATCTCATAAATTACGTGATTTACCATACATTTTCGTGATTACTAATTACGTGATTTAGACGTGTTTAAATTTTAATTACGTATCGGTCCACACAAAATAAAATCGAACATACCTTTATTATGTTCAGCACTTCATTCAGCAAACGAAAAGTCAGTGATGGGACTTGAGGAAAATGAAACGGTGGTAGAAAAGTGGTAGAAAAAAAATTGTCCATGATAAATAATTCAGTAAATAATGAAGTAATGGCGCAGTAAATGGTGTATACTGGACTGGAAGTTTTTACTGATGCAATTCTTCGAAAAAAATACCGGTAGCTGAGTGTGTATGGGTAAAAGTAAGTAGTAGCAGTAGGTATAGTAGGTACAATTTTCAATTAAATGAAGGAAAATAAATATTATTAGCGAATAGCTTTGTTAAAAGGTGATAGATTTCGAGTTCTGGTAGAATTTCCGAAAGTGTAAAAAGTGATTGAAATACCACTTAAGTGTTAGAAGTCCCATCACTGGTATGGCAAAGTTGGCGTAAATGCCACATTTAATCACTTAAAGTTCGGTGGGGACGCGTTTCGTGATTTATAAATCACTTCGGCTAAATCACGTTGGTGGGAACATGGTATAATTTAGCCGAAGTGATTTATAAATCACGAAACGCGTCCCCACCGAACTTTAAGTGATTAAATGTGGCATTTACGCCAACTTTGCCATACCAGTGATGGGACTTCTAACACTTAAGTGGTATTTCAATCACTTTTTACACTTTCGGAAATTCTACCAGAACTCGAAATCTATCACCTTTTAACAAAGCTATTCGCTAATAATATTTATTTTCCTTCATTTAATTGAAAATTGTACCTACTATACCTACTGCTACTACTTACTTTTACCCATACACACTCAGCTACCGGTATTTTTTTCGAAGAATTGCATCAGTAAAAACTTCCAGTCCAGTATACACCATTTACTGCGCCATTACTTCATTATTTACTGAATTATTTATCATGGACATTTTTTTTTTCTACCACCGATTCACTTTCCTCAAGTCCCATCACTGACTTTTCGTTTGCTGAATGAAGTGCTGAACATAATAAAGGTATGTTCGATTTTATTTTGTGTGGACAGATACGTAATTAAAATTTAAACACGTCTAAATCACGTAATTAGTAATCACGAAAATGTATGGTAAATCACGTAATTTATGAGATGATTTAGCTAAATCAAGTGGATTTAGCTAAATCACGTTGGTGGGAACATGGTATAAGGCTCATTGTAGAGTAACAGTGTGTCACAAAAATATATGACTGTTCTTTCAAAAATTACCTACAAAAGAGCAGCTAAGAAACAACAGAACTCTGGGCCAGATTCTGTAAGGCGAAACGTTCAAACGTGTGCAAGAAGAAATTTGCTTTTTAATTATAGGGCAAACCATTCGCGTGCACGAAAACGTTTGATCGTTTCGCCTTACAGAATCTGACCCCTGATTTTGTGTTTAATAAAGAGATCAAATAACTCCTGAACATGCTTGGTTCAGAGCATGCTCGAAGGTCGGGCTGTGTTCAGGGTTCGAAAAAAGAAAAACGCCTATTGGCCTCTTACTAGATTGAGGACGTTCCGACTCCTAGGTTAGTAATGTGGTATTCGATTGGGCTCCTTCAGATTCGCTCTCAGATTTCAGATTTCGGGTGTCTAAACGAGCATAAAACGTCACTTTCTCTTTTTTGTGTTGACATTCGTGCGATTCGAATATGTGTAGCTTTCAACTCTCTTCCAAGCGTTTTCGATTCACTGCTTACATTTTTTATTTAAAACATTCGAAATATGCGTCCCGATTGTTTTCTAAATATTTATACCTACATAAATAATTGCCTTTCATTGCTCTAGAAAAAAATTACGAAAACCTAAACAAACTCCACCAGTTGTCAAAATCAAACTTAAACGCACTTCTTTTATTGGTAAATGTGAAGCAAATCTGAGAAAAAATGCAGATTCGCAAAGAGCACTGAAATCTGAAAAAGATTGCTTTTTTGTACCAAACGAATACCACATAAGAATGACAGCTGACTGACTAAATGTATTTTAGTTTTTACTGGCCCAGAGTGGTCACGTGAACAGTTTTTGCTGCTGACGTCTATGGAGTACATAGAGATAATGCCACAAGAACGACCTGAATCAAAACAACGGCAAAAAAAAAAAAAAACAATTTTGTTGTGATTGTGACAGAAGATTTTGAATGCGCTTTGCTCTTTTAAAGGTGCGTGTTTGCTGCAACTTCAATTTCAAGTCAGTGGGTTGCGAACTTTTTTTTTAATCGGAAACTTGTGAGCAGCTTTTGAAAACTGAAAAATGACAGGAAAAATGTACCTAGTTTTCGATAAAAGTTTTGGTTTTGTTCCGGAGACCGGGAACTGTCATTAAAAAATAATATACGTCAATTGGCTTACAGTTGGCTGTGCCTAGTAAATACCCCATAAATCAATCACATGCGAAACAAAAAAGCTTTTTCTGAAATTGATCGCATAATAATGGTTGAAACTTATCAAATTTGTGCCTATTATAACAGTCCACCCCAACCTTACAAAACGTCTGTCTTTATTTCAATTAAAATGAATTATATTTCCATCCTCCATTTATTTCTAAATTTAGATAATTTCCCCCGCTTTTTACTCAGTTTTATCAATGAAAAATAACGAAATTCGTTTGACGCGAAAACTCATGAATGGAGCCGCACGTTGATGCGGCTAATATCACAAATCACACCTATACAGAACGAAGAGTTTCTTTTTCTCATCCTCGTCGGTGTCTGACGGCTTTAAAAGCCGGCAGAATCATTTTATTTCCACAAGATGTGGTACATCGCAACATTGCCTATGTAATAGATCACGCGTCATTCGCTGGAAACGAAATGCGCATGCCCGTCATTAAGCGCATAGGTCCCTGTACCCTGTTCATTCATTAAAAAAGTGGAAGAAAAAGGACGATTCCCTATTTTCAGTCACAAGGAGATATGCGCTCAGCGAAATATTGCCACGTCAAAGGTCGAGATGTTTTGTTTTCTCTTTTTTCAATTGTTTGTTCGGATAAGTAGTGTGGGATGTATGTTGCAATGACGTCACACGGGAGACTGGTAGCTCCGGAAACGCGCAAAATCTTCCACTGATACCACTGATACAATACCTTTAATTTTGTTTGTACTGCTCCTGTTCCTGTTAGATAATTCATTCAGGAAAGAAATCAATGAAAAGTATATGCGTATGTATAAGTTAATGTGGGGTAGGTATACGGTTTACCGTACTCCCACTCCAAGTCAATGTTTTCGCATATGCGATTACCACTCCCTGTCATGCGATAAAGTAGGAAATAAATGGTATATATTATAGGTAATTAACGCAAACGGAAGCAGAAGCAGAACTACGGCAAATAATACTATTCATTACAGGCAGTGCTGCCATTTTAAAATGTAAAAACAAGTCAGATTTCCTGATGATGAGAGTGAGCGGTTACATAAAAAAAAAATTGAAAGGGAGAGTCGAAAAGGTGTTTTAACTCCAAACTTCAGTAAGCTTGTATTTACATTCATAGTTCAGTTTAGGTTTTTTTTTATGCATTAAGCTTGCTTGCTTGAAGATGACGTAGATTTATGTGGTTTTCCATTGGGACAAAAAACCAATCTTTTTTTTGATCTAAATCACTTTTTGCGTTCCATTGGGACGAAAAATCAATCTTTTTTTCGATTCGGATCACTTTTCACAGATCTCGATATTTTTTCAGATTTACGCATACCAATATACTTTGTACAGCTGTTTAACGTCAGTTTAAGAAGTTTCATTTCGAGGCAAATGCGCAAAGTTTCGTGAAAACCAAAATAACAAAATACATAAATAGCTATGGATACGATTTCGGAGGAATTATTATCTTCATTATCTCCCTCGTCATCTAAAGACTACAAACCACCAATAATACTTCATTTGTATATACAAGAAGGATTTGTGATTTAGCCAAAAAAGAATGCCATTTGAACAGCTGATATTGTTGTCAATTAACGCACTAATCCATTTACAAAAGCAGATCAATCTCGTTGCGCGTTCCATGAACACAGTAAAATCTGAGATCTGAAAAAGATTTCTGGTGGTCCCAATGGAAAACCACATAACTAAGCAAATACAGATCTTAAAATAAACTGTATAGCTGTCATCCAGTAATGTTATTTTTACTTCCCGCAATCATTGAAGACTACTTCATTTGACAACGATTTCATTTTTTTGTTCATTTAAAGTGCAAAATATAATAGTCCAGCTGATTTCAGTAGTTGAAAGACCGACGAGAAGGTACGAGTATATTTTTCTGTTATTAAGGAATGAAGGCTGACATAAAGCATTTTTTATTATGCCCACATAATCTATATAGATCATTGATTTCCATGGTTTAAAACAATAATATATCGAGAAAAAACGGATATAGTGACATTAGACATTTATGCATAACTACCTTTGATGTGCGCAATAGAATACGACATTTTCCATCACTTAAGCCCGTATGACAAATGACACTACATTAAACATGGTAAAAAGTCAGATGCGATTAAAAGAGACTAAAAGTTTATTACGCAAGAGGTAGCAATTGTTTGCAAAGCAGCCACATATTTTCAAACAAATTTATTTTCAAATAATCTTGAAATCTTAAAAACCAGCTGCCAGCAGCTGAAAAATCTAAATTGAATACCGTAGAACGTGGTATATTCAGTGATACCACTTTCTACGAATTTAAAAATTCCTCTACGACGGATTCTGTAACAGTTCTTTCGAGGTTCGTAGCAAAATTCCGAATACGACGGATTCTGTGATAGACCCGTACATTATTTGTTATGCATTTTTTTTGTGACATTTCTACATTAATAATGTTGGTGTGTACGCACTCACTCCAATCGGGAATTTTCGCTATAATTTTTCGTACTGCTCTTGTTTCATTTTAAAAGTAAAAAAAAAATATACCCCCCTATTAACAAAAAAATGTACACAAGTTAGTTAGCTAGCAAACGTCAGATAGCATACACAAATTTGACATAACCGCTGGGTAACAAGTTGATAACTTTAACACAGTGTTTATTAATACGGGGGCTAGTGTCATATGGACTTTAGCTTAGCAAAAACGGTATTCCAACTAAAGACGCCACGAATAGTGATTTTTCATAATCGCCGAATATTCGTCGGCCGAGTTCGGCAAAAAAAGTGTAACGGCTTACGTGCCATGAAAAGTTGCGACCTGTCTCCATTGCTGTGCTAAAGAGCAGGTAGCTTGGCAAATGCCGATAAAGTTGTTTTCGTTCGCGACAATGTACTTATCGTTACTTTTAAGTAGTAAAACAAATAATGTTTAAGAATTGATATTCGTGACACTATCTAATTCAAACCCATCATCGCTAATTGATATTATTTTTTTGAGCTTAGGTAGATTTAAGTACCTTTAATAAAACAAATAATAAAGAATCCAAGTTTTATAAAGTTTCTCTCACATTAAAAAGACAAAACAAATTAAATATAGATAGATTTGAGGCCGAAAGGCAATCATTTTAAGGATATTGTTAAGTTTAAAGTGCTCGCTAAGAGCCAGTAAGCTAGAATAAGATCTTTGCTAGTTTTAAATTAGATTTAATAGTTTTTCCCTAGAGTAAGTTTAATTAAAGATACGAATGAAAATTAATTTAAAATGAAAAAAACCAAATGAAAGGTACAAACAACAAATCAACCTCACTTCCTCCAAATCAGACTGAATTTTCAAGCTTTTGCTGTTTTTTTTTCTCAATTTTGAGAAAATATCGGTAAATTCAGCCGTTAGGGCCCGATTTCGTGGCCAAATTACTTGTTTCTTAGTTTTTTTTTTGGATGATGTCGACTGCCCAACAAAGACTAAAAAAAAAAAAAAAAAAAAATTGGCAGCCTTTGGGTGGGTGTCATCCTCATCATTCATTAAATTTCATTACATTTAGAGGTAGAGCGCCTAGAAGCGGCCACGTCATTTAAAATATTCTTAAAAAAAGAACAATTCATTCCCTAGAAATAGTCCAGGAAATATATGTACAACATTTTTCTGGCGCCCATTGATATGCAACGTTATTTTCAGCGCGCACAAACGTCATACAAAGCTCAAGATTATTCCCATTCAAATTTGGAACGCTCTCATTCATGTTCGGCCTCGCCGTTCCCACGCACATTCCACAATACATGCATCCAGACTCCATTCTGAAGCTGAAACACAAATGAACCAAAAATAGATAAAAAAAAACAATTCTTTTATCAAATTATCAATTGAAAGTGGAACTCCCCGCACAATGACGTCAAAGCAAAAAAATTCATTCCGCAGTAGAACCCCTTTTCGCTGACAGTTCATCCAATCCACACACTTGCAGCATCGAACACCTCTTTGACAGCTTTTCGCTCAGAGTGAGCAGCTCAACCACTTGCCGGAGCACATCATTCGCTTCGCCCACACCGCCTTTGCTTGCCGTAGAAAGAAAAGGAGAACGATAAACGAAATGAACAACTTGAATTTTTCTTATTCATGTTCACGTAGTCGTTGATTGTGGTTGACTTGACGTCGTTATCGTTAGTGCACAGCGGTGAACACTCCTTCCTCGCGTAGTGGTTTTTAGGTTTTTTTTTTACTTCTCGTGTGTGCTTTATCTCTTCGGTCTTCGCTCACTCGCTCACTTCGCTCGAATACAGATTTGACAAGAAACCGAGAAGTGACGAAAAAATTTTTTTTTAATTCCAATCAGATAATTTCGAAATTTCCTCCTGTTTTTTGTGATTAGTTGATTATCGCTGCCCTCACAATCAAAATTCGGAAGCAACGAGTTGACCAATTTGTAGTAAAATGGAAAACGAGAAAACCACAAAAATTCCAGCAGATCATCGTCAGCAGAGCCCTCAAGTGTTTTCCAGAATTGATTATTCAAGCAAATAAATTCGCGAAGGGCAGGTGCAAAGAACGCGACGAAAAAACGTTAAGACGAAGTGAAAATTAAAGTTTTTCAATTGCTGCCTCCAACGAAAACCGAGAATTGTTCAGAAATTAATCTGTTCGTCAGTGATTTTGTCTGTGTCCCTCTGCTGAATTATGCACCAGAAACAAGCGAATCTGGAAGATAAAAAAACTATATAAACAAAATAGCGAAAAACGACGACGAAAAAGAAAAGTTTAGAACTTCAACGAAAAACGCAAAAAAGGAGGCGGAGAGGAGGTGGCATACTCCCATCCTCACAAGTCACACAACTCACCTTGGCTCTGTGTTAAAATTTTCTTGTTTTGTTTTTTATTTTTTTTTTTTAATTTTTTTTTTTTGTGTTTCGTATGATGGTGTGTTTCTAATTGGAAAGTGAAAAGAGAAAATTCTCCTATCTCCTCTTGCCTGTCTAGCGAGAGTCGTTGACAGATCATTAAAAAAAATTAATTTCAAAAAAATTCGCCTATGTAAAAAAAAAAAAATGTTTGAATAATTTTACGTGGAAAACCCAAAACGGTGTGCGTGCGCGTGAGAGAGAGCAAAAATACCAAAAAAGGAGGCATAAACGTAAAAGTTATTTATTCAGTGTTGTTTTTTTCGCGGTTACTTGTTCGTCTTCGTATGCTTTGTCGTATTCTCGATGGTCATCACGAAATAAAAAATAAATAAAAAGCACAAGGTCTCCCTTCTAACCTCCTACTTGGCGGCGTTTTTATCCTCCTGTCTGGCTGTGTAATAAAACAAAAAACGGGAATCGACTTCAAAAATATAAAAAGAAACAACAAAAATCCTTTCCCCCTTCTCCCACTTAAGTCTGTCGTCATCGTCAGTTGAGTGTTCGCCAATGCAGTTTGCCGAAGGAGTGGGAGAATATTGTTTGTATCCTTTACAAATACCTCGAGAGCAAAAGCGCACCTACCAGCTAACACCACGAGTGAGAGATTCTGGTAGAACAGCATCATCCCAGAACAACCAGTCGAAGTCGACCAACAGCGTCATTCCATAGAGACAGAGGCGAATTCGTAAAACAGATCGACACCAACATGGCTATGAACTACAAGGTTCCGTCGACGTCAAAAATCTCCGTGGACAAACTGCTGAGGGTTGGCTACTACGAGCTGGAGAAGACAATTGGCAAAGGCAACTTTGCTGTAGTGAAATTAGCTTCGAATATTGTTACCAAGACGAAGGTGAGTTTTATTGTTTTTTTTTTTTTTTTATTTCCTTTCTGACTCCTTTTAACTGGTGAGCATATCATTATTACGTCCCCTCCATCCCACAGATTGTGATGCGCTATGCTGACCTTAATGTTGCTAGCCGGCAGTTGAGCATTGATGGACGGCAGTGGTTTGTCCTTCAAATTGTGGCATCCATGTGGTACAGTGGATCAGAGTAGTGGGCGTAGAGAATGATAATGTTATTGACGGCTTTACTGTCTTAAAATGCAGAGGTGGATGTTGCTTACTGGCTTACAAGTCTTCGCCTTATCAACACTAGAGTTGTCAGGTAGTACCGGTTAAAGTCGGATTCACAATCTTTTGGTTTGTTGATAACTGAAAAACGTCACCGCCTAAAAAGGGTAGAAAAAATAAGTTTTAGATCGAAATTGCAGAGATTGCATCAGCATTTATTAGCTGAGGCGGTAACAGTTTGAGGTAGACCTAGGCCTTTACCAACAGGACTTTCCAAATGATCCAATTGAACGCTTCAAGTTAGACAAGGTGAGTCAGTCGAGATCTTTCACTACTGCGTTGATACCTTCCCCGTGTTACAATCGCAGACTTTGTGCATTAATGTCAATTCACTATGGGTACATGTCCTAGTTATCCTTGTATATAATATGTATGAGGTCGATGCACAGGTCTAAAGCTAAGATAAGCCGGCGTCACTATGTCATAAACACTTGTCCTAAATGTGTCACTACTCACTACGTGTGATCGCCTGTCTTGTCTAGCGTCGCAGCGTACTCTCACGAGAGAGTGGCAATAGAAAGGGCCAATATTTGTGACGTTAGCATGTCAAAATTTGCCTCGTAAAATGACACTTGTATCTTGTAATCATAGCTTTACAGTTCGTCTTTCAATCTACTCCTTCAAACAGTTGAAGAGCCTAGTGATAAGTTAGTTTTTGTAATTTAAAGTGTGTCCTCTATGTAATAGTTTTTGTTTGTTTGCTAAAACAAATAAAGAAAGACTCGTTGTTTAAGTCGCCGTTTCGAAGCCTTCTCCGGAGTGGTGAAGGCAGCTGTAGTTGAAGTCGTAGCCGGTCTTTCGTGTCGTATGGCATGGTAGAATTTAACTCTATTTAAGACGGAGGAAAAAATCTCGCCTTAAGTACCTATATACACCTCATTAAATTGCAGCTATTTACGAAACACCTCGCTGCCTGGAGAGGCTTGATAAACATCAATGCGATAGAAGTCAGTACATATAGATATCGAGTTGCCCAACTGCGATAAGAGCTGCTATTTGGCATCAAAGTACAATATTGTATCCAAGCGGCTGGCGGCTGGAATATTTTATGCCTTTTGTTTCCAAAGTTACACGTTAGGTTCCCGTGGTTAACAAAATACATATAGGTATGTACTTGTATATTATAAAAAAAAAACACCACAGCTATTATCCTTACTCATCATCAGATAAATTTGGACGTCAACGCAATATTCCAATTTTTTGTTAAATAACGTTTCGGTTTTTTGTTGTTATTTGTGTGAAATTAAGGATGCGTCATTATAGCTTCTGGAATCCGGTATACAGAAGGGGTATTGACCGTCGGTCATTGGAATTACTTAATAAAGGATGAGTTGTGTTTCGCTTATTAGTTGCACGATAATTTCTTTAAATTACAGGGCACTCATTCCGTATGTCGATTATCGCCAGACGATAGCGTTTCGACGATAGTTTTAATTCACGTAACTTTAATAATCGTTTATCGTCCAGACGATATCGTTTTGACGGTTGAACATTTGCTTCACGTAAGTCAATAATCGTCGAAACGCTATCGCCCAGACGATACAATTTGAGCGATACCTAATGAGGTGTCGTTTTGCATTGATTTGTGTGTTTTGCAATCAGCTTAAGATTTTTTTATCGAATTTCAAGAAGAATAATTGGCTTTAGATATTTTTCAAATACATACTACCAAATATATAAATACCTACATATAGTTTAAACTTATTTTGTATGAAGCTCATGCAAAAGCAAGAAATATTGTAGAAAGTTGTATTGGTGTTTACTGTTTCAAAAGGTACAAAACGTAAATCATTAACTTCATATGGTATTAAATTACTTGTTGTCATAATCCTCAGGTTGATGTTGAGTTGTACTTGAAAAAATAAAAAGAATAGCTACGAACCTAGAAAAATTGCGATTTTTGCAAATGTTTGTTCTGCCCTCCATAACAGGAATCGAGCAATACGAAGATTTGGCAAGTGCAATTTTAAACGACTCGCAAGCCCTAAGTGGGAATAACCGGTTGAGACAGTTGGCTTCAAAAATGAGGGATGAAATAAAAAACTCGCTTCAACTTCAATTATTTTATTGATGTTATATTTTGCTTGGTAGCTGTTTGGCTTATTACCCTTGGCCAAGACCGGATGGTCATTCATGAAAGCAATTAAAATTGTCATATGCATTGCTGAAATACATTTCTTCGGTATTATTTGTTAATTTTAATAAACTAAGGTATAATTTAATACACTTTGCAGTTTTCAAATTTTCCGGCATCAAACACAAAATGATTGAAAAAAAAAGTCATTTCTGACATTTTAAACGACATCAGGGGCCTATAACACAATACAACAATTGCTTGTTAAACAAGTGAAATTCAACAACTGTTGAAAACAACTAACCACTCTGGTTAATACGTGTTACACAAATTTTCAACAGTCGTTGAATTTCGCTTGTTTAACAAGCACTTGTTGTATTGTGTTATAGGCCCCTGATTGGAATTTTCACTATAGTTTGAAAGTCTCTGAAGGAAACTCAGTGCTTTCAATGCTCTCTCTCGTTGTATACAAAAAAACGATAGACGAGACGATAGTGATAGAGTTACGGAAAGCAAATTGATGACGAGATCGTTGACTACTATCGCGCAAACGATTATCGTTCTCAGAGTTACGGAATGAGTGCCCAGGCAGTGAAAATATATCCAGTTTACAAGATTGCTTTTGAATTTTACGATGAAAACAATTATGAGAAAACGGTTTAAAAAAAATAACCGGCAAAAGTTTTCTTATTGTTTATTAAATCACAGTTGAACAGCCTTGGTATTATATAACCCAAGCATGGGACGTTCCGGTTGAAAAGGTAGCTGTTGTGATATCTGGGAGTTACCGCAGCAGTGCAGCTAAAAAAAGCTCACGACCATAGGAAAAGTTTGCAACGGACATTTAGCTTCAACATAAATAACTAGAAACCTTTCGAGTGCGCTCGTTGCAGTTTAGGCTGGTCATCCTTGTTGTCGTCGAACAGGAAATGATTTATCCTTAGATCTCCCAATTAGAAACGTTCTTCGCCAGGGCTGCAAGATCAAGTTCACCAGCATCGTGCTTGCAGATTTTTGATCGCCATATAACTCATCGTCGAACTCTTTTTAAGAATATTTCTTGAGAATCCAAGTCTCCGAAGTCAATACACAGACACACTCTTTGCTTCTCTCAGAACAACAAAGTAGTAAAAAATTTGGGGGAAAAAAGTCACCCGGTTCAGCAGTTTGTTGTTCTATTGGTTTGTGCTGACATGTAATTGTAGGTGCGTTCGAGTTTATCTTGTTCGTGGTAGAAATGACAGATTTGTAACCAAAGTAGTTTACACAAAAGTTTTACGACTAGTGTCTTACAGCTGATTGAAACGTTAAACGAAAACTAGTTGTGATCGGTGTTAATGCATTGACTAGTTTTCGACGACAACACTGGTTTTAGTTCGGTGGGAATAGGGTATTAGGTACATGGGTATTCGATCAGGCATGTTATCAAGTTATAATCAAGTCATTACAACATTCTGTTTTGAATTTTTGCCAACTTTACGGGGGTTAGTTTTAGCACAAGTAATAGGGACCAATTATGCTTTCAGATGTTTGTGTAAAAGGAACCTTCCTGAAGAAGATAACACAACACTACTATTTCTTTATGAAGCGAGGCCGGTGGGGGCTATCTTGTTTACCCAAAAAGGCGTTTGAATATCGCGCATTGTAGAGTAGAGTTTAATTATAAAAAGTTGTACAAAAAGAAATATACTGATACAAGACTCAACTATCTGTCATTCGGGGAAACAGCAATCACACCTGCCTCAATCAAATCGAATCAAATATTACTTATCTTGTTTTTATCTCGGATCCATCTACATAGTCGTTAACAAACAAGTAGTCAAGTGTTTTGTTTGGTCAGTCAATGCGGTGAATTAATTTGTTCATTTTGCCGTAGTTCTCTTAGTTACCTAAACTGGTATTAGTTACAAGTTATTTATCTCCTTAATCGCAATTAATATATAGAAATCATACGATTCTTTGTTTCTTCTATCAAAAAGTGACAAATCCGATATGTAGTAACCATGCGACTAGTTTATTTTGACACTTGACACTTGGGACTCTTTTCATTTTATCTGAGAAAACATACGAACATGAGGATGACATTATTATGTTTGTAAAAATTATCTTTCCGTCTAAATGTTGTCTAATAAAACGTGAGGAGCAGGACAATATGATTTATCATGTTAATTTAATGCACCTGCGATATAAAAGAAAATAAGATATGATTTACCTGATGTGTAGTGTAACACCACTTAAAAATATTTGACTGAAACTTGTTAGATAAAATATAAAAAAGCATTTAAAAAAATATCAGAAAAAGAAAAACAGTTCGGTGCATATGACAGGCATGTCTCGCATGGAAAGAGGTAACCTTCAGTCTTCAGCTGAATCTTGAAGGACATGACACATTGAGAAGTATTGTTATTTATTTGCAATCATATATTTTCTGTGTTACTCTCTCTCTGTTTAAGTTTTGTATAATACATTCTGTCAGAAAATTATGTTCGTTGCTCTTAATGTACCCAATGTGATATTCGATTGGGCGCTCTCAGAGCACATTTTATGTTCGTTTTGTAAAAAAAAAAATCTTTTTCAGATTTCAGAGCACTTTTTTGCGAATCTAGATTTTTTCTCGAAATTCCTTCAGATTTACCAATTCAAGTGCATTTGAGTTTGACTACTGGGGAGTATTTTTACGTTTTCGTGAAGTTTTTCTTCTGCAAAAAAAGGCATTCCATCGGTTGAATCTTTTTTTTTTTAATTATGTATTTATGTAGGTATATATATTTAGATAGTCTCAGTGGCTTAGTGGTTAGTGTGTTGGACTACTAAGCGAGGGGTCTCAGGTTCGAATCCCGCAAAAACCCAAATTCCAACTTAGGTTTTTTTCCACTGCGCTACCTCTCGCGAACGTCTGACAAACATCCGAGAGTATAAATGTCTTGAAAAAGCTTCTCAATTAGCCGTTTGGAGTCGGCATAAAATTGTAGATCCCTTCCATTCGTTTCAAAAATGAAAAACACAGACAAAACGAATGGTTTTGAGAAGCTAGGCCTAGGGTCCCTCCGGTCCTGTTGCGCCAACTATATATATATCTATATCAGCAGCGTCGCGTGAATTATTTAGATGGGTGTGCAAATTCTTTAAAATTATACATTTTTTAGAAATATCAATTAATTGCCTGAAAACACGACCCATTTATTTATTTCTCAATCATTGTTTTGCTGTTTTTGATATCTTATTTTGTTTTCAAAATAAAATATAGAAAAATAAAACTTTCGCATACAAAATCAAAAGCACCGCACGAAACTGCAAGCTGCAACCCCAAATCCCAACCACTCAAACGAAAAGCTAAGTTCAACCATTCATTCATCGGCGTTCGTGCACAGCTTTTATTTGCACGAGTATCGATGTAATACATTGTGTATTTGACTTATGACGCTTTACGGAAACAGAACAGAACAGATGCAAAAGAAGAGAAAATGAATACAGCCCGTGCACAGAAATCCTTCGCACGAGTTCACTTCAAGTTCATCAAAGTAAAGCGATTTGTACGGTCTACGGCGGCGTGCGGGTGACGAATGACGATGGGGATGAATACTGGAGAAATCTTGTAGAGGGATATAGTTTGGAATTGGATGAATTTATTTGATGAAATCAACAGAATGGTGCACAGCGAGTTTTTGTACGAGTTAATTTTTTTTTTCTCAGCGGTGAAGGAATTTTGAAAGAAGATTTATAATTTATAAAGGATGAATATGAATATGAATAGGTATGATGTAGGCTGTAGCTGTTGGCTGTGTTATGGAGGTTTTATGGGTTATGGAATTGTGCATTTCATTATTTGTGTGTTATTATTATTACACAGTGTTTGATGAGGGATTTATTTTCGTTAGATCAGGGTGTGCAATGCACACCCTGACGAGACGCCACTGATCTATATATATATTTAGAAATCAATCGGTACTAAATTTTCGAATATTTTTGTACAAAATTTAACCAGTGAATGGAAAACGTCTTGGAAAGTGTCGAAGGCTACACACGACACACGAAATCTGAAATCTGAGAGCGAATCTGAAGAAGTTATTTTGACACTGACAGCTGTTTGCCGCTCAAAATCTTGACAGAAAATCAGTATCATACCTCCGCGGAACAAAATCAGTCGCTTTACGCTTGAACAACGTTGGGAAATAGTGAAAACTTATTTGCAAAGTGAGTGCTGTGTAGCCCAAACAGTGCGTTTTTTGAAGAGAAAATTTGGCCGAAATGAAGCACGCACCTCTTTCATCTCGGCGGCTACCTTAACAAACAAAGTTTCCGCATCTGGGGCTCGGAAAAGCCGCACGTTATTGTCGAGAAGCCAATGCATCCTTAGAAAGTGACAGTTGGACAATTGGACCATTTTTCTTCGAAAATGAGGCTGGGAACAACGTTTCGGTCAACGGTGGGCGGTACATAGCCATGTTAACCGACTTCTTTATTTTTACTGAAATTGAAGAAATATGGATTTGGACGAATTCTGGTTCATGCAGGATGGCGTGCTATGCCACGCTGCCCATGCCACAATCGGTCTTTTGCTCACCAATTCCCCTAATCGTGTTATCAGCCGTCTTGGCGATGTCAATAAACCGCCTCGGAGCTGCGATTTGACTTCTCTGGACTTTATTTTGTCCAAATACGGAAACAATTCAAGCACTTTAGGCCAATATCATCCAAGCAATCCGTGAGCTACAGCCCGAAACCATCAACAATGTCTTGGAAAATTTGAGTGGCAGAATGCGCTACTGCGAAGTTAGTTGAGGCAGCCACTTGAACGATAAACGTTGTGTTCCATATTTAATAGGAATATCTGCTCTTACTCTTACTAATAAAGCAATAAAACATATAGAAATTATAATTTTGTTCATTTTATTGAATTTTTAAAAAGAAACTTGTATTCGGCCCACCCTGTATATTGTACTAGCGGACTCCTGCCTACTAATGCGGTAAAATGCGTGAAAACACTGATTCTGATAAAAAAAAACAAAAGTAGCCTAAAACCGGCACAAATCTATTTCATTCATTAAAAAAAAAAATCTTGTAAACCGGTGCAAAAGTTCGTAAGATACAATTTTGCCATTCAGTTTTATGTGGGATATGGATAACCCATATAACTTTCCTGCTACAATAACAACTTCTTTTTTTCGTAACAAAATCCTGTGAACCATGCTGTGGAGGCTATATTGGTGCCAATGAAAGGATAGCTGTCTTCAGCACCGAACAGACGTCGTTTAAATTCCATTCATCGGGCATACTTTCTTCCGACCAAATGAATTGGTCCATGCTTAATTTCTCAATCACCATTTCTTGCCTTAAAAATCTCCGCTCTTATTGGCATTTCAAAATGGCTACCCACACTTAATTTCCGGTTCACGGAATTCGTGTTCGTTCATTTTGAAAGACTCATACGTCATACTCCCTAGTGACTGACATTTTCATTTGCTACAGGGTGTCGTGAAAGTCATTTTCTAATGCAAAACTTTTTAATGATCTTATTCACCTATTTTCCTATCCAATACTATAATATTAAGAGGTACCAAACAAATTAAAAACCAAAGAGTTACTATTTTTTCAAAGTTAGGGAGTGCAACTTTTGCTCCACCCTCTAAAACATACAAGCAAGTACTATGTATTAAAATTTTGTCTTCTGTACGAAAATTCCCATTCAACAAATATGAATTTAGCAGATACTTAATGACTGAAAGTTAAATTATCGTATGATCCCAGTATGGCCGCGGAGATTGGCCACTGTGACCTTCACGGCCTTATCTGACGGTGACCTACAAAGAGAAAAACAACAACATTCTGATGATAAACGGCACTTAAAATAATAATTTAAGAAATGCTTTTGTTCTTGAAAGTTATATGCAAATGCGACTATGTTACAACGAAATGACAAAATCAGAACTACGTAGCACGTACCCCACATCCCACACCCCACACCCTCTTCATAATATTTCACTTTAGAGCTCAGCTTTAATAAAAATATGTAATTGAACGATTCAAAACAGCAACACCGACTATACCTCGCTGAACACATATTTGCTATAAATTATGTCACATGAAAGAAAATAGCCAAATTTTTTCCCAAATGAAAACATTTGCTTTATCTCGCACTCACAACAAACCTATAATCTAGAAAAAAAAAACTCCGCTACACACGACACATGCCTACTATAAATTAATTATGATATTCGCAACGACAACAATGAGGATGACGCCGCCGCCACCACACAAACAACAACAAACAATCAAACTTCGACGCAGTTTTGTTTTTGTTGTTTTGCTTTCGACACTACTTAATGTGTATCGCGTATGTTTGGCGCCTTGCAACCGAAACTGGTCGTTTCTGGTTGAATCTGCAAAATAGTGCGGTTTGTTAAGCACTAAGTACCATTCTTTAGGGATACTGTTATAATTTTTACCCAGAATATTGTATACCAAAGCAATGGCCAATGGTTTTGTATTCACAAACAAATTCGCTGAGAAGGTATATTAGGTGTATGCCCAGCAGAACGCCCTATAGTCTATGAAAAAAAAAAAAAAAACCCAAACCTGTCCGACAACTTGACTGTGGTTGAGGATGCTGCTGACAGGTACATATCAAATCGAATGAGGGTAAGTTAAGATGCTAACTATACAATCGATCAGAGAATTCTCTTGAGGTTATATGAATTTTTGGTACAATCTAACAAACGGTGTTGTTACTTTATTGAGAGGAAAGAAAATGACAGTCAGTCAAATTTCACTGACTGTCAGGGAATGGGAACTTAGAATGCTAATCCTTTCAACTGCGAAAATCCTTTTAAATGTAGGTAAACGATTGTTTAGTACAGTGGTTATATTGAGCATCTTAGAGCTAAATTTACATTTGCAAGTGCAAAGTGCCCGCAAATATTTTTAAATATGAAGATAAAGTTCGAGCTTTTGTTCAACAAATTGGTTTTTGGAAGAAAAAAATCATAGCGAACAGTTTTTCGTCATTTATAAACGTTGCAAAAATGGTAAAACCCGGAGAAGAAGCAACCAAGGACCTAAGAAATGACAATTCAATATTTGCAAAACGTTACTGAAGAGTTTTCAAAGTACTTTCCGGAGGACAAAAAAGACGTGGCAGAATTGAAAACGACGGTGCGGAATCCGTTCACCGTTAATATTGATGAACTACCAGACGAATTACCAGAGGAGGTGATCGATTTGAAAAATGACCGCACACTGAAGGACAAATACGATACAAGCGAAGTAGAAAAATCCTGGATCAAAGCGGGAAATCATACACAAGGCTGAAAAATATTGCTATTCCATTTTTGGTGCTCTTTTCAACAACATATTTATGCGAACAAGGTTTTTCGGCTCTCCTTCACATTAAAAAAAGGCATTCAGCTGACATGTGAATTGCGCGAATATTGCACCCAGAATCTCAGAGCTGGTGACGAAAATGCAACCCCAGAATCCGCATTGAACATCTTACATTACTAACAAATAAAAATACGTTTTTCAAAATCAATTTACAAAAATGTATTTAAACAAACATGTATACGAGCAAGAATATTTAAAATTCTCGATGTATTAAATAAACAAGGTGGGCCAAAAGAAGTCATCCGATGTTGTTTGGCTCTCATTTTTTTCTAAATGAAAAATTTCGATTCTGTTTTTTGATTATGTTTATTTGAACCTTTAGAATTTTATTGGTCAAGTCGAGAAGATGATATCGGTCGTCCCAATTGATTGCCGTACGGGCTCGTTTTATGGCATTTTTCATCACTTCGGGAGAACTTCGGGCGATAGATTCTCGCACTCGAATGTTGTCCTTGAGGGCTTCTAGGGTCTCGGGCTTGTTCACGTAAACACGGGACTTCAAAAAACCCAACAAAAAAAAAAAAAAGTCTGGAACGGTTAAATCGGGCGATCTTGCGGGCCAGTGCAAATCGCCAAAACGAGAGATGACGTCCTTCAGTCCTAATTCGTCCAATTGCGGCAGAAAAAACTCGTGTAACATGGCCCTATAGCGCGCACCGTCCACGTCCACTGTTGTGGCCCGATGACTCCTCCAGCGTGAACAGCGCACCATGCAGTAACTTTGAGCGGGTGTTATGGCTCCTCGTGCATTACTCGTAGATTTTCGGTGCCCAGAAGCGATAGTTTTGCTTGTTCACGTACCCGCTGAGGTTGAAATGGGCCTCATCACTCATTATGATTTATTTATGTATCGGTCCATGGCTTGTTCACTAGTATTCTACATCTGTCTAATCCACAAATGTCAAAACCGATTTGACATTGGCGGCCATTTGCAAAAATAAGAGCATCTTCCAATAGGGTGATCTCTTTTGGCCCACGTTGTATTTTTCAATGAACATTTGGAATTTTTATTTTGGCAGGCGGTTCTCAAATTCGCCATAAGGGAGGTGTGCTGTTGAAAAGGTTGGGAATCACTGGTTAAGTAGCTATGATAGAATGTTACGGCAGACTGGGGACATATTTGAATATATGTCGCTGTCATTCTGCTGTCTCTGTCAACATTTTTCATTCGAGCGCTACCTGATTCAACAACGCATCGAAATCGTAGACATATACTATCGGAACTTGAGTTCTTGGGTACCGACGGTTGAAATCGGCGACTTTTAAACACACTGCTTCAATGGTTGATGAAGTGTCATACAGTATGTCAACGAAACGGGCGAATGTTGCCATCTTGTAGTTCATTGGGTGGTATGAATAAAACGTAGCAATTGCACTAACATAATATGAGAGATAGAATATTGTACGGTGTTAAGAAGACTGAAAGCTAATTATGGGCGATTTTGGGCGCAGCTGAACTGGTCGACTCTGCTAACGATGTTGAGGTTTCATTCTTCAGGCATACTACATACATCAATCTGACCAAGTTTTGCAAATGGGATGGTACATTTTTATGGTCTCGAAATGCTCGGCGTGTAAACCGTGATGCCCAGCAGCTTTAGCTTGGATATTGCTTTACCCTTGTTTTGAATAGGTGGACTTATGTTTTAGCTTATTAAATAATTAATTAATAGTTGACGCAACAGGCCTAGTCCTAGCTTCTCACAACCATTCGTTTTGTGTGAGTTTTTCATTTTTGGAACGAATGTAAGGGATTTATAATTTTTTGCGAATTCCAAACGGATAATTGAAACAAAACCCTAAGTTTTTTTTGGGATTCGAACCTGGGGCCCTTCGCTTAGTAGTCCAACATATTAACCACTAAGCCACTGCGGCGACTGATGTTTAAGCTATCATGGTGAAATTCTTTTTCGTTGCCATAATAATAATATAATGATTTTAGTATAATTTTCTCAGCAAAGACTGTATTTACTGTATACACCTCTCTATGCGAAGGTTGATCCTGGAAGAAGCACCTAACAATATTTTCGACTGCACGCTGCTTGAGCTCTTTCTTTTTCTTCCTGAGAATTTGATGTCTATTTGGCTTCTTTTACGGCTCTTTTTATTACGACGTTTGCTAGTGGATATTGCTTGTCAAACGTGGCTCTGTGAAACTTAACACAAAAGTCGCGGCGTCATTGTTTTGTTAATAGTCTTCTGCACTAGCTATTGTTGCATTAGTAACACCTCAGCATAAGACATTTATAATAAACAGCAAAGCAAAACCTATTTTTTTAAAAGTCAAAACACAAAGTGAGTACCTTTAATTAATATATGAACAAAATTTTGCTCATTTTCTCGGACCTGCCAATTACACCCTTAATTTGAATTCGAATTTAAAAGTAGAACTGTTTCTTTTCATATCCTAAGAGACTGCACATAGTTTCTATTAATTTGACACGCTTTATGGAAGCTTTACGATTTTAAATGCAAAAGCGCGTGAGCAAGAATTTTGTAAAACGATATGAAGCTTTGAATCAATCGAATGAGTTTTGAGAGGGTAGAGTATGACGGACTAAAAGTTCGGTTTGTTTTTTGGCTAAGAAACACAAGTTCAGATCAGAATTAACATTTTAAGTTTACTCCCTTTTTTCTTTTAGCTGTCATTTTTATGCACGAATTGAAAAACGATTCTTAAAAATACTTGCAAGAAAAATATATAGGTATATAACAATCAAAGCAAAAAACCTTAAAACTGATACAAGTAAAAGACCCTCGATTTTTCTCCAAACAATCTTAAGTTGCTCCACAAAAAAAAAAAAAAAAAAAAATGGTATTCGTCCTTTCCATGACTGAATTAAATAATTTAAATTAAAAAACAGCTCCTTAAACTTGTGCGTGATAAACATTAGTCGATCATTTTTTTCTCTTTTCCATTAAACTTAATGTATCTGTGCCACTCCAACTATGAACGGGACACTCTATGGACTACAAATCGAACAAATCGAAATTCTAAAGTTGTCAAACGAGCGTGATAGTAGAAAGTAGGTCTACTCAGGCGTCGCGTTGAACTTTACGATATTTACGATCTAAAGACGAATCAAGGCCTGAAGTTGTATTTTGTGCGGCAGCATATGACCGCTTTGTTTCTACATAATCTGTCAACGCGCCATTGTTAATTGGGCATAAGGAAGCGCAGGCCAAAAATATACTTGTCCCATCTGGCGGCTTTTGCAAAACCTATACTTGAAAGTAATTGTTTTTAAAAAAAAACTATCCTTGCTGAGGACCAGCTGAAGACGACACAAGAACAACACACAATCTCTGGATAAATTTACAAATTCAGATTCATGTGGCTAATTTCCTTAATCAGATTCCACGGCCAATGTAGTTGTAGTCAACATAAACATATAAAATACTTGTTACTTGCCCAGAACTAAGTAGTCTCTTAAGTACCCTCAAACTACCCCACAATTTATCACGTTCATATTATATCGCCGGTGGCCGGTGGTTGGCCGCTCTCTCTTTCTCTCTCTCTCTCTACAGTGTACTTTTTGTTTGTATTAGTTGATGTATACAATCTGAAGAAAAATTAAGTTCTATCTCGTGCCCACCGCATGACTGTTTGACCCTCCTCTCCAGCCTCTTATCCGCCTTTGCGCCCCGGCATAAATCATCGCGTTAACAATGTAGTTTTCTCAGTGCTACTGGCTGTTGATTAAGACCGTGCACTCTCTCCTTCTCTTTCCTTCTTTCTCCACATATGCACATACACTTCCTTTACTTTGCAATCAGTTCTATTATCTATCTATTGGCGCATACATTGTTATCACAACCTCACAGATCAGTTCAGCAGACTGTCAAACAAAACGACATTCAATATTGACACAACTGCTGAATTGCTGACAAAATAAAAAGTACTACGAGAGAAATTGTACCCACCCTAGCTGAGCTTAAAAATGGATCACAATTGCAGTTATTTTTTTTTTTTTCCTTCTTATTGCATTTTTTGAGGTTAGAAGTAAGAATTACTAAAAAGGGTTCGCCATATCGACGACATGCAGAGAACAGAGGCGTTGGAAGTTGGAACCGCAGTTCAATTGGGCTCAATTTGGAGAAGACGGCAAATCGAACCCTCTACAGTTTCGTCACATGCACACACATATGTAATGTATGTAATGTACATATTTGCCGAATGTTATCAACACCGATGGCTGTGTCAAATAATCAAACTTAATTAGCGAACAAATGTACAAAAACAAATAGCAGAAGCAAAACATAACGTAAATATGCGCGTACGAATAAAATAACAATAAAATAACAATAAAATAAATCAGAGATGTGTCGAATGTGGGCATAGGAAGACGATGTGCTAGTGGGGTTTGACCGAAGTCACGTGCATTTGCTTGGCAAAGTCATATATTTGCCGCGCGATATCTAGACCAACAGTTCTGACTGAGTTAGACTCGCGCATATACACATGGACAGAAGGAAAACGTGAATTAATAATTATATCTACATTTTTGTATGCAAATTGCTAGATTTAATTATTTATTTTTTTAAGTGCAGAAATTGATTGAAGAACGTGCTCTGGCCATTATTCGTTAACAACTGAAATAAAAAGTATTTATTAGACGCACACCAAGTTAGGTGTATCTGTCTATTAGGAATTGTTTATGTGCCCAGGCCGGACTGGACCGGTGTCGTTTGGAACTGAGAAAAGTATCCTCTTTTATTCGTATTTCAGTTGAGCATGGGTGCTGAATACTGATCAGAGCCGTGAGCTGTTGACTTTTAAAAACAAATCCCAATATGTCGAAAACGATTTTTGACAAATTTGACACTTAATCTAATGTATGTTTATTGTATGCGAAGATGCCAACACTAGATTTAGCAGTAGAAATCAGGTAGAAAACTTGCTCTGTATATATGTATGTATCATTGAAGGCAACTTTAGAATCGAAGAACAGGTAGTATATAGATGTAGATTTGAGTCTTTTACAAGATCCGACAAAACTTGAAATTGAGTAGGGAAGCGAGGAGTAACAACGATTCTCGCTTGTTTGGGGGTTACCCTGACAATTTCTGTTGGGAAATTATGTCGAATTTCAGTTTGTGAATTATTGTTTGAGAGAAACAACTCTTAACAACAATCATGGTTGCCACTTGCAAAAAAAATTAGCAACCAAAAATGGAAAAAAAAAGTTACCAAACCAAGCTAAAAGTTACCAAAAATCTGGAAAAATTATAAAACACGAAAAAATCGTACATATCGTCTAGAGCCAGTATGAATATGACTTTTTGGTATCGTTTGATTTTTCTCTTATTTACGAACTTAATATAAAAAAAATGTCATGGTAGTAGAAAAATGCACCTATGTTTAAGCCTAGTATGCCTTTTATGCAGAACACGTAAAGCCTCTCAAGTGGAATCCAATTTTTAATACAAATTTTTCTCCGCGAAATTTCAAATTTAACTTTCCACGTGAAAATATGAGTAGGCAGTACGCAGTTCGAGTGAAAAATAGTTACTTCAAAGACTGATATGGCAGACACTTGGGTTTTATTGTCAGTCACATTACATTTTTGACATTTCGGCGTGAAAAATAATTCATAGGAAATCATGAAATTTATTTGAATTTCCGAAGTTCCTTAAAGTCTTCATAGAAACTAAAAGAAAACTGTTGACACATATCAATTCATTTTAACATAAGTATTTTAAATTCAAATAGGTACATTATAGAACGTTACTTACTGAAGTACTAGGAATACTTTTAAACCTTAAGCGTAGTGGGCAGAAAAAGTAAGGCAGCATTTCCATGTGATGATATCGAGTTCGTCTTTTTGATGCTCCTGTTCAAAAAGTTACCAAAACCAGATTAAAATTACCAAATTACCAAAAATCATGAACTAAGAACAAAATTACCAGATTTGGTAATTTATTACCAAAGTGGCAACCGTGACAACAATTCGCAGTCACAGTCACTTTTGGTAGGAATGATAGCTATTTCGAACAACACCACTAATTTGTCATCAGACTCCTTTGAAGTGATTGTTTGAATAGTTTTTAAATTCTGACAGTCAATTCTCCGTATATAATTCCACTTGGAAAGACATTTCTGTTTTTCCCCTGCCAGGAAATAAACTTAAAATTGTTTCTCAATGGAAATCCTTTTCGGCCTATAACCGTAACGAAATTATCACTAAGTTTGTTGATAACTAAGGCTTAATATATTCACAGATTATTTTAGACGGAATTTATGATTCGAAGTTGAGAAGACATATACACGTCCCGCAAGGTATCTGCTATATCTTCAACCATGCTGAGATCTCATTGCGAGACATATTTTTATCGACTGAAATTTGATGGACAAGTAGGTTCCGCTCCCTAGACATTTTTTTGTTCATCGTAAGTAAATCAGCTTTCCTAAAAAGCTGTCAGTTTGTCCAGCTTTGTTGGATTCAGGTTTACATATGACTAATCATGCCATAATTTTTTTAAGAAAAAACAGGAAAAATCAAAGACATTTCTTCATTTCACAGGTTTTAATATTCAAAAAACAGTATTTAAACAGGAAAAATATAAATGAGCGAATACCTATTTAAATTAAACCAGAATGGCACAAACCGCCGATTTAAAACTGTGATTTGACTGTGGCGCTATCAATTGTTGGAGTGAAAAAGTTCACAATTTTTTGGCAGGACGAATCTGCAGACAAAGCATTAATGTGTTTGGTTGTTTTTGTGTGTCGAAAAATATATATCTGCGTTTCCGCCGGATGCGATCGAAAAACGTCCTTTACACTTTTTACAAAAAACATCACTTTTGCTTTTTCCGGTTTCCAAAAATGGGTATTTTTCGTTTAGTTTGGCGTTGAGAACGCATTTGCCTTTTAACTGATTTGGCATATTTTCACACAATAAAAATTAAAGAAGAAATTAACACGCAATAGGATTGTCTTTCAAAAGAAGGTACAATAGAATAAAAAAAAATGGCGTTCGAATTTCAAATGTCGAAACAATAACAGAGTGGGGATTCCCCTTTTTGGCTTATATAACTTAAAAAGCTGCTGATGCACCATTCATTTTAAACGAGGACACCTTTGCTACTTAGGTTGGATTCAATCGTTTAATTTTTAGTTATATGAAAAGTTGCTAATTTCATATATGGGAAAAAAACTGCATGATTACAGGATAATAACAGGGTTTCGCAAAAAAAAAAACACAGGAGTCAAATTTCTACAGGATTTTCGTTGAAAATACAGGGGTATCCTGTAGAATACAGGATATATGGCATGCTTACATATGATTGACGTCACTTTATTTACCTTGTCTAAATTCGTGTCAACCATTGTCAGTGATAGCGGATTCTTGTCGATTACCGATAGCGTGACGGTTGTGCGACTAAAGTTGCAATTTTTCACTTTTTTTGAGGGCTTGCCGCAATTTTTAACTTTTCATTACGTAGTAAGAGAAATTTATTCTATTCGTAGAAAATTTCTAACTCGAGATGTTAATCAGTTCTGACATTAAGATGATAGAGGAAGTGGGTCGCAAAATTCTGTTCGTCTGTCTGTCTGTCCATCCGTATGTCCCGAGGTCTACAGCCTAAACGGCTGTCCAGATTTGGTTCAAACTTCGGATTTGGAATTCGAGGGCTAACAGTTCGGGACTGTTCTTTTTTTACAAGGTAACCTCAATATTAAGGGTACCTACTTCAAAAATAAAATCTTCATACTACATAGTTTGATTTGTTCGAAAACGGCTCTAACGATTTCAACCAAAATTGATATTTTAGCTTAAGTAGGTGAGTTTAACATGACTGTGTACTGACTTTTTCGCTAAAATATTGAATAACGGTACTTTTGAAATTTGGACGTCCACTGGCGATAAGACTTATTTGACGCATCGTTGAAGATCAAAATACAATTCGAGGCAGACAACCAGAAAGTTGTTTAAGTACGGAGCGGAATGGACCACTTATCGCTCTGTTTAATGTGACAGAAGGACAGGATAAAGGAAAATGGGAGTAAGGGTGAAAGAACGGTGATATCTTGCAACCTGGGTTGGCAAAAATACATGATTTTCAGTCGGCCGATGTAATCAACTTAAACGATGTATAGATAACATGTGTTCTACATGTACAAACCATCAAATTTTTTTTTTGCAAATGCTCGTGCAGGTCTACACAAGTAAGTCTGCAGTCGACGTACATACTCACTGCAGACCTTAAAAGCTTTTCACTCAGTTTCCTAAAGTCGTATGGATGTAAAATTGCCACCAATATTATTCTGGTTCTTACGTTGAAAGTTTAACAGCAAAAAAAGATTCCAATTATTCACTTTGGAAAGCTGTAAAAGGCACCACAAGGCCCAAAATCCCCGCGCCGCCAATTAATATAAATCAAAATGAATGGGCAAGGGAAGATAAGGAAAAAGCGGCCGTTTTTGCCGCCCATCTAAAAAATCCTCTGAAGGTATTTCGTATTTCGTTTTCGTTCTACCTCAAATGGTGTCCATATATCAAATTCAGGAAGAAAAACGGCAGACGGGCGGTTCACGACAGTGTTATTGGGAGAGAATTATTATCCGGCGATTTAACACTCACAACTGCAACGCTAAGGGAACTAAAACGTGAAATTGAATCCCTAAAACCTAAGAAAGCTCCTGGTTATGATTTGATCACGGGAGAAGTTCTCAAAGTTCTACCAAGAAAAGCATTAATTAAGCTTCTTCATATTATAAATGCCGCGCTCAGACTAAGACACGTGCCGAGCCAATGGAAAGTTGCGGAGGTCATAATGGTTTTAAAACCAGGAAAACCACCAAATGAAGTAAAGTCGTATAGACCGATTTCCCTTCTTCCAGTTATATCCAAAGTTTTCGAGAGAATTTTACTAACGCGCCTACAACCGGTTATAGAATATAATAATCTTATCCCTGACCACCAGTTTGGGTTCAGAACCAAGCATTCCACGATTGACCAAGTGCATAGAATTACTGACGTAACTGAGAAAGCATTTGAAGAAAAAAAGATATGCTCAAGCGTATTTCTTGACGTCTCACAAGCCTTTGATAAGGTGTGGCATGACGGCTTCGAACTTAAACTACGACAAATTCTCCCCGTACGCCTATATGATATTCTAGAATCATATCTCGGGAATAGACTCTTCCGCGTTAGACGTGGAAACGAATACTCTGAGCTTAAGGAAATTTCGGCCGGCGTGCGGCAAGGAAGTGTCCTTGGGCCGCTTCTCTGTCTGTTATATACTCGCGATATACCAAGAGAAGATGGCACTACTCTTGCTACGTTCGCCGACGACACCGCTATCCTAGAAGTAGGTAATACAATTGAAGAAACGACCGCAAGACTGCAAATCGCACTGAATAAGATAAATCAATGGACGACGAACTGGCGGATCGCGCTCAGCGAAACTAAATCTGTTCACGTGAATTTCACGTATAAGAAAACTTATGACTTGCCAATTTTTCTAAACTTCGCTCGAATTCCTTTTTCAAACGAGGCCAAATACCTGGGAATGACCCTCGACGCAAAGCTGAAATGGAATTCAGAATTCAAATATAGAGAAATGTACTGGCTACTCGGAAAATATTCCCAGCTCAGTACCGAAAATAAACTGCTTCTATACAAGCAAGTGCTAAAGCCGGTGTGGACCGTACGGACGGTATACAACTCTGGGGTTGTACCAAGAAAACAAATGCTAATATTCTACAAACTTTTCAAAATAAAGTGCTTAGAGAAATTGTACAAGCACCATGGTATATTAGAAACGACGATATTCACAGGGATCTCGAAATTCCGACAATTGAAGCTGAAACTAGAAGCTTCGCGAGAAAGCATAGAAACCGACTAATCGGACATGTCAACAATACAGTCCGACAAATTTTGGACGAGAACAATTTATTGCGCCGACTACAAAGAACGAAACCGTTCGACTTGGCAAGATAAGATTAACCGTAGTCGGCAGCCGATCAAAGATAATATTGTACAAAGGTCGTAAAAATTAGTTAGATTCTCAGTGGAGGTGTAAGGTAGCATCTTGCTCCTTTGATATAGCTCCCTTTTACATTTTTTAGGTTAGGGAACGGCAATGAGTAAAGGAGAGCTAAAAACTGTTCTCTGGCACGCCATTCGTATTCTATGTAGATAGTACTCATAAATCATAAAGTCGTAAAGGACGCTATTGTTTTTTTTTTTTGTCAAACCTAGATCGGTACGTTTTTCATATCAATTTCCAAGGTCCCAATAAGCAAATAAATTCGTGCTGCCTTTCGTTGGGCCTTACTAATAATCGTTTTAACCATTTTAAGTTTGACAAATTTAGCCTGGACACTAAAAATGTTTTATTAGTATCACGGGTTGTCTTTAGAGGGATATATAAATGCCAAAGACGACGATGTGCAAATTTTCTATTCATTAAGTGAAGTTAGTGGCTAATTTCTTTCCTACGCTCAAAATGAGTTCCGTCAGCAACCGCCACAAGTTCCAACGTAGCTCGCATTTATTTACTCACATAATTAGTGAGCCGCTAACTATCATTAAAAAAAGCCATTGTAGCATTCGCATTCACGCCATATTGTGTATTTGTTTATGCGGCTATCTCGTCCTTATCTACGGGGAAAGCATTTGAGGTACACTTGGCAAATATATGAACCGTATGTTGTTGTTGATTTTAATATTTCAAATTCTGATTTCGATTTTGAGAAATTAAACTAAAGCACGCTCAAAGTCACAATTTCTAGAACATTTAGCAATGTCACAGGTGTTCGTACATATATAAAATTTCAATATGCATCGATAGATGTAGCGCCAACTGTCACATTCGTCACAGATCAAACACACAGAATACAGAATCGTAAACGCTAAATGAAGCATAACTACGAACTATACCTGTGCTGTTTGTTTGTCCGCAAAAATGAGTCTAGCGCGGCCAATCACGAGATAACCAAGTGAATTGGTGAATTCCAGAATTACCTGCCGCGTGTGGTGTTCGGTGTTGATCTCTAGTCCAACGTGTAATTTAAGATAAGCTGGGTGGACAAATTTAGCCTGAGAAATATTAAAACTTGAAAACAACAGGGTGATGTACTTACTTCCAGTATATGTAGGTAATTATGGGAGGTAATTAAAATGTTCTTTCGAAAAGAACGACTAAGTGCTGGAAATTTATTTACACTAGACAGATCTGAAGTGCAGTCACTCGTTTAGATTTTTGAACCGTTCTCACGAGGTAGTTGTGTTTTCTTTATTCAGTTGTTTTTTTGCTGTACAAGTGAGAAGTTCTTAGGAGCGGTATTGTGTTATTTTGATGAAGCTCGCCGACTGGATTGACTATAAGATTACTGGCTGAATTCTTCAGAGCACGGTCGATACTTCTTTTAAAGACATCATTTTTGATTACATTTTTGTTTGGTTTGGAGCTTTGTTTCCCAAAAAGCTCGACCAATAAATAGTGAGCGCTTAAGTCCATGGATACTTATAAAGGGTGGGCCATCTAGTGGTTTCTTTTTAAATCTAAGGTCATTTTGACACTGACAGCTGTTTCCCGCTCGAAATCTCAACTGAAAATCAGTATCATACCTCCGCAGAACGAAATGAGTCGCTTTACGCTTGAACAACGTTGGGAAATAGTTAAAACTTATTTCCAAAGTGAGTGCTGTGTAGCCCAAACAGTGCGTTTTTTGAAAAGAAGTTTTGGCCGAAATGAAGCACCCACCTCATTCATCTCGGCGGCTACGTTAACAAACAAAGTCAATGCATCCACAGACAGTGACAGTTGGACCATTGGTTCATTTTTCGTCGAAAATGAGACTGCGAACAACGCTTCGGTCAACGGTGTGCGTTACAGAGCCATGTTAATCGACTTTTTTTTTTACCAAAATTGAAGACATGGATTTGGACGACCTCTGGTTCATGCAGGATGACGCGCCAAGCCACACAGCCCATGCCACAATCGGTCTTTTGCGCACCAAATTTCCAAATCGTACTATTATCAGCCGTCTTGGGGATGTCAATGAGCCGCCTCGGAGCTGCGATTTCACCCCTTTGGACTTTATTTTGTTGGCAACCATGAATGACCGATGTTATGCCAACAATCCGGAAATGATTCAAGCACTAAAGGCCAATATCAAGCAAGCAATCCGAGAGCTACAGCCCGTAACCATCAACCAAGGTCTTGGAAAAATAGAGTGACAGAATGTGCTACTGCGAAGACAGTCGAGGCAGCCACTTGAACAACGTTGTGTTCCATAATTAGTGGGAATGTTTGCTCTTAAAAATAAACCCAAAATACATGGAAAATATTTAATTTTGCTCATTTTATTGCATTTTTAAAAATAAACTTTTATTTGGCCCACTCTGTTGTTGCTGAATTGTCACTGCACTGCGATTTGTCTTAAAACTGGACTAGCTGTACTAGATCTTGATGTCGCGAACGTTTGATAAAAATCCGATAGTACAGCTGTCATGAGAGAGCTTCTCAATTGGCCGTTTGAACTTGACATAGCATTAAATCCCTTCCATTCGGTTTAAAAATTGAAAACTCACACAAAACAAATAGTTGTAAAAACCTAGGCCTATTGGTTCCGTCACGGACCTGTTGTGCTAACTGGTTATTTATTTATAGTAAGGCGTAACTTCGAACACCACACTTTACAGGCCTTTGTTCAGGGATAAAGTTTTGTTCTGAACTTGCATGATATCTTTTTTGACGAGCTGAACTTCCAGTTGCTGGTTGATGACGGTTTTGAAAGTTCGTTGTGATTAATATAAGTTGTAGGTACGCTGAACTCCTCACTACAAATTTGCCTGCGGGAAGCAGTTGCTCTGTAGTTCATAATTCAATTGGTATAACAACTGTTAACCCCCGATTCATTCGCGTGTAGGCCCTAATAGAACAACTTTCTGTCGGAAACCAAAAAAGGAATCATCCCCCCCCCCCCCTCGGTTTGTCTACTTTCAGCAGTTCACCAAAAATAACCTATTTGGATGAAAAAATGATCAATCCTGCATAACTGCATAAAACGCTGTGACGGAACCACCAAGGTAATAACTTCCTTTAGAGCAAAATCGAAATCCAACGGACGGGGGTGTAGTTCTATTTGGAATACCCGTCCTGAAAGCAATTTCCTTCGCTCAGACAGCAACGAAAAACGGGGTGGAACTCAAAAATCAATTTCACGACTCATAAATGAAAATATCATTTAAAGTCTTCCTGTGTCCTCGTTGTCGTCCTCAAGTGAATGCAAATGCATGTAGTTGGGTATTGAAATACCTTCTACAGACAAAGAAGGACAATCGTAAAACCGTTCTCCACAAAAAAAAAAAAAAAAAACATCCACATCCGTTCAACACACATATACCTACACTTTCATTGGGCTTGGTTGCTTCCAATCCGCAAATAGTGCCTGCCACAAAATACCTATATAAACTGGCCCCCACCTCATACCATACCCCCATGTGGTACACTTTTACTTGGAAAAAATTGTAAAAGTTCCGTAGTTTGCTTTGAGTCGCCTGTATTCGTTGTGAGGGGGATATTTTCAATTCAGTTAAAACAGCAAAACCAAAAAAAAAAAAAAAGGAGGACACTCTGTAGTAACAGCCATTTGCAACATAAATTCCAAGGAGTATTGATTAAACGAGTGCGAATACTACCGACAAGAACGAGGACACTGACGACGACGACGACGACACGACGTCGTCCGTTCAGCTTAGTAACACGTTTGATTACGTATAGTAAACAAGGGGCCAATCGTAGAACAAGTCACTTTCTCCTTGAAGCATGAAGGACTTTCTCAACCACGTGAGCACAACAGTAACCTTTAACCAATGGACGAGCAGAAAGTTCTAAAGAAGTCCTGCACGACAATTCTGTGCGAGCTGACACGTTTGAAATCGCAACAAAAGTATCTTGAATGCAGCCAAATCAAACTGAATCCAGACCATTTCACCGATGAGGACGGCGATGGTGGTGTTCAAGCGGCCATACGCGAGATTGAGGATTTAAAAATCACTTTATCGAATGAATTGGATGACCAAAGGCGGTCGGCAAAACGTGAAGTGGAAAATATGTGGATCTTTGTCCATGCCATTCGGGATGATGTCCTCGATAAGGAGCGCTTGAAACAGTACACCATGCAGTCTATACGCGAGAGGATACTTTCGATAAACTCAATGCTTGCCAAATTGTCTGAAAGGAATCAGCAGACATTGCAAGAAGCTCGGCGCAAGTTGGAGGCGATTGAAAAGGACACAAAAATACTTTTAAAATAAAAATATCTATCTATAACAGAACAAGAAATGCTTTTTGAATAAATGCGGGTAAATAGGTTTGGCGTGATAAAAATGTATAAATAATGGACGCAACAGTCCTGCTGATCGCCCATGTGGGTTTGTATGTCACGAATATAAGTCGCCTTGCTATTTCAATTGAGAAGTTTCTCGGGCAGTTCTATACCCTTGAATGATTGTCAGAGCTTGATATTTTTAGGTACAGGACAGCCTGTACATCTTGTGTGCCATACATTACCAAACATAACCATTTTTAGAAGAGAATTTTAGATTGAATTTGGAGAATTTAATATCTCTTCGCTCACAGGAAAAGACCTGGAGCTGGTTGGGGAGGCTTTTAAATATCGATTAGATATAGATGGTGTCTCCATCAAAGCAAAGAGGTTTTAGAACTGTGGACCTTGCGGATGGGTGGAAGCTCTTCATATCGGGAGTAGCATCTTCAATGTCTGCTCAGGCGAGAGTGGGGATACTCACAAGTCCCAGGTTGACAGGCAGAGTATTGTATTGGATACCATTAGGAGGAACGGTTGCGATCTTAAAGCTTAAGCTTAAAAGATCAACTCTAGCTTTAGTCTGGAGTAGGAGTATGCAGCCTTCTTAGATGAAGTTGATGCAGCACTTAAAAAGGTTGTATAATTACATGGATTCTTAAATCCTCATGGGTGACTTATGGTATCCGAAAGGTTTGAACTCATTCCAACTGTTCCGTTGAATGTAGAGGAAGAATGGCGGTTGTTTTCAACAGCAATCATTGCCTCTGCAGGAGAGGTTTGCGGAGTGAAGCGGTTCGGCGTTGCAGCTGGTGGTGAGAAAAGAACTGCGTGGTTTAAAAATCCCGGAGTTCCAGAAGCCATCAAAAAAAAAGAAGAAGGCGTTTAAGAAGTGGATTCACTTGGGAAGACTCAGCTTCTCGAAACCGGTACACGGGGGCGCGAAGAACTTGCAAATTGGCTGTTAAGACACCAAAAGAACGGTCTTTGAAGGAGTTCGATGAAAAATTAGACCGTGGTCACAGATCTGCCAGTAAGGTGTTTTGGCAGACTATCCGCCGACTTAGAGGAGGGAAGTAGAATATCATCGAAGGAGTTAAAATCAAATCAAATCAAAAATCACTTCTTTCCGATGAAAAAGACATCTTGCGAAGATGGAGCGAGCACTTCTCCGAATTGCTTAATCCAGAACAGAGCACTGATGATGACAGATCCAACGCATTGAACAGGGCGGAAAATAGTCCCACGGTAGAGGAAGTCACTTTTGCGATTAAATCGCTAAAAGCTGGAAAATCTGCAGGAGTGGATAAAATCCGGCCAGAAATGCTCAATGCTCTTGGTGAAGAGGGAGTTATATGTCTCTCTCGTGTCATTAAAATGGCCTGGGAGTGCGGTGAAACACCCGGTGGTTGGCAGACTGGAGTGATTGTACCCCTTTTCAAAAAAGGGGACAAAAGGATTTGTTTCAATTATAGGGGCATATCACTTTTAAGTCTCCCCGGAAAAGTGTTTGTTGGAATCGCGTTGTAGAGCTTTGGTCGAGTCAAGTTTGGGGGATGAGCAGTGTGGCTTTCGTCCGGGCAGAAGCACAACAGACCAGTTGTTCATTCTCAGAATAGTACTTGAGAAGGCCTGGGAGTATGCTACCTGCCTGGGAGTATGTCTACACATGTTCTGTAGACTTGGAAAAGGCATATATGGACTGGATGTTACAGCGAAGCCTTGACGAAGAACGATTTCAATTAGGAGACCTAAGAAGAAGTCATTTCCTCTTGGGTGATGACTTAGTCATTCTTGAGGCCTCCCAGACAGAACTTCAGCGCGCACTCGATAGGTCTGTAGCCGTATGTGTTAAAGCTGGGATGAAGGTGAATGTGAACAAATCTGAGGTAATGGTGGTCTCCAGAACGCCTGTTCAATGCACTCTACATGTAAGTGGAGTCCCATTGAAGCAGGTGGAGAAGTTTAAGTATCTCGGGTTATTCACGAGTGATGAAAGGAGCAATGCTGAGTTTTCCTGTAGAATTGGTCTGGCTGGATCAATTCTGCGACAACTAGGCCATTCTGTCATCAAGAGGACGGAACTTGGTGTTAAAGCTAAGTTGTCGGTCTTTCATTCGGTGTTTGTTCCTACTCTTACCTATGGTAAGTAAGTGACCGAAAGAATAAGATCGCAAATACTAGCTGCCGAAATGAGATTCCTTCGTTGTATTGCTCGTGTGACTCGCAGAGGTCGTACAAGGAACACCAGAATACGTGAGGAACTGAATGTCGACCTGTTACTTCTCCAGACAGAGCGTTCCATATTTCGACGGTTGGATCACGTTATAAACGCATGCTTCCAACTCGGATTCCAAGACGTCCTATGGAATCCGTGCCATCAGGCAGGCAGTCTCCTAGGAAGACCCAGGATGAGGTGGTTAGATCAGGTACGAAATCTCTCCTCGGCCTGTTTGGGCCCTGATGATCTAGAGTCGGTGGCGGATGATCGGGCATCCTATACCCGCTACCCTACTAATGGAAGAGCGACCATTGAACAGAAAGAATGAATGAATTGGAGAATTTAACATTCAGTACCGTGCTATGTTGGTTTATAACTCGCCATGAAAAGCCCTATAAAGGGATATACATATCCCTGAACGGCCACATAAGAAATCCAACTTTAATTTGAACCAGCTCTACAGAGTGTCTCATGGGTTTATTATCTTTTCTCGACTCCAAACGCCTTTGATCTGATCACATCTGCTCTATTTCAAATGTTTCCCTTAGTCACTCAATGCGTCAGATTACTTTTCATAACCAACCTCTGCTACGTCCAAGAATTTAATAAAATGATTCATCGAATAAATTTACTGCGCTTTATTTAATTTAAGAAATTGCACAATTTATAACCAGACAATTCGGCATCGGTATCTTTGTTTTCCTCGGCACAGACATTTAAATGCAGCCCCGAATGTCTTTGACCCTCAAAAGTGCGATTACGATATAATTTTCAGCGCGCGGCGCGTTGCAAATTATCTCCAACCTTACAACCAAATTAAGTTGGAATTGTGTGCACAATACCAATACCCCAACCGGAGTTAACCAGAGGTCACTTGCACTTTTATATCATCGTCTCGATCGCTTAACCTGTTCAAGCCGGTTCCTAACCAACTCATTTTGAATATTCACACGCTGAAATACCTTTCCATTGTAACTTTGTATGTAAAAACAACTGTTAATTGATAATACACGTGGAAATATTTAAAAATTACCTACTCTCTCCTCTGTCTATTTGCAGGTAGCAATAAAAATAATCGACAAGACATGCCTGAACGAGGAATACTTGGCGAAAACATTTCGGGAAATCGCAATACTCAAGGAACTGACACACCCGCATATCACACGTCTGTATGAAGTAATGGAATCTCAGACCATGATCTACCTGGTGACAGAGCATGCGGCGAGGGGCGAGATATTTGATCATTTAGTGGAGAATGGCCGAATGAAGGAACCGGAAGCGGCGAGGGTATTCACCCAGTTGGTTTCCGCTGTGCAATATTGCCATTCCAAGGGAGTGGTACATCGTGATCTCAAAGCAGAGAATGTCCTGCTCGACAAAGACATGAATATAAAAGTAAGTTGCTTGCATAAGATATTTTTTTGTGGAATGTTTCACACGATTTTTGCGTTTCTTTTGTAGCTGGCGGATTTTGGATTCAGTAATAGGTATGACGAGGGTACGCCGTTGAGGACGTGGTGTGGATCACCCCCATATGCTGCACCGGAAGTGTTTCAAGGACTCGAGTATGATGGTCCGAAGGCGGATATCTGGAGTCTGGGTGTTGTCCTCTACGCACTGGTGTGTGGAGCGTTACCATTCGATGGAAAAACCCTGTTGGACTTGAAGAGCAGGGTGGTGCTTGGGAAGTTTCGCATTCCGTATTTCATGTCGCAAGGTAAGACGGTAATCTAATAGATTTTCAATTCTGTGATCGAGGGAGGAGTCGTATTTCTTTGAAGATTAGGATTGTATATTAACTATTAATCGACATTTCGATATCAATAATATTGCTTTAGATTTAGAGTAATAGCGGAAGGTACAAATAAGAGTTTGCTTAATTATGTTCAGCAACAAGGAAACTGCAATCCCGTCTACAATGTTGACCCTTTTGGGTCGCGCCGTGCTCATCCTCGAGTAGAAAATCTATTTGCCACTCCATGTTTACCACCAATCGAGGGTCTGCGAAATATCTGACGCTTGCATCATCTACCTGCAAGTCAATTTCTGCTTTAGCCAATCGAAATGGCTCTCATGTAGACAACACGTTCATTTAATCAAAGGACGTGGTTCATTGATAATGCCGTTTCTTCGCCATGCACTGACTCGACATTTTCTATAAAACCTGGCAAACTAAGATGCTCTTGTTTATTTTCGGCCGTTGATGTATTTTTTACTAAAACCAGATCGCGTACACTATTGTAGATCGACGTCTGTGTTGAACTATAATCAGTATTAGACTTGTATGCTCTAATTTGAGCCGTTACGGTCGGGTGCCAGCTGTTGAATTCGTGATCGTCTGAAAATCGTTTACTGAAGCTATCAATTTGTTCTCATTTATTGCAGCTTTAACTCAAATAAAACGCTTTTGGCGTCTTCTATCAAATTAGTTTGGTGATTGCAGCCTTGAACCTCATACCTCAAATATTTTTGTACGTCATTGTTCAATGAGGCAGATGAGACAATTTTGAAAAGATATGATTTGTCCGGGATGCGACTAGATTGTAAAAAGAATTTTGTTGTTTTTTTGTGTCCGTTGATACGACAGTTGTATCCAATCCAAAAACGTGATGTGACTGTTAACAGCTGTCAGCGGTCGTAGCTGATACAATGAAGCTTTGTTTTCCCTAATTTCGGCTGGTGTTATCTGGATGTTGTTTTATTTTTAATACTTTTCTGCTCATTTGCAGTTTTTGGCGATTAGTTTACCAGACGGTCGAGTATTTATCTGTTAATTGAATGTAGGTCGTCATGATGTGACAGTCGTTTTTATTGATGTTTTCTTTAGGTTGGAGACACACACATGCTCTTAATTAGTTTGCCTTATGTATTTTGTTTGAGGGACACTTCTGTGGCATGGATCATGCTACAAATGTTAAAAACAGAAAATGTGAAGTATTTCGTTCGCACATGATATCTATATCCTTCCATACTTTCCTATTCCTTTTATAAAGAATATATCAAAGGCTGTCCATTCCAAATACATAGATTATGCAATCTGTGTTTACAATATCGAACAACGATGCCGGCTATAAGGCGGAGATCTACGATCGAATTACCAAATCCGTCAATACGTCACGTAAATATGTAAACTTCACCTGCAAAACAAAAACACTCACTTTTGATGGTACTTTGGCCCGAAGCGGAGCTGAGCACATTCTATTCTGCTGCTCCAGCCAAGTCTTGTCAAGTACACTATTCAAAACAGTAGCCAAATGCAGTTCATGCAAATTATTGTTACGGGGTATGACCAACGGACCGGATTCTTTAAACATTCCGAATCCCTGCTTATTCTGTTGTCAATGAAGTTTCGCTTATACTTTTCAATGCTTTTCTATCTCTTTCAGCAACACACATTACCATCCTTATAAATAATGCATTCCCCTTTTTATTCCAGATTGTGAACATCTAATACGCAACATGCTTGTTGTCGAACCAGATCGCCGTTACACTCTCAGGCAAATAATCAAGCATCGATGGCTGAGTGAATGGTCTGGCGACATTGATACAACCTCCACCCGCATACAATCAGTCAACGAACCGACAAATCTCGATACGGTGATTATGACACAAATGCTGCAATTGCCCGGCCTCACAGCTGACATGATTGCCCAATCGGTGCATGAAAATCGTTTCGATAATATCTATGCGATATACAACTTACTCTATGACAAACTTCAAGAGAAACGAAGAGAACAGCAAAGACTGCAGCATCATGCCAACTTGGCCTACTCTAGGTGAGATATATATAGGTCAGATACAGATATTGTGCTTCATTTGTGCCTAATACAATCGATAGCAGTATAAGCTGTGTCATGATGGCCAACACACATCGCAATGTGCTGGCTGTTTCTCTGTCAACATAGCTGACCATACGGCGCTATCTTTTCCGGTGCTGTTGCTTTGCTTTAACAATAGCACAGGGGGCTATGGTGTATGCGTGTTGTGGCAGAGAGACTGTAAGAAGCCAAAGGTCATCTGCCGCAAGAAACTGTGAAATGGGTTGCATTTCGTTAGTAGATATCTGAGCTAGTATATTGTGATGGTAATGAATGGTCGCGCATAATTTGCGCTAACTTTGTGTAATAAATATTTTATCCTTCATTCTGTGCAAAAACGTATTATGTAAACGGGAGAACTTTTATATTTGTAGGTCGCGCAAGACAAGCATCACAACGGGTGTTGTCGACAGATCGGAGCCAATCAAACAAGAGTCAATCGATCGACTGAGTCCGCTAACAAATGCCACATGCCCCAATGCGGGTCTGTTGGGGTGGGCCGATGTGTCTGTGGATCTAGAGAAATTCGGTGAACTGGAATTAGAGTGTTTAGCGCGACCTAATGAGGTGAGTGTGTGTTCACAAGAAAAAACAATTGCTTTGAGTATTTTGTGTTTTCTACTTTAAGCCACAAACGAACAATCAAAACCACTTAAGTGCAAGCACTTCTGGAGCAACTGGGGGCAATACACGAAGGCACACAGTCGGGCCAGGTGACGTGGCTCACGAACAAGCGTTAGCCAATCCCAATGCAATAAATCCAATCAATTTCAAGTGTCCCGACAAGGAGGGTCCCTATCTGCCAATCAACTTGCCTATGCTGCAGAATCAGCCACTGCACAACCTCACAATTAAAGATCAGCATTTACTAAAGCCACCCACAGTAATGGGTGCAAGTAAGTTAGATAATTTAATTTTCTCAAACACGATACTGACTGCAGTTCTTATAGCTGGTGCATTTGGAAGGAGAGCTTCCGACGGTGGAGCGAACCTTCACATATATTATCCGTCTTCGATGAACAATGTCCAGCAACCGCAGACACAACCGCAAATGGAGGGATACTATCCAAACACAAGCATTGCC
The DNA here is from genome assembly GCA_946477585.1 of Cheilosia urbana. Classification (NCBI taxonomy): domain Eukaryota; kingdom Metazoa; phylum Arthropoda; class Insecta; order Diptera; family Syrphidae; genus Cheilosia; species Cheilosia urbana. The sequence continues at coordinate 28,374,655 of OX297856.1, forward strand.
GGTGGTGTTTGTGGTTCAGGTGCAGAACATGGAACAACGGGTCAGATTACATGTGATCAGCAACAGCAACAACAAGCTCATGTGAACATGATGCAGGAAGCAGTTATGAGTCAGTCCAATACAGCAGAGGGCAACGAGGAGTCAAGCGATGAAATTCAAAGGTAAGCTGGGACAATTTCATTAGTTATTGTTAAGTAAGTGGGTGGATCGTTTTTGAAGAGGTGATCAGAATTGCTTTTCTGGTGAATGGTTTCGTAGACTATCCTCGGATAAAGTTGTGGGCCCCTTTCGTTTGTCCACAACAGAGTCTGTCAATTGATTTGCATATCTATGCTATCATTGACGGTTGCGCTCTTTGATGGAACGATTGAACTTACTTTAGGTGGGCCGTAATTGGCAGCAGTTAGCGATGGACCGCAGTGAAGAGGCATGCTGATTGAAGCCCTGTTCCGCGCGGACTGTAGCAGTTGAGGATGTAGTGTCCTAGACAAGCCTTTATAGAAATGTCAAGGGCAGGGCAAATGCAGCGAAAGTAGGTGATGCTCACCTCTTGCACTACTATGTCGCTTCTGCGGAAATCGTTGCAGGTCAAACTCAGCCTATCACGCTCAAGCAAGCTTTACTATGATTCAACGAACAAATGATCATATTTAATTCTGCCAATAGGATTTTTGATAAATTATCCCTCACTTCAACTTATTTAGAGCAACACACATTTTTAGGTTAGGTTAGGTTGGTGGGCTGGCGGGGAGTGTTCTGCGCCACACTCAGGTCCAAATTGACCCATTGAGATACTCGTCGGGGAAAAGGGTTTATCCCTTACCCGCAGTAAACAACAACACTCATTTTAGTAAAACATTCAACTCTCTTTCCAGGTACATGCAGATTCGGGGCTGCACAAAACGGCACACTGTCGGCTGCACCGACGATCTGTCAGTATCTCACCATCCAGATGCAGGTGGACTTGAGCAGCCAAATCTCTCACATTCGCCAGCACCACAATCGGGAGGTGGTCGCACAAGGCGTACTGGTCTATTGACTGTAATGGATCGCCCACCAGGTAAGCTGTTGTTGCCAAGCGTATTTTAGCTTCCGTTTAATCCAGCATGCGTTTGCACGTTTTCTTTTTAATAGCAACACTTAGCAAACAAAGTCTTGCAATCATTTTAATTACAATTGTGTTATCTTTTTAACTTTTATTTCTTACGTTTTATTTTTCTCTTAATTTTTGTTTCCTTTTCGGTTTTTATAACATTTTTGTTATATTTTTTGCTTGGATGTGTGCCTTGCGGCGGTAAATAAAATCCTGCAAATTGCAACTTCCCTTACCTGTTGCCAAACTTAAACATACATATCTTTCCGATCCGTGTCGTATGTGACTATCTCCGACGGTATATTCAAATGTCGTTCCTTCCTATTCCTCATTCCTGTTCCATGAATAAAAATAAACTACAGTGATTAGCCCGGAACTAATCAGAGAAGTCGAGTCGCGTATGAATCGCAACTATCTTCCGCCGGCATTAAAGATGCAAAGTTCTAGTGGTGGACTAAGTCAAAGTCCGCCAACTGGTTCACAATCCGGGCCAAATCCGCCTTGTTCGCCTGCAATTGCGTCAACATCGGCAGTCGCAGTGGCAAGTCTAAACAGTAGACGCTTTGGTAGGGCTTGCAAGTTGCTACCTACAGTACAAGAAGTTGGTAAGTTTTATTTTATTTTTATTTTATTTTTCTGTTTTTATATTTTTTTCTTAACAGTGAATTTTAGTTTGCTCATTTTGTCTAATGTTTTATGTTTTTTTTTTTTTTACTTAAATTGATGTTGACTTATATTATTTGTTGTACCTGTAGTTAATTAATGTATTTGTTGATCATTTAAAAGGATATATGTGTCTTAATAGTGAGTACTGATCGGTGGACCCCATCAATGGGGGCTCATTACGAGTAGAATGAACCGGCATTCGAGACTGATTTTGTTGAATTTTGGTTTATTCCATAAAATTGCAATTTAAGCTGCAGTTTTTAGGTTTCAATAATGGTAGCGGGAGTGCATCCTGCCAGCCAGCCAGTTTGGTAGTACAATGCAAATCTGTTGTATGATTTTATTTCGAGAAAGGATAGATTAATGCTGTCCTTAAGTGCGTCATCCAACTTAGAATCATTGCTGTTAATGTCAATTATTTTCGAAAATCCATTAAACGCTTTACATTACCTACATAACCCGCTAGTCCTGTTATTGGTCCGACAATTCCAATGTACAAGCCTAAAAGCTATTATGGCTCTCCGTTTATTTATTTTAGAAATTCAAAATCACATTGAGACAAGTTGTCTTAAAATTTAGTGATTTGCTTAAATTTAACATTATGGGACCCTAGCTCCCACACAGATGTAGTATACCTAAGAAAAAAAAAAAAAAAACAATTTCAATTTATACAAAAATTTAACCAGTTGATATTATATTATAAACTTAAAAAATAATAATAAGAAGAACGGAGTGAGCGATTAGAGAAAAAATATTAGAAAAATTTCATAAACTTAAGTAGCAGGTATCTTTACTTTACTGGGAAAAGAAAAGTTTAATTTTGTTCTTCAATCTCGATAAGTCGTCCACTTCTCTTATAAAACGCGGAAGGAAATTCCAAAGGCGGATTGAGTAGTCAAAAAATTGACGTTCGGATGCTAGGGAAGCATGTCGCGGGTGAGACCTTTGTGAAGATGCCATAGTTATCATTTCATATAAATATTGCGGTTGATGGTTTAAGAGGATGTTTGAAAGCAAGATTAGGGCCCCATATTTGAGAAAGTTTTCAAAGGTCATGTTAAGCAGACTTTTAGTAAAATTGGATACCCTGTCATATCTACGTAGTCAAAAAATATAGCGTATTATGCTGTTAAATGCTACATTCAGCCCTCTTTTGCTTACAGAGTCACAATGTGAATATATTTCGCAACCATAAATCAGGGTGGGTTTAACCAACGTTTTCTCCAGCAGCATACGTACTCTTATTATATATCGGGGTGTAGGATTGTGTTACCCAGAGAGTTTGAAGAGTACCATTTGTTCTACCCACAACTATATTAATATGGTTATTCCACGTTAGAGTGCGATTAAACACCATGCCGAGATTTTTTGCGGTTTCGACATACGTGACTAAGCTGTTCTGCAGATAGTAGGAGGAAAATATGAGAGGTCGACTTTTTTCTTTGATATCACAAGGCACTTCGATTTTAAAGGGTTTAAAATAAGATCATTTTGCTTTTTAAAAATAAGACCATTTTGACCAACGAGCGATGTCATCAAGGTCTTCGTTAACACAGCTTACACCGTGTTCAATAAGACCGAGTGGGCAACTGATGTGAATTGAAGAGTGTTAAGCTATAGACGGTAATTCATTACGTAAAGAGAGAACAAAAAACTCGTCTTGAGGTTGGAAGGAATTCTGTCAGATTATTGTTAGTTATTGGACAGCCTGTGATCGGCCTGTTAGATAAGATGATAGAAGGTTCACGGCGCAAGATGAGAAACTGAGGCTTCGATGAAGATTACTAAATAAAATATACTGGTCGACCATATCGAATGCCTTGGAGAAATCTAAGAGGACTAGAAAATTGATGCTATCATTGTCCAAAGCTTGTCGCATTTCTTCAGTGACTCTTAATAGAGCGGTTGTACAGCTATGGCCTTTTCGAAAACCAAATTGCTTAGATATTAATAAATTCGAAGAATCGAGATTACATGTCATTTTTTAATTTTGGAGGATTCGTTCAAAAACTTTAGATAGGAAAGGTAAGATCGCAATGGTTCTAAATTCGTCCCCCTGTGAGTTTTTTGCGACGGGTAATATCTTAGCTACTTTGCATAACTCTGGATATACTCCTGTTGTTAAAATATTATTAAAAATGTGGGTTATATATGGTAACACGATTGGTAGTACTATCTTGAGAAATATTGGGTGCATCTCATCTAGTTCAACAGCATTTGATTTTATCGAGAGTAGACTTGCTACCACTTCGGTACTATCCACTGTTCTATATGCGAAAGTTGAATGTTGAGTGAAATTGACTGCAAGAACTGTAGAACTAGCAAGGTCTCATGGGGGTGCGGGCAAGGAAACAATTTTTTCGTTGTTGCAAGTATTACAGTCCATACTGTCAGCACAACTGTTTCGACCTTTTGCGACTCCTATTTGACGAAGATTTTTCCAAAGCTCTCGTCCACTCAGTGAAGGATTAAATTGATTCGAATATATTTGCCGTTTAGCGGTGCGTATTGGCACTACGACTTGGTTTCGAAGCGATCGGAATATGCGAAGGTGTTCTTGTAAGCGGAAATGTTTCCAGCGGATATACGCTTTGTCGCGCTCAAGCATGAGCGAACGAATATGACGCGAGAGCCGTGGTTTCATGAGGGGTGTGCAGTTTCTTGTTAGCAATGGAACGTGCCTTTCAAAAAGTCTCAAAACGCACTCATTAATGAAATTAACTTGCTCATTGGTTGAGCGCAAGTAATAAATTGAATTCCAGCTAGTGCTTCTGGTATGTTCTTCCAATAGAGCATTGCCAATAAGTCTAAAATTCCCGAATTGAATATTTTGAACTACTAATGGAATTACTTTATAGTCAAAAGTCAGATATATAAGATCATGCTTTGAAAAGGCCGCTGCCGACAAACATTAGACTTTTTGCAGATTGCTAACACAAAATAAGTCCAACAAAGTTGGAAGATAGTTTGAGAAGTGTGTTGGGTTGATGGAATTTTCAGTGGGCAAATTAAATGCACTCATTGCATCAGGTAAAGATTGGTCCAATAACATATTGCAATTGCAATCGCCGCATACAATTATATTCGGACTTAATAAAGAGATTTCCTCCATTAGTTCTATGAACGGGGAAATATCAATGTTTAATTTCGGTGTTTGCTGTTCGGTAAAGTTAGTTTCGAAGGACTGACAGCTTCCTAAAGGAACCTATTTTCTAAACTCAAACAGACCCTTTTCCTATCTATCTGCACATCTATAGTTCAAGTTGGTTTATTGTTTATATCCAGCCTTAGAATTTGTTAACATATTAAGCAAGTGAATTACCAAGTTTCATATTTTCCGCTAGTAGCATGACCTCCATATTGCGAGCATCTGCAAATATTCGAGATTTCTATTGCCCATTGAGTTATTGAATCTAATGTAGACGTATCATTTGTCAATTTCATCTCTACTCCATCTGTTTACTCGACGCGATCAGTCCTAGTGTGCACTGAGAAATCACTGAACATTTTTTGTGAATTTTCGTGGTTGGCAAAAGCTCGAGGAAACAACAGAAATTTGGTTTTATATCATGTCGAAGTGGTTCACGTCAAACAGAATTTATAAGTAATTGCTTTTGACAAGATTATGTTTCTTTGTTGAAGTTCCTTTTTTGAAATATGCTTAGGCCGAGTATGTGACTAAAGAATCTCATTCCAAAATACCATCGTGTTGAAGTGCTAAACAAATTAAAAGACATTTACAATTTTTTAATTTCTTGTTGTGTAGTATCAGTCTGAACTCCAGCTCTTCATTACAAATTCATAAGCCATTTTCATGTCCTAACAATGATGACGTACTAACAAAATTTCAATCTGATTTGTCAACAGGTCGCTACAGTCCAGTACGCCGTGCATCTGAGGGGTCAAAAGCACAATTCCAAGGACCACTGCAAGAGTGTCAATATCTACAAAAAGGTATAGCACAGCGGAACTTACTGGTTGCTCCAAGTCCGCCGCTTTTAGAAAACTCAATAAGCTTGCCTGGTAAGATTTATGCAATTGGATTTCATTTTATAATTTTTCATTTTTATTTCATCAAAAAAATGTGCATGCATTTTAAATATGCACAGCTAAAGATCTTTCTTTTAACTATCACCATGTATTGTAGCTTGCCAATAAAGTTTGGTTTTAGTAGGCTATGAGAGCAATTGATATCACTCTGCTTTAAATATTGGTTGTGTCGAAAATTGGCATTCCATGTGCCCTTCCTAACACTTTGTCTAAAGGAACAAATATTCATGGAATATATATGTGTAAAATTTACACATAAGGACCTCCAGTATAGTCAAGAATCTTATAAATTGGCTTTCAGATTGAATTCCTTTCAATCGCAATACTGATAAACGTATTTCTATCAACATAATGCTGATCTTTAAATAGGCATTGCAATATTTCGCAGTCACTAAAGGCCTTTTTTTGTTGTATCTATTTGTTCAGGCTCCCCTATCCATGGCAAAGTAATCCTCAACATGATACAGCACCGAGGGCAAGATGTCGAAGTGCCACAGGAAGCCATAATGAATCTAGTCCCCGCACTGAATCGGCTGGTCAAGGAGCATCGTATCAGTGCCGAAATTGCTAAGAGCATTGTGTCAACAGGCATTGTGCCCTTGGAACTGGCCCAATTCTTAGGTTTAATAGCACATTCCGGACAGCAGGGTCAAATGCAACAAATGCACAGCTATAGTGTTTCTCCGATATCGATGCCATCGACAAGCAATACCAACAATATCGGCGTTGGACAGCCAGGAACGAGTGCGGCGTATCCAAAATTTATGCTCGGCCCGTTGAACTCACCGTCAAACTTTGGTAATCTGTCGCAACATAATCCCAGTTTGATCGGCCAGTTCAGCAACATCAACCTAACCGGTGGCGGCTTTGGTAGTGGTCACAGCAGTGGATGCCAATCGCCGGTGTACAGCAGCTTTAGTGGATGCATATCACCAAATCCGTACATGTTTAATGCTGGCGGTGGTACATCACCAATGCATCAGATAACGAAGGGTATCAGCGGTCTTACGACGAGTGGTGGAGGTGGATCTATAACGAGAGGCACATCAGCAGCTAGTGAAATTGCCTCCAATCAGCCGCTTGACTTGTCTATGGACGTGTGCTCGTCAGACGCGATGTCTGCAGACATATTCGCATGTCCATCTCAGCACACTTCAATGGTCGGTGCGAACTGGTTTATGCCTGCGTCGTATTACGACTTGAAACCGCTGAATCTATCACCTGCACAACCGGTACGAATAGTTCCCACGCCACCCGCTTCGCCAAATCTTTGTATAATCCAAGAGGAGAACGCCAACGGTCATACAAGCCACACAATCACGGCTGGTATTCCATATGGCGCTATGGGGTTTGTCAACGAAGACCTGTCACCTTGCCAACCGTCACATCCGCAGATCTGCCTAACCGATGTCCAGGGAAGTGAAATAACTCTGGTCGCACTATCGTCAGAGAATAGCCGAGACAGTGACTGTGACTCATTGGAACCGCATACACCTTCGCTGGCATTGCAGGGTTTGATTATCACAGAACCATCGAGTGATATGCCGTCTATAACACGGGGCGTCGGTCGTAAGGCAAGCCTTGAGAGTGAGAACAACTCCCGTCTGGACACGGAACCCACTTCGTCTGGTTGCGGTGCTACCAGTGGTTCGAATCGTAGAGGAAGCGACAAGTCACTGGGATTTAGTGATGATAGTCTAAGCAATGATTCCAACAATCTATCGCCATGCCAGGAACCCTCGGCTAGTTCCGGTTTTAAAAGCGACTCACATTCCGAAATCGGCGACCAAACTGAAGGTCGCATTAGTCCCGACTCGATTTGTGATTCTCGAATGTCCGATGAGTGCTACGAGGTGCCATTACCGCACGAATGCTCGAACTTGGATTCGACTCGAATTCTCCAGATGGTAAAGCAGACGATAGATTCTACAATGCCCCCGAAGTGTTTCGTTCTGAACAAAGCGAACGTTAGCGATGGATACGAGGGCAACAGTGCAAAATCCAGCACATCATCGTCCGGCAGCAGTGGCACCGGTGTGAGTTTAAGCTCGACGGCATCCGGTGATCCGGACATGCCAGTTGATATTTCCAATTTGAGTTTGGAATATTCGGGAGGATTGCAAATAGAGTTGCAAGTTTGTGAGGGTAGAAATAAGGACAACAAGGGAATCAAGCTGAGAAGGATATCCGGCGATCAGTTTGAGTATGGAAAATTGTGCCAGCAATTGATTAGCACGCTGACTGTTTAGAAAGAGGAGTGATATACGTAAGTGCAACGCTTATGAGTTAAAGAAATCCCATTGGATTGCTTCTGATAGATGGGAATCTGTATGTGATAGGTTTTGCGATTCTGTTTCGTGTCTGTCTGGGAAGTTGAAGTGGAAGTAGCAATATGTCTGAATAACGCATTAATCTGTGTTTGTTAAAAGTGGAATGAATCCCTTTTCTTGTTTTTGGTTGTAATATGTAGTATACGCTTCGTCGTTGGCGTCGAGTTAGGAATCTCTTACAAAATGCCACCACACTGACAGTTTTTTAAACTTCTTTAACCCCCACTCTATGCTATGCAACGAGGACGAAGAATCAGCAGAACACATACTGTGTCACTGTAAATGTCTAGTCAAATTACGTCAACACCACCTAGGTAAACCTTACCTTGGGGCAGAGGACATATCTGACAGCGCGCTCAAAGATCTACTAGGATTCATAACTAAGTCCAGTATCATGAGCGAGCTCTAAGTGGAGGAAATCACAATAGGCCCACTCGTGGCCGCAGTGATATGGCAACTTCATTCCACCTCCCTCAAACAATCTAAATCTAAATCTAACCCTCACTCCGTCTTAATAAGAACATCCTCAGACAAATTACCTATGATCTTCCAGCTAAAAACTTGTGGTTCTGCATAGTTGTAAGTCAAGAACAGCTAGCACTAGCGACTCCGATGGAATGAACACGACTCGTTTGAGAGGTGTTCGCCGTGCTTTTTCTATTGGAGTTTTAGTTTGATTTAATCAAATTTGTTAGCACTGGCAATATTGTGCTAGTCAGACTTGTTTTTTCTTTTTTAAACGCTGTCTGAGATGGTTTTATAACTCGAATTGGCAGAAGAATGCCTTGGATCGTAGTCCATGTGAGTGCTCGTCATCGTGCTTTAACTAACTCAGTAAAGCAAATTTATGTAGAATCTTCAGAAAGCAATTTCAATAGCCACATTTTAATTGACACTTTCGAGTTTCATTGTCTAATGACGGACAGTGACAGCTTAACCTAACTCTAATGTGGTTTTCTATTGGGACCACCAGAAATCTTTTTCAGATCTCAGATTTTACGGTGCTCATGTCTGTTCAAACAAATTGCATTCGTTTCTGGCAAAATCGCAAATGGCTATCGACCTCAAAAATGTTTTCCTTGTTGTAGATACAAATGAAGTATTATTGGTGGTTTGTAGTCTTCAGATGACGAGGGAGATAATGAAGATAATAATTCCTCCGAAATCATATTCATAAGTTTCTTCTGTATTTTGCTATTTTGGGTTTCACGAAACTTTGCATGATTTGTCTCGAAAGCTAACTTCTTAAACTGACGTAAAACAGCTGTGAAAATTATATTGGTGTGTGTAGATCTGAAAAAATATCGAGATCTGCAAAAAGTGATCCGAATCGAAAAAAAGATTGATTTTTCTGCCCAATGGAACGCGAAAAGTGATTTAGATCGAAAAAAAGATTGATTTTTGGTCCCAATGGAAAACCACATTAACCTCGAAAAGAGCTTGTGAGTTAGATACCACTAGAAATATCAGACCAGAAGTCTAGAAATCCTTTTAGAAGAGCCGATAACTTGCTGGTTTCTTTTGAAGTTTATAGGTTGTACCTCGTTCTTCTTCTCAATGCTTTTTCCTTTATATAGTTGACAAACAAATTGCTTGAATGTTCTCTATTCTGAGTGAATCTGTTTTCCACCAGACCTCACTCCTAAAATCAACAACAATACCGCTTCTGCTTGTCTCCATCTCCAGATATGCATTGGTGAAATGTACAAAAATATCCTATGAACCCTTCTTTCGAAACCACCTAAAGATCAATCTTGTTAAGTGGTTTCGATACAATTTATCTCGCAATCCCCAATGTCGCCAAGCTCAACTATCCGAACAGCACGAACAATCGAAAATACCATCAAATTTCCAAGAGTAAAGAGTAAAGTTCTCATGCATTCCTCTAAATAAATAATGTTTAAGCAGGTTAATTGTCATCGTGTTTCCTTTGCGCAATCGCGACCCTAAACAAATTTATTAAGTCTAATACTAAACGAATTCATCTAAATGTAGCAAATCACACAATTATATACTGACTGAACATTTTGTATAATTAGTAGTTTAAAGTAAAATTAATTCAAAACCAAAACTCTCTTTGTCTTCACTAATAATAATAATATTAAAAATGCTATTTGTTAAAATAAATAAAACCAAGAAGAAGACTAAGCAATTTAGATGGAAATCCGCATAGCTCTATTCTTTAAGTAATAATGTGTGTATTTGTATACCAACTACAGTTGCTTTATAAATTCCTTTCTCTTCTGATTTTAAATAAGAAAAACACAAACAAAAAGACAATTTAAATTTATAGGAGACAAAACAAAATCCAATCTACTACTTTTAACTGTAATACTGTAATATTTAGACGAACTAGTTATAGTTAGAAAAATCAATCCTTACTGATAGTAGATTTAAAAATGACTAAGAAATTTCTTTTTGGATGTTTAATTGCGTTACTCTTTCTTCTCGTTTGTTTAATTGTGTAAAAGTGATTGTCGAAAATATTAAATATTAATAATGTCCAATGAACTTAGAGTATTTTACTTCCTAGAGATGTATCCTCCCATGTTTCACTGTCCCGTTTCATCGTGTGATCAATGGTAAAGGAAACTTTTTTCAATTATATATAATAAAAATATGTATGTATATTTACTAGAGACGTGTAAACTGTAAATTAATAATTATTATATTCGTTTTCTCATTCCGGCTATTTAAAAACAAAGTGTAAGTTTAAAACATAACATAAAAAAACACACGTTTGTGTATCTAATTTTATTCATAATAAATCTTAACAATTTATCATTCCAATAGAGAAAATTTACTTCGATATAAGCAAGCGGGTGAGAATTGCCCTAAAATTAAATTACTTTATAAATATTTAATGTAAAAATTAAACGTCAAATTGAGTAATGAGAGCAACCTATTCTCGCCCGAAAAAAGAAAAAGAAAACAAACAAACAAAAAATGCAATTGCAATGATTGTTTCCTCTAATTTTATTCAATGTGTGGTTCCAATGGCGCAGTATTGTAAGGAATCAAATAAAATTAATAAAATGCTATCTCAATGCAATACTTTCAACGAGTGTAAAATTTAAATACGTGTAGGTACACAATTTTTTTTTTTTGTAAGTAGGTATTGCGTTGTTTCGTTAATGTGCTGCATTAATTGTAAAAAATTGTTTATTTCAATTAGTTGTAAATTATTTTATTCGAACATTATTTTCTAATATTTTTAACAAATTCAATTACACATACATAATAGCAACACTTATGTTATTAGTTTAAACGAGATAACAAAAAAGTGTAAACAAAATATAAAGACTGCTGTGATTTAAAAATATAAATAAACATATACCAATATTAAAAAAAAAAACAACAAAAACAAAACAAGAACAAGAAGCTTTGAATTTATTTTATTTATTCTTCAGGTATTCAGGTATTCTTCAGGAGGTAAGATCTATTGGCGGTTTTCGTAATCAGATCTAAATATTTTTTGTTTTTTTGGTAGGTATCTGAAAAACATCCGAAAGTATGCTGACAAATGATATGCCAATTTGTCTACAAATGATTATAAGGTCAGCATTGAATGTTGCAGAAATGTGTAAAAAGAAGTTCACTCAGTGTGACCAATTTGGCACATTTCGTGCTCTTTTTTTTCGAATCATGCACGCATATTTTTTAGCAGGATTTTGGTTTAGCCAAATTATGAATTAAAATAATGAAATAAAATCAATGAAGTGATGGAAGCATATTATTAATTATTAATTATTGCTCCCAGTACTTCTTTTTTTGCGATTAGTTATGCTTGAGTATTTGAGTAGGTATTTATTAGTTGCTCATTTTCCTTATCGGAAGTTTTGGTTTCTTTCCCTTTCCTTCCATTTTGAAAACGACAACTGATTTTGAATATCGAAGCTATTATACTGCTCTCAACTTAAGGGTGGTCGGGACCAATCGTAAGTCTAATGAGCGCTCCTTAATATGCTCTTATAACCATTGATGAATAGGTTTACGAAGCTCTTAGTTTAATATTGGTCGATGAATACCGCCCTAGCCCTTAGTCCTTGGTGAATAGTATCGATTTAAGAGCGCTTGATAAATACCGCCCTAAGTGACGTTTTTATGTTCGATTAGTCACACGAAATCTGAAATCTGAGAGCGAATCTGAAGAACCCCAATCGGATACCACAAAAAACTCAAACGTCATATTCAATCATCACACATAACTGCGCAAATGTTTGACGTTTCTGAATTTACACATATTTACCAGTTCATTTCCCAGCTCCATCGTGTCTAATGATGTATCACTTCAAAAAATAAACCCTCATCAATTTATCCATTTTGAAAACAGTGATGTTACTTTGGGACTGAACAAATTGTAGCTGTAGACATCGTATTACATTAAATATTTATTTTTATTGCAGCATAGAAAGTTGACTGTATATTCTACTACATTTACATTACAAGTATAAGGTATACAAATTTACTAATAAAAGTGTCATTTCTGTTACACTACACAGGTAAATACAAAAGGATTCAAAAATGCATTTTTTTGTTCAAATTAAAAAGTCTAATCTAACTAAAATGTTTGTGATAAAAATTCCTTCTTTCCCTGACTTCGACACGCAACCGGCCATTCCAGATGAAGTCAAAGGTATCCGCATTTAAAGTTGGGTGGGATTATGGTGTGTCCAATGTACATGGTGTGTGCCCTTGGGTGGATAATTAAGACGGTGCCATGAGTCTCCCTGATTATTGTTGCGTTTTAGTTACGATATTTTATTTCGTATACTTTAAAGGAAAACCACATAAAAACATGAAATGTTGGATGACTTTATTGTTCGTTGGTTGGACTGTAACTTTAGTAACTCGATGCAACTGCAAAGAAATATGGTGGAAGCAAATGCAGTTAACGAAAGTAAACGTTGGGTATTTTCTATTTTGTATAGAACTGAAAAAAATGTATATCTAGTAATAATTGTTTATATTTTGTGATTGTAGGTACTAGGAACAACAGAAATCGACAATTTGTTTTTTAATTAACTTGGCTTTTGCAATGCAAACAATGACTAAATTGATAAATCTTAATTGTTGTGGATTTTGAAAGTATTTAGTGAGCAGTTGCCATTTTATAAGTCATCATTTATGTACGCGCGCCATTTTTATTCAACGTGCTGAGTACTCAACCTGACAGCAGTATTTTGCCAGTTAATACTTGGATGTAACTTTGGTAGGGGCTAGAAGACAAAACTCAACTTCGAGATAAACAAACTTAGCAGAAGTAGCAACCTATAAACAAAGCGGGGCCAAAAAATCTCACTAGAAGTTATTTTGTTGCCGCCCTGTGCCTCTTCCGGGATTAAGATAAATATGTTGATGAAAGGGTTTTGCCGCCTTTTACTCTCTTACTATTTCTATTTTGAAAAATGATTTCTTCGGTGGAAAATTACAGATTTCTTCCAATCTTTCAACAAATTTAAGTCAGATATACGAATATACGAATGTTTGCGAGACTGTATTGTTTATGTAGGTGAACTTTCCACTCCTACCAATACCACAAGGAGCTATTTCAGTTTCAATTATCACAAAAGAACATAACAAAGCCAGTATGAAAGGTGTGGGTGGGTGCGGTGTGGACTAAAAATTGTGTCGTGAATGTTGAGTATTAGCTGGTAACTACAGCCTACTTACTCGGCACAGTAGCGTTTATAGTATATAATTAGCCAAATGAATGTGATTAAAGAGGTATGAGAGGTAAATGTCCTTAGCCCTTAAAATGTCCTGCTAGCACGTAATTCATGCTAGACAAGAATATTTGAATTGACCTGTTGGAAGCTAACCGTTCGTGTCAACTTATCTCAGCTCATAATTTCTCGCTGAGCATATAGACTCAGCATAAACACATGCATACCTAATGGAAATTCTAATGTAATGAGACAGAAAGTCTCAAAAGTCTGCATAATTGAATTGAATGTCAGGAAGAATAAACACGAACATGAATTCCCCATTTGCACTCGAATCAATCACCCTTGACGTGCTGCAATTATTCTCTTATTTTCCACTCACTAAATGTGTAAACTAAATGTCATTAATAATAATAATCAGCTTTACTCGCTTTAATTTGTTCAAATGAGAACCCATTTTCAGAGTAGGTCAGCGGAGAAAGCATTACAAAGAAACAACCCTATTTCCACCCCCTGCATAAATTATGTCTTCTTCCGTTCGTCTTTGTGGAAAACAATGTTCGTTCAAACTTCCTCAGAATGTAGGCCGGAGTAGACTTAATGGCATTTAAATTACGCGCCTTTGTGGGGCGAACTTAACAACTCACCAGTTTACTTGCGCCTTTCGTGGCGTATCGTAGAAGCCAAGTAACATGCCAGCACTATTCCAAGAATTTGTATGAATGCAATGCCGATTCCAACCCCAATCAGAATGACTGCATTTTTATCTATACGATCCTTCAGCTTGCCAACACATCCATCCTGAAAGAGAAAGCCATACGGGATACAACATGTAAGAGGAATTCTAGAAGCAAGTGTAAACTCACCTGGAAGTACTTGTCCTTTCCCAAAGGAGCTGCGTCAGCACAGTTGCCCAGAGCTGCGTCAATGAATTCTGGTCGGCAACAACTTGCTCGTAGTGTCCTATTACGGCTGATGCCACGCCAATCCGATGGGTTATCAACACCGCAGCACATCAACTTCCTTTGGATGTTGTCCCAAGCCTTTAGATCGTCGTCATTCGAACGCTTTATAGAGTTCATCAGCGAGTTCTTCAGAACCATTTCTAGGTCGGCTTTGAAGACTATCGCTGCTATGCCAACGGCCAGCTCAATTATGAAAACAACACCAAGCAGCACGGCATACTGTTCACAGGAAGAAGGTATGTATTAATTGCCTATATACCAATGATGGTGTTTTACCGTTATCAGGAGTGATGGCGACTCCTTAATAGCACCGAAACATCCAAGGGATGCGATTAAGAAAATAATTGTTCCGGTTACGATGAGGACTATCGGGGGCGCCGTTACATTGCCCTCGATAAAATGGTTGAACTCGTTGACGTCAGCTAATACAACAGCGCCAGCTACTAAGATGCCAAGACCCGATATCTGAAAAGAAATCGATATCGATTAAGCCGCAATACTCAGTGAACTGCCACAGACTACATAAATACACTTCGTGTAATTGGGTTCGAATAGTAAATTTGTGTACAAATTGTTATCGCTTGATGAATATTAAATAATGTTTACGAAGCTCAAAGTTATTTGAGCTTATGTCAGCAAGTTACTGTAAGTACTTTCGCTAAGAGGGCGACCCGAAAATCGGACAAGAACAAGTTATTGATCCTACAATCGGTGGAAAAAACTGTTCGGTCTAAGAAAAAGAATTGGTTCAGAGTGGCTCTGCGAAATAAGGCCCCAATATAAATATGAAATGTCCCAAGAAAATTATACAGGAAACAACAACAACGATTTTTAATAAAATAGAGGCGTCATTTCCCTTTTTGGGGACTTATTTCCTACAGCCGTTCAGAGTTAATGAATATGTGGGAGTTTTTAAAAAACCCGTGGCCAACTTCTGCATAGCGTAGGTTTTCAATTTCAAATTTAAGCTCTGGAATAGATCTACGCCTACAACACTTTTAAGAGTTTTTAACTCTGTCTTGTTTCTTAACTTACGAAATTCGCAAAGGAGATGCTTCGACACGGCAACATAATATTATATAATCGCAGCACACTTATGTTTCTTGCCAACTTCCCCAGGGGTATCTGAGTATTTAAATTTCATTCGAATTTTAAATACTTTTTCGTACCAAACAATTTTAGAAAAAAAAAAAAAAACTACAGTTAAATTTTTGCTCTAAGGCAAAAGTTGGCTTTAAAAATGAAGTATACTTTAAAGTCTATTTAGTCCGGCAGCGGAACTAGCCACTCATCCCAATGATTGTGGAAATATCAGGTCTTGGCTTAAACTTCAACAATGTTTCGTATAGAGAGTCGTTCATGAGTTTGAGAACGCCGCCAATAGGCTGTCGGAGTCCAGGGTAATTAACAGTGAATACATATTATATGCAAATCAAATTTGACAGTCTTAATTCCTATACCTACCACATTCGTCGATTAATGTCACCTAAAATAAAAACAAACTCCGTTAGCACAAACATTACTAATACAACTGACGTATAGGTGAAGGTAGGTACTTTTTGCTGCGCAATATAAACCGAATGTCGTGTTCGTGTTACAAATATATTATGAAAGTTGGTATTCTACTGTTTCCCACTTCACCTTAAGTTGATTTCTCAATCCAACACCATACCACTTCTTAAGCAGGAAAATTATAATGAAACCATATTCTAAAAAACTTGGTAACGGAGAACCACTCGTAAAGATTGCTTTAATTCGAGCAGTTAGCCTGACCGAAAATATAAAAATGTCCGAAAACAATACCTAGTCAATGTCGTTTTGTTTTATTTTCACAATTACTCTCTTATTAATTACTTTTCTACTTCAATCAAATTCCCCGAAAATATGTACCCTTACGTCATTTTTGGGATGGGTAGAGGTTTTTGGTTCGGGTATAGCACTGCCGAAACACAATTACTGCTGTAAGTCTTTTAAATATCACAATTCAGGTGACCTGGCTGTTGATGTATAGGTATAATATATTTAGGCATTTGATAGTACTTCCTGGCCAACATTTATTGCTAAATGTCTAAAAAGCGTGCAAAAACTACGGAAACGCATTGAAACACAAATTAGCAAATCAGTTGTACCCTTATTTTGGAAAGTGTTTGTAAAACTTTATTAAATATCTAAAAAGGTATATAAAATATATAAATATTTATGAATAGAACTAGCTGTTCCCGTCCCTCTTTGCCCGTGCTAAATAAAATTGTTTCGGAAAAGAAAATCTACTGTAATTCAATTCATGTAGAATTTTTGACAAATACGATCTCACTGTATATTGCGATAAAAAAAAATCCAGTGCAAACGTATGGAAAATAAATTTGTATGAATCCTTAGAATCCTTCCTTAGGCATAGACAAACACAACAAAGAAAAGATAGCTCAAATCGGACGATCCGTTTTCGAGCTATGGGCGGTCTTACGGATGCAACTTTGTTTTATATAATATATAAATATCCCTTATGTCAAATTATTGAACGCTGTCACCCGTTTTGAAGTTTCCATTTTCTTGTGATTTATCTTTCAATTCTTTTAATTGTAATCAGTGTATTTGTGGCGCCTTGTACTGTATCTTATTGATAATATAAGCTTGCAATGAGTGCCAGAACGGCCCTAAACAGTCAGTTACATATCGATTTCAAAAATGATTTGACATCTGTCAGTTATAAGCCTACATTAATCAAATAGCTGAACCGAATAAAATATGCATTCATTTTAATAGAAGATCATTTTATTCTCTTTTTTTTACTTTCTTTCAAATTTTTGCGTACAGGATAACAAATTTAGTATGTTTAAATAGAGTATTCAAGTTATATCCTACGAGAATTTAAGTATACTATATACTCGTCAGAGACAATACTGAGACCCCCAACTTCGACCGATTAACATTTATTTGCCTACAAGCTAAATTTTACGCTCCCAAAAAGTTTAGGTGCGCTAGTATTGTTGCATAGAAATTCGTATTGACAAATGTCAAAAATCCTCTCAACCAACACATTCGCACCTAATCTTTTTACATTTCACTGTGGGCAAAGCAAAACGGATAGGAATTGGCGTACACGGATAGGACAACAAAATGGCGGATTCCTGGCAAAAATTGAGGGGGCCAGCGGCAAGAGGATTGTGAGTTGGGGGTCTCAGTATGATTTGTTCATGATACTCGTACTTAACTGCTTGTTAAGTGGTAGAGTAATTGTAATTTCTCTCAGTTCTCGGTGATGAAATATACTGCATTTACGCCATCATGCAGACGCAAATTTGCACAAGACGGGACAGTGAGATCCGTTTGTCCGCAGTAAATGCTAATAAAGGCGTAAGAATGAGATCGCAAATCAGAATGGATGTTCTGCCAATAATTAAATATACGCAAAGCGGAAATAAACACAAGTTCCGGCAACCAATATTTCTTCAATCACATGAAAACATATGAAATGTGTGTTTTAAGTAGTTTAGTAAATCAAACCAAAAATTCAGAAAGAAATTTTCTTTTACAGGAACGTGGAATTTCGTTAACCTTCGCTATAAAAAAATCAACATGCGAAGCTTTTCTATAATTCCTACCACGTAAACAAGATGGCCGACCAAAATGCGTGGCAGTTTTTTTTTGCGTGTAAGGTAATGCTATCCCTTTCAGTCAGACGGCTATATACAACTGGGCAATGGGGATCCCTTTAATCTACCGTGTTAGGAATGTGTGATGGTGTAAATGCAGCAATGGGTCGCGAAGGATACATCAAGTTCAAGTTCAATTGTTCAGTTGTGCCTACCATAAAAATATTTTTTGAACTGATATCAATATTTTTTATGAATGTTTAGGGTAGTTAGAGAAGTTGCTTTTAAAAACATATTGCGCTCGCTTTCGCATATTTTTCTTTTTTTTTTTACCTGTCCAGCCCACTCCGTTCATTTTTTTGAATGTGGACAGAAAAGGTATGTGGATGATGGCACGCATAACATTTTTACACGCAATTAAAATAAGGTTTATATTCTTTAGTGATGACTTTAGTTTATCAAATAGTACAGACAATTTTAGTAACTAGAGTTTACCTAGTAGTAGAAACTCTACCATTATATTGACCTGCGAACAAACAACAAACAAACAAAAAGTAGTAAAAATGGTTCTTAACTATTTTCCTTCGCCTATTTTTCAATTCGTTTTCGATTTGGCAAAAAATTAATTTTTATAGAGATTGATTCTTATGTTCGATTTGCCAAAAAAAAAAACCTTTTTTGATCTGAGTTATTTTTGAGAAATCTCGATTTTTTCTCAAATTTACCCAAGCTTTCACTAATACCAATGTTTATGACAGACAGCTGGCGATTACGAATAGTTTATCGTTGAAAGGATTGCTTTTTAGCTTAATTATTCATTTTACGCGTTTGAGAGCGAGTTTTTATATAAAATTATTTCGAGATGCGTAATCATAAATGTTTGAAAATCAATTGAATTGGATTTCCAGTGCAAGTGAAAAGGTTTTTTTTTGCGACCAACCCGATACACTCAAGAACCAATAAAATTCGGATTTCATGTTTGATTTGGCAGCAGAAATCTGAAAATGCAGATCAAAATCTGAAAAGCCAAATCGAAAACGACATAAGTTTAATAAAATTTAAATAAATCGTTTGTTTCTTGCAAAAACTTGGGGAAACACTTTTCCGGGAGTCTCATCAGCCACATCATCGCTATTACTCAGAAACTTTTTTCACTGGTAATACATTTCAATGCAAATAACATTAGGTCTGTTCGTTCCCTTTAGATAATACATTCGAACTCATTAATCAAATTTAGTCAAACTTCGTTCCCTTCTACCCAACTTATCTGTAAAGGAACGAGAAGTTTGACTAATGTTTTCAAATGATTATCGTAAGGAAACAGACTTATTTTGTACTTCTATTTTGTCCCGCTTCAACATAGAAAACGACGCATAGTGCTGATGTGCGCACCATCACCATAAAAAAAACCGACACCGGTTTTTTTTTTCGGTTTTATGATTTAATTTTTTTAGTTTTACATTTTAGTCCGTAGCTAAACTTCTGGATGGAATAAAAATACTCAGCCCTAGCGAGGTATCCTTCGGAACGGAAAATTCTTCGATTTTATACGATTCGGAGGATTTTTGCTGCGAGGTATTCTTCGGAACAACTGTTCGGAGAATTGTTCCGACATTTTGTAACGAATATGGGCGAATTACGTTGAAGTGCGAGGAAGTGCATTTTTTTGTTAAGATTTTGACAGCTGAGTTCCGATTAACTCCGACAAAAATTGGTTGGGGAATTTGTTTACGATTTAGAGGGCAGTTCGATGCGCCATCGCCATTGTTTATTTATCTTACGAAGTCGGACGGCTCGAATGGAATTGAAGCCTCCGAAAGAGTATGCGTTGCTAGGGCCGATTAATAGGTTTTGGCTTCTTATATTTGCATTTATGTTGTTTTATTTGTAATGCTTAAGAATTTCTTGAGTAAGTAAAATGCAGTGAAGTCAGGAATATGTAATGGTCAACACTCAAAAAGGCGTGGCAATAAACGACATATCCTAAAATTTTCTCGGAGTCTTAAGAAAGGAAAAAGAATTGAAATATTTACCTCAATTACTGGTTACAGACATAAGACGCGAGTTTTAAGAGCACAAGAGACGAGAAGAAAGGCTCCTCAAAAAAGAAAAAGACATTGACAGAGGCTTCTCCAGAAAACCCTATATTAAATCACATTCGCTTTTGTCAACATTTTAAAACATTGAACTGGGGACAGATTCCGTATATCAACGATCGTCCGAACGATATCGTTTTCGATTCGAAACGTTAATCACCATTAGAAGTTATATTCTGCTAGTTTTTTTTTTTTAATATCGTCAGCTTTCATTAAATTTGTGGGAAAAGTTACGGAATTTGCGCCCTGAAAGTAGGTGTTTAGGTGTTTTAAAATTGTTTTTCACGCGTATCCAAAGAAGTTGTTGAATTGTTTTACTTTGTGGCACCATAATATGTACAAACAAAAATGCTTAAAACCACCCTGTTGCGTTTTAAAATTTAAAGTTCGCAGATTCTGCCACAGATTAGCGCCACGTTTTCCTCACATGAACCTTATAGTAAACATGCATGTGCATTATGCAGCGTTCTCCAGTCATAAATCACTGACTTGAAGTTTGAAAAATGTATTTTTCCTCTTTACACGAAACCATAACTCCAATCGTTATTTTTTTTTTAATTCCAGCTTATTAAAATAATACTCACAGCAAAAATAATATTAAATCCAAAGAGGATATATTTGATCGTGCTCATTCCACAGGACCTCATTACAATTTTCATTTAAAACCGTTGACACAGATTTCAAAATACTTAGTTGAACTAAGACAATTTAAGGGGTTTCTGCCAAGCACTAGAAATTCGTGCAGTCCGTTCGAAGTCGCGACTCTAATTCAACTGACCACCGTTGGACTCGCAATGTATAACCTCAGCGTCGGCACGGAAAAGCTAATGACCAGCAACAGTGAAGAAAAAGTGGAAAGCCCACCAACACAAATATTGGTCAGTCTGGGGGTTAAAATGAATAAAAAAAAAAGAGTGTCATAGGGGGTTGATCCAATGAATAGAACTTACGAGTATTCCGTGTAATTCGATGGTATGTAGGTTGTAGGGTACCCCATCCTATAAGCTGCTGGAGGTGTACATAATTAATAAGTACCTACTCGAGCGGTTACTGGCGGAGTTTTCGAGTGACACTGGGTGATGGCCGAATTTTGACATTTCATAAACATAGAAAAAAAGTTAAACTTCATACTGACATGCAAAAAAGAAACTCTTCTCGGTATCCAGAAAGTCACAGGATCCATTATTATTATTAATTGCGTGTGTTAAGTAAAGTTATGTTATGTATATTTCCTGGAAAATTTTTATACAGAATGGAAAAGTATTTGTCAAAGGTCAGAAAATGGTGGATATGTGGGTTCACAAATTTTTGTGAAACTAAAATAATTGACTACAGAACAATTAAAAACAAATAACGCCAGAATTTGCAAAATAAAACAATACCAATAATCAAATCTCGAAATGTTGTAGTATTGAAAAACGCGCGCTTTGCTTTCATATTCAAATTCGAGCAACTCGCTCTTCAAGATAGACAGCTGAAGCACTCATTATGGTTCAATCACTCACAAGCAAACGCTATTGTTAAAGTTTATGAATCAGAATAAGTTTATGAACTTTCAAAATTGTTGATGAAAGCTGGCATTGTCTTTTTTGCTACTGAATAGATTCTTACCCCTGAATCGAGGGTGACACATAGAAATTCGACCCGTGGTATGACCTTGCGTGTTCAAACTTTGATTAATAGTCGTCCAGTCGAGTCCAAAAAATTCCTCACGATAAAATAAAATTCTTTTGCACCCACGAGAAAATGTATATAAAAAAATTACGTATACGCACCGTTGCCCCATAGGAATATTATTTGTACAGATTTTGTGTACACCTTCGTTGATGGTATTTTTCTGTTAAAAGTGTGAAGTTCCATTGATGAGGTGTTTTCAAATTTGAAACAGCATGTTCTTGCTCATATTGCTTGTTTTTGGATACAGTCGGTTGCTTCATGGACGCAGTTAATTGGAAGCAGAAAACGAAAATCAAACTCTTGAAAGGCATTTTTTTTTAATTTCATTGTGACTTTGTGTACACAATCAGCTAAATCTTTCGTCAGTAATTGTTGGCCTAGACTGCACGCAACTAGATTAACGCATTTTAAACTGTTCCATTTCAGTTTAGTTGTCTTGTTCTAAATTGAAATTATTTTTCTAAGTTCGTAGTTCCGACAAATATTTTCGAGAACGGAATATATGCAGATGTGGTCTATAAATGCTAACAGAACTTATTTTTAGGGCATGGGCTCATATAATGTTCCAATCACGGATATCCTTAACACCTTAACCATTCTCTTAGAAGGCACTTGAGCAAAGTTGTTCGTAAGGAGGTCGAGTAAAAAATTGAGTAGCTAATACCTAAAAATAGTTTACCGGGTTTGTTTTACTTCGACATCCTTGTAGCAATGCCTAGCAACCTCTGCGTTGGTAGTGGTAAATATTTGGCATTCACTTTCACTTTACAGGTGGCCCAACACCCAAGTTGTACTGCTTTCTTTTTCGATTCTTGACAACTCCTTACCGAAGCAGGTCAGGTGAGTGACCACTCGTTCAATTTTCCGTTGAACTTTGGATAACCTAAGCATCATAAATAATATAGAAACGAAGCAAAATAGGCAACCATTATTGGAACTCATTATATAGAGCTTGTTTTTGAAGCAGTCGATAGGTTATTCGATATAGTGAGAACTGAAGTTAGTGAGCAGTGACCCCTCTTAGCAAAAGCCCAATTAATTGTTTTTATTTAGCACATCTGTACAGATGGAATGTATTCCGACCAGGAGTCCTTGTAATTCCAAACGATATATTGGACAGACGAGCTCTGGTTGAAGGGATCGCCGAATGCCAAACTGTAGCATATTAACCGCCGAAAGAGTTGTAAGCCTTAACCGCAAGGGGTTAATGCTTCCGATGCACTTGCAGTTCGACGACGAAAAGAAAGTTGTGGAGTAGAATCACAAGCACCAGGCGAACGACGAGAAAAACAATTGTTACCACTAATGGTTTTAATGTTCAAATGAGTGAATGTTTATTATTTGGCAAAGTATTTATACCTTAGAAATAGAAAAAACTAAATTCTGCTCTAAAGTCTTCTCTTGTTAGTTAACTCTAAGTCCCATATAAGTCATAAGTCAACTTCTTTTCGCCATTGTGACTCAATTCCGTTGTTTCACCATTGTGAACTTCAACTGATTTGAATTTGACAGATAAAATTCAAATCCATTTAAATTCTATTTATTTAAATCCATGTAAGACGTTTTCAAAAAAGATAATGGATGAGGTAAGTAAAAAAGATAATGGTGAGGTAAGTAAGAGGTTCCGATTGATTACAGGAAAACATTTGTCGTAAGAATTTTTTCTCAGAAACGAGAGAGGGAAGGCAACTGGACATGGGAGGAAAAGGAGATTTTAAAGGATATATTAGCACCGTACGCAGCAGTGGTGGATTGCAAAATGAATAACACGAACATGATTGCAAAGAAGAACGAAGCATGGAAAAAGATTTCAGAAGATTTAAAAGCTTACGGCATGGAATTCCCAATAGGAAAGCTGACAGCACAATGGGGACGGTTAAAAACGAATGCCCGTTCAAATATTTCGGCTTGCAAAAGAGAATTAAATGCTACCGGCGGCGGAAGTGAACCTAAGGAACGCGATGGAATGGACTATGCTATTAAAGAGACTACACCAATAGACTTTGAAGAGGATAGTGCCGATTTTTACCGCATCTCACATTTAGGGGCTATAGCTTTTGACACAGATGTGGAAGAAAATAATCAACCTCCTTCCATAAAAAGGCAAAAAATAAGCCTAAGTGAGCAACTGTTGCAAAAAGGATTGAATAAATAGAAAATATTTCTAAGGGCCAATTTTTCAACTTGAAAATAAATAATTCGTTATTTTAACAGCTATTTTAACAAAATAATTATTCAGATCTGAATTCTGCTTCAACAAAAGCAATTCACTAAATATTATTATACAAGCTCTTGCTGAATTGATTATTATAATGCATTTTTTTTAACGCATTGTGAATGCATCAACTGCGCAAACAGAGTGTCGAGACCGATTATGGTGCAAATGACATTTTTTTTATATTTCACTTTGAATGGTCAAGTAAAATATATTCATCGCCGGAGTCGTACGTAAAATAATGTAACAAATGCATGGAAGCTCAAAAGCGTACATAGCCTGGCATCAGAAGAACAGCGTGCATTCACAAAGCGCCCTTTGAGGTTTTTATAATTCAGTCTGTACCATTTATTGATGTACCGTCTTAGACATCGTTACGGACATCAAATTCGGTGCTTAAATTTGGCCTCTTTTTCTTCAAGAATTAAAATCAAAGGAATTGTTCCAGATGTAGAAATATTTTAAGTTTCCGCTTTCGGACAAACGAACCAAATAAACAAGAGAAGTGCAACAAAAGTCGCTTACAAAAACTCATATTAAAAGCAGGACTTGGATACATCCTCCACTCCATTGTTTTCTGTAGTCCTTCTGCAGGGGGCTACTGGGGAAACGTGATACCCCTAACTATAGAGGAGGCAACTTCAGCTCATTTAACCTAGTTCGTTCCTGGCATAATATTTGTTAAGGTCTAGAATATATTAACAGCATTACAAAAAGAAACCAACAACTCATTTGTCGTGATATAAAGACAAATGAGCTCACCCTAGGTTCCCTAAAAAAAAAAATAACAGGCCACCGAGGCATTATTTAGCACAACTATTACTGACCCGAAATCACGCAATTAATTCACAGTTGGAAGTGGCAAAGAACAATGTCCTTGAGGGTTTGCTAGTTGCGGGGTTGGGTCAACATGAAAGAAAATTGACCCAACTTTTTAGAAGAAATCGATGTTTTTCCAAATAAAAATGACCCAACTCTGAAAAAGCAGAAAAACTATCAGCATTAATTAAGTCGGTAGTTAAAGTCAGCAAATTGCCTACTTAATCCAAGAAAGGACATATCTACATCTACAGTATTGAATACAATTACCATAACTACATCAGTTTGGATTCATTGCGAAGGTCTAGTTAATGTTTGACTTGAAGCTTCACAGAGGTTATCGACTTCAGCGAACCTAAAAGTTATAGCTGTCTAACTGCGTGACTACACTTATCGATTATTTCCTTCACATCGAGTTCGAAATTTGTTGTGCCATTCGGCCATTTGGGATTGAATGGAAAGTAGCTAAGATTAAAGCCTCTGTAATCGCTGATAAGCAATGAGGTTGTTTTACTGCACAGGTACCTTTATGGGCTGTTCGTTCTAATAAATGGGTAATGGATATCGTAATATTTTTCTCCGCAGTGGTGGATTACAGTAAAATGCGCCAGGAGTCTTTTGATAGAGAATTTAAGTTTGAAAAAAGTTTTGGTAACATTTTTAAGGACTTATTCGAATGGAGACGAAGTTTCAAGTTATGCGCCTAAACATATTTTTATCGTTGGAACCTTTTGCTTTTACCCTTGTAACTTTTAACTTTTCGTTTTGATGTGGAACATAATTGACGCGACTTGGGAGTAAAATTGACTCGAATGAGACGGAAATTCCGGCGTTACAGCGGAAATTGACCTGTCGCCATCACTACACCGCCTCGACTCCTAAGCCACTCAACCGATATCAATGGAAATTTTTTAGGTATGTATGGTTGGTTACAACTTGAAAGGTAGGGAAGTTTTGGACCCGATAGGTGGCGCTGTTGTCGATCTCCTAAACCACTTAACGCTTAACCGATTTCAATGAAATTTTGTGGTTGTGAATGCTTGGTTGCTAGTTGAAAGATAGGATTCTTCTGGAGCCGATAGGTGGCGCTGTTGTCGATAAAAATATATTTTCAATTCTTTGAACTTAATTTTTAAAGTAAATACATTTTATACAATAAATTTTTTTTTTATCTGTCAAATGTTTGCTTTTGACAAATACAGTAGTACGGTACTGATAGCCAAAAAGGAGATTACTACTTACCCTTTAATCGTTATTTTTCCTATTTTATATTTTACGATTGCAGTTGCGTTCGTTGGTTCTTCTGTCAAAAATACAGCTTTATGTTGATTAAAGTCTTTGTTGCCGCAGCTGAATCTTGGCCATAAAGTAGTAGGTATTTCCTGTCGCCTAATGATTTTGTTGACTGAAACACTTTTCGACAGTTCGAATAGTGTCCGCGAGCGAACACTTATTCACCGAATTGGTACTTCGGTTCCTGAAAAACGATTACCAAATACTTGACAACAGACTTCATAACAAAATCAGTATTTTGCATGTAGGTTTTAAGTGATTTGAAACGGTCCAACACGTAGTAGTAAAAACTGCATAGTCGAATGTTTAGAATGTAAGTACTTATGGAGTTCATTTTATTAAATTTGTATTTCGTATTTGTATTAACAGAAGAGCTTCACAAAAAAAAAAAAAAAAAAAAAAACACTCACAAGACAATATAATACTTTACAATTACACCACTCTGCATTTGCGGCATTTGTTACAGGATAGCCTTCAAAACTGAAAGGATCGCAACCACGATGATGGAAGTCTGCCATTTATGGGTACTCGTTGAGTCATTGCATAGAGGTAATTCATCCAGATCCGATCTAACCAAACGATATATTCAATGAAAAGTCCGAAAAAAAATTTGCATTTTACATTAAGACGAAAAACATTTATTAGTTAAAAAAAAAAATGATGACAACACCAGAGATGTAGATGTAGGGTCAGATTTATATTTAAGCGTACCCCGTAGATTAAGCAATTTTTATTTAAGACTAAATGAATTATGCTGAAAACAAAGTTACACACAAAGAGTGCCGATTAGCAGAACAGTGATCACAACATAAACATTGACAAATGTCTAAGAGTTAAGTCTTGACTAAAACTAAACACAGATATTCAAAGACAGAGTGTATTCGAGGTGTATAGGTATAGAATCGGGAAACAACAAAAGTAGGGAAATAGTAAGGTTTACTTGATTCCGATGACACCGCATCCGGCACGGCCACCGGCGTTACCAGTTTTCTTGGAATCGGTATGATTGGTTTTGCCCAAGTCGTCGACTCCCTCGTGGATGACAAGACCGCGTCCAATAATTGAGCGGTTACCAGTCAATGTGATGACACGATCGGTAAGAGTTGTATCCACAATGCCATTCTCATCGGCCAAAACATTTCCCAAGTCTCCAACGTGACGAACCTCATCCTCGGGAGCAGCGTGATCAACCTGTTGGCAAAAGAATGGTCTTTGTTTAGATTTAATTAAGACATTTTTTTTTATTTGTTTAATTTGTACTGTCAATATTGTTATAGCATTTAAAATGCACCAAAAGAAAAATGGTATAAATTTCTAATGCATTTATTTTGGTGTAAATTTAAATTTTCTAATTAATTTTACTAATAAGGCACGCAATATAAATTTTATCCACTCTCTAACATCTAAAGAACGTTTAAAAAATAAGAGCACACTGTTCTGAGAAAGTTTGAATGTGGAAAAGAGTTGAAGGTCCTTGTTAGACATGTCAACAATTAAGGTGAATAGTTGTTAGAAGCGAGGCATATAGGGATTTGTTTCGTGAACAATATTTTATTAATTGAATCTTGCTTTTTAAAGAAATGAAACAATTCAAAAAAAGTCATCTTTTACTCATAAAATTGGGAACCAATTTTGTTATTTCAAAAGTGGAGGAGTGGATATTTAATTTTAACATAAATACGTAGTGCTGCATTAACAACATCACATATTCCTAAGACGGAAGAATAAAGGGATACCCAACAGCCAACACTAAATACCCGTGTGACTGAAAGGGACAGCGTTACCTACTACTTGACAAGTATTTTGGTCGGGCATTTTGTTTACGTAGTAGCAATTATAGGAAAGTTCTGCATGTTGATATTTTTATAACGATGGCTTTTCGTTCCTATAAAACAAAATGACTTCCGTAAGTAATGAACAGACAATTATTTATTTATTTCCTACAATTGATTTATTACTTCGACTTGTTGATTTAATTTACTGAAACTAAAAATAAGAAATAGAAATGTTTTCAAGTAATTGCAGAAATATTGGTCGGCGGAACTTGTGTTTCTTTCCGTTTTACGTATCTATAATTATGAGTCGAACATCCATGACACTTTAATTTGATTGATTTGTGATCTTATTCTTACGCCTTCATTAGCATTGACTGCCAACAAACGGATCTCTCTGTAAAGTCTCGTTCAAAAACGCACGTGCGTGATGTTAAAAATGCGGTATAAGTTTAAACGCATTTTATCTCTGATCGCAGTCAGCGGTTACCATAAAATAATGTGCTATGTATTCTCTTCTCTTTCAATATTTTGAAAAAAAATTGACAGTCTCACATTCCTTTGCAAATAAATGAGTTTTGGATGTCATTTTAGATTTAACTTATTCAGCTGAATTTTTTCTAATTATTCGAATCTAGTTATTTTTGATTTTCAGTGCCCCAGAAGCGTAAATTTTGCTTATTTACGTACCAGCTAAGATGGAAATGGGCCTCATCACTCATGATTATTTTTGATGAAAAATCATCTTCCTCTTGGTGGTGATTAAGGATGGCTTGAGCGTATGTTAGACGCGATTGGCGGTCAGCAGCTAACAGCTGATGCACCGTCTGGACTTTGTACGGAAACATCTTCAAATCATGTACCAAAATTCGCTGTAAATTCGCTGACTGATACCCATTTGCGTGGCACGTCGTCTGGTCGATGTCGACGGCGCTTCCATGACATCTTCGGCTACATCAGCAATATTCTCTGCAGAACGGCTTCTCCGGGGTCTGCCAAGCCTGGCAGCATCTCGTGTTGTGCCAGTCTCTTGGAGGCGAGCGGCTAAACGTCGCAGTGTTTCACCAGTAGGCGTTGGACGGCTAGGAAATCTGCGACGAAATTCATGTTGTGCCAAAGTCACCGACCGATTATTGCTCAAATAAATAGTCACCAATATTCCGCGTTCTGGAGCAGTGTAGCGTAACATTGTTTATTAACGTGTATTTCGCATATGTTTACTGTGTAGTAAACATAACGTCAACATAATGTCAAAACAGAACTGACATTAGGGGCCAATCGCCACCTTGTATATGATTGACACTCATGTTTCGCATTCTCCAAATTATTTTCTACTTGACAGAGAATAGAAAGGATGAACTGGTTATTATTACGTCTGTTCCTTCGTTTACTTCTACCCAACTTTTGCGTATAAGGGAACGAAGTTTGACTAATGTATTCGAATGCATTATCCTAAGGGAACAGGCGTATTATAGAGGTTTCAAATTTCAAGTCGATGTCGAAGCACTTTATATTTATTCTACGACACAGGTGCTATGGCAACTCCATCTTTTATACAATATTTGTATTGTAACCTCGCCATCAGCATTTAATTTCATCGATAATTGTTTTTTAATGACTTCTTCGAATATTGTTGTGCAAAGAAGGCAAGAACTCTAAAACTTATATTTTTAATTTCTTATTGATTGGCTAATCGAGAAACAAGATCTACTGGTTAGGTTAATAAACAGTAGGTAAATCTAATCAAATTCTTATTGCATAATCAAGTTGCAAACAAGCCAAGTCCAAATAAAAATTTATGGGTACTTTTGAAAAACAATAAAACCCACCTTATCTGGATTGTAGTGACCACCAGTGCTGGCACATCCATTAGTTAAGTCTCCCTTTTCATGCACATGGAATCCATGTTTTCCTGGTTCCAGTCCAGTTATATAAACTCGAACGTAAACATTTTCCCCGCAGGCGTTTTGCGTAAATGTGACGTTGCCTTTAACTTTACCTTCGCTTCCTGCAATGCTGGCGATGGCCACGATTGGAGTTTGTTTTTGCTGAATGTAAGAAAAAAAAAAAAATATTATACGTTAATAAATTGCTTGCAATCAGTTAAAGTCACCTACCTCAGCTAAAGCCGCTACAGCACCAAAGGCCAAAATCGCCACCACAAATTGTACGGACACCATTTCTCTGTAAAAACGAAAATAAAATCTTGATTACGAAATTTATTGATATTAAAAATGTGTTTTATAAAGCGGTTCCCTCTCAGTCGCAATGACAACAAAACGAGTCTCAACAAAATCAACGCAGCATTCGTAATAGCGGCGCGGCACCATTCGGCACTCGAGCGCAATCAACGTCATCTGATCTGTCGTTCATCCCCCTCCAAGGGTGAAGAGACTGTCTGAGAGTCTCGGTATCGCTTACAGCTGCTATCTCTGCGTGATAGCAAAGGTGAGATCTGCTACAATCCACTATCCACATGAGGCTTTCATTGAATAGCCCCTCCACCAAATTGTACCACTCGCTATATTGGGGAGGGGTCTCGGTGGCAGGTCGGCAATTGAATCGACACAACTAAAAATTAAGTTACATAAATAGGTCATGGTGGAGGTGCCCATGATCGGTCGTCCGTCATAGGCCCGAGCGCTTTACATTCATTGTTTGATATAGGTATAGGTATAGGTATATGAACTTGCACGTTTTGCGATTAGCAATTTGTACGATAAAGTCGCGTGTACGGTTTCGCTCGCTTCTTGATTGTGTTTTTTTAAAATGCTATTATTGTCATCATCGTCAGTACTTAGTATGGATAAAAATTATATTCATCTACGAAAATCACAAGTCAATTGTGTCAACAACCGCTGGGTAAAGGCATTTCTGGGCTCAAATTAAAGTAGATTGGTGAGAATTTTATTTTTACTTTTATAAATATCGCTGGGGAAACTATTATTATGTACATAATATGTGTATTTTCATTTTTTAAGAAATGTCTTCCTTACATCCAGACGGTAATTTTTTTGGCTAAAAGACGGCTTACGGAGTCCTATTCTATTCAGACCTAAATACCTTTTGGAACCTTCTACAGAAAATTCATTTTCGTGGAACAATTTTTTTGCTACGGTAAACTGTTGCTTTAAACCACACAGCAGTCGATTTCGTTGGATGAGTGGGTAAGTGTATTCCCGAACGAACATTTAAGTTAAAACTGAACAAATTTTGTCAGACATTGTTCCCGTGCTCAAGATTGGTCGCGGAATGAAAAAAATAAAAAATAAAAAAACTACCCCTCCATAAAACACATTCAAATATTATTCTAATAAATGGTGAGTTAAGGACTCTGGATACTTCTTATATATTTATTTAATTTGATCGCTGTACATTGAGAATAATTCCTTATAATAGTACAGGTTGTATAATTGCCGCAGTCCACTGCCCGCTAGATAACTAGCGGCATGTCAAACTCCATATAAAAACATTGACATTTCACCATTTGCGCTAGACGTCTAGCACTATTTGTGAAATATGCCTTTCAGGGAAATTTAGCGCAAAACTACCCGCTGCAATGAAAAATAAAACGACCTGTCAAAGGAAATCGTTGAAACATTTACAAAATGAAAATGAATACGAAGCCGAGCAAGTGTTATTATGATAAAATTGGTAATAATGTAGATAGCAATTCAGATATTATTTTTATGATATTTGTATCATTTCTTTAATTGTAGTGGGGACTTTGCCACTGCCGCTAGTGTTCTAGCGCGAGCGTTCCTTTATCTAGGATATTTTGTGCTAGACGTTTAGCGGGCCAATATAATGTATTATATACATATTTTGAAAAATGAATAGAAAGACATAATCCAAAATTTAGTTTAGACGCTCGAAGTTATACCTAGTTAATGTACATTAACCAGATTTGTCTGGAATAGGTTCACGAAGGCATTAATTGCATTAGTTTACTTGAAATATCAACTCGTTTCAAGCTATTTAAGAATAATAATTATTCACAAGTTGCTTTGGGAATACGGGAAAAGTTGTTGTTAATAATGCCACGAATACGAATTTTTCTATTCGGTAAATGCTATTATTTTTTATGGCAGTCATACATGAGTATGATGAACCTATGTGCTACCATTTTTATAAATGACAGATGCCATAAAATTTCGGCCGGCGTGCCGCAAGGAAGTGTCCTAGGGCCCCTTCTCTATCTGCTATATACTCGCGATATACCAAGAGAAGATGGCACTACTCTCGCTACGTTCGCCGACGACACCGCTATCCTAGCAGTAGGTAACACTATTGAAGAAACGACTGCAAAACTGCAAATCGCACTAAATAAGGTAAATGAATGGACGAGGGACTGGCGGATCACCCTCAACGAAACTAAATCTGTTCACGTGAATTTCACGTATAAGAAAACAAATGACTTGCCAATTTTCTTAAACTTGGCCCGAATACCCTTTGCAAACGAGGCCAAATACCTGGGAATGACACTCGACGCAAAGCTGAAATGGAATTCGCACGTGAAAATGAAACGTAAAGAACTCGATATCAAATATAGAGAAATGTACTGGCTCCTCGGAAAATATTCCCAGCTCAGTACCGAAAACAAACTGCTTCTATACAAGCAAGTGCTAAAGCCGGTGTGGACCTACGGTATACAACTCTGGGGTTGTACCAAGAAAACAAATGTCAATATTCTACAAACTTTTCAAAATAAAGTACTTAGAGAAATTGTACAAGCACCATGGTATATTAGAAACGACGATATCCACAGAGATCTCGGAATTCCAATAATTGAAGCTGAAACAAAAAGCTTCGCGAGAAAGCATAGAAACCGACTAATCGGACATGTCAACAATTCAGTCCGACAAATTTTGGACGAGAACAATTTATTGCGCCGACTACAAAGAACGAAACCGTTCGACTTGGCAAGATAGGATTAACCGCGTCTAAATTGCGGAACATGCAGGATCTTTCATTGGAAAGTAGCCTGTCAAAAGTTTTTATTTTGTTATAGAAAAATTGCTTGATAAGTTACATCTTAGTTGCAGTATCTAACAATTCTTCGATGGGTGGTGTTTTTAGTCAGTAAAAATCTGACACTACTATGAGCACGCGCTTGCTTTTCTCATAGTGTCTTTGGAAGATTTTCACCAACCCTCGGTAAAAAAAAAAAAAAAAAAAAAAAAAGATGCCTGTCAAATATTTTAGACCCGGATTGATTTTTGTTTTGCATAAAAATGAATGCAACGGCGGGAATAAGGGACATTTTAATTTCCCCTGGAATTTGACTCTTGCAGTCTATGAAAAATACACGGTTAGGTTAGGAAATTTGTAGGTCAACGCATTCCAGATCGATTTGGTAAATTTGGCATTGCGGTGATAAAGTTCCATCGTACAGAAAAATAATTGGTTTTTAAAAATGTGTCCATCTAAAGCAATTGTCCGCATGCCGAGCTGTTCGGATTTCGGAAATAGAGCATTCGCTGTATTTTAGAGGCAGCTACCCAGATTTCGAGATATAGGTAGTGCCTACTAACAAAATATCGAGAATCCCATGACATGAGGAAAATAGAGAATAAAAGTTGACAGATGAGTGGGAGCAAAACGGATTTTGGGGGACGTTTGGGTACAGTTCAAGTAAAACGTCAGCTATAGATTCGTCTGGACTAGGTATCTATATACGAACGACGTGTAGACTAGGCAACTTGAGTAGTTTTTGTATTCTAGGTTCTCGCGAACAGCGTTACTGTTGTGCGAATAGAGTCGATATTTGGCACTTTTTTCGAGAGCCTGCTACCATTATTTTTCTATTTTGCCCCATTTTATTTGTGAAGGGCCTTTTCAACAAATTCTATTTCCAAAAAAAAAATACGTTTAAAATACAACACGGTGGTACCTATAACAGCACTATTATCGTGTTATGCAAGCCAATCTTTTATAAACAGAGTTTCTGTTGTACTGCTGGAACTCGTCAAGCACCCTTGAAAGTCAAATACGAAAGGAACTGCGATCTTAACTCAATTCAATACGCCTGAGGTCTGACTCACTTGACGAGCTGCGTTATGCAGTCCTATACTAATACTATTACCGTCAACTGCCCTAACATTGACCAGTTTTGAACTTTGACGTTGAATTTAACAGCTCTGTTTAAAGATATCCACAACTTTCGACTATTAGATTATGGGGACTATAGTTCTGTATCATAAAAGAAAAGATTTACTAAATTTGTTTGATTCCTTTTCGACCTATATAGGAAAAAGTGGGTGGTCAATGTTAGGACATCGAATTCCTAACATTGACCAGTGAGGAAATTGTACCAGCAATAACGATTTTTCAAGTATTTTTTAAATAATATTTTTTTTTTCTCAAACATTAGATTTTAACTCTATTTTCTTTTACTGAATATTTAATATACCTACCTTTATATTTTTTTATATGTAAATGTTTTAATACTTATAAATAAATAAAATTAAAAGAAACTTAGTTTGTACCTTTTATTTACAATAATATTAAACTAGAATTAAATTAAATTACGAAGAACTAGTTTTATGAAGTGTTTAGGGTAAAAAATATTGTAAAACATTTAAAGATTGATACCTAATTGTTAGAAAACGATCAAAAGAAACAGTGGTCAATGTTAGGATCCAGTCGGTCAATGTTAGGCAATATGATAAATATTCGAATAGCTTTTTCAAAAACCTTATTATTTATAATTTTCTAGTATTTTAATAGACAAACAAAAATAGTTTTCATTATAAAAAATGTTGAGCTACTCCCTTTAACAATTATTTTGCTATACAAGCAGTAGTTTCGGTACAACAGACAAAAGTTTGCCCCACTCAAAATCACGCAATTTTAGGAGCACTTGAAAAGTTCCCGCGAAAACGTTAATCCATTAAAAATTTCCCCTTAACATATAATATGCCATCTAATAACAAATAGCTTAATACGAAAAACAAAAAATTATATAGAAATTATAAATTAACTACCCACCACCGCGTTTAGTAATATTTTCCTGTTTTTGGTCAATGTTAGGGGTCCGGTCAATGTTAGGGCAGTTGACGGTATACTTTTGAGCAGGATGGATTTCTCTGTTCAATGAAGCTGTACCAACTTTACAGAGCAACACTTTGTTTAATATCGTACGACGAAACTTCTTAATTTGCAGAGTAGCTTCAGAAATGACAACTCTTCTCTCACCGGCCCTTTTTTGGACTTTTCAGAATACTGCAGCGGTAACTCCGTTTACTTTTAATTTTACTTTTTGAAATGTCAACTATATAGGATTTTTTTTTTGACTGGACCATAAACGTCAACTGAAAAACCTATTCACGTGACCACTGTATAGGCGAATAAAAACTGAAATACATCAAGTCACCTGTCAGACTGACATTATTACATACATAAACATAACATAAGGTTTATTCGCATAAATGCAGTTTAAATCGAACGCAATCGATATAAATTGATTGCAATCACAAGAAGTCTATAACCTATAAGCATAGATAAATTAATATACAGATGTCTCATCCTAATGTAAAAGAATGCTCTACTTTTTGCGATCGTCCAACAAAGATCGTCCAACAAATGGAAGGTGAAAAGCAAAACCCACCACACCTCATTTGAGAAGGATTGAGTTTCTGTTTCAATGAATGCTACTTTCAGTTGAATTATGACCACAGGCCGAAAAGTATGTATGCGACGTGCTGTCGTATGGGGTATGGAGCAGGTAAATTTCCTTCCACACTGCAAGTGGGTTAAAGGGTAAGGAGACAAGGTAATAAGAAAAGGGGAAAGAAAAAATATCGCCTTCATTTCTATAATCTTTCTTTCTTTGGTATTGTCAATGCCTTATGATTGTACGCCGGCGGGGGTGTGTGCCGTGAGGAGATCTTCGGTTATGTAATGCATGATGGTTTTTGTTGGGAAGAGCCGCCGATTTACTTTTGGATTTGTTTTGCTGAAAAAGGTATCTCTTTGCGATATGAACAATTTATTTCATTTTGGCGATACAATTTTAATGTTTTTGTTTGGGTAGGTAGGTACATTCGCATTACTTTTCCGGTTTTAATTTTTCGATACAAATGTAAGTACATATGTCAAATTTTATACTTTTATAATTTTCTTTTGAAATTAATTAGGTAATTCATTAATAGGTATCAACAATAATATTTAAACTGAAAACTGTTCTAGGCATATCACTTACTTATCTTATTTTTCAAAGACATGCTGTTGGGTTTTCTTCTCTGTTTATAAATAAAGTGGGATAACGAAACGAGAATTCAAATTTTTCAAGTTTCCATGTCTGTCAAAACGCTCTGACTTGACTGGGTCTGGCTTTGTATTATGAATTCATTTAAACATTAATAATAAAACAATCAGTATTTTAAGCTTTCTCGATTAGGGATGTAGTAAGAGCAAATACATACAAAATTTAGAACTCGCGATGTTAATCAATTCTGACATTACGATGATCGAGGTCTAAAAGAAGTGGGTCGTAAAATGCTGTTCGTCTGTCTATCGGTCTGCTTGCCTGTCTGTGCGTAAGCTCCCGAGGCCTAGAGCCTATATGGCTGCCATAATTTTGTTATAGCTTCAGATTTGGAGTTTAAGTTCGGGGCGGTTTTAATCATACTAAAAAAATTGAATAACGACACTTTTGAATTTTGGACATAGGTATATGTATTTTGAAAACGGTATATTAGATTGTTACACAAATTAGTTTCTAAGTTAATACATGTAATCATTTCTAACTTAATAGAAAACTCGTACAAATAGGTATTTTTGAAAAAATACACTTTTTTTAGTTTGGTTTTATTTAGTTTATCGGAAAACGGCGATATTTAACGATTTTAACCAAAATGCATACTTAGAGTAAAATTGATGTTTTCAAAATTATTGTGTCTCTATTCAAAGAAAAACTTATATTTCGAAAACCCAATTTTGATTTAAAAAAAAAGCTTTAAAAACAAAGTACCTAGGTAATGCTTACATCCCGAAAAGGCTGAGGTTTCCATTATGCGCACTAAGCAAATTCATTTTTTTTTATTTTTTTTATTTAAATTGACTTATTCTAAGATGAATTTTTCTGAGGAAACTTTTTTTTCTATTTTTTTTTTTTTATTTTTAAAGTTTTCACTGAAAAGTGCATGTATGTATACAAACTACACAAATGGACGCGTTACTTTAAATACACCATACATTCTTACAGGCACCTGTCTGACAGTTTTTGGTATATTTAACTATTTAACTGGGCTAAAAAACATAAATATAATATTTTTTTCTTGAGGAATGAATTTTTTTTTTTATTAAATCTTAATAATTTTTTTTTTTTATTTTAATTAAACCAGGAGATTTTGCAAAAAAGGTTTTAAATCTCGGTGTATAAATCACGTTAACATGGTCTCATCAAAAAAAAAAAAAAAAAAATTTTAAATTTAGTAAAAAAATAATAAAAAAAAATTAAAAAAAAAAATCATTTCCTCAAGAAAAAAATATTATATTTATGTTTTTTAGGCCATTTTAAGCAAAAAAAAAAAATTGTTTGCTTAGTGCGCATAATGGAAACCCGTCCCCCCGAAAAATACCTTTTTCAGCAAAATGGTTAAGCAATATCATATTTCAAACTAAACATTGCAATATTTGGTCTGCCAAATTTTACAAACACCGATCTAACTATTTTGATTCAAATAGATACTATCACTATTCTTAATAAGATCCCGTACTTAGTTTTTCTCATAAAATTCGAATAAATCAGTGTTTTAATCATTTCTCCAAAATGACTACCCAAAAGCCGATCTGTGTCGATATATATATTCTTAAAACTCAATACCGCACTTTAAAATTAAAATTGTAATAGCCTTTAAAAATGCAATAACAACAACGTAAAACTTATTTTTTTCAAATATTAGCAAGTTCTTCTTTTTTTCAAGCATATTCAATATGCACTTAAAATAATACCTACCAACCAGCCAGAAAATCTTACTTTATTTGCACCCCATCGGGATATTCAGTTTATAACTGCTAATGCAAATTCAAAAAACAAATTTCTGATTTGTGTAATCATAGACGATCGTCACATTTCAGCCAAAAATAAAATCATGCATGATAAAAAAACAGAAATTCCTATTACGATTTTCCCCATCCTCAAAAACTTGTAAAATGTAAGAGTTATAAAATAGTGCATTAAGCGCTTATAAATCTCTTACCAGAACAGAGAAGAAAACCCAACAGCATGTCTTTGAAAAATAAGATAAGTAAGTGATATGCCTAGAACAGTTTTCAGTTTAAATATTATTGTTGATACCTATTAATGAATTACCTAATTAATTTCAAAAGAAAATTATAAAAGTATAAAATTTGACATACCTACATTTGTATCGAAAAATTAAAACCGGAAAAGTAATGCGAATGTACCTACCTACCCAAACAAAAACATTAAAATTGTATCGCCAAAATGAATTAAATTGTTCATATCGCAAAGAGATACCTTTTTCAGCAAAACAAATCCAAAAGTAAATCGGCGGCTCTTCCCAACAAAAACCATCATGCATTACATAACCGAAGATCTCCTCACGGCATACACCCCCGCCGGCGTACAATCATAAGGCATTGACAATACCAAAGAAAGAAAGATTAAAGAAATAAAGGCGATTTTTTTTCTTTCCCCTTTTCTTATTACTTTGTCTCCTTACCCTTTAACCCACTATCAGTGTGGAAGGAAATTTACCTGCTCCATACCCCATACGACAGCACGTCGCATACATACTTTTCGGCCTGTGGTCATAATTCAACTGAAAGTAGCATTCATTGAAACAGAAACTCAATCCTTCTCAAATGAGGCGTGGTGGGTTTTGCTTTTCACCTTCCATTTGTTGGACGATCTTTGTTGGACGATCGCAAAAAGTAGAGCATTCTTTTACATTAGGATGAGACATCTGTATATTAATTTATCTATGCTATAAGTACACGTTCTCATCAAAAATGACAGTAAAAGAGAAAATTAGCAAATCTACTTGTTTTTTTTTTCGGGCGATTTGCTACACTTTCTGGTTTTAACATTGGCAGGCCTGATTCCTGTCTTACTTTGCTTTGCTGAGATCGAAGCTTAAAAAACACGCCTATAGAAATAGTAGGAAAAAAAGAAAACCAGTATAACTCATATCGAGAAAGCGGCTTACATCTGATTTGGAAATATCCACCGCTTTTTAACTAAGGGATTCCAGAGGAAGCATGACTCTCAAGATTGGGGTTTGGAGAGCTGAAGATAAGATAAGAGAAGTACCATGGTTTAGGGTGTAGATTTGTCATAAGTTGTGTATTTAACATCTTAAAATACAATAAATGCAGAGGTGGTGAATTAGTAGCCTTATTGATTTAATTCGATGTTTACTCTATATGACGCTCTTACAACTAAACTCTCAGTAGTCTCTATCGTCTTCTGGCATAGGTCTCCACAAGAAGTATTCAGCTTTCGATATCTGATTGCCTTATTAAAATCTACATCAACCCTAAGCTTATGTTTAGTTTTGTAACATAGCCCTCATACGAACTCTTGTCCCCATTACAGGGAAAAATGGGCTTGCAAAGGATGTGTCGATATATTATGAGCATCAGCATATAATAGGCTTATGTCCTTAGTGTACTTAAATCGTCGACAATCCAGTCACTTGTCAGAAAACTCCGAGTGAGTATTAGCGACACCATATATCATGCGATTATTCAAATCATCAAGAGATAAAATTCCGCGTCAATGTCACAGTCTTGGGCATTGTTTCTGTATACACCGGACCTTAAAGCTGTTGATTGACTTTTCGATGGTTAGAAATACACGGATCAGTGCAAAGCTGCTCTTTTGGCAAAAAGATAATTAGTGTCCGAAACATGTTGTATAAAATCTGCGCAACTTTGTCGAAAAGTAAAAACTTAAACAATTGCTTGACTTAAATCACAAAGTTGATAGTTTGTTTTCAAAATAATTCGAGAGACTATCATTCAACAATTCATTTTTGATTTTATTAGGCACGTAATGATAATCTATACAATGCTGCTAAATATGTTTTATAACTGCAAACAGTAAAGGAGATATGATTTATCAAATAGGACCACCAACAAAAAAAGGTAGTAACAACCTCAAGTACCTGACTATGTACATAATAAAAAACAACAACTAACAAGCGAGTTGCTTTAACGATATATATATGTACGTAGTAACGTCGCAACTGTCAGCTCAAATGTCGTGCATTGGAAATTCTGCAGTTATGATCGGCGGGATCCGAATCACGATCCTAGTCAGATGCATCTGCCTCAATTGGTAATGCATTATTAAACAGCAAAATGAATACCTTAGCCAAATGTAGTTTTTTTCCTTTCTTAATAAATAAAATCGATAAACAATTATTTTACTGTGGCATTGAAAACTTGTTTTGCTCTTCCCGCATGCCTCGGCAGAGGGAGACTCTAAATTTCACAACTAATTGCGATTCAATTAACAGGGCTTTACATTCGAAAACCGTTATGAATCACGTTTCGAAAGGTGTATCAAAAATTTACATTTTAAGATTACAAAAAATTAATATCGTAGGTATTTTGTCTAACAACCACGTTCACTAATAGTTCTACATGAACGCATTTGCTTCTGATTCTGACAATAGCATTTTTGTTATTACAAAGAAATTGAATATTCACCAGGTGAGTACATTTTTATTGGAAGTGTAAATACCAACTCACTTTGTATGATGTTTATTTGTCACTTTTTTAAAGGTATATCTATTCGCGGCGAGTACTTTTTTGAGACTGACTGCCAGATCGCTTTGATCGCAATTATTTAGCTTGCTTCGGCTTCTCTCGGTATGTGTTGGTTTGACTCATTTTGCTTGTGGTTTATCTGGTTTGGGTCCATGCCAAGCTAAAGCCAGTGCATTTGCTGAATTTATTCGAAAAAAAAAGCCGACGTCTAGTTGCGTCACTGAGGTGGTGGGGAGTTGTGACGTAGATGATTGTAAAGAATTTCATCGGAAGTGAATGAGAGATTGAGAGTGCGATTAAAGCGCTCTTCACGACGAGCGGCGAATTAAGTTGTTAAGGACAGCGGACAGGTTGACCTTAAGGTTCTCGTGATTCTGTCGGAACGGAACGCATGAAGACTTTTTTAAAGTCATGTTTGTGCATAGTGACAGTGCAATGTGGAACTTTTCAATCTCACTTTATGATAGAACAGAAGTCATATGAGTTACATTCTCAGGCATGATTTATCAAATCAATTGCACTTCCGTTTTTTATCGTCACACGTGAAACACGCTTTGAATTTCTGTTTCAATACACCTTTGAAATAAACGTTGAGACCGACAATAATTGATGACTTCTCAAATAAGAATATAGTGCACCGGGGGTCATTGTATTACAGAACGGGAATTGACTCCCTGCTTGGTCAAAGCAATATTCCAAAGTATGTGTATAGACTTCGAACTACTTTGAGGTTTGAATTGAATTGATTTTATTGCGACTCTTATAAGACAGTTTACAAAGATAACAATTCTTAAACGATTATAAAAGGAATACCTATACGCGGCTGTAAAGTATTGGCTGCACATTAGATTACGTTATTTAATTATTATGCCACATGGCTGTCATTAATATTATTGAACGAATAGCTCTTGCTCACGGAGCTGTCAAATTGGATTTGACTTATGTCACTTTGAGGTTTGAGACAACTTCTTCTTTGATAATACGCACCTGTCGAAAATTAAAAAAAAACAGGTATAGGTGTGCCTTTAAAACAAAGGTGAAAACAAACAAATTCAACCATCACCGAAATTTCTTGCTTGAACAGATTTATTTTTTGTGTGCAATTTTGTTTGAGCCATACATAAATTTTGAATTTATTCCTTGTCAACTTTGTGCATTTGACGTATTTATCACTTGCCGTTGCCTGTTGAAATGCTCTGAGCTGTTTCGAGCTAAAAGAGGAAATGCTCGTTACTCGTTAACGTTATTGTGCTAATTTTTCTCTTTTTCTGTCATTTTTGTTAAGAACGTGTACGTGTAGGTGTAGGTAAGTAAACTTTGTGCTATAGCACGCGAATGAACCTAACTTCTAAATGAACATCTTTGTTCATATTTTTTTTTTTAAGCTCCGCACTTCCATTAAAAATGCAATAGCAACAAGGCAAAACTTATTTTTTGCAAATATTGCTACTTCTTCTCTTTTTCTCTTTTTTTTTGTTTAACCATTTTGAATATGCACATTAAAATAATCCCAATTCAGTTTATAACGTCTAATGCAAATTCAAAAACAAATCTCTGAATTCTTACATATACTCGTTACATATACTCGTACATATATGTAAGGATATCGATCTGTCACGAACACTAGGTACTTGCAATCAAAAAACAGATCAAGAAACAGAAACTCCTAGAAGCACTCACACAAGTGTAATTTATGTATTTTATACAAGGCAGATGACAGTTGCCGTAGATTATTTTTTGCATTTCACCAATACTTTTCTGGATACAATCAGAAGCAGTTTTCTTGTTCCATTGGATTAAAGAATGAGTCGGGGATCCGAGTGAAACCAATGGAAAACGACATTAAATGTTGATAACAAAGTTGAATGGGATTCTATTGCTATAACCCTTAATAGATAAGGACCCGCATCAAGAGATGAAAAATAGTACATTTTGAATCTGAAAAAAACATGATTCAATTTATTTTCTTAAATGAATTTTTGTTCTTGTGCTAACTTTATATCCGCTAGATCCAATGGATTGGATTTTGTCCTTATCTGTTTCCGGATGCGAATGAGTTCAGTTTTTCTGATGTCTTCGTCGTCATCACTACTCCAAAACATTGCTACACTATTCATTTTTAGGATACAACTTACAACAATTTTATTCAAAAATATAAATACCATAAACTGATACCGCCATTTATCTGTCACTGGCGCAGATCAGCTGGTGTGGAATGTGAACTGCTTACAGACGACGTTTTACCCTGTCGTGGAAGTTAGGGAATAGGTCCTCTAAAATGAAACGCCTCAAAAAACGACGAACGTCGTGAAAACGCCACTCGGAATAAGGGTGAATAGTTATCGATAATAATTATCTATTTGAAAATGTAGACGATAAACATTTCGGGGAATAAGTCGGGTTGTTTTGAATATACAGTCCTTTGGCAAAGCATCCAAGATGGAAGAAGATAACTCCGGAACTGGGTCAAATATCATATTCCACATAGAGATATATTCGCAATTCTAGCACAATTATGTAACTACTTGTGTTTACTTTAAACCTGTACCTGCATTATCGTTGAAAAAAGGTATGTGGCGGTTTGAGCTAATTTGATTATGCTCAGTGCTTTATTTTTTGTTTTTCGCA
This sequence comes from Cheilosia urbana, assembly GCA_946477585.1. Lineage (NCBI taxonomy): Eukaryota > Metazoa > Arthropoda > Insecta > Diptera > Syrphidae > Cheilosia > Cheilosia urbana. Next base: position 28,418,262 of record OX297856.1, read on the forward strand.
AAGATTCTCACCCCTATTGCGAAGATTAGCTATCAATTGATAGTTGATACTTATATCAATATAAAAATAAATAAACAAATAAAAACAAATTAAATTAAAACAAAAATAAATATAAAATGGTATTCGGCCCTAACGAGGTATCCGTCGGAACGGAAAATTCTCCGATTTTATACGATTCGGAAGATTTTTGCTGCGAGGTATTCTTCGGAACAACTGTTCGGAGATTTGTTCCGACATTTTGTAACGCATATCGGCGAATTACGTTGAAGTGAAATTTTTGACAGCTAGGTTCCGATATCCTCCGACAGAAATTGGTTGCGGAAATTGTTTGCGATTTGGAGTGCGGTGCGGTGCCCCATCGCAATAGTTTATTTCTCTTCCGAAATCGAACACCTCGAATGGAATTTGAGCCTCCGAAAGAGTGTGCGTTGCGGAGAATATTCCGTTCCGACGGATACCTCGCTAGGGCCGATTATTGTATTATATTGTATTGCGACGATCAATTGTCAATTAATGTGGTTTTCCACTGGGACAAAAAATCAATCTTTTTTTTGATCTAAATCACTTTTTGCGTTCCATTGGGACGAAAAATCAATCTTTTTTTCGATTCGGATCACTTTTCGCAGATCTCGATATTTTTTCAGATTTACGCATACCAATATACTTTGTACAGCTGTTTAACGTCAGTTTAAGAAGTTTCATTTCGAGGCAAATGCGCAAAGTTTCGTGAAAACCAAAATAACAAAATACATAAATAGCTATGGATACGGTTTCGGAGGAATTATTATCTTCATTATCTCCCTCGTCATCTGAAGACTACAAACCACCAATAATACTTCATTTGTATCTACAAGAAGGAAAACATTTTTGAGGGCGATATCCATTTGTGATTTAGCCAAAAACGAATGCCATTTGAACAGCTGATATTGTTGTCAATTGACGCACTAATCCATTTACAAAAGCAGATCAATCTCGTTGCGCGTTCCATGAGCACAGTAAAATCTGAGATCTGAAAAAGATTTCTGGTGGTCCCAATGGAAAACCACATTAGTGTTGATCGACTGTGAACGTGCAGCAATTGTCGGTGGACAAATCGGTATTGTGAATGTCAATCTCGAACAATTTTATTGATAGGTGTCAATTTTTCTATCAATCGCAATTTCGGGGTTGATAGGGACGGCTCTTAAACGAAAATGTTGAACGTCATCGTTTTTAATTGTTATTGTTGTTATTTCTTAAGGCGCTGTTGAAGCGTTATAGGTTCGCCTTTCCCGGGAGAAGTAACGGGTGATTTTTTAAGAGGCTTAGAACTTTTTTTAAAAAAAGAACACAAAAAATTCGAAAAAATGAATGAAATATTTATTTGAATCGATAGTTTGAACCTTGCAATTTAATGTTTAATGACAATTTCATGCAAATGTTGACCGCGGCTGCGTCTCAGGTAGTCCATCCGCTGAGTCCAATTTTGGCATACTCTTTCACACATATCGGCCGGTATCTCACGAATGAATGCATGGATGTTGGCTTCCAGTGCGTCAATCGAAGCGGGCTTGTCCCTATACACATTAGCCTTGACATACCCCCACAAAAAATAATCTAATGGTGTCAAATCGCACGATCTAGGCGGCCAATTGGCCGGCCCGAAACGTGAAATTAACTGTTCACCAAACTCGCCTCGCAATTGCGCCATTGTTTCGCGTGCTGTGTGGCATGTGGCACCGTCTTGTTGAAACCACATATCATGCAAGTCAATAACTTCCATTTCGGGCAAAAAAAAGTTTGTTATCATCGCTCGGTAGCGTTCACCATTGACAGTAACGCTGCGATTCGCATCATCTTTGAAGAAATATGGCCCAATAATGCCGCCGGCCCATAAACCGCACCAAACAGTGGCTTTTTCGGGATGCATTGGTAGCTGTTGCAATGCTTCTGGCTGATCTTCACTCCAAATGCGGCAATTTTGCTTATTTACGTACCCATTCAACCAAAAATGAGCCTCATCGCTGAACACAATTTTTCGATAAAAAAGCGGATCCTCGGCCAGCTTTCCAAGAGCCCATTCACCAAAAATTCGGCGTTGTGGTAGGTCGGCTGGCTTTAGTTCTTGCACAAGCTGTATCTTAAAAGGCTTTACGCACAAATCCTTCCGCAAAATTTTCCACATAGTGCTGTAACAAAGGCCTAACTGCTGGGAACGGCGCCGAATCGACATTTCGCGGTCTTCTGTCACACTAGCTGATACGGCCGCAATATTTTCTTCACTACGCACAGTACGTAAACGTGTTGGTGGTTTAATGTCCAACAAAGTAAATTTGGTGCGAAATTTGGTCACAATCTTCCGAATAGACTGCTCAGAAGGTCGAGAATGCCGATCATAAAATGGAAGCAGCGCGCGATGAACATTTCGAACCGAGCACGAATTTTGATAGTAAAATTCAATAATTTGCAAGCGTTGTTCATTTGTAAGACGATCCATGGTTAAATTGCAAACCAAACTGAAGCTGTTTGACAGTGACACAAGGTACTAAACACACGTCAGCTGTCAAAACCAGTGTTGCCAAAACCAAACCAGCTAAAAAATCACCCGTTATATATAGTTAAAAAAAAAAATATATATATATATATACATTTTGCCATTCGAAAATTCCACTGCCGACATATTTTTCAATAAATTTTACAGATTTGTCACACTCGTTATTATTGTTTAATTAAATTGTTTCCAAAATCCTTAGCGATCACTCTTCAAATCAAAAATATTTTAGAACTGCCACAGTTGTGTTTTCATTCACAATAACTTTATTTCTGGCGTTATGATCACAGGTTATATTTTTATCAATTGTTTTTCGCAATACCAACATCAATTTAATTGATAAATTTGTCAATCGTTAACCGATTGATAGTTGATCTTCGCAATAGGGCTGTCTGTAATTTTCAAGAACATGTTTTCCACTGAAATAACTCTGAAAAAAACGTACAACAGGTTTAATCTCTTATTTTTATTACTTATAAAAATATATAATTTTGACTTTATTTACATAAAAAAAAACCTTTTACACATTTTTATTTTTTTAAGGCTTATACTTTAATTAAATCTAGGCTTGCACATTTCCACATTCAATGTATTTCAAAATTATGTATCTGTTAATAATATTAACCACAATAAAGTGTGTATTGCTAAATTAAAGTAGTATTTACACATCCATGGTGGGCTTATATTGCAGAACTACATTATGTACAAATTGTACAGGCACACTATAGCTTGTTGTTAGTGCTTGTGCATTTATCCAGTTCTTTTCGTTGTGATCAATTTGGTCTGTCGTCATTTTTCTTGAAAAGAACATTCAGTAATTTTCAAATGTTCTGCTTTTGGCGCCCTAGCGAAGACGTATGCATATGCAAGGGACTGCAGTTCTCAATGAGAATTGCCTCCTGCGTTTTGTCTGTGAAATGAGCTCGCTTTAGGGATCTTTTCTTATCTGCTTCACTGTTTGGATTCAGCTCGACCGTCTGAAGACTTTGAGCACGCTGCAAGGATAATCTTAGTGGTTTCTTTGGTGGTGTTGGACGAACACGGGCATCTGATGAACTACTCCCTTTTGATGTTTTCTGTGTTTCGTTTTCACTGTCAAAATCCAAGCTCTTAACGCTTCGGGCATCTGTTGAATGTTTGCGGATATTTTCCGATCTCTGTGCTTCCCGTCGCTTGTCTTGCCTGAAATGGAAATTTTTTTTTAGTAGACTGTCAATGGAATGGGCTTTCTCATTGCACAAATCAAATTTTATATTTTGGAATGGTTCTATAGTGAAATCCCAAACCATATCTAGATTAACTTACCCATTATAATTGTTTAAATGTTCCACACTTCTGGCGTGCATATTGTTCCGATGTTGTTCGGTTAGCCTACTGGGTCGTTGAAGGGATCTTTCTCCGAAGCGTTCCTTTCGGTCCTTTTCCTTCTTTTGCACGGAATACGCATGTGAATCGCTGTTTATCGATATTTTCGATGCAGACAAGGATTTGGTGGGCAAATAACCAACACGATCTCTCTCCTGCTTGAGCTCCTTGATCATCGTCTTCGTCACGTGTGTCGACCCGTTTTGTGGCGTGCCTACCAATTCTATTGGCTTTCCGCCAACTAAGGTAGTGATGTAACTACCCCTTTGGAAAACCAGCGGCTTTTCAGGTGGCGTAGATGGTGGCGATGATATGCTGATACTGGTAACATGTCCCGAAGATGTTCCGTTGGTGGGCGCTTCCTTCGTGTGTTGCAACTCCTTGACTTGTTCTTCTAAATATGAGATTCGGTGTTGCAAACGCAGGTTATCCTCCTTTTGTTGGTCAAGTTGTTTCTGTGGAATTGTAGCAGATTTCTTTCGCAGCACCACCAGCTGGCATTCACCAGAGATACCGATTACCTTCTGCAACTCTTCCTTTGTTCTGCAAGTGACCAGTTTGCCGTTGACTTCTAGCAGTCGGTCACCTTTGTAAAGGCCCTCACCTTCTAACGCCCAGTCTACGTAAAGCCCTGGAGCTTCTGGTTTTACTTGAGCGTCCCATCGTCCAACGGTCGCTTGAACGGCATGCAGGCAGAGGTTTACACCAGAAGATACAAGGCTGGAAGGATAGCGTTATGATAGTGATCTGTCGGATGGGGATTTTTGTCACTTCTTACCTGTACAGAGAGTTACACTCTGGTTTTGATTTATCCAGCCGTGTTTGCAGAGCTCTCGCTTCCTCAACTATGGACAGTAGTTGAAGCTCTTCACGGCCCAGGGCGTACTCCAGTTCAGCCTGTCTAATTCGAATGTCAATGTTGCTAAAAACAGAGAACCGATAGTAATACTCGGTCTTCAAGTGTCTGTTCTTTAAAACTTACTCAGTTATATCCAGTTTGTCAAGAGCACCCTTGAGATTTCGAATGGCAATTCGTTTGTTTTCTGCTTCGGCCTTCAGGCGTGAAAGCTTTTGTTCGGCTGCTGGTTTTTCGGAATCATCTAAGGGTGGTCCCGATGGACGAGGCAATTTTCCCAAGCACAACTGAATTCGTAGATTTTGTATAACAGCTTCGCGGTCCTGTAGTGCAGAACGCAGTTCCTTTGCCTCTGATCTAGCTGTTCGAGATGATAGTGTACCACCAAGAGACTGGCCCTTTCTTCTTCGTCCATTTGACAGATTCGATGAGCTTAAAGAGATCTCGATGTTGGACATCTAAAGTAAAATGTAATTCATTAGATTGTGGATTGTAGGCAAATTGGTAGGTTGAAGGAGTTTTTTGGTTGTGGATCAAATAAGGGTTTGTATTAAAGGAGTGTAAATATTTCTTAAATATGCACTAAATATGCAAGATCCTTCGGCTACCTATATGAGGGTGCACTATTGATTTTAGCAGAAATAAAGCGCTGATGCGAATTACCCAAGAACGCTGGATTTTATAGAAGTGTTTAGCTATTTAGTTTGATACTAGTAAGCTGCTAAGAAGCTTTGGCTGCTTTATTATAGCGTTTTCCAGAGAGTCGGAATCTTTTATGATGGTCGTATTAACACCTCTTTTGTTCTCAGGGCATGGAAGATACCTATATCTTTCTCCAAGCCATTTAAATTGTCCTTATAGAGATCAAGAGATATTTTTTGAACGTTGATTAATGTGGTTTTCCATTGGGACAAAAAATCAATCTTTTTTTTGATCTAAATCACTTTTTGCGTTCCATTGGGACGAAAAATCAATCTTTTTTTCGATTCGGAGCACTTTTCGCAGATCTCGATATTTTTTCAGATTTACGCATACCAATATACTTTGTACAGCTGTTTAACGTCAGTTTAAGAAGTTTCATTTCGAGGCAAATGCGCAAAGTTTCGTGAAAACCAAAATAACAAAATACATAAATAGCTATGGATACGATTTCGGAGGAATTATTATCTTCATTATCTCCCTCGTCATCTGAAGACTACAAACCACCAATAATACTTCATTTGTATCTACAAGAAGGAAAACATTTTTGAGGGCGATATCCATTTGTGATTTAGCCAAAAACGAATGCCATTTGAACAGCTGATATTGTTGTCAATTAACGCACTAATCCATTTACAAAAGCAGATCAATCTCGTTGCGCGTTCCATGAGCACAGTAAAATCTGAGATCTGAAAAAGATTTCTGGTGGTCCCAATGGAAAACCACATGAGATCTGAAAAAGATTTCTGGTGGTCCCAATGGAAAACCACATAAGAGAAACGAATAAGTCGTATATTATTAAGTAGTATACTACTATAGTACCTCAGGTACCCTACGTTTTTCTCAAAATCCGACGTTTTGTTTTCTATCCTAATTTGCTGTCCGCTCTTTGTATACGTAATTCGGATTCCGTAAAAAATACAACAGTCTTTTGTTTTTATTTTTTTGTTTAATAAATTGTTTTCCTTACTTCGACCTTAGCCCTTTTACTTTTTTTTATTTACCTTTGCTTCCAGATTGTCTTGTGCTGAGTTGTATTTAGAATATCCATAGTTCTTTGGTGATAAAATAGTCTGAAACAAAGAAGCGGAACGTATTAAAATCATATTAAACGTAGCTAGAAATATTATTCTAGGACTGTTTTCTAGTACTTTTTTATTTAAACATCGGAAATGCATATGTGTTTTAGATTAGGCTACCTATTTTAAGTTTTTATCCAGCAGATTAATCAATTAATAAAGTCAACGGGAATTCACTCCTACGAGTCATTCTACACTAACTTTTAATATTTACAGAGTGATTACTTCTATTCTTCCTTTATTATTGGATTAAGTTGTTGTTTAAAGATAGTATTTAAGATGGATGAATAAAAAACAATACAATAAAATACAATTTTAGTCGGAAGTTTTTCAATAAACGCTTCATTTTATGTATGTTCGAATTTTAACATTTTGATTTGCAGAACAAACAACCCTACTGGCTTTAAATTATAGCGATATTAATTTGACAAAACAAGTAATCTCCCAAACTTCCAATGCCATGATGATGGTTCGCTTCTTTTCTGCCCCCAGATCCAGATCAAGCCGTTTTTGTGCTGTTTATCCTCTTCTGATGAAGCACAAAAATTTGCTATGTAAATCGCGTTATGAAAAACATATTCGTCGATAACCATAATCAAATTTTATTATAATACAAATGTAAAAATATATAAAAATGTTTTCCTCTTAAAATATTGGTTCGTACTGTACTACCAAGTTATCGATTGTTTTCACCAAACGATTACACTACAACAAAAAGTACAGCTGTCAATATTTGACAACTTGTTGTCATAGCAAAATTCACAACTTTTTGAAACAAAAAAAAAAAAGTTCTTATTTTAGCAAATTGCGTCTTTGTTGTTTCCATTTTCATTTGCGTAGGATATTTTTGAAAGTATGTTTTCCTGAGCTTCCTATGGAATTATTTGACATCACTTCTAAAACATGTATTTCGCCCCGAGTCCCTACTTTGGAATATCGTAGAGACCGCATTCACGATTGGCTGGCACAGATTTGTCTGTAAAAAAAAAAAATACAAATTTAACAAATAGCTATTTATAAATATAAAAGAACTAAACCAATTTGCTTGGGCGGTGGCAAATTCAAGTTGTTCATAATATCAACAAACTCTTCAAGGTCCTTGGTCAAGCGGGGATTGTAGGTTTTCTCCTCGTAAACTGAGCTTTCAAGTTGTCCCCTAGAAATTTAATTTTAATCACATGAACATAATAAATATTCCATGTTTTACTTACTTGTAATCGTGAGCTGGATAAATACGGAAATTATCGGGCAAAGAAAATATGTGCGAGTGGACGCTGTCGTACAATTTCCGGGGATCACCCTCCTGGAAGTCAGTGCGGCCACAGCCGCGAATTAGCAGAGCATCTCCAGTAAAAACAGCACCCTGCTCATGGATTATGAACGACATACATCCATTGGTGTGGCCCGGAGTTGAAACCGATTCAATTTCGTGTCGACCAAATTTAACCTTTTCTCCATCCTTTAGGTGTCGATCTGCCTTAGCACCACTTTCGAGCGAAATAACACTCTGAACCCCGGGAAGTAATTGTTTCAACCAGCCACTACCAGTGATATGGTCAGCATGCATATGGGTGTTCACTGTAATGCAATAAGTTAGACTGGCAGGTGAGTAACGCGCTTGTACCTTCCATGGTGCAAATTCCCCCTACTCGGAGCTAAGAACACGTACGATTCAACATTAAAATATATCCTAATTCGCATTGATATTTCAGTGTTGTCACTGAAATAACACCTTGCTTAAATTAGCGAACGGAGTTTTGTTGTTCATGTTCTTTAAGTCGTCATAGACATGCCTTGCTATTATTTGCTTCCATGGAAAGTACAGCAAAATCCTCATAAAATATTTTTTCAACTCACTTGCATACTTGAGTGTGAAACCCAATTCGTTGATGAGTTGTGCATCGCGTTGTGCATGCTCTAATACTGGATCAATTATCACAGCTTCATGACTGTTCACATCCGCCAGTAGATAGGTGTACGTACTGCTGACTGTGTCAAATAACTGCCGGAGATCGGTGTTGAGAACAAGATTAATTGGTATTCGGTTAAAGAAACTGTGGGTTTACCTGGCGGAAGAAGAAATCCGAAGTGAATGGAATACGTGGTGCGATAGACATGGTTCCCGCTTCACAATGATGCAATCGGCAAAAGTTTACATTAATAGGGCCTACAACAGCTGTGTGTCTCAGTGATGTGCGAGACGCTTGACGAACAATATTTTTAGTTGCGAATAGCTTCAGTGCTGATTGTATACTGACTACTGGTCTTCGTACGTTCATTGTGATTAGTATTGGTATAGTATTATAGAGGAACCACACACGATATTGATATACTTCTGTATGGAAATGGAATAATGAAAGTAAATGCTTAAAACGCTGTTATTATCTTCCACTTACCTGCAATTTATGATTTTAAATAATTTATCACAATCTTAATGGGGTGGGGGTTGCTGCGCCACACGTTAATAAACAATGAACGAATGTTAACCTTTAAAAGCAAGCGAAAGCTAAACAACTACCTTCTGATGTTCACAAAAACGTGGAATTATCGCGAAATGAATTAATAAACATTAAACAATTCGCAAAGAGATCATTTGAATTCGCTGGAGCGACTATATAGTTTGTTGTTTTGATGTATTGTATGGCCAATATAATGGTACTCGGCACTCGTCAGACCTCAGTATCAGTACTTCATTGTCCATCCAAAGCTTTGACAAAAACATTTGAATATGAATAGAATACAAAAAACAGTCAGCTGATTATGACACAACCATAGCGCTTTTAAGTGGAGCTTTCGTTAGTAGAACAACCACCAAACAACTACAAGAATAGCTGCATAGTAAATACTAAATAGTGACAAACGTACGTATACCTATATGCTACTACACCGACATCTCAAAAACACAAACCTGACACAAACAAGTGGTTGCTTTAGTATGGTTTGATGTTATGTTTGCTTTGAATTTGAATGCAAGAAAGCTTTTCAAGGTATGGAGCAGAATGTAGGAGATATTGTAACTAATTGGACAGTATCGTGATTCGTGATTCGATAATATTTTGCATTTAATAATGCCGATACGAATGCGAGTAGAGAGGTAAGATCGTATTGGTAACGGTATGCTTTTGTTTTAATTTGGGACAAAAAGGCTAGTGAGGCCTTTTAAGTGGGAGTTTAAAAAATCTGGGGACGACCTTATCGAGTCTTTGAGCGTGTTCCTCCTACTATGTGAAGAAATCTCTTTTGTCGTTTTCGATTTGGCAAGCACATCAATTTTTGTGAGAAAAAAAAAATCAATTCTTTTTTATCGAGATTGATTTTCATGTTTGATTTGCCAAAAAACTAAATCAATCAACTTTTTTCTGATCTGGGACAATTTTCAGAAATCTCGATTCTTTCTCAGATTTAGCCATACTTTCACTAATACCAATGTATATGACAAACAGCTGGCGGTTACGAATTGTTTATCGCAGGAAGGATTGCTTTTTTAGGTGAATTTTTCATTTTACGCGTACGGAAACGAGTTTTTATATTAAATTATTTCAAAATGCGTTGTAACCTACCTCAAAAATGTATGAGAATTAATTAGAATGGGTTTCCGGTGCAAGTCAAATCTAAATCACTTTACGTGTTCCATTGGGGAAAAAAACATTTTTTTTTGACTCGGATCACTTTTTGCAGATCTCGATTTTTTTTTTAAGATTCACACATTCTGCCACAATAGCAATATTTTTTGCACAGCTGTTTTACGTCATTTAAAGAAGTTTGCTTTCAAAACCAAAAGATTCGTGAACATGAAAATAACGAAATACATAAATAGCCATGGATATAATTTTGGAGAAACTATTATCTTCATTGTCTTTCTCGTCATCTAAAGACTACGAATCATGAAAAATACTCCATTTGTATCTACAACAGCGAAAACATTTTCAAATCGACATCCGTTTGTGATTTTTCCAGAAGCAAATGCAATTTGAACAGCTGATATTGAATTGAATGTGAATATTGAATGTCATAAAATTCTTGAATGAATGCATTCCTTGGCTACGGGCTACCCATCTATAAGCGTGAACTGAGAAAAAAACTGTTCATAATGACCGATCTAGGCCAATCAAAACTGGGACACACATCAAGTCCTCCAGCTCTCAGACTTAAACTAGATACCTGAACGTCCCTATTTTAACACTGTCAAAAAGAGGCACTGCCCTGACTCCTGATGTAAAATATTGACGGCCTTAATGGGGCATTTACACGGTCACACATTCCTATCACGGAAAATTAAAGGGATGCCCAATACTAAACAGCCGTCTGACTGAAAGGGACAGCATTACCTAACACGCAAAAAAACGTGATACGTTTTTTTGTCGGCCATCTTGTTTACGTGGTAGGAATTATGGGAAAGCAATGCATGTTGATATTTGTATAGCGATGGCTTACGAAATTTCGTTTTCCTATAAAACAAAATGGCTTCCGGAAGTTATGAACGTACAATTATTTATTTATTTCGTATAAAGGATTGATGAATTGTTTGTTTAATTTACTAAAACTAATTAACACTCTCATTTCACATATTTTAAATCGGAAATAGAAATGTTTTCATGTGATTGCAGAAATGTTAATTGCCGGAACTTCCGCTTTACGTACCTATCTATAATTATGGGTAGAACATCCATGACACCTTAGGCGTCTGATTTGTAATCTCATTCGCATTAGGCGTTTTTCTTTTTTAGTTCAGAGCACAACCTGAACTGTTATACAAAAAGTTTGTGTTTCTTTTTTAGCTCAGACACTTCAGAGCTCGAATTTGTGTTTCTTTTTTCGTTCAGAGCATGATCAGAGCGCGCTCTATGAGCTCAGAATTAATTGACTGAGCAGGCTGAGTAAAATGCTGATTACACATATACAATCACACTTCCAGTCATATTTGAGAGAAAAAAAAAAAAAACAGGAAAAACAGAAAATCCTCAGAACGATCTGAGCACGCTCGGTTCAGAGCGCGCTCATATAGCTCGAGCTCAGTTCAGTGCTCAGCTCTGAACTAAAAAAGAAAAACGCCTATTGACTGCGGACAAGCGGATCTCTCTGTCCCGTCTCGTGCGAAAATGCGCGTGCGTGATAGTGTAAATGCAGTTTAAGTACACTGAACCAAATCGCGTATTCATATTGACGGAAATATTTTGTTAATCATTGAAGAATTTAATATTCGGATTGACAATTTTTCATACATTTTTTCGTGTTATTGAAGATTTAATATTCAAAATAAATAACATTTCTTCAACTGCAGTCCGATTTCATATTGTATTCAAACCAACAAAATTTTGTCATTTTGACAAACTGAAGTTGTTAACAAAACGGTAACCCGTATGTGATATTGACAAAAATTTGTTGATCATTTTTAGAAGAATCAGTTATTCAAATTAACAATTTTCCATCAAATTTTCCTTCATATTGAAGATTAAATATTCAAAATCAGTAAAGTTTCATCAAATGCTGTATTATTTATTATATTATTCAAGCGAATGAATTTATTTTCATATTGACAAAATCACCAACTTTTCAAATTGAAAATTGTTCATCAAATATTTCGTCTTATTGAAGATTTAATACAGATTCAAAATTAATGATTAGACGCGATTTATCAGATTGACGAAAATTCATCAATTTTATGTTATTTAAATAAAACACAATACCTATATTTTTTGATACCAAGAAGGGGAGAGTGGGAAAGGTTTTTTTTTTTCAAAATCAGTGCTTGAAAAGTAAGTTATTTTTTCTCTGTTCTATTATTTTTTTACAGTTGTACCAGCTTACATTTAAATGTCTGCATCGAATTTATTTAATTTAAGGAAAATAAAACCCAATAGTAGGCATATCAAATTTTAGACACTTAAATGGATTATAAGAATTTCCATCCGTTATACAAACTATACAAATGTATTTAGAAGTATCAACAAATTTGATTTTCGTGTAAACATAACACTGGAACGATCAACGGTTTGTCCGTTATGTCCGTAATACTTAATACATAAACTGTACAATATATAAAACTAGGGGTCGCCCCGTGGTCGAAATTCGACCAATTTATTCTATAAGTTAATTTTTGAAGGGGAAGTGAAGGGAAAATATCGGAGGGCTTAAAAATAGGCAATCGAAACCATTTTAGATTTTCCTTAAATTGCGAATAAAAAGTGTCCAGTAATGCGGGCTGTCTTCTATTTTATATTACAGGTAGAAAAGGGTGCATAGAATAGATATGCAAAGTTTCATCGTTTGTTGTTCAACAGTTTTAGAGTTATGGGGACCTTAAGTTAGAAGCCAACATTTTGCTTAAATTTTGCTTAAATTTCATATAAATCATAAACCGTTAGGCCGATTGGTACGATTTGAATTTTATTAGATTAGTATTGTCGAACACTTTCGAAAATAGATTTTAGAAATTTTATCACTTTGCTAGCTGCGGTTTCAGAAATAACACGGTTTTAAGGGATTGGGATTTTGTTTTTTCAAATGGTTCTAACTTTCAAACGGTTGAACTACAAACGAAAATAATTTCACTACCAACAGCTACAAACGATTGTCTATCGAACTGCATTTCACGTTTTTCATTCTAGAAAAAGTGCGAATTAACTTTACGCGGGTGCCATGTTGTTGTTGTTGTAATTTCATGCAATTCGCTTAAATTTACCTGCTTTAATTCATAATTTGTGGATAATTTTTGTATTGTGCACTTCTATGTATTGTCCCCTACCCAAATATATATAGTGTTGGCCTATTTATGTGACTTATAATAGGAATAAGAAATCAACCAAACAATTTTTTTTAAATTTAAAAGAAATAGTTTAAGACAGGTATCAGAAAGTCGATATTTAAAAAAAATTGCATTCGGAAACCATTATACAACACTTCCTGCAGAACATATAGAGGGAATTTGTAAGAACGAGTAACTTATCTAATTATTCATCACTTATTCTAATGTCAGTTGAAGTCCCTGAAGCCATTTTCAAAAATATAAGCTTTTTATAAAATAATCTGAAGAAGGCAAGTACCATATTAAAAGCTTGTTAGAGCCGGACCCACGTTTTCCTCTTCTTGAAAATTTTGATAAACAGTTTCAATTTTAATTAAAAAAAAAAAAGGAAAAGAAATGTTGACTGCATTTATTGCGCAGAAGAGTACCAGAGTAAAGTCAATTATTTAGAGCAAAGAGCTACTTCAGCTTGAAACGACTCGTCATTTGCTATAATATAGAGGTTAGATCAGATCAGGACAGGACTCAAAGCTCAAACATTACATTTATATTATGGAGCTTGGCCCAAAAACATTCTCTCTACCTTCTCCACAGCAAACAGTTCTAAAAACATTAGGTCATATGCTAAATCTTAAAGTGTTCGAAACAGAAAACTAACCGCTAACTTATATCTATTCCATAAGTATAGATCCACATCACCTATCAGTATAGGTACAAAGAACCGTAATACATCACCTTTCGAAACTCTAATAATTACATTGAATATAGCACCACATTCCCCTAAATTGCCAACAAAATTTATATTATTCCCACATCTTAAATTTTTTTCAAGTTGAATAAATTTGTTGAAATGCTTTCCACATTGACAAAATTAGTCAACTTGAATAAGTTTCTTCAATATGTTACTATCAAACCATTAAACCATTGCAATCTTAAAATTTTTCTTCGTAATATCTTTAACTTAAAGAAATTTCATTAATGATGGAAAGTTTTTCTTCAACTTGACGAAATTTTCTTCATACTGACACTTTTTTATAATAATTCTATTATATTTTTTTCAATTTGAATAAATTTCTTTAAATGGAGGAAAACGGTGTCTTCAAATTGGAAAAAAAATAATCAATGTGAAGAAGTTTCACTAAAATGTAAATATTTATTGTTGTCCTAGAATTAGTAGATTTTATTCTTATAAGTGAACGTGAAGTGGTGCAGTGCGGATCAATAAAATCGTGTTCCTGAGAAGCTATTAACAAATTAATACGTTAAAAACGTTTCATGAGTTATTGTCCAGAAACACATTCGTGTGATAAAAATGTAAGTACTAAAAATTCAGATATTCTAACAATTATATAATATAATTCATTCTCCGATTTTAGTTTGGACGTTTATCCAGTCTTGTTTTTACGAAACCAAAACTAATTTTTACAAGAACCACCCTAAGGTAAATTCATTAGTAAATCAATTACATAAATTTTAAACTACTTACTTATTTATTGTTGTACTAAATATTTTGTTATTATTAGTTACCTATTACAAATAACTTACAAATTTTAAATTCTTAATTTTACTTATTATTATTCCAAATATCTTACTATTATTATAATTCCATTAAATACTTTATTTATACTATTTATTTATAATACCTATCCTAATATATAAATAAAAAAAAAAAAAAATTTACTTAAAAATATTTGTATGTGTTTTATTTACTTGAATGGGGCTTGAATATTCTATTTGAAGAAAATAATACATGAAATTTAAGAATATTTCATGCTTTTCAAAAAATATTTGTCAGATTGACAAAAAATTAAGCGTGAAGCCGAAGAAAAATCGTTAATTTAAAGAAAACTATGCATCACATTGAAGAAAACGATGCGTAGAATTGGTGAAAATTATTCAGCTTGAATAAAGTAAGGAGTTAAAAGGAAGATTTTTTTTTTAATTTGAAGAAAATAATACGTTTAAATGAAGAAGAGTATGTTAACTTAAGAGTATTATGCGTCGATTTGATAAATGATTTTCAATTTGAAGAAAGGAGTACGTTAATATGAATATTATTTTTTTAATTTGAAGATAAAAAATCGTTAAATTAAAGATTTTCTTTCAATTTAAATAAAAAAAATAGGTAAAAATGAAGATTTATTTTTTCAATTTGAAAGATATTTTTTCAAAATGAGGAACATTTTAAGTTGAATTGAAGAATGTGTATCCAATGAATTTTACGAAATAATAATTAGACTTATTCAATGTGACAATTTTTTGTGGATTTAACACCACAATGAAAATTGTTATGCATTTCATGAAAATGACAATATTTCTTGTATAGGACAAAATTTTTATCAAAATAACGGGCAGGAGTGGTTGACCTTATATTGATCACCGTTTCTTCAAATCTACATGCTTTTTTATCAATATGACTACCAAATTTGGTTCAGTGTATATAAAACATTTCTGATCTTATTTTGCTTTTTGAAAAATGCCGATCCATTTTTTGTAAAATAATAAAATTTTTATTGTTTAAAATTCTCTCTTTCTTTACTTTACGCAGATACGTCACAATATAAGGAAAATATGAGTTCTCATACATTTCGGTTTAGACAGGCTATTTAAATTTACAGCGAAATTATGGGAATAATATTATAATCTTGAACGTACCATTTCTTTGATTCGTGATTTAGCTGCCTCAGTCATTAATTCCAACCCGACTTAATTATTTTATTTATAAGGCAAAAGGCAGTGCTTATAAAAATCTAGATCATAATGATCACGTCAGTCGGCTCAATACAAAAGTCAAGGTTGTATACTCAAAGAGATCACAAATAGTTGTACATTCGCAATTAAAAGTGAAACAATAATTATAAAAGATAATTATGGAGTATAAATTCAAAGGCAACATGTTATTTTTATGTTGCTACACACATCCATAGCCAATATCGTAGAAAAAGCCAATTATAGTGATCTGTGGTGGTCACTAAACAAAAACATCTACGCACACACAAATGAATCTGTTCTAAAACTAGATTTATACTATTCAACCCTTATTACAAACGAATACCTACATAATTCTGATCATTGACATCTTTATCTCACTCTTGCAGTGATTTTGTTTGTACTAAAAATACGAATGGTATGTATCAGAGCAGTGACTGAAGAAAATGAAAAAGATATGAATAATCTAAATAAACCCCAAATAATTTTATGTTAAAACGAGTTTTCTTCCTTGAGAAAGGAAAATTCTATCATCAGTGCTTCCTTTGAAGAAGGAATACCGACTGGGAAATAAACACACTAATTGAAGAATTATGTAAATCTGTCAACGATGTATGCACACAGAACCGAGCTGCACACAGAACAGAGTCAAAATTTACAAGTTGAAAGGAAATTTTAAGAAGACCAGCTTCATTAGGTACTCTTTTTAATGACGGAGGATTTAGCCTCATGCTGTGTCTTCTTCACATGAGTGTACTTTATACAAATTCACTTCCCTGTCATGCAGCCATCAGCCTCCGCTTTCACAAACCCAGTATAGTGGGCGGCCTCAATTAGTTGGTTAACCAAAAGGAAAATATGCCTGTCAAATTTGGACTTACTGGGATATTACGAAGGTAATTGCATGGAAAATGACTACAAATGTAATAGAGTTGACAACAAAGTGGGGAATATTCAGCCTTATCCACAGGCGCAGCTGCTGCAGTAAGACAACATCGTACAAGCTGGCATGATGTAATTATATTTATACGAACTGTCCGCTAGTTGATGTAAATCCAGGTGTAACGTCATGGTCATCTCGTGTAGGTTTTAATCTTAGCTGCAGATGTGGATTCCTAAGGGAGAAATCAATTGCGGGAGCTTCAATAATTTTTTATCTATTTAACGATTTTAGCTTGATAAGATGCCATAACGTTTCCCTAAAACCCCGCATGGTAAAACGCACCAACTTTTTCCCGACTTTTCTAGGTCTGCAGCTGTAGATATTTGAGCTGTTACCAATTCCTTCGGCAAGACAATTCAGTCCCAGTCTTCCATAGTTCAGATTTGAGAAGCAGTTTGACTGGATTTCCAATCTGGGAACAAAATATCCTTAATACGTAATACTCTATTCAGACCGAGCTGAAAACCGGGTTTTCACGGAAACACTCGAAAACAGAAGTTTTCAGTTTTTTTTTAAAGTCATTTGTTGATTCAGTTGATTGGGTTGTTGAAACAAACCCATCTTTTGCAATATTCAGAAAATTCCGCAGAACAGCTGACCGAATAAGTGTCACTTATGTGGTATTCGTTTGGGCTTCATCAGATTCGCTCTCAGATTTCAGATTTCGGGTGGCTAATCGAACATAAAAACGACACTTGCTCTTTTTTGTGATAATATTCGTGCGATTCGAATATGTGTAGCCTTCAACACTTTACAAAAGGTTTTCCATTCACTGGCTAAATTTTAAATTATAACATTTGAAATTTGCGTCTCGATTGATTTTTAAATATTTATACATAACCAATTTACTAAAATAAATTCACCCGATGCAATGCCTTTCTTTGCTGTAGATCAAATTCACGAAAACCTAAACGCCCTCCACGCTCCACCAGTTGTCAAACTCAAGCGCACTTGTATTGGTAAATCTGAAAAAATATCTAGATTCGGAAAAGTGATCTGAAATCTGAAAAAGATTGCTTTTTTTTTTGAACCAAACGAACATAAAAACTGCTCTGAGAGCAAAAAAAGTGATCTGAGAGCGCCCAAACGAATACCACATTAAAATCATTTTCCACAATTAGGTAATTGATGTTAATAAAATATAATAAAAAAATAGTTTGCACAAAGGTTTCACGGCTTGTGTCTCACAGCTGATTGAAACGTCAAACGAAAACTAGTTGGTGTTCGGTGTGAAGTAATTCATCGACGAGTTTTCGACGAAAACACGATTTTCAGTGCGATGTGAAAAGGGGATACGGCATTGCTTACTTTTTCTGCTTTTCTGCCTTCAACGCAGAAAACGGCATCCACCTGTCAGGTTACGTTTTATGTAACATACACGCAAATGGAGGCCGACCCCAACTTCTTAACGTACAAAAATAGTGACTTATGGCAAAGATAATGGAATTTAAAAGAGATGGATAACTTTCCAGTGGAAAGGCGGCTGCCTACAAGCTGTTTTCCAAAAAAATTCATAAAGTCACGCATACATGCTCATTTCTATGATAGTATAAGTGAGTTCGTGAATTCACCCGCAAGATGGCGGAAAGTTGGTGAACTCACCACCGAAATTCATAAAATTTTCAAATATCCTGGAAAACTGGTTTGGGCATGTTCACTAGGAAAATTTGAATTTTGACGGTTGGCAGTTAATTTCCTTGCAGTGAATATATAATCAATACGTTTCTAACACTTTGACACTGCCTTTTATCAAGCATGGTCAATACAGTTATGAATAACAATTCAAATTCCATTTTTATTGACAGAGTAATTAAAAAATTTTCTCGTAAAATTGAGCACAAGCAAATTCAAATTCAATTAATTTGCATATAAATTTTAAATGCAAAATGGATAACGTTTTAGTCAATTAGTAATCTTTTAAGGCTGTTATAATTCGGCATAAAATATTTGTATTATTTATTATTTATTATTTCAAAAATTTCTACATTTTAGTACTGCATGTAAAAATAAATTATAATTTTTTTAGGTTAAATATCGCAATTTGTAATGTTTATTATCAACATTTTTATAATTTTAACCCTAGCACACCAACCACTTCTTAAAATATATAAATCCATTCCTGTAAAAAATTAAGTATTGTCAATAAATAATTTCACATATAAAAGCAGTTGTTCCTTCCAGTCGGACTAAAACAATGGAGATATACGAAAAATCGTATATCTTACGAACAGACCTATATGACGTGGCACCGCGTATGGTGAATACAACATTAAGGGCCGGTCTCTTCACAGCTGGTTAGAGCCTTGGTTAGGTTAGTTACCGCGGATTTAGGTTAACCCATGATTATAAATCAGTGATAACCAATGAGTATCTGTTGACCGTTTTTTCACTTCGGTCATCAAACCATATCTTTGCAATAAATCGTTCCATTTTTCCATTGTCATTGACCGAATCCATGGTTATATATATATATATATTTTTTTGTTTTTTTCTTCGGGTCTGTTTGTTTTTGATAAGTAATTTATTTAGGTAAGTATTTTTTTAATGTATTTATTTTTTGTAAACTTAATAAACACAAAAATTAATGTCATAACCAAATAATACAGGTATTTTTTTAGAACTAAAGAATGAAACTTTGTATTTGTGAGTCAATAAGCAATTTTTTTGTGAACAAAACCGAAATAAAGCCAAAACCAATAAAAATATATTGCAAATTAACAGGCCACATGTTGATTTAATCAACGACAATCGCAATTTTCTCTTGCGTTATACATTCCTTCATTCTTTTATTTGCATTTTTCTTTTTGTTGGCACAATATTATACAAAAAGTTTTTGTATATCAGCTACGTCAAAATGAATACCTACGTAGTCCTTAAAAAATCTTGAACAAACGAAATTGCAGAAAATCAGTGGTTAGTTAAAAAGATGCCCAAGATTGAATAATCCGGGCCTTAATATATTTGAATATTATTCAAATATAACTCACCACACTGAATTGAATTTTTGGGCGGTCATTGGTCGATTTTTTTTTCTTGTAGCTCAAAGCTCACACGTATTCACAGACAGGGATTGAAATTACAAAAACAACAATGTAAACAAATGGGTTTTGGGGGGATAGACGTACGAAAGATATCCATCTCTTTTAATTCTATAATCTTTGCTTATGGTTATAAATTACGCTAGATGGAGAGTCCCGATTCAATGCGAATTGCAGGATCACTAAAAGTAAAGTATAGGTATTCGAAAAAAAAACCGGACAACAAATTTCATCAAAATGACAAGGATATAAATTACCTACTCACTTGAACTTAATGACCTGGAATCTAACCAATCTTAAATTAAAAAGGTCCCAACCCATTAACCTTTTCCCTTATCATTGAGAAGCAAAGTAGAGTTTTAAAATAACGAACGTTAAACCGAAATTCCTTTATAACTACTTAAAATTTAAAACAAGTATTTGTTATCTAAGAAAATTCTGTTGGGAGTGTGCCCTTACCTATATAGAGAGTATTTCTATGGACGTACCCTTGATCGATTTCATTTGTATATACAACGGAAACAAAGGACAAAGGCATATAGATTACTAGTCGTATAGACCCTTTTATCCACGTCCTTATTCAAAATCAATGTAGGTACCACAGTCAGTTCGTGTGCCTCGACCCAGTTATTTAATGGTCACACATAATTAGATCGCAGATAAAGCGTGCATGTGGCATTGGGCTTTCCATGTTCGGCCACATGTGGTGGTAAAAATCTGTGGGTGCCCCTTCTTCTTCACAGTTGGTATCATGGCATGGCATATGTTTTTGCCCTAAAATAATTGGATTTTCCCATTTTTCTTAGCCGATGAAGTCCACGAGGATGTTCGTACGCTAAGTGAGACGCATGTTTGGTACGATGGCATTAAACACATGCCTCCTTCCGACTTTATATCCTCATCTAAATTTAACAATAACAATAAAACACAGGCAAATGATTCCCTTGTCTCCTTAAAGTCACCACAGGTAGTCTCAGAATAAAAGGTACTTCGAAATTAACAAAGCGATACCATTTGCTGTTAGCGCCGTTTGCAGTTTCACGATCTCCATTTTTTGTAATCTTTTCTGGCCAAATTGCAGCAACAAAAGAACAAACATCTGATTAGTTTTGAAATTACGTTAACAATAAGAGAAGTTACAGCCATGTTTATACACATACTTATGCATTGCCAAGAGGAAGTTATTTTATTTTTAATTGCGTTGCGAGTCAATAGTGAAAGTAAACTAGCTTAATAGAGTATGTAGACAATTTGATTGTTTGCTGAATATATTTTGTACTCTGTTAACTTTTAAGAGGCAGCAACAGCAAGTGCATGCGTCTGTGAATGAACACAATGCCTGATTTAAATGAAAGTGTTACTACTTGTTAACGAAAGTTAATTAAATTTATGAAGTGTAGACGAATATCTTGGTCCAGTGACGCATAACAGAAGAAGAGGGAATCAGTTGTTATTTTATTGTGATGCGTTTCTTCTTTGATTTGTTAAAATTGGGTGAATATTATACCTAACTAGCTGACCCGGCGAACTCCGTTCCGCCTAAATTCGTTAATGTAATGGAAATAATAATAAAATAAATAAAATAATAATAATAATGAGCACGCCATTGCCATATACAATTGACCATGTGAAAAACACGGAAATTCAAGATTGATGCCATTTAAATGCCAATGGCAAATCGTTCTGAATAAGCGGAGTGCGCGATTTTTAATTTAAAATAATGTTTGTTGTATAGGAAGTGACACTACCCGTTTTCTATCCTTTCAAATTTTTTTTTTTTTTTTAAATTGCGGTTCTATATATATCAGGTTTGAACTTTGAAGACAAATCTGTGATTTTCTGAGTTAATTTTGTCCATCACCGTTTTAAACATCGTAATCAAAGCGTTGTTCTTGTTTGCATTAAAAAATTGTTGCAATTGTCAAATGACGTTTTTTGTCACTCCTGTTTGCCCTCTGTACCCCCAATCGACTTGTTCATCCTCCGACGAAATGCAATACACCTGCTGATATTGGTGTACGGCTTCGTTTACTGGCAAGAATGCAACCATCCGATAGTAAATTTGTCCTTGAATCTGTTAATCCGAATTGGGTAGTGTAGAATTTCGTGCCATTGTTAGAATATGTGTGTTTGCATGATCTATAAAGTATGAGAGAAAATATTGCCTTGCAAGTCGGCATGAAACCCAGTTTTATGAATGATTTTTGTTCCGAACGAAGTCATACGGAAACAGTTGTTGTTGTACTGTCGAATGTTCGTTAGAAAATCATCCGATTAATCCGATTCAAAGAATGATTTTAGTGGCTCCGGAGGTGATCATTTCACTTTGCTACTCGCACAGCAAAGGCCGGTCTTTTCGCCTGTAAATTTCAGTACGTTTCAATGGTGGCATAGGATTATAATTATAGTCATCGGTCCAAAATCGAAAATCGCATCACCGCCGTAATTTTCTGCTGTTTCATACTGAAATGCCAGTCATTCGAATGTCGGCAACTACTCGCGTCTAGCCACTCTTCGATTTGAACTTGTTCCCATTTGACGCAGTTCTCATTACTTGCACTCTCAACTTTCTTGCCTGTTGATCTGACTGGTCTTGTGACATGCGATGTTCCCATCTTCGCGTTCTTCTTCAATTTGTATTCATTGATATATTTTGTTGCTGAATTGCTTGCCTTGTTCATCGGGCAACATAATATGCACACATTCGTCTTGGCATTTTCAAAAAAATCACTGAAATTTGCTTTCAATAGCTATTTTGTCCGCGTTTAAGCTTATCACATGTGTAAAAGAAATTAAACTGTTGGAGGGATGCACAAAAAAAAAAAAAAACATTACTGTTGACCAACGTATAATACATTAATCTGAAATTCTCTAAATAATTTTTTGAGATAGAAAAGCCAAAATATCAAAAATCAGGACCGCACGTCGATTTTCCGGAATTTTCTCTCTTCCTAAACCTGATATACAGCAGTACGAACAAAACCAAAAACGAATCATGAAAAACGTCCTAGGGGTTATCGAGTTATAACATCATCGAGTTTTACCCAAAAGAATTATATATAGGTAAGTATAGAGAATTAAATATGTGTAATATGAAAATATTGCAGTCAATTTATGCACGTATGTAAGTTGGGGTGAGATTTTTATCACGGGGAAGAGCAACAAGTAGTTTTGAGAAAACCAATCCTGCAAATCGAAGCAAGTGGCTGGTAGAGATTTCGAGAATCGGGAATATTTACCGCGCGAGGAGTTCTGGTAGACCATAATGCCGAAACGTTTTGAATGAGTATAGTCGAAAGAATAGACCTCAGTACTTTACTACAATTTTAAGGGAAACATTATGTTTAGGAAAAAAAAAAGAAAGTAAAAACTGTTGATGATCATATATAAAAGAAATCATCAATCAATTTGGATTGCGCAACTTGAGACAGTCAGTTAAGAACGAGGCTAACTGGAGGGGCTTGCGAGTATACCTCAGCAGTTAACAAAAAGCACATCACAAAATGTAAAGTGAATCCATTTATCAACTAAAAGTTAATTCACTTAAGTAACACAAAAACCGGTAGCTATAATGGTAATGGTTATATTTAGTTATGTTACTAAAATGTGAACGAATAATTAGCCACCTTCATTCAACAGAGTAGCGAGTGAGACTGTGGGTGTACCAACATTCAACGATCACGATTTTTTATAAATTACATTTTTTTTTTATAGATTACATTTTGCAAGAGCAAGTTTTTCTCTCACCGAGAGCCACTTTAACATAACTTATAGATATTATAAGAGACATTTTTAAAATATTTAGTTCTGGTGTACTGAATTTTTATCCCGTTTTTCACCAAAAATTTAAAATTTTGTAGGTCATACGAAATTCTTATTAAAAAAAATAATAATAATAAAACTTACCATCGATGAGGATTTTTGTTTTCCATATGATCGATGATTTGTATTTATAGGTTCGCTCGCTACACTGCCGGAGTCCATTTTAAACGATTTGCATCACTGAAATAAAGAAATACAGTTGTTTAATAAAAACACAAAACAAAACTCTATATCCGTATATGAATACGAAAATAAATTTCAATTACAACAAATAAACCCAAATCTAGTTTAAATATCACAATCCAGTCATTCAGCTTTTTTTTATAACTCACTTTAGGTGTTTTTTTATTATGAAAGCGACCTCCCCCAACCTATTCTCAATTTGGTGCAACAATGCAACACCTTAATCGGCGATACCGTTTTTTGTGCCCATAATTGAAGATAAGATCAGAAGTCATTCCTGTTTCCCATATTGTAAATGAGTGAAGTAGGTATTCTACAGATGATGTTATCGGCGACAACAAAACACAGAAGTCTATTATGACCTTCCACAAACGAAAGGAACTCCCACTCAATTTTGTTTATGGTATAAGACATTTAACAGTATTATAATGATTGAGTTTGAACTTTCTTATTTGCTGGACAGGTTGTTTAGATTTGAAGATGAGAAGAGACAGATTTTTTCAGTGCATTTTTAACAGGTT
Source organism: Cheilosia urbana (assembly GCA_946477585.1). Lineage (NCBI taxonomy): Eukaryota > Metazoa > Arthropoda > Insecta > Diptera > Syrphidae > Cheilosia > Cheilosia urbana. The sequence continues at coordinate 28,442,752 of OX297856.1, forward strand.
TTGAATTTTGAATAAGTCAAAAAATAAGTTTAGGACTTAGTTTAGGCTACTAAAGCTTTATTCATAACATTTAATTAAAGATGAATAAGATCTAATTTTAGTAGTAATTTTTGCAGAAAATCTTGTACAATTTTTTAAAGATAATTCACACTTAGTCAAATGTCAAAATGTTAAATGCCTCAATTCGCATTTAACAGTGCATAAACTTTTGTTTTCCCCGTTTATTTCAAAACTGTTAATACATTTGTGAAAATTATGAATTTTACTTAGTTAAGCAATAATATTGTATAAATATTAAAATAGGAAAGTTAATGCAGAAACAATTATACATTTTACAAAGAAAAAAAGAAATTAGCCCTTCTTTTTTCAATGTTTCTTTTTTTTTTTTAAAGTGCTGTTTAGCAGTTCAGATACTGAATAAATAATTGATCTTGTCCATTCGCTCTACTAAAAAAAAGAAAATCACACAAATTTGGTTGGTTAAAATTAACCCAAATATTACAATTTTTGATTTAAAAATGAAAATGTTGGCAACGATGTAAGAAAATAGTTATGGAGTGTATATTGTTCTTACGCTGAATACTTGATTATTGTTCTTGTTATTAAAAATAGTAGTTAAAGCACGAAATTTTAGCTTACATATTTATAATATTTAAAAAAAAAAAAACTCTAAATCCTCCGCTTAAAAATCTTTCTTTTTTTTCTCCTAAGTGTATGATCTTTAAAAGCTCGGTTCAAGCTCCTTTATTAATAAAGCTATTGCGTTTGAAGATCTGTCAATTGGCAAGCCAAGGCAATTAAATAAAAAACTAGTTTCTCGTGGCATGAAAAACTGGAAAATCAAACATTGAAATGCTAAATATATCTACATCTGGATGGAAACGTCAAAATTGACACAAAACGTAAAATCTTAAAATTACAATTTCTTCTGTGGCAGTCAGTGTCTTGATTTTGTGCAGTTTTTTCAGCAAAGCCGGTTGCGGCTAAAAATGATGATTCTATAAGTGTGAGTAATTTTAGAACTGACACAAGTGACAACCGAAAAATGCGCGAAAACCTCTATAATAAATGTCAGGTTTGAAAGCAAATTATTGCGAACAGTATAAAGGGGGAAACCAATTGATTTTGTCAAACGTTCTAGATTCTGATGTCTTCATATTTCTCTTGCAAGAACACTTCTGTTTTTCCCCTGTCAGGCATTGAAACGTTCACTTCGCACAGCTGTCATTTGGTCAAGCGGACACCATTTTTGCCAATTGTGATTAAAATGAGGCAGGTCAAAAATTGTTTTTCCCCTGTCAGGAAGTGAAACTTTCACTTCGCTGCGCTGTCAGCGGAAACCATTTGCGCCAATCGAGATGAACATTAGGCAAGTCAAAAATTATTCAATAGAACACAAATTATGTCAACGGAAGAGCATTTCTTGATGATTCTCCCATTTTTGTCACTGTAAAAGAAAAGATGACGCAATTGTTAAATTTGTTAAAAATGTAGGTGTGACATTATAAATTGTCGTTCATAACAATTTCCGTTGATGCATAAACCAAAATAAATGGGCGGCTTATTTTGTAAGGTGTGAGTGTGACTTGTTAATGTGAAACATGTAGGCTAACTCTTTTTGCTCGGATGTTAGCCCCTTTGTTTTAGCACAATAACTAACTTGTCCCCCGACCTTATTTTAATTGGTGCATTTGCATGATTATTGATTGCATTCCAATTCGACGAGGCTTGAAAAATGGGTACACCTCTCTGCTTGATTGAACCCAAAAACCGACTTTATCTAAGCAATAATCAACATATGCAGGTGGCACTGACAGCACATAACCTAGTCAAACTTACACCGGGTGTAGGAAGTGTGTGTTGAATTGAGACGCTGCTCGTGGTTCGCGGTTACCCATTGTGTGGCCGTACCCCCATCTCTACAGAGGTGTTTAACCTCGTTTTTGTAAGTTCTTCGTCCAAAGCCATTATCTTTTGTGAAATAATTAGACCCAAAGCAGCAGCAGAGGACTGAACCATTGGTATTGTATATGAATGTAGTAACTCCAATGTAACCGATGCAACGTCTTTTCCGGGGACTCTCTTGAAATGTAAGCCAAAAGAAGATATACGGTCGTCGTCGTATACGCGTTCGTTCCTATATCTATCTTTTTATGGTCTGATGGGTTAGAACAATTATTTAGTTTATAGAATGCTCGTTCGAATTGTGTCTACTTGTTGTCGTGTTCAGTGAGGGCTTTTGTGAATCAACTGAGCAGACACAGAAACGATGTACCGCGCTACTTTGATGTTATTTGCATATACGTTTTCCAGGCAATTACTGCAATTAATTTGCTTTAATGTACACTTCTGTCATAGATGCATCGGATTACGCGCGCGGTCGCTGTACTTACATGTACGTTGTACGTATTTGTTTGCAGTCATATGTGGAAAAATAAAAATCCGGGAAGTAGGAAATCATTTTTTTTTGTGCATATCTTCCTAATAGTTGACAGAGACTATTTTTTGCTCTGTGAATTCGAGTGAAAGCGCATATGAAACTAAAATATATGCGAGATTGCGTTTTTTCGTAAGGCAGGGTAGTTTGTTTTTATAAAAGTGTAGTGTGTAGCCCCATCGAAAATGTTAAAAAAATAAGAATGGAAATGCCTTCCTATCTAATGGCGTTTTCATTGAAGATCCGACAGAATTGCCCCGAAATTCAGAAGTGCTCTTTTCAATGAAATTCGTTGGAGCGCTTTTGCTGTAGTGCTAGACACCATATGTGAGATTTGATATTCTGTTATTACTTGTTTTTTCTACAGTAAATATGAATGATTAAAAAGGCAAAATCAATAGGTATACCTACTTCAATTCAAGTTTAACTTTCACGCATATAAATGTATATTTTCGGATCACATAGCGTTAGCGATAAATTTGATTCTAATGACACTACAAACATCTGACATTTTTCTTATGTGTTCTGGTGAGTTCAGGGCAATTTTTTTTTAAATATATCCCGGACATTTCTGTCGTGTTAAGAATTGACCTGGAAGTGCACTTTTTTTTCAATGGAAAATAGAAAACATAGAGCACTTCTGGATTTGCTCTTTTCATAGAAAGGGCGATTCTTTTCTTCAATCGAAAACGCCATTAGATATAATATTCTGACATTAAAATGTTTGAAGGTTTTTTTTTTATAGACTACTAATTATGTTTTGATAAGAGCTCTCCATCTTGCACGAATGAAATAATGCAGACGTATTTTTGTTTTATAAACATTTTAACAATTTTACTAAAATTTAGAAAAAGGCATAATCAAACTAAAAAGTTATATATTTTCTAAACATTAGGGGTATTCACGATTCGGTGTAACAGACCTAGTAAAATTGCGAAATTTTATTTTTTTTTATCAGATCGTGAACACACTTTTTCTCATCTATAGCAAAACTGAAACAAATGACAGATCCAATTTGACAATTTTTCTGAAAAAAAAAAAAACTTTTAAAAAGCGAAAAAGAAAAACGATTCAATGTTTATTGGAAGATAATGGAGACAAAATTATGATTTGCCCTTCGGCGACACTTATTTTTTCAGTTCAATTTTCCATTTCTTTTTTTTTTCCGATACCTGCACACAGGAATTAATAATTTAGCGAACTGTCAACTTGGTAAGGCTACTCTTTTGTATTTTTCGGTTACAATGGGTGTAACGAAATTTTTGTCAGTATATTTTGTTGTTGTGGTGCGAAAAAAAACACTTTCGCACTATCGCAATGATACAAGACTAGTTGCACCGGATCGTGAATACCCCTAATGCTTTAGTGTCTGTCTCAATCTCGTTGAGTTTTATATCTATGCCTACTACATAAAATCGTCACCAAATTATAAATCACCATTCGTTTAATATTCACTTGATTGTACCTACCTACCAATTTTTAGGTATGCCACAAAATACTTAACAAATTTGACATTTCATATTGTGGACTTTGGCAGAATGACACATGCAATTAGTGCTGCTAATAATGCTAATAACATTTTTAGTTTCCAGGCTAAATTTTTCATACAAAATTGCATAAATTGTGACCTGCAAAAAGTAATAGAATTTTATGTCTTAATCAAGACATTCAATTAATATAAATGAAAATGAAATGAAAATTAGAAATTAATTGCTTTTCAGTTCAAATTTAATCTAGTTATATTAAGTCGACTAGTCCAGACTATAGATATAACTTGAACGCAAAAACTAGATTGGTCAAGAACGTCACTTTTCTACTAAGTTGGCAGTTCGCATGTGTAGCTGCATGCGATTGCGAACTACCAACGCTCAGTCACCAGTCACGAATTTCTTGACTAAATACGTCGACTATCCCCCACAAACGCCAAATGAAGCAGATGTTCATGAGACCGATCCAAGCCAATCAAAACTGAGCTATATTAAGTCAGCCAGCTTTAAGACCTACTTAACTAGAACGTCCCCATGAATCTTAAAAACCAACCAGGTTTGCATGTAGAGTTTAATTGGCGAGATGTCGGAAACAAAATGGAGCATCATTTGTTATTCTTTCATTGGTGTGGTGAATAAAATAAAAACAACTTGCCTATTGATTTCAACTGAGTGTGTAAAAGATTTAAATTTCATGTCATTTTTAGGTGGCGTGCGGAAATGGAAGGGGAGCTCAACCAACTTGAAGTGTGCAAGACTTTTATTTAAATAATTATTTTATAATATATAATATAATTTAAACCTTTTCTACTGTTAGCTTTTGGGAGACACATTACATTTGTGTTAACAATATTTTCCTACTTGATGTTCGGCGTAAACGCTTTGATAAGTTTTTCAAAGCATTTGGTCAAAATCCAACAGTCAATGAGTTTGTTTTCTGATCATAAGATATTAAGGCCCATTTGCTGAAACTACTCATAGCGATTTAAGTTCTACTTAAATACCTTATGGGATACTTTTTCTATGTCAAAAGCTGTTACATAAGACTTGAGATGAAACTTAAATCGCTTTGAGTAGTATCAGCAAACGGGCTTAACAAACTTATTTTTATTATAAGTTTACCAACTGGATGTGAACAAATGCGTCTTCCCCCGGAATTCCAACTCATTTTCCTCCTTTTTTCCCATGAATAATTTGCTCAAAAATCCAGTTTTATTTTATTAAAAACCGAGTTATTAGAAAGATTTTCCTTTTCTCTTTTTTCTTTTTTTGAAATTTAATACATTGAGTTGAGGGGCGGAACTTTCTGACAAATTGAGGTATGAGGTGTAATCTGGAAGGCCATTTTTATGCTGTGCAATAATCCTCTAAGCAGACTTAAATGTTTGCTTCAGCCGAAATCAAAATGCAAATGAACCAACTAACGAGGGTTGAATGCACTTACAACATGAATGAGTGATGGATGCACTGCAGAGAACACCTTTACAAGAACCACATGTATGCAAATTAAAATTACAGAAACGGCACCCCGTGTCTTGTAATGATATACGCGCTTGTAAATGAAATTCGAGATCGACCCTCTGCAACAGTGTGTGTCATCGTTAATGGTCGCTACGCTGCTGGCTGTTCTAGTAGACAAGGATTGTTATTATGATTTTCTTTTATTAGAAGCTCGGGGGGAGTGACAGTTCAAAATGACATAAAGGCGGAAACGCTTTGCGAAACTATGCAGGTATATCCATTTTGATGGCTCTGACATTGATTGGCACGAGGCAGATGGATTGAAAATGTGTTTATTTTAATTTTTAATTTTATTGTTTTGATTTCCTCTACACCAAATTTTTTGAATTACGTATGTAAACTTTGAGAAATGTAACACATCACGTCAGGAATATTTGAAAACGTAGGTTACACTATTTAAAAGTGAGTTAACATTCATGACCCTAATGAATTTTGAGTATCAAGTGGTAATAACTGCTCAGGAAGCACATTTTGCTACGATACGTGAAATAAGAAATAAGTGCTCAGTTTCGGTAGATGAAACACCACTACTGGTGATGGGCAGCAGTGCTCATCAACGTAGGTACCTACGTTATATACCTACTTTGAACAAGTCCTATATAATTACACCGAAAACCAAACGCGTTTTTCGCCGATTACAAGTAAAAGAAGTAGGTATAAACGCTGACTCTGATCTGACGTTATTATTTTGGCTAAACAAATGAGGTAGGCATTGTAGCATGCAAGACCGGGCGCTAATAAACTCCACTTATAATAATTATAACCTCGCATATACCGGCCGGATGGAACACAACGTTTTTTCCGATGGTTGTTGGTTTTTATGACTCACATTTAGGCTTGCACGCTCGGGGGCGAAAACCCTCTTTCATTGTGTATATAATGGTAGCTATTATTTGGAACAGCAAACTACATTCAGTGCTTTTGTATTTCTTCAAATGTTACACTTTGGTCATTACACCCTACTTTAGTTGTTCCGTCTGAAATTCGGGCAAATATTTTCGGAAAATTCTACAGGACCTACATTAATTGGTTTTTGTAATATCGGAGGTAGGTAGGTTCCAACTTATTTTTAAATTGTTGGCATGTTTAAGTGTTGAGCCAGAAATGTTTAAAAATAATAAAAATTGAGTAATCCAGCTTAAGCCAGTGTGCGACTAAATTCGAATTGTATTATTAAGATAAAAGGCACCGGTCAGATAATTTAGGTACTGAACTTAAGTTGACTTTCGTTCATCAAATATTCCTAAACGTCGAAAGCAAACTACTTTAAGTGTCCAACTGAAAACCTAGAAATGCTCATTTCCGTTCAAACGACTATTAACGTCAGAGAAAATTTCCAAATGCGATCACACAGTTTTCGAAAATTTTAATTTTCAATTTTATGTTTTGAAGGTGCCTTCAGTTATTTTACAAGAGCATGACGTACAATCGTGTACGTCACAAAGGCACAAATTGCAAAATTTACGCCGGTCTAAAGGGCGAGGGAAGGTAAGAAGAAATCGAGCGACCTTATAAAATAATCAAGCTATTTTTCAAACTGACAAAAATATAAATGACTGGATTTTGATTGCCTATACCATTTGCAATACATTGTCATAAAATTGTTCACGGACATACCTTAAAATGGCTTGACAAGCAACATTTTTTGTTGTTTTTGTGTTATTTTCTGAAGTTTTTACTGTAGCTTCAATGTGAGTACACCTAAATATGAGTCATGATGGCTCCTATTTTCATCGCTAGTCTCCTCGTTGCTGTACAACAAACATTTCTATTATATTTCAAGCAAAATACACCATGTTGCGAGCCACCCTGCCACTGGGGTGACTAGCGACGAGAAAAGGGTGACTAGCGACAGTAAAGGGGTGATAAGCAACTACACTATAGGGTAAAGAAAAACAACAAGTGTAACATTAAAAGTTTCAACCTGAAAGAAATTAAAAAAAAATAAAAATGACATCAGAAATCTTTTGGGTGCAATACGGAATAAGTAGGTATTTAAGAATCTAAACAGGTACTTCAACTATGGTATATCATTAAAACAAGTAGTCACATAGACCTCGGAACAATCCTGTCTTTTATTTGGTGTTGTAATTTTCTTTACCCTAGTGTTGTTGCTAGTCACCCCTTTGCCGTCGCTAGTCACCCCTTTCTCGTCGCTTGTCACCCCATTTATATCAGAAAATAATATATAAGTTAAAACTATTGACTGAAACTCATTGCTTAATAGAGTTAATCACTTAGTTTCGGTCTTATTTCTTTCATAAACAAATAGGATTTGCCACTTTTATATTTGGTTCAATACCTTGTAATCATCATTCGCGAAGCGGACTTTTTCCAATAATTCCATAATTACACTAAATGTATTCAAGTCTAGTTGACACAACCAACTGGGCAACAGAATACCCATTCTATTACCCTACTGATCAGCACATCTCTAAACTACTACAATTTGATCAAGTGAATTAATTAATCTAGTCGAATGTCAAACTGCTTCACAAGAGCAGTCATTTTCTTCTGGCGAGCTATCGTTGTTAAATAGGGTCATGAAATAAATACAGCCAATGGTATAGGCTTTCTCCTCACAATTAATTCTATACAATAATAATAACCTCAAAAATTTTCGCTTTTCATTCTGTTAAAAATATCTGAATAAATTATTTCAACTGTCTGTTTATTTAAAAAGACAAAATTCAAATAGAGTTTAAAATTATGAATTTAGTCTAATTGTTTGTTTGCAAAATGGACTGGGATGAGAAAACTAATAGTTATAGCTGTATTCGTCGGACATCAATCAGTCAAAATCCATTTGTAATATTATACATAGCGGATGTCATTAACTAACGAACAGAAAGGTCAGTAACTTCTCGGCTATAATTAACGAGGTGAACGACTTGTAACGTATTTTTTTATATAGATATTTATATCGATTCGATCTACCTATATGAATGCTAACATCGCTTACGATTAAAGTAACAAATGAAAGATTAAACCTTTCTGAGGTAGACTTGGAATACCGCAGCTGGATAGTGATTATACAAAATGTAGGTTTATTGAAATTCGTTGATATTTTGTTGACATTTCGTTGGGTCATCGTTATCTTTACATTTGGAATCTGTTTGTGTGACAAGCAGGCACAGTTGTTGATAACGAATGAAACTGAATAAATGTTTTGGAACTTAATTTTGGATCACAGTTTTCATCAGGAAAGGCAATTATTACACTCGATGATGTGTCGGAATCATAATTGAAAACCAGTGGCTCTGAAAGTACGCTGCGGCTGTCAAAATGTACGTGCCAGTCTGTTTCACACATTGGACTGAGTTAGAATAGATACGGACATGGACAATCGCTTGAAATTCTCTTTTGTTCGCAACACCTTGCAGGTTTTTATAAGACAAAAGACAAAACATCTAGTACACACCAGCCATTGACATGAATTTTATCGAAGCGTGAAGTGTTGACTTTCGATCTCTATTCGTATGGGGTGAGTAATACCTCCCAACCAACGTAATTCCAACACCTGTTGGATTGGATTTGTAGTAAAAATCAGTCGAGACGACTGCGATGCACACACAAAAGTTTTAAATTGTATTTTTTTTTTTTTTTTTTTTTTGTCTGAATAAATTATCCATTTAATCTATTACCTATGTGCAATTGATTTGCGCAGCGCCATTTCGAAAAACATCCAATTACTATATAAAAATTACACAACACCCAACTACTACACATGATTCAACAGTGCGTTATAAACAAGCCTAACCACTTTGATCGGTCATGGAAGCGTGACTTCAAACGCAAAATATGCAATTAACCGTTTCACACCCCATCACCGCTAACAACAGATAAATTGCAATACAAGTTACAGAAATCATTCAACTTAAAAGATAGTGCGCATCGTGTTCATTTTGAATTGATTTACATTTAATTACAAAGTATAACAACAGAAACATCGACTTCATTGACCTTTTTATCGAAGTTGCCTTGATTCCGTTGGTTGTCTTCAGTAACCACCACAATGCGAGTACAAGATCAATGATCCTCAAAAAATGTTAGGGTCACCTCAGTATCAACTGCGCAACAATGGAAAATGAATGTGCCACACTTCTCTTTGTTCCCATAGGAACAATGCGAACAGGTACAATAGAATAGGGAGAAGGCAATCAAAGAATACGATAGGCGTTTTTCTTTTTTAGTTCAGAGCTGAGCACTGAACTGAGCTCGAGCTATATGAACGCGCTCTGAACCGAGCGTGCTCAGATCGTTCTGATGATTTTCTGTTTTTCCTGTTTTTTTGTTCTCTCAAATATGACTGGAAGTATGAATGTATATGTGTAATCAGCATTTTACTCAGCCTGCTCAGTCAATTAAATCTGAGCTCATAGAGCGCGCTCTGATCATGCTCTGAACGAAAAAAGAAACACAAATTCGAGCTCTGATGTATCTGAGCTAAAAAAGAAACACAAACTTTTTGTATAACAGTTCAGGTTGTGCTCTGAACTAAAAAAGAAAAACGCCTGATGTCCGCGCAATGAGATACAATCCGGAATAATGAAGCAAACTGTAGAAGCCCAACCAAAACAGATCGCAAAGTAGTTTGGCAGACCCATTTTCACTTTCAGCAAAAAAAGACCTGTTGAACTGATAATGATGAGTGATGATGATTTGGATTTGTATCCGTTCGAGCAGTATAAAATGTAAACAAACATACGAAGACGACTAATACAACGGTAGATGTAAGCTTGTGCTGGAGTTGAGCTGAAAACTTGTCTGAATCCAGATCAGCAATTTAGGTTGGAATTGTCCAGTTTAATGAGCCGCATGCTGTCTTCTTTAATTTTGTTCGCATATTTATTTATTTATCAAATACATAGTGTAAGCGTTGCCAGACAGTCAAAGTCTGAAAACTCCCAGATTTGGTTGTTTAAAAAAAAAACCTAACATTTTGTAAATATTTTTTTAACACATATCTATATGTTTGACTTAAAAGTAAAAATATCGAATTTGAAACGCGAACGTGTATGTTTGGTTTTCCCAAGGCAAAAGTGTGCGGGAAATAAATGCAAAGCATATTCAGCGTTGCCAAGTCAGTCTGGCGTTTGAGCAACGTTTTTAATATTGTCAGCGTTAGTCTTGGGCACCAAAAACGTAATTTTTTGGAAAACAGTTTATAAGTAGATACAAAAACAAAAAAAAAAAAAAAAAAAAACTAAAAACACAACAACAACAAAACTTCAATAAAACTTAAAGAGTAATACGTTCATACATTTAATTTGTTTTTCTAAACTGCCCCTGTGGTATATGCAATATGCCTGCAAAGTACCGATTTTGGAAATTAAAATTTCAGGGAAAGTGAAGTGCTACAACATTTTTTGTTTCTCCGCTATCCAAAACGAAAACAGAAGAACGCATTACATTTCAAGAGAAATTAAATGGTAGAAGAGGATGGTTGCATTCAAAGAAAGAGAAACAAAAGGCGGTGTGCAGTAAAGCCGAAAATAATTTTTAAGCACTAAAAAACGTCATTTGTCGGCACTAAAATGAAATTTTGGGCACTTAAATTAATGCTGAAAGCACTGACTTGGTAACGCTGCGCATATTGCAGTTTAAAACTATCCTGAAAGAATTTACACAGCCTTTAGGCAACTTTGTAACATTTTTGTATATAGGTACAATTTACAGATGAGGTTAATGCTTAAATTCCGAAAAATATTCAAGGAACTATTAAAAAAAAACAAAAACTTTTTCTAATGAAACTTGGCATTAGTTGTTTTTTATAGACTTGTTTTGTAAACAGAAAATAGTCCAATATCTTTGGAAAACCAAATAATTTTCACTGCAAATATATCTTTGGGGGATCGATTTATTTTTTAACAGCGTTCAAAAATAAAACACATTTTTATTTCATCCTCGATTGTTATGCTCAATTTTGAATAATTTGGTTGTGGACAGAACAGACGGAAAAATCTCTATGCTACCTCATTCTTAAGTTTAAGTTACTCGGCGTTTCTTACGTTCGTAGAATGCGTATAAATTTATTTTTTCCACGGAAACACATTTTCAGATTACCAAAAAGGACTAAAAAAAACAAAATGCAAATAAAACAAGATTTAAAAAAAAACTAAAGATTTCTCCCCAAGCAATTTCTACCCCCAAATTTTTCCCTCGTCGATTAAAAAAAAACCCTTAATCTGCTGGCAAAACCTCCAAACTGGCAACGCTGCATAGTGTGTACTTACGAGTATCTGCTTTCTTTTTGGATTTGCATGTGCGACATAAATTGGACTGCTGTCCGTCAATGAGATGATCATTTCGATATCGAAATATGGAGGTGATAGGAAGTCTATACAGTGGCATAAATTATACATAATACGGATTCAGGAGTCAATAGTTTTAAAACAGGTTGCTAGCTCACAGGTCAAATTTGCATCGAAAGGAGGCTCCGTCGGAGTGTTCTTATGGTTCCCCTTAGTTCCGTAAAGGCCCCGAGATACGGGACAGTCTTCAGAAAGACAGAAAGACACTACCAAGTCCTACCGAAATGCAGACAAAAAATACCTACTTTTCTTTACTGGGAATTTAACAATTAAAAAAAGAGGCAAAGATATAGCCTTCATGGCAAGAACAATCTCGATGTAAATGGTTCTTTATGTGATGCTTAACGCACGCTAATTTCAACGTCAGATAAAAACAGAACTGAAGCGGTAAGGTATTTAGTTGAGTCCTTTCGAAAAGACTGTTGGTAATGGCTCTGTTGCTTTCAAAATTCCTTGAGTTCGGAATTATAAAGGCAACAGTGTCATGTACAATAGTCTTGGGGACAGATCGAAAGAAAACAGCACAATACAGATTAAATCTATCCCCACTTGGACGTCATACCTCAATCGAGAATATTCAAAAGTCCCTTGTCAGCAAAGGTATTAACCTTTTCACCGAAGTCAGTGGATGGCAGCTGAAACTCATAACGGACTTGGAAAAAGAAAAACAAAAATAAGAAAAACCTGCTGTTGAAAAAACAAATCCGACATGTTTTTGTATGTCGAGGGGAATTTGTAGCTGGCATCCTTATCCGTTTACATTTACTCAAGAAGTTTCTGTATAAAAAAATTCTTAAAAAATTAAGTCGAAGGAAGTTTTCCGCAATGTTCGTGCGCAATGGAGGATCCCATACTACTCCCCTTGCAAAAAACATTTCTTTGACAGGAAGTCAACCACGCACTTTACGAGACATTTTTTAGCAAACTTTTGTAGTCCCCGATCCCCGTTTACCTCAGAGTTTCCTCACAGAAAACCAATTTCATGCTCGAAATCATCACACGGGAAACACTCGAATAAAATATCTTCCAGATATTCTCCCTAACCTTTTTGGCCAAAGATATTATTGCAGGGAATACATTTTCTACATCGATTAACGCGCACTATCAAAAGACTGTAAAATAAATTAACCTCACCCTTCGCTGTGCTTGAGTGAGCTCTCCCAACAGCATGTTGCACATGTTGAACTCAATGTTTCTCTCCTTTTGAATATCCACACTTCCACAGTTGGCACTACTCTATATATGGGAAGCACTTCCCTAGGGAACACGAAATGCATAAACTATGAATACTTTGTGGAACACGCCTTCTTCTACTTCTGCAATTGGCTCCCACCAACGATTATGCATCCAGGAAACCGTTCGTTCCACAGGTGCACACTAAACCATCACACGACAAGCGACCACTTTATAACTGAATTTCCCTGAGAAATTCCCATTTGCCAATTAAGTCAAAGTGTTGTCATGGAATACGTATACCTAGCCACAAGTCGAAGGTGGCATTTAAAGGAATCCCATTCCCATTGCATTAGAACAGAACCACTCTTTCGAATCCAGTTGTGCATCAGTTGCTGCCGAAGAGGAAGATAAAAGTAGAACGCGCAAACGCACTTGCAGCATCGTCAGCCGGGGCGTATTGGGTGGCCATTGTACAGTGTACACTGTTCGCCACAGAATTAATCAAGCCTAACACGTTTGCGCCGAAGACCCAAAGAGAGACATAAAATGCGAGATGATATTCAATCCGAATTCAATGCGAGAACAGAAGGCCATGGGACTTCGCAGCGGAATCTGGCTGATCACTGGATCATCTGGTGGAACGATATAATTCCTTCTAAGGCTTCCGCCGACATTGCTTGGATACGGTCACTGATGAGGCGCGAACCTGTTTAACCAGCTATCAATGTTTCTCGAAATGTGCATCAGACTTGGTATAGGTATGTATAAGCTGTGGGGCAACGCATTGCGAACATATCTCCGCCCGGTAGATCATTTTGTTTGGAGTGCTCCTAACTGGGTAAAGGAACACGGTTGTAATAATTCTGCGCTAGTACGTTGTCTGAATTTCAAATATTTCTTCTACTCTAATGGTCTTCCTTGTTCGAGCAGGAATCCGTGTGGATTCTGTTGAGATCGGTAAGAGAGAATCTCCCCCAGTCCAGTTGGTAAGTGGCACATAAACGGTTTGGTATGACGAATATGAGTTGTTTGCTTAGTTGTAACATATCGCGGACATAAAGCGACACATGAAAGACGGAGTTGTCCTTAAAAAGAGTTTTATTACTTGTTGAATGAGTGTAGGTACGCAACCTACTAGTTCTATGGGAATTTTATAATAACAGCAGAAAAAGGTCTGCAGAAGTAGCATGAGAATGCACAAGCAATGTCTACATTGACGGATTTGGTTGAACGGCCTTGATTTGTTGAACCAAAAATGGGACTCTTTATGGAATTGCAGAAGTTTTGTCTTATAGCCAGGTATTAACAGAAGGATTGGGGGCAAATCTAAACAACAAATTATCCGCAAACATGAGGTGTCTGGAAATAGGTTGCAAGTGTAAATTTAATCTTAAGGACTTGATATAGAAATCAAGGTCCTTTAGGGATGTGTGTCTTGTGTGGACTGTTTTTCCCTAAATTTACAAATTTATGTTTATCAAATACAAAGTCGTTTATGCTCTTAGAGCCCCAGACCTTCTAATGCGACTACACACCCCAAAGTAAAGCGTGTTTTTTTTTTAGAGGTATATTGTATAGAACTTTAAGTTGGCAACACTATTTTAACTGGCGGCAGATTTATTTTTAGTTTGGTTTGGTATTTCAACATGAATATTCTGACGCCTGAACAACGCTTCCAAATTGTGCAAATTCATTTTGAAAATCATGGTTCTGTTCGAAATACGTATCGCGCACTACGTCTATTCCAAGGTGTTTAGCGAGGCTCTGCGAAATAAGGCCCCAAAAGAAAAATGAAATAAGGCCCCAAAAAATTAAACAGAAAACAACAACAACGATTTTTAATAGAATTTGGGGTGTTATTTCCTTTTTTGGGGCCTTATTTCTTAATGAAAATTGGGGTCTTATTTCATTATGAAATAAGACCCCAAAAGAAGAAATGAAATAAGTCCCCAAAATTTGTTTTTCATTATTACATTAGTATCTCTGTAGCGAATGATGCGAATGATGCCACCAATTTGCTATCCGATATAAGGAACGTATATAAATTTTGGGTTAAGAATCCTCAAAGTATTTAAATGACGTTAATAATGAAAAACAACATCAGCCAAATGGCCACCACGAGCACGCATAGAGGACCATATCCTTTCACAATAGCACCTTTTATTGAAAAACTCTTTATAATCTGAAAAGCGTTCGTTATATCGCAAATTCGCTATATCGGTTATTCGTGGACGTCCACTGTATGTATTATTGTATTCGCACAAAATTTGGGACTCGAGATGTTAATCAATTCTGACACTACAATGATAGAGGAACTCAAAACGATGGGTCGCAAAATTCTCTCCGACTGTTCGTCTCTCTGTCTGCCTATCTGTCCATATGCTTCCGAGGCCTACAACCTAAACGGTTGTCATAGTTTGGTTCAAACTTCGGATTTGGAGTTTGTCGGTCTACAGATTGGGGCCGTTTGTTTTTTTTTTTTCATACCAGTTTGATTTGTTCGAAAACGGCTCAAACGATTTCAACCAAAATAAAATATTAAGCTTAAGTAGGTGAGGTTAACAAGACTGCATATTCAGTTTTTCGCTAAAAAATCGAATAACGGTACTTTTGAAATTTGGACATGTCTCGAAAACGGTCCATACGATTGTAACAAAAATTCATTTCTAAGGTAATATGGTCATTTCTAATTTCTAGTTCTGTGAAAGAGTGAATCGAATAAATCGTTTTCACATTCGCTTTCACACATTGCTTTCATTTTTTCGATTCACTCGGTACTAAAAAGCGATTCTCGTTCAATAAATTAAAATATGTGGTGAATTCCATATAGCATACTATTACTGTTTTGTACGATATTAGTTTCTCAATTTTCAAACTCTCACTAAAAACATTCACTTGCAAATGAGAGCATGAAAAATATTTTTTCATATGAGCATTTTTGAAGTTTGGTTTCACATTTTCGTAGAAGGAGAATTGAAATTGCGATGAAAGGGTGAAAATATTTCCGTTCCACTTTTTCACAGAAACGAAAATTGACCCCTTGAAGTAGGCAGTGTTACCAGAATTTCAAAAAAGAAAATGCTAGACTGCAAGAAAAAATATGCTAGAATGTATGAAGCCAAAAAATAAAAATGCTAGACAAAAAAAAATAAATGTATTTTCAACAGCTTTTTACAATAAAAAAAATATTATTTTGTCTTTTATACAACAAATTCATCTGAATGTATGTTTTGACCTATCCTAGCCTTTTATATAACATAAAATGTAACTCTCTTTTTAGTAAGGAATTTCGACCCTAAAGCCTAAATATATCTCAGAAAATAATAAAAATCATGTTTTTTACATAATGAATTTTAATTTTACGGAACATTAAAGTATCAGTTTCAGAAAAAAACAAAACAAAGTAATATCAACAGTAACTACAGTGGGTGAATTTTTTTTGCCGTTTGATGTCCACTATAGATAAGCTATAAATTCTTCACCACACGTCTGAATTAATTAGCCCATGTATCAAAGGGCATGGTAGTGGTCAGCCAAGTTCTGGTACTACACCCTTTCAACAGGAACAAACTCAGGCTATTTTCGACCCACCTCTGTCTTTAGTACCAATGGAGTCAGGAACTTCGAATTCGGAATATTTGCTAAGCTGATCAAGCACAAGCGCCTCAGACAACTTTTTAGCATTAGTTTAGTGGTTCCTGAAATAGAGGGCTTCAAAAATAACAAAAACCGTAAGTGACTGACTGACAGATCATCAAAATTATGGAGTACTCCCCACATCGTGGAATCTTGTAATTTTGCACAACGGTATGTCCTGTGGTGCAAGCAAAGGAATAAATCAAATTTGAGGTTTCTCTATAAGGGGACGTGGTATCCACCCACTTTCTCAAAACTACTGTCAATTATAAGGACTTCCGATTGCTGTAGAATAATGAGATTTGGTTGATCGGTAGAGCTCGACATTTTTTTCATTCGACGTGTTTGCCTATCGTCATTTTGAAAATATACATGCAACTTCAAAGTTCATGATTATTCTAAAAACTTATTACTGACTAAAATTTGGTGGGCTTACTTGGCCAGTTTTCTTTTTACTACGCCAAACTCGAAAGGTTTTAAAAACTTGATCAGTGAACCCACCAAATTTTAGTCAGTAATGATTAAATAATAAAATTTCTCTCTTAATTTGTAGTTATTTCAGTATTGTTCTACTTTAAATATTTCGTATTAAACCTTAATATAGTAAGAATATGGTGTACTTTTAGATCTCGGTACTTTTCAAGGCTTACTTTGTTACAAATATAGAGGTTTTTATATAGAAGAACTCTCTCTCTGGCTCTTTTTTTAATATGCGTGGGAAAGTGGTGGGAAACATCTTAAACTACGATGCAATGTGTATAAGCTTAATGTACACGAATGACTAAAATCCCAGAGCAAATATCCAAAAATACTAAAATCCAAAAAAAATGCTAAAACAGCATCTGGCATTTTTCTTTTTTAAAAAAATGGTTTCAAGTTTTCGAAAATGCTAGATCTAGCATTAAAAATGCTAGAATGGCATCACTGGAAGTAGGTACCTACTTGATATAATTTTTTCATTCACAAAAAAAGAGGAAATTTGTTTTCTAAGTGTTAACCTGTAATTTTGGGACAGCTTCATTGAACAAGGAAATCCCTCCTGCTCAAAGGTATGATAGTATTAGTATAGGACTGCACAATGCAGCTCGTCAAGTGGGTCAGACGTATTGAGTTAAGATCGCAGTTCGTATCTGACTTTCAAGGGCGCTTGACGAGTTCGCGCAGTGCAACATAAATCCTGTTTATATAAGTAGAAGTGCAGTCGAAAATTGCAAAAGCAAATTATAATTATTAACGTTTTTAGGTTTCATAAAAGAAATTGGCTTGGTATTTGAAAATCAATACACCAAGCTGGAGCTAGGCTTTATAAGAATTGAGAAAGTACCTATACTTGTATATTTTTTTTTTATAGTAGAAGGATGGTCTTTCGGAGAGAAAGAGGATATTTGGAGGTCAGTTTAGTAAAAAGGGGACAGTGTCTTCTTTAAGTAAAAAAAAACCAGCGAGCACATAGGAGCGACAAAGAGGACTGTTCTCTCAAAAAGAGGACGAATGGTCACCGTACCTATAAGTCACCTCAACATATTTATTTTTTTATAGCAATTCCATGAATAAGATTGTCAATGCCAACATAAAACTTGTAACAGTTCGTGGACATTATTCAGCTTTGCAATCCTAACTGACATAACGAATCTGCATCTTATTAAACGATTTGATTAGGTTAGTGACAGATTATCATAATTGCATTTAAATGGAATGTTCGCCGAGTCGTTAAATTTATTTATTACGATATTTACATACAAGTAACTTTACTTTCGATATTTTCTGGCAAGGTCGACCAAAATAAAGACGGCTGCAATTTTATAATAAAGGTTGTAGCGCCTCTCTGACGTTTACATATTAACTACGTACACATCTGCATTGTATTTATTTCTATGTCCCAGAATAAGTATTGAAAACTATCTTAGAATGTATCTACGCCTATCGTTTCTATTCATCTAATTTCCCTCACATTGCAAAACACGTTCGCAAAGCAAAGATGAAGATTATGTACATTAGCGCGAATGAATGAAATGGGTTTCAGTATGAATGGATCTCAGGTGTTATCTAGGGGAAGGGCGATTCAAGTGCCTCTTTAGCTCAGTGGTAGAGCACTGGTCTTGTAAACCAGGGGTCGTGAGTTCAATCCTCACAGGAGGCAAACTAAACCTTAATTTTTTTGCTTTTTTTTTCTAGTTTTACTCACACTTAAGGACTATTCACATGAAAGCGAATTGCGAATACGCGAAATGTGAACAAATCAATTTAACTGTGTTTATGAATTGAAAATTGCGATTTGTTCTATATTAAAACCAATATATTTAATTAATCTAACATCAATTTAAGTGCAGAGAAATCATACATCTGCAGGCATCTCGGGGCGCTGTTGAAGCGTTATAGGTTCGCCTTTCCCGGGAGAAGTATATAATCTAAAAAAAACATGAATCTCAATTGATTTAAAAAAACAGCTAAACTAACAATGAAAGCAATTTTCCGCGAATTGAAAATTCTTGCCGCGAACTGTCACACTTTATTCACAATCCACACAAAACAGTCGCGATCCACAAAGCCACGAATGAAAAATTTGTTCGAACTTAACCTTTAAAAATTAAACTGATACACGGGTATCTGCGAATAAAAAAAGTTTTCAAGTGAATGCAGTGTCAGAAACTACGAACATTCGCGTGTTCGCAGTTCGCAATTCGCTCTCATGTGAATAGTCCTTTATTCAACGATTTATGTAAATAAAACATACAAATACTCATATTGGGCCATATCAATAAACATTTTTAATTCGACTCTAAATTTTAATAGTTCACAGTGTTTAAAATAAAAATTTCGCAATTGTGAATTTTCGAAAGCAAAGCCGAGACCAAAATTTATTATTAATATGGTGCGTTGTCGTGTGGAATGTAGCGTGGAACCTAAAATGGTGAAGTGTAAACAACGCATTAGTCACCAAACAAGTTCTACTTCCAATTGGAGACTCGAAACTGTCAAATAAGTGGAGAGTTAATCGAGCTAATTCTAGAACCAGCGAAAACAACCGGAATAAACTAGAAACTTATCGATAGATGGCAGAGCGGATATAAGAGGCAGATTTGAGAACAGGACGAATAGTTGATTTTTCAACAGTGATTTGTAAAGTTCGAAATATAAATCGGTTGTGATGACAGATAAGTGTACACAGTAAAGTAATACAGTAAATTAAGTGATTATGGTTTGAATCGTTTAATAATTGTTTCAAGCGATATTGTTTTGGTACTTAATAAGTGAATCATTAGAATAATCCATAAAAGTGTAATAAAAGTGATTTCATTAGAAAAATTCAACAGAATAGCGTTTTACCTTTT
Source organism: Cheilosia urbana (assembly GCA_946477585.1). NCBI lineage: Eukaryota > Metazoa > Arthropoda > Insecta > Diptera > Syrphidae > Cheilosia > Cheilosia urbana. Next base: position 28,462,655 of record OX297856.1, read on the forward strand.
CGAATCCTAGCCTGAATGTAGCAGTATATTACACATATCTAGACAGAACTAAGTCATAATGAAGTTAGTATAAATCGTGCGTCAATGTTACGAAACGCGGACTGCTGTGACGTCAAATCAGATGTAACTTTTCTATAACTGACTTCATCACCAACATCACACATTGTTCAAGGCATCTTTGGTTAGGTTTTTTTTTACGTATTCACCTTTATATAGCCAGATTTAAAAAGACGGATACCTAAGAAAACAAATTAAAAATCAATGAAAAATTCTCCACGCAGTTGATTGATCATTGATTGGGTTTTGTAATTGAAACCGATTGCCACTTCAGGGTAGGAGTGTCGTATTATTTCGAAATGCATTTACAGATGCTAAATAATAATAAAAAAAAAACACTTTTCGCAACCCATATTCGCACAGACCACACCTGTGGTTGTGATTCACTTTCGAAATGCACTGAAAGTGATGCAATTTAACAACCCGAAGATATGTGTACAGAGAAATGTGAAACTATTAACAATGATTAGCAATTTAAACGCATTCAGATCAGAAGCGTTGTGCATATGTGGAAATATATGCACATTCAAATTAATGGCGGTAACAAAAAGGCTATCAAAATGCATTACACAAGGCGACCTATTTCCCTGTCGGGACTCTTCTTATTCTGTACAAGAGGGTCAATGCCATACGAGTGCAATGCTTTCAAAAATTTTGTAAATTAGATAATAATGTGTTATCGCAAAGCCGCACACTCACTGACTCTATTTCGATCCAATGTAAGTAAGTCATTAGACCAACAAATTAGCTCAAGACCTGCAGCTACACTTATTTGTTGAGTTTGCTAATTCGTTTTTTCTTTAGACACTGGCATTGCACTTTGGTGTTTAAAAATTGCACAACAATTTTTGTTTTGTGTTTTATTACAGGCCCCTAGTTATACTAATTAACCAACCTCGGCCGTTACGCTTGGCCATCTTACTAACCAGGGAACTAATTTGGGTTAGAAGTATAACGACGTTACCAAATTTTACGGTTGTACGCATTGGGATACGCTTTCATTAGTTCTGTACCGGTTATGTGGTTTTTGGTTTATGCTTTGCTTTATTGCTGTACGCGACTTGTAACATAGTAACCTTTGAAGACGACTAAGTTCTTGGTGTCCACTGTTATAAAAATTGGATTTTATGAGCTGACCATGTCAGAGACTACAATTAATTATAAGTATGTCAGCTTACCGGTTATATGTGCATTTTGAAGGCCAGTAGCTATAATTTCAGCTGTGGTTAAAAGAAAGGTTAAAGTCTATAGCAACAAGTTGTGAACCTTATATTTAAAGAGCCCAGTTTGATGTAGAGACTTGTTTTTAGAAGATACATTAAGATTGGTAAATTTTGGCTTCAATTGTATAGGTATTAATAAAATAGACAATAAACAATATTGAGTTTATTGTTAAAAAAGCTGCCAATCAGCAATACCTTTGACAAAGATCATTATATTGAACTCGTAGTTTTTCCTCCATTTATAATTATAAGACTGCATTTTTTTTTATATATAATCCGTATATAAAATAGAGGCATTCTTATAGTTCGATATATACCTAAAGAACGTGGGTCTTTATGTATGACCCTGCTGTTATTTTCGTGTAAGCTTCTGCGTGCTTTTTAAATGCGCGATAATTCTTGAGTTATTAGTCATTCAGTTTGAGAAGTACGTTGGTTAAACTTAGGATTTTTTTATTATTTTGAAAAAGACCCCTTTACCCCTTTACCTCCTTTTTCAGGGGTAAAATGTTATGTTCTTTTTGTAATGGCTTCAACATTTTAACCGCTTGCAATGGCTACATAACATGTTTATAGGAAATAAAATAATCGAGAGTAGATTTCGAGTTATCCGGTACCTAAGGGGGTATAAGAATTGATAAGGTAAGGTGGGGTAATAATTCAGACCCATAAAATCCAAAGTACGACTTTATAAAGCTCCAACAAAAAATGGTATTTTTTTTTAATCTAGGGCAACAAATGGATGAGTCTTTTTTTACGATTTGTCTTAACCCTAATTTGTTTATTATTTGTGGAGGAATATTTTTTTTATAAATAAACTGAGATTTATCTTAAAAATCCATGCAGATTGTTATACCTATAGTTTCTATGTAATATGTGTGGGTACTTATGCTATTTAAACTTCGAAAACACCGAACCGATTATGACAACAATTTGCAAGTATTCTACGAGATTAGTTTTTATGAAATTTGATTACAAAAATAGGACAAATGGGATTTACAATCTCAAATGCAAAAGAAAAATTACAAACGCTATTTCTTGACACTAATAGGAGCTGAAGTTGTTAAAAAAAAGAAGTTTGCGAAATGTTGGGCGAAACTTAATGCGAAAGGTTGGTTGGTTTAGGTGGCTGTATTCCATGTTGCTTAAAGTGGAATGGGAAAGGTAAGTCATTAATCTTAGTTACACAAACCAACAGACCAAATCTGTTGTACTTCCAACTTTACAATCGAGCAAAAATAAAGTGATCTTAAAGTTTACAAAACAAAAAAGTAATAGAATATCTGCGGCAGCATTGCCATCTATTTTGCAACATCAAAACTACAAGTTTGTCCTACATTTTCGTAAATAAATTTTAAAAGTTGAGTTGAATTGTGGATTTTTTAGAACATGATCGCACTTGTACCGGAACTGTACCTACCCCACTTTACCCTGCGGAAATTATATTTTTTGAAATAGGGTAGGAATCATTTATAGCGATGTCGTAGGGAACTTAGAATTTCATCGCTATAACTATTCCATTTCATCGTAATATCCTGTTCATCGCTATATCAGGTACTAGTATTGTTATAAACGATTTCTCCTAAGTTCTTTGATAAACTTCCTTTATCTTCAATTTAATAAAAAACAAATAGTCAAACACTCATCTCGGTATATTTTTGTAAATCCTACCCCTAAGGTATTACAGGTTCAACCTTACCGCTTTGAAGGAGACCTTTTTACAATTAAAAATGTAATTCGTATTTATTTGAAGTTTGACACATTTGTTGAAAAATTATAATTATTTGTTACAATTTTAGGCAGCAGATCTCAACGGTCGTTTCGAAAGTTATAAACGGGATGAGAAAAAAGTTGCAATTATCTACAGAAGTCATTCGGGTACACTAAATATGACTGTAGGCTCGTGTGGCTGCTACTACTTACTTCTAAATTTGAAAATAGTCGTTTTACAATTAAATACTAACTACCTTACCTACCTACCTTAAAACCTTTTTACTGTAGCTTGGAAATGTCAATATAAATCTTTTACCATTCATAGTGAGAACACTTCTAGATATTTTTGAAATGTTTTAACTTTAGTCTTTTCAGTGAAAAAAACTACGTATATTATAATCCTTCAAGCTGATGGCAGGATTGTCTGCTACACAACGAGAAAAAACAGTTTGCAAATAATATAATAGGTATGTAACCGTTAAAGCAGGTTAAGCCACCATTTCTACCACAACCACATTGACATAGAAGCCCGATTTTAGTTGAACATCAACAAAGATTATGAGTAGAAATGTGTGGCTACAACAACCGACCTGAAGCACTGAATTTTGTCAGTACGGCTGCCTGGAAAAAAGTTGTTACCCGACTTTTACGAGCCTTAATTCGCAATCCAAGTGTAAAATATTCCAGTGGAGAATATAAATGTTCGTCTTCTTTTTCTGTTTGACCAATTAACTAGGTTTGGATAATTTTGATAACTACCTGCCTCATGTTTGGATGATTATGAAAACGAAAGCTGTACGAGTATTTTGAAGGTACTGTATGTGGCTCATATAAAGTATACTCCCGGAGTTGGGAGGGGAAAGCCGGTTGCTATATTAAAAGAGAATCAGTGGTGCTGTTTGCTGTAGGTATACGGTCTATTTAATGTAATACCTTAGGTACTTCGCTAAACAATTTAATTCACTCATGATTTGAACAGATTTGATTATAAATGATTAACTCGAATACTTTGAACGGAATAATTGCACTCGAAGACTTGTCGCTTCGATACATGTAAGCCTTAAAAAATATATATCACAACAAAACCTATACTCACCAAGCAACTTTGTAATTACTGATAGATATGAACCGACATTTAATATAATAACTACCACCATTTTCAAGTAGTACAATTTCGGGCAAATAATCCCCGCTGTCATCCACTTTACATATACAATACAGAGATACGCAAATTATCCGCATTACAAAACAGAAGGAAGATAGCATAATCTTTGACTTTGCCGAAAATTACTTTACAGTCATTTGGTTGTCATGTCACAGTCACGCTTAATGGCGAAGAACAATAAGGTCGGGCGCGGTGTCGTCGGCGGCTTGGAAAAAGAAATGAAACTCAAGCCACTTATAAATTTGTCATTGAAATGGGGGAGGGGTAGTAGACCTATACTACTACCATTAAGGTCAAGTTTGCTATTGTTTTCAATTTTGAACTCTACGTAGTATGTGAAATGTTCTCATCTATTACAGTTGACTATTTTTTTTTTATAACTGACAAGCTGTCATTAAAAGAGGTGTATACGAATACGATTTATATTGCTGTTGCTACGCATTTGAATACCTACTATTATATTTTATATTCTGCTGCATTTTCTTAGCTTTAAAAAAAAGTACTTTATGTGTTTGGAATCGTTTTGCATCACAAAGGTGATTGTTCTTCAAATGCACATTTATTTAATGAGATATTTTTTGCTTGGCACCTCTATTGACAGCACGATTTTCAAGTGCTGAGTCTTTCTGATCATTGGTTAGAGTACATTGCACCCTAATGGAATTCATTTAAATCGATTACCTGTAAGCTAGAAATGAACACGGCCACTTGGTATGAAAAATTATGAATTATGTGAAAAACAAATTCAAATCCATAAGCATTGTAAAAAGTACAGCGCCACCTGTTGGACTTCATTCAAGTTGCTCCGTAAAATCTGCCGGCATAAAAAGAAATCAAAGTTTCAGCGAAATCCGTCGAGCAGTTTTTGACTTAGACCCGCTGCATATTGGATACGAATTGTATCGTACGTAAACGTACATTTATGAATACTGGTCTTACGTATTGATTGCGCAGACTCAGTACCATAAACAAATCATACTGAGACCCCCAACTCACAATCCTCTTGCCGCTGGCCCCCTCAATTTTTGCTAGGAATCCGCCATTTTGTTGTCCTATCCGTGTACGCCAATTCCTATCCGTTTTGCTTTGCCCACAGTGAAATGTAAAAAGATTAGGTGCGAATGTGTTGGTTGAGAGGATTTTTGACATTTGTCAATACGAATTTCTATTCAACAATACTAGCGCACCTAAACTTTTTGGGAGCGTAAAATTTAGCTTGTAGGCAAATAACTGTTAATCGGTCGAAGTTGGGGGTCTCAGTATTGTCTCTGCTCAGTACGATTTTCTTGGTCAAATAGACAGTGTCCCGGTGATATCAACACTACATCCACTTTTAATGTGCCCATGAAGGACGCCCAGTGTGCGCTCTCCCAAGCTATAGTACTTGAAAGGTTAGACCTGTTCGTCGGTTTCGTTAGTGTCGCACGAGTCAAATTCGTACTAAAACGCGTTCAATGTGCGGCCGTCCTAAGGCCACAATCATACGAATTTTTTATCCTTGCGATAACTTAAAATGCATACAGAGAGATCCGCAGTCAATGTTAATAAAGGCGTAAGAATGAGTTCCCGAATCAGATGCCTAAAGTGTTATGGGTTGTCATGGTCCTACCTATATAACCACAATTTCCGGCCACCACTATTTCGGCAAATAATTGAAAAAAAAAAAGATTAGTAAACTAAACCAACAATTCGTCAATCATTTATACGAAACTAGCTGTTCCCGCCCGGCTTCGCCCGTGATACAACTAATTCAGTAGTCTAGACTAGAGTCTGCGCCTGCGCCTATGGATGTTTCACATCACATAAATTCATGTATTATGTAGAATTTTTGACAAACACGATTTCATTGTATATTGCGATTAAAATTAAAAAAATACATGGAAAATAAATTTTTATGAATTTTTCAATTTCCTTTTAAAATTGTCCAATTTTCTCAACGTATAAACCTTCCCCAGGCGGAGACAGACACAACAAAGAAAAGACAGCTCAAATTGGACGATCCGTTCTCGAGTGATGGGCGCTCTTACGGATGCAACTTGGTTATATATATATATAGATAAATAAATAATTGTCCGGTGATCACTATTCCGGAAGCCATATTGATTTATAGGAACGCGGAACTATCGTTAACGAGCGCTATAAAAATATGAACACACGGAGCTATCCTATAATTCCTACAACGTAAACAAGATGGCCGACCAAAATACGTGTCACATTTTTTGCGTGTTTGGTAATGCTGTCCCTTTCGGCTATTTAGTATTGGGCATCCCTTTAATTGTAGTCGCAGTAGCCTAGTGGTTAGTGTGTTGGACTGCTATGCGGGAGTCCCAGGTTCGAATCCCACAAAAACCCAATTCCGACTTAGGGTTTTTTTCCGCTGCGCTACCTCTCGCGAACGTCTGACAAACATCCGAGAGTATAAAATGTCTTGTAAGAGCTTCTCAATTAGCCGTTTGGAGTCGGCATAAAACTGTAGATCCCTTCCATTCGTTCCAAAAATGAAAAACTCACACAAAACGAATGGTTGTGAGAAGCTAGGTCTAGGGTCTCTCCAGACCTGTTGTGCCAACTATTTATTTATCCCTTTAATTTTCCATGTTAATAATGTGTGATCGTGTAAATGCAGCATTATATTTAATAGGTATTTTATTTAGCAACCCTTTAACCGTCCGTGTTAGGAATGTGTGATCGTCTAAATGCTATTTCAATTTTATTTGCGAGTTTATTGTAGTACATAACATATCTAATCTATATTGAATACTTTTAATCCAAAAAGTGCATCAGTGCCCGCCTAGCTTATCTATGCGCACACTACACAACCGAAGTGTAAAACTGGGTTAAGTGTTGCCACTGCGCCACATATTTCTTCACTTTGTTAAATCGTCCATCCGTACTTTCCCTCTCTAAAATCTAAAAACATTTCGTATCTATAATAGACAGCGATTCCTATCACAACAACTTTATTTAGAACATCTCGCATGGATCGTTAAATAATACTAACTTTCACAACGAGTATACGATGTATTATATCGCATATCTTCTATTCACATTAAAAACAAAAATGAAAATGACAAAAATGATAATGACATTTTTTTTGTTTGTAGTTTGATTGAACAGAAAACAGAATGCATGGCAGAAACAGTTGGCCTACTTTCAACATTTTGATTTCGAATGAAATAATGAATGCAGATCAACACTTAGCATATAGATTCAATAAAAATAATTAAAAACATCATTTTATTGTTAGGCTGTCATTTGTTATCTTTTTTTTTTAATTTTCTTTTGAATATGTACCACGATGCTGACGACACATTTATTTCTTGTGAAGTTCGATCTCATTTGCGATTAATGTATGCGCTGCTTTTGTTTTCGTTTGAAGTTAATATTTAAATGAGTGATATACCGAAGGTCAGCATTTCTATAAAAATGCATCGAATATATGTATATTATATGGCCCGAGTTGGAAATGTCAATTTATTAGCATTAAAGTATTCATAGCGTTTACTGCGCAATCGTCAAAATCATGTCGTAAGGATCATAAATTACCTGACATACACAATACATTTTTTGACATGAGTTTACTAATACGGTCTTATGAACGAATTGGTTTTTATCATAATTTAAATGGATGCGTAGTAATGGCTAATGGGTAGGTGTCGTACACTATGACTATGACTCGTCTTGTACGACGCGTAACATGCGACATGACAGAAGACAGAACTATCTTGAAGATGAATTCATCGACGTGAAATTTCATTGTGTGTGGGATTTGTTGTTGAACGTTTTCTGAAACTGAAAATACCTTAAAACAAGTTATGACTGATGATTGTGATCGCACATACAGTTAAATACAATAATTAAAAAGCCAAACAGGCAAATAAAGAACAATCACTATTGCGGTCGAATTGTTTGAGAGCAAAACAAAAGCAAGAACGCACTTTGCTTCTTGATATCGAAATCGAACTAACCTGTCTGCCCTGACTTTGTGTTTACCTTTTGTTGTTATTTATGTGACTATCGTATTGCATCGAATTGTTAGTGTTCAATTACTAGCGGGTAGCGGGGCGCGTTCTTTAGCTTCGAGGTAATTGCAAAATGCTGTCATCCTCAGTGACTGGCTCAGATTGCACATAAAAAGATTGCCAATGTGGAACTTTAACTTGGCGATTTAGAAATCGACTTGATGTGTTAATATTGATTACCATTTCAGTGTTAAATTTGTAACAAATACTTGGGTTTTTTTTTTTTTTGTGGAAATAGCAGTTAATGGGTGCACATAAATGATTTCCAATCGAATTTAAAAATAAAATATTAACGTGGAAGGTAAACCGGTGTACAATATCGCCACAAGCTATATGCAAGCTTTGAATTTATAGGTTTGGAAACCAACTTCAGGTGGGCTCAAAAATACCCATCTGTTCTTTGAGTTATTCAGCGTAAGCCATGTGCGATTATATCTTATAAATTACCTATATGTCTTAGCTTAAGTTCGTAAAATCCTATTATAGATTCAAGAAAAATAATAATCGGCTATAGGTGATTTGTCATAACAAGGCATAGTCGCTTTCGCTTTTTTACCTCCACAAACTTGACATAAGTTATATCTCTAACTTATTTGTGATGATTTTTATATGAAGTTTATTGAGGTATACTTCCGATACAAAAAAGACCATTGACTTCTAACATATATGGACTGCTAGTAGCCAAATTCACGTATGAATCTCAGGAATATACTTTGAGATCAACAGTCTTTAAAGCATAGGACAGATTCTAATTCTCCAGCGTCCCTACAGCTTCTGCAAAAAGCATTATGCAGTAATGCATTTTTAACTATTTTTGTTTTCAATTGAATCAAACCCTTATATAACACAAATCAAACAAATTCAATACGAAAAACAACAGATATACCTATGCCCATAAAAGCAAGAGGATTGGTGGCCGTACATTAGCAACATGATTTTTTATAGGTCACGCGCATTTACAGACAGGGAATGAGATTACAAAAACAAGAATGTAAACATTTATGGGTTTTTGGGGGGGATTGACTCTAATTGTGTATGCCAAATAACTCTATCCGAGAGTATTAGGAAGAGCTTCGAGAGCAATTCCGGCGTTTGGACTTAAATAAATAATACGCATAAAATAATTATAGGTGCCTTCCATTCGTCACAAAAATAAAAACACAAAAAACGAGTGTTTGTCAGAAGCTATAGGCTTAGGGTACCTAGCTACATGAATCCGTGGCGCTAAATGATTTTTTATTTATTATATTGGTATAGTAGTTCTTCACACTTTTCTATTCAAATAAAAAAACGCTCAGATCATCCATCATGGTACCCAAAACTAAAGTGACGGCTGGATTCACTTAAAAGTCATTGAATGTAGGTATATTAGATCTTTAACCTACATCATTAGAAAGAAAAAATAAGGAACTAATCGCATATCTCATGATTAATAAAATGGCTATGAGAAATACGTCGGTACGATTGACTACGGCACTAATTTAATTTCCACCGAAGATTTACCTCCCGCGATATAAGTATTAGTTTGATTGAACGATACATGAAAGATACCTGTAGGCTTTTTTGTTTTTAGTTTATGGGTCTTTATAAGTAAAGAAATTTGTATTTTCGTTTTCTTTTTCAAAATAATAAACATACCAAATGAATTTGAAATCACTTTTTGTAGGTTTGCATCTTTTGAATAGACGACGTTTTTATGTTTACATGTTTCTATAGAAATTAACTATTAAAAAAATAATAATAATAAACTAGGTAGGTACACATGAATCGAAGAAAAAAAAATACGACCTCCGAAGATTCTTTGTTTTGACAGATTGTCGACACAAAAATCCATAGACTAAGATCACACGTTCCACTTTTCGTGGCAAATTTTGTAATGCTGACGTCACAAAAATTCACTCTTGCTATTGCTACTTGTGAAAGTGTCACTTGCGTTTGACACACGGTCTCAAAATCTGTGACTTAATAGAATTGTGACAGGCGATCACACGAAGTGACAAATTTAGGACAAGTGTTTACGTCTTAATGACGTCGGCATGTCAAAATTTGCCTCGAAAAATTACAATTATATTTTGGTGTAAGTACAGATTTATTATTTTGTGACATATCTGCGGGTGGTAAGAAAAGCAAAGAACTTGTGGCGGAATCATTAATACAAGAAAACGCCATACACGTGTTCTCTCTTTCGACTCGTTTCTGGGTTAGTACGTATAAAGAAAACGTAAAAACCTGTAAAGTCATTCCACGTGACCACATCACCGAGTATATTAAGCTAATAATTTAAACTCATAACAATTTAAATGACAAAGAAGCTGAGATTATCCAATATCAATATAACCCAGAAATTGATTTCCTTTCTTTTAAAAAAATGAATATCTTCTTCGAAAATAGTCATAAACTACAGTCACTCGCGGGAATTATTGTCAAACAGTATAGCAATCCAAAACAAATATTGTTCGGCATTGTACAGTAGGCTTTAGGATTGATCGTATCAGAGTCAGATTTCGCCTTTTAGAGATCTCAAAAATTCATTATTCAATGGCAAATATCAAAATGAGTGTTGCCAAATTTAGTAGCCCACAATACACCGCGTAACAAAATTGGCAAACTCCATTTGTTAGTGAAAACAGTCTGATACCACCCAAGCATATTGTATGCCAACTCTTAATGTGACACTATGCGTGGTATTTCACGGCCATCGTTTCCGTTGCAAATAGTTAAATAGCTGCCACACCTTTATACTCTGGATCAAACGAAATCCATCGTTGGCAGCTTGCCTTGAATACTGCGTGCATATTTTTAAATTCGAGCTTTTTATAAGCATCCCAATCAGGAGCTTCCATAGAGGCATTGGCTAAGTGATGAGTTTCACCCCGGTCAGTGGTGGCTTTCCTGTATAGGCATAAAACTTCTAATACATTACATTATATCATTCAGAAAAAGCATCCAATTGCCTGTTTCACAAGTGGTATGAATTTAGAAATGCCAAAATCATGCAAGAAAAAAATGTTTAACCCACGTTACATATCCTCGTTCAATTACCCCCCTCATCTACAGATAAAAAGCCGTGATTGATGCCAAAGAAAAGTCATTTGTCATTGTCATAAGCCGTCAAAATTTCCTTTCGTCACTGCCCAACCTTCTACTACTTTCTTAATTATATTTCATAGTTCCTCTATTTCCCATACAATTGTTATTTAACGTAACAGTTATTGGTCAAACTTAAAACATCTAGGAAAATGAAAAATTCGCAGGTGTGAGCAGTTTCATTGTTCTGGCTGAATAACGTGCTGAATGTAATAAAACAATGTGAATTCAAAATATAATGTTGGTTGCAATTGGACAGGTAGGTATACGCTATTAAAAATAAATCTCTCGTTAAAGCATTAAAATTGGCAATGTGCGTAAATTTAACTGAGAAAGGCGTCATCCTCTTTTAACTTTTGACTTCGTTTCATTAATGCCAACGGCTTTTTGCAAATTTTTCAGAGGCTCAACATCGCCAACTACTTACTTACCAACTTATGATGTACCTATTATTATTATGTAAAGGGGGTTGTTGTACCGTTTGGTCTTTATGATGTTTAATTAAATGTTAGTTATAATGTAGCTCCATCTTTTCGTACCTATACCCATCCGCAGTTAAACATCAAAAGCCCACTTCATAACGCACTCTGAAATCGAATTTTCTCAGCACTTGCTGCGTATCGTTTTAAACATTCATACCTGCCTCATTCGGTAGCTTCAATTGACCAAACTCCACTTGAATATAAATAACCCTCTTAACTTGCGGCATTAATTTCAATTCGCAACTTGTTGTGCTGGCCGAATATAGTCCGCTCGCAGAGGCATACGACACTAGTCTCTCTAAACGGACAACTCTTCCCTTGTCGTAAGAAAAATGTTTTCCTTTTTAGATTTGCGTATTCAATATGAATCCTTAGGGCAACTGCCACAAATCGATGTTATGAGAAATTATACCTAGTCTTGGTTGCCTGAACGTGACCAGAAACCTTACATAAGTCGGTGGCTTCAAAATGTTACCAATAAGTGTATTACTACGATAGATGCACGTGACTAAACTCGGTGATAGTTGATGGTTCTATAATTACGTCAAGTGGCAAAGTGACGGTCTACTCACGTACCATTTGACGTCGTTGGTATTATGTGGACACAACAACAACACTTACCACGAGGAAGAAAAGAATGAAAAAAGTAAATGATATGCTCCTTCGCTGTGAATGTAGAGGTGTATGCTCAACTCCTTCCGCGGTTAAAAATAATCCACTTGGTTTTCAATGAATGAATCCAACGCAGAGTGTACTCAGTCAAACGATGCTGATCACTGCACGCACAATTCGTAAAAAGGGTTTTGAAATGCACACGCAAACAAAAAAACAAAAAACAGATCCACTCCTTCAGTAATTTGACCCAAACGCAAGGATCCTTAATTTTACTCCGATGAGCACTCACGAACAATTTCTTTGCCTGACAATTCAGGATGTTTTTATTTACCGACGAAACCGAAAAAAGGATGTTTTTCTAACACAGGATATAACCACTCAACGCAATCTGTACAGAACTGGAAACACGACCACAAAAGTGATGGAAAATTATTTAAAAAAATAACGTTCGTATTGGACTCGAATTCGTATCGTACTAGGATGTTGCTGTGAATGTCTGACGATCCGTTACTGAACTTAACAGCGCAGAAGTTCGAATGGAACTGAGGTGCGAGTGCGTTTGTGATTCAAATTCAAATCAAACCGCGCGCCGACGCCGAGCTGAATGTGGTTGTGGATGGTTTTGGTTTCCTTTCATTCAGTCAAAGTTGGTTTGGTCTTTGGTGGTTAGCTAGCGTTAGATTTCACAGAAACGAAACGAGCACACAAAGTGCAGAACGATAGAAAGAAAGTTGAAAGAAGAAAACAAGCGCTGAAGCAAAACAAAACACAAAACGCATTAAGCATGCCGCAGTGTGGATTGTGGAATAGATTCCGTTGCGTTTGTTGCTTGTTGGTGAATGGTGATAGTGGGTGATGCCGTTGGCGAAAGGTAGCGCATTTTTGTTGTATACTTGAAAATACTTGTTCCCTGTTATCAACCCCTGAACAAAGAGGAATTGGAACAACGTTGCATTTTAGTATGAAATTGTTCAAAACAGGTTGCAAGCGAACATAACAAAACTTGTTTGCTGTTGCATTGCACTGCAGTTAATTTCATTGGTTTACAGTTACAATTAACATAGGTATAGGTACGTACTCTTTTATTTGTCTGTCAACACAACAGTATTCGAAAGCCCTGTTAGCTATAGCTAGCGCTTATTAAAGTATAATTTATTGTACATTAATCTTCTATATATATAATTCTTTCGGGGTGTAACTCGATGGCCACGTAACTCGATAACCCCTGGGACGATTTTCATAATTGAAGCGTTGAGAATGAGAAGGTGTTAAGTGACAAATTTCTAGTTTCGAGTAAAAGACGTTTAAAGTTGTTTGCCCCTCAAGCTGCCTATAAAAGAAGTTGGAGTTCGGTAACACGAAATAAAAGTAAATAGGGAAAATACTATTTTAGACAAAGTGACTTTATTTATTAAACGTTATAATAAGTGGTATTGTTTTTTATAAATTAATGCCTTTAACGCCTTTATGCAAAAAAGTTGCAATCACTTTTCATTTAAAAAGTTGTCTATTTACCACCTTTAACCATATCCAACTCCTATATTAAGTACAGTAGAGTATCGGCGAATAGGCCAAAATTTAAATTGTCACATAATACTTTTACCAGATAAAAATCATCAAAATTTTCAAAAATGTCACTTAACACCTTCTCATTCTCAACGCTTCAATTCTTTTTTTGTTTGGTTCGTATTGCTGTATATCAGGTTTTTATTTACTTTTAGTCGCGAAAATAAAACTTGGAGGGGATGAAAGAGGTTATGAAAGTTTGTATGGGGAAATACACTTTGAAAAAAAAGAAACTGTATAGAAATCGAGTAGTGATACTTCAAATAAAAAAAAAAAGGCACTCCGGGAGTGCCGACAGAAGTGATAACTTGAACAATTACGTGTGTATTTTTCGAATCGTCAGAAAATATATTATTGTGTAAGAAGTACTTTTAAATAAAGTGTTTTTTTATTCATTATTATAAACTACTACTACTACAAAAATTATGTTACATTTTTCATTTTCATTTAATGCGGTATTTTACATAACAAATAATACATATTATTTTACATACAAAATTGCAATCTATTGCTTAAAATGTATAAATTTACAGATACATGAAATATTAAATTTAAAAATTAATGGGTATTCTTTGAAATGAATACCAATGACACTTATGAAATTTCATCAACAACTTCAAACTCTTCCATCATCATCATTATTATCATTATATTTGAAAACGGATACTATAGGTTTATGGTAAGGTAACTAAAATAGGAAACAAACAATTTTGATTCGAATCTATTTAAATATCTTGTAAAGATGGCATCAATTGTAGTTTTATGTCTAGTCGTGCTAAGATTGCGATCATTGCTCATCGTTAAATCAAATTTGCTATTTAAAAATTCAATTAATGGTAGATTTTTATCATCTGCAAGGTTGATGTTGAAATTCCCACTCAAAATGATTGGAATATCATCAAATCTCTTCCCAACTTTATCTTGAAGTAATGCAGAATTATCTTTAGCATATATAAGTAATTTTCATCGATGCTGTCTTCCAGCGTAATCTAGATAGATTACAGTCTCGAATGTACATATTATCTTACTTCAGCTACCACAATCCGATTGTATCTACTTGTATTCTACCGAAACTAGCACAGAACGAATAAATTAATAATAATTATACTGAAGCTTAATTGAATATGAATTTCTTTCCGAAAAATACAAATTTTACTTTTAAAAGAAAAAGAACGAGAAAAGACAACAATATTTTTCTGCCTTGCTGCATCGCCATTGATAATGCTCTAGATGTCGTGGTACGGCATCAATTGTAGTTTTATATTCATTATTTTACACAAAAATTACTAATCATATTTTACAGTATACACTAAGGCGACATGAATATTACAATTATTTATATAGTATACCTACTCTTAGGGTGGCAAGTTTACCACAGTTTTCTATTTCTTGTTTCGGTAATTATAACACAAGCTACTGTGCCGTAAATGTGCACAAACCCAAAATCGTGGATATGTCGGAATTAAGCCTGGTAAAATTAAGTTATGAATTTCCCATACAAAACAGGTAATTGAAATAATTTTGGTGACAATCAATTTGTCGCTACCATAAATTACCATAGTAACGTATTCAAATAAAAATCATCGTAGATTAAGCTATAAATTACCTACCCCTAAAAGTAAGCCATAGTACAAAAGTTTACAACTAAAAGTATGCAATCGGTGTCGGTGTCGGTGTCGGTGTCGGTGTCGGAGTCGGTGTCGGTGTCGGTGTCGGTGTCGGTGTCGGTGTCGGTGTCGGAGTCGGTGTCGGTGTCGGTGTCGGTGTCGGTGTCGGTGTCGGTGTCGGTGTCGGTGTCGGTGTCGGTGTCGGTGTCGGTGTCGGTGTCGGTGTCGGTGTCGGAGTCGGTGTCGGTGTCGGTGTCGGTGTCGGTGTCGGTGTCGGTGTCGCGAGTTTGCTAATTTTTGGCCATCCAAATAGTGCCCAACGCGCCTAAAGAAGTTATCACTTCAAAAAAAAATATATTTAAAATTTTAAAAGCAAATTGTTGTTGTCAAGTATTTTAATTATTTTCCAAGCAAATTGTTGTTGTCAATAATTTTGAAATTTTTGTTTGTTTTTGAAATATAGATACCTACAACCTACATACCTAAAAAGTTTGTTCTAATAAATTATGTTTACTATGTTACATTAAGTAACTTTTTTAAATGAAGTAGATACTTTGAAGTAGATATGTATAAAGATGATATGGATGACATTATTCTGCATCGAATTCGCACTGTGACATCGGACAATGAACTGGAGATGTCAGATGAAATGCGCAACAAAGCTTTGATTTTGATCGAGGATATGTGTCTGCTCATGAGTGGCGATTTGTTGTGCAAATTGGGGATGCCACAGTCAAATCGTTCAATGCAAGACGCATTTAATCGAGAATTGGAGCGAGAAATGGACTTCGATCGAATCGCATTGAATCAAGCTGTTCGAACAAATGTGCCAATGTTGAATCAAGAACAAAAGAAAGTGTACGATGAATTGATGCAAGCAGCCGATAACGAAAATGGCGGAATTTTCTTCCTTGATGCGCCCGGTGGAACTGGAAATGCATTCCTGATTTTACTGATTTTGGCTACAATTCGTTCGAGATCTGAGATCGCTTTGGCCCAAGCCTCTTCTGGGATAGTGGCTACTTTGTTAGAAGGCGGTCAAACAGCGAACAGTCGAACTGCATTGAAATTGCCATTGAATCTGCAAGTGGATGAAGAACCTACATGCAACATTTCAAAGAATACTGTGATGGCGAAAGTACTGCAGCAATGTAAGATTATCATATGGGACGAATGCACATGCACAATGGCTTACAAACGCGCATTGGAGGCCGGAATCGTTTACGTAATGATAAGCGACCTTTCGGTGGAGCAATGATCTTGCTATCAGGCGATTTTCGTCAAATGCTGCCTGTCATTTCGAGATCAACTCCGGCAGATGAATTGAATGCTTGCCTGAAGGCGTCTGTTTTATGGCGATACGTCAAGAAATGGCATTTGACAACAAACATGCGAGTTTCTTTACAAAATGGCCAGTCAGCTGCAGATTTCTCCAGGCGATGGGCAATGGTGTGATTCCAGCAAACTTAATCACCGGCCTGATTTAGTTTCAACAACATTCTTGCAACTTTACAACGACACCGAAAGAACAAATCATGAATGTTTTCCCGAATATCGCTCAGAATTATATTGGCCATGATTGGCTGTGTAAGAGTAATTTTGGCTGCGAAAAACAAGAACATCGATCACTTGCATTTCACCATTCAAAACCAAATCGCTGGTGAGTTGCATTCATACAAATCAGTCGACTCCGTGATGGATGAAAACGAAGCCACCAACTATCCCACTTTGTTTTGCAACCTAAACGAACCAAAATTTTGTAACGGTACGCGTTTGATTGTGAAGAATTTAATATCAAATATTATGTGTCGTTTGTCGCCGAATCACGACTTAACGCATTTACCGATTTTAACCAAACTTTCTCACATCTTTTGTTTGGTTGCAATTGGTAAAATATTTTTTTTTTGTTTTTGGTCTTATGAGAAATACATTTTGTTTTGTCAAATTACTTTTTTCGAATTTCCAGTCGGTTTTTTTTTTTTTTTCAGTTTTCTCAACATTTTGAAAAATTTTAGTTGTACGGTTCCTACGCTGGAATCGGAAAACTTATGCGTGCGTGAAAAAAAAAAAAAAAAAAAAACATGAATTTGAGTAACTTTTTGTTTTTTTTCCTAAACCACTCAACCGTTTTCCATTAAATTTTGTGGCTGTGTTTGGTTGGGTACAGTTTGATAAATGAATAAATAGTTGGCGCAACAGGTCCGGAGAGACCTTAGGCCTAGCTTCTCACAACCATTCGTTTTGTTTTAATTGAGAAGCCCTTTCAAGACATTTATACTCTCGGATATCTGTCAGACGTTCGCGAGAGGTAGCGCAGCGGAAAAAAACCCTAAGTCGGAGTTGGGTTCTTGCGGGATTCGAACCTGGGATCCCCGCATAGCAGTCCAACACACTAACCACTAAGCTACTGCGACTACGGGTACAGTTTGATAGATAGGACTATTTTTTTCGCCACCTATCGTGTCCAAAATAGTCCTATCTATCACTATTTTGGACACGATAGGTGGCGCTGTGTTCAATCTCATAAACCACTTAACCGATTTCAATGAAATTTTGGGGCTGTGTATGGTTGGTTACAGTTTGAAAGATAGGACACTATTTTGGTATGGTGTTTACGGCTATATGTAAAAAAGACTGTCGTCCGTATGTGCACTCATAACTCGGGAATGGATCGTGCTTCGTGGATTCGTATTGACCCAAGGAAGGACATTTATGCTATTTTTTTTGTCGTGAAAATAAAAGTTTACGGGATGGGATTGGGGATGGAATTTTGCATGAAGAACCGCATTTAAAAAAAAAAGAAGATTGAATAGAAATACGGGAAGTGTCACTTCCAATACAACAAAAATTATTTAAAATCTTTATTTTTTGATTATTTTGATATGCCGGGCTTACCGCTACACAATTTGAAATTGAAAGTCGGTTCAATTATAATTTTGTTGCGCAACCTCAATCCACCGAAATTTTGTGAAGAATCTCAAATCAAATGTCATGCAAAAAGCGACAATTTCGAGTGAAAAATTCAAAGGAAATCATTCTAATTCCGCGAATTCGGCTTATTCAGAAAGATTTGCCATTCGTTCTTAAGCGTATCAATTTCCCGTTTCGCTATGCCAGTTTACAAGTCTCAAGGACTATCGCTGGAATTTTGTGGAATCAATATTAAATTCCCATGTTTCTCCTAAAGTCAAATGTATGAACTTCCGCTTTATACATCGTGTATCGTAATCGTAAAGGACATGTGCATAGTGCATGCTGAGTATTATTATTTTCATTACATTAACGAATATGGGCGAAACAAAGTTCGCCGGGTCAGCTAGTCTTTAATAAATAAAAGAAGAACTACAGGATGTCCGCCGGGAAGGTATACCACTTTGTTTTGCCGCCATTTTGATAGACATTAGTCTTGACAGTCGTGAAGTAGACACGTGGCAAATTTATTATGGAAAAATATTCGATAAACCAACGTGTTTTATAATCGTTAAAACATTTTATCAAAATCACTCATCGATTACTGTGACGATTAGAAAGTTACGTGAAATTTTTGGGAGAAACAACGTGCCAACATAACGCACTATTTATCGTGTAGTGAATGATTTCGAAGAAAGAGGGTCTGTAGGTGATAGGCCCAAGCATGGACCACAACATCACATCCATTAAAAGTTACAGTCTGGTGTGCAATTTGTTCAGGAGGAATCATTGGAAATGAAATTTGAAAATGAAAACGGTGTAACGGTTATTGTGAATGGGGAGCGATATCGTGATTATGATTGAAAACTTTTTAACGCCACAACTTCATGCTTTGGGCTTGATTAACATTTGGTATCAACATGACGGTGCAACATCGCATACAGCCAGGATTACAATGGAATAACTGCGAGACCTCTTTCCACAACAAGTTATTTCAAGAAATGGTGATGCCTGATTTGACTGCTCCGGACTTCTTTTTGTGGGGATATCTGAAAAGCAAGGTTTATGCAAACAAACCAGAAACGCTTGAGCAACTCAAACAAATTAATTAAATTAATGAAATACCGCGTGAAATGTGTGAGAATGTAATGAAAAATGTGCTCAAAAGGGCTCGCATTTGTGAGACTAACAGAGGCGGACATTTACCCGATATTGTATTCCATACATAATTGCCATAAACAAAGTAGTATACCTTCCTGGCGGCCACCCTGTATTTGTCTGTCATTATTGTGCTGTCAACTAGACAGTAGGCTTCTTGCTGATAGGTAACCATTTTTAGTTTTCACATTAAGCTTAAGGAGATAATAATTATTATATTTTTATATTGCAGGAATAGCTATACATATTTTGCAAAACAATTTTTTGAAATTTCGGCGTTTAGGTCGAGTGGAGACTCGAGGCTAGAAATTGCTATTATAATTATTATTATTGGTAAGGATCGTTGTTTTTCATTTTCCGCGGTATTAAGGACGGTTTTTAGGGTCCTGGCTAGATTTTTCGAACTCACAAAGCCAAAGTTTTCCATACGAAATTGCATATTGTGACCCATAAAATATATAATGTGAAGGCTAAAAATGATTATTGCCCTTTGTGTATTATAACAACACAGATCAGGTGTGAGCGGATCGATTCTAAATCTTGATCTAGACTTTAAAAAAAAGGCCAGCATTAGTACACAAATTATGGATTTATCCGCTGTTGCCAAAAAGTGCGGAGTATGGGCCAGAGACGAACAGTCTTTAGAAAAATGTAACGCAAGTACTATTTCTTCAAATTTAGCAGCTAATGCTTATGGTGCTTAGTATTCCAGTCATTTTTTATTTCCCAGACAAGTCCATGTCGATGGAAAAATTTCGCGGTTAAAGTTCCGCTTCGGTTGATTATATTACGACAGAATTTGAGAGAATTTAAAAGCACGATTTTTGAGGAGCTAACAGCTAAGGCGACTTTTCAAGTTTTAAGGACCGTTTAACTGCAATGTTACCATACGCTCGACTTTTACGAAGATCTGCCATCGGTATGATTGGTCTGCGGTCGACGCACAAAAAAATCAACTTCAGGCGAAATGCTTAACTCTGGTGATTATTTTGTTAGCTACGTATTTAGTTAAAAATTTTTTAGTTGCCATGCTAAAAGTAGTTTCCACATCACTGTGGGACAAATTAACTCGCGGTTAAAAATCGCACCGGAGGACTACCGCCGTGATAAACTCGAGCAAATAACGCCGTTTATCATAGATTCTCAAGCACAAACATAAAATACGAGTAGGCACAAGCTTCATGCCTCGATGTCATATCCTTGGAGCGATGTTGTGCTATAGGGTACCTATTCGTATTTTGACACTTTGTTCCTGGCCAACACCAAAATGGCTCTCTTTTTGCAAGATTCCTTTTGTATTGTCTCCTTTCATAATTTTATAGTTTTTATACTCGAAAATTTTATCCCATTAATTTTTTGAATGGCTAATTATAAATCTAAGCATCCATTGGTGTACATGATTATTTAAAACCCTGATTAGATTGAAAAACAATAGTTTGGCTTGAAGTTCTCAAACTTGAAAATAAAATTAATTGGCGCCCGCAAAAAATTTGAACGCTGCTTTGAAAACAGAAAACACTTAGGCCCATTTTACGACATAGCGATTTAAGTTCTACTTAATTACCTTATGGGCTACTTTTGCTATGTCATAAACTGTGACATAAAATTTTAAGTGGAACTTAAATCGCTATGTGAAGTATTAGCAAACGGGCCTTATAAGTAAATCAACTTTGCTAAATGGAAACGGGGATAGGTTCACCAGATTGGAAAACGGGAACAGGGGGACTTGAAAATCGAAGGCCAGATTGCTATCTAGACCGGACTAGCTAGTGGGCGCGTTGTTGCTATGTTTTTTGCTTATGACTGTTTGTCTATGTCTGAAGATTTTCTACTTCTCGTATTGAGAGTCGGGGCAGCTAATCTTCGGATAGGGTACAGGGTGACCGAAATAGTCTACCCCTCGCCTGTAATCTTCGGATGCGCGACGGGTAACCGAAACAGTGTGCCCTTCGCTTATAGTCCTCTGACGTCTCGTCGAAATGACGCAAAACCGGATTACGTCTTAGGTTAATGTTAGATAGGCCCTTTCGTTATGTACCTTGTTAAGAAGGTTTAATGAGGTGGGTCGAGGCGGAATTGACCGGTTGACAGTATGGCTTCGAAGAAAGCGAGTGGTAACCGTATCGGTTAGACTCTTGCCTGTGTCTTCTGGTAGGTTATCATATAGGGCGGATATAGCTTACTACGCAAATTGCGAGGTGTTTTAACTTGGTCAAAAGGGTTAGTTTGACCGAGTGACGGTTAGTTTTGGATGTACCAGGGGTGACCGAAGCAGTCTACCCATCGATGGTAACCTATAAAACAGCCCGTCTAAAAGATGCGGGTGGTGCGAGCGGTGGTCAAAAGAACCATCTGCTATCGTTGAGTGTATTGGAGTTAAAGCCATTTGGTCTTTGCAATGTATTTGCTGATACAGCGTATGTCTGTGCGAGACAAGTCACTTAGGTCGTTGTAGAAGTATTCTCCTAAGTCGGTTTTACGCAAATTTGCAAGGGCTGGACAGTTGCAAAGAAGATAAAGAACGGTTTTTTCCTCCTCCCCATCCAAGCAGCTCCTGCAGAAGTCATTGTAGGGTATTCCCAACCTACGGGCGTGCCTACCTATATAAGAGTGTCCTATAGAGAGACGTCTATGCGATTTTTCTTAGGTTACTTAGACGCGGTTAATCGTCTAAGCAATAAATTGCTCTCGTCCAAAATTTGTCGGACTGTATGGTTGATATGTCCGATTAGTCGGTTTCTATGCTTTCTCGCGAAGCTTCTAGTTTCAGCTTCAATTGTTGGAATTCGCAGTTCCCTGTGAATATAGTCGTTTCTAATATTCCATGGTGCTTGCACAGTTTTTCTAGGCAATTTATTTTGAAAAGTTTGTAGAATGTTTTCTTTTTTTTTTTTAGTACAACCCCAAAGTTGTATACCGTAGGTAAACACCGGCTAGTTTAATTTTTGATTTATTGTCCCACTTTACCTAAAACAATTATTTTAATAAATATTTTATTTAAAAATGAAAAAAAATCTTTTTTTCAATTTAAGCATTTTTCTACAAAAGTTGTTGGCAACGCTGGGCCAGCGACAAGAAGATCACGAGTTGGGGCCTGGGTGTCTCAGTATTGTTTCTTGTGCTAGCAAAGTGAACCAAGTACCCTATTATAAAACCGCTCCGGTTTTCTATTTTCAAGACTAATTCTACTCACACCCGATTGAAATGGAAATCAGTCGAATATATCCGTCTCTGTTGAGGATTCGTAGAAATGTGTTTTTAAATCGTCGTCTGTATGGGCAGGTTTTATTTCCGTCACACAAATTTGTTATTGAAATGGTGGCGGGAGATGGATTTGCACATTAAATCCCTACCTTCCTTTAGCGAAAGCCGAAAGCAACAACCTAAACTTTGAATACCTCCACTAAAAGCGGTACCTACACGTAGCGACGGCATTGTAGTCCGAAAACCACCACAAATCAAAATTAGGCCGCAAATACAAATTCTTATCTTGATTGCCTATTAAATGGTCTCCAGGGCTGGCTGCACAACAGTTGCAAGAGCAAGGCTCAACACACGCCTTATAAAATCCATGAAGTCGGTCACACGGAGGTCGTGCTAGAAAGAGCCAACAACCAAACAAGATTTATGTTTTTCTATATTAAAAATAGGGCACTGCCCAGCTGAATGGCGAAATGTTTTACAATAAAAACGGTATCAATCGTACGCCCTTCACTTATGGCACACATAAATTTATCAAACAATTCAAAGGCGTGCCTATTTTGTAGATACTCGTATCTATGTACGACATGATTGTCACAGTCCTGCCACAGTGCAGTGTGTGACAATTTGTCACTTTGCGTTGGCGTCTATCTTCATTCAGAGGCATTTTGTTCGCAGTTCGATGGATACAAGACGCGAGGAGGTGTAAATCCATTAGACATCGGGTTTCATGTCAATTGCGCCCCAGTTTCTACCGCGCAATATCGTGAATCCTATCCCAAGAGCTGTTATTAAGACTTTTGATTGACTTTCCACGACACATTGCGACACATCTGCTGTCTGGCTGTGTGTTGTTGTGTTGGGTGCATTTTCCCTCAATTTACAGCCCATTTGCATTGCAGTTGTGGGGGCGATTAAATAATTGCATCGAGTTTTGTTTTGATTCATGTTGCTCCCAGCCCACTCGAGGGTAACATAATTAAAACCCATCAGGCAATGCGTTGAAGATGACGATGGCTGTGTATAGTAGCATAGTGTGCATGCCGTGGATGACAGTTTTTTTTTTTTTTTTTTTTTCGTTATGTAACGTGTGACGATTAAGATAAAAAATCGCTTCCCTACTTGACATCATCCATGAATGGCACACTCGGCTTCAATCAGGGACATTAACATCATGCAACCCAGCGGCGCATTGCAATTCAATTAATCGAATGAAAGGACTCATCGCTGACGGTAGGGATGCTGCCAGAACCAGAACTCATTGTCTCACTTTTATCGGTTCATTGATTTTCGAAACAATTTCGCCCTTCGCTTTTATCGATACTTTGGCAATGAATTTAATGGTTTCCAATTTTCCTGCTCTTCCCCTGGGGTTTGACTTGTTTGCTCTGTGGGATGTATTTACTCCGTAAAAATGCAAATTCTATTTGACCAAATCCCTTTCAAGTGGTGGAAGATCAGGAGCATGTCAAATTTAATTTTATATCACCACGGTGGTTTTTGGACGAATCTTCATCGATTTAAACAAAATTAAGATGCTTCCAAATAGATTTAATTTTATTACTGAAAAGTCACCATATATGAGCTAATGCCTTAGATATGGTCCTGCTGAGCCACCTACAGGCTATAATGAGAACTTGCAATGAACTAAAGGCCTTACTAAAGGTAGTCCCAACATTTACGCAAGACTTGAATTTACCACCATTTTTGGGGTAAGTTGCGGCAACTAAAAAAAAAAAAACAATTTGAGAGTTAACATTTGACAATAGAGCTCCATAAAAAACCTGCAAATACTAGCCCAAGAAATTTCTCTGGGCTAGCTAGTTATAGCTGATAGATGGTTGTCAAATCGATCAATTTGTAACTGAATTTTTATTTTATTTCATTTTTTATGTATTGAAAAAAGATGTAAGAAACAAAAAAATTAAACCTTTTTATTTCTGCAATAAAAGCAATTCAAATCTTGGTCTTAAATATAAATTTGTGCTTTGTTCTACTAACCAATATTTGAAAAAGATCACATTTTTCAAATTTGTGGTTCAAAGCGTTCCTTTTCTTTTTGGTTATATTTTATTTTGGTCAGCGAATTCTCTCGCATTATGCAATATTTCTTACATATTGTCAATATTGAACAAGAAAGTAAGGGAACAGACCTCGTGTTTTCATGTTAAACAATATTTAAAAAAAAAAAGTTTGGCTGCCACATTTCGATTCGGCATTGTGGAGAAAAGCTCCGACCAATCTTGTCGACTTCAAACAACTAGATTTTAAAATGAATCAAGACTTCGGTCCATAAAGTCAGAAGCAGCTGTCAGACTTACTAAGCAAGATACTCGAACTTCCGATTGTATAATCGAAAACAAGAGGAAGGAATGAGAATCCGCTTACTACGTACCTTTTGCTGTGTCTCACTCAAGGCATGTCACGTTTTCGCAGCCAAAGTTGGTGTTTCTTTGGAAGAACCGTGACGATCTGGCGAGCATACCTCGCGCAATCCAAAAACCCGCATCACAGGATCCGTAAGAAAGTAAAGTCAGTTAAAAATGGGTGCATAAACAAATTTCCCATAAAATCTGACAAATTCATAATCACACTGATGCATTAATACGCATGCAGCTTAACGTATCCGTTCGTCATTCCCTGACCCATTCTCCCAGTAAAAAATCCTGACTCATGGCATTTAAATAAATAAACCGATTTACCCAGCAGATTAGCTGTCTCCGATTTTCTGCAAATTATTATGTAAAAAATAGAAAAAAAAAATAAAAAACTAAGGATAACACACTAATTCAGGGGAAACTGCCAATCAATCAGACACCGTATTAAGAGAAACTGTCGACAAATAAATTACTGCACTGTCGGTGATATGATGAAGGAATTCCACCCTTTCTACGAGAAAATAACTACCAACCCCTGCGCACAAAGGGCACAGCAATGATCGTTCATCAATCAAATGTGGAAACATCGTTGCCATCTCCTGGCCTGGAACCTGACATGGCAACAAGCGAAGCATACCGAACAAAACATAAAACCGACAAATATAAAACACAACGCAACACAAACATCTGCCTTTTCTGTGTTTGTTCCAAAAATGTCCTCAAAGAAAAATCCAGAGTTTTTTCCAACCCCCTGAGTGCATTTGGGCCACCAGAAAAATTGAAAATCAAAATGCATGTCCTTGTCCCCTCTCGTATGGTAAACCATTAATGTCACCTCTTCTGGTTCTGTGTGTAGGACAAACTTTTTTTTTGTTCGCTTTCATGTTCATTATGAAAATTCAAAACAAAAACGTCAACCCTTTTGTGTACCAATGGATAGGTTTGTATTATTCTCGATTGCACTTCGTTAGGCATTGTGGACGAAGGGGATTTGCTGGTGTCCTTTCAAGTCGATCCTTTGAAAACATTCAACCAACCCTTCGGAAACGTTTAATAGGCGTTAATATACTCGACTATTGGGTGTGGATTACAATTTTCAGTGCATTTTAAAGCGCTGCCGCTATTACCCGGATATGTTTTTTTTTTTTAGATAAATCAAATATCCGGTGACATTAAACCGCGATATCGAGTCGAAAAGTGAAGTGGAAAAATGATGAATGGTCAGGGTTTTTTTTTTTGTTTATAGAAGTAGTTTGTACTTTCAAGTGGTAGGTAAGCTTCTTATTTTTAAATACCTAGTCATAGTCATTATACAAATAAAAATGGGGTCCGAAAAGGTTGGTCTTATAGGCAATTTGCAATAAGTGACACTAATTATAATTTTCAAACCACGTAATAGCACTATTTTGATAGGATCTTCTTCCCGGTGACATTTGAGTGCCACTTTTGTATGCTAGATATGGAAAATAAAACGTTTACACCAAGCATTTATTTAATCAACATTTTTCAATCGGAAAATTCGGCTTTGAAAGAGAGTAGATAAACCTGTAGAATTTCTGTTCACTTGTAAATATAGATTAAAATTGTACTAGAACTGATATGCAAGTAGCTCATTTCTGATATGTTATTTCACATGCAGATATCGCTTTTTCGTTCAATTTTGTAAAGGCGCAACTGATTCTGCCTTAGTTTTAATGAAAGTTCTTTCTTCTTATATAAACCTTCTTCAAGGTAAGACGTTAGCAGAACAAAATTGAGATATCCCTAACCTACGGTTTCCAGAACATCTCTTTTAAAGAGAACATGTCTTCTTTTTGACGGCGATCTATTTTACACTCTTTTTTTTTCGTTTGGCTCTTTTTTTGTCCTCTTTATTTGTTCTGTCCTCTTTTTGTTCTCTTTTTTCAATTTCATTATAATTTCATAATAAAAACAAGCCCTTCATTTTAAAACTTTTAAGTACGCCCAAAAACTAGCAGTGGGTGCACTTTTCCGATGAATTTTATTTATTTTCTCTTTTGTTAAAGACACTCACGTGCCACATCTGTAGCAGTCACCTATGGTACGTGATGTCCACTTATACAGAGTATAAATGTTTTCTTAAATAACCAAAAAAAAGGGGGGGGGGGTATTGGGAGGGTCGGGGTTTGTAAAATATGTCCTCTTTTTTCGTTTGAGGTATATGGAGACCCTACCCTAACCTGTCCATCACTCTCCTTTTTTTTTCTTCAAAAACCCTCCCCGAGGAATTACAACCAGCGAACAAGAGTCTACCTACCCGCAGACAAACAGTTATTTAAATTTATTATTCTTCCCCTTTTCTGTTGAAACAAATTTAAATAGTATCTTTATAAAGTTTTTATGCATACTAACTGGTTCATCCTTTTACTTTGTTCTTTTCTTTCATTCCCTAAAGGAGATTAAGACTTAAAAAAATTATTGGTTTGTGAAGTTTTCCGCTTATAATATTTATTTTACATGAAATGCTCGTTCTCTTTACTACAACAACTGGCAACCCTGTCTGATTGTGAGTTTAAGTGTTTGACAAGTTCTGTTATTTGGACACGGAAGGGAATATGTGGAAAACAGTTTCTAAATTCTACTGCTTCTTGGATGGATTACATAAGCACGGAAATATATACTGAATAGGTTATCTACTGCTAATAAAAAATATAAATCGATTTTCAATAAAGTCAAAAATAAAATGCCCCGGGTGAGGCTCGAACTCACGACCTTAAGATTATGAGACTTACGCGCTGCCTACTGCGCCACCGAGGCTATGCTGTATCGGTGTCAGAGTGGGAATAAGTTACTGAATTTTGTAGAATGGAAAAATGGTAGAAGTGACAAGCAAATCTTTCTTTTCTGTTGCATATTTTTGTCGTTATGAAGTTGCTTACCTTGCCTATAATACAGGCGCAGATGGAATACCCGAGCGCCGAGCCTAGTTGAATGTTGAATATAATTGAAAAGTGGAGACTTGTGGAGAGGTTCCTATCCTACCATTAAAATTTGATATTTAATGTGATACCTATTCAATATCACATTAGGTATGGGGTATGGCGTATGGATGGTGTTTATAACGATTAAAAAAGCTATTTTTGATAAATGACAGAGATTGTCTGCTGAGTGCTGAGTTTGGATTGAAGATAACCTATTGAAGGTATGGTATGTGCAGAAGTGCATGAGGGGTACCGATCAGCGTTGCTAGTTTGGGGGCCAATATCTGGACTATTTTCATTAACAAAACACTTCTTTCATTAAGAAAAGTCGCATGGCTTTTTAATTGGCCGTTTGAACTCGGCATAAAATTGAAGATCCCTTCCATTCGTTCCAAAAGTGATAATCGAACACAAAATGAATGCGTGTGAGAAGCTTGGCCTAGGGTCTCTACGGATCTGTTTCGCCAACTATTTATTTATTTTTAAGTTGTACATAAAACTTGTGAAAAATCCACCAATTACACCAGAGAAGAACACATCACTTTTGACAATATTTATCGTGCAAAAGCAAAAAGTAAAGAAATAGGTTAAAAGCAGCTGCCACTTACGAGATGCCATAGATGCCATCGTTCTTGCAACTTTAGACGAAGCAACTACCTGAACGCTAAAAAGTACTGTACATATTATGATCATTGTTAAAGCAAAATATGTTTTTAATTTAAATCAAAAAGCAACGAGCCTAATTCAATAAATCAGATAATTTTCGTTCAATAAATAAACATTACCAGTTGAGTTTATAATTCATATTTTTATGGAATGTTATATTTAGGAAGATTTTTTTTAATCAATTATCCTGTTTTGTTAAGTCCCAATTAGAAGCATCAATGAAATACAGTGTTGCCAGAAATTTTATGCCTTAAGTTAAAAAAAAAAGTTAAATTTAATGGGGAATAAAAGAAAATATGCTAAAGTTTAAGAACAACGACTTTATTACAAAAAAAAAATTTAAAAAGAAAAACAGCAAAATATTAGTAATAAATACAAACTTTGGCTTTACGGAAGTTGGCATACAATAGGTACTTTAACAAAGCACCTTAAATTAAATTGAGCGGAGCAGTTCACTCGCAGTTGACTTTTGAGGTTTGACAGCGGATACTTAAAATTGAGAGACTGTCATACATATTTTCAGCAATGCCAAACATAGAAAATTTTTATGCATGCGTTCGTTATTTGTAAAGCAAAATATACCACGATATTTTAAAAATAGAAAATATGCTAGATGCATATAACATATTTTTTGTATATATGCAATTTAAAGTTTTAATATGCTAGATTTAGCATAAAAAAAAATGCTAAAATGGCACCACTGCATTCAACGATCAATGCGGATTAATTTCATTATATAAACGAATTATATTCTTATTTTAGGAATCAACAGTTTCCCAATAAAAAATAATGTGGTGTTCATTGTGGATCTCATTGTCATGTTCTGCATATGACACAAAAGCTGTGACAGAAGAATTTAAGACACAAATTGGAGTCCAGTCAGGTTTCATTTAGTCGCAAACATGTGGTTTTTGTTATCGTGATTTTGTAAGCACTGTTCTTAGTGTAATTTGTAGACGTGAATTGTAAATTGTAGTCGCGAAAAAACCCAAATTCCAACTTAAGGCTTAAGGCGACTAAAGTTGCAATTTGGCACTTTTTTCGAGAGCTTGGCAACATTTTTTTTCTGTTGCTATTTTGGCCCTTTTTCCCCTTTTTCTTTGATAAGACCTAAGGTGGTGTGGTGAAGACAGAGAGTTTCCGCTAGACTTATAAGCCTAATAAGGTACCTCGAAAAAAGACAGTTAGCCCAGCAGAAATCTTTTCAACTTAAAAACATCAGCGTAATTCAGTAGTTAGAATTCTTTTCATCCAAAAAATAGATCTAGATCGTTCTCGAACGAATTACTAAGTGAAACTGGACCTATTATCATTGGAATTGTTGCGCCCGCTTTTTATTTCTTAATTAACAAACTAGAACAACTTTTCGTATAGATCGTAGTTGATCGTTGATTGATAGACTCTGGCATTCAATGAGGGTCAGACTTGTGATCACACAAACGCGCACTTGCATTTGGCGTAGCACAAGTGAAGTTAGCTTCCCCCGTTTGCGAATAAATTTCAATTTCAAGGTTAGAGCTTCATTCCATTGGTTGATATTCAGTGTCGGCTAAATGTTGTCACAACTTGTATAGTAACTGGCTCCAGCTGGTTGGGAAAGGCATCACCGCCTCATGTAACTGGGGGTGCTTGTTGTCGGCCTATGTTTAGATATTTCACAGCCTTTGGCTTACAATCTAATCAGACGTGTTCATGACCTATGCTTAGTGTGGTGGGAATTTTCAAGTGGCAAACTGTTCTTTACAGCTGTCGACTGCACAATCATATACTTTCTGAATGAGAGTTCCAAATCTTTGAAATTAAAAATGAAAATACTCTCAGCGGCGCAGTTGGTTTTGTATTTGTTCAGCCTTTATGTAATATTATGTACCAGATGCCGCGACAACTTATTGTTACGCTGTTGAACTGAATAAACTGTTTTATAAACCCATTTTAAGTAGGTAAATGTTTATCCAGTTGCAAAATGTTTAATATAAAGCAATGAACAGTAACTGTTCGGTTTTTTTTTTTAGGTTTCTGAAGTAAAGTAAAGTAAAGTGAAGGGTGTTTTTATTTAAGTTTTGTTTTTCGAATTAGCAATCGCTTTTTCCAGCGAAAACCAATATTGTTGTTTCTGACAAAGTCAGTGTTTTGATTTCTGACTTTTAAATACAACTAGTTGGCAGTCGGAGGCTGCGCATATTTTTGTCAGATTGTGTAGGTAGCCTCCGATTGTCAATTAGTTATTCTTGTTGAGAGTGTCTTGTTTTAATCTTTTGAAATCTTTTTTCTACAGTCAACCGGGTCTTCTTATTTTAAATAAGTTTTTGTATTTTTTTTTAAAATTTTATTCTACATATAGACACTCCGGGAAAGAATACTAAATTAATGACATCTCACTCTTTAAAATTGGCCAAGCCGTTTGGGCTACAGGGCGTCACGTAGGAACGTACATAGGATACGCGCGAGACACATAACCCTCCACGTTTCAAGTCGGCTAAATAAAATAGAAGTAGCAGCCCAAAAACTTGGAGTATATAGTTTACAAATTAATGAAAGTTTATAATAAAATTTAAAATACTAGAAATAAATTTAGTAGAATTGATTTGAAGTGTTTATCAAACTTATTTGTAAAGAAAATTTGTGAAATTTTTAAAGTAATAGGGACTATGCGCAGTTTGATAATATTTGAACGAAACGCTTATCCTTCCATATAAAATCGGGTACAGGATATTATGACGTCTAAGCCAAAGTGAAAGCCCATCTGTGAAGAGTTGCAAAATACTGTATAAAACTGATAGTTGATTTGAGCGTTATTTGGGTTGCTATTTGCATTCCAGCTGCTCCAAAATCTGGTCGAAAATTAGTCTTCCATTCTATTCCAAAAGTATAGTAAATAACAGGTAAAGGTGTGGCCCAAGGACGCTTCCTTGCGGAACACCTGCCAATACAATATTATAATTCAAGAAATGATGCTGACGATGATGATGATGCCCTGTCCCAACAAAGGACTTGACAAATTATTTTTTAAATAAAATCCAAACTACTTGAAATGGCTCAAAAAAAAAAAAAAAAACTTTATTGTCTTGAATTACTATCAAAACATTTATGAATGGAATTCGACTTCGTTCGTATGTCTACCACCGGAAAGTATGCCGCGGTCGATACGTTGAACCCACTTTTCGATGACTCGGCTTTGGGTTTGAGCTTCTCTAACGATTTAATATAGCCCCATAAAAAAAAGTCTAGAGGCGTTAAATAAAACGACCTCGGCGGCAAATCTACGGGTCAATTTCTCGAGATAAGACATTCACCGAACAGAGACTTCAATAATACGATTGTTGCACCCGCTGTGTGGCTTGTGGCACCGTCTTTCTAGAAACACATATCACTAATATCCAAATCATGCCATTGCTCAAAGAAATAACGTTCCAATATCTCAATACCATTTACCGTAAAGTGACGATAATTTTCAGTGATGAAAAAAAAAAAAAAAACGGCCAAATGACGCCACCGGCATCGGCATGCAAACAGTGAGTTTTTGCGGTTGAAGTGCTGTTTTATGAAGCACATGAGGGTTTTCACCTGTCCAGTACCTAACGTATATTTTGCTCATTGACGAAAGCGTTTAACAAAACAAAAAAAGATTGAAAATTGGCGCTCAGTTGCGACCACCGACTCGGAATTTCGGCAGTAAATTTAAAATTTTTTCATACGTTGTTCCTTCGTAAACTGATTCACCATGATGAAAATGTTGATTTTACTGAATATTTTGACATTCAGAATCGGTGAAGGGTGCGTTCACACTGAAAGTATGAAGTTGTCAAGTCGCAATACAGCCGTGTAAACAGCGTCCAGCGTTGCCATAAGTGCAGATTTGTCTGCATTTTGCAAATTTTCAAACAAGCTGCAGACTTTTAACAACCAGAAATCTGCGCTTCAGATTTTGTCTGCATCCGCAATAATATATTTTGTTCATTTTAACAAATTTTAACATTTGTTGCACATTTGATTTCGCTTTATGCTATCATTTTCGCATTCAGATTTTTTATTTTGTTATTGTTACATGAATACAAAAAATGTTTCTCTGTTTTCTATGGAAATCTATGATTTTAAGATTTTTTTTTTTTTGTTGTCATAATTGCAGATTTGTAAAAATATTTTTATGGCAACACTCTGCATCAGTGGTCCTCAAGTCATGACCTGTCTAACGCACGGTTAGATGGATGTTGCATTTTATAAATGTTTATGGGAATACACATTTGCAGATGACTTAAAATCTCTCCGTTCAATAGAGGTTCACAAATGAGAAGAGGACGGAGTGTCTATGTCTATTCCCATTGAAATATTACGTAAACAACTTTTTTAATATTAAGCAAACTACTTATAAATATGACCAATTTTCAATTAAATTGTTTAAAGCTTAAATAAAGCTTTTTGTCCAAGCAAACCGCGCAGCTTTATGGCAACCTCGTTGACATACACGGAACGAAAAGCGAAGGCAAAGCTTGTTCCCTTAAACTGTACTCAAACAGCCTCTCAAAATCTCGGTTCGCACTAGGTACGCATTTTCGAAATTCTCTGTATCACACTTTTGTGTATAATATCTTTACAAATAAAATACAAACAAAATACTTATGAAAATCCTTCATGAAATGTACAACAAAGCAGTCCTTGTGCTGTGCAAAAAAAAAAAAAAAAAAACGCTACTAGAATCTATTTTCAGATCTTTCTCATTATTTTTACCAAATCTTCAGATTGGACCTTCTTTCAGCGAAACATTCCACTTATGCAATTAAAATTCAGACATAAACAATGAACTGTACAACTAGTAGGTGCAAGTGAGAGTGTCTCCACGACCGCATCGCGCTGCCCGCATCTACACATGCCCAGCATTTGAATTTGCAAATAAATCATAGGGGCTTCCGAGTGGCAAGCACTAGGTAAGAAGGTATATCTGTACAGCGCGAATTTATTTTCGGAATTTGTTTCAAAAGCGAAGAATTAGGTGAAGGACACGTGTCGATAGAGTATTTCTTTTGAATAAGTAGCCGTGCCAAATGTTGGCGAAGCCAATTAGCTGGCGATAGGTGTTTCCTTAGTAACAAGTATGAAAGTGCTGTCGTTAATCTGAGGCCATCGAAGGCCGTGCAATTAACAAACCTTAGAGATAAAGACGAAATCATAATGCTTGTAACCTTTTAGCGCTGTGAAAGCATATGAACTAAGCACCTATCAATCGCATTAACTGTTCAAATCATTTAATCGCGCGGTCCCAAACTTGTTTGCCTGTCTGGCACACATATAAAGAGACAAATCTGTTAAATAATTGCTAAATACAACTTTAACATACAAGAAAAAAAAGGAAGAAATGCGAAACGAATGCTTACTTTATTTGTTGATTGCACTTAAAGCTGAGTGTGGGTAAACATAAATAGACAAATAGACACAAAATGAATCAGTGTATTCCCAGCGAATTAGTAAAATCAATTTCGATTCGAAAACAATGCCCGACACCACGTAAGTTAAACTCAGCGGTGCAGTGTCATCGTTTGAAATTTCGAATGTCCTCGCATCACACCAATGGGAACCGTCATCGCTTCCAATTGCAATAAATTTTCCATAAATAGTTGTATCACGCAAAAATAGAATTATTTGCTATTCGATGAACAATAACTGTATGGATGCTGTGAAAGTATAGTTATAGTGAACGATGACGAACCGCATAATGCTGTTTGCCTCAATTGAGAAAAGCTTCGACCTTGGCCTTAGCGAGTTCTGTTTTTCTAGTCGTGTTGTCTGAGCATTGAATTGTAGTTTACACTGCAATCGAGAAATCAGAAATTCAAATGCAACGAGTGAGGCTGGAGCGGGAGGCGATGCAAAAGCAGGCGAGAATGTGTGGGGCGCAGCTTAAAATAGTCATAAAAATTTAGTTTTACTTTAAATATTAAAATAATATTCGCGGGCTCGAATTTTGTGTGGTCGAGGGATTTTCTATGGTAGTTCACCTACATTACGGTTGTTCGAAATCAATTCTGGGCAGGTTTTGGATTTTTTAATGGCATCTCTGTTTGGTTTGCGAGGGAAAACTTCGACCTTCGTCTGGTAGAGGAATAAATGAAGAAACAATTTTTCGGGCACGCGATCAAATAAGAAGGCCAATGTGAGACACTTCAAGCTACCATCCTCTCCGATACCGAACACTTTTGTTCCAGGTTTAGGTTCAGGTTCAGTTTAATATCCTACCAAATAAACAGTTGAAACGTTAGGTTAAAGGAAATATTCGGAGTGCGTTTAGTTGCTTTCGATTGCACGAACGTTTTACTTATTGTAACTTCAAAAACGAAAGAGAATTTCGTGTCCAGCGGAAGCTAAAATACGACAGCTTCTTAGTTTATGTTTTTCAACGGTTTAAGTCTCATTTGCAGCTTTCACATAAAACCATTCCTAACATGAAACCACCGTACTTCAAATACAGATATAGATCATTATCATTATATGACTTATTATAAGGTTTTGGATATATACGCACGGATTTTAAATTAGCATATGTTGGAACTTCAAGCGAAAGACGAATCTTTAGGAACTTAAACTCTGGCCGATAACAGACAGTGGGGCGTGGCACCTCCTATGTACAAAAGTCATTTCAAATACTAGATATATCTTGTCAATATGACGTAGTTTTAGCCTCTAAAATAGTAAACGGTACCTAATCTGACGTTGCAAGGATTTTGAAAATTTGGGCGGTATTAAAAATGGGGCATACATAATATGACATACAATATCATTTTAAAAGTATTGGCGGTACAGAATACGGGGCGTGGCTTGCGGAAAAAAACAACGATGCATGCATAAGCTCGAAAATATACCAGGATATTACTTTGGGCCATCATCTGGGAAACACGGTGAGCTTACATAAAGTTGAACAATGAACATCCATTGAATCATGCAGCTCCCTACTCGCATCTTAAGTATTCATAAGAGCTTTGGCTATGGCACGATAGGAGTACAATGCAATTACTTCGAGCAGTTGCAATTTGAAACCAGCCCTTAGAAACGCTCTGTTATAGCTTAGTTTGTATTAATGTATTGATCTTCTATAATGCTTTAAAGGCTCTGTTGGAAAGGACTACTCTTTGATTAACTTGTTTCAGGGCCGGATGCGAATGTCATTCATCGACATTAACAAGTTATTCGAGTTGAGGATCCAGTCTTCCTTTTCGTGTATCTGCGTGCGTCGAGTCTGGAGTTTTGCCAATCCCATACGTACAGCAGAAGGTTTCCAATCTTAAAATTCTATTAACTTTTTAACTATATACAATAGTTGTTGCTTATATCGGATAAAAAAAAATCCAGATTTTTTTTTTAATGCTCATACTAACTTCGATCCTGGGATGATGTTAACCCGTGCTGACTAGACAGAAAATAATCAACATTGAAAATCTGTACGAAAAATTAACAAAACAAATTTTTTCACATGCAAATATTTCATTTCAATTTCAACTTTTTATTATGTAACTATACTAAACACTCACCCCCGTATTATTAAACACTGTGTAAAAGTTATCAACTTGTTACTCAGCAATTATGTCCAATTTTTGTATGTTATCTGACGTTTGCTAGCTAACTTACTTGTGCACATTTTTTTATTAATAAGGGGTTTAAATAAGAATAATTGGTAACAAAAAGAAATTATTGCGGATACTTCCTCTTCAAAACTTCTTTCCTGCAATCAGGATATAACCTCCTGTGCTCTTTCACACAACGAAGAAGAAATTGTTTTTGCTCTTCTTCTGCTGAACGATTTTTGGGGGCCTGATTTAGTTGCTTATCGACATCTCCTTCTACGAATATTATTGAAATTTCAGTAAGTTCGCGGTAGTCATTTCTAACCTAAAAAATTCGGTAATTTCGAGGTCCTTAAATTATATTTTTACAATATCTGCACCGGCTTGAAAATTGTTGAAATAAGTGTCAATATTTTTCCATTCATCTTGAAACTCTTTAAAAATAGGTATTTCTGGACTTGTTGCTACTTGGTGAACCTTTTCGAAGACACTTTTAAGCACGAGCTCATACTTATGATGCTGACAACCAAAAGTGACTTACTCTCTTTATAATTTCTGTTTCACGAGAACAGGTCTAACTAATAACTTCTAATCCGTGTCCGCATGCTCTGAATCGAAGACTGATTGATTGCAAAATCCTCAAAGTTAAGCCCTAGAGATTCCCCTGTAGCCTTTAACAGAGTCTCTTATGCTCAACTGGAGAAATTTCTAAGGTTGAAACTAATTTTGGAGTAACAAACTCTTTTCTTCCTCGTTTTGAGATTGGCTTTACGTGCTCGGCAGTTTGAGGAAACTACAGCTCATTTCCTGTGGCCAGTGTCGAATTTGTTCATCTCGGTTTGCAGCTCCTTTTCGTTACACCGTTGATCTCTTAATATAACATGATTTCTTCCATTGAAATGGGTCCGATCGTTTGGAGAGCGCCAGCATAGATCCATAATCTTGAAAAGTTTGAAAAGGGTGTTCATTCAGACCATGGTAGATCTTTTAACAAGGATATCTTCTAAACTGTTTAAACTGCCATTGAACATTTTTCTTTTACAATATTGTTCGGTTTCATGAATAAAATTTCAATGGAAAATCGCTTCCTCAAACTAATTTCGAAAATCGGTCTCTCGAGAAAGTGACCTGAAATTGTACTAACAGAATGCGTAAAGACAGCTGAGGAGGCCATATTTACCTAAATTCATCTCCAAAACATTGAGTCAGGAACAATTCTTCAATTCCTCATAATGAATAAAGATTTTTTCACCAAACTCTTTTCGTCGGTTTTATTAAAAATAATCCGTTGGGTACAAATTATCAGAAAGACCAAAGGCTGACCCAAACAATATTGAAAAACGAGAATCAGCGGCGCCCTATTTTCTCCACCTCAGACGACACTGTGGCCGATGCTCATTACATAGTAGTGTATGCCTAACCTACTACTTGAACTGCATTCGACTCGACTCAGACTGGAGGGAGAAAAAAAAAAAGCGGAACTCAGGAAATGAATTAAATTACCAACCTACCATTTAAATTCTAGTTGCTGCAACTGACATTACAACTGCACACGAGTATGCATATCAGTCGCAGTCATAATAATCGTTTTTATGCAGCGTTTGATCAGAGTGATCTTGAACGCTGTCTCGCCTCTATTAGCCGACTCCCCAGCAAGCCACCCGTAATTGCCGTTGATGTACTAATAGTTCAGTTGCGCATGTAGGAACCCAACACGCTAATAAGGGGGTGGACGTCAGTCTCGGCGCTGGAAACAGAAAAAAAAACAAAAACGGATGACTTCCTTATAGGCGTTCAAGTTCAACGGCGCGGCGAGAGATTTACATTGATCATGTCACGGGGTACAATGACTACGATTATGACATTGCCCACCAAGTCTTGTTGCACAAACAACATGCTGCGTCTGGCACACGCTAAGGTGACCGTCTGAATAGCAATTTTATTCATTTACATCGGAGAAATTGGCGAGCTTTTCCGTGGTGTTCCTGAGTGTGTTCGGCATGATATTGTGCACGGCCGTTGCTATTTTCGTTCGTCAATGTTACTTCCGCCCCGAGTTTTATTAATCAAGTGCATTGCATTGAAACGTCGTCGGCGACAATTCTATTTCTGTTCTGATCCCTGTGTGAAACGTTGTTGTTGATCAGAACTGCAAGGTGCTACCGCGATGGTGTCCTCGATTAGTTTATAGGTGAAGGCGCTTACCCTTATAGGGCGATTCGAATCTACAGCATTTGCAACTAATTGGCAAGCCATTGAGTGGAATGGATTGTGCGTGCGTGCACAATTGCACATTACACAGTGTCAGTTATTGGTGTGTACGCTTCGAGGAATAGTAGTAATGGTATAGGGGTTTTCAGTGTCAGATTCGATGGGAAATGGTGCTTTACAAAAATGGTTTTATTGCAATTACCCATAGACATGTGATGTGAATGATAAAATTTGTGCTAGGATTTATGGCATGATTTAAAATGTCAGCGCTATGATTTGTGTGGCCTTAACTGACCCAGTCATGTATGTGAATGGCACAAATCAAGCAGACGAATGTCAATAGTGATGACGTTTACATTTGATTTTGTTTTTTATTGGCTGTAAATAGGGTCTGCGATTGTGGCATTGTATTCCCGGTTTCATATGCTACTTTTTTGTTTACGTGTAAAATAAAATGTACGAAAAACAGAAACGGAGTCTGCAGGTCAAACAGACTTTTCAGCTGGAGGCTATAGAGCGCCGCCGTCTTGTAAATATACTGGGAATATGTTTCTGAGCTGCCCCAGTCTTTCATATTTTACCGCCGATTGATGCATATAATCCAGTTACGTTGAATTGTGCGCGAGTTGTAGATTATGAATCAGAAATCTATATTTGACTCGTTCAACTAATGCAGTGTTCGCACTGACTATTTCGACCTTCTAACATATAAAAGATTGTTTTTTTTTTTTTAAATTGGCATTTCCACTTACCAAGTTCAACACCACTAGAAGTTATTTTCCTGTGGGGAAGGGATCGCTTTCTATTATCGAAAGCATTAGACGCTCTTAGACAGGCAATGGATTATGGTTCAATACAAATTTTTTTGTTTATAACAATAACACTTGCGTTTGGAGGTAACCACCATCTGTCGAATTTTTCAGGCCTGAAGTTATAATTTAGAGCTGCTTGTGCAAACGAAACAATTAAAAGTAGAAGAAAAGTCTGTTCGGGATATTTTAATTAATTTTTTCGGCAGATGAACATCCTTTTTGGCTCATTGACGTATTATTTTGTTTGTTTTATTCCGTGTAGATTCATATGCTGTAACTTAATAAATTTGTTAGTTTTTATCGCTTGTGACAAAACAACACATAAGGTACCTCATCTAAGGAAATTGACTTTCCATTTTGTCCATAATTTTTTAAAATCGGTTTTGAAATAAAGCTAAAATCAGTACGAGAAAAAAATTCGTTTAATAATGATAAGGTTTTAAATTAAATATGAGTTGTTACTTAATTACCATTCCAAATCAGTTCCCATAAAATTTACTCTTTAAATTGACATTCACGGTCAGGCAAATTTAGAGCGCACAAAATACGATTTCAGGTTTTAAATTTGCAGGAAAAATCGGATAGATAAGACGGATCCTAGTTCTTTAAGTTGG
The DNA here is from genome assembly GCA_946477585.1 of Cheilosia urbana. Classification (NCBI taxonomy): domain Eukaryota; kingdom Metazoa; phylum Arthropoda; class Insecta; order Diptera; family Syrphidae; genus Cheilosia; species Cheilosia urbana. The sequence goes on from OX297856.1 coordinate 28,502,634, forward strand.
ATGTAAAAAATAAAATCTTATATAACAAAGACTTATAATTGAAGAGGAAATAAATAAAATTAAATTAAAATGGCCATATTCCACTGCTCGCTAGATGACTAGCGGCATGTCAAACTGTATATAACAAAATTGACATTTTAATCTAGCGCAAAACTACCCGCTGTACTGTGAGAAAAAAACGACCTGTCAAAATAAATCGTTCAAACGTTTACAAAATAAAAATAAATGCGAAGCCGAGCAAGAGTGTGATTGTTATAAAATTGGTAATAATGTAAGTAAAATAGCATTTCGAATTCAGATATTGTTTCTATAATATTCTTTCTTTCTTTCTTTAATTGTAGTGTGGACATAACGTCACTTTGCTGCTGCGGCTAGGGCTCTAGCGCGGCCGTTCCTTCATATGGAATATTTTGTGCTAGAAGCCTGGCGTGTAGTGGAACGCGGCCAATAATCGAGTAAAAATAAATATAAACTTATACGTCTTCTCGCACTCTTTAAACATTTAAGAAAATGTAGAAATGATTTATTGTATAAAAATATCTATAATTATTTTGTATAATGTTTAACCGATCTAAAAAAAAAAGTTCCAAGCCCAAACAATTTTGCGGTGGACAAAAGTGATTAATAATGGGAAGAAATCAACTCAAAAAATAGGTGTGTATTCTTCTATCTATCTCTAAGAATCAGAGGGAATGTAGGTACACTGAGACGGAGAGAGAGACTCCAAATTTCTGTAAATTAAAAGTTGCTTAGCTAAGTTTTCACTCTCGAAAGTATTAGGTGAGCTAATATATTAAAAATTAAATTAAAAGGAGTATTCCATTACTATGACTCATATCATGCCATAAAACGAAACGAAAATAACTTTCGCTTTTCATAAAAACGATAGAATCATGCGAAAGCGAAAATTTGCTCCCATAACTTCTTTCGTTTTCATCTGCCTATTCACAACAATGTAAGAATTTCGAACTTAAAATCGCATAGTCTTAGAGTACTTTCAAGAGTTCTAGGAGCGTTGGTTTTTGACAGCGCCGCTCGAATGTACTTTTTTGAACCTTTAGCCTTTTTGAGTTCTATACAAATCTTATTTATTTTATTGGATGTGTAACGTCGATTTTCTTCTTATACTTAAGGCAGGTATTATTTTAATTTATTTGCGGAGTATGTTTATACAGTCTTGTTAAAGATGCATAGGTAGCTATAATAATTGTATAGTGCACCTTATTTATTAAAACTGTTTATATACTGTATACATAACTAAGAAAAAAAAAACGTCAGTGAAATTGCAGTCGTGCTATCAATTTTGTAAGAAATGAAAATGTTTTGTTCTTTTTGTAGTTAGATTAACAACAAAAACAAAAATAGAGATTGTGCTTGTGCCTACACACCAGATATGAAACTTCTTCCGCTAAATGTGGTTGTTAAATTGTATTGTGTTGTAGCTGAATTGTATTAATAAATTTGATTTAAAAACTAAAATCTTTATAATCTTACTCATTCATCTGAACATTTTTTTTATAACTGAATCCTATACAACGTTTTCTATTTTTAGAGTTTTTGTTTGCGTTAAGATTTAATTTCTTCAACTGATTCAGTAGATAGTCAGTAAGTGTTTGTATAAGACCTATCTTTATCATTTCACTTCACAGGTCCAGGGGACCCATACTTAATAAGTATTACTTATTATTCACTTTAAGAATTAAGTTGAAAGAACTGAAAAAAAAAGTTTATATCGGGCCCAAGACTATCTTTCAAACTGCAGCCAACCATATACATACACAAAATTTCTTTGAAATCAGTTGAGTAGCTTTGGAGATCGACAACAGCGCCACCTATCAGGTCCAATTATCCTACCTTTCAGGTTGCAAGAAGCCATACACACCCTCAAAATTTCATTAAAATCGGTTGGGTGGCTTAGAAGATCGACAACAGCGCCACCTACATCAAAAACCGTCAGTGAAATTTAATTCGTTTTTTTTTAGTTTCACGCAAAAGAAAATTATTTTCGTTTCGAAATTACATGCAGCAAAACGATCGTGAAACCGAACCTCGATAGAGTAGATATGATAAAAATAGAAATCGAGATAAGTTCCGAATGATAAAATCCAACTTTTTAAGTCAACAATAGAACGCTTCAGCCCACAACCTTCAAACTACTTTGCTTATCAGTCAACGTACGGCGTCTATTTCCCCCAGAGGAGAGCGATCAAATGCATCTATCATCTTTCAATGCCCTTGGTTTTCGCAAAACAAACTCATGTGTTATCTATAGCAAACAACCTCCTATTTCGCACGCTAAAACAACCTTGCTCATTTCTGGGAGCTTTAATATCCAAGCACGCTGAGCAAATAGTTTCCATACAGAAGTTATCAAAATTTATAGTGGCTTTAGAGATCTTTCCTCGATTTGACACACTTGCAAGATTTAAACAATCTGCCAGCGTCGCCCGTAATCCTAATGTTTATTATTGACACACCGACTTCCTTGTTTACATTAAGTCGCAAATTCACAGCCGAAAGCCTCGACCCCAATTGATTGTTTACAAGTCCTGTTTCAAGAGAACCATGTGTAACTTATCGTTCAAAGCTGGCAGCAGTTTAGAATTTCGCATTGACCCAATTGATAAGACAGACTGCCGTTCGATTGAACAACCTCGTTTTCAAATCCCAGAAATGAGAAACTCAAACGGCGCATGTTTGAATTCGTCTCTTATTAGAGCCTCCCACAATGATGCCAATTAATGTGCTAATTTGGGCGAATTAAATAATGAGATCAACCGCGATAAATGCCACCACTCAATCGTATCTCATGTGCAACGGCAAAGCAGTAAACTTGTCGCGAATTATTAGTGCAATCAGACACCCACTCGATCATTGTGGCATGTAATGCACTTGCAGGTCCGTCCCGTCCATGCATAAGGTCACCTCAAGTCACTCACCTAAATAAACGTATCGTGCGCAAGTGCGGTCGTGCTGTTTTATTATTGTTCAGGTCTCGAGCAGCGACTTTTTGTTTTAATTGTCAACTTGTGCTATCGCGAGCTCGCATCGCATCATGCTGCTCGTATGGAACAAGTGGGGAGGCACGATATTAATCACAGAGTCGAGCCCAAAAGTCGCAGTACAAGCTGCAAGGTTGAAATGGGAAGGATCTTTTTCGGAGTTTCACTGCTCTGTTGTTGCAAACTCATTACGGAGTATGGGATTTTTTTTTTAGGTTAAGCAGGAAACGACTACTCTCAGGCTGACACAGTCTACTTATGAAATTTTCGGTTACCAATAATTTCAAGTTGAACAACCTTCCGTAGCCAATGAGTTTTGAGTACCTGTTGGCGGGGTGCCCTGCCTTCGATTTTCGCTGGTCGTGGTCCCTTAAATTGGTCCTTATGTATGTATATTCCGGGGCAATTTTCAAGTTGTTGCTGTCGCTGATAAACACGCAGAAGGTTTGTCTTTGTACAGGTTGTAGTCCTTGTGATGTCTGCTGTAATTTGGATCGACAAGAAAAAAAGTTGCATAAGTCAGCCAATGGTTTCACTTTTATCTGACCGCGCATCGTAATCATTCATGTATATAGGTTGTGCAATTATATAGTTTGCAACATGCTAAATTGAACTTACCTCTCAAGCGCAGCAATTGATCTTGACAATACGGTATGTGGAACGAACTCAATTATGACGGAGATAGTTGATTAGTGGGTCAACTTATACTCTTCTTTTTTTCCAAGTTTCCTGCTGTTTTAATGTTAATTTCCATTCTGAATGTGTCCTGTCCTTCAGAGGGAGGATTTATTTTGAGCGGCGTTTTCGCGGTAATTTTGTCTGCAAAGGAAAAATACTTTTAAATTAATTTCTGGAAATTGAATCGATTTAAGACTTGACTAAATGCTGGCTGAAATAATATTTTATTAAAATGTTGTTTTGAGGAGATCGGTAAAAGAGTCTGTTAAAATACGGAGCGAAGAGTTTCAGGTGTAACAATTCACTCGTTTCGGTATTAAGAGAGCTTCTCAATGCAGACGCGTATGGCAAAGAGATCTAGGTGCCTTTCAATAGTCACAGAAGTAAAATCCAAACGGCCCTATACAAATACAAATGTGTTTTGCTATTTATTTATTTATTTTAAACCACTAAACATACAGTAGGTAAATGGTAATTCAATTGGGACGAGTCTATGTTGGCAGACTGTGACAGCACAGTGGCATTTGACGAATAATTCATAACAGCTTCCATGTTTCTTTGGTGGCGTCTGTCTAATATGGTGGTTATTATTCTGTCACTTATGCTAAATTATAGTGTCGATTGAGCAGCACGTTCGACTTTTCACATGGCGAATTTTGCCTGGGGACTTGGGTCTACACTCGCACAAGATCCAATCAAACTGACCGAGGGACTCAAAGTTAATGACTATAGACAACGCCATTTGATCGCTTAGTTACATTTTAACTTCGACTACTCCTTACTGAAGAGTCCTTTTTGTGGAAGACAGCGACTTTTCTCGACTTTTTCCAATCGTACTGAAATTATAGAAAGATAGTAGATACTGAAACGTACAAATTAGTGCTTATTTTTTGTAAATTATAAGACCAAACCCAAATATTAAAAATAAATATTTTAGTAAAGCCAAAAAATGTCGTTTCATTAATCTAAGCTCCTATGTCTGATTTATTAAAAAAAAAAAATCGAGTACTACTGAATATAGTACACTTGTAATTCTTTTTGCAACTATGGTGAATGAAATGGGTGAAACTTCAAAACTCTTCTAGTACACTTTTTTTTTCAAAAACGAGTTACCTAAGTATGATAAAGTGTTCTTCAGAAGGGCCCTCATCTAAGTATTAATTTAGCTAAAATTTATCGAAATTTGTTATCTATATAAAAATAAAACAAAGTTGCATCCGTGAGGCCGCCCATAACTCGAGAACGGATATCGTCCGATTTGAGCTATCTGTTCTTTTTTGTGTTTGTCTACGCCTAAGGAAGGTTAATAGGCGAGGAAATTGGAAAATTCGGAAAATCTTGCTCATATTTCGCAAAGTGATTTATTTGGATAATGTCCATTAATAATTTTAATTATACCTATAACTTTAGAAATAGCGTTTAATTTTATTTTTGAATGGGACTTGACACAACCCGTTTTTGTATCCCGCTTATGTTTTGTAAAGTACCACCTAGAGGGTGAAAAACTATCCGAACTTTAAAACTGAAAGCAACCTAATCCATCTACAGAATTTCAATCACCTCGGTAGAGCTGTTTCGGAGATCGGCAGCCACCTATCGGGTTCAAAATCCTATCTTTAAGACTTCCTAAACCTGAAATACAACAAAAAGAACAAAACAAAAGAATAATCATACAAATTGGCCCAGTGGTTATCGAGTTATATCGTCATCGAGTTTCACCCTGAAAGAATTGTAGGTATATAAAAGAAGATTATTATTGAAGAAAATTGAATTGAACTGAAAAAAGAAATATACGCCTACTTTGTTTTTTCCTAAACCATCCCTGATTCAAGACGAACAAAACAAAACAAAAATCATTCAAATCGGTCGAGCCGTTCTGGAGCCTATGCCCGACTAACGCATAGCAATTGATTTTTATATATAGAGAGATTAAATATATTGTGAGTGGGAAAAATTAGATAAACTTTTATTTGAAAAAAGACTAATGGATGGAAATCTTGATTAACTTATAATTTTAATTTCTATGGTTGGGTGACACAATGTCCATGGACGTTATTTATGTCCCAAACGGAAATTATGTCCATGGACATTATGTCTTATTAACAAAAAGACATCAGTCAATGGACGTTACATCTATTTTAAAATTTGTGATTGGACATATTGACTGACGTTGGATATTATTAATTTCCATTTTTTGTTTTTTGTGTTTTCGAAAATATTTGCATAGCAGCCTGAACATAGATAGTTCCATTTCGACTTTGATCCGGTTATAATGTCCATGGATCTTGTCGTTTCAGATTGAACGTTATGTCTGTTTGTCCATGGACAGTATGTCACCCCACCAGTTTCTATAGTCCTTAAATACTTCGGTATGAAGACTGAAACTTATGAAGTTTTTTTTTTGTTAAATATGTAAGTAGTGGAGAGGGGGGCAGTTTAGGACAACTTAAGAAAAAGTACTACAAAAAAGAACTTTTTAATGCTTTAATAACATTTTACAGTGGCAACTCCACTTCAAACAAACATCTGATGGATATTCAAACGATACCAACTTTAAAAAATAAAATAAAAAGAAAAGTGTGTTTCCAGACGATTGTTGTAATTTTTTTTATTCCTAGACGTAAGCATATTATTCTAACATTATGCTCAATTTACAAATTAAAAGTGTTCAAGTATAATGTTTATATGTGTAGCGATGTTATTCAACCAAAATATTAACAATTTACATTGTTTCTAAAAAAATATGAAGTTAATAGTTTTTTTTATCCCTCTCGGGGCACTTTTGGACAATGCGCGAGGGGAACTTTTGGGCATGTCCTAATCTGCCCTCTTTTATCACTTTGAACAATCTACTTCAGTGTGATTGTTTTTGGTTTTATTTGTTTAGGTTTATCTCTGCACAAATGGTCAGAAATTACAAGAAAAAGAAGGAAACCGCTCCTAATGAGCGTTTTTTTTAGACATGTCCAAAACTGCCCACCCCCCAGAGGGGCAGAATGGGACACTTTAAAGAGATTATTAAAATAAATAAAAAATATATAAATCATAACTATACATATAAGTTTGGATATAAGATTCAAAGAAAAAACAACATGTAATAATAATTTTCAAGATCCGAAGGGATACTCCGCTTTTTAATGGATCTAGAGCGATTTTTTTTAAAAACGGTCCTAAGTCGACCACCTCTCCCCTAAATGAATTAAATCGGAAGAAAAAAGTTTTCACATCGTCATTTTCAAAACTCTTCTCTTCCAAATTAAATTGATTTTCTTATAATTTTTATGTCCAAAATGACAAGAAGTAGATAAAGATCATTCCAAACTTGCAATTTAGTCTGTTGAAGGTTTAACTCTCAAAATTGCAAAAGAAGAGTTTTGAAATTATATATACCCCTCTATAATAAAAGTGTGTTTTTACCTACGTCAAAAAGGTTTAAGTTAGTGAAACGCTTTGGTAACTAATTTACTAACAAAACCGGCCCCACCCTACCAGCTTCAAGACACCCACCAACCCTCAGATAATTCACTCTTCGATCGTCCCAATTTCGAGTAGTTGTCCTCATCGTGTGGCACCATTCCTCATGGCAGTTGGAACACACAACACACTATACTCCGTACTCCAATACCACCCTCTGAAAACAACTCCAAGCCCGATTCAAACAACCTGAAACACATGATTCAACAGCTCTGAACCTTCAGCGCTCCGACTGGCCCATGATCATCGACTTGGCGTTTCAATTTCGCTTGCATAATTACAAAGAGTAACCAGCTCAAGATTTATTCTTACTCTAAGCAAGAGCAGAAGGATGATAAATAGTTGTTTCTCATTAGACTAATTCATTAAAATTGTTCATACGATCTCGTCAATCGGATTGTGCTCACCTTGAAGGCTTCAAGTCACGGTGTGTGCATATGCGTTCGCACGTCGTATCTGTTTGTTTGGCTCTGCGTGCGTAAGCCAATGCATGAATAAATCAATATGGGCACACACACTCTCACGCACATGTAATTAAAATTTAAATAAAAATAAAAACAAAAGTCCAATATGATAAACTTTGGCGATTCTCTTATGGTCAGGGTCTTGATTTAGAATCGACTATATGCCTACATGTTTTCACTATATGAATTTGTTAATATTGAACAAAATTACTTGCAAAATATATGTACGTTGACCTTCGTGGAAATTGGAACAAACATATTTACGACACTGTTTACTACATTTCGTGCAAATAACGAACGAATATTCAGACGTACCTCTACCTATACCAGTTAATAAATTCAGTTCTAAGCTGACGTCTATGTGGGACTCAATTGCAATTATTTGATTGCTGTTCGCGAAAAATCGCGACAAATCGTTGATTTGAATACAGAATGAAGAATTGATAGTTAGCATCAATTAAATTGTCATTTCACTGCTAAAGGCGCTGTGTAGGCGATTTTTTTTTTTTTTTTTTTTTTAAACATTGGGTGAAGTCATAAGGCGGAGATTTAAAGCAGATTTCCGTCCCGAAACGATTGGGAATTCTTGACTTAAATTGGGTAATCTTAATGAGGTCAGTATACGCGTAAGAATGAAGGTAAGGCACCACTGGCATACTGATGAAGAACAAAAGTCTGAATTCCTTAAAGAAAATTCTTGTTTTATTGTCAAAACAGTTTAATTGCATCGGTAGTAGGTGAACGTTCAGACTTGGCTTCTGGCAACTTTGTCAATGATATCATGTTTAGGTGAGCTTCGTGTATCGTGTCTGGCTATAACTGCAGTAGTTTGGAGTAGCAAAGGGTTGTAGATTGGTCTGGTGTACACATAACGACTGGGAGAATTGAATTTCCGTGGGCTACTACTGCACTTCCGGTTACGGTCGCATGTGAGTTCATATTGGTAATGAAATTCCAGCCGGGTGAAGATTTGAAGATGCTACTAACATCCGTAGAGGGAATGTTGCCATCGGGTAATTCCGTAAGCTGTTTTTGGCGGAGTTTCGAGTTATTTCCGTCATTGAATTTGCCTTTCCAAGTTTTAGGCAACCACAACTACCAGGATTCAGTCTTGGTATAGTTGCTTATAGTTCTTTGTGTTATACGATTTTCCTGTTTTAGGAGTACATGTTGCTGTATTACAAGAGTAGATGTCCTTCTTTTGAGTTTCGGTGTATAAATATTCGAGAGAGGTAATATTACATGTGGGGCACTGATGATTGTATAATTTATCAAAAAGCTTGTAGGAAGATGGCTTCTTTGGGCGTGGACGCATATATGGGCCTTTTTACCCGACTGGTCACGATGTGTTTCGCACGTAGGTATGTGTCTGTTTCAACGTGACCTCCTGTAGCCTAAGCGCCTTGAACAATTTTGTAGAGTGAGGGCCATTAGATTCCTTTTCTTGCAGCTAAACTAACAGCTAAAAATGAAAAAGTTAATTTAAAAAAAAAGCGACTGTTTGCAAAAAATAACTTAAAAGGTGTAAAGAAGACGTAGTCGGAGGCTATGCATATTTTTGTTAGTCTTTGTAGGCAGCCTCTGATTTTCAATTAGTTAGACCTTAAAGACTGATTCCCCTTTCATTACGAGCAAAACCATTAGTATTCCCCCATAATGGAAAAAAAGTTCCCTTTTTTTCGCCTGAGTGAAATTTGCATTTCGTTTTTAAACCAGTTAGTTCCGAGTAGAGCAAATGAAAGTCTGACTTGGACGGCAGTTCCTTGACTAATTCTCTGTTTTTTTCCTCCAAAATTTCTTTTAGCTGGACAATGCTGATCGATTCCATTTCCAAATCAATAACTCTTTCACTAGGACGTCGCTTTTCGTTGTTATTTTGGACTGGTGAGATGTCTTTCAGACCTCTTTTGTTCATTTGTTGGGGTTATGTTTTGCCGGGACATGCACTTATGGGATATTCGCCTTATTACTAGGACTTACTCAGATTTTTTATTTATTTATTGCAGGATGTCTTTTAGAACTCGCTTATAACCAAATTTCATGAAATTTTTGTATGTTTATTTGGTTTTAGTCACTTTTTGCCTTAGGAGACCTTTTAAAGAGAACCACTTTTGACAGATCAAAATGTCAATCGAAATTTGCATTTAATTTTAAGAAAGAAGAACAAAAAATATTAACAAGCTTAACATAGAGACATGACATAAAAGTGTACATATTATACAACAATTTCCTTTTTTTATTAGAGATAATAATATTAATACCACCGTCCTCCCCAACGAAACCCCTGGTTCGAGGACGAGTGCCGGTAAGCACATGCAGCGAAACAAGAGGCATACAAAGCGGCGCTGCAAAGAAGGGGAAGAGCTACTCGTAAGCTCTACGCGCAGAAGAGAAGAGACGAACACCGGCTCGGCTTCTGAGGAGGAAAAAGAAAGAGCATGAGAAGCGCGCGATCGAGGAAATAGAGAGATGTTGCTGCAGGAATGAGGTTCGGAAGTTTTACCAAAGGGTAAAAAGAACTTCACAAGGCTACAGAGTCCGAACCGAAGCCTGCAAGGATGAACAAGGGAACATCGTAGTAGAATCGCAGTCGATGCTGAGGATATGGAAGAACTACTTCTGCAGACTGTTTAACGGCTATGACGACATAAATCCCGCTGTCAGGCAGAATGAACCATTCAACCTGGACGATGAGGATCAACAATACCGTCCACCCGACCTGGACGAAGTGAAGATAGCTATGAACTTAAGTCCAACAAAGCCGCTGGAGTAGATGGCCTAGCCGCCGAGCTGTTCAAAGTGGCAGTCGATGACTTGGTTAGCCTGATCCTCAAGAAAGGAGACCCTCTGAACTGCGCCAATTACAGAGGTATCAGTCTTCTTAACATTGCCTACAAGATCTTATCTGCTGTTTTGTGTGAATGCCTGAAGCCTTTCGTAAACATGCTGATTGGTCCATATCAGTGTATCTTCAGGCCAGGAAAGTCAACCGTCGACCAAATATTCACACTGCGGCAGATCTTGGAGAAAACCCAGGAGCTTCAAATCGATACCCATCACCTTTTCATCGATTTTAAGGCCGCCTATGACGGCATTTATAGGGACGAGCTATACAGAGCAATGTCTAGTTTTGGTGTCCCTGCCAAACTCGTCCGTTTTTTGCAGGATGACGATGGAGAATACACGCTGCTCCATCAAGGTCGGTAAAGAACTCAACGAGACCTTCGATGTCAAAAAAGGATTTAGACAAGGCGATGCGCTGTCATGTGACTTCTTCAACATTGAAAGAATAGTGCAAAACTCAAACTCCAACACCAGAGGCACGATCTTTCAAAAGTCTGTCCAATTACTCGCGTACGCCGACGACATAATTGGCAGAACGCAGCGTTTGTGAGTATTGAGACTATAAGGCGGCGAAGATGGGTTTGGCGGTTAATGAGGACAAGACGAAGTATATGCTGCCAACTAAAAAGGACGTCACAATAGACAGATATAACTTTGAGGTGGTTAAGGACTTTGTCTACTTAGGCTCCGCTATGAACTCAGACAATGACACCAGCGCTGAGATGAAACGAAGAATAACTCTTGCCAATCGCTGTTTCTTTGGGCTAAGAAAGCAATTGAGTAGCAAAGCCCTCTCTTGAACAACAAAAGTGACCCTTTATAAGACCTTAATCATCCCAGTCCTACTTTATGGTGCAGAGGCATGGACTCTATCAAAAGCGAGTGAGGTAACTCTAGGTTGTTTCGAGAGGAAAATCCTTGAGTGATTTTTGGTCCCGTTTGCGTTGACGGTGAATGGAGGAGGAGATTCAACGACGAACTGTACGGGCTGTACAGGGACATCGTACTAGTCAGAAGAGTGAAGGTCCAACGACTGAGGTGGCTGGGTCATGTAGAGCGTATGGACACGAATGCTCCGGCCCGGAAGAACTTCGAATCCACACCCGAGGGAAGGTGCAGTAGAGGAACACCGCGACTCAGGTGGCGGACGCAAGTGGAAGGGGACCTCAACCAACTTGGAGTGCGCAACTGGAGGCAGTTAGCCAAAGATCGCGCTTACTGGAGAGGCGTATTGGTGGCCCTGGTCCACCCCGAACTGTAGCGCCACCTTGAGTAAAGTAAGTAATATAAATACGATTGAATACATTCGGATACACAGAAATTCTTAAGCAGACTTTAGACGAGCTATTTTCTTCTAAGTCTAAGTAGAAATGAAAGTAGTCTAAGTAATCAGTGAAGTTTGTTTGTAATAAAAATGCGTTTTAATTTTACTTTTGACAATTTTTAGTTTCGCAGTCATTTTTGATTTTTTACCCTTTTTTTTAGCATCGTTTATCCCTTTTTCATTTTAAAAGTTCCAACAGTTGTGTTCCGGAGAAATTTTGGATTTGAGCCATTTTCTGAGCCATTCCACACAAGTTTGAGCCACATTAGGTGAATGAATAGGAGGAGTGAGTTTTTTGTCATTTCTTAAAAAAAAAGCTTACGTCAAAGATACTGCTTCAACCGTGAAAACCCTTCAAACACTTTGGTCCTTCAGTGAACTGCCTCCAGTTTCACACACCAAGTTTGTTGAGGTCGCTCTTTAATTGTGCGCATCCCACCTATGGTTGGTTCTTCGTCTGCTTCGTTGGTCCACAGCGATGAACTCAAAGACTCGTCGGGCTTGTACGTTTCTATCAATATGATTCGTTTTGTTTGAAGGTTCTTGGTCAGGTCAAGGTAGCTCTGTTGTTGTTAAAGAATTATCGCTTGTGAAGTATTGGCTGTCTAATCGATGCGGAAGTTACCTGTCCTCCAACGGTATGTGGCTTCTTGTTTCCACAAAATTGAACTCACCACACTACAAATAATGTTGTCTGTCTAGAAAGTGCTGCTACACTCATCCACCTTCGACAAAATTTACGCTTAGCGCGCTCACAAGATTTGTTATGATAAAGAGTATTTCCTGACTTTGACAGAGCTGGCACACCTTCTTTTGCTCAGGCGAACCAGTTGTTTAGCGGTGTGGAAATTTGGCAATCTTTGTATCACTTGTACTAATATACACTTCGACCTTAAAGTCGATATAAAAATATCGTGTACGAATATGCTGGATTTTTTTTCCATGAGAGGTCAGAGTTCCGTAGTTTGGACAATGGTTCATTTAAAAAAATAAATAAATAAATAAATAGTTGGTCTGGGTCCCCATTAGGTCTGGCTTCTTACAACCATTAGTTTTGTGTGAGAAACACGGAAAGAAGTTTAAGATCAAATCAAGAAAAATAAGCGCCGAATCACGAAAAGCTTGTCTCATTTTAAAGCTTAGCTCAAGATTTACTAATGCACGACTTTTTATTCGCAATTCTAGAAATTGTACAAAGTGAAGATATTGACCCTCAAAAGTCGTGAATCAACACTTCTCAGTGCCAATAATGCGATTGGAAGTGAAATACATATTGCCACAACCGATCGCAATTTGACACAAATACAGGGTGCGCCAGAGAAACTTACTTATTTGAAAGGTCAATAAAAACAAAAGTACTTCAATTATTGTTTTAATTTTTTATTTTTATTTGAGAATACAATATCCCATTTTTTTTTTCATACAGTCTTGAAAATGACATCGGGTAAATGGCGACCCCCATTGCGTATACACTGATGAAGTCGATTTTTGACATGCATTTTGACGGGCAACAAAATCGCGTTCATTTAATTCTTGCACAACAGCCAATTTATAGGGATGAAAGTGAAGGTCTTCATGGAGAATTCGTCGAACAGTGGTTTCAGAAATTCCCATAGCAGCTGCGTGTTTGCGAGCCGAACGCCGGGGAGAACGCACAACTGACTGCCTCACTCTTTCGACATTTTCTGGAGTTCTGATGGTCCGTTGAAGTCCATTTCTGGGTTTAGCGACACTTCCACACTCCCGAAATGAGTTAACCCACGACAGAATGGAATTACGGCCAGGAACGAGTCTGTGAGGAGGAATTTCAAAGCGAGCGCGGAAGGCACGTTGCGTAGCAACAATTGAGCGACCGGTAGAAAAGAAGGTCTCGACTGCGAAGGCACGCTGCTCTCTAGACCAGAGCATGATGGCAACTGACTGGTAGGAGCAACAAATGTGGGAACTTCCCCCTCCAGATGCGCCCCCTCTCGCCCCTCTACCCGCCCAAATCATCGCGCGGGAATTTTTTCAAATAAGTAAGTTTCTCTGCCGCACCCTAGTTATCAATTTGATATTACTGTGGTTGTGAAATGTAAAAAAAATATCGTAAATTACCACTTTTCTGTTGCAATTACGATTTCATCCCTTAGTAAATTGCAACAGGGGTTGATTTACTGCTTCAGTAGTTGCAATTTACAAATTCTTAATCATAAATTGCCACGTATTTTTATCAATTTGCAATTCATATTTTGCAATTTACGACTTCTCTACGTCAATTTACGTCTTCAATTTACATGTGCGAAATTATTTTAAGATTTTATTGATTCATCATTCAGTGGTAATTTACGAAATATTTTTTGCAATTCGAGATTTTAATGTGCTGTTTGAGGAATTGACCTATTGAAGTGTGAATTGCGCCAAAAATGTCGCAAATCCCTACAAATAAATGAAGCTCGAATTAATACTTCTAATCGTAATATTCAAAAAACAAAATTTGATATTTTTCGCCGTTTTCAATGTCGAATTACGAATTTTTGTATCAATTCAAGACAAAATCGTGATTTGCAACTCAAAATTTTGCAATTGATTACTATGCAGTTCTTTCCGTGTACATATCTACAATTTTATGGCGATATGTAATTTATGTTTGTTCGGGGATCGAACCTGCGATCCTCGCTTAGTAGTCCACCAACCTAACTACTAGGCCACTGCGACTATTTACTGACTCAACATACAACATTTTTGCAACTCATTGATAGGCGCTGAGGCTGATATTAAAACTTCTTAATCCGTGTAGTTTGTTCCGTTCAGAGTGAATTTAAATTTTGAGGCTCCTCTGCCTGACAGTGGATTTTTATTTTGTTATCCTCGCAGAACTACCGTCTTACCTTGATTCTGTTCGAGCCTTGGATATATCGTTTTATCCACTGATAAACATTTTAAACGCTCTAAGGCTTATTAGTTAGCCTGCTTGACTTTTGAATTTTTTTTTCAGGTTGAATCCCCCAAAAAAACACAAATTGATTTTGCACCTGATGCGGATTGTATCAAATCCGCTTACATGACTCAAATAAAACCACTTGTCTAAATCTTAGTCTAAATTCAAACCCTCTTCTACATAACCGCTGAAACCGAAAATAATATCACAGTTTTGCAACTTTCTTATGCCGTCTCAATTTCATCGCATCACACTCCTTGCAAGGCTTCAATTTGAATACCTATCTATCGAGAGTCTGTATACAAGTATTTTGACGGTCGCATAGGTTAGAAGTTTTGACGCAAGAACCCTATACTTTGCAATATCCCTTGTTGCTTAATATAACTGGAACTTAGCTTATCTATTTCGGACAACGTGGTTAAGAATTTTCGCATTGCGATTTGACATACCTACATAACTTACCGTCATAGGGTATGTTCAATGCCAAGTCCAAGAGGCTTGACCCCGGGACTCGAAACCTTATAAAAACTTTGAAAATTCAGAATGGAGGCACAACCAACGAAACTCCTGAAGATGATATCACAATGAGTGTACTTTAATTTCGGAGAGAGGCAAAAAAAAAAAAATGTTTCACAAATGTATTGACTACCCAACACTTCAGCTTTTAAAAAATATTTTGTAAATTGCTACAACCCAACCCGAATTGTTCACTATAACATACATTATGTATACATACATACATACCTCCAACGACAAATGAAATAATATTAATTTTCCAACAGAGTCCATTAACTCTTAATATAATTAATAATTTAACACACGACAGTGGCCCATTAAAACCGCAGTTATTCTCCTTAATGTCTGACAGCAAAGAATTGAAGTCACCAAATTATCCACAAACAATTAATAAGCAATTCAAATATCATTACGAATTGGATAAATAAAAATACTGCCGAATTTTAGATTTCATATGTTTCATCGGTTGGCAGCTTCTGTATTACCCTGAGTGCTCTTAAATTCACACCAGACAAGCTTAAAGCTACAAGATCGCTTCGATATCAAGGATACAAGCAACTAATTGACGGTAGATACACATCGTAAATAAGTGATAAGCCCCATATGAGAGGCTCAATTTTTCGGCAGTTTGCCCTTCAACTGCGGTTGCATTGAGATTAAACCGCATGCGGTGAAGGGCATCCAACTTCCAACTTTCGCAAAAAACCCTTTTCGACAAGGCAGAAGGCAATGAAACTCAATCGAGCCCACCGACTGTTGTTTTATAATGACATTCGATGCGGCACAGAGTAACGAACAGGTTCACGGTAATTCATGGAAGGTAGACTCCGACTGAGCCGGAGTGGAATTCGATTAAAAAAAGGAAAAGCGAAAAAGGCGCAGCGCCAAGTGCTAAAGTAATTTATTATTCGCTATATTCGTTTTGGCGTTTATTAGTGCGACATTATGATTGCTGTATCTGTGGCAAGTTTGTAGGAGGAGGTGTCAGTATGCAAAAATATAGATAATAAAAATATTTTTGCATAGTCAGTTACAGATTTTTTTTTTTTTATATTGTGGATAGTTTCTAGACAGCGGGAAGGAACTATTAATGAATGACTGGGGAACTTACATAATTGGAACTTCCGATATTTGACTCAGAGAATATTTTTTTGCAGCGTATTTTCAAAGAGAGCATTTTTTCTGATTGAACTGTCATAAACGACTTCGGAACTGATTTATCCCAATTTGTGGAAACTGTCAACGCATTCAACGAACAGAGAAGTATAAACGAAGAGAGGAAATCTAGATAATCCGTGGCATTCGGCATATGCTCTTTGTAATACGCCTTTCAACACATACTCGTAGATCTGAAGAAGAAGAAGTTCTGAAGACTAAGTTCGATATAAAAATAATTCCCACTGTCGCTATTCCAAATTCCCTTTAAAAATAGAAACTCTGACCCATTTTATTTGGCTGTCAATCATCGTAAAAAGCATAAACAAAGAAGAAAAATTGTCACTCTATTTCCACTTAGTTTATGGTAAAAGTCGTAATGATTCGGATACATTCATTTTCATTTTCATTTTAAATTCATGATTCATGATTCGGATACCTAGATGATGTAAAACGTCAACTGGACACTCAAAGTTCGATTACAATTATTTCGCAAATGGTCTAGAGTCGATGCTCAAAATATTTTGCGATATAATTCGACTTCGAGAGACTGCAATAGTCCAAAGTAGGCCAAAGCCGCTAGGTTCAAGCCTAGAATAACAATGGGACACTTGCGAAGAAGTCATCAGAAGTTTGAAAATTTTACAATGTTAGATGTCAGTTCTCGGGTGAGTGAAGTTGGTAAATTTTTGCATCCTGACTCGGGTTATTTTTGATGGCTTTTAACCCTCACATGAACAGAAATTTTAATCTACCTATATGGACAGTATCTACCGTGGTAGATAACAGAATATTACATGCATTTCGTATGAGTTATTCTACTTGACAGCTGATTTACTTGCTAAACTGTCATTTTTCACTCGTTCTCTTTATTTGACTACTACCTATAATGTTTTTTTCTCTAGATAACGGTTTTTTCCAAGGTTTTGAGTGCATCTCTCTTTTTGTGACATTAAAAGTTAACTTTTTCGCTCAATTTGTTTGTTTTCTTTTTTTTCTTCTATTTTTTTACTGCCACTCTTTCTCTTTGTTTTGAATGCGTTACTCATTGAAGCTAGGTTTTTACCGCAAATGAAGAGTCACTCCTATTTAAAATTTGCACGCAAAGTTAATTTTGGTAAAACACTATACGTGGTATTTTTTCAGTGAATAGTTGTGTGCTAAAAAAAAATTTTGCAAAATGGATATATAGTTAGATATATTTAGGCGACTTCTTGAAGTAATCGGCTCCGATTCAGAGGGAGAACTAGATGAAGGTGATGCAGATGGTGATCCTGAAGACGGCTTTCTGCCTGAGCTTGCAGAGGCAAACGTTCCAGGAAGCAGTCAACAAATAGAAGTGGAGATAGACGATGATGAGGAAGATGAAGAGCAGAATATATCAGGTGATGTTGCTGATAACGAAGAAGAAGCTATGCCGGAAGCAGAAGACAATTTTTGGATTGGTAAGGATGGTACAAAGTGGATAAAAAGTGCACCAAATTTGCGCCGTGAAGGGGCGCATAACATATTCCGAGAAACAACATTTGTGGGTCCACATCCAGCTACCAAAGTTCTAACAGATCCGTATAATGAGCCCTTCCGTTCAAGATATAATTTGTCGACACACTAACAAAAGAGCTCTCAGGGATTTCGCTAAGTGGAATGAAAAACATCCCGAAAAAGCTCCTCTAGAATGGAAAGCTATCAACGAACAAGAATTTTGTGCCTACCTGGGTATTTTGTTGGTCATGGGCTGCCACCGATCTAACTACGAGACAGTGGCTGAACTTTGGAAAAGCAATGCGCTTCCTCTATATCGAGCAACAATGAATAGCCAATTCTAACGAATGTCTATTAAAATACACACAAGTTCATTCGAACGAATAGACATTCGTATGAATTGGCTATTCGTTCGAATGTCAAAATAAGCATGAATGTTAAAATGTGGTATTCCCGAAGTTTATAACACTCCCCCATGGTTGGCTGCGGCTGGCAGCATTTATTTTATATTTTTAAGGATCCGTACAAAAAGGGGAAAAAAACGGAATCTTATTAGTTTCGCTACGATGTCTGTCCATCTGTCCGAGCCAATAGACCAATTTTGTTCCCAGGTCTATCTCAGAAACTAATTGATATAGTAGGCTGAAATTTACGCACAAGATCCGGTATAACCTCTAGTTAAACGACAAATAAATCGACTGCGCTTATAGTAATTTGTAATTTGGTGAAAAAAATTATTTCATTCGTACAAAAAATTGCTATTTCTTAATTTACAAAAAGTGTGTATATAGGTACTTTTTTGTAGATTATGCTCTTAGCTATGTATGTGTCAAGGAATATTTTACCGAAAAGTGAATATTTTAAAAGATAATTACAAAAAAAAAAAAAAAACAGTCAATCACTATTATAAAGTAAGCCTCTTTTAACAATTTTTCATTCGTTATTTGTGTGTTCTTTGAATCGATTCCAATTGCAACTCTGCTCATGTTTATTCACACACCGGCACGGATAGCACACCCCATCCAGATTCCAGGACCGGCATTCTGTAAGGCGAAAACGTTTAAACGTTTTCGTGCACACAAACGGTTTGCTTCATGTAACATCAAACACGAAAGAAATTATCGTGGTCGTGAAAAAAAAACAAACGACAGCTATTTTCTTAACGTTTATCATTTTCGTAGTATTTATTCTTTTTGAATTTGGTGGCGTTAAGATTGTGCTGAATATTTTATTAGATATGCTAGCAAATTATTATTTGTTGACCATCGATAGCGAAGAAAGTGAAGTTGATATTGAACATATGACCTTAAGCAAAATTAGAAAAAATCTGCGGGATTGTTCAAATCCTCTCACATTACCTGACAAAAGGTTGGTTTATTTTGATTAAAAAGTTAGTCAATTGGTTAGTTAAAAAGTTTGTTTTTCCATTTAGTTTTGTGCAACGTTTTCGATTGAACAAAGCCGCCTTTAAGTATGTGCTGGACAATATTAATTTGCATACAGGTACACGAACGACATACGGGCCTCCTATTTTAAAACTTTCCGCAACTTTAGAGTTACTATACTCTGTCCAAGAAAAATTGTCAGTACAGGCCTTATGGGAAGCTCTTTTTTCTACCAGTGGTGCCTGTAGCTCTCTCACGGCACTCAAACACAAGATTTGCCACTGAAATAAAAACGAAACGACTGGCATTCCAAAGCATTTTGTTGTTGTAATTTTCCTGAAATTCGCATACATCCCTCCACAACCACTCTGCCACACAGTTGCGGGCAGAATGAGCACGATCGCTTGTGTTCGCTTGCTATTATCATCAACCAAAATAAGCAGTGTGAGTGACTGAAGCACATCAGAGAAATGTTACCATATGTGAATTTTAGCATATCATTAAGGGTTTTTCTTTGAATTTTGTCAAAGAACTTTCGGTTTTGGTGCTTTTTGGAGCTTTTTGGAGCTTTTGAGAGCGGCATATTATGTGGGGTGCTGCCATTCGGTTTTAGTTTGTTTGTATTTCTGAAAGATCCAATAATATTCAGTTAAAACATATTTTTTAATGTTGTCTTTTAGAAATAAGGTTTATTCGTGAGTTGTTTTGATGCAATCATTTCATTAACGCAACAAGTGATCATGATGTGCGTTGTAGTGATATTGCGATAAATTATTATTCGTTCGGGGAATATTTCTGCATGTTTTGGTAGGTATAAATTCATATTTCACTTTGTAGAGCATATTTTTCACACTGAACTATCAAAATGATGAAGCAGGTAGACCTATACTGTTTATTTTCGGTCGTTGGGTTTTACCACATCCGGTCACTCCTCTCCACTAAAGCAAATGCCTTGAAAGGATTTTATGATCCTTTTTTTGCTACTGTTTCCGCGAAGTTCTGCATTGACGGGTAATAATTTTTTTAACAAATATGTAATCTAGGTATATATGTCTATATTAAAAAAAATTATGAAGAGCTGCACAAGTGCAGTCCTTTTACCATCTGTTTAGGTATATGACATTGCATCGTGGTTATATAATTTTTCTAATTGCCTGTTTTTGTGTATATGAGGCGGAAACAATGGTTGTTATCTCAATAGCGGATAGTGCATCTAAGCAAGTGGTTAACTTTATTGTGCATATGAATAAACAGAAACATGGCTACAAAGTCTTCAAAGGATCTAAGTGTAGAAAAGAAACAACAAATTGTTGATGCAACTGAAAAATTCTATGGCCTTTTTAAAAGTAAATCGGAAGCCGTAGGAAATGCGGCTACTGCTTTTTCTGTTACGGAACAAACTGTATACAGGCTTTTAAGGGAAAAAGCAATCAAAGGCCACAATTCACCACCAAAGAAGAAAAATAATTCCGATATGAAGAGCAAGGTGGATGATTTTGACAAATGTGCAATTAGGCGGTTAGTCCATCAGTTTTTTATGGATAATGACCTTCCAACGCTAGACAAGATATTATTGGAAGTACAAAAAAGCGAAAATATAACAAAACTAAGCAGATCAACTTTGCATACAATATTGCAAAAAGATCTCGGACTTAAATTCGTCAAACGTCAGCGAAAGAATTTTTTGTTGGAATTTATTTCGTTCAGCAATATTTTTATTTTAAATTGGAAGATGGTAACCCTAACAGAATTGCTCTCTGAGTTATGGCGAATAATCATACACACTACGGCAACCCTGTGAGAGCTTTAAAAAGGGACCGATTTATGTAAGTCATTGCAACCAGACTGAGAGACAAACATCCTATCTTCCCTGTACTGACAATTTTTCTTGGATAGAGTATAGTTGGAAATGATTTTATTTCTCCTCTCACACAGAGCAAATTGTCTAAAATATTGCACGAATGTATTGATGCATTGGATGATATTTTCTGTCCTCAATGGATTCAATGGCCAACAGAGCTAGAAGAAAGATGACTAAAAGATATTTATATATACCTATGTTATGATTGATGGATAAAATATGCGCATATTGAAAAATAATTAATTGAAATCTAACGGTAAATTGCTATTTATTTATTTAACTTACATTTTCACACCAAACGTCCGCGTCGTAAAAAATCAAATTCAACATTAAAAATATTTTCAATTGTCAGCTGTTCGTTGTCAAAACAACTTAACAAAAATAAAATGACACACTGAGACTGCCAAACTATAATTTTGTTGTCACACAGTTTCTCAAACCTAAACGAATGTGAAGAAAAAAACCTTGGGAGTTAGTTACATGAAGCAAATTTTCGCTATCGCGTGATTTCTATCATTTTTTGGGAAGCGAAATACTTTTTCGTTTCATTTTTTACAGAATCCCACCCCAGACTTCACAGTTGACCTTCACAGTCCACTCCCCGGCCACAGTCGACCCTACCACACTAGTGTTTGGGCATTGTGTTCTCGGTCATCTCCTCCATTCTCCAATTCCTCCCTTCATTAAACCATGTTCTCTTGCCATTAAAATTCATTCTCATGTACACATATAGATTTAGACATAACTTTGTGCACAGACGTGGCTCTCGGTCATTTAATTTTTCATTCATTCATGTAGTTTACCCCATCAGCAAACAATTTCCAAATTCCATCTCTAAAGAAGTACGGAACCTTCGGTGCGCGAGTGACACTCGCACTTGGCGGTTTTTTTTGTGCATGTCACACGGATTTTAAATTGACAATAACAAAATGGCGAATTAAAAAACAAAAATTGAGGGGGGCAGCGGCAAGGGGATTGCGAGTTGGGTCGTTGGGGGTCTCAGCTCTCAGTATTGTCTCTGGTTCTGGTTTTCAGTATATATACCTAACCAACTGGAGACGTTTGACAAACAACTATTATAATGCGCCAGGACAAATTAGAAAAAAATTAACAAATCGGAAATTTTGCCTTTCAACTAACTATCCGGATCCTATGAAATATTCCTTCATTCGACTGTCACATTCGAACGAATATTTTTTTGTGTAACTAGAAACAGTCTTTACCTAGCATACAATTGCTTCCGACCTGACTGCAACTTTCAAAGTTCAACTCCGGAAGACAGCGAGTGCAACTTTAATGAATACACAACTTGAACATAAACTTGCATCTGTGCAACGAAGGTCGCCATAGCGAGCTAAAAAGAATATTAATCTGGGCGGCCTTGCAACTGTGAGTTTGCAAATCGTTTGAGCGTTAAATCTTCCATTCGAATAAGTTCGAGAACATTATTGAAGTGAATTCACATGCAACATAAATGTGCGTATATAATTTGGCACACAAATTTGAAATTCACAAATCGAATACGGTAACCAAACGCAAATTCCACTCCGCAGTCAACCCACATAGAAATTGAAAAACTTACGCACATCAGCATACAGTTCGGGCCAGGTTGGTGGTTGCATAACGCTCCATCGAAACCAAAATCTTATTACCACTAAATTGCATGCTGCGTTCGAGAAAAATTCGTGCAAAAATAAAACTGCACCAAGACGTGGTGCTGCTAGAAAAAAAAAACGTTAAATATACATATACGCCGTCTTAACCCAATTCTGTCCCTTTCGTTAGAGTCAGCGGTGAATTCGATAAAACTTGCGCACACAAACGCTGAAGCGCTGATTAATCAAGCGTTGGAGTTAGCTTGGAGTACATGGCGTAGCACTTGCTGCATTCAATCAAGTACGTTGACAAAAAACCGCTCTATCTTTTCGTAAACACGTTCCGATCCGGTCCCAAAATGACCACAAGCCGCTGTATCGACGGACAAACGCACCAGAAAATGCTATGATTCGTGAGAATTGCAAGCGTTGCCATATGCATGCGTGTTAGCGACCTACCACACACATATGTGGTGCGTGTTGGACCGTACCCACCCTGGCTATGCCTGGCTAGATGTCTGCATTCCTTGCAATGAATGCATTGAATGCACCGCGCCACCAATATTTCACAGTTCCAATCGAAAGCCATTTACAAGTGGGAAGGCGTGGTGGGTCCACAGCTACGCACAGTTTAAATTGACTACACTTTTGTAACAGGATTTGCAATTGCCTGCAGCTTAAGTAAAGCGAATGCGAAGCTAGACCTCCAATGGGGGCTGAATCGTGACAGCACAGCTGTTATGCATCTAAGACAATGTGTCATAACATTTTGTGTATCGATTTATTTGCAATTGCGTGTTTATCGATTCGAGGGGCAGTCACTTTCGAGTATGTGACTGTTCAGATGCATCGATTGCTTTTCAACAGATAAGCGTAGATTCAATGCCAATGACAACTGAAGTCGCATTTTCTTATTTCAGCGATTGTCTTTTAAGCTAACGCTGTTGAATCCGGGCAACAATAACCCACGTACTCGGGAGGTTGTAGTGTCTGGTGAGATTCTGAGTCACTGGCCAAATGAACAAGCTCTCGTTTGTGGCGATCGGTCGTTTGCGAAGACTTCGTTGCGTTACAATATTTAGCAGTTATCGCACTATGACTATGGTTGGTTGGCTTAAGTGGCTGTATTCCCGTCTTCTGGCGAAGGAAAAACACAAATAGCGCATTGAGCTCCGTTTTGAGACCACAACTAATGGAACCTGAAGAAAAAGGAGGAGAAGGGAGTAAAGGGAGCTCAAAACCAGCCTGTGGATTTGAGAAATTTAATGATCTTATTGAAATGGTTACTTAAGATGGCCGAAAGGTCATCATAAGAAGGGTGACCCAGTACACTGCATCTGATTTTGGCTAGGGCCGGACACTCACAAAGAAGATGAAACACTGTTTCACTCTTGTCTGCGTCGGCGCAGCTACGACAGTGGGTGTTATGGGGGATGCCAAGCCTGGCCGCTTGAGTTCCTAAAGGCTAATGGCCCGTGCTAATTGCAGTTAGTCTGGCGACATCTACACGTGTTCTGGCTAAGAGGTTGTTTGTTTTGGCTTCATCGTAGGCTGGCCAGATCTTCCTTGAAATGACACAGTTCGTCAGGTTCCTCCATCTAGTTACGGCCCATGTGCTGAAGTGCAGGAGGATTTCTCTATTTACGTATCCCAGCGGAGGGAATACATCCTTCGCACGAGACACGCACAGAGCAGAACCTCGTCTGGCAAGTTCATCAGCTTTCTCATTCCCCTCAATGTTCCTATGGCCGGGAACCCAGACGAGAGTGATTTAAAACTGCATTCCACCACAAGCTTGGACGTTGACTTAGTCGAACCGACAGCCTTAATCGCGGCCTGACTGTCGACGAAGGTGCCTATTTTTTTTTTCTGGGTGTCGCTATGTAAAGTTGCAGTCTACGCGCCTCCTTAACTGCCAGTACTTCTGCACAGTTCATTTTGGAACCGTCTGTGAAGATAGTAATGTCGAATTCGTTTACGACCGCATTTTTCTCCCATTCTGATCTAGAGGGGAACCTAACAGAGAAGTTTTTATGGAAGTTGAGTTGGGGTATAGCGTATAGTGAAGTCCGTAGATATACGACCTATGCCGTCCGGAAGGGAAAATAGGATGCTGCTGTGGCCATAAGGTCTTTCGGACCAACATTTAGATTCCTTCAATCTAACTGTACTACACGCTGCAATACGTTTTATGTGCAGGTCCACTGGCAGAAAATTGAGAATCACATTGAGCGCCTCTGTTGGACTTGATCGTAGGTTTCCCGTGATTCCAATTCCAGCTGTCTTTGGACTCTACTTAATTTAATGATGTTATAGGCTTTGCTTAAGGCGAGCCACCATACCAGAGACCCGTAGGTGAGGATGGGACGTACCACCGCTGTGTGCATCCAACGAACCATCTTTGGTTGAAGCCCCCACTTTTTGCCGAAAGTTTTACTACAGGAGTAGAAAGCTATGCTTGCCTTCCGCACTCGGTGTTCGATATTGGACTTGCAGTTGAGTTTTGGGTCAAACAAGACCCCAAGGTAATTTGCGCTGGAAGATAAGGTAAGATTTTGGTTATTTAAGCGGGGAAGTGAGAAGGTTGGTATTTTGGTTTTGGTGGTGAAAAGCATCAGTTCAGTTTTGCTGGGGTTAACGCTATGACCACAACTTGTAACCCAACCGCTAATCTTACCCAGTGCTCTTTCCATGATTTCACTTATCACGTTCGGAAACATTCCTGATACTGAAACTCTGGCAATGCCATTGACCACAACAATTTTTACTCCAAAAGTCTATTAGATATTTGGTGAATTCATTGTTAGCTAGTCAAAACAATAAATGTGTTTTGGCAACATTTTTCTTATTACAACGAATTATTGAGTTGTGAAGAAAATATTACGTATACGACACAGTCTATAAATTTAGAACTTATTGTCCAACAATCGTTTAAATGAATTTTCTTATATATTAACGTGGGGCTGACCCATTTATTGCTTCCGTTAGTATACTTACATTTTTATCGATGCTCCTAAAGTAATTTTTTTAGCCACTTAAGGCCAATAATGATACGTCAACAATTATCTATAATTTGTCATGAAATCAAATGTGGGTACGCGGTTGACCAAATTTCAAATGCTTTTTGTGTGCTAAGAGAACTAACAATAAAGTTAGTTCATTGTATTCAAAAATAGACTCAACAACAGTATAGCAAGTGAGCAGATAGAATTATGGCAACGTAATGGGATATTTTTCCAAACAATACATAATGGCGTGCGTAGATACCTCCGTCCACTAATTCCAAAATATATATATATATACCAGAAGCTACAATAATACTCTATGCATACTCTACTTACTACACCCACATACTTGCAATTAAAATATTGTTTATCTTCTATTCAAACCGAACATTTGCTTTATCTAAACAGTGTTGGCGGGTAAATTCTCGATGCACTGCCAGCAATCATTTCAGCTGGAACAAAGCTTTCATCAGGAAGTAAAACTATGCCAATTGATTTCCTGTGTCTATATAGACACTCTGCTCTCAGTGAAATGCAAACAACGAAATCAAAAGCTGAATTTTCTTAATTGCATTTAAAATGAATGTATTTTGAAATTGCCTCAATGTAAGGCCACGAATTGATCTAATTAATCTGACTGATCGTGTGCCATTGCATTGAGTTTGCAAATTTCATTTATTTTTCTCTGACAAGAAATTGTTTATTTTTTATTCCAAATAGATTGCGATTGCTAATGCTATCACGCAACGGCAACAATGTGAAGTCGTTTTTATCCATAAAAATTTCTGAATGCATTTTGAAAGTGTTGCCAATTTGCAGTTCGTGCAGTACTAAAAAAAAGAAAATGGCGGAGTTTTTAATTATTAGGTTTGCTTTTTTGAGCCTTGATCTCAGCAAAGCAAAGTAAAGTAAAAAATGTGCAAACAAACAGTTCCCGGCTGCTGTTCAGAAAGCTGGTTTTATCGCTGGAATGTTGGCAGCCTGTCCTATTTTTTCACTTCTTGATATCTTGTATGCACACCACAGCCAATCAAATCACAAGAAATAAAGCAACCGCGGAGATATTCACTGAGTGAAAACTGCATTAAATCTTAAAAGATTAATTTTTTTTTAAAGTTTGTAGAAATTGTATGGAAATATTTCTGTTTCTAGACTCTTTTAATTTTGAAAATAGATAACATATATATTTAGAGAGGATGATTAATGTGAAAAGTAAAATAAAGATACCACCGTGAGTGTAGAAAATAAGCATCTAAAATTTTGTTGCAAAACGATGACTGCACATTTCTTATTGTGTCTTCCCACAATTTATTCTACAAACTTTTTTTTTTCTTGCAGTTTTTTAAGCGACAGTATAGCTCGTTTCGTTTAATGCTGTAGTCAATTGTTTAATAAATCGATCACTTTAAAAAAACACAGTCGAAAGTAAAACCGCTGGCGAATATCGCAAAAAAAATGGGAATGTGAAATGAAAAATAAATTAAAGGAAATTCTATGACGAACTACAGTGATGCCAACCCTAGTTTTCAAAAGTCCGTAGATGAAAGATAAAAATTCTGTAGAGTTCTGAATTTATGCCTGTCGAAATTCTTTAGAAATCCAGACTTTTTTTATCATAGTAAAAGTGCTAAAAATGTAAGTTTTGAATGGCATAAAATATCAGTAATTAATTAAATTTATTAATTTTGTACAACTACATAAATTTTTTTTAACCGCTGGTATCGCTGGAATCGATAATACTCGTCGTAGTGCTGGCCTTGTTAAGTCTTGATCATCGATTCCATTTTTGTCTCTATCCGTCAATTATAGGTACCTAATCTGGTTCGAAAAAAAAAACAATCCACATTTTTTTTAAACGTTATAAATATTTTGTCGTGCAGCAAAAAGAGTTTTGGGTGCTCCGATTGGATTTATTTTTGAAGGTCAGTGAAATATACCAACGCAAGACTAAGGAATTCAAGTTTTAACTGGAATCTGAGATATTTGTATATTTTAGTTCGAATTCTGCATTTCTGTAGACAAGGTGAAAATTCTTTAGACATACAGAAAATTCTGTAGGGTTGGCATCAGTGGGCGAACATGCGAACAATTTCTTTTTATTAATATCATTAAAGTAATATCTTTCTATATGCCTTAAAAATATGATCCTTTCATCTATATCGTACAAATTGTACAGTTGAAGATTCCTAGCCCTTCAATTATTTCGTATGTTTGTTTTAAGTATTTTCTATAAAATACTTTTTTGATTAATGAATTTGCGGTGTCTAGAACCGATTTTTATAACATGGTGTCTAGCTACATAGTTAATTTTACTTATCAAGAAATAAGAAAATCGAACAACTATTTATATAAAAATGAAGCAAATAATTTCCTCCTGGAACTAAGAAAAACTATTATTTACAACACAGCCCCACACTCGATATTGAAATGAGAATCCACCTCAGGCTACCTGACATCTGGTTTAGGCCGGAAGTGAAGGCTGGTTCTTTTTTTTTCAAGTATGCGTGTGCCTCTTTGATTAACATGGCACAAATACAGGAATTCAAACCACTTTTTTGACTGAAGCTGTCAGTCTATTTAATACTTAGTGTGTGCCTTTCTCGTGCATTTTTTCCCATTATCCGCTGGAAATTTTGTATATTTTGTTTAGTTTTATTTATTTGAAGTGACATTTGCGGTTCTTTTCTCCAGTTTATTTTTTTCAAAGTGCGATTCGAACTTACGAACTTTAATATTTTTTTGGTGAATCTTTCAAAAAGTAATTGCTGTGTAGCCCAAAGAGTGGAAAGAAGTTTCGGCTGAAATGAAGCACCCACCTCATTTATCTCGGCTACGTTAAAAAATAAAATTATGCCGCATCTGGGGCTTGGGAAACTCGGACTTTACTGTCGAGAAAACAATGCAAACACAGAGAGTGACAATTTGGTAAGGATTATGGTGTTGTGGCATCATTCGACCATTCTTCTTCGAAAATAAGGCTGGGAACAACGTTTCGGTCAACGATGGGCGTTATCGAGCCATGTTAACTGACTTTTTCTTTTTTACTGAAATTGAAGAAATTATCAGCCGTCTTGGCGAAGTCAATTGGCCGCCTCGGAGCTGCGATTTCACCCCTTTGATGGCATTTTTTTGTGGGGCACCGTGAAGGACCGATGTTATTCCAACAATCGATAAACGATTCAAGCACTTATGGCCAATATCATCGAAGCAATCCATGTGCTACAGCCCGAAACCATCAACATGGTCTTGGAAAATTGGAGTGGCAGAATGCGCTACTGCGAAGTCAGCCGAGGCAGCCACTTGAACGACGTTGTTTTCCACAATTAATGGGAATGTTTGCTTTTACTAATAAAGCATAAAATATATGGGAAACAAATTTAATTTTGTTAATTTTATTGCATTTTTAAAAAGAAACATGTATTTGGCCCACCCTGTAGGTATACTGCCGTATCAGCTGAATAACCCAAAAGTGGATTTTATTTAACAGTGTTCGTATATATTTCAGCATGAACCGTTTATTTTAACTAGCATCGGTTCTCAGGTTTAAACCTTTACCTACCTAATAAAATAAGGAATCGACCAACCAAACTTTAGATGAATAAGAGAGTTTCGATCGACCCAGTAGTGCACATTATTACAATTACTCTACAAAACTTTCTGCCAATAGTAATATAGAAAAGGGGTATCTTATATATAAATAAGCGAAGGGAAATAGTAAAGAGCCACTTTTAACTTTCACTATCTTAAACACAAGATACCTAGCTATTCGCTTGATTTTTTTTTTTTTTTTTTTGGCAAGATTGTGTAGAGATGCAATTTTGTCTGTAATTTGTTTTACAATATCTTGTGTATAAGGCAGGTCAATAAAATGGTAGGATTTCCACCACTGAACTCTAGTTTCTTTTAAAAGCCCATATGGGTGCGGTATGTTTAGCTTTTTCAACCAAACAAACAAACATTACGAGGACCATAATGTCTCCCATTGCTATCAGGTTTCCCACTTTTGGAGATAGACACACACACGTTAGTGAGGGAGAAATAATTTCTCACTTCCAACCCTACTTGGCATTCGTGTCATTGCACGCCGTTATGGTTTCCATCATGCAATTGGCAGTCTTACCTGCTGGCTGCGCAATCGCCAGCAACGTTTGATTTTCTTTCACCCATGGTCGATAACGATTTTTCACCTTTTCATTCAATGGCCGGTGGCATTGGGGAAGGGGGGGGGGGGGTGAGTTTCACAAGCAACAATCTCTTTTGTAGCACCTCAACAAAACGAAATCACTTGCGCATTGCATGAACCCATCTCATAAGTCAAACACCTACACGACGCGATCCTCTTCCCTTAGAACGAGTGCATGCACTTAACTTACAAACTCTGACATAATGGCTGCTTTGTGGTGGCATCACCTCACTCAATTGCCAATTCCATTACAAGTGCACTTTGCACAACAACTTGCAGCCACAGCTCACCCAGAGCACATGCATCATGTAATCGCTGCTACTTTGTCAAGGTTCAGCTTTTCCCTCGTATACCTTGTTCTTTTCTCAGCTACTGCGACCAGGTATATCCCACGTGGGCATCATTAATCTCAAAAAAATAAGAAAAAAAAACACAGAAAAAAAGTGGTGGTAGGTATCTCGCCTTGTGCGTATCCGCCAGACATCAGAAGCAAAAACTAAGCCAAACCCTATAGCAGCGGATGGCGTTGCGTGCACAGCACAAGTGCTCACGCAATCTCAAAGCTCCATCGCAAGCTTTCATTCATTCAAAACGTTCGATGTATCTGCACAGCTGGCAACAGCAAGTACATTCGCGGTCGATCAGCGGGGCACAGCGACAACCGACAACCGACAACTACCAGTACACTCTCGCGAAATAAAAATAAAGGAGAATGTCGACTGCGCGCACACCTTTCAGACGATTCTCCTAGCAGACACCAGACACAGCGGATGGTATATAACCGGCTTAAAATCAATTTGCGATTTCAGTCTAATCACCGTACTGCATTCGGCACGAACTTTCCTCTCTACAGGAAAAATAAAAAAAAAAAAAAACACTTCGCGTGACGAAACCCCTCGCCAAGAACCCACGAAGGATTACCAAGAAAAAAAAAGAAAAGTATCTAAATCTAACTGCATTTAGTGAGTGAGCACCTCCCCCGAAAAAAAAACATGGACTGTATCTTTGTGTGATGATAAAACAATTGTTTCGAAATAAAATGTGAATGCGTTCCAACGATCGCACCAATTTTACAAAACGTTTAAATCGGTCGTCGTCGTCGCCGCCGCCGTTGCCCAGCGAGCGCATAAAAACGGATTACATACCCAGCCGTACATAAACAATTGAAAAGTGAAAGTGAAATTTCTTCTATTACACGAAACAAAAACAGAAGAGAAAAAAAAACACACACACAATTTCTGCGGTTGCATTACATCGCTGTGCATATCGGAACTGAACGACTGAACCTCTAATTGTGGTTTCAAGAGCGAACTGGTATCAGTATCTCGTTGAACTTCGAAGATACGTTTTCTTTCGGAGCGGAGTGAGTATTTCTGTCAGTGTGCGAAAAATGTCCGATTCCGTGGCCAACAGCAGAGAATTTGAAAATAACTCGAGCGTGTCAGCTTCTCCGATGTATTGTGCGGTTGAAGAAAGTGAAAGTGATGCAAGCAAAGTATCTGAGACATCTGGAGCAGTGGGGCTGGCGATAAGTACCTCCTCTGCGATCGTACCGATCTCGTCATCGCTTCCGTCGAGAATTCTACGTATGCAGGTGCAAAAACGCCAGCAGCAGGCATCGCCGCCACCGCTGCAGCGCCAAAATGTGATTGCCATTTCGCAAAACGGAATGCAGATATACACGACCAGCGATCACCACCAGTACGATCACCACCATAACTTGATCGATTTGGGCAACAGTGGCGACTCGATGGAGTCCGTGTCCGAGGAGGAAGACGAGCTGAAGCCTCTGCCCAAGGAGCACATCACTCAAGTGCCAGTGCTGAATGAGATCACTAACGATCGCTATCACCACAGCTTGCATCATCATCACCATCATCATCAGCCGATGCAGCATCTATATCATCAGTATCATCTGCAGGATGACCATCAGTCACAAAGGCGCGGCTCTTTTGAGGGCAAGATCGAGGTGATGCCAATGCAGGTCAGGGAATATCAGAGTGGGGCCACACCTTCCGTCAATGGCGAAGGTGTTGAGAGTGAATTCGATAGTCAGGCGAATGAAATTGACAATCTCGATCCGGCCGAGATACCCGACGATCAGTTGTGCGAAGAGATCGTCGAGCAGGTTGAGTTCTACTTCTCCAATGAGAGCATCCTGAAAGACGCATTCCTGCTGAAGCACGTTCGCCGAAACAAGGAGGGCTTTGTCAGCCTCAAGTTGGTGTCGAGTTTCAAGAGAGTCCGTCAGCTAACAAAGGAGTGGAGGGTTGTCGGTCATGCTGTTCGCAGGAAAGGAAAGAAGGTCGAGTTGAATCCTGAGTGCAGCAAAGTGCGTCGCATCGACCCGTTGCCGAATTTCGACGAAACCATGCCGTCGCGCACTATCGTCGCGTGTGACCTGCCTCTGGACAAGCTGAGCATTGAAAAGGTGTCCGACATATTCTCAAAGTGCGGGGAAATCGCTCTGATCCGTATCCTCAAGCCTGGCATGGCGATCCCCGTCGACGTGCGTCAGTTTATGAACAAGTACCCCGAAATGCAGCAGAGGGAGTGCGCCCTAGTGGAATACGTCGAGTCGTCTGCAGCGAGAAATGCGAAGAACCTGTCCGGGAACTTCCAAGTCTTCGATATGGTGGCGCCCAAGAAGAAGACTGGAAAGAAATCTGTGGGTGCTCCGATCACCAAAATGGTGGAGAACTACAAGAACTACAACTACGAGAGCAACTATGAACGCACGCGAGGAGGCAGTTTCAGTGGCAACATCCTGTCCAACGAGAACGACTTGCGGTTCAAGTTGCGTCGCAACCATTCTGACTTCCATGTGAAGAGTGACGGGCTACACCACCACACGCATCCGCACGGGCATCACCAGCAGCAGCTGCCACAGCACCAACAGTTCGCCCATCACACTCACAGTCACTTCCACAACCAGTCGTCGCGAAACAACTCGCTGGAGAACGCCAATGCGAACGGTGCTCCTCCGGCCAATATGAATTTCTATGCGTCATCACCACGTCGCTTCAGCAACACTGCGGAAATGGGTAATCCAAACCCCGTCCGCAGGTACTCGGCATGCTCCACAGATGGCTACTCTACCTGTTCGGAGGTATCGCGTCGTCCATCGAACTGCTCCATGGAGGGAACTGAGATAAGGCGTGATTCGG
The DNA here is from genome assembly GCA_946477585.1 of Cheilosia urbana. Classification (NCBI taxonomy): domain Eukaryota; kingdom Metazoa; phylum Arthropoda; class Insecta; order Diptera; family Syrphidae; genus Cheilosia; species Cheilosia urbana. Next base: position 28,535,689 of record OX297856.1, read on the forward strand.
GATGCTCCGAAAACTGTCCCTGCATGAACAGTCGTCGGGGTTCGCAAAATGTAGAGCCCTTCCGCAAACTATCCCACGGTTCGGACTCCGACTGCAGTCAGCGGCGGTTCTCCAACGGTTCGTTCCAATTCGAGAGGACCTACTCGAATGCCAGCAATGATATGATGGTAATGCCGCGGCGCGCATCCAACGATTTCAATTTCACGCGCAAACCATCGGCCGATGCTACACCGGGCATGGTGATCGACAGCGACAACTTCCACACCTATAGGAGGTTCTCGAATAATTTCGATCCGAAATGCAAGATGGCTGGCTACGAATACTACAACGGCCGGCGTATATCTACCGACTCTGGCTATGATCGGCGGTACTCGTTTGGATCGGACTTTGAGGGATCACCGCGATCGAGAACGGGCAGTTTTTTGAATTCCTACAAGAATGGCGGCGCCCCCGAGTTCGAAGGGTCACCGAGATCGAGAACTGGCAGCTTCCTGAATGCCGCGCATAAAGCTGAAAACGTTGTGCGGACGCCAATAGGACCGGACGGCAGTAAAGGATTCGGGTCGAGGGCAAGGAAATTCGGCCAGATTGTGGCGCCTGTGAATTGAGCACTTAACCAAGGCAGTCAATGGGAGAAAATGCGTGTGTGTGCGAATTTATAAACAAGGTGAGTTAATTAGTTTTTCTTGAATCTTTTTATTTTACATGTAAAAATGTGACAGTGGCTTCCTTGTGGAGGAAATATTAAAATTTATTATTTCAAAACTAGCTTGACAAATTTCATTTGTAATTGATGTCCCTAGGGCAAGCACATCACAGTTAAGGTTCACAAATGACAAAAAATAGTTGAAGCACTATTTTTCATTTTTACAATTTTTTATATGTGACTTTTGGTTTATCCACTTAACAAGCTGCCCCAGTTTCACTTTTATCAACATTTTTCGTAGGGAGAACGCTGGTGATTATTTTCTCTTTTGTGAAATAGTTTGTTTGGCATTTGCTATACCAACTTTTCAAGTAGAATAAGTTTGCTAATTTATTTCCCATTCAAAACATGTTAGCTAAGGGAATTCTTAATAAGTACAAAATTCTTTCCAAGTCATTAAAATTAAATGAAAACAACATAAGTGCGTGACTGGATCGCATAAAACTTCGAACTTATGAACGTTTCACGCATGTAAATTGTTAGCATTAAGGTATCGTCATTTGTTAACAGCTAAGGGGGATGAAAGCTTGAATTCAACATCTTGGAATTTAACATCAGTGTAAAGGCTAAGAATGAAAGAAAAATCCTTCAAGTGGCTTTTGGTTATACTCGATTGCATGCCAAAGAACGGTCTTTCTTTGTTGCGGGTATTGATCGTATGTAAAAACAAAAAAGAATTGGTAAGAGCATTTAACTATAGTTAAAACAATGAGCTGGAGGCAATTTGTTACTAAATATTTTTTTTTTTTAAGAACTTGTTACTTTTTCTTTCTTTTGTATTGGCTCTTGATTTTTTAAATTTTGATTTTAGAACCTTTTCCGCAGAATCCATCGTGTCTGTTGCGCAAAAAAAAAAAAAAAACACAAATATTTAACTACCTCTCAATATCACTCGACTGCTGTTTTTCTCGATTATTGGCAACTATTCAGGGTTGCCAGTTTGTTTTTACCCCCAGATTTAGGAGTTTTTTTTTTTTTTTTTTATCATCAAGGGAAATCCGGGGGATGAATTGTTTTTTTAATAATATTTTATTTGTTGTTTCTTATTAGGTAGGTATAGTATATACTTTCAGATATTTCTCCAGTAAAAACTCCAGTAAAAACTGTATGTAATAGCGGACTATTTTCGTTTGCAGAGCAAGTCTTTAAAAATGACTCGTTTTTCTAGAAAATAGTTATAGACTTCGGTACTTTCCGTAGATTATGAAGAGGGGAGCCTTCAAGGGGCTTTGTCACTGCGGCTTCTTAAAACAGCTTATTGTGTCTCACTGCTACTTTCTGTATTATGTTGTTCCTTTTTTCCGTATTTATGCACCCACCTTACAAATTTATAAACATTTTAAAAATTATTTGTCAAAAACAAACTTTAGCATTCGCAATACCACATTTTCATGTTACAGGTGAAAATTCAAAACATAAAAAAGTAACAACAAAAATTGTCAGGTATTATGGGAAAAAAATAGCCAAATATGGGGGTTCTAAGGGGAAATATTTTGACCGTCTGGCAACGCTGCAACTTGGTATTGCAACCACCTATAATTGATTTAGCATTTCTCCAAGCTGTCGTCCAATAACTACTTAGGGAGGAAATACTATTGAGTTTATTGTTCGCTTAAAATTCCACGAAATTTTTTTACAGTGTCTACTTTGTTTGTCGCTAAGCTTATGCGCAAGAATTTTGTTTAATTTTAAGACATTCTGTATTTCTTTTGTGATAGAAACCAGTTTAGTTAAATTTTACTTTTTTTTAAGTATGAAGTTGATTTAGAAACTCGCTCGATGCCGGTTTCCAAAACTGCGTCTAGAGTTGCCAGATACGATCTTAGAACTTTTTCTTGATTACACTTTGATTCAGCATTTCTTTGTTGCAGCTGGGAAACATTGTTGTTTAATGTTACCTTAATAAATGTGTCTTTCGACGTCAATATCTATTATAAAACTGAACGATTTTGTCTGTTTATTTCTATCGGATACAACTGGTGGAACTTTGCCATATTTTTCCTATATTTTGTTTTGTTCTCCTTTTTTCAGATTTTGTACCTATTAAATATTATGTACCTACTGTAGGAGTATATATTTATGCTGAATTAATAAATGTGTAAGAAAGTAATGAAAATGCGTAACTTAAGTGCGATTATACAGTTGCCCCAACTCAAGACTATTTTCTTTTTTTTTTTATTTAATATTAGAAAACAACTGTTTTTATTAAGTTCATGCCTTATTAGCTTAGGTTTTTAAAAACTGCACATAATGTTAGTCGTTCCATTACAGTTTTTATTCTATGTTTCAAAGAGCTCTAACTAAAATTAAAACATGAAGCTATTTGAATGAGGCTTAACATGTCTGCTGTACAAGAAGTGATGTATTGTATATATGTGTGTTAAAATGGTCCATCCTTAGACTTGTGGATTCAGCGCCAACACAAGTAATCATTGTTGCGAAATGGATTCTTGCAAAAACCAATTATGTGTGTGTTTTTTTTTTAATTTGCATATCAGAAAATTATACTTAATAAACTATTAAAATCTTACTGTACCTCAAAATCGTAGGAAATAAATATTATATCTAAGTTAAGCTCACGCAAACTCTTCTACTCTTATCCTTGATTAACTACTTCTTTCATAAAAATAGGTTTATTAATTTATTTGCGTAAATAGGGTAGAACGTAGAACACTCTCTGCACACTAAACTTCCGCTTTATCTGATTTTGAATGGAAAAGTAATACAACTTGGAATTCCTACCTCCCAAATGGGGTTTGTTTACCGCGACTTAACAGAAAAAGAGTCAGTCAACAGCATTGTTTATTTGTTTACTCGCACAGCAGTGTTAGAATACGAGGCTATCGAATAAGTACATGTAACCAAATTTAGCTATAAAACATCCAAACTTCCAAAAACTTTATGCGTCTTGTTCGTAAAAGGCGTCACCAGACATATGGAACACTTTGATAACCATTATTTGTCCATGACCTGACCTACATTTGATAAATTTATTTGCAACACTCCCACCCCATGACGCATGATAGTGAACAACATTTTTAATTGTTTTTATTTGCATAGTGCGAAAGAGGTTGCTTTGCTATTGCACAATCAAATCTTGGGTTCCTATTTGGTGAACTTCGCTTAAGTAGTGGACTTGTCATATCTACTCAACTATTTAATATACACTGAATTAATGTTTCGATTGTCGATGAAAATAGTCATTAGAAATTATTTACAACACTCTTAGGTGTTTGTGATTTATGTATTTTTATATGAATTCTGTACATTGCATGTAACACGAAGCTGTGCAGTAGACTGCGTCATAAGTGGGTCTTAAGAACTCTTCCCCTAATAACACTGTTTTAATGCAATAATTTTAATAACTTTACGTGTTTGTTCTTTTAGGTTCAGTTGATGTAATGAGCAATACTTAGAAGGTGTAAAACCGGGGCTGAAATAAGAAATTAAAATATTTAATGTCATAGGTTTTAAGACTGATTTACTTTATTAGTATAGCTGTTTAATGTATCGTTTCATTGTACACTCTTAAGCAAAAATACTTTACTTAGCCACCTCGCCTAGCAATCTATACTGAAGCTTTAAATACCATCTGCACCACATAAAAGTGTACGCTTAGCATTGAAAAACTCAATTTTTAATATTACCATTTTTATGACCATTACAAAATTTCAATGAAGTCAATTACATTACAATAAAAAATAGTGGAAGGTTAGACAAAGAAGAACTTTACACAATATGTAATCTCGGTGTTATTAACACATCCTATACCAAAAAGGTGTCGACATAAACTTTACAGTACCCCTTCCCCAATATGAAATTGGCTGAACAGATGGGCCTTGCACTTGCACATAATTTAAATATTTTGTAGGTCACAATATAATTTTTATATGAAAACTTTCGCATTGATGAGCTTGTACAATTTAACCTGAGTATAAAAATGTATTTTACTGAGGTATTAATAAATTCTAATATCACACCTTATACACTTTAAATTTATATAAGATCGCAAGAGATCATTTTATATGATTTTTTTTTTTTTTTTTTTTTTTTCAATATTAAGACTAACATTATTAAAATATTATTCGACTGACTACTGATTTCGACATTCGATATTTACCTATGCCTTTGATGTAGTAAATGTGATATTAACATCTTGTTTAGTTCTTATCATCATCTAAAGCATTGTTGTTCGGTTAAAGGTGCGATGTGGTCACTACGTGACGCTTACGTAGCAGTTACTCGTATTATATCCAAGAAGAGCCTACAAAAACTCTGGATAATTATTGAAAGCTTTTATTTATGAGTGTTTATCAACCTTACAGGACGCATTTTTTGTTTACAAAATGGCATACATTCAGAACCTAATTGTTTATAGAGAACTTCTTTTATTTTTTGTAAGAACCATCACAGTTCCATTTATTCTATTTTTAAATCGAACACGCAATTGCAAGAACATCTTTCAATATATTGCGCCACTACTTGCATTGGAGGTGAGTGGAAGTGGAATTTAAAAAAAACACCAGATATAAATCGTGTTAATCGAAATGACTGCGTAGATGACCGAGCTATTGCATTTACATTACGCATTTAAAAGTGCTTACGAATCTCGTTGAGATTGCTTTTCGCAAGCACATTTTCTGGATCATGTATTTAAAACTTTTTCATTACCTAACTTTATCAATTTATTTAATCCCTCGTACATCTTCCGCGTTCGTACAAGTATCATTTGACTACTAAATACGCTTCTTTGTAGGTACTTTAATACCAAACCTTTTTTCCAAAATCACCCTCCCAGAACAAATCTGACCTTAGCTCTGCTTATTAAAGACCTACCTACTCACTTAAATAATGTCGAAATTTTCGGGTCTATCACAGAATCTGTCGTATTCGGAATTTTGTTACGAACCCCGAAAGAACTATATCACAGAACCCTTCGTAGGGTACATTTTTTGCTTTCGAAATTCGTAGAACGTGGTATATTCAGTGATACCACTTTCTACGAATTTCAAAATTCCTTTACGACGGATTCTGTAACAGTTCTATTCAATTCAATTCAATTCCGAATACGACGGATTCTGTGATAGACCCGATTGTCTGCACTGGACCCAGGGATCATTGTGTTTCACGCGTATCCTATGTACGTTCCTTCATGCCGCCATGTAGCCCAAACAGCTTGACCGATTTTGAAGAGTGGGGTGTCATTAAATTGGTATTCTTTCCCGAAGTGTCAGAGGCTTAACAAATAAATACAAAAATATATATAAAAAATAAAAAATAAATAAAAGAGTTAATTTAAAAAAACTAAAAAACCCGACTGTAAAAAAGATTTAAAAATATTTAAACAAGACACTTTCAAGTATAACCAATTGGCAGTCAGAGGCTGCGCATACTTTTGTCAGATTGTATAGTAAGTCGCCGATTGTCAATTCGTTATAGTTGAAAGTGTCTTGTTTTAATATTTTTAAATCTTTTTTTACAGTCAGTCGGATTTTTCTGTTTTTTTTTTTTTTAATTAACTTTTTTATTAATTATTTTATTTTCACTTTGTCCGGTCCATTCCACCTCACTACCTGATCGGCAGATGGAATCTGCCTGATAGCATTCTAGGGCCCTCACTTTTGAACTCTTGAACATGTTTCTATTGGCCTCCAGTATTTGAAAAATGATCAAAATGGCCCCTTTTCAGTTTAAGTAAAATTTCATTCTTTATTGAACGAAAAATAATGCAAACAAATGAAAAGAAGTGTTTCGTAATGAATAAATTTGTTTTTTGTTTAAAATAAATGTCTGTGTTGCTCACTTTTTTTTTTTTTTTTTTGGTAGCTAGGTATATTAGTGTTTTATGTGGAGGTTCTCTTTTCGACTCGGGACCCTTTTTAGTTCCTTTTTTGAAATTTGTTAACGGCAACGCTACTGTAGTAGATCTCAAGTTGTGCAAAGTTAGGGCTAGAAATTCTGCCTTTGCACACTTTATAAAATATGTAGTGACTTGCAGACTTGCAGTTTGATCAGTGTTGCCAGTCGATTTAGGGGAAACTATGAATCACAGTTCTTAAAATTTACCCTTTTCCTCATCCGTTTCAATGATTGAAATGGTTTCCCCACAAACATTTTTAAAAAGCTATGTTGACAGAGTAATTCTATTTATAATTAAAAATAGAAAAGAAAACGACTTTGTATTTTTATTAAAATAGAAAAAGGAAAAGAAAATTATATACTATACATATTATTAATTATTACGTTATTAGTATATTGAGGTATTAAAAGAGGAGATGGATTCAATTTAAATAAGGTGTTTAATTTCACATTTCTAATAATAAATCTTTAAAATATACAAAAAAAAATATACTGGACGAAACAAAAATATTTAAATCACAGACGATATTAAAAAAGTTCTGCTCTTTTACGATAATACATTTGAATACATTACACACATCAAATTTCGTTCCCCTACGCAAATTTTGGGTAGAAGTGAACGAAGTTTGACTAAATTTGACTATTGTATTCGAATGCATTATCGTAAAGGAACCGACCTTAAGATGACTCGAAAAAAATAAATAAAAAATTCATTCAGAAAAGGACTGCGAAGAGATATTGAAATAGAAAATTATAAAGAAAAATAATAAAGAAAATGAAAGGAATATTTATCTTTTTAAGCCCGTTTTTATAATTCACATGGCGTTAAAACAAGATCCATTTAACTATTGCTTTTTTTTTTTTTTTTAACTTCGGTTACTATAGAGAGGACAAGCGTTTGGCGTCAGCATTTGAATCTAGAAATGTTCATATTTAACAAATTCGGAAATACATAGTAAAATCATTCAAAATCCTCCAGTTTGTTCTAAGGCTCTTACATTTAAAGCTGTTCGACACAAAAGCCGTGTTAAAGTATTTTTTGATTTTTTTGGAAAAAAATTCTGAATACTATCGTGGTGAAAAACTAAAAATTTCAGCTGTCAAAAAATGATTTCGCTCCATAAAAAGATTATAAATACTTCTGTGGGTAATTTTTTGACATTTCCTTATACCCTTTTTACACCGCAGCGAAAACCGGTGTTGCATTCACACCGAACCGAACAATAACCAGTTTTCGTTTGACGTTTCAATCAGCTGTTAGACAGTAGTCGTCAAACTTCTATGTACAAATTTACAAATTACCAATTTCGATCGCATTAGTTAATAAATAAAATGAATTCAGAGCATTTAAAAGCAATAACAAACGAAAAATGTTAGCCCATCAATAAGTGTGGAAAATGATTTTAAGTTGTGAGTTGTGACATTTGTTCGTTCAGCTACTGCTGCGTGTGTTCGTTTCAACAACGCAACGATTTGAACTCATTTTCGTGGTGTTTTCGTGGAAAACGACTTTAAACGACTCGTTTTGAAAACTGAAATATGTATGGGAAAACTTGGTATTATTCGTATTGCGTTTTACTCTGTTTTGAGATTGGTGAGTTTCTCTTTTTAACGCTCAGTTTTGTGTTAGAAAATCAATAAAATATGATTTATTAAGCGCGATCTGCACATGGCGTAAATGGCTTTTGTGAGTTATAATTATGAAAATTCGATTTTTACTCATATTCCATTTTGGGGGAAATTAAATTGTTCCCTTTCACCAATTTTTGACCCCAAATTTCCCCATGAACTGACAACAATTATTATACTAGGGAACTTAATTATTAGAAAAGTATTCTGATTGTATAAAATATCCAGATTAACTGTACGCGTTTAGAATAAAGTCCGTAAATTGGAATAGTTTTTATAAGCCCCGCGTGGACTTTTCTTAACTTCTTAGCTGGGGCAGACACAAACAACCACAAGGCGCAAATTTCGTTGCCTTCCACGTAGCCTTGCTTTTAACAAAGATTTGACTAGGTATCACTAAAACTCCCATTTAATGAAAAAAACAAATCACCACAATGACAAACAAAAACTCAATTAATCAACAATTTGAACTATTTTATTTCACAGGTCATAATTCGATGCCCGCCCGTTCGTGTAAAACCCACCAAAAGGATAGGGGACCACTTCACTGGGAGTAATTGTAATGATGCCTCTGGAAACTGTTAATAGTATAGTTTGCTTTGTTTGCAATGTAGTTGTATGGCCATGATGTTATTTGTTAATATTTAACATGTAAATGCTTAGTTTTTTTTTTCGTTTCGTTTGTCTGTATTTTATTACCGTTTGTTCTTTTATTTAATAGCTGATATTACGTCTCATATAAATATTTGTTAGTTGTAGTTTTGTATATGTTTCAACATCGTGTTGGACAGAAATAAATTTATTTTAAGTATGTAAGCTTCTAAAACTACATTTTGCTGTTAAATTTCCTTTGCAAAAGTTCTATATGCGCTGTGCAATTTATGTGAGCAAACGCAAAATAAATCGTTTAAATATTATTTTCTTTTTGTAATACAATAACTGTTATCCTAATTGAGATAAGATACTAGGTGCCAATTTTTTCTATACCATAATTCTACGATTAATCATTTGCTTGTGTTTTTCTTTTTAGTGTTGTAAGTGAAAAAATTGAGAGTCTTTGACGTCAGTCAATCACGAAAAGCGGTTAAAATAAACAAACTCATTATGCAATGAAGGTTTTCCTTTCTTCATACAATATTATATACATGTAGCAATGATCTTGATTATTTGTATAAGCTGCTCAGACACATCACACACTCGATCGCCCTTGCTTTGGAGTTTTTGCGCGCCTTACACTCTCTGGGGGAACAATATTGTGTAACACGAGTACAACAAAACGCAAAATTAAGGTGGAGGTCTCGTGAAAGTGGATTTTATTTCACGACTTCGTTTCGGCCCCACTCTTAGAAAATCGAAGAAAAAAAAAATTAACTCACGTGCCTGGCGGGCATTCGCAGCGCAGCGTCTATCCAGCGTTTAAATGCTGTTGTTGCTCTGATTGGTAAGCTGCGGTGACGGCGAGGTGCTGTGCTATGCTGTTGTTAGCCGCTAGTGTTGCAACATACTGTGACGCACTTTAAACTTATAATTGAAGCGTTCGTTTGGTTCGTTGGCGCACTGTTGTTGTGTTCCGTGCCGCTCAGAGTGTTGGTACAGGTAAGTGCTGTAATTAAATTCGGGTCACATTCAGCGTTTTTGACTAGTTTGGCAGTTTGTTTTAATTTAACGATTTGTTTGTGACTTGTATTGTAGTTTGGAGCTGCGGTGATGCGGTTCATTGGACACTTTCGAGTGCGCGTATAGTCTGATGCGTTATGTCACAGCGACGAATCGACGAGCTAAGTTGTTTTATAATAATTTCGTTGTGTGTCTATTTTGGATGGATTATGCTAGACGAAATTGTTTTATGGTAGGTACCTATATGCCATGCAGGGACTTGTGTTCATATTTTGTAATGGAAGTTAAATGCAGAAGGAATATAAAACAGTTTGTAAGTGTTGACAGTAGTGTGGAATGGGCGAACGAACTTTAAAAGTTACTAGCAAGGTTAAAGGTTTCTTCGATATGGGAGCTGGGTCTTTTAAACTGACTAAATTTATAGGCACCATATCCGTAGGTAGGGTGTACACTGTACATATTTTCAATGTCACTCTGTTTAGAAGAGAACTTCGTTCAAATAGCTCCGAAGACTTTTTTGCGCGAGGCAGTTAAGGGCACAGCTATGGATGACTCCTCAGCGGCAAGTGAAGTTATTCAAAAGTTTGTAAGGGGGCTTTGAAAATCGTCGAAGGAAGCACCATGAGGCACCAATCCTGGTACTAGAAACTTAAGGTAGCGACAGAGAAAAGTTAAGAACAATATTTGTGATCTGTTTACATCGGATCTTTTGGAGACTTCGCCCTCATAGCATCACTATAGCCTTATTGTTCAGAGAGATTACCATCTCCCACTCAGATTTCATTGTGGAACGCACAAAGCTGGAAGCTCCATAAACTATTTTGAATTGAATTTGTCGCCAAGTTTTAACTGATTTTTACGTCTACAGTATGCTAAGTTTAACTATTCGATCAGGATGATTGCTTCATAAAGAATTAAATCAATTTCCAGTCAAAAAACGCCTGATGGGTACACTTTGTGTTTGTAAGGTGCAAAAGGTTCTTCTTGAAACGAAAGGCAAAACGTTCATGTACAAGGCAATATGCGTGACTTCTCACAACCATCTACACGTGTGAGTTTTTGGGACTCATTTAGCGCACCTATAATTTTTTGTCGCATCCGAATAAATGAGGAAATGACTGAATAAAGAAGCTTTCCAGAGACAGTCAAAGTCTTGAATCCTTTTCAGACGTTCGCTTGAGACAGCACAGTGGGAAAATCCTTTAGCTGTAGTTGTCAGTAAGTAATTTGTGTTTTTTCATAGGTTGAACGTGAGATCCCTCACATTAAAAGAAGTATAAAACAGACACTATGTTGCTATGTTATTTTAATCCAGCTCCATCGTTCAGACAACCTAAAGAAACTATGTATTTGATTTAGAACGCTGGTTGTTGCGCCCCGATGTAATTTCACCAAAATGTATGCACTGGTGAGGGTTTGGCGGAATTGTTGGCTATGGGTTTGAGGATATTGAGCGCAGATTGGATTTCTGCAAATGTTGAAGATCTGTTATTTTTAATCCAGAGTGACAAGCACTTTTAGTAGATGGAAGCGAATTTCTATAGGTTCAACACAAATGCCTGTACGACAGATCTTGATCTTAGCAATGCTTAGGGCCAAAATTTCACAGGAACTTGTAGGTACTTATGTATACTATTAAACTCCGGGGCCTATAACACAGAACAACAACTCAAAAAGTTAACAGGCACTTGTAGAAATATGTTTATTTAACAAGTGTAGATTGAAGTTGTAACACAACAAAAACCGTGTTAAAATCGAAAATGTCCCTCGATTTGGTGAATCAGTTTAACAAGTCAGTAGCGATGAGGCGGAGAATTTGTGAAGAAAAAAAGATAAGCCTCCTATCTAAAATAAAATACTGCAGAAGTGACTTATTTTATAAACTGACAGACTGTCATTTTGTTAACAACGTGATCGTCACTTATAAAACATCGTAATGAGATCCAGTCCCAAACCAATGCAAGGATCTCCCCTACACTAAGCGCCTTGCTTTTATTAGTTGTTGGCGAACGTGATTTATGGGAGAGTCTTTCAATCAGGTAATCAACAACTTTCCAATGAATAAATAGGAATCTATTTCGAAATTTATTCGTTCTTTAAATAAAGGGTTATTCAATAAGAGGTTTTATTGTGAAAGGATATGGTCCTGTATGCGTGCTCGTGGTGGCCATTTGGCTGATGTTGTTTTTCATTATTAACGGCATACCTTCCTCTTTATTACGAAATAAACATCCGATCATTTATCTCAAAAAATTGCATTTTTCTTTGAATACCAAAATAACACCTCTTATTGGAAAACCCTTTATTTCGTAAATTCTTATTGTCACTATCTCAATCAGAATCAAAAAAAAATGTTTTATGTCAACTTGTTAGGTATTCACTAAATAAACAGAAAATAGAATTAATCAACTTTTTAACAAATGCATTCTCTTTTCTTTAAGCACTTGTTGTTTCCAGTTACAGAAGCAGTAGAATTATCAAATTTCTTACTTGTTAAATTGCTCTTAAACAATTGTTAAAGTGCTCGCAGACTTGTTAGTACGTGTTACAAAAATTTTCAACAGTTGTTGAATTTCACTTGTTTAACAAGCACTTGTTGTTCTGTGTTATAGGCCCGAACCGTGTGGGGTCAGATCTGTCATTGGTGGCTCATTGTCATTGCTGAGCGCTGCTTGTCGGAAATCGGTATCATCACTTAGCAGGGCACAAGGATGTTTCTTTTCTTCCTGAGAAGCTGATCCTCTATTGAAACCAATTGGGTATCATTGACATCCAGTAATAATGGCTGGAGTTGCTTTTTGTTGTCGACAACGTTTGGTTCGTGCACAAATCTCCAATTGCTTTAATCTTGAAAGACCGTTTAACCATGTCCTCCTGCAGCGTTTCGTTTGTTTTCAATATTACCTAAAGAATTCAGAAAACTTTATCTGAAATTTGTACGCTTTTAAAATATTTCTTGATTGAGGTACAAAATATGTAAAGTCAAAACAAGTTGACCACACGATTAGTTTTAAACCTTAGCTCACTCTACTCCTAATTTTCAAAGTAGCCAGCTAATGTTAAGTGGCTAAGTGGCTAAGCGACAAAATAAAAGTCAATTATTTGACAACTAATAAGTGACGAAGGATGAACAAAAAAAAAATTATAATAATTGTTATGACTGGTGTTGTTAACTGAAAAAAAAATCTCACATCACGGCCCAGTTGCGCACATAATTTATTTGTGCATAAATATAAAACAAAAATGTACCTCGCTACCTGATTCGTGATCATAATACACGCGCTATTCCGGAAAATGACGTCCAAATCGGAATCGAATAAAAGACCCCCATGTTCATTTCATACTTAGGTTAGTTCCGTTGTTTTTTTTACGATTGTATCTCCGAACGTCCACCCCATTCATTGGAAATTCATGACGAAAAAAAAAAAACTTCAATGAAACTGAATTGCTATCGCAGTGTTGTTGCTCATTACTTTATATGACATGTCGATGTCAGTTCGTAAACGCGTTGGCGACCTTATCACGTTTGGGTGTTTTTCAGTTTTTCACCCGACACCGACAGGAACCTTCGAACAAATTTGCACGGCAAAATATAAAAACTCATATCAAAATGAAAGTGCGCGCGAATTAAAACACTTGTTTCTTACTTTTAAAATTAAACAATATTTATTTGGAACTATGTCCTTTATTATTGAAATACTTTTTACTAATTCTAAAAGGAGCTTAAGGCTACTATGTAGTTACAATAAGACTGTTGATAAATTCATCATACAGTCGTATTTATATACTTTTCTTATCTATCTACAAGGAGACCCAAGCGTACAATCGTCTTGCTTGATAATGAAGAAGAGATAATATTCCAACATTGTATACAAACGATATTATCTCTTTTACATATGTTATCATTGTAGCGTTGTGTGCAAGACTGTACTAGAGACTAAAGATATCATTGAATACAAATAATGTTATCTTTTTTCTCAATATGTTTTGCTATGGATACTTAACTCCCCCCCTTGTTAAACGAAATCGTCCCGATTTTTCGACGCTATTTTTAACATTTCTCTTTCATAAGTTTTGTTATATGCGTCAATCTTTTTTTGTTTTTGACGATCTGTTATACATTGTATAGTTTTTATCATTACGTACGTAAATGCTAGAATAACAATCAGTGTTACAATTGTGTATATAGTTGATAATATCGGTTTTTCTTCAAAAGGAATAATTAGTTTTTTTAAAGTATCTATGTTATCGAATTTGTACATTGTATCTTCTTTAATTATTTGGTCGATGTAAGACTCTGAATTATGATTTCTTAATATAACTTCTTTAATTTGCTTATGCATGTTTTTGTATATTTTATCGTCTAGATTTATAGTATTTTCATAAGTAACTAAGTTTATACCATTAATTGTTTGATTATTTAACTTATGCTTACCGCTTAATAACATAACACCGGATTCAATTTCTAAGTCGTAATCGTATTCTTGTTTAATGTTGCATTTTGAAGTTATATTCTTTAAAAGTGGAATAAGACAATTTTCTTCTTCAAAGTTAATTTCACAAATGTTTTTACTTAGATGATTTTGACAATTTCTTGTTCTTAAATAAGTTTGGTTACATAAGGCAATTGTTTTATCTGTAATGATTTTTCCATGTTTTGAATTTAAAGGTGTTACTTTATACAATTTACATGATTTAATTAGAACTGGATATTTATATATTGTGATGAAGAATTCATCAGTTCTAGCTAATAATATTTTAGAGTACTCAAGTATATTTATTATGGGTACTTGAATTATTTCATGTTGAATAATATTTTTAATGTCATCTAAGTCTAGGCTTTCTGATAAATATTCATTATTTTTTGCTGCATTAATTGTTCTGGTCAATAATAATAATTGTTCGTACACTTGTTCTATTACTAAATGTTCTTTAAGGCTCTGACCTTCGAATTGTTGCAAAATTTGTTCAAATCTAGAATTTATAGTTTTTTGTTTATTATTGTTTTCTATGAGATTATTTATACTCGTTTCTATGTTAACTAAGTCATAATGGTCAGGATTACCAAACACATATTTGAAAGCTGTTCCTAAAAAGTTAATTGATCTAGTATGCCTAGTATGTTCTTGTAATTGGTCTGCTAAATTCTTAATTTTACTTAACCAAATTTTTTCTTCTTGTGTAGGTTGATATTTACTAGTTACGATATTTACGTAAGGTTGAAATATCGAAGTCAGGTTGGTGGCATGTAACAAATAAGTTTGTTCTTTGAATAAATACACGTCATCTGTTTGCGTAAGTATAAACTTCTTGTTTAGTAACTCAGTTATTTGAACGTTTCCTTGCCCTTCTTGACTCTGTACAATTCCTAGTAATGTTAGGAATATTAATATTTTCGTCATCTGAAAAATGATAATTCTTTATGTTATCCTTGTGAATTTTTATTCCTTCTTTAGAGATTACAGTGTCTCCTTTATCTTCTTCTACTATTCTTGTTATGTATCTGGCGTTAGATTTCTTTCTAAGACCTGTGATTCTTACCATTATCTTATCTCCTTTTTTATACTCTCTGTGTCGAGTTCCTTTATTTAGACGTTCGATCACTTTTTTGGATGCTGAGTTTAGTTTATTTATTATAATTTCACTATTGCTATATTTATTTTGATTAAAGAAAATGTCTCTAGGTTTCAAACCGGTAACTGAGTGTATAGAATTATTTAATTCACGCACTGTTCTAAATATTTCTTCGATAAGTCTTGTTTTATTCTGAATTGTGAATATTCTAGACAGTTCAGTTATTGTACCGTTTACACGTTCTACCTGACCGTTCGCTGTCGATCTGTATACTGGAGTTTCTACTTTAGTTATGTTGTATTTCAAACACATTTGGTTCACCATTTCTGTTTTGAATCCCTTCTCGTTATCTGTCATGAGTCGTTCACATTTTGGGAAATAATTAGATAAGACCTCTTCCATAACGTCGTACAGTCTGTTTCGAGTTTCGATTTCCCGAAGGATTGTATATTTAGAATACTTATCTACTGTTACAAGGAAAGTATACTTGTCGTTGAAGTATATGTCCATATGAATGTGTGTTCCCACATGTGTTGGTATTTCTGAATTATTCAGAGGTTCTCTGATAGGTTTTCTTTCATATTTTCCAAATAGACATGCTATGCATTTTCTGTTGAAACTCTTTGCTTGTTTATTTAGATCGGGCCAGTAATATTTCTCTGAGATTTCTTGTATATTGTTACGTAACCCTCGGTGTGCTCTTTCGTGAGTTACCCTTACAAGTTTTAGTTGTTCCTCCAAATTTGTCACGTCTTGAAGTTTTCTTGGTGTGAATATAAATCTTACTAGTGGGAATTCTTTTTTTATGTTTTCACCATATTTGTATATGTTTTCAAATTTCGTATGCAAAGCTACAATCTTTTGGGGTTGTATAACTTCTTTCATCTGCCTTAGTAAAGAGTCTTTGTCCTTAAACTTTATTATGAGTCTTATTTTGTTACTAAAATAGATTTGTGTTTCGATATTATTTGTTATATCTTCAATAAGTTCGAACTGTGCAGTGTATGCATTAAAAGGCTGATTCACAGTTTTTATTATATCATTAGAAGAACTTTCAGCTGAATGTGCTGTTTCTATGGTAGAAGTATTTATGCGTTGACGTGATAATGCGTCAGCTACAAGATTTAGGTTTCCTGGTTTATAAACTAATTTTGCTCCAAAGTCTTCAATGATTCCCTTCCAACGTTTCAGCTTTGTGTTGGGATTTTTTTCTGATACAGAATATATAAGGCTCTGGTGATCGGTATATATGGTTAAGTCTGCTATACCATATATGTAGTTTCTGAGTTTTTGTAAGGACCATATGATCGCTAATAGCTCTTTCTCGTTTGTGCTATAGTTCTCTTCTGTCTTACTCAGTGTTCTTGACAAGAAGTGTATAGGTTGCTTATTCTGACTTAGTACGGCTCCAATAGCTATGTTGGATGCATCAGTAGTAAGCTCGAATGGTTTACTATAATCCGGTTGAAAAAGTTCGACTTGTTCTTTCAAATAATTTTTTAAAATTCTAATCGCTTCTAATGCTGAATCATTCAGATTTAACTTAATATTTTTACTTTGTTTTTTGTTTACTTTACCGTTATCTCCTCGTAAATATAATGTCAGGGGCTTGGCTATGCTTGCGTATCCTTTTATAAACTTACGATAGTAACCTGTAAGACCTAAAAATCCTCTCAAATCCTTTACCGTTTGTGGGACTGGAAAATTTTCTATAGCTGCTATTTTCTCAGGGTTCGTAGTGATTCTACCATGTCTGATTATGTGACCTAAGTATTCTACTTCTTCTTGAAAAAACTTACTTTTCTCATCAGATATTTTTAATGTGGCTTTATTGAGTACGTCGAATACTTGACTTATGTGCTGTATATGTTCTTCCTCAGATGAAGAATATATCAATACGTCATCAATGTAAACGTGTACGAATTTACCTACAAAGTCTCTCAAAATGTCGTCCACGCATCTCTGAAATATGCTTGGTGCATTTTTGAGCCCGAAAGGCATTCGTTTAAAATGATATTTTGCGCCATTTATAGCAAAAGCTGTTTTTTCTTTATCATCTGTTTTGATTTTAATTTGGTGGAAACCTGACTCCAAATCTAATGTTGTAAAGTACTTGGCTTTACCTAAATTTTGAATTGTCATGTTGACATCCGGAATGGGGTATCTGTCTGTTACAGTGTGAGCGTTAAGTTTTTGGAAATCAACAACCATGCGCCGTTTTGGTTTTCCTTTTTCGTCCAAACCTTTTTTAGGTACTGTCCATATGGGACTGTTATAAGGACTATGGCTTTTTTCTATTATATCGTCATGTAAGAGTTTCTGTATTTCTTTGTTTACGAATTCGTTATCTGCTATGGGATATGGATATTGTTTAACATAAACCGGATTATCATTGGTCGTCCTAATGCTTGC
The DNA here is from genome assembly GCA_946477585.1 of Cheilosia urbana. Classification (NCBI taxonomy): domain Eukaryota; kingdom Metazoa; phylum Arthropoda; class Insecta; order Diptera; family Syrphidae; genus Cheilosia; species Cheilosia urbana. The sequence continues at coordinate 28,553,486 of OX297856.1, forward strand.
TTCTATAGTATCTGTAAAGGGTAACGGTCCTATGCTGTTATTAATCTTCATCAGTCTATCTATGTCTGCTTTATAAATATTATTTTCCCCAATTATGTAATTAATTTTCTGAATAGATTCGACACTGCTTATGGTAGTTAGAGTCATATTACTGAAATTTATTTCCGCGTTTAGAACTTTAAGTCCTTCATATCCTAATATCATATCAAAAGACTGAATATCCTCTAATTCAAAAAATGTTATATTTTTCTTTAATATCCTAACTACTTTCTTTGTATCTACCATAGAATAACCATGCATTGTTTTTATTTTTATAGGTTTAATTTTAATTTTTTTGCTAGAATCGCATTTTCTATTAATGTAATTATGGGTTGCACCAGTATCAATAAGAATTTTATAAATTTTCTTAGAAATAGTACTAGTTAAATTTAAGCAGGGCAACCCGTCTACTAGTTTAAATGATCTATTCTTATGTTATTATTTACCATACATTCCGTTTCATCTGCTTCTGCATATGTACTGCTGACATCGTCTCTGCGTTGTTGTCGGGAGTTATTTACTCTCTGCTGCTTGAAGTTCTGCTGATAAGATCGTTGCGGTCTGTTGTGTGTGTTGAAACTCCCGCTGTGTTCACGTTTCGCTGGTGGATTATATACATCGGGTTTGTATTGATTCCAATTTTGTCGCTGTGCATGTACAATTTGTCTCGAGTTTATCTCCATCGGCTGTGGTCCTTGATTGTGTTGCTGCATATTATCGTATTGCTTCTGGGGTTGATAATTCGTTGTTTGGCTCGAATAATTTGGTCTTCTTTCGTTTCTGCGTTCATGTGGCATATTTTTGTGGTGCTTATCCTGAGTGAGATGTAAATGCCTGTGCACATTATCATGTTCTATTCTGCGAGCAATTGCGAATGCGTGTTCTAGATCATTTATTGTAGCTGAATATAATGATCCTCTTGTAAAGTTGTCACTCATACCATCAATGAATATACGAACTGCGTCGTCGTTAGCATTTTTAATTAGTCTGTCGATTATATTCGGCGGATCACCTGACATAGTGATTTTTGATATTATTAAATTGAGATTTTTATTTATCTCGTCGTGGTATTCAGACAGTGTGCTTCTTTTTTGCGTGATGGCTTTCATCATGTCTTGTAGCACGTATAGAGGTTCTTGATTAGAGTACGTATAATCTAATCTGTTACGTATCGCCTCAAAATTAAAAATTGTGTTATAATTAGTTAACACATTCGCGGCTGCACCCTGTATTTTACTTTTCACTATAGTCAATGCTGCTGCGTACTTACTGTGTGTTTTGAAGTTTTTAATGCTGTCCATTAATCTGGATGCTTCTTCGCGCCACGACCGATAATTTGATTGATCGCCGTTGAAAATAGGTAGGCTTTTAAATGCGTCTAACTGTATTTCACTACCATCTGTATATGTGGTTCTTATTTCCTCTAGCACAGGTATGTTTGGTACTATGCCTAATCCAGATTTTACTTCATTTAGTTTTGTTTCTAAATTAGTGTTTATTTGATTTTGGTTAGTTATTATTGCTGCTAACCTTGCATTCTCTGTGCGTGTGTGCTCTAGGGTTTGTGTTACTGTGTTGCTCCTGGTTTCTAAAGCTTCTAATCTTGCCATTAATACTGCGAGTTGTTCCATTTTGAACTCGTGTCTGTTGTCGTCGAATTTGTGTGTTTTTTTTCTCCACATATACACTTTCACTGAATTGCTTTGCTGCTTCGTACGAAGAAGCTATATTTGTACCTGCTATGCTAGGTAATTCTTGTAACCGGTAACGCGAGTGTTCTGTTTATACTAGATTTCACTACTTGTTCCCGAGGTCCGCTCGATTGAAGTTAAAAAGTATATTTAACCTCCTGGCAGGATCGCCAATTAAAACACTTGTTTCTTACTTTTAAAATTAAACAATATTTATTTGGAACTATGTCCTTTATTATTGAAATACTTTTTACTAATTCTAAAAGGAGCTTAAGGCTACTATGTAGTTACAATAAGACTGTTGATAAATTCATCATACAGTCGTATTTATATACTTTTCTTATCTATCTACAAGGAGACCCAAGCGTACAATCGTCTTGCTTGATAATGAAGAAGAGATAATATTCCAACATTGTATACAAACGATATTATCTCTTTTACATATGTTATCATTGTAGCGTTGTGTGCAAGACTGTACTAGAGACTAAAGATATCATTGAATACAAATAATGTTATCTTTTTTCTCAATATGTTTTGCTATGGATACTTAACTCGCGCACATTAATATCAATTCAGACAGAGTTCCTTTTTGTTTTGTTTTCATTATCATTGTCATGTCGAGACAGCGACAATGGCAATCGCCTCGAAACGCTCAATGATAGTGCAGTGCTCTATGTCTATACTACACATTATTCTTTACACAGCCACCAAAAGCATTACGCACTCTTTTGTTATTTTTATTCGATTGCTTGTTCGGCGCATACGAATACTATGAACGAGTGCGAATAATACAGGCAAAATGCGATTTTGCCAGAGGAAAATAACGTTATCGCTAGGCGGGCAAGGAAGGCCGCCTAAATAAATGTCTGGGGATTTATAAATATTTCAAAATTATTAAATTGTTTGCGGCATTGACCTTCCCTAACTTCTTCTGAAATATGGACTGCACTTGTTGTGGTTGTTGCCATCACAAATGGCTCATATATCTAGGTAACCTAAGTCTACAAAGTTTTGAAACATAATACCAATAATCTCACTTTGCCACTACATACCCACTCCCGTATGTTTACATGTTGTCCACCAATGAACTTGAAATTTTCGCAGACTTATTGTTGAGAAAACTTTTTAAAGCGGGATTTAGAGGATTTGTTTATGAGTTTTTTTGTTCGTACTTAACGAATTGTAATCAAAGAACCCGAATCAAAAATAATCTGAGCTCGAAAAGCTTTTTATGTATGAGCATCCCACAAGGCTCTGTTTTGGGTCCTATCTTATTTTTGATATTCGTTAATTCCTTGTTTTCTCAACCATTTAAAGATATCCTAACTGCGCTTGCCGATGATACTGCTCTTTCTTACTCCTGTTAAAATCATTTTGAAACGATTGCTTATGATTTAGAAATTCTCCGTCATTGGTTTATGTTTCATAAGTTAGTTATAAGTAGCAAAACAAAGTTTAAGTTCTTTAACTTACTGGGTGTAGGTCCTGAAGGTCTCTCCTTAACTTATCATTCTCCTTGCTGCTCTAAGTTTCAATTATTTTCGCCAACATTTAGGCCTGATTTACCTTGTGTCAATGGGTGTTTTGAAATTGAATGTGTTGATAATTTTAAATACTTGGGTATAACCCTAGATAAAAAGCTTAGTTGGATTGCACATACCTCAAATTTAAAATTGTATCTTAACAAAGTTGTCAGACAGATGTACCACCTTAGTCCTTACTGCCCCCAATCAATTTTAAAACTTGCTTATAGTGGCCTTGTGCAATCTAAGATTCAATATGGAATTTGTTGTTGGGGTAGTACTCACTCCTTTAAAATAAATCAGCTACTCATTCGTCAGAAACACTCTATTCTCATTATTTCTAGAGTAAACCGTATGACACCTAGTTTTGTCTCATTCGCTAACATTGGCATTTTTCCTTTAAGGCATTTGTATTTTTTTAATGTTTGAAAATTATTTTTTTTTTTAAAAGTACAGGTTTTAGTTCTGCAAGAGTTCATAAAGACTACAATCTAAGAGCCAATAACTGCAATTTTGTTAGTGTTCCCAGAGTTTTTAAATTAATTTTTTTTTCATTTTTATAGATACAGTTATTTCGGCGCGCTTATTTAATTTGCTTCCCGATGAATTAAGAAGTAAAAGAAATGAATCAACATTTTTAGGTAAAGTTAAAAAGTGGCTATTTTCTATAAATCATTCAGAGTTCGATAATATATTAAGCCTAATGATTTGAGTGATACTGCAGGTATTTGAGTATTGATAAAAGTATTGAAGTTCATACACAGATTCTTTAGTTTATCTTTAAATTGTACTAACCCCCACATATTTTTTTAATATCTTTTTAATTAATGGAACATTCGCCACTTATTCATTTGAATAACAGAATGTTTCTTACTATTTCATAAAAAATGTATTGCTTAATTTACTATTATTTAACTTTATGAAGCCATTTAATTCTATTAAATATTGTGAACATTAAGCTTGTATATATATATTTTTAAATTGAAATAAAGAAAATATTATTATTATTATTATTATATTTGTTCGCATTTTGTTCTTTCGCATGGTTTTTTGGCGAATCGTCGTGGATTTTATCGACAATTGTCTCTCGTCAGCCATTTCACAGGCAGACATATCGCCTAAGATTCTAAGCAGCGTTGCCATAAGTGCAGATTTGTATGCATTTTGCAGATTTTCAACCCAGCTGCAGCAAGGCCGTAACTAGGGGGGCGGCAGGTCAAAGAGGGTTAGTCTAACATACATAGACTTTCAAAAATGTTGGCAACCTTACCAGTATCGACGTGTACACCAGAAAGAACGTTTTCGACTATGAAACGCTTAACAACTTGTTTAAGGAAATCTACCGGTGAAGATCGGTGACTGGTTTAGCCTAAATGTAAATTCATCGGGAGATAGAAATAAATACTGACGAAGTAATTGATGTATTTGTGTTGTTACTATATTGTAAATAAAGTGGCAACACGGTTACGATACATGACATCTGTATCCTTCTTCTTACGTAGATATATATCTACCTTTGTTTATTGAAGTATCTCTTTCTTTTTCTTTACCTTTTTTATTATTAATTAATCTCTTCTTAAATAAAGATGGTGGCTGGAAGACGCTCCAAGTAAAATATATCTTTCATTGTTTTATTACAAAGTTCAACTTATAATTCATAATATTCAACAACAGGTTATGGGCCCAGACCCTAACTGCGGAATAAAGTTGAAGTCAAATTAAAGAATATCAAAAATCAAAAAATAAATATGTCGGGGCACGTTGTACAAATTGAAAAATTGCATAAAGACAATTTCGACACTTGGAAGCTCCAAATGTGTGCTATCCTAGTGAAAAATGATCATTGGAACTACGTAAATGGTTTAAATCGAAAACCTGACCCTGTGACTCAAGAAAATGGCGTAGTGAGTAACTTAACAGCCATCAATGCCTGGGTAGTTGCTGATCAAAAAGCAAGGGCAGATATAATTTTATCCATGTCACCATCCGAATTGTGCCACATTAAGCATTGCTGCACAGCAAACGATGTTTGGATGAAACTCGATGAAGTTTACCACTCCAAAGGACCGGCACGTAAAGCCACTTTGCTGAAGCAATTGCTGTTCACCAAAATGAGAGACGGTGAAAGTATGATGGACCATCTTAATAATTTTTTCGGCACAATCGACAAACTTGCTGAAATGGAAATAGGCATAGCTGAAGATCTTCTCACCATACTACTGTTGTACAGTATTCCAGATAGCTATGAGAATTTTCGATGCGCAATAGAAGCAAGAGATGATTTACCAACGCCTGAGGCATTAAAAATAAAACTCCTTGAAGAAAGCAGTGCCAGAAAAGAAAAAATAACTCAAGCAAGGCAACAACAACAGGATGGAGATGCATTTTATGCTAAATCATCTGTAAAACAAAATCGGTACTTCCAGGGCAAAAAGGAATCGTCAACATATTCAGGTAAAGTAGCTAGCAATGCAAACAATTACAACAAAAAGTCATACAAATGCAATTATTGCAAAAAGACTGGACACAAAGCGGCAGATTGTTGGAGCAAAAATGGCAAATTTAAGTCAGCCAAGCAGAGTGCATCAAACGTCGATGAGGACGCATTCGTAGCTGTTGCATATAAAACCAATCCAACATTTCAATCATCACTTCATCAAAATTTCGACGACAACTTATCTGAAAAAATATCTTTTGGTATCGCTATGCAGGCTAGTTCAAATTCGATAACTGACTGGTGCATAGACAGTGGAGCGACGTCGCACATGTGCCAGGATAGGTCTAAATTCATAGATTTAACTAGAATTGAAAATCAAAGTGTTAGGCTTGCGGTTGACAAAACTACAGATATACTAGGAAAAGGAGCTGTCCGTCTTAATGTTCAATTCGGAAATAATTCAAAATCAATACGACTGAACAACGTTTTATATGTGCCGGAGTTAAAGACAAACCTTTTATCCATCTCTAAGGCAGTTTCGAATGGGTACAAAATTCAGTTTGATGAAAACGGAGCGCTATTCAAAAACAACAAGAATGAAACCATTTTAACGGCAGCAAGGAAAGGTGATCTCTACTTCATCGAATCAAGTTTAGAGTCAACATCAGTTGTCAGCGACAAACTGAACAATCTTGATGAATGGCATCAGCGTTATGGACATCTAAACGAAAGCGATCTTAAGAGGATTATCACTAATAAAATGGTCAAAGGAATACCGCATTTAATTGACAACCAGTTATCGACATGTGAAATTTGCATCCGAGGTAAGCAGAGTGCTCAACCATTTCCCAAGGAATCCCAGACAAGAAGTACTAAATTAATTCAGCTAGTTCATTCTGACGTGTGTGGACCAATGAGGACAAAAACAATTGGTGGTGCTTCGTTCTTCGCAACATTCATAGACGACAAATCAAGATTCGTTGATGTAAGTTTCCTGAAGGCAAAAAGTGATGTTAAGGAAGCATTTATAAACTATAAGAACTTGATTGAAAACCAGACGGATCTTAAAATAAAAACTTTACGGACAGATAATGGTTTGGAGTATTGCGGACGGGACTTTACAAATTTTATACTACAAGCAGGAATAAGGAGGGAACATACCGTAGCTCATACACCTCAGCAAAATGGGACCGCGGAAAGGATGAACAGGACCCTGGTAGAAATGGCTCGATGCATGATGCTGCAATCAGAACTTCCACCTAGCTTCTGGGGCGAAGCTATATCAACTGCTGCATATTTGAGAAACCGTTGTCCAACAAAGAAACTCAACAATAAGACGCCGTTCGAAGTGAGATTCGGGTACAAACCGGATGTTTCGCATTTAAAAACATTTGGTTGCAAAGCATTCGTTCTTGATAAGATTCCAGGAAAAGGAAAATTCGATTCAAGGTCCAAAGAGTGTATATTTACCGGATATTCAAATACATCAAAAGCCTATCGTCTATGGGATCCAGCTGCTAGAAGAATAATCGTAAGCAGAGACGTCAAATTCATTGAAGGATCAAAATGTATTGAAGCTGTAGAGAATCCAAAAGAATTTATGGACTTAGAAATTTCACTTCGACAGCCGTCAGTAGATACTAACAACGAAATTTTAAAACAAGAGGAACAAAGTGACGTCGATTATCGTGACAGAAAAAACGATGAACCAACGATTTTTCAACAAAATGCCGTCAACAATCCAATTGCTGAAATAAATGAAACAACTCCGCTTAAGAGGGGGCCTGGAAGGCCTAAAGTTGAAAGAACTGGTAAAAGCGGAAGACCACGTAAGTTGTTCAATATGATAATAGCTAAATACAAACAAGAAGCTGAGCTAGCGGAAGAAGCAAATCAAGGAGACGTCGTGATCAACCCAACAGTAAAAGAAGCAATGGAAGGACCAAATGCCAGCGAGTGGAGAGCTGCAATGGAATTAGAATTCAACGCACTTTGCGACATAAAGGCATGGGAACTTGTTGAACGTCCAAAGACCAAGAAAGTTATCGGTTGCAGATGGGTTTTAAGAACAAAGTTTAATGCTGATGGAAGTGTTGAAAGAAGGAAAGCTCGACTAGTTGCAAAAGGATGCTCACAGCAACCTGGTATCGACTTCCAGGAGACATTTGCGCCAGTAGCTAGACAAAGCTCCATTCGAATTCTTATGGCGCTTGCAGCAGAATTTAATCTACAGTTGTTCCAATTAGATGTCGAGATGGCATATATAAATGGAGATTTGGAAGAAGACTTATTTATGGAACAGGCTGAAGGTTTCATAAAGGCTGGAGAAGAACATCTAGTTTGTTCCCTAAAGAAGGCTATATATGGACTGAAGCAGTCAGGAAGACGATGGTATATGAAACTGGATCGGGAACTTTTGGAACTTGGACTTAAACCGTTGAACACTGAGAAGTGCATATACTTAATGGAAAGAGAAGATACCTACATGGTCGTCGTTATCTATGTAGATGATCTTATAATTGGAACTAACAACTTGGATGCGTATCAAACATTGAAGCAGCACCTATCAAAGAAATTCAAAATGAAAGATCTTGGTAAGTTACATTATTGCCTTGGAATTGAATTTAAACAAGACTTGTCCCAAAATATTGTGTCAATGAACCAAACAAAATACATCCAGAACATATTACTCGACTATGGTATGGAAGATTCAAAAGTAATGGGTACTCCGTTAGATGGCAATGCAAAATTAAACAAGCAGATGGGACCAAAAACTGAAAAAGAGAAACTTGAAATGACGAATACGCCGTATACATCACTGATTGGTTCACTGATGTACCTCGCTGTTTCAACACGACCAGACATTGCTCATACAGTCAGTGTTTTGAGTCAATACAATGCTGATCCGGGACAGGAGCACTGGAAAGCTGCTAAACGAGTACTAAGATACTTGCGTGGGACTCAAAACCTCGGGCTGGTTTTCCAGAAATCCGATAGACCACAATTAATTGGATTTGTCGACTCAGACTGGGGTGGAAACATAGACGATCGAAAATCGTATACCGGATTCGTTTTCAAACTTGCAAACGCGGCTGTGACATGGGAATCAAGAAAGCAGCAGTCAGTAGCCTTATCAAGTACTGAAGCAGAGTACATGGCCCTGACTGAAGCTGCCAAAGAAACAACTTATCTTCGAAATTTGCTTAAAGAACTTGGTTTCTTAAACGAAGATGCTGAGCCAACAACCGTTTATTGTGATAACCAGGGAGCACAAAAGCTGATGAAAAACCCAACATTTCACTCAAGAACAAAACATGTCGACATTCGGCATCACTACATCAGGGAAGTTTTCCAAAGAGGCGATATAAACGTCGAATACATACCGACCACCGAGATGATTGCCGATGTCCTGACCAAGAGCTTATTTGGACCTTCCCATCGTAAATGTGTTGAAGGATTTGGCGTTCTAAATATAGAAGAATAACCCGCGTTGAGAGGGGGTGTTGTTACTATATTGTAAATAAAGTGGCAACACGGTTACGATACATGACATCTGTATCCTTCTTCTTACGTAGATATATATCTACCTTTGTTTATTGAAGTATCTCTTTCTTTTTCTTTACCTTTTTTATTATTAATTAATCTCTTCTTAAATAAAGATGGTGGCTGGAAGACGCTCCAAGTAAAATATATCTTTCATTGTTTTATTACAAAGTTCAACTTATAATTCATAATATTCAACAACAATTTGCAGCAAAGAAGGCCAGGCGATTAAATATAGGTTTATAAAATTAATAATTAATAATAATAATCCTTCGAATGAAATTCTCAGGGGAATAGACGCGTTGGAAGACCAAAAACAACTTGGAGATCATCTGTTTTAAAGGAAGCTCGGTCCCAAGGTATTCAATCGTGGTCACAGCTAAGGCCACTTGCGGCGAATCGGGACAGATGGAAGGATCTTTTGATTTCAAATAAAAACGTAGGTCTCGGATTAGTCTGTTTATCGGGTTATAATCAAAAAACACACACAAACATTTCCTATTTAATGACTGGCGAATTCAGTACTTAATTTCGATTGTAGTACGTCTACGTACATCTACATCCCAATCAAAAAGCTTCTCAGTTTCATCTAATGGATGTTAAATGGCGCTCTCAAGGTTTGTGTACATGTTAAGTTAGTACAGCAGCGCCATCTTACGATAAACCAAAAGAATATGTTTGTGCTCATGAATTATTCGATCTGAGAATGTTTCATCTTGGAATACAAATTCTAGTACAATCACAATCACGCAAGTAGAAGAAGAAGAAGGAATAAACAATGAGGGGGATTATTTGAGATGAAATCAGTGTGATAATGTACTTTGAGTATTTTAATCCCTATAAATTACTTCTTAATAAACAAATGCACCAACAGCGAGAGTTTAAACAACGGAGGAACATTTCTAATTATGATTTTTACAGTGGCTAAAATTGCATTTTGGGAATCGTTAAGGTTAGAATTTGAAATAATCTGTACTTTCGCAAGAAGGGTGCGCGTTTGTAAGCTGTAAGCGGTATGCTCATTACCGAAGTCCTTTTCACTCCGATAAAGAATAAGCTCAAATACAAATGAATAGAATTTGTTCTATGAAAATAAAATAGAAAAGAATGTAAATGCGATCAAGTGAGTCAAAAATATGGAAGATTTTCATTTCAATCAACATTTAAATTTTCCAACATTTTTCTTCACCTCTTAAATTGATTCCCTCGAGTCTGTACTAACCTAAGTGGTTGCCAGGTGGTTGCATTCACTGGGGACCGCAACCATCTTATGTGGTATTCGATTGGGCGCTCTCAGAGCACTTTTTTTTTGCTATCAGAGCAGTTTTTATGTTCGTTTGATACAAAAAAAAAAGCTGTATTTTTCAGATTTCAGGGCACTTTTGCGAATCTAGATATTTTCTCAGATTTACCAATACAAGTGCGCTTGAGTTTGACAACTGGTGGAGGGCGTTTAGGTTTTCGTAAATTTATCCTAAAGCAAAGAAAGGCATTGCATCGGGTGAATCTATTTTTGTAAATTATTTATGTATAAATAGGTACCTATTTAAAAATCAAATTTCGAATGTTTTAATTTAAAATTTAGCCTGTGAATGGGAAACGCTTTGAAAAGTGTTGAAGGCTACACAAACACATATTGGAATCCCAAGAATATTATCACAAAAAAAGAGCAAGTGACGATTTTATGTTCGATTAGCCACACGAAATCTGAAATCTGAGAGCGAATCTGAAGAAGCCCAAACGAATACCACATTAGAGTGCACAAAGCTAGAGATTGCTTAAGGAACCAGTCACTCTGAATCCGACGGCAGCGCCACCGAACACGCTCTGGGCTCTACTTTTGGATTTTAGCTTCAAAGTTGTCAGGAACAAATTTTACTTTGCTCTTATCTATTGATAGAAAGTAAAAAGCAGTTCCTTGATGGGAATACAAAATTTATAAAATTCCTACCACTACGTTAATTGCCAGGATAACTACCTTTTCATGACAAAATCCTATATACCGGCTCACAATAATATTTATCTGCCACACAAACACCTCAAGAGAATCTATTTCCATAAACTTCTTTTTTTTTTAAACCTATTTAACCATATGGATATGCCCTTGCTGCGAGCTGCGACACTGCCCATTGACATTTGAATCTTCATACATCTGGGCATGTTTCAGATGTCACCATAACACGATTCATAATCGTCTCTATGACACTTTTGACTGCAACAACTATATCTAAGCGCCGACTTCTATGTGGATACTTTTCTGTTTTCATTCAGTTTTTGTTTTTTTTTTTTTATGAACACCACCAGATGTGATATTTTAATCGGCATCCAGAGGGATGCTGCTGGAATAGCATCGAGATTAATGCCGTGAGGAAAATCATAAATTAATTAGAGAGCTCGTTTCGAAGTGATGTTTGTTTTTGTCTATCGTGATCCGACACGAATTAGTGGCATTTAGCTGCGATTTATCGTTCAAAGTGTTGGTTTTGAAATTTATGACATTCCGTGGGGAAATGGGAATGGGTGTATAGCGGAAAGGGCGGTGGAGCACTTCCGAGGATGAAACGATTTACAGGTGTCATCATTGAATTTAATTGGCTGTGGTCGATGGTGGTGCTCATATTCATTTCAAACTGATGAGCTATGAGTGCAGTAGAAATATTTAAAGAAAAAATTGCCTCAGCTGATATTTCACCCCCGCATTTTCGAAGGTTAAATGATAGTCAGGGATTGTTATATATTTTTTTTTGTCTACTAATTAGGACTAGTGGCGCCGTTTGATGTTATAATCGTCGTCCGTCGGGGATGTTTAGAGAATTTTTGACACATTTTGTCTGCATTCCTTTTTCTTGTAGGTATTAGGAATTCTTTGCATATTTCTGTTAGATATTAAGGGATTTTTCTGTTACAGCATTTTCATAATTACATATCCTTGTATAAGAGAAACCGGAAGAAAGTGGCGCCACCGCTAAACTGTGAAAACATTTCCATGTCGTTATGTTGGTTTACTATTTATGGGAAAACAATTTTATCGACTGATTGTATTCATGAAGTGGCATTTAAAAGATGGTAGTGCAGGTGCAGTTGCAGTTGCAGTTGAAGCTTTTAAAATTAGTCCAAGATACATCGGTCTGCGCAATAGGCAGCTTGCGATTACAGTTGGAACTTGTAGCAATTCCTTCATCAATTCAAAGTACGTTTACCATATTTGAGTACTTAGGTACAGCATTTTTGAAAGTATTCTGAATGTATGTATTTATAGATAGAAGGATTTAAGTTAAATGAGGTTTTTTTGTCACTTCTTGTAGTGTGAGTCTTAAGCCGTTTAATAAATCAGTGAACAACAAAAAAAGTGACCTGCTTTGGTTAAGGGTAGGTATATGATTTGAAACAGCTTGCGGAAATGTCTACTTTTAGAATTACTTCCAATTTAGCTCTAGAACAATGCGGCTTTTACCTTTGATGCCAACCTTCACGTAGAAGTTGACCAAATTCTTAGTTTCGCTCTTCAAAGTAACCATCCTACTGCAAACAACGTGTAAATTCAGTAGGTAACGCTCATGATGCTGTGCAAAATGTTCATTAATGCAAAGTATGGACATCAGTTCCAACAACAAGTAGTGTTCATTATTGCATGGTTGATCAAACTGATGCGCAAACGTACCTAACGAAAAAAAGCATCACAGGAATGCCTGATGATGCGCTGTTGATTCGCTGGCAAAAAAGAAAAAGAAAAGAGAAACATGTCGGAAGAGAAATAAAAACTAAGTAAATAAACATTTTTATCGATAGATTCATAGGTTTTTAAGAGACAAATTTATAATTTTTTGTTAAATTCTTTATTTTAATTTTTTCTCGCAAGTAAAATGCGTTCTAAAATTTTAACATCGTATTCTATCAGCACCGCATCACCACAAACTGTGCATCGCAAATAAGCAGTCATACGTCATGCCGCTTCACTGCGAAAATGTTACAAGATGTTACACATCTGATCAAAGTTATATACAAACTTAGATCCGGAAAACTTCTAAGCTCAGAATTTTATTCGTTTAAAACCATTCACCATTCAAATTAATACCTTGACGATTTAAAACAATCCAATGAACGGTAGCACTGCACACATGATGATAGCAGATATCCCGTGCAAAGTGGAAGAGTACATTTTTTCGAAATTTTAAATAAAAGCTTCAACGGTTTGTCAATTGTAAAACAGTGTTATAAGTCGTGAGATTTCTCCCTTTTTAGGGGTTCAATGTTCGAAAAGCTTCGTGGAAAAATGCAAAAGCAACAAAATTCTAGGGAATTTCATAAAATCTGAAAAAAGAAAAAAAAATTGCAACTACCTTAAGTTTTTTAGTGAAATTTTATACACAAAATAATCGCACCCGAAGATTTTCGGAATTTTTCGAAGTATCTAATGACCAGATTAAGACAGTTTGTACTGACTGACTGACGTTCTTGACCAAACCGATAATCCTACTTTGAGGTTGTACTCGTATTGCTAAAAAAGGCATTTTTCTCAATGATCACCCTGTCCCATGTGGGCGATAACTCTCGCCGAAGAACCATCAAATTAGCTGATGTGTCTGAAGGTTACGATATAGTGACATCAGACGCGAGGGAGGGAATAGAGCAAGAAACAATGAATTTCAATGGAGCGCGGCGAAGGACAGGGTGACTACGGACTACCTACCCCCGACTCTCGTTTTTGACAGGAGATTCTTTATATACAGTACGGTTCAAAGATGGACATCGGCACAGGCGCGGGCATCTACAGCGAAGCACTGGACCTGCGAGAATAATTCAGAATCAGCGATGATTGCAGTGTGATTGCCAAGCATAGGTAGCCGCTATCACCCAATCGGCGAAGAACCTAAAGAGACGACACGTCGTGTGTAAACAAATCACCATTTACACTGGCAGCCATAAGTGGCCATTAAAGCCAAGGAGTCAGTCTTGGTGAAGTCAAGAGCAGTAAGTCACTGCAAGATTTATATGGACGAAATATCACAAGCCAACGCGATGACTCTATGCTGGGTACCAGGGCATATGGATATTCAGGGTAATGAACAGGCGGATAGGCTTGCAAGAAACGGGTCGAAAATACATGCATCTATGGCCCTTAAATCAGTAAGAACTCCACTAAGTACGCTTGCAAGGGAGATAGATATGGAAACCTGGAGTAGAACTAACCTACGATGGACCAATCTTATTACCTGCAGGCACACTAAAGAACTATGGCCAGAGGTGAGCAAAAAGACATCTAAATGTATGATCGGACTAAGCCGCAAAGATATTCGCATACTGATGGGGGTCATTCCTGGACACTGTGCGATAGCCGATAGGCGTACATGCAGAACGGCTGGGACGTTGAAGAAATAAAATCTGTTCGCCACCTACTTTGCGAATGCCCAGCCCTTAAATACAGCAGACAGAGAATTCTCAAAAGTTACTTCTTCGATGGCCTAGAGGATCTGAAGAATGTTGATCTCAAAGTACTCCTGAGATTCATACTTAAGTCTGGGTGGTTCTAGTAGATCGAAAGACTTCATATCATTGCTCAGGTTACAGTTGAGTTTTAAGAACCCATGAGATTCATACTAAATCTAGGTATGTGGATTGTGGTTCAAATACGATAAGCGGTTTATTTCCTGTTTCTCAACAGGCTACACTGGATGGTTCCCATAACTGAACACAATGGACCCAACCGATGGTCTAAGTGAAGCTGTGACAACCGCCACAACCGCCCATTTACGTACCTACCTAATAGTAGTTATATGTCCTTTACTACGCTGTACGTACCTGCATAAGCTAAGACGCCCTCAAAAACTAACACGCCCACAGCCTATACACAAACGGGGCGTGACCAAGTCATAGCAATTCCACTCCCAACACGTAACATCCCACTGAACCCGGATACAATTTTTTCCTCCTTTCAGCGGTTAAATAATGTTCAATGTCGAATAAACAACGTAGCTACAACACAATCACATCAACAGTGCATCACTCTACGAAAATGTCACCTCGCGAAACCTTCCTCAATGCTAAGCATGCTCGACTATTCGCCGGTATTCATTATCTGCAATTAGGAAAATTAAGATGTCATCTTTATTCGTGGAAATAATGCACTCGGCAAATTTGGTTATTAAATTAAGTAGACGCTTGACAATGATGAGTTTCACGAGTATATTCACCCATCATGGCATCGCATCCTAATTAACTTTAATTTGTATACACAATCCTTAGAGGAGCTCGTTTCAGCATGAGCATATGTATATGGGGTGTACTATACTATATACATGACACAGGCGTGAATCTGGCTGTTGTCGTTAGGATCACTGTCGCAAGTAGCATTCGACTGGCGTCGAGCCAAAAAATTCACACTTTGAACGATGAAAATGTCGTCTCGAATTAGTTGGTTATTCCTGATTTGCTTCTCCCTCCGGCGCAAGGGTGCGAAAGCAGCGCAGCATGCTCCCAATGATGACACGAGAATTATGATTTAATAATTTATATTTTAATGATATAGTTTATGGGTGCTAAATGTTCATTAACATAGAAATGCTGGCATCCGATGGGGATTTTTAATTAGTTTCGAGCAGTTGAAAATATTATTTTGTAAATTTCTAGGCATTAATCACCTGATGCCGGTTCAGGATCAGGTGTAGGTATGGGATGAGTGGTGGAATGTATTTTGATGTTCTAATGAACGATTTCATAATATTATCAGGGAATTTGCCTCGAAAAATGTGCATGAAAATGCACCTGCAATAGAGCTAGAGGAGGCCTTTCAAGCTTAAATTTCATATGTTCAATATGCTGCCGTTGTCGAAAAAAACAGACCCAAGCCGCACCGTTTCTAAATAGTTAAGCCTGACAGGCTGGTGAGGTATGACAAACCGACAACCATCAGACCCTCGCAAACTGCAGCCGTTCCAGGACTGGTAAAAACCATGGCTAGCTTTTTTTGTAAGTATTGTCATCTTTCGGTTTGCAGTTCGCTAGCCATTTCTGAGTAGTCAAGAAATAGGTTCTATATTTTAAGCTCATTTTGCAAACCACACCGAAAGCAAATTCTTTGTTGAATTAGATATTTTTCGTGATTAATCCGAAATTTGTTAAAAATGTTTAAATATGTAGATCACGTATTATGATTGAATCGAATAACGAAACGTTGTTAATTCTACTATCCAAACATTGTTGAAGAAACTTATATTAGAGATCATGAAAATGTTTGGTTTAAAAAGGTCTGTGACTGATTTGAGTATTATTTCAGTGTACATCAATAATTTCGTGATTAAATAAATGGTAAATTAATAACGAATGTGTTAACATTAAATTTTTACTACATCAGTCCTTTATTAGCTTCAAAATTGATAAAATTATGACAAATATTTTCACAATAACGAAATAAATGCATTCCTTATCAGATCACTTAAAGTTTAAGCTAATCATAAACATATTTAAAATATCATAAGTACTGTCTAAAAATTCTGTATTACATAGTACGCACTTAAAAATGACTGTGATGATACTAACACTAATACCTGTATTATTTTTTAAGACTTCTTGTGGCTTGATATATCAGAGAAGAAGGGTTATTGACCAAATGTCATTTTAGGACAAGGTGTTTGGGATTTGGGGACCGATCCACTCAGGCATAGTTTATATGTATACTCATACTTACTAATATAATAATGATTTTAAAAAAGGTATAATGCATATACTCTTCCTTTTCAAACAGACGATTACTATATAATGTGATCAAATTATCACAAACGTACTCATAACTCATGACAATTCAGGTTGACCGATCACAAACATAATTAAAAGAACACAAGTATTATCAATCATGTTATTATGATTATTTGTGTTTAAATGGTCATAATTCAATGATCTGTATCGAATCATGGTAATCCACTTTCCAATAGTCTTGTTGAGTAAACGTATTAGTATCGGAAGCGCTCGCGAAGTGTTAATCAATAATTATAAACCAGTGAGTAATTATGAAATACATTTTTTGATAAACGTTAAAAGGCCCTATTTTAGAGAATGACAGTTACGAAAAAAAAAACGTATGCTCGGTGAAATATGAAGGGTATTCAAGATCTTTTTACAGATGCAGACGATTTTGATGCCACAGAACCTGCTTTTAAAATCTCACGGCAGATGTGAAATGGCTTCAACTGCCTACATAAGGAACCATAAGAAAAGGCAAAATGTTGAAATATTTGTTGAAAGACGAACACAAATTTAAAAGAACGAATTTACAGCAAATATAACAAATTGGACACTGTTTCTACACTCAGTAGGTGTTTCACTGATAACAAACAATTTTTTTTTTTTTTTTTTTGGAGTAGGTATATCTAAAATTTTATTTTTATTTTGATAATAATAATTTGAACAGATAAACTCCGATTTCCATGACAAGCCAAATAATCTTTATGAAGGCTGGGACAACTTCAAATCTCCTGTGACTTCCACTTTTGACAGATAGATAAATCAAAGACAAAAGTTGCACGGAACTTCTCAACGATCTTCACGCTAAAAATTTTAGCAAAGGTATAAAAATATTATATTTTCTGTACCTATTCTTTTGTCTTATTACTTAGGTTAGGTTAGGTTAGGTTAGGTTAACGGGTTGGTAGAGCAGGGTAGACCCTACTATACCACACTTAGGTCCTTGTGGACCCATTGTGATGCCCTTTGTTCGGGGTTTATCGTTGGTGCTGTAGATGATTAGCACATCATGTCTCCCCTTCATATATCTACCCGACGTTGTCCAGCCATCCTGATATCCTCAAGAACCTGTAAATATCAGAGAGTGTAATATCAGAAAGTTCTTCTAAGTCATGGAAGTAGTAGCTTCCAAGTGTTCTTTTCCTCAAGTGACAGAGGCTCGGGCAGTGACAGAGTAGGTGAGGTGTGTCCTCATGAACCTCTTCGTCCCCGCAGCCTCTACATATATAATCATCTTTGAGATTTAGTTTCATCGTGTAGTTTCTTAGAAAGTTATGACCTGTTAAAGCCCCTACCAGCTTAGACAGCGATGACCTGTCAAACTGTAGAAGTTTGATGGTTCGGCCACTGTCATATACTGGCTATAGCTTCCGAGATACTTCACAGGTAGTTAGTTCTTTCCACCTGTTATTGGTTTTCATACGAATCTTGTTCTCCACTCGTTCTCTGAGATTACAGAGTGGAGGCTTGATCGATTGTAGTGCTCTATCATGATCCATTGCAGACCCTTTTCTCGCCAGTTCGTCAGCTATCTCATTGCCGGCTTTGTCACTGTGTCCAGGGACCCAGCAGAGATTGGTAGCGTGCTGCGAGCAGAGAACCTTGAGCTCTTCGCGACAGCTATGAACTAGCTTGGATTTTATTTCAATAGCAGAAATTGCCTTTATAGCCGCCTGGCTGTCAATGAAAATGGTAATATCATTGCCAACAATGACACCCTTCGGGCTGCTTCCGCGATTGCCAGAACCTCTGCTTAGAAGACACTGCTGCTGTCAGGAAGCTGTCTTATTACTTACTTTTGATTTTACATTTTAGTTCCTGCAGACGTAATAGTTTGTAACTTGTGACATGGAATTCTTCATTATATGTGAATTATAAGATATTAATAGGTAAAATAAAAAAAAAATATTTGAAAAAATGTATAAGTTCCTGTTTATGTAGGTATTGTATGTATTGTATATATTATATCACGTAAGTACCTATGACTGGAACCAAATATTAGGCTTGCTAGTATTTATGATCGAAAATGTTCTACAACTAAACATTTGACGTTGATCACAAACATTGAAAGGTAGACATGAAAGTTTGTAACCAAAAATATTGCTATTGGAATAATCATATTAATGATACCTTTTCATGACGGACCGTGCTTGACTGACAAAATTTGTCATCATTTTTTTTTTTATCATATAAGTGATCAAGTAAATTTTAAAGTGATTGCTTTTAAATTTCACGTGTTGGGTTAACCACGCACAGTATCACTGAAAGCATCACATCCGTGTTAGTTTAAACACGAAATCAACTACGGGGTTCTTAAAATGAGTAATGACCGTGATAACTTTTAAATAAAACAAAATGACAACGCCACCTTAGTTGAATTGATCATTTTTGAAGTTGACGCATTTTTAACCAATGAAAATAGTTGATTTTACCAATGAATTTCTTTCGCACACGGATTTATTGAAATTTATGATTGAAGCATGTTGAAAAATGCTTGATAAAAGGCCAGTAATTTCTGTAGTAAATTTTTTTTTATACAGCTATGAATGATGAAAGTTATTTATTTTAATAAAAAATAGGCTCAAACATTTTAGTAACTTTAGTTTGCTTGTTTTTTACGAATGATGGGAAAATTATAATTGTGAAGAGATACATAAATGTTTGGCCACTAAATTAGTTAGTTTAAAAATATTTTCGAAGCAATGTATTAAATTCAGTTGTTTCCTCTGAGCTCTGATGGTTTCTTAATAAAGCGCGACCTAAGACAATAACTCGCACACTCTGACGCCTGACTGTCCCTGACACAGCTAGACCACGCATTTATTGACTTCATCTCCACCAATGGCAATGAGAACGCAACTAGTTTAAAATACACATCAGCTTTGACTGATCGCCAAACAATCAATTAATTTCAATGTTCTCTGACTGGCTGCTGACATCGAACTTCCTCTGCGGCGATTAATGTGACTGACAAATCTGTGTTCGTTAGCGTTCCCCGTTTGACGTTGAGCTCTTAAGTGTGGACGTCTAGTTGCAATGCCGTTGCAACGAAATATGGTGCGCTCAGAATATGGAAACTTAATTCTGAAAATCAGAAGGGAACTAAAAGTTCATGGTACTTTTCTAACCTAACTTTTCTAGTTGCCGAAAGTACGGATAAAACACTTGCACAACATTACAAAGTCCACAAATAGATACAGCTAATGGTGGAGTAAAAACTTTTCCAAATTGTCACACCAAACTGTTCACAGATTACATTACACTTGTTAGCGTCAATGACTCTCAACTAGAGCAGCTCGGTGAGATCTACTAAACAGCCGTCAACAAAAAAATTAGCTTCACCCGTCGCAGCAGCTACAGCACACATCCTTGCGAGCCATCAACCAAATCGGATACTTTCCTGGAAATTAATTAAAACATATGCTCATCACTCAGGGCCATAAATCTGCCACCACAATTATCACATTTGATTCGACTATGTGCAACTGCACACCACCAGTCGTCTAAATAAGGGGTGCAGCGTGCAGCAACTCGAACAGCGCAAAATAATCCTAATTAGTGTATCACTTTCAGAGGACTTCCTCCGAGCCGCACCAGCGACAAGTGCGCAATCGAATATGTTATCATTTAAATTCACAATCAAGTCACAGTTCCATGGAACTGAAATAGAAATTGCCAGTGGTGCGGCGCCCTAGGTGCAGCAGCAGCAGCAGCAGAAAATTCCACAACGTTCTGGTTACTGGTTCTGCCTTCGCGCCAAGTGACACTGACAAGGTTGAAAAATTGCCAAAATTAATTGCTCGGCGCATCGACCGGCAGTTTAATTGAGGAAACCCATCCACATTCGATTTGTTTTGTTTTGCGTACGCGCATTTGACTCGCGCTCGCACCTTTCTGGTTTCTGCCCAACCGAACCGGGAAGATCAGCGCCTTTCCCGAAACCGAAACAATTCAATTTAAATGGAGCAAAACAGTGTCAAAATAATTAATACGTCCTCATTATAAATCATCACATTTCAGTGTTTGTCACCAAACACTCATAAATCTCGCCGCTAGGTCGTCCCTTATTTGGTTTTATGCGTGCACGTCCTCTCCCCCCGGGGAGTGCCTGTGCCAGTGCCAGTGCCAGCCGAGGCATTAGTCTTCCAATTTTGTGTTTGCGCCATTGAAATGCTGGAAAGGGAAACTCTCAAATAAATGACTAAGGATACATGCCAGCGAGAGTGCAGGAAAAATGGAAATGTCAAGAGACGTTCCTTGGTGCGCCCATTTGTGGTTTATGCATGCAGTGCATTCTTGGGCTAGTAGTTAATTGCATGAGGTCGACTTCTTTGATACGCCCACGCACTGGATGAATATAGTTATATTTCAAACTCACAACCAAACGCACGGGTCTTTTTACACTTTGCGCTCTGTGGTGTTTTGAGGTCACTGTTAAAGTCGGTTGAACGCAGATGTGCACTGACCCGTGATTTACTGCTAGGGTTGTATCCGTCTTTGACAAATAGGCCTGTAATTCGATCGGATGATTAAATGTTGGCGATTAAGTTACGCAAAACAAACAGCGTTTGAGTATACATGTAGTTTAGTGTATTTAAGCAATTTGTTCGAAGAACGGGAATTTTTAGTCGTGGAAATATCTTAGATCGCTTGATTGTGTCTTTTTAGATTTTGATCAAGAAGGTGCGCGTAAGGCTGAGTTTTCGACATTCAAATTTCACTAAACTTATAGCTGTAAATTGGCGGTATTTAGAATGTATCCACTCTGTGGGAAATATAATTTTTTATGAATGTCCCATCTTACCAAACATTTTTGGAAAACCTGAAATAAAAACATTTTCGAGGAGACACCTTTTGAATCGAATTAGTAAAAATATCCTTTTTGGCCAAACTATCCGCCAATAAAAAGGAACTAGTATGCCAATACAATAAAGCCCTCGTCTTAAATCAAGATTTATAGATTTTTCCAAAATAGAGGTTTCCATTTTGTTTCTAATGCAAATATTCATTGGAAAGAGCCCCAAAACGACTATATAGGGGAATTGTGCTCAAGATGACATACTTTTTCTTGAAAGTTAAAAATAATAACATTTACAAACCATAGGGATGAAAACAAAGCGAATTCAATTAACTCATTTGTTAGTGATAAAAACTGCATTTAAATTTGTAGTGTAAAACAATAAGTAGTATTTTTTAAATATTTTCAAATTAACAGCTAGTTTAAGATGGCATAGTTCGGTGTAAGATATAAAATCTATTAATTTTTCCCTGACGTCTTGAACAGCATTAGATATACGTCTTTTGACCAGGTACGCCTGATTGAGGTTCTTTTTTAGTTATTTGGCATACTACAATGAAAAGATACACAAATTAAAATAAAAAAAAACCGCCTTTTTGGTAAGATGACATAGCTTCTTGGTCGGGTATCATGTCATTTTGCCCGATATGAATTAAAATGTTTAGAAGATTGTAGGAACCAACATATTCTTATGAGGTAACAATGTCGCATAGGTCTTGCAGTCATCCGCAAACAGTAAAATATTTGAGTTAGTAACAAAAAGACATAAATTGTTGATAAATAAGAGAAACCAGATTGGACTTATATATGGAGTCTTTGTCATGAAGAATCCTGTTGACGGAACTCGAGGTTCGATTCACCGACGGGATCTTTGCTGGTTCAAAAACAAAAAGAAAGATGGCGGTTGTTCAGTTTTCCGACTACGAGCACATACAAAAATATATCTGTAGCAAGTACAGGGTGTCCGCCGGGAAGGTATACTACTTTGTTTGTTTATAGTTTTTGATTAAATGAAAGAGAATGGATCTTATATTGATACATGTTTTATTTAATGTCGGCAATTATGTATGTACAATGTCAGGTAAATGTCCGCCTCTATTAGTCTCACAAATGCGAGCCCTTTTGAGCACATTTTTCATAACATTCTCACACATTTCACGCGGCATTTCATTAATTTCATCACGAATATTTTGTTTGAGTTGCCCAAGCGTTTCTGGTTTGTTTGCATAAACCTTGCTTTTCAGATATCCCCACAAAAAGAAGTCCGGAGCTTGTCGGAGCGGAACCGTCTTGTTGATACCAAATGTTAATCAAGCCCAAAGCATGAAGTTTTCAATCATATCACGATATCGCTCCCCATTCACAGTTACCGTTACGCCGTTTTCGTTTTCAAAGAAGTAAGGTCCAATGATTACTCCTGACCAAATTGCACACCAGACTGTAACTTTTAATGGATGCAAAGGTGACTGATGAATAATTTGAGGGTTTTCCATTGCCCAGAACATATCCATTCAAATGAAAATGTGCCTCGTCACTCATTATGATTTTTTCATGAAAATCGGGGTTGTCATGGGCTAGCTGTAACATCCTATGGGCATATTTACGGCGGCGTAAATGCTCTTGTGTCAACTGAATCTTAAATGGAAACAAATGCAAATCCTTGTGCAAAACTGTCGCCAAAGTTGTTCTTTGAAGACCAAACTCCTGAGCACGGCGTCGAATTGAGGTTGATGGATCGTTTTGAACACTTCCTTGTGCAGCAGTAATGTTTTCAGCCGATCTTGCAGTACGTTGTGGTCCATGCTTGGGCCTATCACCTACAGACCCTCTTTCTTCGAAATCATTCACTACACGATAAATAGTGCGTTTTGTTGGCACGTTGTTTCTCCCAAAAATTTCACGTAACTTTCTCATCGTCACAGTAATCGATGATTGATTTTGATAAAATGTTTTAATGATTAAAACACGTTGGCTTATCGAATATTTTTCCATAATAAATTTGCCACGTATCTACTTCACGACTGCCAAATATGAATTATCAAGACTAATGTTTACTAAAATGGCGGCAAAACAAATAAGTATACCTTCCCGGCGGACACCCTGTATTTATAGGGAAGTTTTACTCTACATCTTATATGTTAGTTTAGAATTCTAAGGATTTAAATTTTAGCTGCCTGCAAGGGTATCGGGAACAAGAAACGAAAGGAGATAATTTAACAAAAAACATGGCAGGTGCTCTGTTGACTGTTGTATAAAGTTGAAGCGTGAAAATTTAGAATACAAGTCTGATACCTATGAAGCCGAGAAGGTACACTCTGGACTCTGTAGAATTTCTAAAGCAATTTAAGGAAATTTGTTGATTAGGCAGATGGGCCGTAATCACGAAAATATTATTGACAAATATTTCATCACCTGTATCACCGCTGCAAAAAATTCTGGCAAGAGGAAGCAAACCTTCTGTATTGACAAAACTTTGTCGTTATATTTTCCGGGTAGTATTGATTAATTCTTTTAGAGTTTTTTTTTCTGAATGTAATTGACGAAGACGTATAGGCATACTACATTTTCCAATGAGAGGTGTTATTGTGAATGACCCGCTATTTCGGTAGCTGCAAACACGCTTCAGCAACGCACTGAAATTATTGAAATTCACTACAAATTTGGTCGTCCTGAAGCACCTTGTCGGACCGCAATACAGAAATTGGTGGAAAGATTCGAGCTGTTGGGACAAGTTAGTGTTGTGAAGAATAAAACCCGTGCACGTCGCTCAAGAACAACTGAGAATATTGCTGCTGTAGCCCAAAGTGTTGAAGAAAACCCAGGTTTGTCCAATCCTCGTCGTTCTTTGGAATTTGGCATTCCACAAACGTCTTTACACCATATTTTGCATAAGGACTTGGGTCTTAAGGCTTATAAAGTTCCGACCAATGCACTTCACTAATCCACCTTTGCTGCGGACGTAACGAAGAGGTCTCATAAAGAAAATTTCACGGCAAAGCCTTATATCTCCACAGCCACCCATATGACGCGAGGTCACAGGACTCCTTGAGTAAGTCCGGGCAGCCGACAAGGAAGAGTGTCCACATCACCCAGGCGTAGACATGCTTGAGCAAGGACATATGCTCGACATGCATCTATCATTTTGGTTAGCCATATACTGGAAGTTGATATTTGGTGTTAAAAGGCTCCTACGTTCGGACAAAGCTGAGTTATTCAAGTTTTGTACAAAAAAGTGTAAATCAAAACTATATGCAAAAGCCAAAAGATCCCAACGAAGGTCTGCTTCGCTTACAAAAAATCACTTTTATCCACAACGTAAGCACATTGTATCGCAAATCCCAATAGATGAAGTAAAAAAAAAATTCATCTGCCCCCATAGTACCACCCCAAACGGAAAAATCTCACATCAGAATCTCCAGCTCCTAAGCATCCTTAATTTCCTCTTGCTAAACGATTATTCAAATAAACGGCGAGCGCTCAAATTAAACTGCATTTGGAAGATATTGCGCATACCATGAGCGCAACCCTCCACCATCTCAGCACCGATTAAATTTATGCGCCTAATTTCTTCTCCAAACAGTTCAAAAGGAAAGACACAGTCATGTTAAACACGCTTTGTAATATTCTAATTTGATAATTGGTTGTAATTTATGGGTCCTCATGAGTGACGCCTTCTCGTTTGGCTTCTGAGAAAAATATATTTTAATTATTTGGAACTCATATAGCGACGCTGGGCTGGATGCAGTGCATCACTGCGTTGTACACGACTGCGTCAGCTCGGTTCTGTGATAGAAGCGGCTAACTGCAGGCGCACCAACTGCCTTCGAAAACTGTCACATGCTCTCTCGGGGTAGAGTGTAGTGCAAATGAAAAGCGTGTGTGCGGAATAAAAAAAGAAGGAAGATCGACTGCGAAGCATTTTCCTGTGCACCGGGATATGTTCAATGTGATTTATTTCGTTTTTATTTAAAGCATAATATGCTGAAACGAATAACCATTAATTGCGGTCTACTTCCTGGCAGCGGATTCCTGGGAGCATTTTTTTAGATAGATATATTCTGATCTTTGAAAACGATTAACGAAGAATTTTTCGTAAATGAATACGGAGAAAATGTGTACTTGAAAAGCGGTGGAAATTCAGTTGTGAAAATCTGAAAAAGTGTTCCCCTGAGTAACTTTGGACATTTTTATTTTGCATTCTAATAACGTAAGTGTATGTATTTCGCAAAGTATGCCAACATTTTTAGGCGAAGCTAGTTCCAGACATTTCGACAATTAGGTGAATAAATTTGTAGATAAATCTTTAAAACAAAATGCACATATGGCCTAGTGGTAGACGAATGGTTCTAAAAGAGACTCGGGTGTGGCAGTTTACGGGCGCAAACGAGTTGGATT
This sequence comes from Cheilosia urbana, assembly GCA_946477585.1. Taxonomy (NCBI): domain Eukaryota; kingdom Metazoa; phylum Arthropoda; class Insecta; order Diptera; family Syrphidae; genus Cheilosia; species Cheilosia urbana. Next base: position 28,579,649 of record OX297856.1, read on the forward strand.
TCAGGTAGAACTCTACGGTTTTTAAAATTGAACGAACCATAATTGAAACACAAGTATTGACGACGCCAAATTTGTTCCGCAAAAGGTAAAGTGCGATACTTTAAAGGCTGTCACACTTTGCAATGTCCCACTTACTCAGCCGGCTCTGCAATGCGCCGACTTTTTCTTGAGTAAGCCAATTCAACATTAGAAAGGGCCTTTCATAAGACTTGAAGCATCTTTTAAATCGCTATGAGTAGTATCAGCAAACGGGCCAAAGTTGCACCGAAAAAAAAAAAAAAAATAAATAAACCAAAAATATACCTCAAAAAGACGTTGAAAAAATGTTCAAACATTTTTTAAATACGCTTCCAAGTTCCAAGATTGGAATTAAAAATGCTTCCGAGAACGATTCATAAAACGCGTCCAATCAAGGGTCTAGCGGGCCCAACTTAAAGTACGTCCAAAAACACGCCCAATACAGAAAACGCTCGGTGTAGTGAATCTCTGTATAGTGAACTATCCAATATACTAAACCACCAAAATTTAACACAGATTATTCTAAATAGTGAACTATAAAAATTCCGATAGCGTGAACTCAGATTTTGGTTTCCAAAATTCAATGAAATGTTCCAGTTCTAGCGTGTAGTGAAAAACTTCGATATAGTGAACGGGTGTGTCACTCTATCGAGCGTCTACAACTGTCTACACTTAAAAACTTCGGTTAAAGGTGAAAATCTAAGCAGAGGATATGATAAAAAAAACATAACGCATCGCTACAGCGATTACAACGCAGATATCAGGAATCGTTATGGCCTCCTTCATGATTCTTTGAAGAGCTAGAAATAATGGGATATTTTTTCAGGTTTAATATTAAATAAAAAAAAAATAACTACAATGTTTTTCTCATCTTTTATTCACCCAAAATAGAATTCGACATGGGAGATGTTAGGTGAGGTCACACATTATCCATTGACTAATCATACTGAGACCCCCAACCCCAACGTCGGTTGGCCGATTTACCATTACTTGAGTACAAACTATATTTGATTTATTAAACGAAGTGGCAACGAGTAGGTAAGTTGGCTGGTATTGTTACATAGAAATTCTTACTGACAAATAATGTCACGTAACTTCTAAAATTCCGTCAAAGTTGACAGCAACTTTCATAGAAAGTTAAATTCTGAATTTGCCGAGTCCAAACGGATGTTTGTCAGACGTAGGTGAGTTGGAATTTTTTTTTTCGGGATTCGAACCTGGGACTCCTCACTAACCACTTAGTCTAACTACTAACATTCACTAACAAATAACATTAAGTACCTACATAATGTCAAAATGTGATATTCGCGAACTGTATCGCATTCCTGCACGGTTGCCAACTTTTTTTTTATGTTTTAGCATGTCACACAGTTTCTAATCTCAGATCACTTTTTTTTATCTAGGTCACTTTTTATGTTCGTTTGGTAGGAAAAGCACTTTTCCGAATCTAGGCTTTTACTCGGTGGTTGGGTGTTGAATGAATAGGGTAGACACTGATTCGCGTCAACTTGACAATGCCCAGCTGTTGCAACTGTTCAGATACAACAATTGTGCTTATTTTACCTCCTAGTGGTCACCACCGGGTATACTGGTCTATGTCCATCCGGAATTGACTTGCTGAACTTATAAGTCCGAGTGTTGAACACGTAGAAAATAGCAACACTATAATGCTCTGTTGGAGTTGACTGTCTGCTCGAGTCTCAGAAGTCTTACATGAGCCCCTCAGAAAGAGGACGTACGGCGGATGAATTCACATGGTTGAATCAGCGGTGGCGTCAACAGTCAGATACCTCAATGAGCTACTTCGAGCAGCTCAGGTCATTGAGGATTTTCAACACTAGTCAGGGTGTTGAAATAGAGATGGTGGCGGAAGGGCCCTTAATGGGTCAACGGCAGCTCTCACACCCCCGCAGCAGGTTACTGACTCCGGAATATTACGGCTCCTGTTGCCCAAGGGGTCGCAGAAAGGGCCTGGTCCTCCAGGTTGAGGGTTGTGCGTGGGGCTAACTACCCTACCACGGAAAACAATATATGTTGCGAAGCAACCAATAGCCTCGGATAAGGACGGATTCACTGTTGACGACCCTGCAAAACGAAAAAAGGACAATGACGTTCGGATCTGCACGTGGAATGTTCGAACTCTGAACAGACCGCGTGCAGCCGAACAACTAGCGGAGGCCCTTGACTGCTACAGAGCAGGCATCACCGCCATCCAGGAAGTGCGGTGGGATGGGCCGGATAAAAGGAGGATGAAAAACTGTGACATTTACTACGGTGACTGCTACAGAGAACAAAAGCAGCGTCTATTTGGATGCGGATTTGTTGTAAGCGCCAGACTTAGGCAAGAAGTCTTGAGCTTTCGACACGTTAGTGAACGCCTTACAACTATCCGCATCAAGGCTAAATTCGCCAACATCAGCCTGATATGCGCTCACGCCCCCACAGAAGATAAAGACGATGCTACCAAAGAATGTTTCTACGAGCTCCTCGACAAAACATATGAGCAATGTCCTAAGCATGACGTTAAAATCGTCTTGGGTGATTTTAACGCCAAAATAGGAAAGGAGGACATCTTTGGTAGCACAATCGGAAAACACAGCCTACACGACACCACGTCTGGAAACGGACTTAGGCTGATTGATTTTGCTGCGGGACGTAATGTTACTATAGCTAGCTCACGGTTTCCTCACCTCAATATACACAAAGGAACATGGCGGTCACCTGATCATCAAACAGTCAACCAAATTGATCACGTTGCGATCGACGCAGACACTCCTCCAGTATTCTAGATGTCCGAACTTTCCGAGCGGCCAACATAGACTCGGACCACTTGTCCGACTTGTTGTAGCCAAGGTACGGTACGGTAAGGTACGGATGCGGATATCCCAGTCGCCACAACAACGAGAAAATACTTTGAGAAGACTTAACGTTGGACGACTATAAACGCAACAAACCGCCAGAACCTTTGCCGATCGCGTATCCCTCAACCTCTCGAAAAGTCCTATGCTGGCAGCATCAAGTGCCGAAGACCAGTGGCGCCGATGCCAAGAAGCCATCAAAAACGCCACAAATGATGTGCTCGGTTTTACCAGCCAAAGTGTTGGATCTGGAGAAGAAGAAGGAATTTGTAACCGGCAAACTAAAAGAGCGTCCAGTTAAAATGGAGCAGGATAGTTCAGATGAAAATGAACTTCGAAAAGTCCTATGCTGGCAGCATCAAGTGCCGAAGACCAGTGGCGCCGATGCCAAGAAGCCATCAAAAACGCCACAAATGATGTGCTCGGTTTTACCAGCCTACCCCTGGACGATGAAAGCCAAGATTTCCGTCCACCTGACCAAAATGAGGATAGCAATATCTAAGCTTAAATCCAACAAGGCTGCCTGACCGGACGACTTAGCTGCCGAGCTGTTTAAGGCAGCGGGAGATGACCAGAGGCACTATCTTCCAACAGCAACAGCAACAGCAACAGGGGGCTTGAGCGCATATTAGGCTGATGTTGGCGAATCTAGCCTTTAGTTGTAAGGCGTTCACTTACGTGTCGAAAGCTCTTGCTTGAAGACTTCTTGCCTAAGTCTGCCGCTTACAACAAATCCGCATCCAATAATAGATGCTGCTTTTGTTCCCTATAGCAATCACGTTAGTAAATGTCACCGTTTTTCATCCTTCTTTTGCCCGGCCCATCCCACCGCACTTCCTGTATGGCGGTGATATCTGCTTTGTAGCAGACTAGGGCCTCCGCTAATTGTTCGGCTGCACGTGGTCTATTCAGGTTTCAAACATTCCACGTGCAGATCCGAACGTCGTTGTGCTTTCTTCGTTTTGCAGGGTCGTCAACAGTAAATCCATCCATATCCGAGGCTCTTGGTTGCTTCGCAACAGTATTGTTTTTCCGTGGTTGGGTAGTTAGCCCCACGCACAACCCTAAACTTGGAGGACCAGGCCCTAAATTGACCCTAGGACAGCGGGTCGGATATTCCGTTGTCAGTAACCCACTTCGGGGATATGAGTGCAGCCGCTGACCCATAAAGGGCTCATCCGCCACCATCTCTATTTCAGCACCCTGACTAGTGCTGAAAAATCCTTACTGACCTTAGCGCCAAATATGTCAGAGTAGCTCGCGCAAGGTATCTGACAACTGGGCATCGCCAAGTTGATGCCAATCAGTGTCTACCCTATTCATACAACACCCAACCTTTGTCTTTACTTCTATAATAATGAATAACAAATTTCTTAAAAATTCGTAATCACTTTGCTTATGAAAAATGTGAATGCCTACATTCTTTAAAAAAAAATGCAAACTATGTATAATTTTTTAAATGTAAAAGCTTCATTTCGGCAGTATAAAAGGATAGCCGAAAAGTTGTTTATCTCATAATTCTTTCGACCAGCGAGTAGCTAAGAACTTCAAAGTCTCTAAAGCTATATTCCTAGGTGATTAATAGTTTGGTGGATAGACAATGCCATTTTCTCAGTCTTTCTTAAAAATTAAAAAAAAAAACGACGTTCTTTATTATTTTTGTTTATACATACTACACATAGCTTCAATTTAAATAAATTAAAATCGTTATTTTTAAATAAAATACCTACGAGCTACGACCTCTTTAATTTTCCTCGTAGGAGGGAATTCTGGGCACTCATTCCGTAACTTTTCAGACGATTATCGTTCGAAACGATAGAACCCAAAGCTAGTAACTAAGTGCTAAAATTACAAGTTCGAGAGGTTAATCCAGTTCATTTCCCACAAATGTAATGAAAGCTGACGATATTAAAAAAAAAATTCGAGCAGGTTATAACTTCTAATGGTGATTAAAGTTTCCAAAACGATATCGTTCAGACGATCATTGACACACGGAATCTGCCCCCTGTTTTTTTTTTTTTTATCTTTATTAATACAGCACAAAAATTGGGAGGATGATTCAAGTCCCTCAGATGGCTATAGCCTCCTATTATTAAAATATTCGCATTTGTAAATCATCATGAGCTTTCGAATAAATTTAAAAGAACTGGTTTTCAAAAAAAAAAAAAAACAAACAAATTTAGCAAACATTTAGCAGTGATGTCAAAATATTATTTTCTGTTCTTTTTTGATTTATTTAAAATTTATAAGCTCATGTTTAAAATATATATATAGCACTAAAAAAAAAATCCACACGCTTGTGAAATACCTACTTAATTGTACAACCTACGTATACAATACAAGTCTAAGTCGCGCGCTATTTTTGACAACGCACATAAAATTAATTACAATTTAATAATAAATTAGGAACTCGGCTAAATACAGTGCATTAATTTATTTGTTATATTTAATGTTCCCATTAATGCAATGAATGTGTAAAAAAATAACATACAACCCCCCTAAAAATAGCAATTCCAATTGGAACAACCCACAAGCGTGTGGTGTGAATTCTTTGGGTAACTACCACGCCCACAAACCACATCATAGGCCGTCCAAATTTCACACATGTTAAAAATAAACCGTTTTCCCCACATCACACTGTCGGAATGGGATGGATTTGTTTTTGAAACTGCGTCTTATTCGATGATTTCGAAAACCATGAACACAAGTGCCAAGTGTTTGCAGAGGAGATCAGTTTTTTAAGGTACTCCGCGGATGAATGTCGTTGACGGATCGTTGGAAGATCGGTGTTTTTGTTTTAAGTTTGTGGACAGTATCAGTGCAGTGAAATGGAAACGCAATCGGTTCGACGTTTTCCAAATAGTTTTTCGATTGAGAATATTTTATCGAAGCCCGATAAACGTTACGAAGATATTAGTGATCCCGGAAATGACAATGGTGAAGTGCATAACCAAATTATTCAAAATTTCAGTGTAAATAAAATTCCCCTATTGAATCCTGACAATATTTCTCCAAGTGATATTCGATTGTCGAGTCCTGAATCAAATTTTGCCGAAGAAAACGCAGATGGGTGTAGCGAGGCGGCTTCGGAGGATAGTAACAGTAAGTTGAAGGAAATTTTGAAGAAATTCTTTTAAATCCTATATCGCGTACGATCTCTGGTCTTATTCACGTAAATTTTCACACGATTGTCCTCGACGCGATAGACCTCCAATTCTATAAACTCAGTGCTAAAAGTACAGGTTTGGAAGTCAGTACTCGGAAACATAAAAAAAAAAGAAGTGCATTATTTACATAGTTGATGACAGTCATTAAATTTTCGACAGACGATCATTGAGAACTGATTTTTGAAATGAATCAGTGCACCCTTGTTCCAATGTGAATCTACAAGCGTGGAAATATTCTAAAGATTCTATGAGGACCGCTGGCGGGGCGGGTAGGTCCCTTCCATTTGTCAAAAAAAAAAAAAAAAACTTACACAAAATTGTTGTAATAAGTTAGGCACAGACCAACTTTCTTCTTTTCTCGAATTGACTCGCGTTACTCTCCGAAATTGAAAGCGAAAAAAAAAACAGCTTTTTCGCTGCCTCTCCTCTGAACAATGTCTCAGGTTCAGAAGGTCAAAAAAAGATCCCAATTTCACATTTTTAATGCGATCGCGAAGTACCGACTTTGTACCTTGTAGGTCTGTTCCAATAAGACCGAAAGGAGTGAGATACCCAGCACTAGTGGTGGGAAGCACCAAACAAGTCTGACAGCCGTCGATATAATAATACATCGACTGCAAAGAAAAAGAAACTGATGCCCCAATACACCAGCTAACAAGATCCACCGGGTGCCTGCTGCCTGGTACTATTTCAAGAAATATCTCAACGAGTAGATAAACGGTTCTTGACCTTTTACGGACAGTATTCGGCTTTTGCTTTCACAAATTAAAGCGATTCACCTGAAAGACGTTACATTGCCCAAAACTTGGCGGATAAGAAAAGAACTATTGTACAATCTGAAAAAATATACAGCGATGGAGACCTAAAAATGTCGACAAAATCAAAATCAACGATCGGGGTTGGGGTCAAAATTCTGGATGGGCAAAATTGTTAAAAAGCGCGCTTTTGAACACAGTTTTGAAACAATTTTATTGTTTGAAATTTGAAAAGAAGAATTTTGTACCTAAAGAAGAATTAAAAAAACAGAATTTCGTTAAGCAGAATTTTTGTGTGAGGAGACAGAATTTTGCAAAGCAGAATTTCGACCGGATCCCGTCGAATGATACTCGACAATCGCAATGGCGGTCTGATTCTTTACTATTCTATATTGAAGTGAAATGAGCGAATGATTTAATTTTTGGGCTAAATTTCGAACTCGAAACGAAAAGTTCGTCATAGCATTCTTACTTAAATTTAAAGGGGAGCACCTCGAAAGAGACAATAAGCAGAGACCATCATAGAATAAACCTTCACCCTTACAAGAATCCTTGAAAGGGATGAGTAGCTTAATACAGTAGGAAGATATAGGTTGCTGCCTATATCGACGGGAGGCGATGCGACGCTGCTCCGACGGTTCAAGGTGGATATCAATCACACAGATTTATTTCGTTTTAGTTGACTATAGCCTGAGTGCCGGGAAATGAGAAAGCGTCAAAGTTCTTCTCAAAGTTGCTTAGAATGTGTTTTAGCGCTTCGTTTACCTAATTTTTGACAAATAATTGAATAAAATCAATTTAGTTGACCTGACGAAGTGAAAATTCTTTGCAATTTATTGTATTGGTCCCTCTATACATTATCTACCTAAGATTATGATATCGTTAGGCCACGATTTCGTAATTAAATTCAAGAAGAAACAAATTAGACACAAGGGGGTCAATTCTGGTTCTGTGAAAAAGTGAAACGAAAATATTTTCACCTTTTCACGCGCAATTTTGATTCTCGTTCTATGAAAATGTGAAACCAAACGTCAAAATTTTGCATATGAATAATTTCTTTTCACGGCCCCATTTGCAAGTGAATGTTTTTAGTGAGAGTTTGAAAATTTAGAACCCTCTTTCATACAAGAAATCACATTTAAGTACTAAATGAATCGAAAAAATGAAAGCAATGCGTGAAAGCGAATGTGGAAACGATTTATTCGATTCACTGTTTCACAGAACCAGAATAGACCCCCAGCTAAAATGAAAAAGACATGACCGTTTATGTAACCAAGCAAACATAAAAGATAAGAGAGCAGAATTCTCCTTAAACAAAATTCAAACATACAAAGGGCGGTTAAAATTTGAGGGCCGATGTTGAATATGAACCACACCTAAACGTCAAGCTTTTTCCTGCATTTCATTTGACATTTCGCAATTACAGACTAACTCAATTTGAACCATGGAAAGATACACAATCGAGCAACGCGTTAAAGTTATTCAGGCTTATTATGAAAATGGGCGTTCAAATCAAAATGCATATCGTGTACTTCGTGATTTTTTCGGTCAGTTTAATCTTCCAAATGTGCTTACAATCGGAAAAATCGGCCAAAAAATTGAGCTAACCGGGTCTGTAGGAAATGTGAAAACACTTGTGCATGCTCGAACAGCTCTTGGAAATTTTTGGAAATATTACTGTGGTCCCTTTGACAATATTTTTTTTTTTTTTTTTTTTGAATTTTTACTGTGGTCCCCCCTTTGATACTAATTTTAGGGAATATTACTGTGGTCCCCCCTTTGAAAATGAGCTTCCACTGAAAAATTAAATTTTTAGCCATTCTGTGAACGTAAGAAAGGCGTAGAGATTCTTCTCTGTAGACAAGAATTTCATCATTTGCCTCAAACTTTAGCGTATTTGGAAAACCAAATTCAAATTCGAAATGCATACTTTTAAGCCGTGGATTAGTGGTTAGAGTGTTGGACTACTAATAATTATTATATACTAGCTGTGCCCGCAACTTCGTACGCGTCGTGAGACTGTGTAGTTTCCAATAAAAGAGATTTGACCGTTTTCTCAACGGCATATTTGTTTAAAATCAACAATCTAGCTAAAAAAAAAGCCGTGAACATTGTCGACATTGAAACAATAAATCAAACAAATCTATTTACCTAAAACACCAATTTAAGAAAATTAAATTCAACAGCGTAAGTAGGTACTGAAGTTTCACTTCGTTACTGTAGGTACCACGTAGGTAATATCAAAACAACCACTTAAACAAAAGCCTTAACGGAAATTTGTATCTACACCAACAATAAATAAATCAAACAACATAAGTCACCTATATCGTCTTTACTTCTTGAATTTTTCAATTCTTTACTGTAAGTATCAACGTAGGTACTATAACAACCATTAAAACAAAAACCTTGAACTCAATTTCTATATACACCACCTCCACCATACGTCCCCCACCACACCACACGTCATCATCATCAGCCATCTGCGCATTTCCTCAGAAACACGTTGTGGCTGGGTTTTTTTTCATATGAACTTGCTTGTGCGATGTGCGCCACCAAAAACCACCCCAAAGCAGAACAACGATCAAGAACCGCGGCGGATGATAATATTCGATTTCAGAAAATAAATTCATTTTTTAATGTTAGATTTTAGGTTGTAGCTCCGCTTCTAGAGGACATAGAAAGCTTGAAATATCTATAAAGGTGTTGGCTCTCCTAAGTATTTTGTTTTGTTTGCATTGATAAAGAATTAGTTGAGTAATGGCGAGTTAAAGGCAGTAAAGTCGAAAAAAAAACACATTTTGGTCAAAAACGCTCCAAAAAATAGGCATGGCAATGAAAGGAATAGCCTATAGGGGGATATCGCGAATAAATTCCGTGGGAAAAGTTTCCCGGGGAAATCTTATTCCCGATAGGGGTTTATATGTTGCACAGAATCTTAAGAAACATTTCAAAAAAAGTTTCATCGAAATCTGTGCAGTAGTTTTCACGCCGTTAGGTAACAGAAAAATTGCCTACAGTTTTATTATAAGTATAGAAGATAGTAGTATTAGTATTATTGTTTTGTGATCGTAAAGTATGTCCTCTTTTTTCGTTTGAGGTATATGGATACCCTACGTTAGGCGGTACGAAGTTCGCCAGCTAGTAGGTAACATAAAATAAATAGAACGGTACTTACTAAAGTACCTACTAGTAATACCTTAACCTTTTCCTGGCAAAACGTAGTAGGCAGAAAAAGTAAGGGAGCATTTACATGTGATGATATCGAGTTCGTCTTTTTTATGATCCTGTTCAAAAAGTTACCAAAACTAGATAAAAATTACCAAATTACCAAAAATCATCAACTAAGAAAAAAGTTACCAAATTTGGTAAAATATGCGCTATGTAACAAAACTAACGCAATTGTCACCACACAAAAATAAAGGCAAGTAACGGAAAATCGGCCGAAGTTGTAGGTCCCAGTTCTGCTGATTCAAACGATATTATCCTCCATCTCCAAGTAAAAGGAACGTATAGTTTTCAACCATTTTTTAGGTGGTTCTATGGCTTGATAGAACTCTTAGTTGATTTTCCCTTCCTTGTGGCATTCTTAACCTGACAAAATTCTATTATGGTTGCTGCTTTAGTGTCCGATGTTATGGATTTTTTTACTTATGTGTGCCTGAACCACCGAGCTGAAACGATTTCTTGAACTTATTTCAGTTTGTGGCCACAACATACTTGCACTTTTGCTTTAAATATATCTATCGCACTACATATTTTCTGCGAACTGCGAATGGAAATATAGTTCAAAATGTACTCTCCCAATTAATAAAACACGCAATCATTAGGGCAATCGTCCCTCGAAAAACAGCATTCTGTCGTCTGCCGTGATTCGTACTAAATCTAATAACCAATTAGAAAAGCGTGCTTTTAAAAATAGAACAGCCAATCGCTTGAAAGGAACCGAGAATAACACACACTATCACATCCGCACTATTTACCGAATCATCAGCATCAAATGAAATAACGATCTGTGACATTTGTACAAACGAACGGTCCGCATTTCAAATTGGCCACATATTTTGGCACTCGAGCCACACTAATTGTTTCAATTAATTGACAAAAGCTGAACAATTCTTATTAATTCGACAGCATTGCCGACAATTAGTCAGGTACGAGAGATTTATTGCCACCAATGTCGCGCAGTGGAATGACAATGGCGCGGATGCTTAAAGAAAAATGCTCGCTGTCATTTAACGCCACACTCTCTACACGGACGAGTTGTTGAATTTGGTTTGCCAACGCGCAACGCATACGCACTACGCACAGTGAGCACTGAGCAATAACAAAACCTCCATTTCAGAGCATTAGGAGATAGTTCGGTTCTTCGATTTTCAGTTACGAAAATATAAATTTGAACAGCTCGGTATGTTCGGTTGATGCATTGGGTTGTCTCGATTGTCGATTCATCGACATTCGAAAAACGTTGGTATCTGGCTGCAATTAACATTTCTTAATTCGAATGCATTTATTTCGAAGCGAAGAACGCCCAATTTGTGTTTCTTTGAAGAGCCAAATTCCAACGGTTGCAAAAAGTCGCATCTTGCGTATTGATTGAGACAAATTGCAGTGAAACTAAATATAGGTTTTCGTCTGACTCCGGTTTAATTTGCGTAGAGTATTCAAGAAAATATTTATATGTATTTATTTCGAGAGGTAGAGGTACCAGACGGAATTGTAGGGCGTTTTCGAAGTCGGACTGATCCAACTCGCTGTATCATGAGAGCTACTTGCAAAAAAAAAAAAAAAAAAAACAGGAAACGAAAACTAAGGTCGATTCAACGATTGGGCCGATATCTATATAAAACACATCAATTCGGTTAGGCAATTGTGCCTGTTCCTGTTTCTAAGTTTCTGGTTTAAGGACTCGAATAACAGGTTTATGTTGACCAATATCCCCTGTAAAGCTCAAACGAAAGGTTATGGTTGCCTTGTTATAAGTTTTACATGACTTATTGATGGCTGTAGGCTATTATCTTAAAATCAATATTCATAAACTTTGACAAGGTTGCATCCTTTGATGAAATTAAAACTTTACCTATTCTATTGCCATTAAAGTATGGGTAAGTATAGAACTATAGGTATATATCTTCTCATGCTTCTCAGTTTCTTTTTCCGGCATTTTCTGTCAAAAATATATTTTTTTTTTTTAAAGCTTAAGCCCGCACCAGACTTGTAACGTGTGGTGTGTTGTGGTGTGGTCTGTCGTTTCCTGTTCTGTGCACACTTATCTAACGTGCTGTCATTTTTTAAATGAATTCGAATGTTGTTTGTTTTGCTTTTTTGACGTTTGTAATTTCCTAGTTCATGTGTACTCTTTCTTTCACATATGCAATTTCAGATAATATGTCTCGTTTCATTGCGCCATAGAGCGTTGTGGCGCAATCGGTACAGGAGCGATTTCGACACAACGCGACACACTGCAACACAACACACGAGAAATATATGTTTCTGCGCATATGAAATCCATTGGAGTGATAGCGACCCGCCACTCCACATCACAACACACGTTACAAGCAAGGTATATAGAATAACATGGTAAAACATTGCGCATGTCCGCATCCTATCTCACTCGCACACTGTTACGTCACGTGTATCACACTGTTTTGACATTTCAGTGCAAGTTCGACGTTCTCTTAAGGTTTTTGTGGAATATTTTTTAAACAAATAAAAATAAAATGGTTATTTGTGCGATATTCGGCTGTAATAATAACAACGACAAGAAACGAAAGCAAAACAAGGTTCCCGGGCGCGAAAAATTGTCGTTTTTCAGATTTCCCAAGGATGAATCTATGAAAAAAGTGTGGTAGAAAAGACAAGTTTAATGCAAATAATGCATTTGTTTGCTCGAAACACTTTAACAGTGACCAATATGCGCGAAACTTGAAACATGAGCTGCTAAACTATTCACCCAAAAACAGTAGGAATTGCCTTTCACTTCCAAGGACTCTGACAATAAGCGCCAGGAGAATTATGAAAGGCGGAATACAAAACAAAAAATTGTGCGCGAAATTTTTTGAGTTTTAAGTGTGAACAAATTATAAATATGTACGTAATTAGTACCTAATTTAAAATTTGTATTTTCAAAGGAAAACCCTTCCAAGTGAGCAAGTTACCCAGGACACCAATGAACCTACTGCAAAATTATGCTGAAGAACAACCGACCGGATCCTTCACATGGACAGATCAAGTCAGCGATGGTGGAATTCGAAAACCCAACACTATTTTTATTGAAAGTATTTTTAATGAATATAACTCGACTGGTCTAAAAACTGGACAAAATTACATAAAAACATTGTTAGACCTTGCCGAACCTATTGATTTAGATCGCGCGATCAAGAAGTTGTTTTTCCGGGGCAAAATGTTCTTTAAGATTCGAATTCTTAACAAAACACTTATTACGAATATCACTGCAAAAAAAAGAAAAATGAATAAAACGCTGAACTAATTGTAAAACTGATATGTACTTGTTTTTATTTCTAATATTTTCGCAGATTATAAAGGACTATTTATACATTATGGTTATGAGATTTGATTGAAGAAAAAAACTGCGAATAACAGCTGTCAACGTTAGATTTCTTTGTTGTATTGCTGTGGAAACAAGTGGTATCGTACCACCATCAGCTCACTTTAAAACAATTTCGCCACTATATCTTGCAAATCACATTTTTATTAATTTAAAATCCACAACCCTAATATAAAGCACATGAATGTGAACTAATTTGTTCTGAAGTGTCAAAATAATATGTGATACACGTGACGTACATGCGCAGAACTGAACCAATATTTTCCTCCGGAATATCATACCATGTATTCTATATACCTTGCGTTACAAGTGTGGTTCCGGCTTTATTCACTTTTAAGCGTTAAAGCCTCATAAACTGCGTAAACTGCAGAAAATGACAACCTCGTAAATGAACTGTCAGATTTTGTATGGAGAATAGTTTACGCCGGCCTCATAATTTTGCGCGATCAATTAGACGCGGAAAGGTACGCAAATTTTCAAATATCAATTTGTGACAAGCAGTCCGTGTGAATTGCTTTTCATGTTTTTAGAGCTGGAGCAATGACGGTAGCAAGTAATGTGGTATTCAGATTCACTCTCAGATTTCATATTTCGTGTGGGTAATCAAACATAAAAACGTCACTTGCTCGTTTTTGTGTTGATATTCGTTCTGTTTGGCTGGGTACGTCTCCAAGTGTTGCCTTCTTTAGGGCTGCGCTGGGTTCTTCTGAAACTATGGGTGGGAAACAGAAGAAAGAAGAGAGAAAGGGGTTTGCAGTACCAAGTAGTACGTTAACAATAACTCCAAAAAAAAATATCACCTTATTGAGTAAAACAAAACGTCCGTTTATTTTGAATGTCTCCTAAAGGCTAAAAACTCATTTCACATAAAAATAACTACTAGTGTGGGAAAGCAATTAAGCTTTCTATTAAGAAAAGTTAAAAAAATAGTTGGCGCAATAGGTCCGGAGGGACCCTAGGCCTAGCTTCTCACAACCATTCGTTTTGTGTGAGTTTTTCATTTTTGGAACGAATGGAAGGGATCTTCAATTTTATGCTGACTCCAAACGGATAATTGAGAAGCTTTTTCAAGACAATTTTACTCTCGGATGTTTGTCAGACGTTCGCGAGAGGTGGCGCAGTGAAAAAAACCCTAAGTTGAAATTGAAATTAAGAAAAGGTATATAAACTAAAAATGATCATTATAAATTAATAACGATTGAGTGTATGTACACTTGTTTACCTTTTTTTTAAGATTCAAGTATTCAAAAAGTATGCAATGACAAGACTTTACTAGTTTAAATAAGAAGAATGTAACTAATGTTGCATTTCTCCGGGCGTTTTATCTAATACTTAAGTGAACACGTTCGATTCGAATATTTGTAGCATTCAACACTTTTCGAAACGTTTTCCATTCACTGGCTACATTCTATATTAAAACATTCGAAATTTGCGTCCCGATTTATTTCTAAATATTTAGGTATACATAAATAATATACAAAAATAGATTCACCCGATGCAATGCCCTTCTTTGCTGAATAAAAAGTTCACTAAAACCTAAACAAACTCCACCAGCTGTCAAACTCAAACGCACTTGTATTGGTAAATCTGAAGGAAATCTGAGAAAAAAATCAGATTCGCAAAACTGCTTTGAAATCGGAAAAAGATTGTTTGAACATAAAAATTGCTCTGAGAGCAAAAAACAAAGTGCAATCGAATGGAATACCACAACAGAAAACATAGTGTGGTAAATCAGGCACTTAGTGAATCAGACACTTAGTGAATCAGGCACTTAGTGAATCAGGACAGTTGATTTTTAGCCTGCGATTGTTAAGTTCGAAAGAGTAATCGGTTGTGAGATTAATAAGTGAAAAGTAATACAGTGAATAAAGCGATTGGATTGAAACGTTTAAGAATTGATTTAAGTGATATTGTTTTGGTACTAAATAAGTGATTGAGTAGAAAGTGTAAATAAAGTGATTTCATTAGAAAAGTTGAACAGAATAGTGTTTTATCTTTTCGAATCCCAGCCTGAATGTAACAATAGCAAGAGCACTTTCAGATTCTGTTCTTCAATCGAAAACGCCATAAGTGAATACCCTTATGTCGTTTTTCATTGACCGAAAAAAAAAATCTTTTTTTTTATCTAAATCCCTTTTCATGTTCCATTGGGAACACTTTTTGCAGATCTCGATATTTTTTAAGATTTACACATACTGCCACAATACCAATATAATTTGCACAGCTGTTTACGTCAGTGAAGTTTGCTTTCGAGACAAATGCGCAAAGTTTCGTGAAAAACAAAATAACGAAATACATAAATAGCCATATTTATTGGCCATATAGCCAATTGACATAATTTGGGAAGAATTATTATCTTCATTGTCTTCCGTAATCTGAAGACTACGAATAACCAAAAATACTCTATTTGTATCTACAACAGGGGAAACATTTTTCAAGTCTATCCGCCGTACTTATAACGAGTTTTAGTCTCCACTTTAAATTTAAGGAAGCTCACAATTGCAAAATTTGTAAGGAAAATCCATATGTTTATTGTAGATATATGTATACTTTCCCTGCAATATGACGTACCTGAAGGATTCTTCTCTCTAGTCTCTACTTTGAGAAGTAAATGCGACAGAACGGAGAATATTTATACGTACGAACGTACCACTATTGTGAATGTGATTCAAGCATTGAGGGAATAAATGTTTAGATTGTTAAATAACAATACCATTAGTTAAATTTGAGCAACAGGTTCTTATGTACTTTTTCATTGAAGATCGAAGAGAATTGCCATGGAATTAAGAATAGTCTTTTTCAATGAAATTCGTTGGAACACATAGCTGTTACCTACATGGTATAATATGCATTTTTATTTTTATTGTTATGTACTTCTTATTTGATTTCTACCGCGTAAAATGATGATTTTTGTATGCCAAATCAAAATACAGTGCACTCGGGAAAACGTCAACTAATTAAAACCGCGGGTGTTGACGTTTAAAAAATTGTTGACGTTTACGAATGTCTTTTTTTTCATTTTTATCTTGCTAATTGTTGACTTTGTTACACCATATTGCTTCGCTAAAGCAACCGCACTTGTACCCTTTCCTAATAAGTCCAAAATATTTGCCTTTTCTTGTAATTTTAGCACTTTCGGTTGTTTTGAGCTCATTTTGGTAATGTGATACTTACGAGAACAAAAAACAACTACTTTTCTACTCTACTTATAAGGTAAATCACCAATTTCAGAAATTATTTCATAAAATAAATGTGTGTGTGTACAAATTTGTGTATTTTAACTGCTGCTAAATTCAAAATTTTGTTTTATTCAGAGTTGACGTTTTAGAGCTTTGTGGTTGGGTTGACGTTTTAGAGTAGGCAATGTAAAAAAAAGAGGGTTGACGTTTTGGGATGTTGACGTAAACGAGCGTTGACGTTTTCCCGAGTGCACTGTAGTTCTATTAAAGTTTACATTTTGCACTATTACTTTCATAATTTGGGAACACAATCCGTACAAATTTGTTTCTAACAACACAACTAACATTTCAATCTGACATTTTACTGACGTAGGTATGTTGGTGAGTTCAGGGAATTTTTTTTAAAAATATCCCGGACACTTCTTTCGTGTAAAGAATTGTCCTGCAAGTGCACATTTTTTTTTTTTTTTTTCAATGAAATTTAGAAAAAATAGAAATAGTCTATGATTCGAAAAGATAAAACACTATTCTGTTTAACTTTTCTAATAAAATCACTTTATTTTCACTTTCTGATTATTCACTTCACGAAAAAAGGACAATGACGTTCGGATCTGCACGTGGAATGTTCGAACTCTGAACAGACCGCGTGCAGCCGAACAACTAGCGGAGGCCCTAGACTGCTACAAAGCAGGTATCACCGCCATCCAGGAAGTGCGGTGGGATGGGCCGGGCAAAAGGAGGATGAAAAACTGTGACATTTACTACGGTGACTGCTACAGAGAACAAAAGCAGCGTCTATTTGGATGCGGATTTGTTGTAAGCGGCAGACTTAGGCAAGAAGTCTTGAGCTTTCGACACGTTAGTGAACGCCTTACAACTATCCGCATCAAGGCTAAATTCGCCAACATCAGCCTGATATGCGCTCACGCCCCCACAGAAGATAAAGACGATGCTACCAAAGAGTGTTTCTACGAGCTCCTCGACAAAACATATGAGCAATGTCCTAAGCATGACGTTAAAATCGTCTTGGGTGATTTTAACGCCAAAATAGGAAAGGAGGACATCTTTGGTAGCACAATCGGAAAACACAGCCTACACGACACCACGTCTGGAAACGGACTTAGGCTGATTGATTTTGCTGCGGGACGTAATGTTACCATAGCTAGCTCACGGTTTCCTCACCTCAATATACACAAAGGAACATGGCGGTCACCTGATCATCAAACCGTCAACCAAATTGATCACGTTGCGATCGACGCAAGGCACTCCTCCAGTATTCTAGATGTCCGAACTTTCCGAGCGGCCAACATAGACTCGGACCACTACCTTGTTGTAGCCAAGGTACGGATGCGGATATCCAAGACGCCACAACAACGAGAAAATACTGTGAGGAGATTTAACGTTGGACGACTACAAACGCAACAAACCGCCAGAACCTTTGCCGATCGCGTATCCCTCAACCTCTCGAGAAGTCCTATGCTGCCAGCATCAAGTGCCGAAGACCAGTGGCGCCGATGCCAAGAAGCCATCAAAAACGCCGCAAATGATGTGCTCGGTTTCACCAGTCCACCCCCCCGAAACCCCTGGTTTGACGAAGAGTGCCGGCAAGCACATGCAGCAAAACAAAGTGCCTACGAAGCGTCGCTGCATAGAAGGACGAGAGCAGCTCGTCAGCTCTACGAGCAAAAAAGGAGGGAAGAACATCGGCTTCTCCGGAGAAAAAAGAGAGAGCATGAGAAGCGCGCGATCGAGGATATAGAGAGGTGTTACTCCAGGAACAATGTTCGGAAGTTTTACCAAAAGGTAAAAAGAACGTGTCATGCCAACAAGACCCGAACGGAGACCTGTAGAGACGAGCAAGGAAACCTTGTAGTAGAGTCACAGTCGGTGCTGAGGACATGGAAAAACCATTTCTGCAGACTGCTAAACGGCGAAGACGACACAAATTCCGCTGTTAGGCAGAACGATCCATTCAACCTGGACGATGACAGCCAAGATTTCCGTCCACCTGACCAAAATGAAGTGAGGATAGCAATATCTAAGCTTAAATCCAACAAGGCTGCTGGCCCAGACGGCTTACCTGCCGAGCTCTTCAAGGCAGCCGGAGATGACTTGGTAGAGTGCATACACCAACTCATCTCCAAGATTTGGTTAGAGGAAAGTATGCCTGATGAATGGAACCTCAGCATTGTTTGCCCGATCCACAAGAAGGGAGACCCTCTAAACTGCGCCAACTACAGAGGCATCAGTCTCCTGAACACTGCGTATAAGATCATGTCTGCTGTATTGTGTGAACGCCTGAAACCATTCGTCAACGATCTGATAGGTCCCTATCAGTGCGGTTTTAGGCCCGGTAAGTCCACGACCGATCAAATATTCACACTACGGCAGATCCTGGAAAAAACCCAAGAATACCAGATCGATACTCACCATCTTTTTGTCGATTTTAAGGCCGCATATGACAGCGTTTATAGAGACGAGCTATATAGAGCCATGTCTAGTTTTGGCATCCCTGCCAAACTTGTCAGATTGTGCAGAATGACGATGGAGAACGCTCGCTGCTCCGTAAAGGTCGGAAACAATCTCACCGAGACCTTTGATGTCAAAAAAGGATTTAGACAAGGTGATGCGCTGTCATGTGACTTCTTCAACATCATTCTTGAGAAGATTGTGCGAAACTCACAAGCCAACACCAGAGGCACAATTTTCTATAAGTCTGTGCAACTGCTTGCATACGCTGACGACATTGATATTGTTGGTACAACACAGCGAGCTGTCACTGGTGCGTTTGCAAGTATTAGTGCAGAAGCGGCAAAAATGGGTTTAGTGGTGAATGAGGGTAAAACAAAATATATGCTGTCAACAAGAAGGGACACACGACATCGACGAATCGGGCAGAACGTCACAATAGACAGCTATAACTTTGAGGTAGTTAGGGACTTTGTCTACCTCGGCTCCGCTATAAACTCTGATAACGACATCACATCAGAAATCAAACGAAGAATCACACTTGCCAACCGCTGTTTCTTTGGCCTAAGACGGCAACTGATAAGTAAGGCCTTGTCGAGAAATACTAAGGAAACTCTGTATAAGACCCTCATCATCCCAGTCCTGCTTTATGGTGCAGAAGCATGGGCGCTATCAAAGGCGGATGAAGATCTCCTTGGTCGTTTCGAACGCAAAATTCTTCGAGTGATTTTTGGTCCCGTTTGCGTTGACGGGTTTTGGAGGAGAAGATTTAACAGCGAACTCTACGAGCTGTACAGCGACATTGACCTAGTCAGAAAAGTACGCATCAGTCGTCTAAGATGGCTGGGACATGTAGAGCGAATGGACACCAACGCTCCGGCCCGAAGAGTCTTCGATTCTAACCCGGAGGGACAACGCAGTAGAGGAAGACCTCGCCTTAGGTGGCGCGCGCAAGTGGAAGGGGACCTCAACCAACTTGGAGTGCGCAACTGGAGGCAGTTAGCCAAAGATCGCGCTAACTGGAGAGGCGTATTGGTTGAGGCCCAGGTCCACCCCGGACTGTAGCGCCACCTAAGTAAGTAAGTAAGATTATTCACTTATTAAGTACCTACCAAAACAGTATCACTTAAAACAATTCTTCAACGACTCAAACCAATCACTTAATTCACTGTACCACTTTATACCTTATTACCTATCTTCCTTCAAAACCGATTACTATTTCGAAGTTTACCAATCACTGCTTAATGGGGCATTTACACGGTCACACATTCCTATCACGGAAAATTAAAGGGATGCCCAATACTAAATAGCCGTCTGACTGAAAGGGACAGCATTACTTAACACGCAAAAAAACGTGATACGTTTTTCGGCGGCCATCTTGTTTACGTGGTAGGAATTATGGGAAAGCTATGCATGTTGATATTTTTATAGCGATGGCTTATGAAATTTCGTTTTCCTATAAAACAAAATGGCTTCCGGAAGTGATGAACGTACAATTATTTATTTATTTCGTATAAATGATTGATGAATTGTTGGTTTAATTTACTGAAACTAATTATCACTCTAATTTCGCATATTTTAAATCGGAAATAGAAATATTTTCATGTGATTGCAGAAATGTTGGTTGACGGAACTTCCGCTTTACGTATCTATAATTATGGGTAGAACATCCATGACACCTTAGGCGTCTGATTTGTGATCTCATTCCTACGCCTTTATTAGCATTAACTGCGGACAAACGGATCTCTCTGTCCCGTCTCGTGCAAAAAGCGCGTGCGGATAGTGTAAATGCAGTTTAAAAATCAACTGTGGCTCCCTCTTCTCAAACATGCCCTTTTATATCCGCTCTGCCATCTATTGGAATTTTCTAGTGCAGTAGTTATTCCGTCTGGTTCTACAGTTAGCTATAGAGAGAGAGAGTGGTTCTAGAATAAACTAGAAAGTTGGGGAAGTGTGGTGAGTTACACAAAGAATAAAGATTCGAGTTTCCAATTGGAATTGAAAGTGAACCTGGTTTGGTGACTAATGAGTTGCCATTTCAACATTTTGGGTTCGACGCTACATTCCACACCACAGTATCAACTGAAGCGTTGAGAATGAGAAGGTGTTAAGTGACATTTTTGAAAATTTTAATGTTTTTTATCTGATAAAGGTATTATGTGAAAACTTAAATTTTGGTCTATTCGCCGATACTCTACCGATACTCTACTGTACTTAATATAGGAGCTGGATATGGTTAAAGGTGGTAAATACACATCTTTTTAAATGAAAAGTAATTGCAACTTTTTTTGCATAAGGCCATTAAAGGCATTAATTTGTAAAAAAAATTCCACTTATTGTAAAGTTTAATAAACGAAGTCACGTTGTCTAAAATAGAATTTTCTTTATTTACTTTTATTTCGTATTACCGAACTCCAACTTCCTTTATAGGCAGATTTAGGGGCAAAAAACTTTAAACGTCTTTTACTCGAAACTAGAAATTTATCACTTAACACCTTCTCATTCTCAACGCTTCAACTACTAGATATACGCGAGGTCATATTGGACAAACGAACTTGTTGTATAAATCACGTTGTACAAGTTCGTCATCAAAAATGCTTGTAATTCAATCAACACTTCGCTTATAATAATGCATCAGTTAGTTGTGACTCGGAATCGTTCCATTTTTAACTTAATGAGCGAACATCAGTGAACATTTTCTTGATTTCGATTCAAAGCTTTGTTTATTTATAAATAAGTTCGTTGTTATTACCTGGTTATTGCTAACGATTTGGGTCAATGAACACTTTGCGCCGCACTACTAACAATTTTTTGTCTCGACTTTAAATTTACGGAAGCTCACAATTGCGATATTTATATGGAAAGTATAGCTACTGTGAACTACTTAAATTTAGAGTCGAAACTAAAAATGTTTATTGGTGAGGCCCTGTGTTGTTATACGGTAGAGGTAGGTAGGTACATGCTGTATTTTTTTTTTGGGTCAAATCTCAAATAAGCTTGCCGTTGCTTCTATGAAAATAATTTGTACTTTTTTATTTTCCTGTAAGCAACAAGGTTTCAGTCTTCGACAAGTTGATACTATGGTTCTCGTCATGGTGTCCCTTTTCTGTTAAAACTGATAAACAAACAAACAAACAAAAAACTGCCGAAAAAGTGTATGCCAGTCCTGTTCAAGTGTTATTTCAAACTAGACTATGGGAAATAATCCTCAAGTTGTGTTTGATTACATTTTAAAATCAGCTTTGTAGCCAACTTTGTTACATTTGCTTACCATGCACTTTTCTATCTTTTCCAGATCTAAATGATGACCGAAAGAAACGCCCACGAACAGCGTTTTCTGCATCTCAAATAAAGGCCCTAGAAACTGAATTTGAGCGAGGAAAATACCTATCCGTTGCGAAGCGAACAGCACTAGCGAAACAACTTCATCTCACTGAAACTCAGGTAAGTAAACCCCTGCCTTGAGAACACAACACCCTCACTCACCGAAAGCATTTCCATTAACAGATTAAAATTTGGTTTCAAAACCGACGCACTAAATGGAAGCGCAAGTACACGGCTGATGTTGAGACTCTCGCTTCCCACTACTACGCGCAACTTGGTATTGGAGGCCTGGCTCGTCCAATGGTAGTCGGCGATCGTCTGTGGCTTTTCAGCCAGACACCTTCGGGCCCAGCTCCAATTCAGTCCATCATGCTAAATGGCGGCCCATCTGCTATGGGCATAACACCAAACCAAAACCCGGCTCTACGTTCATTTCCACCGTCATCTCAGCCGATTCCGCCTCCACCAACCCCACCAAACAGCGTCATAGAAAGCGCTCGAAATGCTATTCTTTCGCGTGGTCAACCGCTAAACTTTGGTCTACCGTTTTCGATGAACAAAACTATACCACCGCAGTTTCCACCTGGATCAGCCTACATGCCACCTCGAGTGCCACTAATGTCCAAACCTTTTGATCAAATGGAAGCCGCAAAAATGCAATCCTTTAGCGATTCCACAAAGTTTAATTTTCAAACCAAGAACTCTGCAGCATACCGCGACACGACTGGGGAAACCGATGCGTACCTCCAGCTGAAATACAACTCGATACACAACTGCGAAGATAGTGACACGTCAAACGGCTTGGCTGAGTTGGAACGAGTTTTCGGCGACTCCAATGGC
This sequence comes from Cheilosia urbana, assembly GCA_946477585.1. Taxonomy (NCBI): domain Eukaryota; kingdom Metazoa; phylum Arthropoda; class Insecta; order Diptera; family Syrphidae; genus Cheilosia; species Cheilosia urbana. Next base: position 28,602,824 of record OX297856.1, read on the forward strand.
AGCTTCTTAGAACACACGGCAAATGCCGTTTCGAATAAAAAGGACACAGACTGTCGCAGCAGTCCGCACGACTCTGAGTGCAGCGACATCGACTGCGAGCAGCTCGACGAAGAAGAATCCTAGACCGTCTTTAAAATTTCAATTCAATTTTATTTTAATTTGTATAGTTATTCTTTTTTTTTTACATATCACAGCCAGGTAGGCTAGAAAAAAAAAACTTACTAGTTATTACAATGTTCTACGAATTTCGAATGGAATCTTGTTAGCAACAGTTATCCTTAACAATTTAAAAATTAATTGTGAAAATTGTTGTGATGACACTGCACTAGAACTAAACGCTTGGATTCTTAAAATTAAATTTAAATGATTCTTATTTGCTAGTCAAAAAGAAGCTAAACTTCTATGGTAATGCTCTGGTTTTTGTGTTAATTTACATAGTGTACATATATAAAATAAGTTCATATGCATTTTGTACGAGCGTATCAACAGTTTGAGTCACTTTGAAAGGGGTAGATAATGCTTTTAAGTTTGCTAACATTTGTTTTGTTTTGCTATAGCCGCTCAAGGTGGATTGAAAATTTGTTTGTTTGTTTGTTCTTTAAAATGTCTGCCAGAATATGAATTTTTTATTATTCGGTCGTATTTTTAGGAAATAGGAATGGTTGTCACGAATTCCACATTATTCAAGAACAAACAACAGCTGCAATAATTTCCAATCCCAAACACTCATTTCTTCTAAAGTGACTGAGAACTTTTAATACACTCAATATTATTTTAATCAATTGCTATGTATAAAGAATAAACAAAAATAAAGAATAAAAAAAAAACGTAAACAAGAAACAAAACGACTCTATTTTGTGGGTAGAAGCGAGTATTGATAGGGCTGAGTATTTTGTAACAATCAGGGCTGTCCATGGAATGAAAACCAAGGTCTTTTGTTCGCTTAGCTGGAACTCGTCGTCAGAAAAAATGTTCTGTGGAACGGTAAACAGTAGTATATGGCAAAGTTTACAGTTTTTCAAGCTCTAAGTTGTCCATCCAAAGGTGATTATTTTTACCGATCTGGCTTTTATTGTAGATCTTATCAACGACAACCGCCATTTCATTTGATGGACGTTACTTTGCACTCTAACTTTGGACTATATCATTTCACCACAACCCCAAAACCAATGACATGCATATCGAAATAGTGCAAACGACTTCGGACTGCTTTTATCATCTGGCTCTAGTCCACGTTGTCTCTGCGTCACAGGATTTGTGGTAAAAGGAGACACCATCTCACAGGAGGAAAAGTCAGAAAGGCTACATGAAATTACATCGATTTGTGTATTTCATTCATGGACAACTTGAGCCTGTTTTTTTTTTTTTATATATATACTTCTCCCGGGAAAGGCGAACCTATAATGCCCAATTCACAATGTCGCGTTGACGCGCGCGTGCGTTGACAGATTTTGTAGAAACAAAGCGTTCATATGGTGCCACACAAAATGCAGCTTCAGGCGTTGAGTCGACTTTAGACCGTAAATATCGTAAAGTTCAACGCGACGCGTGAGTAGAGCTACTTTCTACTATCACGCGCGTTTGACAATTTTAGAATTTTGAATTGTTCGATTTGAAGTCATAGAATGTACCGTTTATAGTTGGAGTGGCACAGATTCGCTAATGTTTATTATACACAACTTTTAGAAAACTATATGATGGTTTTTCAAAGCATAATTAATTAATTCAGTGTGTGGAAATGAGGAATAACATTTTTTTTTGTAAGGAAACTACTAATTTCTTTAGATTTTTTGTAGGACAAATATTAATCAAGGGTCTTGTATCCGTATTAAGGTTGTTGTGTGCTTTGATATATTGTTAAATATGATTTTCTTGTATTTTGGAGAATCGTTTTTCAATTCGTGCATAAAAATTACAGCTTCAAGAAAAAAGGGAGTAGACTTGAAATTTTAATTCTGCTCTGAATTTGCATTTTTTAGCCAAAAAACAAACAGAACTTTTAGTTTGTCAAAGTTTTCCCTGTTAACGCGTATTCGCTTCAAAGCAGCATTTTGTTTTACAAAATTGTTGCTCGCGCGCTTTGGCATTTAAAATCGTAAAATTTCGATAAAGCGTGTCAAAGCGCGCCGACGCACGCACGCGTGCAACGCCGAATTGTGAATTGGGCATAACGCTTCAACAGCGCCCCGAGATGCCTGCAGATGTATGTTTGTTCTGCACTTAAATTGCTGCAAATTGTAGTCTTCTTTAAATATATCCCCAGGAAGTGAGTTCCAAAGTTTGCTTGTCCTGTAACAGAAGGAGTTTTGGAAAGTTGATGTCCTCGCGGTTGTCAAGTATACTGTATGGTCATGAGCATTAGCAGCCTGTCTTGTTGGGCGACCAAAAGTTGCATTTCGAGGGATAATGTCTTTGAGTTCCTCAGAACATCTACCATGGAAGTACCTATAGAACAAGCATAGGTCAGCGACTTGTCTTCTGTGCACCAACGGTTGTAGATTCGATGTGAGTGTAGGGTCTCCAATGAGTCGAACTGCTCGTCTCTGTATGCTATCAAGCAGGTTAAGTGAATGTTTTGGGGCCGAGCTCCATATATGGGAACAATATTCCAAGCCTGGTCTAACCTGTGCTTTGTAGAGAAGGAGAAGTTGCTTGGGGCTAAAGTACCTCTTTGTTCTAAATAGGTAGCTCAACTTTGCGTGAAGTACGATAGACATACAGCGAGGAGGAATGTGCTCGAATCAAGGCTGGATAGTGTAATAGTAGAATTATCTACGACACAACAAAAAGCTTTCTAATCCGTCATTCAAGTAGCATCAAAAAGACACGGCGTCTGGAAGACTCATTAACTTTAAGCAAAGCACATCATAACAAACACTACTTCGAATCTTGTTAACAAATTTTGTATGTTGAGTGATGAGAAAACGAAAAGTCACTAAAACGGATAGTTTCATACGTAACATAATCCAAAACCAAAAACAAACGGTTCCACGTGATAAAGAAACAGGAGAAACAATGCGTGTTTACAGAAGTGTTGTCTTTGTTCCCAGACTTGCAGAGAACTTTAAACAGATAATCAGTAGCAGTTCCAAGGACCTTCATATTGCGTTTGTCAAAAAAGACTCTTGCATCCTCGTTCTCCAAACTCAAATCCAAAACGTATATGAAGTCGGGTACAGAATCAACTATATCGGTAACAACATTGAAACCTGTAACCTTTGCTATATCGGTACAACAAAACAGTTCATGTCCCAAAGAATGTCCAACGGACATCAAATCAAAAAACGGGGGCAAGCCATTCCATTTAAGCGAACCATAACCCAGACGTTGCCAACGCAACTTCAAACGGAAAGACATACCTCGAAACGTTATGCTACACATAATAAACATAATAAAAATAATAGTTGGCGCAACAGGTCCGTAGTTCATCGCTGCCGCGAAGAGCTCAAGGTTCTCTGCTCGCAGCACACCACCAATCTCTGGTGGGTCCCTGTATACAGAGACAAAACCGGCAATGAGATGGCGGATGAACTGGCGAGAAAGGGGTCCGTAATGGATCTTGATAGAGCACTTCAATCGATCAAGACACAACTCTGCAATCTCAGAGAGCGCGTGGAGAACAAAATTCGAATGAAAACCAACAACAGGTGGAAAGAACTCACTACCTGTGAAATATCACGGAAGCTTTGGCCAGAATATAACAGAAGCCGGACCAACAAACTACTACAGTTTGACAGGTCATCGCTATCTAAGTTAGTAGGGGCTCTAACTGGTCATAAATTCCTTAGAAATCACACAGTGAAACTAAATCTTAAAGATGACGACTCCATGTAGAGGCTGCGGAGACGAGAAGGTCCACGAGGACACACCTGACTTCCCCTGTCATTGCCGAGTCTCTCAGCCCTATTCTGCTATTCACGTGAATCGTACATTCGATTCACTCATTCGATTCCCTTTGACTCTGCCTTTCCATTCTGCTTTCCATCGGGTGAACTACATTATCCAAACCAATTTGACATTCAAGTTAGCACGTGTTCATGTGAAAATCATTAGAAGTTTATTTTTGAAATTGAAATAAATGTACTCAATTTGATCTCTATTTATGACAATCTTTGGAAGTTGGATAAAGTATTTTGGTTAACTAAAAACAAAAAATATAAACAAACAGATATGGATATTCATTGTGGAAATTATTGCTGTAAATTGGTCTCTGTTTGTTGTTCTACCCTTAAAAATGAATAATCTTTATTCATAAGCAAATAATCCCTCAAGAAATTAGTTTTTACTTACATTTTATCAACCACCAACCAGACAAACGATCCATTTACCTTCAAATCCGCATCATTTGTCATGCGGATCTGAATTGTATAGGATGTATGCGTTCACGTGAATAAGAGAATACCACGCAGTATTACCGACATTGACGAGGTGAATCCAAATTCAATTCGAATGAATAGTAGAATAGTGTTCAGTGAAAATTGAAGAAAAATTCCCCCCGATGAATAGCAGAATAGGGCTGTCTGTCACTTGAGGAACAGAACACTTGGAAGCTTTTACTTCCATGACGTACATGAACTTTCTGATGTCTCACTGTCTGATCTTTTCAGGTTTCTGAGGACATCGGGAGGGCTAGACAGCGTAAGGTAATCGTTTCATTTAATTTATATCTCCATATATATCTTCTTCTTTTTTTTTAACATTTCATGTTTTCTAATAAAGAAACGCTGCGAAAGGCAGCAATCCCTGCCGAAACGTCACGTCGGGAAAAAGCAAACGAATATGACCAAAAAAGCCGATAGGAAAATCATTTCTACAAATTATACAAAAAGCTTGGAGTTCATTGCTAACTTCAGTGTAAGCCTGTAAGGCAGATGTATATCTGTAGAAGGTAATAAAACATACACACGTCAGTGCGAACCGCAACTGCTATCGGTAAGATAAGGGTCTTACTAATAATCATTCCTCAACTTCGCCTTAGATGTTTTAGTCACTGGGAGTTCGTAAAATTTACCGCGCAACAATAATAACTTATGAAAAACGGCAAGATCTCAAAGCTCCGAATGGAAATGAGTGTTTGAATTTATGGATTTCTCATGAATAAAAGAACATTATGTATTTTAGTTAGATTCCTCTTCTTCCTACAAATACCATTCCTCAACTTGGAGATTGCTTTCGAGGCCTTCAGTAAAGGCCCGTTTGCTGATAAACCTCATAGCGGTTTAAGTTCTACTTAAATACCTTATGGACTACTTTTTCTATGTCATAAACTGTCACATAAATGAGTAATATCAGCAAACGGGCCTAAAAGATGCCACGGAGTACTCACAGCGTTTCTCTACCCAGTCGTTTTGTGTCGCCTTTAATGCAGAAAAGTCGAAAACAATAGAACTAATTTGTATCAGACCAATCCTCGGGCATTGTACTACAATCTACTGCTACGAAACATTCCCCGGTAGTTACAAAAACTCAAAGTCCAACCAAACAAATAAAAAATAAATGGAAGCCACCACTATTGCGATTCAAAAAGTATGTGCTACAAAAACAAACGCGCGAACATTGTTGCAAAAATCTTCCAAAAACTCAACAAAATCAAAACTGTTATGAATAATGCGATGTAATTGGCAGAGAGTTTCAGTTAAAAATTTGTCTATTATGCAATCGGTAGGAATAGTTTTCGTAAACAAATTCTTTTTGAAAAAATATACATATAAAATAAAAACAAAAATTACCTATTATAGGATAACAGTACCTTTTGACAGATCTGGCCGTCACATGTGTGCACAGGTGCACCCGAGTCGCACAGGTAGCCGATCCAGTCGATTGTGAACTTAAACAATTAATCAACAAAAATTAGAAAATAATAAACCAACAAAACTCTTAGAAACTAGGGAGATTGTTAGCTCCACGATAGATCATAACCTTTCCAATTGAGATTTGGGGCGAGAAACACTCGCCTGTTGTTGTAGTAAAATGAAACTATACCGTGATATGCGGTACGCGGCACTCCACTCTGTTGATAAGTATAAATAAATCAATGCTAGCCAACAGAAAACAACAATTTACCTTAAAATCATCCATGAGTCCCAACAATTTTGTTGTCCTCTTATATTGCTCTTTGGTACTATATTGTATACGAACTGGCCCGTCGCGGCTGATAAGATTTCTACGCAATTCCTCATAAGTTACAATCGGACAGTCGTAGACATTCTTAATGAAGATTTTGTCGTAGTTGTCCTGTGGGAGGGAATATTTTGAAAAGTTTTCATACATGAAGAGTGTGCTTACCTTTAGTAGGTATGTTAGATTCATTTTGGTGAATTCCACAAAATCTTCACTAAGTTTAATGTGTTTAAGGTATTTATCAAAAAAGAGACCACTGCGGAAGATAAAACACTTTAAAGAAGGGGAATGCATTGTTAAGCTTACGGCGTCTCACTTGGATACTCCAACTTTGCCAAATGTTCGAGTTCGGGAGATCTCCGGTCGAATGCAGACTCGATTTTTTCGTTGTTCTGGATGGCGGATCCAATCATCCCAAAAGCTATAAACAAGAAATGGTTTAAAATTGAGTTAGGCAGTTTAAAACACGCTGTAGACAAAAATGTATCAACATCCATCGAACAGAGAAAAGCCAGACAAAATCTGACTGTCAAGAAAAAGTATCTGTGGAGATTAAGACCAAAAGGCACAAAGAAATGTGTGATTCCCACAACCTCTACGATATAGCTTTACTCTTTTCCAATCGAAATCATCGGTAAACAACTGGGTAGCAACTCAGCGTACAGCTAACTGCCTCGCAACAATTGAGACAATAAGATATTGCTTACATTATTAAAAAAAAAAAAACATCTGGCTACGCAAATGAATGTTATTTGCGGCTTTTAACACTCCTCCATAACGGACAGATCAAAATGCCGATGACAAAACTTGACGGCCAGTAGAATCAATAAGTTGTATGGGCTTTCAGCTCCAAACATCATCGCGTAAGGCGTCAGAATGATTGAAACAACGTCAACGATATAGAAATCAACACTTACGACTTTGGCCACTTTACTGAGAGCTCACTCCATAGTTCCTTCGTCAACATCCACCCCAGTCCTGGGAAGAAGTCCGTCCTGTACAGCAAATCCGATTTTTCTGTGTCTATCAGACCAACCTTTCCATTGTCATTCCATGCTGAGATGCACCTACAATCAGAGGCATTAGAAAAAAACACTTTACCCTGGCCACTTGGACATACCACAAACTCGGATCATTCTTCAACAGTGTGTATGTACCAAAAAAGTACTCGTAAAAGTCTGGCGCGACATTCAGGTCATCCTCCACGATGATAACGTATTCGTAGCCCTTTTGGAACGTCGTGTTCAACGCCCAACCATAATGGCGGGCGATCTTGTAGTAGCCTTTGAATTTTTTCTCCTTTGGTGGGACGTATATATCACTCTGGTCGGGTTGCTCGATCAACGTCACTTGGTCTTGGTACGAAAGTATGACTTTCCTAGTCATCTCATCGCCACAGTCCTACAAGAGAAAGACGAAAAACAATTGCAAAACACCGATTAAATCAACTCACCTGAGAAACAATAATTGGAAACTGTTCGACATTCGGCCGAAAGGTTATCAGGTTATCTAAACATTTGCTTATCGATACACGATTACACGCAAACACTAAAACTGGAATAATAGGTTTGCCATCAGCAGTATGAACGGCCACGTTAGTCTTTTCAGCTAGAGTATCTAATGGGATTTCCTTAACGCCAACAATTCCCAGTGGATTATTCAATGCTGAGTCCTCCAACTGCGGTGCCACTATAGGGGAATTCTGGCCGTTTTGATTGTCAGCCTCTAGTTTGCTCTTCAAAATACTGACAAAATTCTTGAGGAGCTTATCACTTGCTTCGTATTGCTCTTTTGCGCCGCTTTCGAGGAGCTCGATTTTTTTGTCGAAATCTCGTCGATTTAGCAGCATGTGGGGATTCTTTCGGAGAAGGAAGTAGATGGTGATAAAGGTCCATGTTGTTATGAAGCCAGCTACCATAAGAACTTTCCGAGATCGCATATTGCTATGAGTTATCCGTCTGCCGTTGCTTCTTGCTTCGAACAGACTTAATATAAATGAAACTATAAGCCTAGGGAATTTTCTATTTAGCTACGGATGAGTAAATGCCATATTATTAGGTACACTAAGGAGGAGTTTTAAAAGAGTTATTTTTCGGTTAAAAATTCAACGCAGGGACCGCCTTTGTAGAAATGTTGTTACTGATAATTCTACGGGCCAATCACAGGCTGCCGATACAACTGGGCCATTTCGTGCAGAAGTAATGGTGACGGTATTTGCCTATTTACACATTCAATTATCTTTAAGTCTTTAAGTGTTATTGTGGTACAAATTTGGTTTATTGTTGGAAGAAACAACTGATTCCACGTATATTTTTCCGATTTGCCTGTAAAATCTACTAAATGATAGAGCTGTCAAAATATTGACGTTCAAATGTCATTCGTAGCAACGAAGGGAAGCACAACGGAAATAACAAAAGAAAGTGTTTGGAAAATTATGCTGACGAAGGTTGTTAAAAATTTAAAATAAAACAAAATGGCCGTTTTTTATTAGTTGGGTGGGTCTAGTTACTTTTTTAAATTATTTTAATGAAAGCTGAATATTTCAACCTCTTCTAGTTTAAAACTACCTAGTGTAATGCGTTAAGTTGAGCAGCAGGGTCAAAATTATTTGAACAAGAAAATAGAACTTATGCTGTGCAAATGGGAAAACGATTTAAGCAGTTTTTCGTATAGCTTTAATAGATTAAATTATATATGGAATATTTGTGCGCTTTAACTATGATTTGACGGTTTTTCTTATATAAGTGCCAATTATGTCGAGATCTCTGATTTTTGATGCCCAGTCGAACATTTTTTTTTCACTTGCACTGGAAATCCATTTGAATTGATTTTCATACATTTATAATAACGCATTTCGAAATAATTTAATACAAAAACCTGCTCCCACGTGCGTAAAATTAATAATTCAGCTAAAAAAAACAACCCGTCCAAAGGTAAGCAATTCGTAACCGCCAGCTGTGTGTCATAAACGTTGGAGTTACCTAGTGAAAATTATGTGTAGATCTAGATCTGAGAAAATATCGAGATTTCTCAAAAGTGCGTCAGATCAAAAAAAAAAATCGAACATGAAAAGCAATCTTTATCAAAAAAAAATAAAAATTGATTTATTCTCCAAAAAATTGATCCTTTTTGCCAAATCGAAAACGACAGTAGTTTAACTGGGTAGAAATTCGTTCACACAAGTTATGAATACCTACGCTGTCAGCTGAACTTTACTAGGTAAAGGTAGGTACCTACATAAAATACATGACCAAACATGAGGCAGAGATGGCCGAAATGTCGTAATGCAATAGGCGTTTTTCTTTTTTATGTCGTTTTCCATTGGGATTTTCAGATTTTGCTCTCAGATTTCAGATTTTTCGTGCCCAATGGAACATAAAACGAGATTTTTCTTCCTTTGCATCTGTGGTGGTGCGTGTTTTAAAAGCCACCCGTTCTTAAATTGTAATTTGTGTTTATAAAAATCCATTCAATTCATTTTAATAACTATTCCAGCGGCCAAATGTAATTTTTTTCTATTTTTCACAGACTTCTCGTCTAAAAACGTAAGTAAACACACTTTAAGGTTTGACAAACGACAAATGTTTTGGTGTTAGTGCAAATAGGTGTGAATCTCGCTCGGATATCGAGATTCGCAAAAATGCTCTGACTCTAAAAAAAAGTGTTTTTTTTGCGCCCAATGGAACATGAAATCTGACAGCCAGCTGATTTCGAGAGCAGAAAAACTGCTCTGACTTTGAAAAAAAGTGCTTTTTCTGTCCCAATGGAAAACAACATTAGTTCAGAGCACAACCTGAACTGTTATACAAAAAGTTTGTGTTTCTTTTTTAGCTCAGATACATCAGAGCACGAATTTGTGTTTCTTTTTTCGTTCAGAGCATGATCAGAGCGCGCTCTATGAGCTCAGAATTAATTGACTGAGCTGAGCAGGCTGAGTAAAATGCTTATTACACATATACATTCACACTTCCAGTCATATTTGAGAGAAAAAAAAAACAGGAAAAACAGAAAATCAGCAGAACGATCTGAGCACGCTCGGTTCAGAGCGCGCTCATATACCTCGAGCTCAGTTCAGTGCTCAGCTCTGAACTAAAAAAGAAAAACGCCTATAGAGACGTTCGGATATCTAATTTAGTAAGTCTGACAGCTGACTGACAACTGACTAGCCGCGAGAATGCAAAAGCAATTCAAGTTGCCTAGTTAACGCATTCGTATACCTAGCCCAGACAAATCTACTTGACGTTTTACATGAACTACGTATCCGAACGTCTCATCAGCGCTGCTCTGCAGAATATTGAATTTCGCTGCAGTGCAGGTGCTTTCCAGCACAATTTCTTCAACAAACTACATATTTCGTTGCAGCATTTTTGTGACAGCTTGTTGGAGACCATTATATCGACGAAAGCTGTGACTATATTCCCATATAAATATTCAGTAAAATTCGACGTGTAGATCCATTCGTGGGTACATTGAAAAGTCTGCCTTCATAGTGGTGTTTTTAAATCGACTTAATAAGTCTGGATTTGGATCATTTATTTCTTCTAAACTTTTTTAATGTCAAGACGTTAGCTGAGTTCCCCGTCAAGATTTTAAAACAAAATAAAAGTGTAGGTAGGTACCTAAATGAAAAAAAAAAAACTGTTAAGTTGATCAATCTACGCCAATATAAACTAGGGACGGCTAACGTCAACCTACGTTATACGTGACTGATTTCGTTGTTTTGGTTGTAAAATTCACAAAATTCAGTGACGTATGGCTCGCTTACGGATGCTGTAACTCCGCCCCAGCTGTCAGTCTACAGTCTGAACTTCTGTTCGGTCTTTTCTCAATTCTGACAGATCATCAATGATCAGATGGCGTTCAACAGCCGTTGTCCTCTTTACACAAAAATATACGCACTCCCTCTCACATTAGAAATAGGTATTTATTTTTTTATTTGCATTTTCTTATTAACTTACAAGTTAAACTTAGAAGACTAGTAGTTCTTATAAAGTTACAATTCGTTCCTCTTTATTACTCTTTAAAAATACTTTTAGATAGATGTTAAGTACATATCGGTTTCAGTTTCCAGTTGAAAATTATAACAAAAATAAAAAATAAAAAATAAAAATAAAAACGGACTGTATATAGTTCTGCCATGCTTGCATATAAAGCAAAGAAGTTCGTTATCGATCGTTAATTTACAGTTCTCCCTCCCTTTGTGAATCATTATTAAAGCGTTGTTTAAAATTAGACAAAAATATTATATAAATGGCAGTCGTTAGTAAATTTAAGCTTTCTTGTATTTTTTTTTTTACACCGCAATCACACGCCCTTTCGGAATTATTTAGAAGAAACATCTATTTACATAAATTTACACAAGAGCAGGGCAATTGGCGCAATGATTAGCAAGTTCGCCGCGATCACTAATCTACCACTGCCGCTAAGGGAGGTCAATTCCTTCTCGTCCACAACAAAGGCTGGAATCGCCTGCACCTGTTCCATGCTCTTCATTGGTTCCATGAAGCTACCACGGCTGTTGCGGGCTAGTCTTTGGTTGGCCAGTTTTAGTTCACGCAGCTTCTCTTCCAGCTGAAGGATCTCATCTGGGAATAAGGAAATATAATATAAGTATCACATTCATAATTTGAAAGGAGACTTTCAAGGGCCTTACTCTTGTTAACGCCTTCGGTGTCACTAACTTTAATGAACGTTGCCAGAGAGATTTCATAGATTTTGTTTGGATCGGCATGGTGGCTGATTTCACGCTTTCTTCGGCCATAACCAATTTGTCCGTTACTGCATGGAGTTCCCGAGCATTTGTCCAGGCACACATTGACTGTTGCACGGAACTGGACGTAGGTTGATTCTGGAAATTTGAAGGCACGGAATTTCGCACTCAAAAAATCACCATCCACGGTGTTGAAGTTGTCGAAGAGATACGGATCCACTGAGCAACTATAGAGCATATGCGTTAAGAGACAGATTAGCAGTTGGCAGGAACAACTTACCCATTGAAAATTATTGTTTCTTCTTGATTCTTGGTGTCGGTAACTTGCATATATGTGACGCCGAGACCGTAAACAGGAGCAGAGGTTTTGTCGAGGTAAATCTCCATTGTCAGGGGTGTACCCGGACTGACGTTTAGCTCCCCAGTAACTATTTGTCCACCTTGTCGGACGCCAACACCCAAGTGTGGTTCTGGAGCTCGAGTCGTCAGCGAAGTTGTGATTTCGATGTCTCTACAGAATGGAGGAAATTGAATTTTTGTTGTATATCGCTATAAGTAATTATTTTATTTCAGAAAACGTTAAATCGTGTGTATCTTCTGAATGAGTTGGCCAAATGCGATAAAACTGAAGCTGTTGGCGTATTAAGCCCTACGTTGTTGCTAAGAAACTTATACGGATTGGGAGAGCAGTAACATAATATCCAAAGCCGAAGAACAGAAAGATAATGCGCCGTACTAATAACAAATTATAATCTCGACTATAAATTTATGCAAGCTCACAATTGCGAAATTTGTGTGGAATAATAATAATAAACTATAGCTACTGTGAACTACTAAAATTTAGAGTCGAAACTAAAAATGTTTATCGGTAAGGCCCAATAGGTATGTAGAGAAGAACTCAAATAAAAATGTGGACTCATTTTTGAAACCCTGCCATATTAATTATGACAGGAGAGGTAGCACTTGACAGACCAGTTCTATTAGACCAGGTCCGGAACAAATCTTAACGATGTCTGTCTACATTAGTAAAGGGGTTTTCAATAAGAGGTGTATTGTGCTCGTGGTGGCCATTTGGCTTCATTATTAACGGCATACCTTCCTCTTTATTATGAAATAAACATCCGATCATTTGTCTCAAAAAATGACACTTTTCTTTAAATACCAAAATAACACCTCTTATTGGAAACCCCTTTATACATGTCACTTATGGAGGTGATTAAATGGTAGGGCCAATGGAGAAGTGTCATTGTTCCAAATTTAAGAATGGGGGTGTTCAAATAGTTGATGTACCGAATAGGTAAACGAACAACAAAAGCTTCAACTAGGGCACCGTCCCAAGTTCAGAGCTGGCGGATATGAAAATCAAAATGTGAACTGAGTGTTCAGACACGATTTCTTAGATAGATTGCTCTGCTCAGCTCCGTCAAAGTAACTGAAAAATTGGTCATTTTACCAATCTTGACAACTTGTCAGACTTGGTAAACTAGTGTCGTTTTTCATTAGTCAAAAAGAAACGTCCGAGAGAGTCCGGATTTGCATTGCCATTGACACAAAAATACTCTTCCGGTGATTCTGAAGAGAATTTCGCTTCTCGATTTAAAGTCAGAATCCACTCGAGAAGCACTCATACAAGTGTAATTTATGTATTTTAAACAGCTGACAGCTGCCGTAGATTATTTTTTGGCATTTCACCAATACTTTTGCGGGTTCAATCAGAAGCAGTTTTCTTGTCTAATTGGATTACAGAATGACTGGATCCTCGAGCTAAACCAATGGAAAACGACATACAAAATCCGAACGTCCTAATCTCCTTCACTCGTTTTGACGTTTGTTAATGTGTCACCTTTAAAATACGCAATAGTCGTAATTACGAGCATAAGTTGTGTGTAGTGCGCTATAAAATACACATTCTATTGAAAAGAACACGTTTTTGTGATTTATGAAACTGTTCTATTTTTTCCATAAAGCTCAACTGTACGGTCTAGCACACGATTTTCTGCACTTACTTCTTTTGCGGAGCAAGCTCGTGAAAACTGTCAAAGTCAGCAGCTTCTTGCTTCGTATTCGTTGAGTATACTTTTTAAAATAAGTTATAGCTGAGTTTATTTCTCTGCAATATAGTTTCCACCTGTTAGGACTACCTCTAAGATAAATGCAACCAACTCTAAAAAATGTTTCTGGTAATGCAAACCCTATTTAAGTTGTTTGTTTTTTCCCCATTGAATAATGTAAGTCAGTGTTTTTTCTACTGTATTTCTGAATGTGTAGAACATGGGTGGTTCCTCTGTAATCTGTACTTTTCTGTTCTGTCAGTTTTCATTAACTTTGTGCTGTTCTTTTCCTATTTTTCTTCACTAAAATGACAGGAGCTCAGTAAAATATCAGTATCTGAGAGTAGACACCGCCGGCAATGTTGCCATACAAATTTTTGGACAAATCTGAAATGATGACAAATAAAAATCTGCAATGCTGATTTTAGGAAAAATCTTAAATCACAAATTTTTTTTTTTATTAAAGTAGAAAACAATAACAAAAAAGAAGCGCTGAATACAAACATGATAGCATACAGCAAAAGCAAGTGTGCAGAAACTGTTCAATAATTTTTAAAAATAAAAAAATATATTATATAGCGAAAGCAGACAAAATCTGAAGCGAAAATTTCTGGAGATTTCAGACCATTAAAAGTCTGAAGCTAGGTTGAAGACCTGCAAAATGCAGACAAATTTGCACTTATGGCAACGCTGCCGCCGGTCGTGTTCGCACAAGACAGGGAAACGAATAAATAGCTGAACCTGAAGAGTGCGATGTCGTTGACAAAGAAATTAATTATATTACCTACAGTTTGTTACAGCTATTGGAGTGATAAGAACTTTTAAAAATGTAAATTTAAATCGAAAATAAAAGCATTATGGTAACGCTTAGATTGAAGATTTCAAGCTGAATACGGTAACTGCTGTCAGTGACTGTAATAATGCTTTGGGAGGGCAGCTCTTACACCCACTTGTGGCTCCCTCTTTTGTTACCAAACTTTTGTTGCCTCTGGGGTGAAATGAAATTCATAATCGTGCTTTGATTCTTTGATTCATTATCCAACATTCTTCAACCTATCCTGGCGATTACTCGCATTAAATGGAACACTACTCCCATTCCGTATCGGTGCACATAGTAATAAATGAATTTCGCTCGCTGGGACTAACTAAAAAGAATTGTTGAATTCGCAACTATACGTAATTGCACACCTACCTAGACCTACACCCATACAGCTATAAAATTTCTCGGTTTCCAATTATTGATTGATCAGCTCCTGCCAAGACCTATATCGCCTCAACATCCAATTGAGCGAGAATCTACTACCATAAAAGCATCGAAGCTTGAATTTAAATTTAATGCCACTGCTTATTAACCACTAAATTAGAGGATCACGTATACGCATTTTTTCCTCTAATCGTTTCCTTAATGCGCTCTCCGTCAGCCTCCTGGTATATAATAAAGCAACCAACATTCGCACAAGCGCAATTTTGAGCCACAACAATTTCCCTCCATCTGGATGTGCGGTGGCCAAAATAAACAAGAAAATCCATCGACCAAACGAATTGAACTGAACAGATACAGAGTAAGAGTGTAGCGTCTAGGTAAGGTACTATAGAAGAAGAAGAATAACTCGCTCATACAACTTACTCAGGTTCCTGAAAACCAGCTGGTAACACGTCTCGCCGAACGATTCCGTGATGTTGCTGATTAGTTTCATTCATCATAACATTATAAACCGGCCCAGTTGTGATGCACTTGACACTAACGATCTCCTTGCTATTCGCATCTTCGATGATGATTTTGTGGTAGTAAACTTTTTTACCCTAAAAGTAGAAAAAAACGAAAAAAAACAAACAAGACTTAGGAATGCGCACAATTATTGATGGCCATAGGCAGCCGCAGCCGCAGCCAGCAGCGCCAATGTCCATATGACGATCATATTCTAATGATAAAACTTGCCAAAGGAAACAAGTCGCAAAGCAAACTAGTCCCTCCAACTCTTACCGTTAATTTGTTGAGCATTCTCGTGACACCGCACTCGTAGAAGTCCTTTAGCGAAAGTCGGAACTCGGCAAGACTGCCATTAATACTCGGTTGACATCTAACATCGGGGTATCCCTTGAGGCCTTCCAAATAGATTTGCGGTTTAGTTTCATTGTCGTTTATGCTATCTGGGATGCCAATTTCCACACGCATTAAGTCCTCGGTGCAGTGGACCTTGTGTGAACCTACAACGGGAGACAAAGAGCAGGAGTTAACGCACTGGTTAAACCGGATTCGAAAGAAAAAGATATTTATATGTGGAGTAACTATATGTATGCGGTGAGTGTGTATACTATAGGTAGGTTTTATGTGCGCGCAACTGAGGGACTCCCACTCGAGGTGGGGTTCGGTCTTCGGTTCGGTTCGGTGTGTCTTTTCAATGCAGGTAATTATGCAAGTAGAACACTTGGAGCAAGATCGCTCCTAGCCTAGTGCACTTGGTCTTCATCGTCGTCGTCGTCGTCGTCGTCTTCGTTGTTGATGTGGAAGAACAAAGCACCCAAATGAATCGCTGGACTGGACATGCTTGGCACACATTTTACCTTTCGGTGCAGACACACCGAGCAGGATGGATACATGGAAATATCGCTATCGCTGGCGGCTTTAGGAATGGCAAAACACAAACACTCACACTCCCGAAGGCGATGCCTTGACGCATAATTTACTGCGAAGGGGATAAATGACAGATCTTGATTTAAGTGAGGTACGTGGGCCGTAGATCGTAGCTGGTAGTTCATAGCTCGTGGTTCACCAGCTAAACTCGGAAGGGTAATAAATAAATATTCTTATTTGGCGCATAATGATGGACATTTGCGTGCGCAGGGAGGGATAGCACATCTAGTGGTAATTAAAAAATAATTAACTTACAGCAAAGACAGCGTGATAAACCACTCTCATGACCCTCCCACTCATAGCTAGTCATGCAGACAAATCACTAGCAACCGCCAGCTACCTATACATATGAGAAGAGTTAATAAAAAGATATTACACCTATTTTATGGGAGCTCCTGACTTGAGCGGACCTTTCATCTCTCCGAATGCGAGGCCACTTAAAATGAGATTTCGCGTAGTACATCAACGTTTTTATTGGCGTTCCACTAAATTGCCAGTTGGCTACCCTGTAATAGCAGTTTGGAGCCATGGCACTAGCTCCCGGAAGCATTTGTTTAATGAACCGCGAATATGTTAATTAGCGAGGGACAGTTAAATATGTAGTTAACCCATTTATTAAAGCGGCAAGTTAGTATCTTCGGATCAACAAACATTTTGAACAGCTGCTGGAATTTTTCCGGAATTTCAGGTTGAAGATGTGAACCAAATTCAAACAAATTTACTAGCCTGGCAACGATTCCAGAGTTGTAGTTCCTACCGTCTATAGATACTGTGACATCTGTCACACAATAAACTTTTTTTCTGAAATTTCTTATAAGCAACACTTTGGTTTTTTGATTTTATTCCAGAGAACATCAATGTTTAGCAGAACCAATATCTGCTTTAGAGACAACCATTATAGGATTACAGTGTAGTAATCCAACTTAAGTTAAAGTACTTAAAAATGTAAACTACATGTATCGAAATTTATTACAGAGAATGAGTTACCCATTTCAATCGTTTTTCTAAACTTTACCACAAAACTACTCTTTCGGTTGATTTTTTACATGAGAGATTAAACAAAAATAATAAACTGTCAATAAGCCATTGCTTTTCATCGTTAGAAGCAAAAATGTAAGCAAAACGCAAAGTGCGATTAGTATTCATACCGTAACTGTCAAATGAAATAAATTCACAAATTCACCGCCACATCGCATGACAGGCTGATGACAGGTTTCAAATTGTCACATGATTTCATAAATAGAAAAATTGAGATTGCGATATATATCTAGAGGACTTTATTTTAAAATTTAAGACAAGTCCAGTTGATGCGCGAAAGCTGTATATCAAGTTCCTGGAACCAATCTGAGTTGGTAAGCAGCATATTTGACATAAATCTGCAAAAACAAAACTCCTTCTTAAGAGTGCGATAAAGCGCACAAAAACTGGACAAGTTATGCCATTTGACAGAAAAGTACAGCTGGTAAGTCAAACAATTATCTACAATTTATTTATATTAGGTACTCAAAAGAATAAGCAATATAAGTTAAAGTATTTTACCGATGTGCCTAAAATTGACACAAGTGTCAAGAACATTTTAATCGGATAATCACTAATCAACATTAATTCGTATATGAAAGGTCTGCTCCCTAACCATTCAAACACATTCGCCAAATTAAACCTCATTTTCTTACATAAAAGTTGGGCAGCGCAGAAGAGAGCCAAAAAGAAAGAAAAAAACATTCCCCTACAGCTACAGCTACAGTACGGTTTACAGAACATCTCTTTTAAAGAGAACATGTCCGCTTTTTTTGTAAGCGATCTATTTAACACTTTCTTTTTTCACTTGGCTCTTTTTTTGTCCTCTTTATTTGTTCTGTCCTTTTTTGTTCTCTTTTTTCAATATAAAAAAAATTCCCTCGTTTTAAAACTTTTCAGGACGCCCATAAAAACTAGCAGTGGGAGCACTTTTCCGATGTAATCTATTTCTTCTCTGTTCCACATCACCAGCGTTGTCATAAATGCAGATCTGTCTGCATTTTGCAGATTTTCAACCTTGCTGCAGACTTTTAAAAACAAGAAATCTGCGCTTCAGATTTTGTTTGCATCCGCAATAATATATTTTGTTCTTTTTAACAAATTTTAACATTTGTTGCACACTTGATTTCGCTGTATGCTGTCATTTTCGTATTCAGCTTTTTTTTTTTGTTGTTATTATTGTTACATAAATAAAAAAAAATTGTGAAGGAAGATATTTCTATAGATTTTTTTTTTTTGTCATAATTGCAGATTTGTAAAAATATTTTCATGGCAACACTGCATATCAGCCAGGGGAATTGTTATTATTGTTTGGTGATCGTAAAGTATGTCCTCTTTTTTCGTTTGAGGTATATGGGCACCCTTCCCTACAGAAACCTGCCAATTTTAGCCAAATACACACCCTGTCATACCTGACATTTAGCTAAAACCTCGCGGCATCTGTGATCTCACTTCTAGAAAGTCGAAAATTCTGGCAATCGCAGTGCATATGATATACAATACGCCTTGACAAAACCCTTTTACATTTGCAAAGTTAAATTCCAATCCTTCCACTTAATGCTTCATGATATGAAGATTTATTGTATCTTTCATATAGACAGGCAATTCATTATTCGCGCAAAGTATTTGCTGTCAGATTTCATTTGCCTCGATTTTTCGTCGACGACGATTTATTACATTTTACCAAAGAAGCATTCCTCGGCAAAAAAAAAATACCTACACTCGAGTACTATCCTAAGTACCTACGCTCGTTACCGCATTATTTATGAGTTTAGACGACCTTCTGGCAGTCATTATCTAATGAATCACTAAGTGGAAACTTGTCAAATCAGCTTACATGTCATTTCCATTAACCCTGATCGGGAGAAGATCGTGAAGACATAAATCTTCCGCACGGCTATATGGAGACACATCGTATTCAGTATGGAGTATGCTAGTATGCACCACCATCAAAGGCCACTGTGCCGTTGCAAAAAAAAAGAACAAGAACCGAAGAATATCAGGGCTAACGAAATAGGTAATTGATTCGTTATCCCGAGAAGCTGGTCGTTGCCATATTTCTAGTGAACTCCAGGTATGACATTCAGTGATGCATTGTTCCTTCGTTAGTTTTGATCAGTAAAGTTTTAAAATGTCAGTTCAATAAAAATAAGTGAATGTCACAGCCCTGGTGACAGGTAAGCTGAAACTGTATTTAAACGTCAGAATCTCAGTTATATGAAACTTTTTTTTTTTTAGTCCTGTGATTTGCAAACTTCAGTTTCTAGTTGCTATTTGTGTGTTAATGTCAAATTTAAGAGATTTTTCATTTGCAGCTTTTTGGAACACGTTCCTAAGGGATTAAAAATCAAAAAATAAACGATTTCTCAAAATAAGTTTATGAAAGCGGTTGCACGGTGTGACTGTGAAAATGAAATGTGAAAACTTGCACGAGCTGTTTTTTTTTTAGTTGCACCAATTTTACAGATTTCACCTGTAAGTTCATTGGTTCAATCTTTGTTTTGAATGTGGGGTTTCTCTGACGAATTATATTTACAGACTGCTAGCAACCAACTTAACGTGAAGTTAAGCACCAAGCATCAGCTCTTATATTTCCCCGTGTTGAAAATTTGAAACAGTCAAATTTCATCTTCCACTTCAAAGAAATAACAGTCAAAATGAAGATATTTTTGTACTAGAACATAAAAAAGCCGATAAAACCGATATAAGTATGATTTAAAACTATCGAACGCGCTTACTAAACGAGGAACAATAATGAGGAAATTATAAACTACCACCGAGCGGTCCGCGGCTAAGTGAAAGTGTAATGTCAAAAAAATTGTGACAGCTCGCCAAAGTTTATTCACAGTGAAAACCCTGAAACGATAGTTTTCAGCAGGCTTTCAGAGCAATCTCGGGTCGCATTACCGCATCAGTGAGCGGCCATATGTCAATGCAAAACAATAGTTAATTCAGTACCGTAGTCCTCGATCACGGACGCGGTAATTCAACCCCTGATTAATTTATAAAACATATTTGACCATCAACTGTCAGATGACTATAAAAATACACCTAAAAATCCACTCTTGTTTCCTGTACCACAGTCAGCCATGACATGTTTTAGGTCTGTTCCTTTACGTTTAAGTCTTACGAATTTTTACTAATGCTTTAGAATTCTTACGAATTTTTACTCAATGCCGTTCCTTAACTCCAAAAATTCGTAAAAGAGAGCGTCCTCGAGAGAGCAATATATTACCCCTCTAATGAGAATCTTACGAATTTTACTCAACAAATTACTTGGTGTAGGAAGTGGAAAAACTGTCAGTCATCTTACAATTAACAGTTGATTTGAAATTTGTTGTCCCATTTGGCATATGCGTGGATTATTTTTTTGATTTACATACTCGGATTCATCAAAATAAAATTCAAAATAAATGATAGAACTAATTTTCTTAGTAAATTAACCAATTCCTGGAGTTTCTCAGATATTTTAACGACTTTTCGTACCATTTTTTTGGAATATTTGAATTATGTATCTGTCATTATTCATAAAGTACTACAAAAGCGTTCCTTAACTTTTTCGTAAGCGTCTCTCTCTGTGAGAGAATTTATCCCTACCACTGCTATTTTGACAGTCTTTTCCATTCTTACTACAAAAGTAAAGAAACAGACCTAATGTGTTGCTCCGAATTTTATTTTATTCAGGCAGCTCAGTAAATTCATCTGTCTGAACTCACATTGTTCTGATCTTACTCTCGAGTCTCGACATAAAAAATAAAAAATATATTTAGCTACTCAGCTAACACTAGCTTTTGTTGACAAGTCTGAGTCTATTCTGAACTAAAAAAAATAGAAACGCCTTAAGTCGGTTATTGTTACACGAAGCAAAATTAAATCGACCAACGCCAATGTTTAAAAATGGGTACCTATACTCCGACACCCATTATCTAGTTTTAAAACCTTCTCTTCGTGTCAGTTTCAGTATTAAACTTTTTCTTCACCCTTTGAGCTGTTAAAAGTCTTATTTTAGGTTGGCAAATGTAATAAAAGTCGCTGTTCATTTATTTGCACTTCATGGCTCTTGTGATTGGGGCTGAATGCAATCACTGCTTTGTAGGAATTGCTTACTCCGCTGTGTTTACTTTTTTTATTACTTTGTAAAAGTAGAACGTTGTAAAGTTCCATTTTAAGATTGACGATTCAATTAAACTCCACTTCACTATAGCACCGACAGAACTCGCCCCGTCGAGATTTAAGCTTGACCGCACCATGAAAACGTTCAACACTTTTGTTTTCTTTTAACTCGTAAGTATATTTGTTGTGTTCTTCTTATGTTAACTATGCCCCAGCATGGAATACATTGTCTTATCCCCATGAGCTGACGCTGTGATCAGATAACCATGCCGTCGTCGTGGTCACTGGGGAGCATTATAATAACCGAAGGACGCGCCAAAACAAAATCGGATTCAAAGAGTTGAGCAGCCAACTCTATCTCTAGCGGTTGGATTAAGGCCACAAATACAAGCGCCTGCGCGACATATCGACGCACATAAACGATAAACTGGTCGCTTTATAGTTTATACCTTAATTTTCAAAACAATTACGCTTGTCCTTGATTTATTTTTAAACCATGTGACTGCGCGCCAGAGATAGGTAATGATAATGGATGCCGGCTCTCGGATCCGCTCACGCGACGTTTCTCTGAAAAGGTCGCCTATCTGTAGTCGTACTCTACTCTATTATAGAATATCGGACTACAGAACACCATGCGTATAGTCTTGCTATTACACGGAGGCCATTAAAGGCAATTGAGACGGAAACCTGTGGCTGGGTACTGTGTGTGCCTCGCTGAGGAAATTCGATGCCGATGTTGTAATGAGATAGCAATGCGAACAATTAGATTCTTTTATTGCCTTAACACTTTTACTACCTAATCCTATTTAGCTGTGTTCTATAGCAGTGCTTTTATGAAGTATAAAAACGGTGCGATAACTACTAAGCAGGACCGCAGCAGGGGCTGTTTTATAGGAGCGATAGTCGTATGTAGGTGTGGTGCAGCTATACTATTTTCCCAGCTAAGGTATGTTGATTATTTGAAATGATTTTTTAATGACGGTATGGAGTTGCATTCTTGCGTATTTTATTTAAAGCGTAGACTTAACTGGGAGCTTGGGACCTTTTACAAAGTCGTGTGTACGCAAAACGTGCCTAGAGCATGAACTTTCAATTATTATTTGCATTACCGCTTTCTTTTGGTTTTACTTTAGTACGGGTGGTTGAACAGTTGTTAAACTGAAATTCATGCACAGAAATCGCAAGGATCTTGCGTTCCTTCTTCCTTCTGTGGTGCAGCTCGGAAATCAATGAACGAGGAAAACATTTTCAAATGCATTCTTTCAAGAACGGAAAGCTAATTTGTTGGAGTGGGATTTACATAATTTGTTGTCTGAGTACAAAAATATAGAGTCTACGAAAATGTTTCCCAGATTCCGAACATCGGACAGCATTTTTGAAAAGTTTTTCAGACGCGTTTTCGAAGAGTTTTTGACTCATTTTTAACGTGTTTTTGATCTGTTTTCAGCCGCTTTGGATAGCGTTTTTGGACTAGTTTTCTAATGCGTTTTTAAACAGTGTTTTCGACGGGTTTTTGGAGCGTTTTTCGACCCGTTAAGGACAGGTATTTTGACGTGATTCTAAACACATTTTCCATTGTGTTTTTTTTTTGCATTCAGTAGTTTTTGGACGAGCTCTTGCGACAAGTTTTTTCGACGCGTTCTTTGACAAGCTTTCTGGCGCTTTTAACAAGGTTTATAACATGATTTTGGACAATTTGTTAAATTTTTGTATCGGACAGCGATTTTGAAAGGTTTTTCAGGCGCGTTTTTGAAGAGTCTTTTGACGCATTTTTAAGCATGTTTTTGGTCCGTTTACAGCCGCTTTGGATAGCGTTTTTGGACTAGTTTCCTAAAGCGCTTTTAGACAGGGTTTTCGACGGGCTTTTGAAGCATTTTTCGACCCGTTTAGCACAGTATTTAGTTTTTGGACGAGTTCTTGAAGCGACGAGTTTTTCGACACGTTTTTGGACAAGCTTTCTGGGGCCTCTTTAATGAGGTTTTTAACATTATTTTGTACAGTTTGTTCAACTCTTATCGGACAGCATTTTTTAAAGGTTTTTCAGACGCGTTTTCGAAGAGTCTTTTGAAGCATTTTTAAACGTGCTTTTGATCTGTTTTTAGCCGCTTTGGAAAACATTTTTGGACCAGTTTTCTAAAGCGTTTTTAGATAGGGTTTTCGATAGGTTTTTGAGCCGTTTTTCGACCCGTTTAGGATAGGTCTTTTGACGTGATTTGAATCACATTTTTCGTTGTGTTTTTTTTTTTGCATTGGGTCGTTTTTGGACGAGCTCTTGCGACAATTTTTTCGACGCGTTCTTTGACAATTTTCTGGCGCTTTTAACAAGATTTATAACATGATTTTGCACAATTTCTTAAATTTTTTATCGGACATCGATTTTGAAAGGTTTTTCAGGCGCGTTTTCGAAGAGTCTTTTGACGCATTTTAAAGCATGTTTTTGGTCTGTTTACAGCCGCTTTGGATAGCGTTTTTGTACTAGTTTCCTAAAACGCTTTTAGACAGGGTTTTCGACGGGCTTTTGAAGCGTTTTTCGACCCGTTTAGCACAGTACGTAGTTTTTGGACGAGTTCTTGAAGCGACAAGTTTTTCGACGCGTTCTTTGACATGCTTTGACAGCATTTTTTAAAGACTTTCAGACACGTTTTCGAAGAGTTTTTGAAGCATTTCTAAACGTGTTATTGATCTGTTTTCAGTCGCTTTGGATAGCGCTTTTTGACTAGTTTTCTAAAGCGTTTTTAGACAGCGTTTTTGACGGATTTTTGGAGCGATTTTCAACCCGTTTAGGACAGGTCTTTTGGCGTGATTTTAAACACGTTTTTGATGGCGTTTTTTTTTTTTTTTGCAGTGGGTCGTTTTTGGACGAGTTCTTGCGACAAGTTTTTCGACGCGTTCTTTGACAAGCTTCCTGGCGCGTTTTTAACGAGGTTTTTAACATTATTTTGGACTGTTTGTTTAACTATTTTCGAATGCGACTTAGACGCTTTTTAATGCGTGTTTTTTACTGGTTTTCAGAATGTTTTTTGAATTATTTTTTACGCGTTTCTGGCTCATTTTTGGTTGCCTTGTGTGACACGTTTTTTTTCTATGCGTTTTTGAGTTTGTTTTTGAATAAATTTTTATAAAAAAACTATTATTTTTTGCGATTTTCCTAAACTTGAACTGCCAGACCCTTCTTCACAAACACACCTCCAACTCGAAAACATAAAACTTCTTCCTCTGATTGACTATAGCATTCATTTAACCACACCACTGCTCCCCAAGGCACGCTTTGCCTAGAGCGTATTCCCAACCACTCGACGGAAGCACTAAACAAAACGAGCATCACTCTATCTCTGACGTTAAAGTGACCGCCCGGCATGTGTCTCGCGTCTCGTTCAAAATGATGTCATTGCCACATTACAGCCTGCGGCCTAACAGCAATTAGTCGCTCAATGCCCCTCGTTGCTACAGTCCCATTCATGTTAATTGTTTATTGGTTCTTTAATGGACACACATTAATGTCAATCGAAGAAGCTCGAACCCAACGAGTACGGGCACCTCTTGTCCCACTTTGCCGTATAGTGAAAGAACCTTTGACGCGCCCACGAAGGTCCCTCCTTAGCCATAAATACAGACGCAATTAACATAAATCTAGTTACATCGAATATATTAATAAACTCGTACAGTGAGTCTAGACTTCTTTAATTGGTAATTTAAAGTGCCCTCCAGCTTGCCTTCAATTACATATAGGTACCTTTTCGAACGTTGCAACAGATAAAGCGCACATCATTCAGCTGCTTGATCTTCAATGGACCGAGGAGGACGTGATCATTGCACCGCCGTCATTTGCTAAGACATCGTTTGAGCGCACATCGATTGGCAACACATAAACTCGCTATGCCACCATCCCCGTCCTTCGGTATTCCAAACAAGAAGATTATTACTCCTCGCGCACAGTTAAGTATATAGTATAAGATGGCACAATCGGCAACAGGAAAATCTGGAAATTTGCCTCCTTCATAATCTGGGCGCGCGCATTTACATAATTTGCTGTCTGGCCGCAGCCAGCGCGAAGAGAGTTCTATTGTTTCATTCAAAGTTGCGAAAAGTTCTGAGGAAAAAATACCTGTACGATGGCTTGCATCTATCTATCTCTATCCATTCGTTGGTGTATCTTAATGTTACGCTTTTTATTGGCGCATTTCTTGGAAAACACCGCTCGCAACATTATTGGAATCCACAATTCGAATAGCGTCATACATGGGAATGGCATATCTCTCCGTCTGGATGGGTACTCAAGCCCAGTGCCAGTGCCGTTCTTTTGTGGCTTTGGGTTTTTTGGATCTCATTTAACTTTTTTGTTTGTGCCGGCATTCACGAATCCAATTTCAACACGATTACATAATGTGTATCACGCTGGTAAATTATTGTCGATCGTGAGCTGGCAAACAATCAGAAAATCTTATACTTTTGATTTATGGCCAATGCGGAGGACTAAGTGTTATACTGTCTGATATACAGTTAATGTGATTCCCAGACCCAGTCGATGGCCAGCAATTGGAAAATTGGCCCAAGACAAATCGAATTAAAATAAAATCCAATTCGCAGAATGGAGTATGCGCCTTTTGTTCCTTGGAGACCTTACTCCAACTGTGGGAGAAAGTACATGTATTCATCGACTTGGCTTACACCTGTTCTTATGTTTAATGTTTTTTTGTTTCTTCTTGTCTCTTAGATTTATGACTTTCTCAAGGGAACTGACGAACTGTCGTCTTTTATTGTCGTTGTTTATGTCCCGTTCACACACAAGTAGGAGAGTAATAAATTTGGTCTACGTGACATTATTGCTTTGACCTTTAAATCCAATTCAAACAGATGCGAAGTGACACATTATAGTCAACTGGTGGGCATTCTTTTTATTTCAGTTTCATAGCCTTACCAGAGTATGCTCAGGAAACTAAGCAATTCGCATTTGGATCGCTTCAAGTCTTCCTAAAGATTATTTTGTTTACCTGCGAGTTCATCTGCGAATCCCAGGCGATACATGTACCGAGTGATGTGAATGACACAGCGGCGAATGGATGAATCGATGGAAGAATCGCTGGCGATTCTTAGAGGAAGTATATACGAATTAGGAAAATATATTTCTGCAAACAACTGAACACAGTGATTTCGCATGTCAGTTATCACGTTGGAAAAATATACAAAGATCAGTTTTTGGCTCTCTCTATTTTCAAATAAAAGGTGACGAAGTTCGTGATACCTTCATCTGGGAGAACATATTCGCTCAGTGGTTTGTTAGGGTTGGGCAAGCAAAACTAACATCGGCAGATTTGGCTCGAGAAGAAGATGAATACCAAGCAATAATCGTTGTTGAAGCACTAGAGAGATAACAAAGGAACTATTTTTGTATTGCCTTATGTCATTAAATGGTGTCATCCGTCTATAGTGTGATAAGTGTTGGCATTGGTCTTTTCAGACTGAAAAGTCCTCATAATGCAACCGAACTCCTTCATACTGAGCGAAAGATTAACTGGAGTTTCAGTGCAGTGGTCCCAGCTCCCAGATTAAGGGGAAATTTTGACAATTTTGGAGCCTTTTAAATGAAAAAGGGGAAAAGAGGGACAAGCATAATTACAGGCAAAAGATAAAAAATCTCTGTAAAACTTTAAGTTTCTAAAAATAAAATTAAAACATTTTTTCAATTTCGAAGTGCAAACTTTCACTTAGGGGAGAAAAATTGGGTCTTTATTGGAAACTAAAGCTTTTCTTGATAAAAAAAAAGGGATAAATAGCCTTCAAAATCTGGGAACATTGGTCCAGGAACAACTTGATGATCTAGAGAAGAGAACTGGAAGTCAGTAGTGACTAACCCGATAAAGGCCCCAAAATAAAGAACTATATAAACTCAAGAAGACGAATCCGCAAAATGATAGCTACGCGAAAACTGGGTTACATCCACTTAGGAGGCACAAAAACTTTAAGATGAACGAGGTACACACCTTTTTAGATAATTATATAGAACTGGAGAGTCTGCAACCTGCAACCAAATCAATGGAGGACCAATTGGAGCCAACGATAAATACGCAAAACTTAGCCAGTATAAGTGAAGTGTACCTCAAAACAGGTACAGAAAGAGAAATCGATCTAATCGTGGAAGAGATTAAAAATGCCAAGGTTACAGTGACTGCCACAAAGCACAAATAATGCAACAAGCGTGTATCGTGTAATACCTATTGAAAGAAAGGAAAGAGTTCAACTCATTAATTAGAAAGGGGATATTTGACTAGAAAGGGAACAAGAGAACCAGGAGCGTTGGAGACTATTCCAGTTAAACATCGAGGTCAAAGGATAATTAATTAGATATGAGCAAAAACCAAAAATATGAGAAGCTCCGCACCGGCTTCGACTTTACCAGCGGTCCCTGAAGATTGGGTTATAAGGTAGTCTTATTGAAACTAAATGTCAATCACTGCAAGCTCTATGAAATAGAAGAAGGCCCCGCCAAGATATTGTATACCAGCAGAGGTCTTAAAAGTGATGCAAATTTCTAAGAGTCGCTGACCACAAGGTCTAGAAAAACTTTCATCAGAAAAACGTCACCAGACACGGTCAAATGTTTGCTTGATACAATTGAAAACCTTTTCGTTGCTAAAGAATTTCGTCATCATTTCTTAGAGCGCATGACTTGTCGGCTAAACATTGTTTAGAAAACTAAGACGTATGAAACGCTTTTATCTCCGCCATGCAGGGAAATACTTCAGCATTTTGATAAACATTTTGAGAGAAGTTACTTCAGCGATAGAATGTGAATCTCTGACACCATAGAGGGAATGCTATAGGACCCAATGAATGAAACATTTCTTTCTACCAGAACGGCGACGAAGGGATCACCGCACAAGCTACCCAAGATTTCCAAAGACATATCTGGAAAGAATCTTGATATGCGCCAAGTCGTAGGTGCAACCAAATAGACTTAGACCGACAGAAGAAAATATTGGAATTCTCCTGCTGACAAGGAGACAAATGCCCACTTTAAGATATATAGAAAGGCTACGAGGTAAAACTTACTATAAAGACCGAGTAAGGTATACTTGGGAAAAAAGTTGGATAGCAGGTTAAACCTATGTTCGAAAAGACTCCGAAGATAAATACAGTATTGAGCAGACTATGGTTAACTTGTGATCACTAAAGGCAAGTCTGATGACATTAACAAGAAAGCATATAGAAAAAAAAAAATAATAAAGCAGTGTTACAGGGCCGTGACGACCGGGAAATTTGGTCAACCGGAAAGTAAGTCTCATAAATGAAAAGCCTGATGGTTTGGAAAAGTCTTTAGGACCTTAACTCCAGGAAAGATATGCGAGCAAAGTCCTAATTATGGCGTCAAAATCATCCCCAACTCGGACCGGTAAGCATTTTTTGACAACACAACCCAATCAAATGTAAAAAAATTACCAACGCTATGGACAACTATATCCAACACAAGCTCGTGGACGAAGACTACCTGCATCAATCTCCAACGGTCGTAGTTGGACAGCTTTAGCCTCGAACATATTGGAATGGGATGTCAAAATTGAGGCGTTGCACTCGTCAGCAGCACTTATAACTGACTGTATAAATTTATTGAGTCCCACCACTGTGAGTTCATAGCTCCAAGGGCTGTAACATCCGCCCTACCGTCTAACATCACTTATGATACCCCTTTGAGCTTTCGTGAGATAATCTAAAGCCGGCAATGGGCTCTCAAACATTGACTTTCCTTCAAAAGGTTATACAATCGCCAAAGATTGTAGGCCCACTTCCTGGAGACAGCTCATTCCATTACCAAAGTCTTCACGTAAGGTATACATATGCATCTGCCTGTAGTAGCCTCGCAATTAGTACCCCATTATCGCACGGTCCATGACCACATCCAAGTTGAAAACATCACTTTGCGCAAACGCGGATAAAAAAACTTTATACCCTCAAACCGACGGCGCGCGGCGCGAATTTCACTATACGTGATTCTCGTTCTCGCAGCCATCGTTCGTTCATCGATTATTTCCGTAGCGAAAGGTTCAAATTACTTTGCCATTTGTTAGGTCTAATGACACTAATAATGTAATCTCACCATAAACCGTTGATAGGAGCATTTTCACACACTGACCCATATTTCGACTTTCCGTATAGATTTTTCATTTCACAGAATAAAACACTTTATCCATTAGATACGTTCCCGACTTGTTGGTTGTTGGTTGTTGGTCTTGCTCGCGCGTCGAGACTTCGTGAAGCTAGCTAAGACGCCACCAAAATACAAAATACCTGTGCGCGATCATCAATCAAATAGAGGAGGATACTTCGATTCTATATAAACCTATGCATGTGTTCAGTCTATAGTCTGCAGTGTCTTATGTGTGTTTTGGCGAAGGAGTCCATTATTCTGTCGACGTCGTCGTCGTCGGTCGTCTTCAACTGGCAACATCTGCTTTTTGTGAAGAGACTGACGATGAAGGAACGCGGGACAAATGATAAATGCTTCCCCATAACGATCTAGCAACACTGCGCGACTCTATACAGTACGGCCTGACAAGCCGCCTGCCTGCTTGTCAGAGCCAACAGCCAATACTATATATGCAGTCCGGCTCAATGGGGATGCGCGAAAATTCCCGATGATTTATAATTATCCCGACTTTTTGATGATAATTCCAATCGACACCAAATAAAAGTTGTTTGTTTCGTAATGGCGAGGCCACAATACGCACCAAAATGAACGATGTCGACAATGTTCGAGGAATTTGCGATCCTCGACGGTGTCTATAGACATGTGGCTAAGAGGTTTATCTTCCTCCTGATGGTGGATGAATTGCTATCTGTAGAAGTCATCGTCAATAATGATGAAAAAAGTTCAAGCGTTGAACTGCGAACAGATGGTTTTCGTATGGTATGGCACCTACTTGCAGTTCAACTTAACGGTATCGTGCGTTGAGATACATAGTTGATAGTAATTGGGGGTATTGTAAGATGAAGAGAATTCGATTAAGTGCACGCTTATTGGCAGCGGAATACCGTGGCAGAAAGTGAGAGCGTGTCGAGTTGGAAAATCTAACCCGGCTGGATCAGAAAACAAAGAAAGTTGGAGGCCAGGTGAAGATGAGAAATGAGTTTTAACAAATAACAGCAGCAATGGAATTCTGACTTAAGTGAAAATTATCCCACAGAAATTACAGCGTTTCTATATTTTAGAATTTTTTTTCCAAGAATCTGAACGTTAACAATTTAGGTCTCAGGCTTGTAATTGTTTGCAGTGAGTTTAGCAGTTTAGTACCGATTCATATAGATTTAGATCACACAAACACAATGGGCCTTACCAAAAAACGTGGCTACATTTTCCATACAAATTTCGCAATTGTGAGCATCCGTTAATTTAAAGTCGAGACTAAAATTGGTTATAAGTATGGCGCAAAGGGTCGCATGAATAAAAACTAGCATTTGCTTTGAGCAAAGAGGTTGTAGCAAAGTAAAAGCCCTTAGCAACTGCTTTGAATCGCAAGGAATAAAAACCTACTTTGCTAAGGAAGTTCGAAAATTCGAACATAGCATTTACTTTGCTGTACGTGTACAGTGTACTTGCTTTGCAGTTTCTGTCAAACCTGACCAGTAAATTTGAATTTTCCTTAAGATTCTAACGACTTTTGTGGAAATTGAAATTTAAAAAATTGAATTCTGAAATATGAATGCAATTTATAGCTCGAATTGCACCTATGGAAATATGATTTTTGTTTGCCAAATAGGTTGTTGATGTCTTATTTCTTCTTCAGGTGCCGGGAATTGTATCAGATCAGAGGCTTATTGGAAATATTTTTTGTTGACACGACAGCCAATTGAATAAAGAAGAACTATGAATTACCGAGAGCGAGAGGTTTTTGAACTGTCAACTTAAAAGCCCGGATCTTCTATATACCTTAGAAATGATTCAAGTATTAGCCAAATAGTCCACAATCAATTCATCGCGACACGAAATAATTGCTGTTTTTCTCATAGGTATTTTGTTGGTTTTCCTGTACAAACAGAATTTAACTTTATCATTTATAAGAACATCGAAAATCCACAATGCTTAGATTGTTTTATGTTAAAAATGTGCATACAAAATATTTAGAAGAAGGTCTAAGTCAGGTAAATAGCAGATTTAGAATTTCGTGGCAATTGCTACGTTTTATTCACACGGATCTGAGTAAAAGGAAAGTGGCGCCGCTTTTCGAATATGTCGAAAGTTAGTGTTAACTCCAATCAGTTTTTGTTCATACGAAAAGTAGCAAATGCTATGATTTTGACATTTTAAGGAAAAGCAATGGCTACGTTTTATTGTTTTATTCAATACACCGAATACTTCTAGAGCAGATGCGGTGTTTTGAGCAATTTCGAAATGCGATTAGAAAAATGGTCCACTATAAAAATAATATTGGGATGAGATTTTTTACACGAAGTCTTTAACGATCAGCTGAAGCCCCTTTATGCACTGCATTTTATTTATTTCATCAATTGAATTGAATAATTGTGAAAGCTTAAACTATATTTTTTTCAGCAATTTCGCGGGATGTCGAAATAGAAAAAAAAAACAAAAGTAAAAGAAAAAAATTTGGAACAAGTTTGTATTTTACTTCTCAAAAAGGGTCGGAGAATTTTTCCGAAAGTTATATCGGAATCGGAACGGATATCTCGAATGGAATTCCGTTCCGAATAGATACCTCGATAGGGTTGAATATCTTTGGGCTATTTTCGTTTCAAAAACAAGTCTTTCAAGAGAAAGGTAATGCCAATTTTCCTAGGAAAAAGCTATATTCTTCTCTAATAGCTAGCACCTATATTGGCTAAAATAGCACTAATATTGTTCCGAATTTAAGCACCAATCTCATCTGTTTTTTCTCATGTGATTTTTTAAACAACAATTTCCTGTTTAAATTCTTACAAGACCGTTTCAAAAAGAAACAAGCTTTGGCATTTATTCGAAGCACACTTTTGCATTCGGAAGACCGAACTTATATGTTCGAGTTTTAAATTCGAAATTCGTACTTTAAAGCCGTACATAGGTACATAAAAGGTTTTAAAAAAAATAATGACAATAAGTTAGTTTTTCTTTTTTTCTTTAGAAAAAATAGACAAGTCTGGGGGTTTTTCAGATTCATCTGGCATTCGACTGATATTCGTATGATATTTTGACAGCCAATATTTTAAGAACTTCGTTTTTGTCGCCATTGTCGTGAAAGTCATTCGCACTCTCGCAGCAACCGTTTCCCAATAAGAGACGCTTTTGAGATGGAAGCTAATGTTACGTTTTCACCGGAGGTTAAATCCCAGGTTATGATTAATTTTCGTTAATCTCGTATAAATCTCTCGAAAATTATCATTCAAATATAAATATCATAAATAAACAAGCTCATTTTAGGCCCCAGTTATAGCCATACGTAAAATGAAACAAAAGTTGGAACATACGGGTCTATCACAGAATCCGTCGTATTCAGAATTTGTCTATACGAACACCGAAAGAACTATCACAGAATCCGTCGTAGGGTATATTTTTTGCTTTCGAAATTCGTAGAACGTGGTATATTCAGTGAAACCACTTTCTACGAATTTCAAAATTCCCCTACGACGGATTCTGTAACAGTTCTTTCGGGGTTCGTAACAAAATTCCGAATACGACGGTTTCTTTGATAGACCCGAATATGAAAATGAGGTTTTCTTTTTCGTTTAGGCGGTCATAGCGAAAAATCTGCAAGAAAAATGTTTCCCTACGACAGCGTTGCCAGTTTGGGGGTTCTCCACCCAGATTTAGGGGTTTTTTTTTTTTGGGGTAGACATTTCTTAGGGGGAAATCTGTTGTTTAATTTTGTTTTATTTGTATTTCGTTATATAATCCTTTTTGGTACGTAACCTGGAATAACTTAAACCTAAGAATGAGGTAGCCTAGAGATTCTTCGTTCTGTTCTGTCCACAACCAAATGAATTAAAATTAAGCATGACAATCGAAGATGATATAAATGTGTGTGTTGTTTTAAAATGTACTTAAATAATAGATCGATCATCATTTGCATCATTTGCGTTGTGTTTACGTTTTTCCCGCACACTTTTGCATTTGGAAAACCAAACTTACACGTTCGCATTTTAAATTCGAATTTTTTTTTTTTTTTTTTTTTTTTTTTTTTCTTTAAAAAAAGTATTGACAAAGTTGGGTTTTGTTTTGGAAAAAATAACCAAATCTGGGTGTTTTCCAGATTTATCTGGGGGAAAATATTTTGACCATCTGGCAATGCTGCCCTACGAAAACAATTACAACAAACCAACCCACACTGATTGGATTCCATCAGAAAAAAATTTCCTGACAGATGGAACAGTAAAGAAATGAAATACTTCAGTGGAATGATTCGGTTTTCTTTTGTGGAATTGACTGAGAAGTTGATCAGAAACAGTTTTTCGTGTGGAAAAATGAATAAATTATTTTCTAGAAAATTCAAAGATCATTCGCATATTTTTTTGATAATCTAACTTTATAATTCATAAGCATCATTTTAAGACCAAGATTGGTTGAACCATCCAGTTTAAGTGGTCAAAAAAAGCAAAAGAAAATTTGTATGGTTTGGTTTTACGTATTGCTGTAACTGGGGCCTTAGGCCGTCCATTATTACATATTTGTTTTTATATTTCAACTATGTATCTAAAACAGAATTTTCTTCAGAATGTTGTGCAAAATTATAGTGAACATTTGTAACGTGAAAGTTAGAATTGTATTGAAATTGCTCACGCTCGACATCACTGATGTTATTTTTCCATTTGACATGTAATTTGGTCATTTTCATTTACGTAATGGACATGCTGTATTTTCCAGTTTGAGAATGAATTCCTTTATGGCATAACAAGTTAATTTAGCATCGACTTTAGTTATAGGCCCAAGTTCTCAATGGGTCTTTAACCATTTCTAATCTTCTACTTCAAAATTTTGTGTGTCAGAATTTAAAGATTTTTGAGTAAATCTTACCAGTCCATTGTGAGTTGGAAAAATTTAACGTGAACACGATAGAATGATCATTAGTAGCACGGAAAATATGTTTTTCTTTTGCGTTGGCTGGTTTTAGCTCAATGAGGTGTAATGAAACCAAAATAGGTCCATTTTGTAAGTAACATCATCTACGTATCGCAGAAAATTTTACATTATCTACCTCCGCCCAGAATAGAAAAAATAAAATAAAATGTCTTCATACACAAAAAGTGTCGGCCTATCTTGTTAGGTACCCGTACTTAACAACTCAATCGCCTGCAAGACCAAACTGCTATATTCCATAAAAGTGTTCACTCAATCACTTGAAACGAGTTTAACAAATGGAACAGGCGATTATCGCTCAAGTAAGTGATCCCGGAGATAACCTATGTCTGAATATGGGATACTACAACAGTACTATTTCTAAATTTAATGGTTCAGTGTAAGACGCTGCTGTGTTTATCTACGTACGTGCTCTTGTAAGAAGATTCATTATGAGTTATGTCAATACGCGTGCACAGCAATAATGACATAATGCCGGGTAAAGTTTGTGTAAAATTATAGATAGTTGACACTTTTCAGGGTTGACACTGATGTGAAGAGTAAAATATCTAAAACAAAACCTATAAGAGACTTGAGTATTTAATATCAACACATTTGTGAAGAAATGTGAGTCAATTTATTAGAATTTCAGCTGTCAAACTTTCTCACGAGTGTCACTGTCATTGTCGAAACATATTCTCATTACTTTGACTACACTTATGCACTATTTACATGAGATCGAATTGCAAATAGGTGAATTGCGAACAAATAAATTTAACTGCGTTTATGAATTGAGAATTGCTATTTTTTGTTCTATCACAAAAGCATTTTACTTAATTAATCTAACGTGTAATCTACAATTAAAAACAGAAATTAATTGATTTAAAAAGCGAAATTTACAATTGCAGCAATTTTCGCCCTAACATTCTTGCCGCCAGCTGACAGACTTTATTCATAATCTACATGATACAGTTGCGATCCACAAACCCACGACAAAAATTCGTTCGAACTTTAAAATTAAACTGAATCGCAGTCCCGTTTGCGACTAGAAAAAAATGTAAATGAAAATCAGAAAGTACGAATATTCGCTTGGTCGCAATTCGCTCGCATATGAATAGTCGTTTAGTGTATAGGATTTTTCAGTCTTATTTTTTAATTTGGCAGCGATTTTTCCAACGACAACTATTTTCAAAGCCGACTTGCGTCCATTTTCAAAATTTCACCATCAATCAGTACACTTGCGTTCCATGGCCCCTACTGCTTGGATAACTTGTATAAAATTGCACTCCCAGATGGCGCTTAATTCGACACACGTCAGGAGTAATTGCTTAATTATTTGAATCTGCCAACTTATGCTTGCCGCTTAATCACAGGAAGATGAAGATAAACCTTTGCAAAGCTTAATGCATATTCGGTGCAAATGGCCCTGACTAACAACTGCCATCAATTGTCATCACTCCCGTAGTAGACGTTAATATAAATTCCTGCAGAGTATTCCGGAAGTTCTGGGGGCAATTGAAAAAATAAAATGAATTAATTCCCATACGCTTGCGAAAAGTTCGCACCCAACTCCAGCATACAGTGTTACCGTGTAATACATTTTTAATTGCGATGCCAACTCCTAAATCACACACTTCCCGTTAAGTTAAACTTAATTTATTGAAATAAAGACGCAGCAGCGGTCGGCGCGACGAGGCAGTGTTCGCCTCTCAGACACACAGCACGAAATCAAGAGTCCGTTCGCTCTTCGCGAATCGCATGACAAGTTGTAACATCGGCCACTGCATCATCATCAGGACGCAATTAAAAACAATCATCAAACCAAATTGTCAAGATCACGAAAGTAAACAACAAACTCCCCGATCGCAGTCAGTCGCGTTCACGGTCCTCCGCATAATTATTATCCGCATCTGTTGCACTGCAGTAGTGCAGTCGCTTTGCACTCGTATCATTAATAAACTTTTACTATCGCGTAATATTAACCGCAGTTACACCGTTATTTCGGTGCAATCGCACAGAGATATGTGTTCGTAGTCGGCGCATCAGCACCTCCACCAAGCCAAGCCAGCGCTGGATGAGCGAATTGCATTTGCGTAATTTTTAAGTGATACCTGCTCGCCGAGATGATGTCGATGAGCCTAAGCAGTCGGAGTCGCATGGATTCGAGCTGAGACCGCCGTCGATTGCAAATGTGATTCCAGCACGATAGGTCTGGTCGGTGTGGGGGTTGGGGGAACGGATGGATTCAAATGAATGGTCATATGGTGGAATCCGCTCGAGGTGTATCAGAGAGTATTAAAGCACCGAAACCGTTAAGAATGAGCGCTGGTGGCGGGTACCGGGTAGCCCCGCAGACAAACTGCTATGCATATTTTAATTTTCTGCCTCGGTTCGGATGTCTTCTTCTTCACTTGGTTCTGATCGATTTTTCTCATCTCGTTCTCTCTCCCTCTCTCTCGCTACCCAATTCGATCTTTAATGAAGGGTGCCACAGAATGTTGCTGACGGTTTCCTTGGCTTCTGGCCAAATGCGTGATGTGCGCACAGCTCTGTTTGGCTTTTGGTGGTGCAATGGTGCAACTGGTTCCAGAGTTTTATGATTAATGCGTTGAATTACATAAGCAGGCGAGGACACGTCCACTCTCGTGCGCATACTAAGTTGAGTAACAGCAGAAGAACAGAAGACTTTATTGTCATGTTGCGGAGCGCATAAAAGGTGCGGCGCGGTTCGGGGAGCGTTAAAGTGATTCTTTTGCAGTGGTAACTTGACTAGAGTCAGTTACGTCACGTTAGGCTGCGTCTCAAATCGAACGGACCAGTGTCTGGGCACGCATGCGCAATGCGCCTAACCTCCGCGGCATCGCTGATGCGCTGCCCTGGAGTCTTTTCATGGCTTGCTGGTGTTTTGAAGTGCAAACTTGCATATTTTGTTATTTAATAGCACACGGAAGAGGTGCACTCCATTGACGTGTGTCAGTTACACATCAGGCTGGTGCGCATGCGTAGAGGCAGTTTATTAAGACTCTTTTGCATAAATGAACAGTTTTGCGTGTCGCTTCCTTTCAATGAGCGTTCACGGTTTTGCTTTGTGGAAATTATACCTACTGGGACCTTTTTGCTTTCTCATTTTCTTTGGAATTCATATCGCTAAAGCGATGTTAAACAATTGCCTGCCGCCATGGGGTAATTTAATATTTATATCAGCATTAGAGGCTGTGCACATTTTCGGTTTTGATTTCCCACGAAAATTGTTACACTGAAATTGCTGATGCTGCGGCTAATGGGATAATTTTGGTATTGTAAATTGGGTTGAGACAATTTCTCACCATCGCACAGTGGAGCAAGACAGGCTAGCTATAATGAAAACAACTTTTTTATAAAAGAACCACTTACTATGTAAAAAGACCATATATTTGAATCGTTTAAATTTAATAAAATTATTAAAAGAAAACTAAAATTCAGATTCATCTGATAAACATTCATTATCACTCTCATCTAGGGTTGCCAGATTAAAAAATACGAAAAGGGGGACATCGTGAGTTTTCTAGGGAGGACAAGTGTTCAAAAAGGGGAACAAGCATTTTTGTATGAAAAAGAGGTACTGAAAGAGGGACGTCTGGAATTCCTACTCTCATCGCAGGTAGATTGAGGTCTCAGAATTAGAAAAATTTGGGGCAATGATTAATTCGATAACTTCTTTTGGAAATGATTAAAGCTGTTTTTCAAGTAGTTGCTTCTAACTTGTTATTAGCGGCTCCATGAAATTATGTCCCAATGAAAAATGGCCCAAAAAAAATGAACTCGCGATTTGCGCGAATTTTTAACTTTTATTTTCTCAAATTTGCTAAAGTTAAAATTTAAAGGTATTTGAAAACCTGAGCTGAATCTTAACTTTAAAAATTCGCTCGAATTTTTTAACTTTTATTTTCTCAAATTTTCTTAATTTCATATTTTATTGGGGCATAATTTCATGGAGCCCGGGTCTGATGTAATCAATATTAAATTAAAAGGTGCCGTGCAAAGCGACATAAGGCCGTATTTGAACATATGGCCTTTTGTCACTTTACAAAAGCGTCATAAGGCCATTATGTACTTTCAAGTTGTTTTACTGCTCAGATTGGTCAACCTGTAGAAAATCAAAGCGACAAAATAATTTTCAACTATTATTTTCTTCAACAGAAAATTGATTGAAATATTGTTCATTAAATAATAGTTAAAATTATTCGAATAGGCAATATCAATATAAATTTTAACATTAATATCAATATTAGTAAAAAACTGAACCGTAAAGACATGTATTTATTTGTTATTGACAAAATAATCATTTCCCATAGATTTTTTGAAATATGGCCCTATGTCGCAAAAAATATGGCCTTATGACGCTTTTGCAAAGTGGAAAAATGCCTTATATGTTCAAAAATGGCCTTACGTCGCTTTGTGAAAGTTTCATAATGCCGTATTTTGAATTATGGCCTTACATATGTCGCATGGCCTTATGTCAGCTTATGAGCTTCAAAAGGTCTAGCGATATTTTTGGTGTCTTTGTTACTGGCCTCCTAATACGCTTCTTCAGAGGGCCTATTGGAAGATGTGCAGCAGAAATCACACCTGGACTATGAATTAATAGCATATATGTACATTTGGTAACATGTAATACCGATGATTGAAAAATTGTATGATCGAGCATTATGACATCAAGATTGTGGTTGACTTCAAGATGTTCCTCAAAAAAATTAAGTTTTTCTTCTTATGTTTGAAGTCCCGATCCCGATAACTTCATGAGGTTTAACAATTCCATCCTTGTAAAAAAAAAACACGTCTTTTGAATGCGAATCTACACAGAAATAAGTGTTTCAGGAATTTATAT
Source organism: Cheilosia urbana (assembly GCA_946477585.1). NCBI lineage: Eukaryota > Metazoa > Arthropoda > Insecta > Diptera > Syrphidae > Cheilosia > Cheilosia urbana. Next base: position 28,642,373 of record OX297856.1, read on the forward strand.
GAATCTATGAACCGCATTTGTTGAACTAGTCGATTGGGAAAAACTGAATAAAAAAAGGAGCACATAATATGAGCACCATTTTTTTATCAATTTTTTTTTTTTTAACAGTATGGGAATACAGGAAGTCAAGCTATATAACAAATAAAAATCTTGGTGTGGAAGCGTGTGGTAATATATTTTACTTGAGCAATTCAAACGCCCCCTTAAATTTTCTCCGAAAATGTAATAGGTAGGGTCGGGTCATATGGCACGATGGCAGATATCGCGCCCTCTAAATATTTCTTACTCAACGATTTTATTTTAAAACAAGGACATTAAAATATTATTAGTTCCTGAAGTTTATAGTCACGACCTAATTTGCATTTGAAAATTTTTAGTTACAGACGAACAAAAAGAAAAAGAAAGAAAGAGTAAATTCGAACAAAAATTGTTTGTGTGCATGAGTGAAAGAAGTGTTGGTAAAAAAGTATTCGGTGCACAGTGTTCATTGTTACAAAAAAAATTAAAAGCCTATCGCGTGTGCTTATTCCATTCGCCATTATTACTGCACGTACGCTTTTATTCGTGTTTTTCGTGAAAAAAAAGTACAACATCATTTGGGGGATATGGCACCCCCAAGTTCGACGGTGCCATTTCTCCCGCTATTAGTTTTATGTTGTAAATTTCAGAACTATTTTTTGTACAATTTTTATTAGAAATTGTGTACTCGTGTACATCTTTTTTAAATACTTGTAACGAATCTGGGAGAAAAACTGTTTAATGAACTTTTTTTTTAACTTTCACGCTTTTAAAAAGTTTAGTATCTATGTTTCAAACTATGAATTATATATATGTTCCTATTTTTTGTTTTTAAATTAAAAAAAGAGTTTTCATATTTATATTTCAATTTAAAATATGTTCTATTTTTTTATGCTGTAACGAAAACAAAAAATGGGTGCCATATTTCCCGACTTTACCCTACTTATATTAACAAAATCTTTAAAAAACTGTTTTTATATTTCACATACATAAAACTAAGTTGAAAATGTTAATGTATGCGCGATGCTATATCCATTTCGTATTAATTTTAAGCTTTCACGTGATTTACAAAGAAATTAGTCAGATGAACCACTTGTTTAGACACACGTTGCAAGAAGAACGGAGGTGTAATTTTCAATTTGAACGTATGGAGTGATAAAACAAGTAAAAAATGTAACTGTTTTTTGCAAATGATGTATTGGAATGTATTATAATGGAAAAAGCAAATTTGTATACTAATTTCTCTCATTAATATTATATAAGCTGCCCTACTGTGCATCGCAGTTATAGTATTTGTTTACTTACGATTTTACTCGTATACTGTAAGGCTTAGAATTGGGGGGCCCGTCAAATGGAAGATATCGGCCTTAAATATTAGCGCTGTTGGCATAGTTGGTGATGATTGCTGAGTCGGGTCCAACCGCCACCTTAAGTTGGGTTACCAATTGTTTCCTACTATGGTTTTAGATTCAGGATTGTCTTGTACTTATACGGAAATCAGCAGGTGGACGTTCCTCAATTCTACCTAAAATCCCCTCATTAAAGGTGTTTCGTAAAACGTACGTAAGTCGTCAATTACATTTTTGGAAGATCTACTCCCTAATTTGTCTGCGCTTCCTATCAAGGTTAACAACACTTTGTCTGGTTCACTTGAAAACCCACAAGTGCATCGTGCATTATACACCACAGCAGGATCACTTTTCAACTACTTATTCCTAAATACATAGTAAGCTTTCCTGCCGACAATCAAGTGATTTTCAATTTCCACCCGATTACATTGATTTCCTTGAACCCCGGCTGTGCCCTCTGCCACCGATGCGCGTGATGTGAAATTACTTCTTGACCTTTCTGGCTAACATGCAATTTTAGATTTTAAATTAGCCCCAGCAGCTACAACAATTCGTTGCAGCACCCAATTACCGACCCCACATACTGGGGCAACATTGTTTTCCACACATTTGCTTCCCACTCAGGCACAACACACATAATTGGCAACACTTGACATGGTAAATTGTGGCCGTCGCGTCGTTATTGTCGTCGCAGTGTGTGCGAACATATGAAGCGAGACTGTATGTCATACATACACACACAGCTGGAGTAACCTAACCTGATGTTACCTCAGGCTCAGCGCTCAGGTGCTTATTATGAGTCACCGATTCTTCTAATCAAAGCAGCTTGCAGCGCTTCTTAGGAACGATCATTGAAATGCTGAGCCACTATTGACAATGGCTTCGGGAGTATTCACAGAAGTTTGCGTGGATTGTGTGAGCGCAAATTGATATGCCAAACAGAGGAGCCTAAGAGCGGCTTAACACTCACACATGGCTGTGGTAGTTATTTCCACTTGATGGAGGTCTATACGTGCGCACGAATAGGTTGGGCATTGGGCATTTAAATGGAATACTGCGGTGGGTGTTTCTGACTAGGTACTTTGCAAATAATTTGTAAGAAAATTTATTTCACGATACAATGACACGAAATAAATTCATAGATGAACATAATACCCCAAATGGGTTGCTTTTATAAGAACGACGACAAGACAACTGTCAGAACTCAGAAGTAAAATGTTATAACAAATGTGCACTTGAGACAGAGTTGAAGTGAAAATGCGAGCTCGTCTTCGGAGCTTGGAGAAAGTTAGGTTAAGTCGCATCCATGGTTGGCACCAAAGAAGTTTTGATTTGACCTTATGATTAATGGACAGTCGGGATTTCTTTTCATTTGCTATCGATTCGCTGTTCGTGTTGCTTAATAGGTTGTTTTGAGAAAATATGGTTGATTTTTTTTAGATTTAACAAAAAGATTTGGGAAAGCACTCCGGTCTTGGAGGCGGTTTTTTTTTAACCTAATTTAAGCGAAAAATTACATTTTATCCAGGAATTTTAAAGGCCTAATCACATAGGAAACTTTTCGAAATGGGTCATCTCTATTATTGAGCTTCGATCTCAGCTTTTGAATAGCCCTGGGCAGCAATCAAAATTATACTAATTTTTAAACAGCAAAATTCACTGTTTAGTGATGTCTTAAGCTAAGATTTGGCATTCCGACGTCATTATGACGTAAGCACTTGTCCTAAATGTGTCACTACGTGTGATCGCCAATCAAGCGTCTGGTCACGCTGGCTGTCGCAACGTACTCTCTCGAGAGACACACGAATAACAATAGAAAGAACGAATTTGTGTGACGTCAACTTGTCAAAATTTTCCACGAAAAATGACACGTGTAATTTTAGCTTTACTATTTGACATTTTTTGTGGTTTTACGGACTGACTGAAGTCGCAGTGGTTTCCGAAACCATTTGTGTAAATTTAGAAACGTCAAACAGCTGCGCAGTGATTTGGCATCACTGCTTATTAGCTGATGCGATGCACAGTTTATGATGATACGTTGCTGATTGAATATGACGTTTGAGTTTTGGAACGCATTGTTTACATCAAACATTTTAATGTCAAGATGGAAATTTTGCTCATAAAAGTCTTAATCGATAACTATGATCGTAGAGACGATAAATTTATTTTTAATATGTGTGAAGCAAGAAAAAGCGCTCGAAATGCAAAATTAAAAAATTCAACAAAAATTTAGAAACTTTTCTGTCAAAAGCATATGTATCTATTGATAAAAATTTTTATTTTCATTCCCTTCCGGAATTTATTATTACTTTCATGCCGGCGAATCAACGACACATCAGGTATATCTGTGATGCTTTTTTTTCGTTATGTTTGCGCATCAGTATGATCAACTTTGCAATAATGAGCACTTGACGTTGAAAGTGATGTCAATAGTTGCATTAATGATTTTGATAATTTATAAGTAATTTTTTAACAGCTGCCAAATAATTTTAGCGACTGTGTAAATAGCCGCATTCAAGAATCTAGTTATCTAAGTCGACTAGATTGGTCTGGATAAGATGTAACCTGAACGCAAAAACTAGATTGGTCGGGAACGTCACTTTTTCTACGTCAGCCACATACCCGAACTGTCAACTTAGTACTCAGTCACGAATTTCTTGACTAGACTCGTCGGCTACCCCTCCATAAACGTCAAATGTCACAGGTGCCCACGTGACCGATTTCAACCAACCACAACCGAGATAGATCTAGTCAGACAGCTGCCAGACTTACTAAACTAGATACTTGAACGCCCTCAATGCCACTTTACACAACAACAAAAAGCATTATGACTTCGAACATAAGTTTGCAAATAAATTATGAAACCCAATTGACAGATCACAGTGTTTTCTCTTTTCGTTGTTAATATCGCTGTGACTTTTTGTTCGAGAATATTTGGAAAAAAAATAAATTATTTAATGGGAGCGACGATGACGTTTCCTATTTATTATGACTTTTCAAATTGAGTAGCTGCAGTTTTTGTAATGTTTTCTTTCCTGTTGAGAGGTGGCAATACAAGTTCTATGAGTGCGTCGCCAGGCATTCGAACATTGGGATTTGTTTTTTTTTTTTTTTTTATTACACGTAAGACGAAATGTCACATGCGTTCTGTTCTCATGTAAGGCGGGCTTTATCAGAATTTTTAAGAACAGTATAATGCTGCGTTTCCATCGAAAATTAACTGCGAGATTTAGAAAATTTTCCGTAAATCCCGAATAAATCTCGAGAATGGACAGAGCCAGAGAGAAAACGTCAAGTTAATCTTCTCTCTTGTACTTAATTTACGTTCGGTGGAAACGTAGCATAATAAACAGCCAAAGCGTCGCTCGGCGGCGCGGATGAACCCTTGTTGGCGGCCGACAGGCAACCAAAGACGCGATCAGGATGGTGACCAATCGATAAGATTGCTCACCACCCTGATTATAGGTAATGTAAGTTAAGTAGCTTAGGTAGATTTAAGTAGTTTTAATAAAACCAATAATAAAGTATCCAAGTTTTCTAAAGTTTCTTGGAAATTAAAAAACAAAACAAATCATAGATATAGATAGATTTAAGGCCGAAAGGCAATAATTTTAAGGATATTGTTAAGTTTAGAGCGCTCGCTAAGAGCTAGTTTTAGTTTTAAATTAGAATGGAAGGAATGAGCCTTTAACAAGGTGCATTAGGAGTTTTAATTCAATATGCAATTCCATTGATTCCAGTATTGATATTTCGATCAGCAGAATTGCATTTAAAAAAAGATTAAATGAATTGTTATAATTGCTCATAGGGTTTTTTTTACTTTTGCTTAGAATTTTACAAATGTAATTATTAAAAGCACAAGTTTTTCCCTTAGGGTAAGGGAATACATTTTTTTCTTGCACACTAGGTGGAAGTTTTTTTTTTTTTTTTTTTTTGTTTTTCTCAATAAATTTTTGAATTCTTTTTTTTCTCTTCACTTGAAGAGTTTTTTTTATTTTAATATTAAATTGCATTAACATTTTTCAGGTTTTTTTTTTTTTTTTTGATAAATTCTTAAATTACATTTTTCTCTCTTCACTTGAAGAGTTTTTTTATTTTTTTTTAATATTAAATTCATTAACATTTTTCAGGTTTTTTTTTTTTTTTTTTTTTATTTGATAAATTTTTAAATTACATTTTTTTTTCTCTTCACTTGAAGAGTTTTTTTATCTTAATATTAAATTTTTCTCTTACTTTAAGAGTTTTTGAATTATGTAATTATATAGTCTGTAAATTGTAAAATGGTAGACTTAAAAAAAAATAAATAAATAAATAAATAAATAGATTTAATCGTTTTTGTCTAGTAGGTAAGTTAAAAAAGAATTAATAAAAAAAAAAAAAAAAAAAAAAAAAAAAAAAAAAAAAAAAAAACAGCCAAAGCGTCTGATATGTTGGCATGTTATCTCAAACCAAAATTTAGTTTTTTTTTTTGGTAAACTTTTATACTTCTGGTTTACTTAGTCACTCAGCAATTGTCTCGTTGATGGTGGGATAGCTGCCAAAGAATTCTTTTACTGTTGACATTTCTATGCGTCAGATGAAAGCATAATTCAGATTTGTTTGATGTTTACGAAATCTAGTTAAACAGCTGAGTGCTTTCTTCTGAAATAAGTTGATGAGCCTTAATTGTCAGATGATACATATTTTTAATTTACATAAATAATGCATCTTCTAAATGTCAATTATATGCGGGGCGCAATGCCAGTATAGACATCGTCAAATAGCACAAAGCAACATAAAAAATATTGGGGATTCTAAGAGCAATATGATTCGAAAACGTGTCAAACCGTTTGTCAAAAAATTACATTGTTCCTTTACAGTTATTGAGAATGAAATAAGATGCTTTCGTAGAAAATTAAATTATGTATACCTATATATGAGATGTAGCCAAGTGCTATCGAATTACCAACTTACCCTCATGGTCATCGCGATAGATAGACATTATATTTAATCTTTATTCACATATCGGACTTGATTATGCATTCAGAGAGACAAATTACCTGAAAGAGGAGAAATAAAAAAGCAATTAATAAGACACTTTATGATGTAATCGATAGCAAAATAAACAATGAAGTCCCACACGTATGCTCTTCTTCGGTTTGTGCACAATTGGAGCAGCGCGGCTTTCATTGCAACAAAAGAGGAAAGCAATTAATGCAATTATGACAGCCTTGCAGATTGCCTTCCCCCCTTAATCTACCCAGTTACCCATTCATGCATAATATAGTTTTTAGAAAATGCTGCTGTATGATATTGATATGGACACCGATTTGGAGAGGCGTCGGCTGTATAGTGATGCCACTTGCAAAAATGTGAACGTCATTCCGAGAAAAGTCACTATTTGGCCTATTTCGCACACGAAGCTATAAATTGGAACTTGAACTGATTGGTGATAACTGATAATTGTTATAATTAAGACACAGTTTGTACACTCTATTTGTCATAACGAACTCGTAGATGAAATTAGCTGTTCGGTGCTTGTTTTGTATCTAACTCGAATACTTTTAAATCACTGAAGAGATTCGAGTACAGAAACCTAAAAGGGCAGCGTTGAAGCATGATATTGAAGAGCTCCATATAACAACAAAAAGCTAAAGATATAGAGGCAGCGAAAGTTTATGGACACTGTGACGAAATTATGGGCTGTGAATGCTAAATGGGACTAGTAATAGGAATGGATATGAGCGACAAATATTGCCCATAAGGAGAATATTATGTTTTGTAAGTGGTGATCAGGAGAAAGTAAATACGCCTACGAGGCAGTTAATAGAGATTTAAAAAAATACCACAATATCCCATCCCTCATCTATTGGAAATTCCTTTGGGTAGGTATAGAGTGACGTAGAAAACGGTGTTAATTGATTTATCCTACATTACTTGGTTAAGATTATAATGCTAGTAGAGAATGAAGGAAGTTTTCAGTCCGTCAAGTGCCAAACGATTTTTAAACTGCACGTTCAGATCAGGCACCTTTCCAGTTCTGTAAATATGGCTTTAAGGAACCTCAACTTGCGTATGCGCTCTTTTAAAAAGTTTCTTGCGATTTTTATCTGAGAAGTACCCTTTAGTTCGCTTTTCAACAATTGTCCCTTGACCCTAAGCCTCCTAAGGGGCAACATTCGGGCTCAAATTCTCGATATATCTTGCGCCATTCTTGAGATTGCACAAAAACGTTGGCTTCAGTGTGTGGATCATGGAGAGCAACGCACCCTGCACAACCTTATTTTTAATGTAAGCCAGTCGAAGGTAGTGATATTTAAGAGAGCAGAGGGACAAGAATAGATCCACCAAATTTGAACATACAACTGAGAAAATTGTTCAAACAGCTTAAAAGGCTAAAAGGGTTATTAATGTCGTTTGAAAGAAATGTCTTAGAAAGAAATGCAGTGCCATGGATAAGATTGGGACGTGCTGATATCTGAGAGACAGTCTTACTTTATTTAGCCACTGCAAGGGTAAAATAGATCAATGCACTTGGAAAAGAAGCTTCAGGATCAATACTTCCAGGATAAATTGGAGCATTCTGTTAAAAAATTCGGTGAGGTTATCGAGAGCCCTTTAGAAGCTGGTTTGTATCCTGCATCAGTGTTTCGGATTTGGGACGAATAATTTTGAGAAGACCAGCAAAAGTGCTCCCCTGCACCAATTTGGAGGCCCTATAGATACCTCATAAGTCATAAGGTATGCTTTGTATCGTAAATGGGTCGTTTAGCAACTGCGAATAACGAATAAATTTTCCGTGACTCAAACAACATCAACATCTTGCCCAGTAATCCAGCTGCCATCACTTTAACCACTGAGCAACTCTGTGCCTAAAAGGCAAAACATCTCAAGTCGACATAAGGTTTTTTAGCTATTTACCGTTTTTCTGAATTCTGTTTTCCTTACTCTATTTCTTAAGCCAAGCCAGGTGACAAAATTTCAAATAATGAGGAAGCTATAACTGTTTTAAAACAGCTTAAGTCATCAACTGTAGTGCACCGCTTAAAGTTTAAAATTGCTCTCCTGAAAAGTGTATAAAATTAACATAAGATGTTTTACCTTTTAGGCATAGAACTTTTCCTAAAAATGATCAAAATATAACCCACAAAAAAAACGGAAAACCCGTGGAGGCCATTGGACCGATGTTTTGTAAATTGGGAAAATAATTACTATGTAGTCTCAAGGTTAAGATAGTAACACAGTTGCTTTGAAGCATTGAATGCTTTTAAATCTAGATTTAAAATTAAAATTATGCAAAGAAAAACAAAGAACTCTACCTATGTGAAAATATACGAACTTGTTTAGGTACTTACACAATATTGTATACAAGCATTTGAACTGCTGTTTGAATTATCTGTCAATCAAAACACACGTTGATAAAAACGTCCTAGCTCAATCAACGTGACTGTTGTGCGACTAAAGTTGCAATTCGGTACTTCTTTCGTGCGAGAATTTTTTAAATTTTTTTAGTTGGAAGAATAGCTTCATAAATGACACTTTTTTCCTCATTGCCCCTTTTTCTTGCGACTTTTCAGAACTCTGCAGCGGCCACTCTGAGCTCAACAAAAAAATATTTTTCAACAGAACCAAAATTAGAAACCCAAAAACGTTGAGCACTCAAACTCAAGACCATTTTGTGTTGCTATTACCCTTCCTATTGTTTATGGAAGCCTGAAAAATTGTTCTACCTTATTTTTGTTCTTTTATTGCAACCTGAGTGGTTGTAACAGGGAAACATTTTGAGCTCTGATGTTATTGTTCTTAATTTGTCCACTATGTTGTTGATTGTTAAGAAAAACATTTTACTTACAAAAGTCACTTAATTCAATTGTTAAAAAGTACATTAACCAAATTTCAATTGAACAAAAGTGGCATCACTGAAATGTAACCATTTAACATCACCTACTAACTACCACTACCACTACCACCACAACCACACTGACAAACATTTGAGTCGAAATCGGAAACCAACTCAACTGCCATCGTATTCGTAAGCCGCGATCAGTTTAAAACACACAACCACAGTGTGAACGTCTACGTCAGTGAGGCGGAGAGTTTTTGTGTCAAAAAAGAAGAAAATAAAACATTTCCACAACAAATTACCAAAAGCGACCCACGCCCATACTTGTGTGATTCAGTGTTTTGTTTTCCAAATCAATTTTTTTTTTAATTCTTTAACGATATTTTTGCAAACAAAAATGGAGAAAATGTTCATATTGTTGTTCGTCTTTTGTACAAGTGTTCACACTGCCGTAAGCATCAATTGCTATGTGTGCAACACTTCGGACACAGTCAGTCCGTTTCAGTGTGGTGAGTGGTTTGAGCGGTATGATCAACCTGATTTGGAACCACAAGATTGTTCGTCCGTTCATGGGGCGCGCTATTGTATCAAACATATTGGACGCTTCGAGGGGGGCATTGGGGCCAAGCGTTTCTGTTCGTCGAAAGATTTGGGAAACTATTGTGACTATGTACAGAACAAGGGTGACGTCATGGAGTATAGATCGTGCATTTTCACCTGCAGCACCGACGGTTGCAATGCCTCGTCTGGATTAAGTGTAAACAAAATACTCGCCTGTATGTCAGCGGTTGTAGTTTTAATTCGTCTTTGTAATAAAATGTTTCTTGCATAATAAGTAGAAAAAAAGCAAATAAAAATTATTGTTTTCTTTTGAGTTGCTGTCTGGTCGTCCGTGATGTTTATTTAGAAGCTGTGACGAACCTATACACAAACACACCATTGCGAAGGTGATAATAGGTAAGTATTGTGGTTTGTTAACACTGTTTAGTTGGCGGAAGTTTCAATTAACAAGTTGTTTCGGTTCTTGAAAGTGTTTAAAACTCGTATGTGACAACAACTCGTCAAGGCGAAGTCGAGATGTGGTGACTTTCGGGTAGAACATCATTTGAAATCGTTGATTAAAACGAAAAACGCTGACAAACATTTTTGGTAATCGCATGAAAATGGTATTGATAAATTTCGATCGATAACCGTGAAATTTCTGTTACCTTACATACTTTTACCAGTCCCTGCGGATCTAAAACACAAATGCCAAATGGAAATCTTGGTAAAAAACAATTTGCTGTTACATCTTGAAGTTAGAATGAGCGTTTGTAAGACATCTGTTGGCTTTAACAGCAAGTGGAGATGAATTCGCCGAACTTGTTTTTAGGGAGGAGGGGGAAAAAGACTGCACTTATATGTCTTGATCGAAACAACTTATGTTTTTTGTATAGTTCTGATTAGAGCAGCAACAGCTCTAGAGTTTGAAATACAACTTTTGATAACTTCGGTTCGGTCTTTTTAGTTTATTTTCAATTTTAGGCCGCAAAATGCACGATACAACTCTTTTGCGAAAGGCTTTAAGGTCTGGATAGTTTTAAAAAATGTACATGACAAATAGAGATAGTTAAAAAATCTCTTGCCTATACCTACTATGAAAACTGTTCATATCACACTCTCAGAAAGCTTTTCTCACCTACTGGAGGCCGACTCTTACTCCGACGATTCTAAAAAAAGAACTAGGGAACCCGTGTCTGATAACTTGAGTCGGGCAGTGTTTCCTTTTGTGCTACCCAATGTAATGGAAAAAGCATTGAATGTAAGTTTATAAGGATCTAGAAGGACACCGATGTATCGGAAAGGAGCGATAACAAAAGCTGAGTCTGCATTTCGTTGTCGACATACCTATTCATGTGTCGGCAAAAAACGTGTTCCATTTCGAAAAGCTTATAGCTTTTAAACTTTGAATTTGTTCTTCCAGTTTAGTTCTCCCTGGCGCAATTCGTCAATGTCGGACCTAAACTATGAAGTCCTTACGTCTGTGCTGATTGGTCCGAAGCAACGGGCCATTTCCGACCCACTACTAGAAAAACAAAAGTCAATATCTGCTGGAAAAGAAAAGTGTACAAATATTTTTTTTTTCGGCAGCATTTCTGCGAGCATTGACAGAACGAAATATCAGCTTGATCTGCAAGCCATAACTAAGTACCTGAGAAACAGCACTCAACGAGCAGAAACCAAATATCTTGGTACTCTTATCGATCAGAACTGAACTGAGCTCGAGCATTATGAGCGCCCTATGGACCGAGTGTGCTCGGACTCATTTTCTTTTCTGTCAAATGTGACTGGAAGTAGGTATTCATAAGTACAAGGTGGGCCAAAAGAGATCACCCTATTGGAAGATGCTCTTATTTTTGCAAATGGCCGCCAATGTCAAATCTGTTTTGATATTTGTGGACTAGACAGATGTGGAATAAAAGTGAACAAGCCATGGAGTGATACACTCCCCAAGAAGGCGGAATAATTTCGAATTTTCGATTTTTCGACCAAAATCATAATGAGCGATGAGGCTCATTTCCACCTCAGCGGGAACGTGAACAAGGAAAACTATCGCTTCTGGGGCACCGAAAATCCACGAGTAATGCACGAGGAGCCATTACACCCACTCAAAGATACTGTATGGGGCGCAGGACATTTTTTTTTTTTTTTTTCGAGAACGCGGCTGATCAAACGACAACAGTGGACGGTGCGCGCTATAGGGCCATGTTAACCGAGTTTCTTCTGCCGCAATTGGACGAATTAGGACTGGAGGACATGCGGTTCCAACAGGACGGAGCTACGGCACACACTGCGCGAGCCACAACCGATATTCTGAAGGCGGCTTTCCCGAGTCGCCTCATCTCTCGTTTTGGCGATTTGCACTGGCCCGCAAGATCGCCCGATTTAACCATTCCAGACGCTTTTTTGTGCGGTTTTTAGTCCCGTGTTTACGTGAACAAGCCCGTGACCCTAGAAGCCCTCAAGGACAACATTCGACAGGAGTGCGAGAATATTGTTTTTTTTTTTTTTGTCATTTTGGCCATATTTATGAAGTTTATGTGCATTTTCTCCTTAATTATTAAACAAATAAAGTTGCGGGAACACTAATCGCCCTAATAGAGTACTCTGACGCGACTAGAACGTCGCATTTTTGTTTACGTGTTACCGTAGAAGCGAACCTCTCTGGACAAAATGCCTATGTTTTGTTTTGCTTAACTTTCGTGTCGAAGATAGATTTTTTGGATAAGTTTCTTACCAACTGCAACTGCGTTGATATGTGAGCTTTCACTGGCTTACATCGAAACAAATTTTGTTTTTTTAGTGGACCCAAGTGAACACATATTTGAATTTGCAAAAAAAAACAGGTGATTTCAAGGCTTGTGTTTTATTTTAAATTATTTTTTAATGCATATCGTTATATTAGGAATGGGATCGATAAGAAATTGCAAAAAGCAAAAGGACCAGTTCCTGAAGTTGTAGTGAAAAAGTTCAACTTGGTCTTTTCTGCAAACGAAGGACTCAAGACCATCCAAAAATTAAATTGTGTTGTAAATGGCGCTGACTCCAAACTCCCTTTAAATGTTGCAGGCGATAATGTAATACAATGCTTAACTTTTTTTTTTTTCAATATCGCACACTGTGTTTTTGAAGTTTGGTTTCACATTTCTGTAGAAGGAGAATCGAAATTGCGGTGGAAAGGTGAAAACATTTTCGATTCACTTTTTCACAAAACTAGAATTGACCCCCTGATGTGTCTGAGCTAGAAAGGAAACACAAACTGTCTGTATAACAGTTCAGGTTCTGCTCTGAACTGAAAAAGAAAAACGCCTAAAGTAATCATACAGGACCCTAAAGCAAATACCAATTTTAATTACCACGGTTACCCTTACCAGAGCCTGTAGGTAGAAAAACCAAAAACAAAAAAAGACAAAACAGTGTAGCCCGTCTACAACACTTTACATGGGACCAAAATACATATTCCATGCTCGTTATTTAAAAAAAAAGTTATCTACTCACTGCATTCAACGATCCATTATCACATTTTAATTAGTCTTCGATGGGCCATTTATTTTAATGAACTAGCTCCTTCTGAGAAACCAATCCTTAACGAATCAGTATGTACGTACCTATATTTCTACGATAATTTTTTCTGTCTTCTCTGCATAATTATAGGAAGAAAATCGTAAATTTTGGCTGCGAGCACATCACAGATCACACCTGATAAAATGAACTGATCTGATGCAGTTTTCACCTCTTTAAAAGCGGTCTTTCTGTGTAAATGATGTCGTAAAAATTGTTTGTATATCTTATAATTATGCGCCTTTCAAAAGAAGTCAATTCTGTTCTATTCCGCTTAATGTGAACAGAGACCCATGGGTAACGAGGAAAATGTAATTTCCATGCAATCGCTGCAGGGTTCCCGTGGAAGGTCTTTAAAGGAAATATGGCTACTGGTAAGCATAGAGGGAACCAACAGGATACACAGGAAAATGTTTGACCACATGGGGGAAGGAACCAAGGTACTAAAAGAATGTAATGAACGACTGATAATGTCATTCCATAAAAAGACAACAGATGCGATTGTTATAAATAGCGGCAGTAGTGTGTGTACTGGGTACTAGAAGCTAACGGCGAAAATCCATTAGAATATGGCTTAAAAGAGGAGCGAGAAGCCTTATGGCAAGGAAGGCAAACCTAGCAATACAAGTCCACCCATGACTCTTTATTGAAGAAGCAAAAAAAAAGGACATTTATAAATTTTTAAAAGTGCAATGAAGTTCAGAAATATTCTATATGGAACCTTTCGTTTGACAAATGACTTAAAGGCCAATCATCAAAGGGTTTTTCCAAATATGTGACCGCACGTCTTCGTTTGAGAAAGTCAAGCTAGTGCCATTTATAGATGGAGGGTCAATGTGTGGAGTCTTATATTTCCTAGAGAAGAGGACAAGTTCAGTTTTGTGAGGGTTTACGCCCAACCCACAAACGCAAACAGTTGATCATTTTATTAACTTGTTAAGGAGTCCTTTTAAGGTGTTTAGGTTCTTCCTGACTCCGCATAGGCAATCACATTTTCCCGCTTCCAGGCATGTCAGCAGTTCATTCACCACCAAATTCCAGAGAAGGGGAGATAGGACGCCACCTTGTGGGGCTCCTCTACTTCCTTCCTAGTCATCCCACATAGACTTGAGAATTCTCTAAATACGCAGTTAATTACATTGGAGTAAAATTGGATACAAAAGACACGAAGTACAGCTCCAAACCATTTTCTAAAACCTACTGAACCGCTTTTTGTGCTATGTGGCACCTGGGGTTCACATATAATATCCGACTCTTTCGGCACCATCCAGAACCTACATCAGTACCTCCATCAAAGTATGTAGCTCACATAACGCGTGACACTAAGAACAATATCTAGTGTTCAGATTTTACGAACTGACAATGGCGAAAGTTTCCATATAAAATTATCCATTGTGACCTACAAAATATTCAGTGTGAAGATTACAAATGATTATTAGTAAGGCGCAAGGTATTTACATATACCTACGTAGTTTCCAAACATACTTCCGTAAGACGCATGCGCCTTGTCAGTCTCGTGACTAATCGCCTAGTAATTCCTAGTCTAAAATGCCTCCGAGTCAACATTCGTGTATAATCCCAAACGTTCATTTTTCACCCCACAAAGTAGGTCCGTTTACCAAACGCTAAGTAGCGTTCATTAGTTTGACACTCTTCTACGCACTATCTCCGCGGGCGTAAGCATTCAGAAGCAACTCCACTTACCGATTACACAAAATCGAACCTCCAACATTTTGACAATCCCACAATACCCCATAGTTCACATCTTCAGAACATACCGCAACTCTCTCTCTCTCTCTCTCCAGTAGTATCTACTCACTAGATCTTTCTCTAGAGACGAATTGTGTTCACAGAAAAAAAAAACCCAGTTCCCATCTGACCACAGCTCAAACATGGCTTTGAACTGTGACCCCTGCGATAAGAATCGAAATGCTTCATCAATCACAGAACTCTCCGAAAGAGATTCACTGATGGGCGTGCCGATAAAACTTGCCTTCTGTCAGGGCGACGAAGATTTATGATTGCACCCGCACCAGAGGGTTGCGATCGTTTATCACCTGACTGAAAATGACGTGGACTGACAAAAAAAAAAAAGCCATCTCCCTGCGTCATTAACTGTGCGTATGTGCTATGCGATACCCGGAAGCTAATTATCGCAATTTTATTGGCCTGTCCATTTGACTACAAATCGGCAAATCGGAGAATGTCCGGCAGATCCTCTTTCTCTCTCGCCATATTCAGATTCAGATTCTTTTTCTTTTTTCTCTCTTAAAATGTTTAGTGTCAGCTAATTAGTCGTGGTATGGTTACCCTGTTGCTGCGCCTCGGCTTGCAGCTGCTGATTGATTCTTATCTGGATATACCGCCGGTATGGGACAGAATTCGAATAGGGACTCCATTCATCTTTGACTGCAGCGTTGTTTCAGATGTCAGGAAGGGGATACGCGCCACTCTCTGGTTGGTCGATGTTATTTATGCAATGATGATGCAATTATTCCGCACTTTAAGGTACGCAATAAAACTGCTCAAATGCGGAGATACATTGCGAAAGTAGACAGCACACAGGACAGAATCTCGGCGCATAGATCGGGACAATTTTTCGCATTATCTGTGGGCTTTGCGTATCTGGCCGAGGAATCTGTTCGGTCGAGAGCCAGGTCTTGCGATCACAATTCGCGATTGCAATTAAATGTGTAATTAAAACCAGTTCGTCTAGTTAGGTGCTGGCAGTATGCTGGTTCTGGAGATGAGCGTGTTGCGTGTCGCCCAGTGTAAATAGAGGTGGCAGCTACAGCTAGTAGTAGGATGTCTTGAGAAAGTGTTGACGTGCTACACTAGGTTTTCATTACTTTCAACGTGTTCCTTAATGACTTGTTTGTTTGTGGTTCGTTTTGTACCTCTCCTCGCTCTCTCTCCGTTCTACATTCTAAATGAAGAAGAAGATACGCGCACTCATATGGAAAGAGTATCCATTAAGTGGAAGATGTATTTATCAAGGGGGCTTTGTGTATACTCTGGCAGCGGCATGCGGGAATGTGAATTCGTCAAAGAACGTCGTCTCTTCAAACTTGTCACTTGCCACTTATGTGGTTGGTAGAGGAAGAAAAAGGAAAAAAAAGTGAAACTGCCTTGTACAGAAGTTGTGACTCCAGAAAGGGGCAGCCGTCGCAGTAATGAGCTACAGCGCCATAAACGCCGTTTATAGTTCTGGTATTGTTCGGTTCATTTTTTTAATTAGCTGCGTCCACCGGTATGGTTATTCAAAGGAAAGCAAGTTTAAAATTAGCCACAGTTGCTGTAGAACGAGGCTGGGCAAAAGGTTGCCTGAGTTTTTTCTTAGAGCTTTTGTGAAGACAATCATTCATATCTGTAAAGCGGCCTTTTTTTTTGTTACATGCAAATGGCAAAACTCTGCTGTATTGGATTTAAGCTTCGAGATTGAAAAAAGACTGTTGTCGAGCATCGGTTTTATTGTCGAGTGTGATAGAAAATTGGTCCGGAATATCGATTTGTACTGGGATAAATCACAAGGAGGGACATGCATTTCTATTACACATGGAAGGCTTTTCACCACTTAAGGACTTGACAGAGGATTACTTTGCGAGTTCAAATCTCACCCGACCTTATCGATGATGAGCAAATTAAGTTGGTTGTTTATATATTAACATTCAAGTCTTTGAAACCGGAGTTTGAAGGCGAAAACTGTCCTACTGAGAACCCTTGTCCATGTAACAGATACAGAGGCCTTAAAAGTTTTTCATATTGGCGGTTTTAACTTAGAAAACGCATGATATATGAAGGCGAGTGTATCCTTGATAGCAAGGTTCTATGTTTTCATTGAGAAAAATGTGTTTTTCTTTTATGAAAAATGCATCTTCTTTAACCACTGTATAGAGCCTGTCATTCACAGAGAGTTTTTCGGACTTCGGAGGGTTCAACATCTGCATTCTGTCTCCAGCACCAACTCTATTTGTTAAGATAGTTCACAAAGCTGAATTTAGGAGAGAAGTTATACTATGTGCGTCCGAGATCAGGAAGTGACGTGGTTAAGGTCATTTGGTTAGTTAAGGTCAAAGTTATCCACAGAGATAACAACTCAAGGATTTTGAATGTTATACGTAGTTACTTTCATTTAAAAGTTATTGATAAGAACTCATGGTAACTTTGAATGTTATCGCAATGTTCGAGTACTCAAGGTAATTTTTCTTTTGGTGAAGTGTGGGTGTAGGAGGGTGTTATTTGCTGTCTACAACAATTTTATTACTCATCATACGCTACCCCACCTCAAGAACCAAAACACATGTCTGTGTTAAACCTTGAATATTCTTATCAATAGCATTCAAATGACCTTAACTACCTCACATTCTAATGTAAGCAATGACCTTGAATTCTTGAACGTTGCGATAACATTCAAATGACTTTGAGTTCTTATCTCTGTGGAGAACCTTGAGTTTTTATCAATAACTTTCAAATGACCTTAACTACGTCACTTCCTGATCTCGGACGCACATAGTCTAACCACTTATGAGGTACTGAGAAGTCTCATTAGCAACCCATATCTTATCTTAATTAAACATATTGATGTCCATGTAAAGCTTGGTTAACCTTTTGAGTTAGGCCATTCCGGGATTTGTTTTCGTGGGTGATCTGGATGAATTTGACGTACCAACTTAATAAGCTAATCAGAGAGCAGTTGCCCATTTTACACCTCAATATACGGTTCCAGTCACAAAGGATTAAAAGAAAGCTCTATAGGTGATTCATCTACAAAGCTGTATAGGCTGTTATATTTTAGTGATCCGTGGGTACCATCATAAGTTTAAAATTTTGTGTGACTATATAGAGGCCAATGAGTTAAATGACAGTACTTCAAGACTGCCTAAACCTGAAATACAACAATACGAACAAAACAAAAGAAGAATCATACAAATTGGCCCAGTGGTTATCGAGTTATATCGTAATTGTTTCACCCCGAAAGAATTATACGTATATAAAGAAGATTATTATTGAAGAAGACTGAATTGAACTGAAAAACGAAATATAGACCTACGTACAACGCCACATGTTGAGGATTTTCTGACTTTTCTTTTTTCCTTAACCATACCTGATTCAAGACGAACAAGACAAAACAAGAATCATTCAAATCGGTCGAGCCGTTCTGGAGCCTTTACCCGACTAACGCACAGTAATTGATTTTTATATATATAGAAGAAGAAGATAGAAGATGTGTATAATTATTCAATTAAAATAAATTAAATGAATCGTGGAAATGAAATGGAAAGACTACGCACATTTATTAGTATCGACGCTTTGGTTTGGGTTTAAAAACCTCCAACTTCTAGCCAGTCTTAAAGCTGCACATAAGACGGAATTTGGAAGAACCAGAACAGCAAAGTCGGAGATAGTAGGTACGAAACATTTTTTAAAGTTTTATAATGTTAAGCACCTTTGTCTGGTCCTCTCCCCTCCCTTCCCTTCTTGTCCCACTCCTTCCATTTTATTCCTTAACTCTTTCTCTTATCCTATCCTATTTCCGCCTGGGCCGGATAAAGGTGTCATACGACCCGTGCCGAATATCAGCCTGGCTGGGGGCCCAGTTTCAAAAATAGCTCAAGTCGTAAACGGAGTATCCGGATACCTGGCGACCTCCGGATTAGCCAGCCCTATCTGTGTAATGCGGATCTCTGCACAGACGGACCTCAATCCTCCGCTACTCGTGGGAATAAATGAACAAAAATAAAATTTTAAAAAAACAAAAACAAAATGAGACCGGTTCTCCGTTAAAACCGGGCAGTAGTGCGGCGACTTCGCTGACTACTGGCACAGCTCCTGCAGCGGTGAGCGGTGGAAAAATCGTGACCATCCATGGTTCTTCTACTGTGAACAGCGGCAGCGCGCTTAAAAAAGACACAAATCCTAGCAGTGGTGGGATTGTGACCATACATGATCCTACCACTGCTACCAGCGGTAGCAATATCGCTCATTCGTCTCCTAGTGGGACAGGGCGGCATCGCGCTCCCTCGAAAAGGACGCATAACACTCGTCGTCGTGCTGTTCATATCCTAAAGGTCCTCGGAGCTACTTTGAGGGCTGATAGGACCGCCGAACAGAACAGCAGAGTTGAATGGGCTGAATCATTCCTAAAGAACAATCCAATAGCGACTAGCAAGGACTCCACGTCCAAGCGCCAGAGATCGTTGGAGGGGACCACGCCGGCCCCCAAAAGACCTAAGGTGCATAGCACCGTCGCTTCAAACAGGTCATCCAACGTCACATCTCAGAAGTCGTTTAGTGACGTTCTTAAAAATAAAATTGTGCTTGCTGTGATCGATCGCAGTGATGATGATGGCACCATCTCCCCTGAACGATGGCAGGTGGTCAAGACGAAGCTTTCAGGCAGCTTCTTAAATGTCATGAGGGAAAACCCGGGACCACCTCCTATTACTTGCGATGGTGGATGGCATCAGGGCCACGTGAAGCTTATCGCCTGCGATGATCAGAGGTCCTGCGATCTCTATAAGTTTGCCATAGGCAAACTCGGAGAAGTTTGGCCGGGTGCGAAACTCGATGTCGTCGCAAGGGAGGATATCCCAAGCCGACCTAGAACTCGTACCTGGATCCCAGCCGAACCCTCATCAAGTGAGGAGGTTCTCGAAGTTATTCGATTGAGCAATCCTACACTCCCGACTCACAACTGGAAGGTTGTAAAGCTGGAGGAGCAACGAGGTCTCTATAGGTGCGCTCTTATAGTCATCAACAAAGAGTCGCTTGCTCCCTTAACGCTCAGTAAAGGGGTGATTAGATTCGGTTTCGAATCTATCACCCTTAAAGTTTACAAAAAAGATGAGCTTGATTCAGGCAACATGCCTCCCTACCCTACGGGTTCAGAACCTGGAGCCTCAGACCCTGGAGCATTGGTTTCATTTCCATCACTGGATGACGATGCCTCCAGCACAATCACTCCTACCATGGATCACGAACTTTCGGACATGGACATGGACGATTTCAACAAAATTCTTCTGAGCGAGGATGAACTTCTTGGTTCATCTTCAGAAGCGGAAGAACTTAACAACACCGTGGTGGAGGTCTCTCCGCCTGATTGTAGCAAGAATGCTGCAGTTAGTGCAGATTAACCTCCATCACTCCATTGAGGCTTCGGCCGCCCTCATCCTCCGCCTATCAAAGAGCAGAGAAGACATAGTCTTGATACAGGAACCATGGTTTGACAACAGCGTGGTTCGTGGACTCGAGACTCCTGGATACGAAAAGCTGTATGTGACTGATAAAGGTAGACCCAGATCATGTATACTAGCGAAACGTAGCCTTAAATTACTTTTACTCCCTATTTTCAGTGATCTAGATGTAACTGTTGCTAAACTAGTGACTCCGAAAGGCGCATACTGGATAGCATCGGCATATCTGGCCTATGACTACACGGGCCCTCTCCCTGGGGAAAAACTAGAGAGAGTGATCGCGGAAGCAGAGAGGACCAAAACCAACCTCATAATCGGGTGTGATGCTAATGCTCACCACTCGGTATGGGGTAGTACTGACATCAATGATAGAGGTGAGTTACTTTTTGATTACATTTTAAAAACAAACCTTATCATAAGCAATGTAGGAACCGAACCTACTTTCATAACAAAAAATCGACAAGAAGTTTTAGACATCACCCTTGTCTCCGATACTGTTGAACAACTGATTACCAACTGGAAAGTATCAGCTGAGCACTCCTTTTCAGATCATCGATATATTCAATTCAATTTAGCCGATGACTCTCCTTGCCAACTTCCTTTCAGAAATTTCAGGAAAACAGATTGGCTCAAATATAGGGAGACTCTGAAACAATCAATTACCCCAGAGCTCTCAAGTACCCCCTGTAATGCCAATGAGCTTGATCTTAAAGTCAAGAATCTTACGTTGGCTTTAAACAAGGCAATGTCCTCCTCGTGTCCCCTAATTCTTCCAAGAGGGAAGAAGAAACCACATTGGTGGTCTTCGGAGTTGGGACTTAGTAAATCAAATTGCAGAAAACTTTTCAATCGTGCCAAAGACACAAGAAAAGCGACTGATTGGGACTCCTACAAAGAAGCCCTTAAATTATATAAGAAAGATTTAAGAAAAGCCAAACGAGTATCTTGGAGAATCTTCTGTGGTAAGATAGAAGAATCCTCCGAAGCATCAAGGCTAAGAAAGATACTCTCGACAAACCCAACTATGTCAAGCTGTCTGAAAAAGACAGATGGCTCTTGGACGACTTCTAGCGAAGAATCGCTTAATCTGCTGCTCGACACCCATTTCCCAGGCAGCTGTAAAGGTATTGCCCAAACAGATCCAAACAGATCAAACTTGCAATGTACCAACTTACAAGGTCTGATCACTAGAGAAAAAGTGCTTTGGGCGCTGCATAGCTTCAAACCATACAAATCTTCGGGACCAGATGGCATAATACCGGCCGAGCTTCAAAGAACATCGGATATCATTCTGCCAACGCTAATGACAATCCTGAGAAGCTGTCTAGATCTGGTGTACATCCCATTGCTATGGAGAGAGGTTAAAGTAGTTTTCATACCCAAAGCAGGTAAATGCTCTCACGTGAGTCCGAAAGATCTCAGACCTATTAGTCTTTCATCATTTCTCCTAAAAACTTTGGAGCGACTGATTGAAATCCATTTACGCAATAGCATTGACAAAAATCGACTGTCAACAGCTCAACATGCTTACTCTAAGGGCAAATCAGTAGAAACGGCCCTACACACGCTAACGCGCTCCATAGAAGATTCCCTTCGTCATAAGGAGTATACAATGGTTGCATTCCTGGATATAGAGGGCGCCTTCAACAACGTCGACTCATCTGCAATCGCTGGTGCTCTGGCAGCTCTGAACGTTGACGTCTCACTTGGCAAGCTGATCAATTTGATGCTTAATAGCCGAATTATCAACTCAAGTCTAGGTGAGATATCATCCAGAAGATCTGTCAGTAGAGGAACACCACAAGGTGGTGTCCTGTCTCCCCTTCTCTGGAATTTAGTGGTGAATCAACTGCTGATATCCCTGGAAGCGGAAGGCTACAATGTGATTGCCTATGCGGACGACGTTGCTATTGCCGTCTCGGGAAAGTACCTTAACACTTTAAAAGAACTTCTACAACACGCTCTCAACAAGCTAATAAAATGGACAAACAGTTGTGGGTTAGGTGTAAACCCTTACAAAACTGAACTTGTCCTCTTCTCTAGGAAATATAAGATTCCACACATTGACCCTCCATCTATAAATGGCACTAGCTTGACGTTCTCAAATGAAGCTAAATACTTAGGCCTTATTTTTGATAGTAAGTTAACCTGGAAGCCTAACATCCAAGAAAGAGTTAAGAAGGCCACTGTGGCACCTTTCTCTTGCAAAAAAGCCATAGGGAACAAATGGGGTTTACAGCCCCGCGTCACTCACTGGCTATATGTCTCGGTCATAAGACCTATACTCACGTACGGTGTGGTTGTCTGGTGGACTGCCTTAGAAAAAGCGATTAATCGCGATAAATTAAGCAAAGTCCAAAGAACGGCTTGCTTGTGCATCGGCGGAGCTCTTCGCAGCACCCCCTCCGCTGCACTTGACATCCTGTTTCATCTGACACCCATTGACATCTTCAGCAGGCAAACGGCAGCTTCGGCAGCCGTACGCCTCAAAGCTATTTCACAATGGACAAGCAAAACAACTGGCCATGCCGCTATCCTCAACAACATTAGGAACCTTCCAGTAAACATCGACTACACCACACCAGAACTACAATTTGATAAAAACTTCCAGGTCTCCATTCCTACTAGATCATTCTGGGAGGAGGAAGCACCCGTGGATGATGAATCGATCCACTTCTACACAGATGGTTCGAAAACTGTGGACGGTGTGGGTGGCGGTGTCTTCTCTAATAGACTTAATCTTAGTCTCTCCTTCCGTCTTCCTGATCACTGTAGCGTTTTTCAGGCGGAAATAATGGCGATAAAAGAGGTCTTATCTTGGCTAAGGGAAAACGTGATATCTGCTAAAGATATCCGTATCTTCTCTGATAGCCAAGCCGCTATCAAGTGCCTGGAATCAGTTTCCACGAATTCCATAACAGCCCAAGACTGCCGTTCGTCTCTCATGGAGATGGCGGAGCAGTTCAACATTCACCTTTGTTGGGTGCCGGGGCATAGGGACATTCCAGGTAACTGCAGGGCTGATGAACTCGCCAAACACGGAACTACGATACCTCTGCTCCCAATTAAGGATTCCTTAGGTATTCCACTCGCTACTTGCAAACTCAAAATAAAGCTGGATGCTATCGAAAGAACAAATCTTAGGTGGTCAACCGGCTCGACTTGTCTAGTGACAAAGCAGATCTGGCCAAAGCTGGATCTAAAGCGTTCTAGGCATCTGATCTCCCTCGATAGGAAGCATATTAGTGCTACAATAGGTGTCATCACGGGACACTGTCTTATCGGCAGGCATGCAAAAAGGCTTGGCGTATTCTCTAATGATTTTTGCAGAAGCTGTTTTGACGAGGAGGAGGAGGAGACTGTTCTCCATCTTCTCTGTACTTGTCCGGCTCTCTCACAGAGACGAAAACTCCACTTTGGAGCTTTCTACCTTAGTGATCTGAACGATCTAAAAAACATAGACATCCGAAATCTACTACGCTTCATCAGAAGCTCCGATTGGTTCAACGAGTAGGAGGAATGAATTATAGATTCACGTGGTATCACAAGGGACCTTATAATGGTCTAAGTGTGTCGACTAACCTAACCAGTTAGCCGACAGCCATTTCAACCTAACCTAACCTTTGTCTGGTTTGAATATGTATTCTAGCTGGACTTATGGATCATCGAGCAGCCATCTTCCTAACTATGTTTTTTTAGAGTAAGAGCTTTCTAGCCGTTTTCTGTCCAAGAACACTTGGACACTACATTCTTTTTATCACCATTTACATCCTTTAAAAAAATAAAAACAAACAAATAAATAAATAGTTTGCGCAACAGGTCCATAGCGACCCTAGGCCCAGCTTCTCACAACTGTTCGTTTTGCGTGAGTTCATTTTTGGTATGAATAGAATTTTACAATTTATACAATTTTATGCCGATTCCAAACGGCTAATTGAGAAGCTCTTTCAAGACAGTTATATTTTCGGATGTTTGTCAGACGTTCGCGAGAGGTGGCGCAGTGGAATAATAGCCCTATGTTTGGATTTGGATTTTTGTGGGATTCGAACCTGGGACCCCTCGCTTAGTAGTCCAACATACTGACAACTAAGCCACTGCGGCTACATCCTTTATAATCATTCGAAAACTCAGAATCTAAGTCCTGTAAACATATACGGGATACGACTTCTGGCTCATAATACTTCCGTGACAGGCTTGGTGACTGATTTTATGTGTTATGTGTTACATTTTTATTATTATTATTATTATTATTAAAATTTATTAGCAGGTAATTAAAATTACATGATAGTTCTAATTTTTACAAGCCTAGCTGCAGAGACTTGCAGTATTTTTAAAAAAAAGATGACGCCGATATATTTAACCGTCTTAAGGAAGGTGTTTGCCACAACAACTGGAGCACACAACGATTAGTAGTCCATATTGATAATTAAAGGACAAGGAGACAGAGATTTCAAATTTCAAAGAAAGCATAACTAAGAATGGACGTCTCAGCTTTAAAAAATCAGCTCGCAATGTCTACATTTCCTGCTTAATGTCACATATAAGAACGAATCCAACGTCTAAAAACCGTCTGTAGTAAACATTTTTACATTGCCAATAATAAATCTTAGCCTCGGTCTGAAAAGTAAAATTATTAGTAAGCCTCAATGGCAAGTCCCGTAAAATACCAGCTCAAGATCACAACCTTATCATAGACTTCATAGGTATATAAGACAAAGCATTAATTGTCAGGAGCTTGCTAAATACGAGTCCGGCAAAACTACTTCAGCTGTGTCGCCTGTCGCGCAACGTTGGAAGTTGTCAGGTCATGGCGAGCCACAGCAAGGGAAGGCTTCATCGCGAAGGTCACATATTATAGGCCTATACGCAAAGAACTCACTTTGCAGAGAAGCGGCGGGACTTGTGACAAGTACAAGGAGTACTATAATTTTGAAAAATGGGAAATAGCACAAAGACGGCAATAATGCGCCCACTAGCATGTCCGACCTAGATAGCACTGTAACTTCCGCCGCCCCCCCCCCCCCCCTCCATGTCATTCTAGACAGCCACCTTACCTAACCTAACCTTGTTCATGATAGCTCTGATTGCATCAATTAGAAACCGTTAAATCGGCAGTGGTCTGACCCTGATGGGTCTTCTGAAGCTTGTATAGCTAACTGGTACAGAGTTTCCGATTTGAAAACGTTAGCTAAGGAAGTGGGCAACAAGTCTTCGTATAAAAGAAGGCGACTGATTTTTATATATATTCTTACATTCAAAAGGTTCTACAACGGTGCTAAGCTGGGAGTCCATATTGGTTCAATTTGTGAGACTGTTTAACACCTTCGTTTCTATACACAACCTTCAAGCTGTTTAACTAAAAAAATTATTTACTCATGGAAGACAAAGCTGCCTTCAACTCCAAGTCATCTCAAATTTAAGGTCACAGAAGATCATTTTTTTTATAAAACGAAAAAAGCTCATCATTGTGCCTAAATTGACGGTAGGCAGGTGTCAGTATCTGATCGCGCATTGACCGCCATGGCATTAACCTCAAATTTGTTGTCGCTCGATATGAGTTTTGACTTCCAAAAAAAAAGTAACACAAACTTGGCACTTATATAGGCACACCAAGGATACATTATATACTCTCGGCGAGGTGACTCCGTCGGCGGGTTCATGGAATTCCGATGAATTCGCAACGACTCCGAAATATGCAGGCCCACGGTTTTCTAAAGCCCACATACAGCCCAGCCATCCAAATAAGAGCATACACCCGATCAAACAAGCGGCGTCACTTTCAGTCCAATGTGGATGTGGATCATGGGCGTATTCAGCTCACGCTCTCTCCAGCACCAACAAGCGGTTTCATTACAAACCATACATTAGACATTATGATGACCAAAGAGGAACGATCGCGGTCGCCGTGACTCATTCATTAGCAACTGATGGATATTACCGCTTGGATGTATTCTCCTTCCCATCTTATGAATACGAATACGAACTCATCGCAAAACGACACAAATCGAGCGCTTTGCCTGCCTGCCAAAGCTGTTGCACAACCAGACACGAAGAACAAAGTTATAAATTCGCAGAACAGGATGTCTGGCTTCCTGAGTACCTGCTCTGTTCACACACAAAAACAAATAAAAAAAAATAAAAAACACTTAATCCATGTGTACCTACTCAATGCCATCATATTACCACCTGAATTTTATTATTCAACATTTTGTTGATTTTGTACTTCTTTCGTACGCTACAGCGCCTCGCTTTTGGTACCTAGAGCCAGTCAACATGGAACACATGAAAATGTCAATGACACCGATATAATATGAAGAGCTATTCATAAATCGGAGTGTGCTTGGTCGGTGTTGGTGGTGGTCTTTGTGGCAGGTGATTTTGCAGGTCCGCCTATGGGAGATTCACTTTTTCTCGAGTGTTGGCGGACCGGGCAACACCTTCCTTCGCCCCGATAAAAGGTAAACGCCATCAAATTTTATATATAATTTTCAAAAATTATCGAAAGGAAACATAAGAAGAACAAAAACAAAACGCAATGATGATGGGACGGCCGCCAACCTCGACGACGGTGTCTGGGAAAAGTGAAATAAGTTCTATTGTATTACACGGATTACCGCCGGCGGAGGTGGTTACGTGACTGTCAAACGACGACACTGAATGAAGAATAATCTGCGGAGCAATCGGAGTTGAGCACTGACGTGTAGGTGTTGTTGGGGTTTTTCCAATTTTCCAACCCGGCGACATGGAAACTAACAACCGTGACCCCTTTTACGCGCAACTATAGTGACTGACTAATTTCACTTTTGGCGAAAAGAAAGTGACGACTGATGGGCTCTGTTGGTTCTTTATTTAAATGAAGCGGTTGCGATTGACTAACTAACTTTATTCGACGTTCTCTTGTGACCTCCAAATGGCTGGTGGTGATGGAGATTTGAAACTGGCTTTTAATACTCGCAAAACGAGTAATCGGGTTGGGTTATAAATATAGGAACAATTTGATATTTTGAATTGGGGACTTTTGTTTAGAGCAGGGTTTCCCAAAGTGGTCGATATCGACCCCTTGGGGTCGATACCGGTTTTATAGGGGTCAACATAAACGAAAACTGATTTTGGGGGTCGACGAGGTCTAAAAATCGACCCCTATTAATTAACAGAAGGTCTTATTATAAACATTCAGAATACTGTATAAGTTGTGTACCTACTAAAAAACGTTTTATGCCCAAAACACATGTGCAGAAATTTGTTCGACATGCATGCATCAGCTTCTATCATTCGCCGACTAAGCAGCTGATTTGTTTTTGTTTGTAATTAAATTCGTTGAAAATGAAAATTGAGAAATTCAACAAAATTCGCAAAATTGTATTGCATTTATCGGTTTAACAGTCCTACAGGAAGTTTTTATACCTTTGCCGATTAGCTGAAATAATATTTTCGTTGAAAATTCTATTAGTTTTTCTTCCATTTTTGTGTCAGCCGCAAAATATTTGAAATAAACGCCAAACGCAATGATGATGATTGATTACCATTAGCACAGACGAGGAGCTTAAACAGAATTTCAACCAAGGCTGTTAAAAGTTCTTGTTGCAACGCAACATTAGGTCTGTTCCTTTACTTTTAAATCTTACGAATTTTTACTAATTCTTACGAATTTTTACTCAATGTCGTTCCTTAACTCGAAAAATTCGTAAAAGAGAGCGTCCTCGAGAGAGCAATATATTACCCCTCCACTAAGAATCTTACGAATTTTTACTCAACAAATTTCTTGGTTTAAGAAGTGAAAAAGCTGTCAGTCACCTTACAACTAACAGCTGATTTGAAATTTGTTGTCCCATTTGAAATATGCGTTGATTATTTTTTGACTTCTTGCTTATTAGAATGGTATCAACAGGCGGCAAAATAAAATTGAATGTTCTCTTTAAGATTCATGTCGATATTGGCGTCGAAATTCTTCGTTACTGTAACAATGTACAATCTCTTCCATGTAATTCTTAAATCAGTGTCGCTTTTTCCTTTCTCGAATGCTTGTAGTTCAATCAGAACAAACTCTCCACATGCTCAGATTCATTAAAATAAAGTTAAAAATAAATGATAGAACTAATTTTCTTAGTAAATTAAGAAATTCCTCGAGTTTATCAGACATTTTAACGACTTTTCGTACAATTTTTTGAATATTTGATTTCTGTATCTGCCATTTTTCATAAATTACTACAAAAGCGTTCCTTAACTTTTTCGTAAGCGTCTCTCTCTGTGAGAGAATTTATCCCCACCACTGCCATTTTGACAGTCTTTTCCATTCTTACTACAAAAGTAAAGGAACAGACCTATTGAAACACAGTATCATGTATTGTGGAAAATTGCTGAAAAATACCTTATCGCTTTTCCATCATCATACATACTTAGTCGAAAAAGGTTTTAGTGTGGTTACAAATATTTTGACAAAGCAAAGAAACTGTTTGAAAATCAACGAACGCGGGGATTTAAGGTTGCAACTCACCAATATTGAACCGGATCTAACTAGATTGGTAGAAAGTCACCAGGTTCATCCATCATATTGATTTTTTTATCTTTTCTTTTTTACTTTACTATTTTAATGTTTTTTTCAATAAACAATTCCTGCCTACTTAAGCATTTTTACTTAATTTATTTTAATAATGATTAATTAGGTACACTTGATACTTACTGAATTTTCTGTCTATTTATTTTGATAAATTTTGATGAGAAAATTATGTCAAATTTACTCAACTAACCAAGCGAAAAGTTTTTAAATTGGTAAGTATTTTGTTTCAATAGGAACAAAACAAGAGATCGAGCTTTTAAAGTAATTTCGCTATAGGGGTCTAAGGTTTCAGTTCATTTTGGAAAAGGGGTCTCTTGCCCAAAATAGTTTGGGAAGCACTGGTTTAGAGGCTGAAGTTAGCGAGAACAAAGAAAATTATAGCTCAAATTCATAGCTGGTAATCACTTAACTTGTCGATTGTACTTTGATAATAAAGCAGCCATCCTGCAATCATTTGCGTCTGCAAGGAATTTTCAGAGCTGCAAAACAGACCGACACAGAATGCTAATTGAAACTAATCAAATAGTCAAAAAAATTCTCCGCTTGATCCGACTTGAAAATCGACAAAAATGTTGAAGTTCAATCGGATGCCCTCAAATAACAGCTCAAATACTCCAAAAGTACGGAAAAAAAGTTGGAAAGCACTGGACTGTTATTTCATTTATATGAAAACTTACAACAAAAAATGACTTTCATCGTACCTAAGCATGCCATTCGAGGGCTTAGCCGAATGTAATTTAACTTCCAAGCCTGACGACGAATGATCCCAGAAAAACTCAACTTAAGACACAAGTGATTGTTCTTCAAGGTGGTTTTCTTTGGATATTTTTCATATTGAGCAACATTTTGACGGTATAGTCAAATTTTTGATTTGGTTTTCTTAAAAGATTAAAGTAAGTTTTAATCGTAAACTTGAGACTTTCGTCAACTATACTATAATTATTCGCTCCTAGATGGCGTTCCTTAGCGCCTTCGTCTATTTTGCATAAACCAATCGAAGGGGCAGTGTTTTTTAAGTGGGCTTGATTCTCAACGTGCTAGTCGCTTTTGAGTCATCTTTTCCGAAGTCCATCAATGCAAACGGGACCGCACAAAACTCAAAGAATTGTATACGAGGGTGGGTAGCCGGTCTTATCTAACAATGATCTATGCGTAGCTGAATGGTAAGCAGCGGCCTTTTTCAGATAGTCTGACAATAGATACCTAGAGGAAAGCACATTAAGCGAACCAGCGCGCATCGAACTGTAAAACAAAAACTCCGACCAAGTTTTAATAACCGGATCGATAATTTTATGCAGAAATTTGGGGCGTATTGCAAGAACTTCCTGCAAATGAGGTCAGGGATTGTTTTATTAGTGAAGCGGACTCCATTCTACATCACATTCTAATGTAGATATCTTTCTTAGAAAGGCTTTTAAAAGGCAAAATTTAATTTAATTTAATTAATTATGTAAATCAGGGTCCGAATTACCGCATCCGTGAGCGAGCCAAACACGAGCACTGAATTTTATGGATTTTTTAAGCAAAACAATAACAAATTCAGTCACGTATGCGGTAAGTCAACCCCAGTAATGCCCTACCGTTTGATCACACACAATTTTGGAACTTTTTATGGCACGCCTTCCTTCGATTTATGGGTGCATCTGTGCCGCAATAAACTATTCAATAAACGGAAAGGAGTTTATTTGAATGTCTCGCTTATGTAGTCGTTTATGCGTAGGCTGATGATGCAAACCGAAACTTATTGGTGGTCTGAAAATCATAATTGAAGCGTTCGTAAAAGCTACGACTATACGCCCATGTTTTTTTTTTTTTTGCGTCATTTAAATGGCGCTTTGACAGAATCGCTTCACAAATTCATCATTTTAATGTGCTTCTGTGTGATCGTCATTTTTGGGATAACATTTTCGGCGTCATTTTAATGAGTAGGAAATTGGCGGAACATATGGCATGAATTTTCTGACATTAAAATGACGGGCAAAAATTACTGTGTACGTACGCTCTTTAATGACGCCTAGGACAAATGACCAAACTTTTTGGCTCTTGTGTCATTTAAATGCCAACCTCCAAAACATTACCAGTCACGAACTTCATTCCATTACATTTTTCTACGCACATGACAAATGACGCATTTAAACATTTAATATGATATCTGTCATTTGGTGTTTTCCTCATGGCGAAAGGACGTGTCGCATGTGTGCGGCTGCTATTTCGGTAAATATTAATAAATATATAAACGGTTTTTTGATTATTTTGTTGTGGTTGTGTTGAGAGACATAGAATACGAACCGTTGCTGCCAAGTGCCGACAGTTTGGACTATTCCATCAACTATGTTGTGAATTGGAACACACAAAATACAACAAAGTCGACAAAATTAGGCAAATTTATTAGAAAACAAAATGTTTATCGTTATTTAAAACATTTGTATTAATCTTAGTCACATATTGAATACATCTTTTTAAATATACATTTATCTATTTTAAGATAAGTCACATAAACTTTATATACACGCAAGAGACTTTTGCCAAATGCAAAATGTTTGGGAACGGATTTTTGGCTCAACGTCGCCTGATAACTGTTTTGTTACAAACGTCACTTTTGTCGTTTTTGAGTTAGGGACTGATTCTATGCTAATTTTGTTTAAATCTATGATTGGATTTGCTCTATGTCTTTCCTATCCCGAGATATCGACTTTGTTCCATATCAACCAAAATCAACAGTTTGTAGAATTGTTTTGTGCCATAAACCATTTTTTGGCGTTTGGGACAAATTTTCCATATCATTTTTTACAATTTTTTTGCGAGAATTGTTTTGTTCCACGTGCATATCACTGCGATAAGAGATAGACAAAATATTAACGAAGTTGAAAATTAGTTTGTCCTACGTGGACTTGTGTTAAAAAAAAGCCATATCAATGTTTTTGTGTTCCACGTGCATGGACAAAAAAAAAAATCAGTTTCAAAATATAGGAGGTGGGACACAAGTCAAAAAGGTAGACTTTTACGTAAATGAACGTAGCTTGTGAACGGTTTGGCAAAGCACTTTGAAAATTGGTAGGTAAACTCTTTATAAGACTCAGGCGACGTCAAGTCTAACGGACTTTACTTTTTTATCACACAAAAAAAAAAATTTGCACCAAAAAACACATTTTTACTTCCAAGTTCCAACTGCTAAAGTCAACTGACAATTTAATTATTTTTGTGCGGAAGTAACGGATCACGCTCTACGTCATTTGACCTTACCGTTGAACGGTTTGAGTCAATTTGAGCGAATTAGGAGGGGTTGAAGTCAGGGTTGCCAGAATTTAGTTCGCTTTAAGCGCCCAAACCTTTAAAAAATGTTGCTCAGAACGAAGCCCAAAAATCGTTAAAAATTTTGGTATTTTTCAGACTTATTCTCACTGCGTTTTTTTTTTTTTTTACTTCAACGCCTTGGATTTTATTTGACTTTTTTCTGCTATTGGCTTTTGTGGATTGTGTCAAACCAAAAGACCTGCAAAATGAATTGGTGTGCGTGCAACTTGAACGACTGTTCGATGTCACTTGACAGCAAGAGTGCTGCTGATGCTGATATATAGATTGGCGGGTTTGTTCGAAAATATTTCTTTTTTTAGTTTTGTGAAAGAATAAAACAAACAAAATTAACACACAATTTGTAAAACGATATGTAGCCCAAAATTGTGTTGGGCGCTCAATTTTTTTTTATTTCTATCGTTTTTTAAGAACAAAAATACCCCAAAATACGACAAACCGCCCAATCTGAAAACCGTGGTTGAAGTCTCCCGCTTCTCCCTGTGCGTCTTCGACGACAGAAAAACACTAAATGACACGTGACAGCAGCTATATTTTTCTCATTGCTCAATACCGTCTGATCGCAAAACAGATAAATGGCGCGAAATCGAAATAATAGGCAAGTTGACATTTGTCATTTTGATGAGGCATGTCATTACAATGTGATCGTCATTTTTTCGCTCGGTATTTAATGGCATCCCAACGGAAAATTCTAAATGACGCGCAATGTCCGTCAATTTATTTTAGGACAAAAATGACGATGATTTTCATTACGTATGATCGCCATTTTTTCGCAAATGACCAATGACGAATAGTAGTAGAATGTCACTCTAATGCAACATTGGTTTCCTGACGTTACGCGTCATTTAAATGACTCGAAAAAATATGGCCGTGTAATCGTGAATATTTTTGAAAATAAAAGTAGGTAGTAGATTATAATAATAAATGCCAACTTATATCAGTACAAATTTAAATCTCACGTAGGAAGCCATACGAGTTTATCGTTTCTTCGAATTTCAATCTGCCGAGCAACGAAACAGTGCTTGGAATATTACCTAATGAGAAAAGTGAAATCAAAAACAAAAATGTAATCACTTAGAAATTGGTTAGCTCATATTATTAAGGTCAAATTAAAAGGGAAACTTAGAACCGACAAAATTTTATAATTCTTTCCACAAAATGATGAAGCCGCAGCGCACGTTTTTTATACGAAAGCTGGCAAGTTTTCTCCTCTACAAATATTGTAATACCTACGCACATATTTCTAATACCTGTTATTATTCCAAAATTTGTTATAGGTACTTCCCTTGCATTTTGCTGAATGCTGATAGTTCTTCTACATTTTCTCCAAATTAAACCTTTTCAAACCAACCATTGTTTTATTGGAGTTTCAGTCTTGGCGAATAGATTCCTTTTTTAAAGAGTTTTATAGGGGTATAGTTATAACAGTTAGTTATAGCAGCCAGAGTCAGTTTTTTTAACCTTCAAAGAGATATTCTGGGAACTTTTTTTTATTGTTGAAGGGATTTTGGAAAGTCTTATACCCTCCCGACGGACACCCTGTGTATACCAAAACAAGTCGGTTTGTTTTACATATTCGTAGGACTAGGAAGCAATGTCCATATAAAAATTTAGATAAACAACGTTGATCACGCAGGTAATACTATTAAATAAATGCGTACGATGGTATAAAGCTTGAGCTTGTTGCAGTTGGCTGCTGGCAACTTTAACTCATCTAAGAATTTACCAATTTAAATGAATACTGACAGCAAATCACCCCGACTACACCGAGAAATTCCAACGAAGGAAACCATCCATCAGCAGATACCACATTTATGTAAAGAAAAAAAAATAAACCGTCTTCCCCTATAATAGATACGCTGGAAGGCAAGTGTCACCAAACATAATATGCAAATTTGTCACCACAATTTATCATCGACGCAGTGTACTTTGATTAATGGACTGCCTGCGTGCATTGCAACTTGTAGTGACAATGATATTACACCGTTACTCGACTTTGCTATTAATTAAATATGCGCACTCCAGCTTCCTAGACAATAAATTTCTCTATACGCCATACCTGGATGTTGCACTCTACCAATACCAAAGAGTTCCTGGAAACCGATTCCTCATCTCAGATTAAATTGAAAGCAAACCGTTTCCAATTAATCGTTTACCACACACTCACCACAGTGTGTCACAAGATATAATGCATCCACTGACGGAGGGGACTGGCGGCATGCAAAACCTTTTTGTACGCACTAAACCACCACAAAGTTCCGAATGTTGTCCACGCGATTCGTATATATGACACCGCTCTAAACAAGTGCGTACGCGACATACGGACACGTACTTTATAACTGGACACCGCGAAAACAGGATCAAAACCGTATGAAATTAATAAACATGCCTCGTGAATTAGTCCCATCCACGGGCAGAACTATTTTGCATTTTATTGCCGTGCACAGTATATATACCAAACATCTGCCATCTGCTACAGATGTATCTGGCCATCGTTTCGCGTCTTACGGATTGGCTCTATATAGTGGAGGCACTTCAACTAATTTCAAAAAATATGGCATTCCACCTCTTTGCGCGCACTGCGGTATGAGCTTGAGCAGTGTATTCCATATGGAGAGAGAGGGAGAGCCATTTGGCGGTTATGGAAATCTCGTTCAGGATTATGTCTTATGCACATGGATTTGAGCGCGTATGTGACTTGTCGAGAAGTCACGCTTTGGCACAATGACCCACAATGTAGGGGGCTGGACACGAACGAAGACTCTTAAATCAAGCGATGTTGGTGTCGTTTGTTTTTTTTTTTTTTATCTTACCAACGCGAGATGTTATCGAACGGGTGTCCATAAATATTGGGATTGGTCATGTTTCACAAAAAGGAATGCTAGGAGTCCACTTAAATATGAATAAGTATAAGTGCTTAGGCAGGGGCATATCATACCGCACTTTACGCCATAATGAGTCCTTCGCGATTCATTTAATAAGAGTAACCACTCGAAGAAAGAGCTTTACATACTTTTTTTTTATATTTGGTAGTCTAAACTTGTGTCTTGAAGAACCATTCAGTTGGATCTTCGTTGACCACAAGAAACAATTTTCCGGTGTCTAGTCATGCAGTGCGAATGCTCCAGTAGCAGCTTTCTTCTCCTCACCAATGTCGCATGCAAATTCAATAAATGTAGGCCAGGCAATTGTGCCTAAGAGGTACTTTCTTCTACCAGTGTCTGCAGTGTCGTTATTTCTCTGCGAAATTGCACGACAGACAAGTATGAAGTGTCAACTGATGTTGTATGAATGAGTGAGATCTGATTAAGTGACGGATATAAAAAGGCATAGCATACTTATAGCGAGCAACAGAAATGGCGTGTGCTCTATAGCCGAGAGCCGACCAGCGTTACCTTTGGGGACGCTTTAGCGTCCTTTTGACTCTTTTTGAACGCCCGGACTCCAGGACTCATCTTTTTGAAAATCAGTGAAATCGGACTCCTTTTCTGTAACTTAATCATAAAATGATGCCCTATTCGTAGAGTTATTTTGTAAAATTTATTTTACTACCTACTTGTATTTGGATAGCTTCATTCATTTTGTCAATGGCTTTGTGCAAAAAAACCTACATTCTAAATACGATATGTGTGAAATTACAAAGACAAAATGCATGAAACATTATGGATATGGGAATGAGATATGGAAACTGGAAATTATTGCATTGAATGGATTATATTTCTGTGTTGTCGTTGTTTGGGTCGTTGATTTGTTCAAAAATTTGAACGATTTTGTAATAAAAATTTTAACATTGCCCCATAGTAGCGCGTGAGATATATCAGAGGATAAGAGGCCACTTGGGCTTATTCATTCCATCCCCATTAAATTATAATTACTTTTTTTACATTTGAGACACAAAGTAAAACAATACTTTGTGATCTCTAATAAGAACTATTGGGCGCCGTTCTGTCGGATGCTTGTTTAAACATTCCATAACATTTTATGGATCGACACGCTAATCAATTTTAAATGCCTTCTGCAATTAAATATACTTTGTCACCAATGACAAAGATTTCTCGATGTCGCTCTGTCGAACACTTGTGTAATCAAACACAATGTTCGGAC
The DNA here is from genome assembly GCA_946477585.1 of Cheilosia urbana. NCBI lineage: Eukaryota > Metazoa > Arthropoda > Insecta > Diptera > Syrphidae > Cheilosia > Cheilosia urbana. The sequence continues at coordinate 28,678,829 of OX297856.1, forward strand.
CGACGATTCTGTTCCATACCGAGGTAACATTTTAGATAAAGAACTTTGACCCAAGTAGTTGTAGATCAATCCGCGAATTTAAAGCATCTCTTTCCATCTTCAGTCCCTGAAGAAATTAATAAAATATATTTTTTTGTTAAGCCTCGAAACAAAACAGTTATTTCGTGTGCTGAGACGGTATTGTCAAAATTGGCTTTGCCCAAAAATAAACTCACCAACCGACTTAATGTTTTCGGCACTCAACTTACTAGAAAATAAGCAAATAGAAGACTGGGTTCCTGGCTCGAATTTAATTCAGCAGTACAGGAACAGAATTCCTAATAACTAATATGTAAGATATTTATTTATTTTTTTATGTTACCTGAAAATATTATTTTATTATTTAATTTTTTTTTGAGCTTCTTTTTTTTTACTTCAAACGATGATTGTTTATGAATTAATGAATTAAATTATAAGTATAAGTTAATATAAAAGTTCACTAAGAACAGATAGCTGGCTACTTAATTTACTTATTTATTTTAAATGAACTGTTTTTATGTTTGTACTATTTATAAACTTCTTTACTACCTGAATTTGCAATATAATTATGGGTAACGTATAAAAATAATGGCGTTTTTTGTTATCATAATAAGGGTATTCAAACTCGAAGGTGGAAGTCCACTGAGCGCGCATTAAGAAAGCCTAGATCGAAATGGGACTCTTTTTTGACTCTTTATACAAATTTTCAGAGGTATTACTATGGGACTCCTTTTTTCTGTCGGGACTCTTTTTTGGACTCTTTCTGAAAATTTTCAGAGGTAACGCTGGAGCCGACATCACACAATCGTGACTAGTTCTCTATTGAGAGTCACCAGGTGGAGACTATGGAGAGTCAGCAATCAGTATACCCACAGCGACCACTTATAGCCATTCAGTTTAAAGTACAACGGAGGAGAGCGACCCAGCCACGCTCCTTAAAGAAGAATTAACGTATGGGCTGGTAAAAAGATATACGTAGTAATTTTTGCCCCAATTTTTGGAAGCGTCCACAATAAGGCCAGAAGCAGCGACTGCTATGACCGTTTGTTGTGTGAAAAGGCAACAACAACCCAATTAGATTAGAACAGGTTGTCGTTAAAAGAAAAACAGATTTCCCCCAACTCCCGCGAACGTCTCAAAAGCCTCCAAGAGTATAACTGTCATTAAAGAGCTTCGCATTTAGCCGTTTGGACCCAGCATAAACTTGCAGATCCCTTCCATTTGTCCCAAAAATGCAAAACCACAAAAATAATGCTTGTGAGAATCTAGACCTAGGTTTCCTTCCCTACGGACCTGTTGCGCCAACTATTTATTTATTTAGTCGGGATCCCATAAAAATGTACACCAGGAAACTTCCTCAAAATGAGGAAAAAGTGAAACTAATATGACAAGAAGAAAGGTCCACAAGTTAAGCTGGAAAACCGGATGGACCCGAAGATTTAGACAGAGAATTGATTGATGGACAGGTCAGAAACACCGGGGACTATAACTAACATCTAACACCGTTGCTAGGTGGCGGTGGAGGATATCGCAAATAGGTAGACAGATTCAACATTTCGCCTTAACGTCCAGACGAAGAATTAATTACGGAACACGCAATACTTCAAATCAATTTTTAGTCTGAGGAAAATTCGACAGACTTCTGCATGTTTTGAGCAAAGGCACAAACTGAGATATGAGGAATCCAGTAAATTAATCAGAAGGGAATAAAAACGTGATCACATAAGACGAAGAGCATAAGTTAAGCAACAAAATGACAAGATCAAAACTCCGGCTGTCCACTTTTTTTTTTCTTTAAGAATCTGATCGAAGTCAATCTAGAGTTGGTCAAAGGCTTTACTATACCGACGTCGATCTCATTGTTGCGAAGCCTCGATCGGAAGCTATATTCTGATACCACGGGAGACGGGAGCCCCTGTGTCAAGTTGATTCTCTGGTGACTTGTCACCAGTTCGGCTTGGTGCAGCCTGTCTAAGAGGTAGGCCCCCTGGTGGGAGCATCGTGGCGGCTGTTTTTGCCCAAAATCGCGGGAACATAAGTGTTCTTGAACACAAGAGGTGTTAAATAGGCCTCGCTCTTTACCAAGGAGTGTAGCTGATGCCTTATACATTACAACAAATTTGTACACTGGGGTAGTACTTGCACTACTCAAGGGCGTGGTCAGCGCTTTTCTTTTGACCTCTTTTGTAGCCCACCGTGTTATTAATCAGTCAATACAGGTGCACAGGCTAAGCCCTCCATTTGATTTTGACCGTATGCCTTATGTAGTACTACCAAAAGCCTAAGTCAAAACTGATATAGAAGCGTCCTTATAACTCGATAAAAACATTTGACTCAACTTTGATTACAGCGTGACAGAAAGTTGCAAAGATCAAGAAGGTAGTAACAAAATAAGAACATAACCGAGCAGTACTTGACTCCATTATTGCTAACTGTCAACATTCACAATTCCACGTTGTTTGTTGTAGATATACCATTTTCCTCAGTGGTTCTAATTCACTGTGGTCAGTAGATCACACAAACGCCTAGCCATCCACATTCTATACAATACCATCCTCAATATTATTCACCATAATTCTCTACTCAGTACCTCAGGTTAAGCTGCTTTGTCATTCAAAAACCGACTGCCCGACATTTGCAGAAACCAAAACAAACAACACTAAACCCCAGTTCGCTGTTTAACTCTTTTGTTTTCGTAAACACATTTGCTACCCCTTGACCTTCCATTCGAGCTTCATAACTCTCAAGTGCCGGCACACGCAAATTAATAGACACTTCAAATTGTTTAGCGTAAATAGTTGCGCAATTTACCAAACAACCTCCAACAAAGTAAACCGACAACGCAACGCGACGGTCGAAATTCGTTTAATTATATTCAGAAATAAATTCGCAATGGGACGGCCGGTGCATGGGCAATGACTAAAAATAGAAAAACAAAACCCTTCGCACACAATAAATTAATTCCCTTACCGGTTTACCTGTGAGGGATAAAAGAAGTATAATCTAAGCCTGATTACACCAATATCCACTAACGTATCCACTATCCGCCGATATTAAGTCACAGAGACAAAGAAAGAAATTAATAAAATGAAAAAAATAAAAACTTAACACAAAATGCCGATGCATCCACAATCAGCCTGGCAGCGGCTAGGCTATCCTTCGAGCGTTTCTGGAATTCCAAATACGAATGTACCGCCGACCACGACAACGAAGACGTCGCGTCGTCTTCGCCGGTCGTCGCAACAAGAAGATGATCCCGCGGTAGGTTAATATCACTCAACCAAAACAAAAAGCAAAAACAAAAAAAAATAAAGCAAACAAAAACGGTCCAGCCGCATAAGGTAAATAATTACAGTGTGCTCGAGGATTGTAATTTTTCTCTTTCGCTGGTTTTTTTTTTTTTTTTTTTGTATTTTACCCTTCCTTTTATCTTTTCCCCCCATACACACACACATGTGTATTTGTGCAAAAGATAATAAAGGAGTCTACCTTCTTTACCGCACGGAGCAACCGCGGTGGGTTCAGGTTTGCTGCCGATGAACAAAAAAGTCTGACTCAACCCAAGTGTAAGTATGTTCCTTCGGCGCATGGTCTTTCATGGAATTTTCATTACACAGCCTTAAGGGCGTGCGTTGCGCAGGACCGGCCAAGCTTTGGCGGAGTCGTTCGCAAATTAATTTCCCTTTGCGGACGGCTCTTGTTGTTACCATACTTGGATAGATTGCGAGTTTGTTCCATTATAATCGAAACTTGTTACGATGTAATGTGAAATTTGCTCCCCTCTAATGCTGGCAATTATGCGCCTACTTGGATTTAAAAATAGACTTGCTAACATCTCAGATTAGAACTGATCATAGGCAGACACATTTAACAATGAAAACCTGTCGTCAAATGACGTGAAATCAGAGGGAGGTGCAGTTTTGCGAAGTAGGTCGCTATAGGTGGGCAATGAGAGTCAAGTTAATTATGTAACATGGCAATCACGGCTCCGTCGCTGAACAGGGGAGGGATTTTTTAAACATTTCGTAATACGGTGATAAGTGGGTACATAGCACTAGGCTTCGACGTTTGACATACATAGAGGTATAGTTAAGGAGTTGACTTCGTCAGAGGAAATTTAACAAATTTCTGGGCACACAACTGGTCAAGTTTGGTGGAAATAAAAGAAAAAACTCTGACCAATGGTCCAAAGCTAATGGATCTATTTTCTAAAATTATTAAGCTACAGCTTTGATGAATATGCTTTAAAAAAATGTTTTCGACAGCGGGAACCCACTTCAAGATATTTTCCCAAAAGGTCAATAAATGGCTTTGGGTTCTCTTCTGATTAACCCCAAATCAATCTTCCGTTGCTTTCTATTAGAAAATTATTATAGGAATCCATTTTGTTTGATCCCTGGGCATACGAGTTTGGAGGTCAATGAAAAGCACCACAAAATATACCGACAATCGAATCCGCATTTACAGGGCTTAAAAAAGGGCTCAATAAATCCCATTTTTACAAACTGAGAATACAATAGGTGGATGGTATTAGAACACCCCGGCCAAACGAGCTGTGGCGTCTTTTAAAAACAATGAGCTCAATTTAAGAAGACGAAATTCAGAACCTATTAGGAGGCCCTAAAGGTAACCACTGCTTACACCACCACCACAGCATTATGAACTTGCAGTAAGCCGACTGTGTCTTGAGGAAGGCGATTCAGACGCAGTGTGATACAATATACTTATATGTTTATGTGCAGCCCCACGTAGAAGGAAGGGATATTTTCAACAAAAAAATCACGTTACGGAAGAAATTAAAAAGTCCTTCAATGGTAGCATACCAACTCTATCCAGGAGGTACAGAATCTACCAGGCTAAATATTTTCTGACATTTTGACACAATAGAGCCTTCAGGTCGACTGAAGAAGTTAAAAATAAATTCGTCTTCCTAGGAGACATTCTAATAACTTCAAAACTCTCACGAAGAGATACTCTTCTCAAGACCTATCAGCCTGCATATTAAATCATATGTAGATAGGGTCTGACGCTTCCTTTCATTCTAGCGATTATCTGTCAATCTATCAAAAAATGATATTGTCAAACTCCGAATCAATATTAACGAGAGTGAACATAAAAAGTCCGAAATACGAAACTCCGAAGTATCAAAAGCCAGGAAAACTGCGAATACGATCGCAGCGATTTTGTGTACCCAACTCATGTATTGGTTTTCAAAAATTTCATTTACGTATTTATCCTGTCTTAGGTTAAAGGTTTCAAAAAAAATATTGGCTCATTAAAGTTTTATGCATAAAATATAAATACAAGGCTGTTTATAGAATTGAAAGAACGACTTCTCCCAGTTAATATTTACAGTAAAGAGCTTTGAGTACACTTCAGTTATTCACTAAACGTTATCGACTTTACAATTTGAAGGCTCCGATTAGCTTTAGAAAACGGAATGTCTTAAAGTTCGATTCAAAGGTTGACATTACTAGTTATCGATGTTGCTTAAAACCGGTTTGAAGATATGGATTGTAGTATATCTCGAAAACAGTCTTAACCATTGAAATACGGCGTACGTAGTCAATGCTGAAGAACTAGAACTCAAAAATGCTACATTTAATGTACCTACGACTTATTACAATATTTTGATGACTGACAAATTTGAACTGAACATTTACATTGCGTACCTAGTTTTCGAATACAAAATGGGGTGTCCAACTTTTAAGTTATGAATACTTTCAAAAATTTTAAAATTGATTTTGTTTGAATTTAAAAAAAAATGGGCCTGCTACATATAAGTACTTCCGGGTCGTAAGAGTCTTCTGAAACTCCCTAATTATTTCCTCGTTTACGCGAAATCGTTTGAACGCTTCGCGTTACAGATATGGCCCCTTGTGTTTTTGCACGATAGCGAGGTTGACATCTTTTGATGTCACGTGAAACTCTTTTATTATACAAAATGAATGTGACTTTGGGACATTTTTAGTCTGAGTTCAAAAGAGTGAAAAATTGAGTACCTAATGCATCAAGTGATGACAAATATAGGACAAGTCAGTAGCTTTTTGCAGCAAATCCAAAGTTTGTAGACGGTTGAAGAATTTCTCTAAAGGCGGTATTCTTGGGTGATACTTACCACCTTTAAGAATTCCTCATGCCTCCAATTTATAGATTTCCCGACAACAGATAAAAGATGGTACTAAGCACTTCAAAAGATTTAATCACTAAAACAAGTCATCACTCTATGAACCTTCTTAAACTAGAGCGGAAAAAGAGATACTCACAAAATTGGCTTCTACTCTTTTCTGTGCAAATTTTGCAGAGTGTAGGTTGATAATATTGATGGGAAACTTAAAAGTACACCTTTTAAGTTTGACAAACTATAATGGAATGGAATATTCCCTCTGAAAGGCTTCAAAGAACATGAAAAGAAAATCCAATAGCACCAGGTAAGACTAGAGAAGGTAAATGGGCGGATAGCTATCAACAGAAGGCACTGTCTAAATTATTTAAAGAACACGATCGATCAAGTGCTGATCTCCTCCGCAGTGTTTCTTGAAAAAAGGTCTCTGCAGATTCTGTGATGAGTCCAGTAAAATCCAAGAACACTTGCTGGGATCTGGGGGCACTGACCCACAAAAGATTTAAATACTTGGGCAAGTACCAACTATCTGATGAGGAAATACTGTCACCAGACGGACGGATTTGTTCTGCCAACCACCAAGGAGAAAAAAGAGTAAAAGAACCTCTTAAATGATTCCGAACGGAATTATACTGTGAGCGGAACTCTTATGACGGAAAATACCTCTCTGAGGCGAAAGCAGGGGGTGCAATAGACCAACAGATCGCAGTACAACAACCCCTTTCACATAATAAATAAATAATGTTTTTTGTTAATGCACAGGCTCCCGATAATATGTTGCATCAAGGATTAATCCACAAAAATCAAAATTACTCTATAACTCTAAAGTCTTCAATAAGCAGGCGGTCTTTCACATTCAATCAAGTTAGCAAGTACTGAACATTATGAGAAATGAATGAGAATGAGAAAAAGAAAGGACAAGACGGTGTGCTAGGCTCTGTCCTGTGTCTTCTATTCACCAGCAATCTGTCAGAAAGGGATAACTTTTGCAGACGGTACTTTCATGGTATCAAGTTAGGTTTATTGGTTTAAGTGGCTGTATCACGAAGAAACAAAACTAACGCATTGAAGAAAAAGGAGGAGAAGGAAGTTAAGGGAGCTCAAAACTAGTGGAGTTGAGAAATTTTAGGGATAAAGTAGTTGAAAAGGTTGAAGATGAACTAAACAAATTTATTTGTAGACTCCTTACGAGGTGTTCCTACCATTTCAATTAAGAAAAGGCGCATCATTGATTAATGGCAATTTAAGTAGAAGATCGAAAAGGTTGAGACCTTTTGATAAAATTTACTAAAGTAAACTTATTATTATTAATAACTAGCTGTTCCCGCCCGGCTTTGTCCGTGTTTAGGAAAATTGTTTCCGTAAAGAAAATCTACTAAGTAATTAAATTCATGTAGAATTTTTGACAAATGCAGAGATCTCACGATCTCTACATTACTCACGATCTCTACATTGAGATTAAAATTAAAAAACAAAGAAAAAAAAAATATCCAAGTCCAAAATGTAAAGAAAATCAATTTCTATGAATTTTCCAATTTCCTTTTAAAATTTTTCAATTTTCTCGCCGTATGAACCTTCCTTAGGCGTAGACAAACACAACAAAGAAAAGATAACTCAAATCGGACGATCCGTTCTCGAGTGATGGGCGTTCTTATGGATGCAACTTGGTTTTATATATATAGATAATATCATAATATTTCTAAAAAAGGAAAACCAAACGTGGACTGAACAACTAAGTGCGATCTTTTGAAGACAGGCAGTAAGTCAGTCTCAGGGAGCCTTCGTAATAAATAAATATAGTGTAGGTATAAAATAAAGTTGCTATTTAATATATGCGTTTGCCTTTAATATTTACCAAAGTCACTAGTTAAAGTCACATCCTCGTGATAAAACGATTTTTATTCAAATCAAACTTCGTCCACAACATCCTCCTGCAAAAATATATGTCAATCACCAAATACCATTCATCACAGTCAGCCCATATAGATGGCAGCATTTAACCGATTTAAGCCAAAAAAAAAAAATAAGTGGAACTCGCCTTAGATATGTGTGATTTCACAAAAAAAACTATTTTCACCTATGCAAGTGGCGTTTGGACGTTTGTTATTCCACTCGCATGTCGAAAATAGTTCAACTCGAATGGTTTAATGGTGGAATTTGTTTTCGCGTCAAAGCATTGTTATGCTAAAAGTGTAGCCGCACCAATCCCGCAGAACCAAAGTACCATTTAAAGAGAACCAAAAGAAAAATACTTCTCCAACTATTACCCAATTTAAATTATGCAAATATTCACCGTTTGAGCGACGCAATGTTTATCAACAGTGACCAAGAAGAATACAAGACGCGCATATTAAATTTTATAATTTTTTGGACTTTTGCTGCTCCTCTCCCATATACGAGTATCCACCGAATGGCAGACAATGGCAATAGGTTTTTTAAGAAAGCTCGAAAATATTTTCCACAAATTAAACACAATACGAATATTTAGTTAGCTCCAGAGCATTTGTTTCAACAATGAATGGGTCAATGACACTTAAAAATAGAAAAAAAAAAAAACAAAGCAACAAAATCAAAACAAACGACACAATCTTGTCGAGAACACTTGAAGGTCCAGCCGGTAATCCGAGTGCGGTGTGCCAATCCAAGCATTAACAGTTGTTCTCCCATCGAAATGTAATTATTATTTCGTTTGTTAGAACACCAAGTGTCATGGTTAACGTCGTCGCTTCATTATAAATAATTACACGGACACTTTGTATTTGTAATGCCTTTACGTTTAATGCTTAATTGAAATAATAGCTTGGCGGTCTTCACATTTGCATGAAGTGGCTATTCTTAATGACAAGGCAAACGGTCGCCAGTTGGCGATTTATTATACAAATTCTTTTAGCATTTTTAGATTGTTCATGTTCAGGCAAAATAAAAACAGCAAATTAATGTTGAATATTTTAGCAAAAGTGTGTTAGATGACAAACTGTTGTTTAACGGCTTTCTTTCACCATTTCAAGTGGAACATTCAAAAATATTCGCGGCAGAGCTGGAGTCGATTTGTACAGTTCTTTGGCGAATAATTTTATGCACCTTGAGGCTAAAATGGGAAATTGGCAAATTAGCTATTAAGTGGGAGTTGGCACTAAGTGGCCAATTATTTATAAATTAAAGGGTCGGAGAACTAGAATTTGCCAGTCTGCAACTTATTTTCATCACACAGGTTTCGGGAGTCATTAATATAATATCGCGTGGTGGTTATGTCATAATGGCTCTTAACGATCGGTAAACTGTTGATTCTATGAGGTAATCGACCTTGTGGATAAGCAAATATAAACGATGTGACAAACGTAATACTTGAGGTAATCCCCCAAAGTCGGGCCAACTGGCTACTTAGGTGTGCTTGTAGTGGCCTTTGACAATGAGTATTGCGTGAGCTAAAAAGCAATACTCGAAGGAGAAGTGAACTCATATAATGTCCGGGTGTACAAACGAGTTATGTTATAATCCTTCAGGTGATGCAGCAGCTAAGAAAAGAACCACTCATGGCTAGCTGACAACCGTCTAGTTTGATTAGAGCCGCACCTGAAAATGACTTCGTCTTAAGATATCAGCAAACTACGGTAACAAAAATGGCAATCAGAGATATCATTTTCATTATGCTAGCTTGTTCTGTCGCAGAACCTTTTTAACTAGTGTATGAAGTGTTGAACTCGTAGGAAAAGTAAACACCCTTCAGAAGAAGAAACTATGAACTCACGTGGTGCAATAGGAATCAACCGTCAACCAACAATCAGCAATACAATAGGACCTACTTTGACTTACATATCTTCAACACAGATCCGTCGTCCGGCAAGATCGATGAGATAAGACGGTGAAAATGAGGATGAACAGCTGTGACATTTATTTAGTATGGAAATTGATACAACGAACAGAAGCGTGCAGAGTTTCTTCATCGTCTAAGAGCCCGAAGTAATTTTTTGGTCTGAGAGGTAACCGAAAGACATTTGCACTGCTGATAGCCTAAATAGAGTGTATAAAATATTTTTAACTTCCTCCATTACGTAGTAAGAGAAAGATATTGTATTCGTACAAAATTTCGAACTCGAGATGTTAGTCAATTCTGATATTACGATGATAGACGAACTCAACAAAGTAAGTCCCAAAATTCTGTCCGGTCTGTCCGTCCTTCCACAGGCCAACAGCCAAAACGGCTGCCCGGATTTCCTTCAAACTTCGGATTTGGAGTTTGTGGGTTGACAGTTCGTTCCCGTTTTTTTTTTTTTGCAAGGTAACCTCAATATTAATGGTACCAACTTCCCATAACAAAATTTCGTACCAGTTTTAATTTGTTCGAAAACGGCTCTAACGATTTCAACCAAAATTGAGCTTAGGTGAGGTTACCATGACTGGAAACCCAGGTTTTAACTAAGAATTCGAACAACGGTACTTTATAAATCTGGGGGCAGATATCGTATATCAATGATCGTCTGAACGATATCGTTTTGGAAACTTTTATCACCATTAGAAGTTATAATCTGTTCGAATTTTTTTGAATATCGTCAGCTTTCATTACATTTGTGGGAAATGAACCGGATTAATCTCTCTAACTTGTAATTTTAGCACTTAGTTGCTAGTTTTGGGTTCTATCGTTTCGACGATAATCGTCTGAAAAATTACGAAATGAGTGCCCTGGACATATCACGAAAACGATCCATACGATTGTAAATAAAAAAAAATAATTTCTAAGGTCATTTCTAACTTAATGGCTAACTCAGTTTTTCTCTGTATTATCGCAAAATGGATTTTTGAAAAGCCTAAATATCGATTTTGACCAAAATGCAAACATTAAACTGATATTTTCAAAATTATTGCATCCTTGATTTTCAATTCGAATCATCGAAAACGCTTATTTTGAAAAATGCTCATAGGTATCTCTAAAACCCCATTTTAGATTTTGATAAAACTTGAAAAACCAAGTAATACTTACATCCCGAATAATAACTTATACTCGATTTTCAGCTAAATAGTTAACCAACATTATTATTTGGCAGAAGGCGCTTATAACTCTCTAACCAGAACTTGAGACAATTGCCTGTTACTGAGAGTTTTTAAAAACTCAGATTGGTATTTTTTGTACTGCCCTAGCAGATTAATAGAGTAAACCCGAATAAGCGCCTCTCGCTTAAGTGCCTAACCCGCATAAGTACCTTTTTTTGGAGAACCAAAATTCTGAAGATTTTTTCATATAAAACTCATCTTATAAGTACCTTTGGCTGAACTACCTTTCCCGCTTAATTGCTTTTTATTTTGTATACTTTTATTGAAATTTGCCTGAAAAAAATTATTTTAAGTAGGTACACATTTTTGAAATCAACTGAAAAAATACAAAAGCTTTTTTCTTTAGCGCTTGCTGTGTTTCATGCTTTAAAAATAAAAAATACAAAAAATTGGTGCGACTGTATCCAACAGTCCCGAAATATGTGTATGTGTAAACACCGTGGCTTGATACACGTCATTGAGAAAAGGGGGAATTGTAATAACCGTATTCTTGATATATTATGAAATAACAATAATTTATTCGTTCTGTGCTAGTTTCGGTAGAATAGATACAATCGGATCGTGGTAGCTGAAGTAAGATATGTACATTCGAGACTGTAATCTATCTAGATTACGCTAGAAGACAGCATCGATGGTTGTTCCATATCGTGTTGTTGAAATTTTCCGGTTGGAGTTCATTTGAAGATTAAATTTATCTTGCATAAGATCAATAAATGGTTGAGCTTCTGGAGTTGCAAAATTGATATTGAAGTCTCCGCTTATGATCATTGGTAAAAGATGATAATCTCCCTGCAGAATTCTTGAAATTTCTTCTGAGTACGGTGCAAGGACGAAATGGCAAAATTTTATTTCACATCAACAAAAAGCTGAAATGAATATGCCCCAGCTCATAAATGTATGCAATGATAAGAACGTATGCAATGATAAAATGCATGCAATGATAAAACACAGTGACGCATTCCCTGTCCCCACAAGTTAAATGTGTGGAATTACTCCACCAGATTCCAACAACGCGCGCTTAGATGTTTACACATCAAAAAGTAATAATCTTAATCTACTACAATGGTGGAGACTGACTGGGTACCTAGCTGTCAAAAATATTTTTTTATTTTTTTTATAACTGCCTAACCCGCATAAGTGCCTATCAAAACGGGGCATTTAAGGTGAGGCACTCATCTGGGTTTTATTGTAACCCAAAAGTTAATTTTATTTAACACTACGTATTCCTTTTTTCTATATTTCATGAACGGTTGCTTGTATCGTGCATTGCTTCTCAGATCTTTACCTACCTACCTAATAAAATAAGAAAACATCCAATCAAACTTTTGATGAACGAGAAAGATTCGTTCGACCCAGTCGTGCACTTTATTTCATTATATCATTCAAAAAAAAAAAAATAAAAAAAATTCGTTCACTCTTTGGCAAAGTTTTATCATATATAAAGATGCAAGCAGTCCTTTGGTAAATTCCTTTAGTTGGGTTCTGCATATCACCTGGATTGGAATCGGAAGCCTTTAGGCTGGAGCAAATATAACCAATAGCTCAACATGTACGGATGTACCTACTAATCCGAATTTTTCTGACAGTCACTGTCGCTGTGTAACTCATAGAACTCGCTGTTACATCTGCTGCTCCAAAAATCTTGTAAAAAGGTATCTTTTCTGCCAGCGTAAAAAGGTGGCGTGTACCTTTATCCATGTATAAAGAAGGGGACCGCAACCTGAACTTACTTGGAGTGTGCCACTGATGAGAAGGCATTTATAACAAAATTTATAATTTTCAAAAATTTGACCATTACTAACAAGCCCTGAATTAATTTTTTTCAGGCATTACTAGATTTTGTTATAGGTACTTGTGAAGGCTGAACTATATACACTGCTCTCAAGTAATTAACTTTGTTACTAACATGGGATGTACATTCCATATAATTTTGTATATACGGCAATCCTCTAAAAAGTTGCATGACCTGGGGCCCAGATCTTTGGCAAAGCTAGGACTGTAGAACAAAAGCGTCTTAGATCGAATTTGTGTGTTTTTGAACCTAAAACGCCTCGGTTAGTGGTCCAGGCCCACCTCACCCAAGACTGCAGTGCCACCTATAGTATCCTATCAACATTTTCGCATTTAACTTATGCACTTTTTTATATTGCCTTCATGGTCTATAGACCACTGAATCCCATGTTTTACAGCAACAGTTGGATCTCATACTATTGTTCTAAACCCTCTATAAGGATCATGTGGGTGACATAAAAAGCGCCTATTTATATTTTGTATTTATTAGAATTAACCGCGAAAAAATGCAACCGAGATTGCCTACATCATTGACATATATTGTGACTGTGAAATAGTAGATTCACTAAAGTTATTCCATTTATACACCTGAGAACCTGCTCTGGCAGATCAGTAAATTAGCTTTAAGCCACTTTTGGACCACTTTTGAAGTATGTGATCACAATTGACCTTATATTTTAAGGCTGTCATCGCTGATTTTATATGCCTGACGTAAATTTGCCAAAAACAGGATCAACCGGTATTCACAAAAAGGTTATTGAAAGTCCCGTTCATATAAGAATACTTATAGGTATTAACAATAAAGAAGAACTGCTTATAATAAAGTTCAACAAACGAATTTGGGCTGCATCTGCATATTCAAACCGTCAAAAACCCGTTTAATTAATCGGTAGTTGGTTGAGCTGCTAATAAAATGAAACAAAAAGTTTGAAGGTCAATGCAAAGCCCCCGCCCAACCACAGACCTAATCAAAAATGCTAAGTTATTCATAGCCCATCAGTGACAGACTGTATGTATGGATGGATACGTACTCGAAAAGCTCAAACCATATGGTTGCAGGAGTAGCTATATACCTGACTCACTTTAGCATGATGTCATTTTGGAAAGGTAATTACTGCCGAAAAAGGAATCCAAATCCATATTCATACAGGCGCAATCGGTGCCAAACTGTAACCAAACCCCTCGTCACAGTAGAAAACTAAAGGTACAAAGTGTACTTGCATTTATTGGCCATAAATGGAGATGTCGGACACAAAGAAAACGAACAAACGAACAACACAAAAGCAACAAAACAAAAAAAAATAAAAAATAAAACAACACAGCCTTGAGAGCGAACAAATAAACCTCGTGAAGGTGTAAATTATAAGTACTGCTATTGCAAGCACCGTTTCGCTTTTATCTCGCACGCTATTCGAGTGGGTATCCAATCCGCAATCCGCTGCTTATGTCATCGTTGCAAAGAGGGAAATTATTTCGATTCCCCCCATAAAGGAAACGGGAAACCCACGGTCCACAATAGATGAATGTATTTACCTTTAGCTGCAGTGAATCCAATTGATGTTATTCCGATTACAAGGAGGAGAGTTACTGCCGGGATTTTTTGCATTTTCACAAATCTTTTTTCTTTACCCACACAGGCGAAACTATTTTCACATAAATTTCACAAGATTTTAAAATAAATTTAAAACAAAAATGTTTGCACTGTTTCACAAATTTGAATGGGAGAATATTTTTTTTTTATTTTTTTATTAAATTTATTTATATTTTCACTACAACTATTAAATTAATCGAGAACAAAAAAAGGAAACGATTTATTTTTTGAATAAACTGCACATTTATCCAGGCGAGAGAGAGCGTACCAAATCACGATCAACGATATAGTAGAACAGCCGACAGCCAACGATAAATTCTGAATCTGAGATCGAAACGAACTGAAGTGAGTTGTCTTGAAGACAGCTCTTAGAAAACTGAATGTAGCATGGAGTCGGTGCAGCCAGGTAAGTAACTACAATTTTTTTTTTTTTTTTTCGTTTTTTACCAACCACTTAATATCCAGTACGATTTATCGAGACGACAGAGGAGATGAAGAATTGCGGGAGACAGCAGAAAAGTATAAGAAAATTGAAATTTGAAACTGAACTGAAGTTTCACAGGCGCACACAGCGCACGGCCACGGGCACCATGGCGATCGTGTCTGTGTTATGGTGTGGTAGAGTTTGGTGGATATCGAAGATCCCATTCACCACTGGTTTGTTAGATTTTGCTTTTGAGTCTACTTCGTTCGTTTGCTTAGTTTTGTTTTGTCCAATTTTTTTGTGGCTTCTAGTCGACCGGTGAAGCTTTATTGTATTCGCAGAACGACCATATTTGAATGGCTTAGAGCTTTTATCGCTGACAGTTGCGGTCTAGTGTGGCTAGCTGCTTGCGGACGCGTCGGGGAAGAAAGTTCGCGCATCAACTCTTTTGTTTTAGTTTGGGTGAAACTGAAACATAAATTGCGAGGCGGTTGGTGTGACGGAAGGTAGTTGTTAATAGACACGAACGAAATCGATGGAGCCTGAATTATGAGGTAAGATTGTTCCAAGATAGAAGAAGAGCAAATCAAAAAAAAAAGCTTGAATTCTTAGACAACGTGTTGATAGTATACTCGAGGAAAGTGCTAACCTAAGCTATTTAGAGATTTAGTCTTGTAAGGAGTGGAGACCATAGATGAAAAAAGGCTTACTATTGTACTAATTTCTGTACTATTTAACTTTCCCGAGTACGCAAGTACCACTTCTCAATTTTGAGTACTATTTGTACTATTTTTAATTTTCGGAATAAATCGAACATGTATGAGGTTATTTCACTAACGGCCATATTACTTACTCCAAAAATTAAACCCAAGTCCATAACATCATTAAGCCCGAACACAAGAAGGTATTTTAACTCGGCTTAAAATTTTAATTTCATAATATTAACGTTTCTGAACGATGAAAAAATGTTGAAAAAAATTTCAATTTCATAATATTAAATTTTTTTCGTTTCTGAACGATGAAAAAATGTTGATGGCTTCGTAGTTAGAAGACGAATTTAGAACTGATGGGACAGCATAAATAGTGTATCAACATCGCCCTCGTCTATATTGAATGCACAAGCGGGCTAGGGCTAGATGTCGTTTAGTTTCGGAAATATTTCCGGCTAAAAAAAAGAGGAGTTTTTGGAGGTTTAATTTATAATTATGTAATACAATAAAATTAAAAATCAGCACTCAGCAAATCAAAGCAGTTGCCAAGTGACAAACAACAAAAAATAAATGTAAATTTATGTGAAATTAAACATTACGTAGGTGTAAAATCGATCTTAAATCGGTTTAAACTCCACCAGTAAATGCATTTGTATCCAGCGGACTTAGTGCAAGTTTTTAAGTGATTATTATATATGTTTTTTTTTTTTTTGATGCAATAACATAAATTTATGGCATATGAAAAGTAGGTACCTACTATTTTGTACGTTTCAGTACTATTTCATTTCAGTTTTTAGTACACTTGAGAAAAGTCGATTTTCATCACTGGTGGAGACTTCTTTTGGAAATTAAAAAAAAAAAAAAACAAAATAAGTGGTGAATTAGCCTTAAAAGCTATCTCATCAATATGCAAACGGAATTTGAGCTCCCAGTCGCATAATGTGATAAGGTCGGGGCTCGCGGATAGATTAAATGAGAGATATATGAGCAGGTTGACCGTGGAGAAGGAAAATTCGGGTGGGGACTTGCGGTACATTCCTGAGTATAAGCATTTTTTAAGGTACCAGGTGGAAAAACGTTCTAAACCTTTGGTAGAGGAGGCTGAAGTTTGAAATATTTGGTGCAGTCAGCATGTATGAGCCTTTCAAGACCTTTATAATAGTTGGGATGTGATAAAAAGAAGGAAACATAGATGACTGCCTTGAGAAATGCTTCGAGATAGTCAAAAAAGGGGCATATAGGACAGACGTGCTAACTATAATAACTGGTTTCCTGGTAAGAAGATGTATATGCAGCAAAACAAATCCGAGTTAAGACATTTTGACAAGAATTAACTAAGAAGTTTTTTTAAGAAGAATTAAAAAGCCTTTCTGAAAATCAGTTCCAAGGCGGTTGACTGCTTTACGGGTTTTTTTTTTCAAGCTGGAGGTAGATTAGAATATATTGTGAGGCGGGAGAGCCTTCACGGGGCTCTGGCACTGCGGCTTCTTAAAGGAGTCTATTGTGCCTTCCCTGGTAAATGCCTAGAGCTATCTTTTCACTCCAGAGACAGTCAGAAAGACAAGGATCTTCTCTGAGTGTATACCCGCAAGAGTTGCTGAATTTAAGATTTCATCACCAACGATGTTTTTCCTGAGATGACAAAGAGCCGGAAAATCTTTTATTATGTGAAGAGAGGATTCGTCACTCTCAAGACAGAGTCTGCAGATAGGACCCGGTGAGACGCCAAAAGGGTGAAGATATTTTCTCACTCAACCATGGCCGCTGATTACTCCTGTTAGAATTCTGAGTTTATTTTTGTCCAGAATAATCAGGAAAAGGAATTTTCTGGAGGAGAATATGGGGAAACATTTTCTGGTACAATTCTGCCCAGCTGTATTGTGCCAGATCTCGTTAGACTCGATGCGAGATTGGTTCTTGATGTAGTTCCTGAAATGATTTTTGCTGACTCCGCAGAAGGGTTTAGGTCCAATGAGTGGTTACTCCGATTTTAGCCAGTGAGTCAGCCGATTCATTACTCTCAAATCCTCTATGGGCTGGGGACTAGGTTTTTCTTAGAAAGATCAAAAATGGTTAAAAATGTCTCTAAGACAAGTTTTGATTTTATGACAGATGGGTCAAGAGCTTTGAGAGTTGCTGGGCTATCTGAGAATATGAATATGGGTTTTCCACGTGTGTCTGAACTTAGATTCATTCTAGCGCAATGATAAGCTTTTCTCAAGGCTGACTGACAAGTTAACCTGGTTTGACTGACCGTATTCCAGAGCCAGTCCGTGACTTCATCTTCGGACCGCCTGTGTACGAGTCGTGATGGATTGGGTTCATATTTTTCCCAGTCTTCCCTAGGGGGGATGACCTCCTTGATAGGTATAGGGGTCAAAGCTGTTCGAATCGAACAGACGGTGAATACTTAGTCTGGCCTCCATTTGAATATGTATTTGAAGGGATATTAGACCAAGGATGACATTGAATGCCATAGTTGGCGTGGAGCGTAAACAACCCGTCATGCAGTTTCCGGCTATGTGTTGAACTCTAGCGTTTTTACTGTGGTGACTTCGTTAGTCTAGTAACCGCTGGTCTTTCGACGAGCGAATAAAGCCAGTATATCATCCGAGGCCTAAGACCCCAGTTTTTACCGCAGACTCGACGCCAAATCCATAAAGGTTTGGTAGCTCTGTTTACGGTACGTTCAATCTGCTGGTTCCATGATAGTTTGCTATCAAGAATAGCTCCCAGGTATTTGGCTTCTCGAGAAAGCTGGAGGTAAAGAGGACTTGAATTCAACGAGGTAAGTGGGACACCTAATCTATACTATTAATAAAGCTGCTAGATTAGGGTGAATAAAAGACGTGTACTAAAGGCTATAGGATCCTTACGTAAACTTAAATTTGATTTATGCGAGAGTGTTGCCTCTCGGTTAGAATCGAAGAGTCTTCGAACGGGACCATTGGTGTCCATTCGCTCTACATGTCCCAGCCATATTAGACGACTGATGCGTAAGATTCTGGACCATAGCTCGATTTCGCTGTACAGCTCCTACAAGACCCGTCAACGCAACCAAAAATCACTCGAAGAATTTTACCAATTAGATCTTCATCCGCCTTTGATAACGCCCATGCTTCTGCATCAAAAAGCAGGGCTGTGATGATGAGGGTCTTTAGGAGGAGTCTCCTTAGGCTTAGTGTTTCTCGACAAGGCCGTACTACTTAATTGCCTTCTTAGGCCGAAGAAACAGCGGTTGGCAATTGTGATTCTTCGCTTGATTTCCGAGGTGATGCAATTTTCAGAATTATAAGCGGAGCCGAGTCCACTTGTAGAACCCCTTAATAATCCCAGCCCTGCCTTAAGTATCTCAAGCATCATCCCTCTGAAGATTAGGTGGTCGAATATGAATAAAATGACATCAACGCTTCGCGACCAGAGCTTTCGCTTCTTACCCAGGCAGCATTAGAGCATGGGCAAATGTCTCCCTTTAGATAGCTCGCATAGTTATGAAAGGACCTCAACTAACTTGAAGTGTAACAATAGAATAAAGTTGCCAACTTGACAAACATGGCCACGTTAATCGACGTGTCGCATCGCAAAGCTGCAAATAACACACTCAATCGGTTTGATTTGCCATTGATGTATAAACTACTTAGAAGCTGTAAATGCAACTTGGTTCTCCTATTACCATTTAATGACGTCAACAAATTGTAACCGATTCATTGTTCACAGAAATATGTAGGTATATCCATGCATTCATTTATTGGACAAAAGGTATGCAAACTGCGCAGTATCTTAACAGGAGACATCTCTTTTTATTATTTTCAACTTCCCAGCATAATAGGTAATATTTTCACATATTTCGTGTCGATCCTCAGATTACGCAGCGCAATGCTGCGTGCAACGATGGAGCACCTAGCGACAACGGACGATCCCCGGCCACTAGTTAACTTGTGTATTTTGCACATTTGCAACAAATCTTTTATAGTCATTTTGATGGTATCGCCGCTTGTCATACCACAAGGCTAACAGCAGATTATGGTAGATATCACTGGCGGTGGACATCTCTATGGATCGCATGTGGATCTGTATATACAGCCGCAACTGCGAGAGGGAGCTGCATTTTGAATGCAAGTACGAAAAGGAATTTAATTTAGCGTGGGATTAGCTGCTACCTGGACGATAAGAGTGTCACATTTTGTATGCAGCTCAATAGAGTAGCAATACTTTGTTAGTATGGCACTATTGGTAATAGGTATGGCAATTGTAATTATGGCTTTGGCCTCAACCAGGAGCGATGATCATTTTGAGGTTTCTTCCAATTATTTGGAGAGATATCCAAAGTGCATTTGTTGCATTTGTATATGACAATGGGAATCATAACGTGCGATTGGAAAATGTAAGCCCGTTTGTAACGATGCCTTTCGTTATTTGATGAATTAAGTTACCAGTCGTTTCATTCTTCGTTGTTGCACTTAGCACCATAAGTAGTTAAGTACAGGCGATCGATAGCTAGGGGACTGTCGCAAGACGGACCTGATTTTTGCGGCTTTCAAAACCGAGTTGCCGAAGTGCTTTCAAAAATGTAAAAAATTGTTCATTGTCAAAATTTAAACCTTAAAGTCCGGCTGTCATCGCAATGGTTTTTAGTTTGAAGAGCTAGCTGGTGTTTGTTTCAAAAATACAAGTTGATGGTTGCGAGTTATTGAAGTCTCAGTTCGTCGAACGTTTTATCTCGAGAATTGGACCAGTCGATTGGCCGCCGAGTTCGTATGATGATTTAACGCCTCTAGATTTTTGATTTTTTTTTTTTTTTTTTTGTATAGGGCTACATTAAATCATTGGTCTACGCCAACAAGCCGGCGATGTTAGAGGGAAGGGTTAGAGCCAAATATTGAACGAGAAATAGCGGTCGTATCAGTCGAAATATGCGGCCGAGTCTTCGAAAATTGGGTTCAACTTATCGCCCGCTGCTTACGTTCCCGTGTTGGACATATGAATTCCATTCATAAATGTTTTGATAGTAATTCAAGCCAAACAGTTTTTTTTTTTTGTTCTTTTTTTAGATATCTTAAGTAGTATGTATTCTATTTAAAAAAGAAGTTGTCAAGTCCTTAATGAAAGACCGTTTATATAAATAGGGGAAGGCGAATAGTTAAAAACCACTTTCACTGCCTTAAACACAACATATTCGTTTGACTTTTTGTTTTGTTGTTGAGAAGATTGTGCAGAGATGAAATGCTTTGTGTAATTTGCTTTCCAATAAACAAGGTCACAAAAATGATAGAACTCTAGTTGTGTGAAATGGAGGAATTGCTGGCGATGCGAAAAAACCAAAACAAAACCGCTGGCGATTCGCCAAAACACACGCGGAAGAACAAAATGTGAACATCTAGATAAAGCTTCCCGCGGATTTGCGAACTTTTTAGAAATTTACGGGGTATATGTATATGTTGGGTGGTTAACATAATAATATGCGGAACGTCACTGCTTTTAGTTTTTTTTTTTTTTTTTTTTTTTTTCATACTTATAACTGATTTTTTAAGAGGCTTAGAACTTAAAAAAAAAAAAAACACAAAAAATTCGAAAAAATTAATGAAATATTTATTTGAATCGATAGTTTGAACCTTGCAATTTAATGTTTAAAGATAATTTCATGCAAATGTTGACCGCGGCTGCGTCTCAGGTAGTCCATCCGCTGAGTCCAATTTTGGCATACTCTTTCACACATATCGGCCGGTATCTCACGAATGAATGCATGGATGTTGGCTTCCAGTGCGTCAATCGAAGCGGGCTTGTCCCTATACACATTAGCCTTGACATACCCCCACAAAAAATAATCTAATGGTGTCAAATCGCACGATCTAGGCGGCCAATTGACCGGCCCGAAACGTGAAATTAACTGTTCACCAAACTCGCCTCGCAATTGCGCCATTGTTTCGCGTGCTGTGTGGCATGTGGCACCGTCTTGTTGAAACCACATATCATGCAAGTCAAGAACTTCCATTTCGGGCAAAAAAAAGTTTGTTATCATCGCTCGGTAGCGTTCACCATTGACAGTAACGCTGCGATTCGCATCATCTTTGAAGAAATATGGCCCAATAATGCCGCCGGCCCATAAACCGCACCAAACAGTGGCTTTTTCGGGATGCATTGGTAGCTGTTGCAATGCTTCTGGCTGATCTTCACTCCAAATGCGGCAATTTTGCTTATTTACGTACCCATTCAACCAAAAATGAGCCTCATCGCTGAACACAATTTTTCGATAAAAAAGCGGATCCTCGGCCAGCTTTCCAAGAGCCCATTCACCAAAAATTCGGCGTTGTGGTAGGTCGGCTGGCTTTAGTTCTTGCACAAGCTGTATCTTAAAAGGCTTTACGCACAAATCCTTCCGCAAAATTTTCCACGTAGTGCTGTAACAAAGGCCTAACTGCTGGGAACGGCGCCGAATCGACATTTCGCGGTCTTCTGTCACACTAGCTGATACGGCCGCAATATTTTCTTCACTACGCACAGTACGTAAAC
Organism: Cheilosia urbana; assembly: GCA_946477585.1. Lineage (NCBI taxonomy): Eukaryota > Metazoa > Arthropoda > Insecta > Diptera > Syrphidae > Cheilosia > Cheilosia urbana. Next base: position 28,701,046 of record OX297856.1, read on the forward strand.
GTGTTGGTGGTTAAATGTCCAACAAAGTAAATTAAATTTGGTGCGAAATTTGGTCACAATCTTCCGAATAGACTGCTCAGAAGGTCGAGAATGCCGATCATAAAATGGAAGCAGCGCGCGATGAACATTTCGAACCGAGCACGAATTTTGATAGTAAAAATCAATAATTTGCAAGCGTTGTTCATTTGTAAGACGATCCAAGGTTAAATTGCAAACCAAACTGAAGCTGTTTGACAGTGACACAAGGTACTAAACACACGTCAGCTGTCAAAACCAGTGTTGCCAAAACCAAACCAGCTAAAAAATCACCCATTATTATTCCAAAATGAACTATGGAACCAGTGCCAAAGAGCAGTTCGGTTAAGGGCGACAATTTTGCTCTGATATTTTAGAGTCGGTGGCCGATAATGTAGAAGTCCCCTTAAGTAGTATAGGTAACTCCACAACCACGACCCTTATAATGGATAGACGGGATTTCAAATTCAAGTTCTAGGGTATAAGAACTTAGTATCTTGGCTGATGACTGATGATCGCGGACCAGTCGTTGGGAATGTGAAAATTTTAATGGAAGCCTTTTTGACACCAAAAGTGGCGGTGTTACTTTTACACCTTTTTACCTTTGTGGAGGGGCAAGGGTTCTTTTCCGCCATCAAACGGAAAATGCCACAACAGACTTTGCCATAAAACCACCTGTCCCTCTTGACTCTTGCTCTTGCAGATATGCCCCTTTACTCCGTCACTAACTTTCCCAAGCGTCATGCAATTAGAATGCGCACCCTACGAACAAAAAATGTTCAAATCTAAAACAAAATCCAACACGCAATCTGAAAAGATTCCCCTGGAAATTAACTCTAATAAATGTCATCTGGCTGCTATAATGTCACTGCTTAAGTGCAACTATGATGAGCGCCCTTCAAAATGTCCCACACAACAACGTGGCCATGGGCAACACTCAATTGTCAAGTTGTGTAATTAAAAAAACGACAAGTACTGAACTATCATGACATGCAAGACGAGAACCCTTCCTATGAGAAACAATAAGACCGCCATAAATCTGCTCGCTAGTGCAGTGATCGGACGATGACAAAACTGCGCATGAGTGCCTGCACTACTTCCGCCTCTCCCGCTCCCATATAGATGGAGGTGATAAAAATCGCGAACAATAACTTAATTGGCCTCCCTTACAGAGCAATCAGACACAATTTATGCCGTGTTAACCCGGCGAACGCATGCAAATCTGCATCGTGTAATTGTTTCCTATGTTTGCCGGGCCAAAATCAGTGCCCGAGCCCGTGTTACCTAATAAAATGTTCCAACATTACTTCGCCTTAATTATGTTATCTTCTCACATATAATGTCACTTTTTCAGCTTGCAGACAGACAGTCCGAGAAACATAACCGCGCCATCTACAGCCAATGCGCAGGTTTATGTTTATTGCCCATTGAAACGACATCTCTGTGGCGATGATCGGATGTGCACTGTACAGTCCAGTAGAATGGGGTAATTTTATTTGTCACAGCGGAATCTTGATCACAAATTGTGTTTTCGAGAGCGCTATGTCTTTTTTATTCTCCGAGGAGCGGGGCTTTGTGCACTTTATGCTGTCGCCGTCATCTCGACTGTGGTTGGAGCTTGGAGTACCTGTACCGCTGTACCTCCGGCACACCTGAGCTGGTGGTGGTGGAGTGCGCAACTCGCATCAAGATCTCTTTGATCATTCCCTCAATCTGGCCATAGCAAGTGTTGCTGAGGGTCTGCCGTCTGGGTCTGGCTCTGGTTTTGTTTGTTGCCCTTGCCCATATTGAGGAGTAGCGTTTATAATACCCGACCATTTATGGTGAAACGTAGACATGTGACAACGAGAAAATAAATAAAAAATCACTTTTAATCGAAATTTTCGATCACGACCCGCAAACAAATGCCCACAGAAGAAAATACGATTACGATGACGGTGTTGTCCATAAAAATTACCCGCCCTCGTGGGATGAATTACTACAGCGGAGTTGTCTTGCCGCCATCGCATCCGCGAGCGATACCAGATCATGCTCAACGGATAAGAGGAACGACCGACGACGTGTTAATTCGCTCTTTGTCTCAGCGCTTGCGCATAGTCAACACGAGATATGAATAACGTCTTACGCGACCATAAAAGGACACTTAAGGCAGATGGGTCATCAAAGTCAAACATTTTGGAGATTCTTCGGGTTGACTGCACTAAAAAGCGGTCATTAGTCGACAGTTTGGTTCATTATACCCCTATTTAATTTTGGATGACGCCCGTATAATAATTGGAAGACGGTCTTTTTTAATTAGCCCGCACAAAGTGTCTCGAGTGAATCATACATTTTGGTTAAAGATGCATCTAGATGCATAAATTATTTTGGTAATTTTTAGCTACTGTTGGTCATTTTTATTTCCAATTTTGGAAACTTTTACTTTCAGTTAAGCTGATGAACTTAAATCGCATTTAGACGATCAGTTATCAGTTGAAATTCAATGAAATCGACCAAATTATCGCTCCATTTCGAGATTATTGAAAAAAAAAAACAGGAACTCGAAGCCGTTGATTCACCGACAAGTGCAATTAAAATGACAACTAAACTGAAACGTTCTTCGACATCATTTTAACTGATAAATAAACTGACAACTTATGTTAATTCCATCAGTTTGAGTTGCAGTTCATCGCTTCAATTTTTTGCATTTAAACATCAGTTTAACAGAAAGCTTAACTAAAAGCTCAACTGTAACTGAAATGATAACTAAATGTGGCTTTACTTACACCAAGAAATTTGTTCAGAACAAATTAGTAAGATCCTCAGTGGAGAGGTAATATATTGCTCTCTTAATGCCGCTTTCTGTTCCGAATTTTAAGAGTTAAGGAACGGCATTGAGTAAAAATTCGTAAAAAATTAAAATATAAGAAACAGTCCTGCCTGACGTATACTAAGGCTCAGTTTGTTCAATCTTGGTTATCTTTAATCATCGGTTATTCCAGCTGGTAACCATCGAATGTGTTTATTCAGCAAAATATTAACCAGCAAATAATTGGTTTGGTAAGTTAACCAGAGAAATCGATAACCAGGCGATTTTGAGCGGTTAATGAGATTTAACCACTGATTTTCTGTAATTTCGTTTGTTCAAGATTTTTTAAGGACTACACGTATCCGTTTTGACGTGGCTGCTAGGCTGCTACACAAAAACTATTTTTACAATATTGTGCGAACGAAAAGAAAAATGCAAATAATAGAATGGACGAATATATAACGCAAGATGGAGTGAACCAATAAACTCTTTCACATCGGTTTCGATGACATTTTCAACTGACTCATATGTATAGAATATACAACAAGGCAAAATAATAGATGCAAAGGATGTTTGGCCGATGACAGTTTACATAAATTGAGATAAAGCACACGCGCTAGGAAAAATATTGAGAGAACGAGAAAATTGAAATTGTCGTTGAATTGAATCGTTGAATTAACATGAGGCCTTCTTATTTGTAATAAATCTTATTGGTTTTGGCTTTATTTCGGGTTTGTTCTAAAAAAATTGCTTATTGACTCAAAAATACAAAGTTTCTTTCTTTAGTTCTTAAAAACTGTATTATTTGGTTATGACATCCATTTTTGTGTTTATTAAGTTTACTTAAAATAAATACATTAACCCCCGTGTTAATAAAGGCTGTGTAAAAGTTATCAACTTGTTACTCAGCAGCTATGTCCAATTTTTGTATGCTATCTGACGTTTGCTAACTAACTTACTTGTGCAGATTTTTTTATTAATAAGGGGGTATAAAATACCTACCTAAGTAAATCACTAAAATGACAAATAAACTGGAAAAATGGAACGAATTGTTGCAAAGCTATGGTTTGGTGACCGAAGTGAAAAAACGGTCCACAGATACTCATTGGTTATCACTGATTTATAATCCTGGATTAATTTAAATCTGTGGTAACCTAACCAAGGCCTTAACCAGCTATGAAGAGACCGGCTCTAAGAGTGACGCTAACGTTCCAGGGAAAATCTAGTAAAGACAAAAAAAAAACCATTCGCCTGGACTTACGTGGTCCAATTGTTCTCGGATGATATTTTGACATTAATTTATGTAAATGTTGGAAGAAAACGTCACCAAATTCAATTGAAATTCATTTCATTCAAGAAAACAAAAGCGAAACAGAAAGCTATGATACCAACACTTGTAAAAGAAATTTGTTGACATCGATAGTGTAACGGATCTGAAAAAGAAAACACAGGATGACCGTCAAGGACCTAATTAGGAAGCTTCTCAGACACGAGAGACATCTGTTGTGAAAATTTTTAATAAACCTAGGTAAGTCAACATTTTGAGAGTGAAATCCGCCGATAAACGCAGAGAAATCACGAAAAAGAAAACCTATTATGGTCGGTTAAATTTTAACAACAATATCACCGAGACACGCTACAAGCTGCAGTCATAGAGCGACGCATGGTTGCGTAACCACGCAATGCCGCTTTATTCCAATTCCAACTCAGTCGAAACACTGTATCGATAAACATTATGGAAACCGAGGGGTTGGCGGGTGTCACGCAGTGATAAACTCGTTAAATATTCGCCTCGATTCGAATTCATTTTCTGACCAGAATAGGTAAACAAGTCCGCATAATAAAATGCTCTTTCGAGCTCAAAGTCTATTTACATTGTACATGCGACCACTTCTAGCTCCAGCAGGAATCATGACCATGATGGTGTACAAAGGTATTGTTCTCAACTCATCCAACAGTGCGGCTGGGTAAACTATTTGCACTGTTTCGCACCTACATTTACTATATAGATGTAATACCGATGGTTCTTTGGTTTCATGGTTTTTGATTTTAATACTGGCCGCGGGTGCCAGCTTACAACAACAAATGAGTTGTTTGTTTCAAATGATTGATAATTTATTGCAATGTAATCCTTTCGGGTAAGCCCTAACGTGCTACACGTGAGGTACCGTATTCTTGAGCGCTCACGTAGTATACGGTTTGTTGAGCTGGCCATTGCACTGAGAGTGGTTGGTTGGCCGGTCGGTTGACTGGTTAACAGCCGATGCATATGTTAACTGTAGTATGGCGGTGGTGGCGTTTTATTTGCCAAGCTAAGACAACAAAACGCAAGACCAGCAGCAGTAAAACAATTAGAATACAAGACGGAAACGACGCGGATCATTAATTTATCTCCTGCCGCGACACACAACCCTCCGTTTTGTGTGTTGCATTGTTAGTTGCGGCGAGAGAACATGTATCTGCTAGATAACAAGATTGTATAGACAGACGTGATCATTCGATCGATTGATGCGAGATGGAGGACAAAAAGAAGCGGTACAACAACACAAATACGCAAAGCTTTTTGCGATTTCTTGCGCAGAATAAATGAAATGTATCTCATTGTGTGATCTGCCTTGAAGAACCGTACACTTGCCGGTCATATCTGATTCAGCGGGTCTTTAATAGGTTTCATCTTATTAGACGTACGTACTCCATGTGGGCCTCAAACAGGGGCCACATATCAATTGCGGGTTCATCCAACTGCGGCATCGCTCCCAATCCAAAACTAATTGAGATTTATAATTCCATTTGAATTGGAATTGTGTCAACATGACAGCTCTGTCAATCTGTTTGAAATGTTAATTATACGTTTGCCCCCACGCCTGTTCTCCCACTCTCTGGTTCCTATTCGTGATATAGGTCTTAGCTCTTTTACTGCTGGAATGACTGCTTAATTTGTTTGAATTGCGATGTGACTGATTGTACGCAATCCGCGAGAAATCACTTTGCGGCAATTCGCTTATAATAACCGACTTTAATTAGTGGCGATGTTGATGTTGCGCTCCATAAATTAAAGCGATTGTTTTTTTTTTTTTTTTTTTGAGACGTCAGAGATACGATCTGAGTCAAAAAACGATTTTGGGTATACATACATATTTAAGTGGGGAAATTAAGAAAGAATTAGATTCGTAGCGTATTGGGTTTTTTACTGCCCGCCGAGTAGAGTTGGACATTGCTGTAGTAAACGGTAAGGAAATGTTAAGAGAAGTACGTACTTTTGGCATTTTAACCTCGAAATAGGGGTAGAAGGATCGTTTTAAAAAATCGCGAAATATTCGACTAATTGTATCTACTAATTATTTTTGACTTTAATGTCGTTTTCCATTGGGACAGACAAAGCACTTTTTTCAGATTCAGAGCAGTTTTTCTGCTCTCGAAATCAGCTGTTTGTCAGATTTCATGTTCCATTGGCCGCAAAAAAAAACACTTTTTTTGAGAGTCAGAGCAATTTTGCGTATCTCGATATCTGAGCGAGTTTTACACCTATTTGCACTAACACCAAAACATTTGTCATTTGTCAAACTTTTAAGTGTGTTTACTTACGTTTTTAGACGGGAAGTCTATGAAAAATAGAGAACAAATTACATTTGGCCGTTGCAATGGATATTAGCATTAATTTAATGGATTCTTATAAACACAAATTATACAATTTAAGAACAGCTGACTTTTAAAACACGCACCGCCACAGATGTAAAGGAAGAAAAATCTCGTTTTATGTTCCATTGGGCACGAAAAATCTGAAATCTAAGAGCAAAATCTGAGAATCATATTGGAAAATTGGAAAACGACATAAATCAAGCGAAATGTTTAAATTTAAAAAAAAAATTGCCTTGCGTGAGATTTAGTATTTTTAAAACATAAGAAAAGATGTCACTAAGTTTCTGAACCTATATTAGTATGGTTGGGCTGCGCATTGATGTATTTTTTTTTTTTGTCGGAAGTTGTTACTATCCGATTGAGCACTCACACACAACTACTGGTTCATTGTACTGCCAAAGAGACACCTTACTTTTCTGTACTTAGTTTTCCCGTCTTTTGAAGAAAGATGAGAAGGAACTTTAGTGATGAAGAGGGAGATGTTCGGCACTCACCACGTCAGCCCCAAAAACCCGCCACCTGAAGTGAGCGAAGGCAGGACAGCTACAGAGGAAGTATTCCGCTGTATCGTCGTCCACAAGCAGGACAGATGGTGGTGACGCTCAAGCCCAAAACATTTAAGTGTTTGGCAAAAGGCGATTCTCCTAGAAGGAAAGACGCTGAACTTTTGCAGATGTTCGGACGCAGTTTTGGTCTGCCCACACCCAGCGTAGCCACGCCACCGAGCACCGACACTCATGTTCGCGAGAAACCCATAAAAGTATCAGTGGATGACTTAACCACCGATGTAGACAGACCCAAAGCAGATACAGGTACCAAGAATGTTTCTTCTGAGCCCAGCCTGGCAAGCTCATCAGCGATCTCATTTCCCAGGATAGCAATGTGACCTGGGACTCAAATAAGATACACTGTTCCGACCAAGTTCAGAGAAAGCTTGAGTTCAAGCAATAACTTAGACGTGGTAAGAGGGTTAAGCAGCCCTTTTAAAGCAGCTTGGCTATCACTGCACACGCATATGCTTCTAGCCCTCCACTTGTTTGTCACAATATAGCGCATAGCCATAAGGATAGCAAAAATCTCCACTTGGAAGACAGACGCATGGTTACCTAAGGGGTAGGGAAGTCGGATGTTCTCGCTTTGCGCGAAGACTCCAGAACCAGACCACTGTCCGGTTTTGGAGCCTTTCGTGAATACACGATGGCATTCTTTCCCTGGCTCAGAGTCTGGCCTAATAAGCTATTCTGTTGCCTGGGGAAACTCGACGTGGTAGTTTTGTCGCAGTAGGTTTTCTGGATTGTAAACATTCAATAATTCCTTCAGGCGAAACTCAATCTGAACCAGTCAGTGACTGAGTCAGTGAACCGCAAATTTGTGTTTAAATTCCATGTGTCGGTTGCCCGAAGATAGATTTTCCAATTAATTTCATACGTAAAAAGTCCGAATAAAACTGGCATTAAGTTACTTCCTTAAAAGAAAACCGTAGGCAAATACTCACTATACTATCATTCAATTAATATAGCCAACATTCCAATCAGAGAAGAAAATCAATAAAACCGTATCTAGCGCCAATTAAACGTATTCATGGAATCTCACTAACTGCGTTTAAATGCTCATTCTGGCGAGTCGAAGAATGAACGCGGCTCTTAAGAGTGACATGAACCACCCACTTCCTCTTTCCCAAGAAGATGGCCACTGAATAAATACCAGGTGTATAGCGGCTCACTACACTGGCCGCATAGCGTATTCAATTTAAGCAATGGAAATCAATTTGAAATTTTAATACCTACCACAGATTATTTTAGTGTTTGTTTACATAAAATCACCAGTCGTTGTCGCCGTCATCGTCCACACCGTTAAAGCGTGTGAGACAATGTCCGTGCAGATATTACCTATATACTCGTAGCATGCATATTGACTTCTAATAGAATACCCAGTGGCTCGTATGTCGTATGTCGTATCTTGGATCTCGTTTTACTATCGGCATTGCATTCCTCGGGAGGTTTCTCACTAAAAACACACTCGCTTACTCTGTCGAATGAATAATTTGAACAAATCGCTGAAACGTGACTCGTCCACTTGGTTGTACTTCTGTACTTGATATTGTCATGGTTGTGAGAGAATTTAAATGTCTCTTCGCCATACCAAAGTAACAAATAATTTTTACACTTAATTCCTAGAGATCAGATGTCTTTGATTATAGTGACGACATTTTTATACTTAACATTAGCTTTCGAATTAAATCAGGTTTCATCAAGTATAGATATGTAAGGTGGGCCAAAAGAGATCACCCTATTGGAAGATGCTCTTTTTTTTTGCAAATGGCCGCCAATGTCAAATCTGTTTTGATATTTGTGGTCTAGACAGATGTAGAATACAACTGAACAAGCCATGGAGCGATACACTCTCCAAGAACGCGGAATAATCGTGTCTATTTTTGTGCGTAACAATTCGTCAGTAGTGTTGGCGCAGCGCGTATTCCGTCGCCGATTCCACGGCCGTCCGATACCGACTGCGCAAACACTTCGCCGTTTGGCCACCAACCTTGAAGAGTATGGGACCACACGAGACGTTGCCAAGAGTGGCCGGCCCCGGAGCGCCCGTTGTGCCGAGAATATCGCCGCTGTTGACGAGGATGTCGAGCTGTCGCCGGAAAAATCGACTAGACGCCGTTCCTGGCAATTAGCCATCAGTCGGTCGTCCCTAAGGCGAATTTTGGTCAAAGACTTGCGCATGTGCCCGTACAAAGTCCAGTCCGTGCATCAGCTGCTGCCTGTCGACCGCCAAATGCGTGTAGCCTACGCCCAAGCCATCCTCAATCTCGAGGACGAAGTATGGACGATTTTTCGACCACAATCATAACGAGCAATGAGGCTCATTTCCAACTCAGCGGGTACGTGAACAAGCAAAACTATCGCACCGAAAATCCACGAGTAATGCACGAGGAGCCATTTCACCCGTTCAAAGTTACCGCATAGCGCGCTGTTCACGCTGGACGAGTCATCGGGCCATTTTTTTTCGTGAACGCCGCTGGTCAAACGACAACAGTGGACGGTGGGCGCTATAGGGCCATGTTAACTGAGTTTTTTCTGCCGCAATTGGACGAATTAGGACAGGAGGACATGTGGTTCCAACAGGACGGAGCTACGGCACACACTGCGCGAGCCACAACCGATATTCTGAAGGCGCGTTCCCGGGTCTGTCCCGCAAGATCGCCCAATTTAACCATTCCAGACTTTTTTGTGGGGTTTTTTTGAAGTACCGTGTTTACGTGAACAAGCCCGAGACCCTGGAAGCCCTCAAGGACAACATTCGACACGAGTGCGAGAATCTGTCGCCCGAAGTTCTCGCCAAAGTGATGAAAAATGTCATAAAACGAGTCCGTATGGCCGATATCATCTTCTCGACTCGACCAATAAAATTCTAAAGGTTCAAATAAACATAATCAAAAAACAGAATCGAAGTTTTTCATTTAGAAAAAAAAAAAAATGAGAGCTAAACAACATCGGATGACTTCTTTTGGCCCACCTTGTATATACCTACCACTATTTTAATGAGCCTGTGTGAACATTTTTTTCAAAATTGTTTAAATTGTCGCAACATTAACGTTTAAGTGTTCCCAAATTAACAACGTAAGGCTTCCTAGAATATTTGTTCAAACACTTTACTTAATTGCATTCATGTATAAAAATTTGTGTAATTGAACCTTGAAATTTTTAATATTTGTTAACGAATAAAATTCATTTATTTTTTTATTTAATAAACGTTTTGTGGGATGTGACATAAAAAAAATAAAACAACTGTAGGTAAGAGTAAACACATTTTATATTTACGTGACAAGATAAGAGAAGTGGGTTCTTGGAAATGAAATAGTGACAGTCAGAGAACTAACCCTTTTTCAGATCATTCCTTTTTTCACTTTCACTAAGCTTTTATTTTTAAATGCCGTAGTCGAGAAGAATTTAGGGCCGGTCTGTTCACAGCTGGTTAAATCCTTGGTCATGTCACCGCAGATTTAGGTGCACCGATGAATATTTGTTGACCGTTTTTCACTGCGGTCACCAAACCATGGCTTTGCAACAAATCGTTTCATTTTTTCAGTTTATTTGTCATTCAGTGATTGACCGAATGTATGGTTATACATGTTTTTTTGGGTGCGTTTGTTTTTGATAAGTACTTTACTCAAGAAGGTATTTTATTGATGTATTTATTTTTAGTAATCTTACTAAACAAAAAAAGGAAACAGGAATTTTTTAAGAACTGAAGAATGAAACTTTGTTTTGGTGAGACACTAAGCAATTTTTTGAAAACCGAAATAAATCCAAAACCATTCAAATTTGTTACTAGAACTCATGTTCATTATATTGTTTGCATTTTTCTTTTTGTTCGCACAACATTGTACAAACAGTTTTTGTGTAGCAGCTACGTCGAAATGAATATCTACGTAGTCTTTAAAAAATATTGAAGAAACGAAATTACAGAAAATCAGTGGTTAAGTCTATTTAACCGCTCAAAATCGCCTGGTTATCGATTTCTCTGATGGTTTACTTACCAAACCACTGATTCTCTGGTTAATATTTTGCTGAACAAACACATTCGATGGTTACCAGCTGGAACAACCGATGATTAAAAATAACTAAGACTGAACAAACCGGGCCTTATTGTTTTAGTTTTAGTCTCTGATCTAAATCCAATTTATGTAAAACGACAACACTGTAAATCGATCCACAACATTTGTATATTAAATTTTCACACATTTATTACTTTTCTATTTTTTTTTTAGCTAGTTACTTCGTGCTTCGTGCTTCGTGCCCGTTTCTGGTACATTTTGCTGAATGTATGCATTTTAAATGTAAAATTTTGTACCTACATTTTTGAACAGTTCATTATTAACTTGAAAACACACCAACTCTAAGTACTTTTGCTAATCTGCTTCTTTTTTTTTTTTTCTTCTTCTTTTTTTGAACAGTTTAACATCCCTGTTTGGGTTACAACTTAGAAACCACACAAGAATAAGAAGCTTTCTGAGACTATCGGCCCTGGGTCAATAACCCAAATGTCTCCTTTTTTGCTAAAGAAAACCTTTCCAAGTCTCCATCAACGTCCACCGTCAATAAACAATCATTTTCCCAATGCACAGACGTTTTATCTATAACATCGAGCATCGAGTTCTTCCGCCGTCATAATGTCCTCATAGAAGTCACATTGTATGCCTCGGATAGATATCTTCAGGCCAAGATACACGCTAGGTACATTTGCCTGCGAATATCCACTCCTAAACCCAGTGCAACAACATAAAACGCTTGATGTTATCATTCTAGATGTCACCTAGATGGATATCCATGTGGAGACTGCATCTAACTACAAGAGTCGCTCTGCTTCTCTCCCCAGCACATGGGCTTGTCGGTGCAATCGTGAATACAATTTAAAACTGCACATTCAACGGCTGGCTATTTATGGTTCCACAATCGTCACCCAATGTAAGCCCGATATAGGGTACCGGTGCCATGCGAGGTCATACCCTGCACAATGGTGTTATCATTAAATCATATTGCAAACTGAAATATATCAAGTGATACTTTCTTTGTCAGGCGCGCCGTTGTGAAAGTCGCGCAGCGAAAGATAAATTTCAATTATTTAGCATACCGACGAAGACGTAGTTGGTACGAGTACAGCGCGCCGTACAGCGTCCACTATTTGAATACGCTTTTGTGTGTGTGTCGCTGGAACAACAAACTTGGCACACATTTTACATTTTTTCATCCCGATGTTACCGAACTCAAAGTGACCGAACAATTGCAGATATTCCCTGATTACCATTTATAGCGCCTTCGCCTTCTAGGCCTCTTGCATGGCTCACATGCGCGGTAATGCATTCTTGCGGCTGGATTGCCCAACATTTTTCGATGGAGTGTCGGTCGGTCGACTCTGTGGAAGTGTGTTGGACTGTGGCTTTACCCAATTATACCTCATCCTTTTGTCTGGATGGAATAGTTGGCAAACGGTTATCCGGTGTCTCTTTGATGGTTTTGTTTTTGCATTCTCTTAACGATTTCAAAAATGTTTATCATAATGATGTCAAAAGATGGGACGCACGAGTTTGTAATTGATAACCAAGCCGGAGCTGGTAGCCTGGAGGTGATAATTACGGAGATCCTGGACAAGTACTTTCAGCAGGGAGCCTGTAATGATGAAGTCGATTAATTGCGTACGACTTTGGAGGATTAATCTGTAGACGCGTATTTACTTCTACAGTAAAACCCGGATAAGTGGCTCTCGCTTAAGTGCCTAACCCGCATAAGTATACCTACCTATTTTTTTGAGAACCAAAATTCTGAGAATTTTTCATAAAATAAATACCTTAATACCTTTCCCGCTTAATTGCCTTTTATTTTGTATACTTTGATTGATATTTACCTGAAAAAAATTCTTTTTATTAGTAGGTACACATTTTTGAAATCAGCTGAAAAAATACAAAAGCTTTTTTCTTTAGCGCTTGCTTGTGTTTCATGCTTAAAAAATAAAAAAAAATAATAATCTTAATCTACTACAATGGTGGCGACCGACTGAGTAGCTGTCACTGTCAAAATTTTGACTGTCAATGCAATTTAGAGGTAATTTAGAGGTAATTTAGAGGTAAGTGCCCATGTGCACGATTTTTTTTTATAACTGCCTAACCTGCATATCAAAACGGGGGTATTTAAGGTGAGGTACTTACTGTTTTACTGTATAGGCTCTTGGTTTTAGTAAATAATAAATAGAGGAGAACAAAAATATGCCCACATAGCCAAGCCAGTGGCATTTAAATAATAGGTCTGTTCCCTAACGATAATGCATTCGAACACATTCGCCAAATTTAGTCAAAATTGGTTCCCTTACGCAAAAGTTGGGCAGAAGAGAGCCAAAAAGAGAGAGCACAACATTTCCCCTCCATAAAAAACCTGCAAATATTAGCCCAAGAAATTTTTTTGGGTTAGTTGTTTATTGCTGACAGATGGTTGTCAAATCGTTCAAATTCTAATTTGTAACTGACTTTTTATTTAATTTCATTTACATTTAGTGCTTGTATAGCATTAAAATCGATGTAAGAAACAAACACATTGTACTTTTTAGTTTCTGCAATAAAAACAATTCAAATCCTGGTCTTAAAATAAATTTCTGTTTTTTTTCTACTGAAATTTGAATATTTCCGCCTAGAAAAAATTCACATTTTTCAAATTTGTGGTTCAACGCGTTCCTTTTCATTTTGGTTATACATATTTAATTTCAGTGAGCATATTCCCTCACAATGAGAGAAATGTGACATATTGCCAAAAGTGAACCAGAAAGTAAGGGAACAGACCTAATATTACCTAGTTTCAAACGAATCTTTTCTATACAGGCGTCATTGGAGACGTTCAGATACCTAGTTCATGTTAAACGTCAACAAGATTTGTCTATACTATGTAGGTGTAAGAACGCATTGACTATAGTCCACTTGAATTGTTTTTGTATTCTCGAGGTCTATTTTGAATTTTGACACTTCGAAATGTCAACTGAGTATGCAAGCGGGGTTTCCTTGACTAGATTTGTAGGCTGAAATGTCAACTGAGAAAAAACTATTCACGTGACACACCTGGGCCAATAAAAACTGAAATACATCAAGTCAGACAGCTGTCAGACTTACTAAAAAGGCGGAAGTAAAAACAGTTATACTACTGACTTTCTTTATTTGAAAACACTGGTGAGTTTGAAGCAAAAGCTACTCGATCAATTATATTAATATATAGTTATCTGTAGTACTCAGCGTGACCGCTGCAAAATTCTGAAAAAAAAAAATGAAAATAAAGTGTCATTTCTGGAGCTATTCTTAAAAGTTAGTTAGTTTAAAGGTTTTTATTTGAAAATAACAACATTTGGAAATTTTACAATGCGCTTTTTCCAATTAAAAAAAATTGCAAAAAATTGTGGCAGGCTCTCAAAAATAGTGCCAAATAGCAACTTTGGTCGCACAACAGCAACGCTGCCTGTAATATGGCAAGTAAGTATGATGTATGAATCTACGAAAGCTTGAACAAAATTGAGCTTTAACTTACTTTCGGCTACTACTGTACTTCAGATTCAGAGAGAGCAATATTAAATAGACAACGAAAACCAAACAAAAATAATGTTGTTGGTGTGCGTATGATTGCTTAGTGTATTTCAAGTAGCTTAAATTTCCATATCGCCCACATTTAACTGACACGTTCGGTCGGCCCACCTTCAAATAGCCGAATTAGTTATCTCTTTCTAACCTTGCTAAGTCTGTGATTGGCTCGTCATGTCACCACACCAGATTATTTCTGTGTCGTTGGGGTGGGGGGGGTTTTCATAAAATGGTGTTAATAATTTTACAGCCAAAAATAATGCTATATTCACTCCAATTCATTGCCCTCTAATACGTTTTACTATAAGAATCAGTTTTAACCCTATCACTAAATATATTGTAGGTCACAATGGGTAATTTTATGAGAGATGTAAGTGCACCCTAATACTCTATTCACACTGCACCGAAAACCGTGTTTTCGTGGAAAACTCGTCGATGCATTTACACCGAACGCCAACTACTTAGTTTTCGTTTGACATTTCAATCAGATGTGAGACGATAATCGTTAAACTTTTATGTAAACTATTTTGATTGCAAATTTCGATTACATTATTTAACAAATAAAATGAATTCAGAGCATTTAAAAATAATATTAGAGTTAATTAAGTGCGGAAAATGATTTTAAGTTGTGACTTCTGTTAGCTGTTCCGCTGAATTTTCTGAATATTGCAAAAGGTTTGTTTGCTTCAACAATCCAAGGATTGGAAGTCGTTTTTGTGGTGTTTTCGTGGAAAACCACTTAAATATTTCGTTTTAAAAACAGAAATATGAATGGGAAAACTTTTGTTTTCGAAGAAGGTGTTTTTGCGAAAACACAGTTTTCGGGTCGGTGTGCGATAAGGTAGGTTGATGGCACCAGTAGTCGGCCCTATAACTGTATTTTTTGGGTTTGTTTAGTCCTTAAAAATCCATTCTTCAACTTTATATATAACTAAGTATTTGGTTCTTCTGAATGTTTGAAGTCTATAGATTCGAAAATACCAAGCTTATTAAGTATAAGAGCTACCTAATTCAAAATATTTACAAAATAAGTGAAGAGAGTATGATTTGCGAGTAGTCAGCTCCAGTAGTCGGCCATGCAAGTATCCAGTAGTCAGTCCCAATTTAATTTACACATTTTCATAAAAAAGGGGGCTGGCAACTGGAAAACGTTTTAAGGAACCGTATTTTAAGAAATTTACTCACGTATAAGTATATTTTTTACGCGCGAAGCAGCACCACGATTGTTGAACGTTTTTTTCTCGCAGATAGAAGAAATGTTAGCCAAGGGAATAATATTTTTTGCTTGAAAGAAAGACCAAAGGATTAACTGTTGCGCTGTACTTTACATTCCAGAGGCTGACTACTAGAGGGGGCTGAACTTATAGGTGCCATCACCCTATAACGTTGTGAGGCTCAAATCAATTCTTTCAACACATTTTCCACCAACTAGATAAGGTTAGGTTGAGTGGGCCATGCGAATGCGTACACGAGGGCTATGTTAACTTCGGTGAGAGAGCTATTTACAAATTTACAGAAGCTGACTTATTCGAGTCTACCGTTGACCAAATATTCACACAGCGGCAGATCTTGGAGAAAACCCGGGAAGTCAAAATCGGTACCCACCATCTTTTCATCGATTTTATAAGGACGCCTACGACAGCATTTATGGAGACGAGCTATACAGCGCAATATCTAGTTTTGCTTTTGGCAACCCAGCCAAACTCGTCCGTTTTTGCAGAATGACGATGGAAAATGCACGCTGCTCCATTAAGGTCGGTAAAGAACTCACCGAGACTTTCGATGTCAAAAAAGGATTTAGACAAGGCGATGCGCTGTCACGCGACTTTTTCAACATCGCTCCTGCAAGAATAGTGCAAAATTCAAACGCTAACACCAGAGGCACTATCTTCCAAAAGTCCGTCCACCTACTCGCCTACGACGACGACATCGACATAATCGGCATCGGCAGAACGCAGCGTGATGTCACTGGCGGGTTCGTGAACATTGAGACGGAAGCGGCGAGGACGGGTTTGGCGGTCAATGAGGGCAAGACAAAGTATATGCTGTCATCAATGAAGGACACCCAACACCGACGTCTTCGACAGAATGTCTCTATAGACAGATAAAAAATTGAGGTGGTAAAGGACTTTATCTACCTAGGCTCCGCTATGAACTCAGAAAATGACACCAGCGCTGAGATTAAACGAGGAATAACTCTTGTCAATCGCTGTTTCTGAGGGCTAAGAAAGCAATTGAGTAGCAAAGCCCTCTCTCGAACAACAAAAGTGACCCTTTATAAGACCTTAATCATCCCAGTCCTACTTTATGGTGCAGAAGCATGGACTCTACCAAAAGTGGATGAGGTTACTCTTGTTTGCTTCGAGAGGAAAATTCTTCGAGTAATTTTCGGCGAACTGTACGAGCAGTATAGCGACATCGACCTAGCCAGAAGAGTTAAGGTCCAACGACTGCGGTGGCTGGGTCATGTAGAGCGAATGGACGTGAATGCTCCGGCCTGGAAGATCTTCGAATCCACTCCCGAGGGACAGCGCAGTAGAGGAAAACCGCGACTCAGATGGCGCACGCAAGTGGAAGGGGACCTTAACCAACTTAACGTGCGAAACTGGAGACTATCATATCACCACTTAAAGGCAAAGTGACAAAATATTAATACATATTCCCATACCACACTGAATTTCAGTTGAAGTATCTATTTAACACATAGATCTGTTCTTATGGCCTTACCTGTGTGACTGAAACTCCAGCTGTGTATGCACACTTGCTGGGCAATGACAACTGCCGAGAAGCATAAACGGATTGGATTGACCGCCCGCCAAGGAATAGAACAAACAAAAAAGCTTCCCCACCAGCGGTGCCTGTCAATCAGAATCAGTCCATAATCTTTTCGGTTAAAACAACAGATCTGAAACATCCCCGCAAGTATACGTCGCTTCACTGCCACCGCCACGGCAACCCACTGTGCGCACATTCATAATCCGCCACAGCATAATCTTTTTGCGTTTCTTGTCCATACCATGTCGTCCAGGAATTCACTTTTTCCCCCGAACTTCGTGGTGACATTCCCATCATCAGCTATCGAGTAACCCTTTATGGCAACGCAATGCGTTCTCAGGCGATTCCAGACCGATCCAACATTCATTTCCAATTAACCGATAATGCATTTGCTCGCACTCGCCAGAAACCGAAGTAACAGGTACAAGTACGAGCCACTTTACGGATTACGGATCACGGATGCTAGAGGTAAATACAATTTCTCCGCCATTATTCACCGCATGGCGAACAATTGATGTTGTCTTGCCATTTGTGGATTATGTCAAATGCTTATGCTATGCGAATGTCTCTTGCAGCGCGCGATCAGCTGCGGAATAGGAAAATTGGATAACAATCCCGGGGGGATTGAATTGTTGGTCCCCTGGCTTGCTTTTCCCTGAATTCGGTTTGGTGAGTTTTTGTTTTCCGATTCGGACCTAGCTCGCTGGCGACGACGACAGATATGTCCATGAGCGGTGACTTTATGGAGTGATTACTGCTTTGTCAGCGTGATGTAGTTGGTGTAAGACGAAACGTCGAGCTCGGGGCGAGCTGCAAAATATTGCTTATGGCTTTGGGATGTGGGAAAAGTGCTGGTTTTCGTTTTTTTTTTTTCTACTCTTACGTGAGCTCCTTTAGAA
Source organism: Cheilosia urbana (assembly GCA_946477585.1). Taxonomy (NCBI): domain Eukaryota; kingdom Metazoa; phylum Arthropoda; class Insecta; order Diptera; family Syrphidae; genus Cheilosia; species Cheilosia urbana. Next base: position 28,719,284 of record OX297856.1, read on the forward strand.
CGCTTTTAGGTCTTACAAAGTATGCACAGCACATTGGTTTGGATTGGTTTGGTATGCGTGTACTCGCGGTGACTTGGCCAGGATCGTGTTTTGACTTTAAGGTAAAGTGCTTTCAGCACAACAGGTTATTAAACTAAACAAATGTTTTTCTGTTTCTGTTTTGTTGTTGCCTTATTTAGGAAACAGGGCTCAAACAACACTGCGAGGTTGATCGAAGCGCAGCCTAAATTGTTGGCCTTTGTGTTAGGTAAAATTATGTGCGGTTATCCATACTCGTTACTTTTGTATCGTTACTATTGCATCTATTTTAAGGCTGTTTTCGTATATAAAATATAATGTGTTGCTTAAGGATTTGTAAATCAGAGTGTTGCCTGTTTAAATTTGTACCTATATTGCGATGGGAATACACTTATTTGTCTCCAATGAAGTTTGCTGTAGTTGCATTGCCTTTCAAAATATTCGTCTGCTGTCTTAATGCCCGCGCTGTGCAAAAACAATATAAGATAACATAACCCCTTTAGCGCGGTTAATTACAAAAAAAAAAAAAAAAACTGTCATTGTCAACATAAATACGTTGCCTATTTGAGTTTACGCCCAGTCGAACAACTATTTTGAAACATAGGTTAGACCCGGCCTATGTTTGTTCAATGTTGTATTTTAAAGCTGATTTCTTAAGAAATGTTTGGCGTTTTGCTAACAGTTACCATTTTAACATTACCCTTTTGACTTAGGCTTCGAAATGCTATTAATTTGGGACAATTTAACAACTTCGAATATTATTACGTTTTTTAAGGCCAAATAGCATGAAATCAATAAAGCGCTCAAATAGAGTAGTCTTTGACTTTTGAGTTTGAAATTTCAATGAGTGCACCACGAATTTTGAGTGAAATAAAGTTTTATTCTCTTGAGACGATTCAACTCAACTCGAAATAATTTCCCACCGAATAATAGAACCATTACTTCGATAATCTTTACACCATTTCTTATACATCCACCAAAATTAATAAATTTTCCATTTTTTTCTGAAAATATCCCTAGATTTGTCTCAAACCAAAAAATTTCTTAAAAGAGTGCTCTCTTTGAGAAGGGTCTTTTTTGACAAGAAATGTCCCCAAACAAAAGCGTATATACTGATTATTGTTTTGCAAAAATAATATTTTATTTGGCGTACATTCTAAAATCTAGTTACCTAACTTAAGTCGACTAGAATGGTCTGGGCTAGATGCAATATGAACGGTTCAACTAGATATGTCACTTTGCCTACGTCAGCCAAATATTTGCGAACTGTCAACTTGGTACGTTCAAGTATCTAGTTTAGTAAGTCTGACAGCTGTTTGATTAGATGTATCTCGGTTTTGATTGGCTGAAATCAGTCATATAAGCAGCTGTTCCAGTTGCCGTTTATGGAGGGGTAGCCAACGAATCTCGTCAAGAAATTCCTGACTGAGTATTAAATTGACAGATCGCATATGTGGCTGACGTAGAAAAAGTGAGTTATCTAGTTACATCTTTTTCACTTACATCTTGTTCAGAACAATCTAGTCGACTTAAGATAGCTAGATTTTTTAATGTGCCCAATCAAAACTGACACACATCAAGTCAGAGCGGTGTCAGACATATTAAACTACATACTTGAACGTTCCCAATCAGACTGATTTGATCATTAACTGAGTTCGGCAACACCTTTACACGTCACTGTCAAAGGAGAAGAAGAAGAAAACTAAGTGACAGCTAAAGTCCTGGTAGGAAAACAAAACGAATTTTATATGAATGGAGGAAAGTCTTGTTAAGAAAATTTCTGAAAAGTTAAAAATAAAATGCAAAATACAAGATGGATGGAATCCTTAGAATTCATGACACTTCGATTAATCACAGTAGTTGCTGTGATTGCTTGCTGAAAATCCTACTTTACTTTGCTTTGCTGAGATCGAAGCTCAAAAAAACAGGCCTAATATTTGAACTTAACACATTCTGTTCAAATAAAATCTTTGTTGCGCATAACTTTCTTTAATGTTCGTCACTTTTGCACATTTGCCACAATATTTTTATGGCAACACTGGATATGGGCTTCGCGATGTTCTCTTATGATACGTTTACACTACACCGAAATTTAGAATTTCAGCGTAAAACTGCATTTACGCTATCACGCACGCGCATTTTTGCACGAGACGGGACAGAGAGATCCGTTTATCCGCAGTCAATGCTAATAAAGGCGTAGGAATAAGGTTTCATGGATGTTCTACCCATAATTATAGTTACAACCAACATTTCTGCAATCACATGAAAACATTTTAAGGTCTTTTTACACTGCACAACCTCTCGCGAACGTCTGTCAATTCTATTTATTCCACCGAAAATTTATACCTCCCGTCATACAAGTTTAAACGATACCTGCAGTTTTTTTTTTAGTTTATGGTTAAATAAGTTAAGTTATAATCTATTGTTATTTTTGTTATTTCTTTTTTAGAATTAATAAACATTACAGAAGGGGAACTTTCAAGTATCTAGTTCAGTAAGTCTGACAGCTGTCTGACTAGATATCCCTAATCCCTATATCGGTTTTGATTGACTGAAATCAGTCATTATGAGCAGCTGTTTCAGTTGACCTTTATGGAGGGGTAGCCGACGAATGTAGTCAAGAAATTCGTGACTGAGTACTAAGTTGACAGTTCCCATACGTGGCTGACGTAGAAAAAGTGATGTTCCCGACCAATCTTGTTTTTGCGTTCCGGTTACATCTCAACCAGACCAATCTAGTTGACTTAAGATAGCTAGATTCTTGAATGTGCCCAATTTGAAGTCACTCTTTGCAGCTTTGCATCTTTTGAATAGATGACGCTCTTTTGTTACAAGCTGTTATGGAAATGAATCCCTTTGGACAAGACGTCGCTCTTTTGTTTACTTGTTTCTTTCCTATGGAAGCGAAAAAAAAATGTTTTTTTGTTTACGTTTACTATGAAAATTAAACTTTACGTCGTCCTGTGTTTCTTTGCTAATCCGCTGTAAAACATTAGCACCTGTGCTGTTTTGGAACATATTTTCCCGCAAAAGTGTAGGAAAATAACATTTCACTAGCACTCCATATTTAGTATTATTTAATTTTTAATATTAGAACAGAAATATTATTTGATATTGAGTAGGAACTAAAAATCACATAGCTAGACTAGTTTCCTGTTTTCTGAAATTGTGTGACACTTACCCCCTTATTAATAAAAAAAAATGTGCACAAGTTAGTTAGCTAGCAAACGTCAGATAGCATACAAAAATTTGATATAACTGCTGAGTAACAAGTTGATAACTTTAACACAGTGTTTGTTAATACGGGGGTTAGAGTACAAACTCATCAACAGTTGCTACGTCATTGGGTCCATGTCCGATTACCAAGTAGTAGACGTATAAAGATATAATATATACAGGGTGGCGCAAAAGTAGTCCTCCTATCAGAAAATGCTATATATTTTGCGATGGCCCCTAATGTCAGTTCTGTTTTGACATTTGTGTAGTAAACACATGCGAAATACACGTTAATAAACAATGTTACGCTACACTGCTCCAGATACACAATCCACAAGAAGAATCAAAGTTTTTCATTTTTTTTTTTTTAAATTACAGCCAAAAAACATCGGAAGGTTATTTTTGCGCCACCTTGTGTAGCATTCCGGCTTAATATGATTTAAAGCAACTGGACAATTTCTGTTTGCAATGTCTCCCTCCCCCTATAAATATAGTTATAAGCATAAAAAATATTTTAAGCAATCAGCTTAAATTATATTGCAAATTTTGGCAAGGTTATATTTGTCTACGAACACTGTTAAAACATTTTTATCCATCAATTTAAATGCGGAGTCACCCCTTCCCAAGAGTGTGCATATTTAGTGTTATTTTAGTCTACATTTGACTTGTTTAATTTTCTAACAGTTGTTAATTTAAATATTGGGCTATCAGAATAACGAATCGCATTCCTTACATTCGTTAAAAGTGTGTGCTTCATTAGTTTGGTATTTAATCTTACGGACACTTCTGTCGTGTTAAGAATTGACCTAGAAGTGCACTTTTTTTTTCAATGAAAAATAGAAAACATAGAAAGAGCACTTCTGGATTTGCTCTTTTCATAGAAAGGGCAATTCTTTTCTTCAATCGAAAACGCCATTATTTGACAAACGTGCATTACAGCCAGCAAGGATTAAATCCAGAAAATCAAATTCTTTCAAACGATTAGAACAGAACTTTCAAAAAGGTATGCAGTGAACTTTCAAGATCAAAGAAATCGCTTTTTCTAGCCTTCATATTCCAGTTTCGGACTTTCTATTACTTATAAGACATCCAAGCATTAACTTATTTTAACAACAGTTATGTAACCAAAAAATTTAGAAACTTGAAAATTAATAAAAATTTTCGACCCCAGGAATGGTTTTTCTCTAATATCTCAATCCGAGTCGTTTCAGTATTAAGAATTTGAGTTTATTATGAGTGGATAGTCACATTTCAGAGTAAAAATAAATAAACTCTCTTTAAACAAATTTGAGTACAATATTCCACTCGTAAAATAAAATCCCACCGTATGCAACAACCATAATTATGACCTCATAATCGGGGAAATAATCTAAGAAACGCACCATTTTCAGTAAATAGGGGAATTTGTCGATTAAATTTCCTAAAATTTTTCCCTAACTCTAGCTTCTTTGTGCCTGAGAAATTGAAAGTGGTTTAAGAACGTGTTCAGCAGTTTAACATTAAATTCCTTGGCACTGGTTTCTAGATTCTTTTAAATAAAATCAACTTTTGAATACGTGCTAAATTATGGATAAAGACGTGAAATTTATATTATAAACAGAGATTGAATTTTTGTTTCGTGTGTACCGTATAGGTACCCGTCAAGATTACCTTTTTCTCTTAGGAAGCTAAAGTTTCATTGACATATTTTTGTCGATGAATTATCCTAATAAATAGGTCATTCGCAACAATTTTTGTTTTCCTTTTTTTTTTTCTTTTTTCTATATACTCTGTAAAAATAAGGCCAGAAATTTAAGATGATTTTCATGGTACCTACTTTTTCGAATTTTTACCGTTTTTCTCTTATATTCGACCCCTGTCTCGGACAAAAGTTAACACTCATTAATTCCTTCGAATAACCTCAACGTTCATGGTTGCGTAACCAAGTCTTAAAATCAAAAATTATATCTTTCCATTTCTGAAATATCATCCCTGCTTTTGCTTAGCTGAGAAAATATTCTCTGTTATATACTTACCCCCTTATTAATAAAAAAATGTGCACAAGTAAGTTAATTAGCAAACGTCAGATAGCATACAAAAATTGGACATAACGGCTGAGTAACAAGTTGATAACTTTTACACAGCCTTTATTAATACGGGGGCTAGTAAATCAACGAAATGTAGCTGCAAGTTCTGTCAATCAAGAAAAGGGATTGATTTACGCGAGCGTTGTCATAACCAAAAACCTTACTTTTCAGTTAAATACGTACTTTGATTTTTATTCATAGATAAGTAATATTTATATGAAATTTTGATAATGAACAAGTTTACGTTCGTTTTAATAAATTGAGGTGGACTCTACAAATGGACAACCGCATTTTAATTATAAAACGTTGCGGAACATAAAAAAGTTTGGGGCTTTGCACTTGATCGTCGGTTAGGATATGACCAAGTAAACAAACAAAGCCCCTTACGACTACGAACTTAGATACCTTTCAAACTAATTTAGGTTATAGTAGATTTTTTTTCACGAAAATCTTCGCCATTGAGTTCCTAAAATTCTACTTGACAAAAGATGTATACAAGATAAATTAGTTAAAAGACACGAAATTTGGTGGCAGAAGTCCTAAAAAGTAATAAATTTGAAAACTAACTTAAATTTCGCTGTGGACTATCAGAAATATTTGAAAATCCATTTCACACACCGCTGCAAAATAAATTTCCCTGCTGCTTACACCAACCAAAATCATGTTCATCAACCATATTATCCAAGCCTTACCACCAACCAGTCATATCGTAATTTATTTCCCCTCAAGAGCAGATATTCCATCCATCAGCCATATAACATCCCTGTCGTGCAATTCCGCACCGAAATTAAGAGCATCCAAGTTCCAATGAAACTTGTCCGTCGAACAGGTTTCTTTCCAAGCTAAATTCAGCTGAACAAAATACTGAAAAGACAGCGTTTCTCTTTCACAAGAGAATGACATTTCTTTTTTGGCTTGCATCTCGAAGGGGGACATACACATCTACACGCGATCATATATAAAACATCCAATATGTGTTTGTGAACGAATTGAAGCATGAGTGAAACATTATTTCGATCTGCATGTTCTGTAATTAATAGAGCTGGGAAAAATTCTTTTAAATTGTGATTTCCGAAAACGAGTAAAATCTACATTTGTGTTACCGTATTTCCAGTCGTCCTTCCGCAAAATATTTCCCAATTCGTATCACGGTTACGCGTTTAATAAACCCGCATTGCAAAAATAAAAAAAAGAACTTCGCTCCGATAGAGCAAAGACAAAGAATACAAAATACATGCCACAAGTTAACGTGTTACAAATTTTACCAAAAAAAATATATATATTTTTATATACGTACGAAGCTGAAGCAAAGGAAATAGAAAAAAATTGAGAACATTTATTTTTTTGTTGTTTGTGCAATTTTGTGATATTTAATTTTATACCTACAAAAGCTACACTATGAAACGTGAAATCACAAGTGCTTCGCCATCTCGAAATTAATATATTTCGCTATACATACGCGTACGCGTATATAAGTATAATTTCGCCAACGTTCCGCATATGATCGGTGTCTCGATTTTGTCAAAAAAAAAACAACAAAAACAACAACGAAGAAAAAATTGTATAATTTTGTTTAAACAAAAGTGACAAGCAGCGAGCGGAGATCTATTACGGCCGCCTGGTGCTACTGATTCGGCTGCTGGTATATCCGTATATGCTTCCGGGAAAGAATTTGTGGCGACTCTTCTTGTCGTTCATTACATGATCTTCGCCGAGAAAAGGTTAATTTCGTATTGTATTGTCGTCGGTGGGGTATTTGTTTTTTTTGTTTTTTTTTTTCGTTCGATTAGTGCTTTTTCTTCTTTTTGTTGTTGGCGAGAGTGGCCATCTATTGTTGGCCAGCAGATCGTTACTGTGTCATTTTGTTAGACGGGAGAAATTCGCAACCCTCCGTTGTTTATTCAGTGAGTGAGTGTTGTGTGCTAGTGTGGCTTGGGACGCCGGTGTTAGTCAGTTTTTCTATGCGAAAAATGTCTTCATCCAAACAAATGCCACCTACTCCATCAATAAGAGTACAATCGAATTATGAGGAGCTAAATATAATAGGAACAGGTAAATATCTACTGTCCCATGTCAAATATTTTGTGTTCTCTTTAGATCCAAATTAAGTACAAAATGTACAATAAAAATACCTACAATACAGCAGATATCCACCGTTAGTTACTATGACACTTCACCACACCACCGAACATCTGTTAACTGTCATCTGTGATTATTCTTTATTCTTATTTGGTTTTGGTTACACATTTTGTGCTAACAATTTTTGTTTGTTTTCAGCAATAATTGTGATGGGAAATTTTTTGTGGGGAATGGGGAGACCGGCTTTTTGTCGAATTTGATAAATTCATATACACACAGTGGCTGTGTTCGTATTTCGTATCTCGTATGGTCGTATGCCGTCGCGACAGTGCTCGAATAAATTTCTCTTTAATAAAAAAACACACGCACACAACAAATGACGATACAAGTTCTTCTGCATCAATAGTGATGACGCGTAGGGTCGCTTTTCGCTATCGGTATCGTTAGCTATCGCAATTCGCAACGAAAGGAATAATATTTTTATTAATAATATTATGGGGGTGCTTGTGGTGGTAAAACTAATGGCAATGGCAAGCAAAAATTGCAAAATATTTGTATATGGGAATAGAAAGGCACAACGGACAAACACATTGCCTCTGCGCTGTTCTTTATCGTTCTCTTTCTTACCGTGCTCTGTTCTGTATTAACAGATAATTTGGTTGTTGTTTTAGCTCAGATTATTTATATATGTATGTATTATAGATTAATCGGCATTGGATCGCCACTTGTTGGAATTGCAAGACTTGAGCGATAATTTCGCTTACAAGTTTGATTTTTTGTTGATAGTCAGTCGCTTCTCGCTTGTGGATTGTTTGTTTACAAAGTTAAATTGCCGCGAGTGCGAGCCCTAATTAGGGCAACAGGTTACTTTGATGCGAGGTCCGAGGTGTTTGCGCTGTGATTGTTTGGGAATTTCCTTTTTTTGTTTGCAAATGGCAATTGGGTACACACACGCGATAGCTGGTGCGTTTTTGCACTAGTGGCTCAGTAAGTTACTCTGTGACTGTGACAGCCAACGAACCTTTGTTAGACGTAGAAATAATTTCCATATCAAGAAAAGTGATAAATGTTGTCATTGTCACTTTTTACAAAGTGGCGCCGACAACTGGGCTTTTATCTTGTTAATAAGTGCATAGGTACCTAGGAAATTCTAAAACCTACCTAGATGAGTAGAGAAAGCAAAAGACTAATTCAAAGGGAGGATTGATACTCACACTGGTACCTAACAATTTTCAACTGGCACACGGATACGGCAGGAAAAATCGGGAAACTTAACATCCAATCTCCACGAGGCTTAATTTCAGTCAAGACTTCAGTCATGACAACAATATTTCTAGTGTAGACCCCGATTTTGTGGACATGACAGAAATCCAGACTTTTCAGTCTGACTTTTTTGCAGATCTTGATATTTTTTCAGATTTGTACATACCAATATAGTTGTACAGCTGGTTTACGTCATTTTAAGATGTTTACTTTCGAGACAAATGCCCAAAAATTCGTGAAAACCAAAATAACGAAATACATATAAGTAGCCATGGGTATAATTTTGAAGAAATTATCTTCTTAGTCTTCCTCGCCACCACAACAGGGAAACATTTTCCAAGTCGAAATCCATTTGTGATTTAAAAAAAAAAAAAACGAATGCAATTTCAACAGCTGATTCGCCGCCAAAAAACGCACTCATCCATATTCAAAAGCAGGTCAAAATCGTTGCATTTTGAATGAGCAGCGTATAATCTGATATCTGAAAAAAATATCTGAAGGACCCAATGGAAAACATTTTTAGATACCTACACGAAAATCTGAGAGCCAATCTGAAGATGCGAGAACCGCCTTCACTTGTTTCTTCGTTGATGACATCTTGTTAAATGAAATGTCATAACACGATTTGCCCAAGAAAAGCAATGCAAATATGGCGGACAAGAGGTCTGACGTAAAAGTCTGACATAATTCATAATTACAGTAGTGTCCGCTTATAACGAACTCGAAGGGACTGACCAAATTGGTTCGTTATAACCGAAGTTCGTTATAAGTGATACGCTAAAAAAAATCATCAAGTTTTGTTTTGAAAATCAAAAAAAGAAAAGAAAAAGTGTTGAAAACACATAAAAAATAAGTACATATTTCAGTATAAAAGCATTATATTTTTAGTAAATTTTTTATTTAAAAAAGTCATGAATTTTAGATTGTTTTGTTTGAGAAGATTTCAATTCGCTTAAAACAATTCGACGTTTGCAAGTCCATATATCGCTTTGTTTTACGCCTTGTTCTAAACGCTTTACTAAGTCGTATTTGTTTTTTAATGTGAAACATTTTCTTTTATTTGTTTCTAAATCTCCCATTTATCTTAAATGATTTTTAAGCGCGTCGCTTTATTTAACCTTTCGTTTGTAAACATAAGATTACTCGAGGAAGTACCGAACAAATTATATTGAAGGACAAAATTTCGACGTTTGTGAATGTTGGTTCGTACGCAGCTATACAGTTCTCGGGGAAGTCCCGAAAAGTTGGGAAAATCTGGATGACAATGTAAAGCGACAGATTTTTGGTTCGTTATAACCGGACATTTTCTTTATTTCACGCGCAGAATGAGTTCGTTATATGCGAAAGTTCGCTTTAGGCGGGTTCGCTATATGCGAAATTAAAATTCATAATTCTTATGGGGCATTGATTGGGACTTCATGAAATGGTTCGTTATAACCGAAAGTTCGCTTTAACCGGGTTCGCTTTAAACGGTAACTACTGTATGTAAGTGTAATTCTAAAGACATTTTAATTTAATATGTGACATTTTATGACATAGAAAAAGTAGCCCATAGGTAAGGTTAACGGGTTGGTAGAGCAGGGTAGACCCTACTATACCACACTTAGGTCCTTGTGGACCCATTGTGATGCCCTTTGTTGGGGGTTTATCGTTGGTGATGTAGATGGTTAGCACATGTCTCTCCTTCATATATCTACCCGATGTTGTCCAGCCATCCTGATATCCTCAAGAACCTGTAAATATCAGAGAGTGTAATATCAGAAAGTTATTCTAAGTCATGGAAGTAATAGCTTCCAAGTGTTCTTTTCCTCAAGTGACAGAGGCTCGGGCAGTGACAGAGGAAGTGAGGTGTGTCCTCATGAACCTCTTCGTCTCCGCAGCCTCTACATATATCGTCATCTTTGAGATTTAGTTTCATGGTGTGGTTTCTTAGAAAGTTATGACCCGTTAAAGCCCCTTCCAGTTTAGACAGCGAAGACCTGTCAAACTGTAGAAGTTTGATGGTTCGGCAACTGTCATATACTGGCCACAGCTTCCGAGATACCTCACAGGCAGTTAGTTCTTTCCACCTGTTATTGGTTTTCATACGAATCTTGTTCTCCACTCGTTCTCTGAGATTACAGAGTGGAGGCTTGATCGACTGTAGTGCTCTATCATGATCCATTGCAGACCCTTTTCTCGCCAGTTCGTCAGCTATCTCATTGCCGGCTTTGTCACTGTGTCAGCAGCAGAGATTGGTAGCGTGCTGCGAACAGAGAACCTTGAGCTCTTCGCGACAGCTATGAACTAGCTTGGATTTTATTTCAATAGCAGAAATTGCTTTAATAGCCGCCTGGCTGTCTATGAAAATGGTAATATCATTGCGTGGTATTGCCAACAATGACACCCTTCGGGCTGCTTCCGCGATTGCCAGAACCTCTGCTTGGAAGACACTGCTGCTGTCAGGAAGCCTAATGGAGCAGTATATATTTAATTCCTCACAGAATATACCAGCACCGGTTCCACAGTCCATCTTTGATCCATCTGTGTAGATAGATGGATATCGATTTCCCCTTAGTGGGTTCGTCTGAATTCCATTCATCTCTACTCGGAAAAGAGTAGGAGAATGGTCTATCAAATTTCAGATGGGGAGAAATATAGCCAGAAATGACAACGTTCCCAACGTATTTACTTAGAGTGTGTGCGTGGCAATGGGTTCCAGGTATTGGTTTGACTAATCCTTAAGGCACTTTTGGCAGTAGATTCTTCCATGTAGAGGTCCAGAGGAGTCAGATTGAGGATTGCCTCCAATCCAGCTGTGGGTGTAGTTCTCATTGCGCTGGTTGTCCCTATATACATGCTAGTCTTTGTATCTTTGTCATTGCCTTGAGATTGGTTGCCTTGCCCGCGGCTTGCCACCAGAGTATGCTGCCATATGTGAGTATTGGCCGCACGATTGCCGTGTACATCCACAGGATTATTTTGGGGTTTGGTCCCCACCTCCTGCCGAAGATGCGGTTACATGCGTAGAAAGCATTAGCTGCTTTCTTCACTCTTTCATTGACGTTCGGCTTCCAATTAAGTTTCCTATCGAGGATCATACCTAGGTATTTTGCCCTATGGTATTCCCTCAAGGGTTGGTGGCTCGAATTGTGGTATTATTCTTTTGTTTGTAAAAAGGACAAGCCCGAGGCCGCATTGCTTTGTCCACGTACTGAGAGTTCTTAGTGTATTCCCTAACAGGTCGCTTATGGTTTGTAGGAATTTTCCTTGTACAAGCAAGACTACGTCATCTGCGTATGCAGTCACCTTGACACCCATATTCTTAAATCTCATTAATAGCTCATTAATGACAAGTACCCAGAGTAGAGGGGAAATGACTCCTCCCTGCGGAGTGCCTCTAGCTGCAGTTACTCTAAGTTCAGTGTCACCTATTTTCGCGTTGATGTTCCTCTCGCTAAGTAAGTTTATAATAAGATTAGTGAGAGATTGGTCAACATTTGAATTCTGTAGTGCTCTCTTTACTGCGCACGTTTTAACATTATTGCAGGCACCTTCAATATCCAGGAACGCCGCCAGAGTATATTCTTTATCTTTTAATGACCTCTCTATGGTGCTAACGACCTCATGCAATGCGGTTTCCGACCCTTTACCTTTAATATAAGCATGTTGGGCGGAGGGCATTGTCAACTAGCCGGCAGCGTATAAAGACGTTCATTAGTTTTTCGAAAGTTTTCAGAATAAATGATGTCAGACTTATCGGCCTGAAGTCTTTGGCGGTGGTGTGGCTAGATTTCCCCGCCTTTGGAATAAAAACGACCTTAACTTCTCGCCAGGTTTTAGGAATGTAGCCGCATTTCAGACTACGAATGAAAAGTATTTTTAAGATCGGGGTAGTAGTAGTCTTAGCTTTCTGGAGAATGATTGGAAAAATACCGTCGCATCCAGGAGATTTGAACGGGGAGAATGTATCAATTGCCCAGTTTAGTTTATCTTCGGTTACAAGTTCTGTCGAAATTGTCGCTAATGTGGTAGTAAAACTAGACTGATAAGCCTGGTTCATAGTACAACCCGGAAAATGAGTCTGCAGAAGTAGACTGAGCGTCTCCTCACAGGTTTTTGTCCAAGTACCATTACTATCCTTGCGATATCCGGGTACTGCGGATTCTTTGCACATGATTTTTTGAAGTCTAGCCGATTCTGTGGTGCTTTCGATATCACTACAGAATGTGCGCCAGGTTGTGCGTTTAGCACTTAGCACTAATTATGACCTTTTTGAATTTCCGCTGGCCGGCCTTGTATATATCCCAGTCTGTTTGGGAGTTATTGGTCTTTGCCAAGTTGAAGAGGGCTCTGGTTCTCTTTCTGATTTCAATGAGGTCCTTTGTCCACCATGGTGGAGACTTCCTATTCTTTATTGTCCGTAAAGGACAGGCTTTATCGTATGCTTTAATTAGAACTGTGTTTAACATTTCTGTGAAATGTCTTGTTGATACCAAATGTAAATCAAGCCCAAAGCATGAAGTTGTGGCGTTTAAAAGTTTTCAATCATATCACGATATCGCTCCCCATTCCCAGTTACCGTTACGCCGTTTTCATTTTCAAAGAAGTAAGGTCCAATGATTTCTCCTGACCAAATTCCACACCAGACTGTGACTTTTAATGGATGCAAAGGTGACTGATGAATAATTTGAGGGTTTTCCATTACCCAGAACCGACTATTCTGTTTATTCGCATATCCATTCAAATGAAAATGTGCCTCGTCACTCATTATGATTTTGTCATGAAAATCGGGGTTGTCATGGGCTAGCTGTAACATCCTATTGGCATATTTACGGCGGCGTAAATGGTCTTGTGGAAGAAGCTCTTGTGTCAACTGAATCTTAAATGGAAACAAATGCAAATCCTTGTTCAAAATTATCGCCAAAGTTGTTCTTTGAAGACCAAGCTCCTGAGCACGGCGTCGAATTGAGGTTAAAATATTGTTTTGAACACTTTTTTGAGCAGCAGTAATGTTTTCAGCCGATCCTGCAGTACGTTGTGGTCCATGCTTGGGCCTATCACCTACAGACCCTCTTTCTTCGAAATCATTCACTACACGATAAATAGTGCGTTTTGTTGGCACGTTGTTTCTCCCAAAAATTTCACGTAACTTTCTCATCGTCACAGTAATCGATGATTGATTTTGATACAAAATGTTAAAGATTAAAACACGTTGTTTTATCGAATATTTTTCCATAATACATTTGCCACGTTTCTACTTCACGACTGCCAAATATGAACTCTCAAGACTAATGTTTACCAAGGGCACAATAGACCACAAGGTCGCAGTGCACTAGACCCTCTCTATTATTATTATTATTAATGTTTACCAAAATGGCTGGTTTACCCTGTATAAGGCCATAAAATGACTAAGAGCTAAACATAGTCAAAATGATACCCTTAATAATTTCAGGTAATAATCTATCTTTCTCCTTTGGGAATTTAGAGCTTATTAGTTAAGAGTAGAGTTCGATGATCGAAGTTACTTGTTAGGTCAAAAAGAAGACAATTCTTAAAAGGTTGGAGGACGTTCCGCGGCGGTTTTAAAAAGAGGACCTATGTCAACCCTGTACAGTGTACAATGTACATCCATAACGCTGAATTTAGAATTTGTATGCTGGACAGTCACCTACATATGCAAAACGTTTTTAAGTGGACAAAACTTAAAAAGTTTAGTTCGCATTTTGGGCAGTGATTAAAGCTGCAGCCACTAAAAGTCCATCACATTACTCACTGGCAATAGCTTTAAAAAGGGTTGGGTTCGATATCCCGCTTTTTATAATGCCGATTCTTAAAATCCCGCTATTAAAATCCCGCTTTTTATAATCCCACTTTTTATAATCCCGCTTTTTTAAAAGCCCGCTTTTTAAAATCCCGCCTCTTATAATCCCGTTTTTTATAATCCCGTTTCTTATTATCCCGCTTTTACAATCAAAAGTAGTTCTTTTATTTTAAAAAATCGCGCGATTTTTTAAAATAAAACAACTACTTTTGATTGTAAAAGCGGGATAGTAAGAACATTAAAATAAATTAAGCAATGAGTTTTTTTTTGAAATGCAGTTTATTTTAACATTTATCATTTTTAGAGGAAGTAACAAAATAAGAAATAAATAATATCAAAATACATTTTTAAGTAAAAAATATGACAATCTTCAATAATTAAAAAAAATAAAAATGAAATAATGTTATATGATATTCTACACAATATAAATTGGCGTAAACTCCAATAATTATTACAGCAGTAAATGAGAAGGTTAAAACCGTTAGCAGGAGGAAGGTTTTTATCTGCATTATATACTATTTCCGCAATGCGTAAAAACAATGTTGAATATGTAAGCAAAAACAAATATGTGCTTACAGTAAAAACATTCGGATGCATTTCGTTTTTGGTCGAGTACTTTCAATATTTTTAAATATATAATAATAGAATAAAAAAGCGCATAAAACCAACATCTATTTTTTTTTTTTTTTTGATAACAATATTTTGTAAAAAAAAACGGGATTAGCGGGAATAGGCGGGATTTTAAAAAGCGGGGTTATAATAGATCGGGATTTTGAACAAGCGGGATTTTAGAAGACGGGATTTTAAAAAAGCAGTATTTTAGCAGACGGGATTTTAAAACTTTTTTTTCGGGATTTTTGAAAAGCGGGATTTCAAAAAGCGGGATTCCGATACGCTCCCCTTTAAAAAGCAAAAAGGTAGGTTATACCTTTTCGAGAAACTCACGGCCACGGTTGAAGAAATGAACTTAACGCAACCAACCAAGTTTTAAGTTATCAGTGCCCGTTTTGGTAAATAACCTACGTTATTTTAAAATTTGGGACGTTCAAGTATCTAGTTTAGTTAGTCTGACAGCTGGCTGACTTGATGAATCACAGTTTTAATGAGCTTAGATCGGTCACATGAACAGCTGTTTCAGTTGACGTTTATGGAGTGGTAGCCGACGAATCTAGTCGAGATCTTCGTGACTCAGTACTTATGTGGGATCCGATCAGGCGCTCTCAGAGTCCTCTTTTGCTCTCAGAGAACTTATCTTCGTTTGGCACAAAGAAGCAATCTTTTTCAGATTTCAGAGCACTTTTGCGAATCCGAATTTTTTCTCAGATTTGCTTCAGATTTACCAATACAAGTGCGTTCTAGTTTGAAAACTATATTCTATTATAATACTATTTTACTATTTCTATACAGCAAAGAAAGGTGTTGCATCAGATAAATCTATTCGTGTAAATTATTTATTTATAAATATTAAAAAACAATCGGGACGCAAATTTCGAATGTTTTAATATAAAATCTAACCAGTGAATGGAAAACGCTTTGAAAAGTGTTGAAGCCACATATACGAATCGCAGAAATATAAACACAAAAAAGAGCAAGTGACGTTTTTATGTTCGATTAGCCATACGTAGTCTAAAATCGGAGAGCGAATCTGAAGAAGCCCAATCGAATACCTTATAAGTTGAAAGTTCGCATTTGTGGCTGACATTGGAAAAGTGACGTTCCCTATACCAATCAAGTCGGCCAATTTCGAGAACAGAATTTCGCTCTTCGATTTGAAATCAGAATCCACTGGAGAAGCACTCACACAAGTACTTTTGTGGATTCAATTTTACCAAAATTGGTTACTTTTTTTTTTGGTTGATGATTTTTGATATTTTGATTATTTTTCTCCTAGTGCACCAAGTGCACCAAAAACACGAACTCGATATCATATCATTCACATGAGCTGCAGTTGCTTAACTGCTGAAAGATTGGTAAAGTTCCTACTTGCATAATGTAGGTACCTAACTGAATTTAAAAGACTTTCCAAAAATGTATTTTATAAGTAGAAATAAAATGATTTGATATAGCTACACTTTTCTTTTAGTTTTAGACTTGAAAAACATCAGAAGTTCGAACAAATTTCACGCTTTCCTACAAATCATTTTTCACGCCGAAATGTCAAGTGAAACAGCTGTGGTGAGATTTTAGTATCGCCACTTACAAATCTCGGATGTTTGTGATAAATGACACAGAAACGTTCCACAGTTCGATGTTGATAATCTAGGACAAGTTAAATATCCAAAGTCTTAATGCTCTTTCGATTTTGCCAATCTATCATTAAATGATGCTCTTTCCATATTTTACAGAGAGTTATTTACCTCCATTTCTCTCTATATTCCCTTTTCTCGCCATAGAACTTCATCGACTACTACAAACCACGTCGAATTTTATCCTTTGCCGTGTCAACCTTAGAGAGTGGCAACGACGTCGACGTCATCTCAACTGACCTCAGTGAGGCCTTTGATAAGATATCACACCAATAAATCCTCTTCAAATTGTCTGCCCTCGGCTTTGAACCTATATTGATAAAATGGATACCTTCCTACCTTGAAAACAGGTATTATAGCGTTCGTTTTAGGTCCATACTTTCGTCCTCCTTCTTAACTGTCCCACAAGGCAGCCATTTAGGTCCCCTTCTCTTCATCCTAACGATAAATGATCTTGAGAAGGTCATCAAACATTCATCCCTCTCTCTCTCTACGCAGATGATACTAAATTCTTCAAAAGCATCTCTTCACCTCAAGACTCCTGTCTCCTTCAACAAGACCTAGATCGTTTTTCGACCTGGTGCCTCAAAAATTGCTTGGAACTCAACATCGCCAAATGCCAATCCATTACCCTGTCACGCAAGCACAACAAGCGCCCTCCCCGACATTACCTTCTCCACGGTCAACCAATCTCTCTCGTTCATTCTCTTCGCGACCTTGGCATATTGTATGACAGGGAGCTAAATTTTCTTTCGCATATTGACGAAATAATTTGTAAGGCCAATTCATCACTCGGCTTTGGTAAGCTATGGTCTAAACTCTAAAGAATTCTCCGACCCTTACGCGACTAGATCGCTCTTTGTTACCTTATTTCGTCCCCTTCCTGAATACGCTAGTTAAAACTTCCCCTATTGGGAAATTTCGCAATTTGTGCTAGAGATTGACCGCAAATGATAAAACGAAAATTTGTTTATATGAAGTTTGCCACCCCCCGTGTTTGATTTAGAGCTCAATAAAATGTGGGCATTTTAGTTGCTTTCACACTGTTATTAAATGCGTTAATGAAACAACGATTAATTTCAATTTTGGTGGAGCCAATACCCCCATATGTTTGGCTTAATACAAGCTAAAACTAACATTTAGGCTTAAAGTAACAACTTAAAAATAAGGAGAATTTTGAAGGAGATCGTCTTTTGGGGCAGTGCTGCGGTTAAAATTAAAAACTGAAAGCTTAGAATTAACCTTTCGCAGCATACGGGAGATTGGTTCATTGGAGCCATATGAGGTACGGTGGTTTGATGGGTAAAAGAGTCGAGGGCAACGTTAGTTACGGGTGTTCGTTTTAAAGAAAATAGAGTTGTAAGGAGACGCGCAATCGATGGAGCTTGAGAGAAGACGATAAATGAAAAATATGGCCGCAGCGTCTCTGCGTTCCTCAAGGGTATTCAGGTTAATTAAATGGACCCGGTCTATGTAGGGTGGCAAGATAAAAGAATCATCCCAAGGCAGACCTCGAAGGGCAAATCGAAGAAAGCGACGTTGAACGTTCTCAATTCTGTGTGCATGAACTCGATGAAAGGGAGACCACACTTAAAATCTATCACAAAATATCCTGCTAGAGCTGTCAAATAAGTTCCAATATCTACATGAATTGGGAGAATGAAATAAAACTGCTTATGGAGCTCGTCAATAAAATTCGTAATAAACTAAATGAAAGAGTGAAACAATTTTTTTTTCATCGGAAAATTGAATATTTTTTTAGTAAAAATATATGTTTACAAAAACAAATGCCACTTTTGTTCAAATGGCGCTAAATATCTTGCATCATCTGGGATATTACGTGATAGAATTCTAGCGCTCAATCAGTAGGTGTTCCCAATTTAATTCTTATAATATTGGGACCATAATTATTATCGTCGTCACTTATGTCTGTCGTTTTCAATTTGGCTCACATTTTTTTTTTTCGAGATTGCTTTTCATGTTCGATTTGCCAAAAAATATATTTTTTTTTATCTGAGACACTTTTGAGAAATCCTGATTTCTTACATACTTGCACTAACACCAATGCATATGACACACAGCTGGCGGTTACGATTTTTGTTTTTCGTTGGAAGGATTACTTTTTTTTTATTTTTATAATTAACACGCGCTAAAGAGGTTATGACTACTCTTATAGTGTTTTTTTTCACAGCGCGGGCATTAAGGAAATTGGGATAGAGGGGATAGGAGATACCGATGCACATTAGTCCTAAATGTCTGTAAATTGTACCGGGGAGGAAAGACAGAGTTGGGCAAGGCATTCCACATTCGCGTTGTACTGCTTATGAAAGAGTCTCTGTATTTCATTGTACGTCCGAAGATAGGCTGGATAGTAAACAGATGGGCATTCCTAGCATGGCGAGTATTGCGGTTGAATTGCTGAAGGGGAGGAATGCAATTAGCTATATTTCATTTGAGCACTGTTTGTTGAAAAACGGTAAAACAATGAGAGACACGAAACGTTTCTACGATGTTCAAGCGAATTAATAGAATTCGCGATATTCGATATTCGTGTCTCCGATTAGTTTCAACGCACGATTTTAGATCCTATCAAGTAAGTGCAATATAGTTTTCGGTGCACCAGACCAGATGTGGGAATTGTACTCAAGCTTTGGGCGAATGAACGCCTTGTATATTGTAGCCAGATCAGAAGGGGTAAAATATTTCTTGCACCGTTTGAGGAAACCTAGACATTTCGCTGCATTCTTGGCGACTTCGAAGGTTGTCATGAACGCACATACCGAGAATAGAAAGTCTTTCGGTTTCGGTAATGCAAGTGCCATTCATGGATAATGGCTGTAGATTTGGGTTTCGCTTTAGAGACAGCAGACAGCATTGTGTTTTTGAAGCATTAAATTCCACTCTATTTTCTGAACCCCATTTTGAAATACTGTCAAGGTCGGAATTTAATGAGCTTAACATACGTTGCCGTTCCAGTTCTACGACCGAAGAGCAGGGACGTGAGTCCTGGAAAGAATATGAAAAGCTAAGAGTGCTGTCATCAGCGAAGGAATGGATTGGATTAGAAGTTGCAGACAAGAGATCATTTATAAAAATGAGAAAGAGAGTCGGAGACAAAACTGAGCCTTGGGGAACACCAGCATTTATATGGTGGGTTTCAGAACTGAAACCATCCAAAACAACTTGAATTGAACGGTCAGAAAGGTAGTTTCTAATCCATTGAATAAGAGACGCATCGATCCCATAAGCACGCATTTTCGATAAAAGAGCTTGATGCCAAACTCTGTCAAATGCCTTTGAAATATCGAGCGCAACAATCTTCGATTCACCGAAGTGATGGAGAGATTGGTTCCACTTCTCGGTGAGGTAAGTCATCAAATCACCAGTGGACCTGGTGCCACGAAAACCGTACTGCCGGTCATTTAGGAGTTTCCGTGATTCAAGATATTTCATAAGCTGACGGTTTATCAGCGTTTCCATGACCTTAGAAAGAATGGACGTAAGTGCTATGGGTCGGTAATTGGTGGGAGAAGAAGATTCGCCTTTTTTAGGGACGGGCTGGACAAATGCTGTTTTCCACCTACTCGGAAAGAGTCCAGAAGAAAAGGACAGATGAAAAAGCTTACGCAGTGGTTTTGCCAGCGTGGAAGAACACCTCTTCAGAACGATGGGGGAGATACAATCTGGACCAGCGGATTTATTTATGTTAAGATCGTAAAGTACTCTTGCGACTGTACGAGTGCGAAAGTGGATTGGTTCCATGGTAAATTCTACGCACTCGAGTACAGGTGTAGACAAACCGCAATCTGGGAGCACAGAGTTGGCTGCAAAATGTGCAGCGAGCAGATTAGCTTTGTCTAAAGAGCTGACAGCTGAAGTGTCATTGTAAATGAGCGTTGGGATTGCTGACGAGGCCGAATTCTTAATATTTTTTACAAATGACCAAAAGTTTCTACTACCCTTGGGACATTGTAGTATTTTTTGCCTCAACTTTTGGTCATATAAGAATTTGGCACGCTTGATGTGGGCATTGCAGTCATTTCTGGCTCGTTTAAACTTCATTCGGTTTTCCTCAGATGGGTTGGCTTTGTATGTCCGAAAACTCAACTCCCTTAATCTAATCTAATAATTAGCTGAATTATTAATTTTACTCGTATGGAATCGAGTTTTTATGTTTTAAATTATTTTGAAGTGCGTTATTATAAATGTGTGTAAATCGATTGAAATGGATTTCCAATGCAAGTGAAAAAGGTTTTTTTTTCAGCCAACTCAATACACACAAGAACCAATAAAATTCTGATTTCATGTTCAATTTGGCAGCAGAAATCTGAGATCTCAGATCAAAATTGAATGGCAAATCGAAAGCAATATTAGCAACTACCTGATGGAATACTTCTAATAAAAATAAAAAAGAGACAAAAGTGTTTGAAATGCAATTGCTTTATTATAAAATAAATGCTATAAAAAACGTACTTCATTGAGCGTCCCCGAAAAATATACCTTACTCCGCAACTTTGCTTTCTCCTTCAACAATCAGTTTTGCACTTGTATTTCTGTGGTAAAACACCGAACACGGCGTGATTTTAGAAAACCTCTTCTAATGAGACCAATTATGGTCGTAACTTATCCTTCCACATTTGAATTCACATATAAAATTTAACGGGAACCTTGTTCTATGCACAGGCATTCGAATACTATTAAACTTGCAGTCATTCTCATTCCACCGGCAAATAAATTCGTATTGTGAAATATTTGGTGAAATACACAATTGTGCTACCAATTACAGAAGTTCATATCATCATACTCATCATACCTCGATTACTCATCAAGTCGAGTCATCAACGAGTATCCTATACCTTGTATAATAAATACCTACGTTAAATGTAACTTTAACGAATGTAAATAATTGTCTGTATAAGTAGCTGGGCTGGGTCGGTGTGTGTTTTTGTTTCTTTAATTTATGCACTTTAACAAAACAGAATTATTTGAGTAATTGTATTATGTGCACCTAAACCAACCACTTTCGCACAACACAACTGCGATAAGAACTCGTCTCGCTCTGGCCTGCTGCAACTGATAAAACATTTCTTTATATTCAATATGAACAAATTAAAAAAAAAAACTGTGTGCAAACAAATTTAGATATACTAATTGTTGCCTACTGGTTTGGAGTGTTTCTTTTTTTTAAGATTAAAACGAGTCATTCAGTACACTACAATCAAATGCGAATGTGAGTTAAGTGCATTTATACGATAAGTCGCAATCAGGCAATATTGTCATGGGTTAGGTAAAAGCTCTGGGAATTCGCAAAATACGTAGGTATGTGATTTATCATGGAAATAATAGGTATGTCCAGTCTTTTCGTAAACCCCCGGCCGACTATTCTGTTTTGCACTTCTCACTATCTGAATTTTGTTCATGAAATTTCTGTCCCAGGTGCGTTCACCTTTCAAAAATTTAACTCGTGGCGAGATCCATTAACCGCCAAATGATAAAGCGCACAAATGATTTTGGCTCTGGAACAACCATATATACGTGGTACGAGGCTTGTGTCAGAAAAAATACCAAAATGTTGTGTTTTCCATGTCGTCGAGATTTAAAATATAAAGCTGGCGTTCGGATTCTTTACCCCATTGTCATTTGTCGAAGACAAAACGATGGGCAAGGGCCTCTTCCATGTTTTGCTGGATATATTCCTCAATGGTCCCCATCTTTTAATTTGTGGGGTTACTGCATTACTAAATCAACAAGTTGCCGTCACCCCACCTCTGAGTATTTTTAAGGAATTTAAAAACATACAAGAACATGCCGTAGATGAGCAAACACTATCGTCCATCGAGTATGCAAGGCTTTTGTGAACCGAAATGGACCAGAAACGTACTAAGGAAATCCCTACAATAAGCAGGACAGACCTAAGAATAGCGATAGGATTCCTGTCTGGTCATACTGTCTTCTCAAGAAGTATTTCAAAGATTTTGATTGTCGGAGGCGTCGAATTTCATGGCATAGGTACCTACAGCAGACACTCGAAACAACATTCTGGGAAACTACTTCTTTGTTAGCATAAATAAATAAATAGGTAGCCATTAATTTTGTGTGAGTTTTTAATTCTTGGTCCAATGGAATTGATCCAACATTTTATGCTGACTCCAAACGACTAATTGAGAAGCTCTCTCATGGCAGTTCTACTCTCGGAGGTTTGTCGTACGTTCGACAGAGGTGGCGCAGTGGAAACAACTATAAGATGTTTTATGCGTTTTTAGGGGGATCGATACCTGTGATACCGCGCTTGCTAGGCCACCACTTTAGTAGCATAGAATGTATTCAGTTTTTTTTTTAGGAAAAATAAAATGCTTTAGGGAAAGTGTGTGGGTTTTCAATCTTTTTTATGATGGTTCACGAAGGGATCGCTAAGGTCGAACCTAACCAATTGCATGAACAAGTGCTTCATACTTGGTCTTTCAATTAGCTGCGGGTTAGAATGCTATTTGGTTAGGACTAGGGATGATACGGAGCTTCGACTCCGAATCCGATATGTCGGAACTTCCGGTTTAAATTGCACCTGCGAATCCGGCTTCGGTTCCGATATAATCACATCGGAGGTTTATCGGAGCACCATCATGGGTGACGAGGCGACCGATGAACATGAACAACAAAGAATTATCGAGTTGCGACATTTTACAATACGACTGTCTTTTCACTCTTTTATGTATTTTACATAACTAGGCGAGATTTGCATTGAAGTTGAGAGTGCGTGTGTCAATTTTATATTTTCAAATTTTATATATTAATAATTTGTGTATGCGTGCGACCTCCGACTCCGATTCAACTCCGACTCCGCGGAGGTTGGTATGGCGCTTCCAACTCCGACTCCGGTAAAACGACCTCCGTAACATCCCTAACCTACATTGTCTATGATGGGCGCTAGATGTCAGCTGTAATTTATTTTTATTTTTTTTATGAGGTTTTTCTTTTAATTTGACATTTTTTACATGCATATTTTATGTTTTATTCGAATTTTAGCTCTCAAACTAGATTAAAAAAAAAAAACACCTCGAATTTACTTTTTATTTTCGAGATTTTTTCGAAATAGTGGTTTATTTTGCGAAATCTTTTATTCTGTTACGAATTTTCTGTTATTAATCATAAAAGATTTCGACCATAACAAATCTTTTATAAATCCTATTCTGGGTTTCGAACTTTTATGAAACTCAGTTATGAAAATTCGAAAATTGAAATCTGTTACAAAGCTTTGACAAATAGGTATATAGCTTTGTTTTTAATGTAAATTAATAAATAATCGCATTGTGATGGAAGGTCGCTAAAATGTCCCTGTTTCTGGTTGCGTGAAATTCAAAGGAAGCACAGTTCAACCATCAATTGGTAAAGAACTATAGACAAATTTACAAGAAAATTGGTGATTCTCCATTGGAATTGGGCGATGTTTTCTTGTTTTTCTTATGTTAAATTTAATACATATCTACATCATATCGCTCTCGAACCGTTAATCCAAAGCCGTGCCATTCGTTGCGATTTCTTTGATCTAACAGAATTCATAAAAGATTTTTCCACACAGAATACCAATTCTAGAGATGCAAAAGATTTTTTGACAGTTCGAACTTTTGTATGGGAATTCAAACAGAATAAATGGATAAACGATTTTGCCGAATAGGCCTGATAGTCTTTCGAGATTAAAAAACAAATGTTTCGAGATTTTTAGCCTTCAAGATGTTTGTCATTCGAGTTTACGTCATGATCCTGGGCTTAAGTCATCGTGGATGCCAGAGCGCTTGGTCTGAATGAATGAAAGTAGCCCAGTGATCGATAACGAGCTACGGTTTGGTCCTTAGGCTACTCAAATGAAAAAAAAGTCCACTTTTTGATTATGGACTTATACCCTTTTCACACCGCAGCGAAAACCGTTTTTCCATCGAAAACTCGAAATTGCATTCACACCGATCAATAACTAGTTTTCGTTTGACGTTTCACTCAGCTGTGAGACACTAGCCGCGGAACTTCTGTGTAAACTATTTTGTTTACAAATTTCGATCGCATTAATTAACAAATAAAATTAATTCAGAGCCTTTAAAAATAATATTAGTCCATCAATTAGTGTGGAAAATGATTTTAAGTTGTGAGTTTTGACATTATTTCGATCAGATGCTCTGCTGAATGTTGCATAAGGTGTGTTTGTTTCAACAACCCAACGATCGGAAGTCGTTTTGGTGGAAAACAACTTTAAACAACTCGTTTTGAAAACTGAAAAATGTATGGGAAAACTTCTGTTTTCGATTAAGATTAACCCGGTTTTCGGCTAAGTGTGAAAAGGGTATTATGGCCCACCGAAGCGGGGATGAACCTAACCGAAGTTATAACTTATAACCATTGAAATAAAGGTGGGTAGTCGCGTTCCACTTTTTATTTTAAGCCTGTGGGTGCAGGTTAGCGGGTCCCTAGAAGTCTTATCTAAAAATTAATCAACAATTCAGTAACGATTGCCTTCCGTTCAACCAATACCCCAATGGATCCAATCCAAGTCACTACCACTAGCTCTAGAAGCGCATTAAACATGCTCCGCCCATTTCGGATTGGAGTGAGATGAATCATTGATCGCTTTAACTTGACCGTTATACAATTCGTCGCGCCGTTGCATAATACGACATGGAAATGCGGCCTGAATCAGAATCAGAATAACATTTCCAACGGCCATACAAAGTTACTCTGGCCATCTGGTGCACCACCACCATGCGAATCTTCCGTAATGCTCTACTATCACAACGAACATCTTTAACATAAACTGGAAAGAGAAAACTACAATTCCGTGTGAATGCCCTCAGATTCATTAAGAGAAAAAGGGACAAAACCACAACATCATCGATCCATCAAGCCCGCGACCTATCCCAACATTATTTCACAAGTTCTGTGTAGTTTCGGTTGAACTCCCATTGTCTGTCGTGTCGTGAAGATTTTAATCAAAAAAAAAATAAAAAAAAATTGTATATAAAACCAAATTTGTTTGTTGCGTCATATATTAAATGAAGAAAATTTTGCGTACTTTTCGTTGGCGTAAACAAACACAAAGTTCGGACGTTTGTTGTACTCGGAGAATAATATTCTAGAACCTATAGATAGTATACTCATCTTCACAGTGCACTGACCTAAGGTAAACACCGAGTACTATCAGGTAGTGGTAGGTATGTAGGTCTGGCGAGGTAGCAAATAGCAAATGGAATTCCATTCGATCAGCTGTACTAGGTATAAACAAAAACAAAAAATGAAAAAATGCCGGGAGCTCATAAAAACACTGCGTTCATATGGCAAATCAATTTATTGTTTATCGGAAAAAGGAAAATTGTTGTTGTCGAAAATTAGTTGCGTTGTTTGCGTAGGATGCCAACTGACGGCCAATAAAATATACGTACACACCAATAAAGGAATTCCATTAGTGATGACAGGCAGGCACCGCTTATGGTGAAATGGTCGCAAATAAGAAAATGCAAATCTAGGTAATCAGCAGCAGAACCAGAACTCATTTACACCTGTCTGCCACATGGATTGGCAGCGCCAGCGCATCGCATGGTGACCATAGTGCGGATACCATTGGACAGAGTAGGAAGGGGACCCAAAAGAGATGGCAATGACCTCGTTTACCATTCAGTCAGAGTGTTTTTTTTTTTTATGTATCTCCTTTTGTTAATGTTCCGTTCCGTCTTCTTGCTCATTATGATTTCTTAGTTTTTTTAAGTTCTCTTTCTCGCATTTCGTTTAAGGTGCCTATGGGACGGTCTATCGAGCTCGTGATCGAAATAATCCCGGGAATATCGTTGCCCTCAAGAAAGTCCGAGTCGCTCTGACGGACGATGGAGTGCCTATGTCTACACTACGCGAGATATCACTTCTTAAGCAATTGGACGCATCAAAACATCCGAATATCGTCAAGTGAGTATTAATTATAATTAATAACGGTCAATATAGTGCCACGAAATATTCTGCAAAATAATTATAATGGCTCTGTGTTGGAGGAAGCCATTTCAAAAAGAAGCGAAAATAATGCCGCAGCGATTGAGTTGCGATGTGACTCGTCATCGTCAAACGTCAAAGCAAAAAGAGGAAGCAAGAAGGTAAAAAAGTGTAGAAAGTAGAATGTAGTTGTGCTTTTGCAGCTCGAACAGATGCTTGATGCGGATGTATGTGTTTGCCGTGAGTGGGATAGAAACATGCATATAGCTAGATTGCACGGAGACGGATGACGGACCTGAATAAACAGAAGAAGTAAGATTGAAAACGAACCAATATAATAAATGGCTGACGAGACGATAACAAAGTTCAAAATAGATGAGGCTGTGGCTGTGTTGGTGTGGAGTTGTTTGGTGGCGCGGTGGGGTTTGGGTGACGCTCTTGCTCCACCGCAGTCAGCTGGCACAGTGCAGCTGTATTGGTTCGTTTTTTTAAAGAGAGTGGAGGAACGATTTTTAAGAGTACCGGTACCGGCTACCGGCGGATGAATGTGCGTGTATGAGTGAGAAAGAGTTTCGTTTTAAGAGCACTTGTTAATTTTGAATATATTGGAGAAAAATTGTTGTGTGCGAGATTGAAGTGGCTGAAGCTCCACACATAGAAAGGGCAATTGATATGACTGTGTTGGTTTTGATAATGCTTTTCCCCACCGCCTAGGCAGAGAGGAAGCGATGAATTGCATTAATTTGCCAACCTGCAATGTATTGGCGCTGCAGTCTACTTGGCTTTTAAGAAGCGTAAAGAAATCAGTGCCTTGATTTTGTAAACTAACTTTATAAATCATAAGCAACATTTTAATACCAATGTTGAGTTTAACCATCAAGTTTAAGTGGTCGAAAAAGCAAAAGAAAATTGGTACGGTTTCGTTTTACGTAGGTACCTACGACAAAATTTATGCAATTCGTTTTCGAATTCAAAATCAAAACCTCAAAACCTTGATTTTCATTTATAAATATATTAAAATTACCTCGAGGTAAACTCTGGAGTGCACTGCAGGAGTATGGAATTGAGGGTTCACTTCTCAGAGCGATTCAATCTCTTTACGGAACCTGTACAAGCTGCGTTCGGGTGAACGGCGTTAAATCAATACCTTTCACCGTGGGCGTTGGACTTCGTGAGGGGTGTGTTTTGTCTCCTCTCATTTTCATTACTTATATGGACTGGATGTTACAGCGCAGCCTTGACAAGGAACGATTTCAATTGGGAGACCTAAGAATAAGTCATTTGCTCTTCGACTTAGTCATTCTTGGGGCCTCCCAGACGGAACTTCAGCGCGCATTCGATAGTTTTGTAGCCGTATGTGTTGAAGCTGGGATGAAGGTGAATGTGAACAAATCTGATGGTGGTCTCCAGAACGTCTGTTCAATGCGCTCTACATGTTAGTGGAGTTCCATTGAAGCAGTTGGAGAAGTTTAAGTATCTCGGGGTCTTATTCACGAGTGATGGAAGGAGCAATGCTTAGTTTTCCTGTAGAATTGGTCGATTAATTCTGAGACAACTAGGCCATTCTGTTCTCAGGAGGACCGAACTTGGTGTCAAATCGAAGTTGTCGGACTTTAGTTCGGTGTTTGTTCCTACTCTTACCTATGGTCATGAGATTTGGGTAATGGCCGAAAGAATAAGATCGCGAATACAAGCTGCCGAAATGAGATTCCTTCGTTGTATTGCTGGTGTGACTCGCAGAGATCGTATAAGGAACACCAGAATACGTGAGGAACTGAATGTCGAGCAGTTACTTCTCCGGACGGAGCGTTTCATACTTCGATGGTTTGGTCACGTTAAACGCATGCTTTCAACTCGGATCCCAAGACGTGCTATGGAATCCGTGCCATCAGGCAGGCGTCTCCTAGGAAGATCCAGGATGAGATGGTTAGATCAAGTCCGAAATCTCTCCTCGGCCCGTATGGGGATTGCCCCTGATGATCTAGAGTCGGTGGCGGAAGATTGGGAGCTATGGAGAGTCCACTTAGGCATCCTATAACCGCGACGGTACTAATGGAAGAGCGGCTATTGAAAATGAATGAATGAATAAAAATTAATTAAACATTGGTTGTAAATATATCAACTCATATTTATATTTACATTTTAAGATCTCGTTCAATTTAGTTTTGAAAAGTCCCAAAAAAGGGGCGGTGAAAGAAAAAAATGCCTTTTCTGAAGCTCTTCTGCAAGTTCACAATTTTCTCAAATTATATATATAACATTGGCTATTTTTAACCGAAAATAGTGTTGTGATAAGGAACCGTGTTATATTTTAATCATATTTGTTTTAAAATCACAGTTTTTGAAAACTTCCCGAAGCGCCTTTTCGAACTAAGAAAAAGGAACAAAATAGCAACAAATTGTATCAGGAAAAAGTACCAAATTGTCGCACAACGGTCGCGCTGTTGTCAGTTGTTCTCATTCGACATCCTTCTCGCTACCTAAATAGGTCGCGCATGGTAAAGCTCACCTGGAATTACAAGGAACAGGAAATATTGGACGTTGTCAGTTTTCGATATCACTCTCACATTTAAAGAACCCGGCTATCCATGAACCCTTTCCGCAACCGTCATTACGGAAAAAACCGCACAAAATCAAGGCACAAGGTCCGAATCACCGCATCCGTGAGTGAGCAATATAAAGCGCAATTAATACAAATCCTGATTGTTTTTTTTTTTTTTGGATTTAGGATTATTCGATCGGCTCTGCTCTGATAATTAAAGGTTGAACTTTCATGTGTTTAATAAAACAAAAGCATCCAAATTGTTCCGTTTATTCCCGTTTATCGTCGTTCATCGTTGATATTCGTATTTGAAGATGTGAAGCAGTCAATGTTCATTAAGTTCGTACTTTTTTTTATCTATATAAAGACGTTTATTGTTGTAGGCGCAGTGGCTTAGTGGTTAGTGTGTTGGACTACTAAGCGAGGGGTCGAGGTTCGAATCCCGCAAAAACCCAAATTCCAACTTAAGGTTTTTTTCACTGTGCCACCTCTCGCGAACGTCTGACAAACATCCGAGAGTATAAATGTCTTGAAAGAGTTTCTCAGTTAGCCGTTTGGAATCGGCATAAAATTGTAGATCCCTTCCATTCGTTCCAAAAATGAAAAACTCACACAAAACGAATGGTTGTGAGAAGCTAGTCCTAGGGTCCCTCCGGACCTGTTGCGCCAACTATTTATTTATTTTAAAGACGTTTATTAAGAGCAACGAAGCTTTTTGTTTTAATATACCTACATAATTTTAAAATCAACAGTTTCTTAGTGTAACTGAAGAAAAGCAAGGTCGTATTTTTATTTGCCGGCCAAGACGTGCGTCGTCATTAAAGAAAATTTATAGAATAAATCGCCTTACAGCTGTTTTAAACCCAAGTACTGAATCCACATGGGAATCACGATTCTTTGACGTACTTCTCGAGCATTGATTGAATCCTGTCAGTAGGTAAGATCGGTTAGCTAAATATCGTACGAATTGCACGGGAAAAGGTTCCAAGGATTAGTCGAATATGTGCTTCAATGGCATTGTGTTAAAACATTTGTTGTTGTTTTTTGTAATTACAGGCTCCTTGAAGTCTGCCAGCTAATGGAAAGAGAAGGAACGCTTGTGTTATTTTTGGTTTTCGAACACCTCGAACAGGATTTGTCCGATTTAATAGAGCGTCTACCAAAATCGGGAATGCCACCAACTACAATTCAGGTTAGTATTTTTTTTTTTTTTAAATCACAGTACACAATTAAAGTAAAACGAAATCTGTTTTCAGCGATTGTCTCGTGAACTTCTTACGGGCGTCGATTTCCTGCACTCACATAGGATCATCCATCGGGATCTTAAGCCGCAAAATCTACTCATCTCATCACAAGGACACTTGAAGATTGCCGATTTTGGTTTGGCGAAAACATATGACTTCGATATGAAACTCACATCGGTTGTTGTTACGTTATGGTATCGCGCCCCCGAAGTACTCTTAGGACAGCCGTACAATAGTGCGGTAGATGTATGGAGTGCGGCTTGTATCATCGCGGAGATGTTTGCAAGAAAACCTCTATTCCCCGGCACTTCAGAAGGAAATCAATTAGATAGGATATTTGAGTATGATTCCACGCACGTTGACTTTGCCAAGAATATGTTTTCATATGTATGTGTTTTAAACTTTTAATAGGTTAACTGGTAGACCAAGTTCGCAGCAATGGCCGAAGGAGATTTCCTTATCTCGTGACCATTTTCCTCCCAGGCAGTCAAAGCAGCCCAGTGATTTGTGCCCGTCAGTCTGTGAATATTCAGACAATCTTTTGAGTGTAAGTGTTTTCAGTATATAAGGACAAACAATTCATGTGCAGAAAAATAGTTTCAGAATAATTATTAGTAGAACTAGAGTTCGTCCAGTGGTAGAAATTCTACCGTTATGATGAACTGGCTATAGACAGCATTGCATCACTGAACAATCTTCCCAGCGAAACAAAAAATCAAGCGAATATGTTGTGTTTAAGTCAGTGAAAGTGGTTATTAACTATTTCCCTTCGCCTGTTTATATAGAAGATATCGTTTGCCGGGGACGGTATCTAAGAAACCGAGGAAATACATAGTTTGGGAGAACAATGCGAAGCGTTCAGAATTTCTACAGACATAAATTGTATACATTATTGTACTTAATACAAAACATTATTATAGATGCGAAGGTCTTAATTTTAGAGCAAAGAACAGCATTCAGTCAAAGTGTAAATTTGAGAGAACAAATCGGCTTGGATAACCAATTCATCTGTTTGCGAATCTCTAAACGGCTGTCATCGCCAATACTCTCAAATTAATGCTATCGAGAAAATTGTGGCTACTCAATTTCGGCGTCATACTGATTGAGCAAATTCGTATATCGGACCGACGCGACATTACACAGACACACAATTTGCTCATTTACGAACAGATGGTATCCCGAGTTGAACTTACGTTTAACCAGTGATTGCATTTAAACTTAAACAAATATCTATATACTGAAATTCGACAGAAATTTCCCAACAGAAGTTGTCAGGATCAACCCCAACTAGCGATAATCGTTGCTACTCCTCACTTCCCCACTCAATAATTAAACAAATATCAACAAAAATTAAATGCATGATTTAAAAACTCCTTAAAAGCCTTTGGCCCGTTTGCTGATACTACTCATAGCGATTTAAGTTCCACTTAAAATCTTATGTGACAGTTTATGACATAGAAAAAGTAGCCCATTTAAGTATAACTTAAATCGCTATGAGTTGTTTCAGCAAACGGGCCTTATAGACATACACATCAGGATGCGACCAACTGGCAATCGCCGGTAGCCCTGTTGCCAAATTAACTAGTACTCAATATACGCAAGGCGTTACAGACTAAGCGCATCTGAGTTTCTGCCCTCTTCTGCATCGTGGATCCGAACGAGGTAAGGTGTCATGAGAAGTAGTAGTTATCGAGAGTTTCACTCATGGGTGTGGTGACAAAAATTACATTTTTCAACAAAAAGAAATGCCAGTGTCATCGTATTTATCTATATAAGTTAATTGCTTCACAATTTTGCTTTATTGGATATTCTATTTTGTATATCTCTTGTTATATTTATAAATGTCTTTTTTTTTTTTTAGAAAATGCTATCCTTCGATCACCGACGTCGTCCATCGGCCTTAGCTTGTCTCGGTCATGAATATTTTCAACAGGAACCACTTTAACGTTCTCAAAAATGATATGATGAACCTAGGAGGTGGCTTAGTTATGCTGATATGTTTGTTATTGAGAATGTTTTTAGTTACTTATTTATTAGATTTAGAATGAAATAAGACATTTTCGGTCATTGTTTTTTTAGTGTAAAACACCTATATGGATGAAAAGATAGAGAGAGAGAGAGAATGTGGAGAATAGCTTCTAGGAATGTAACTGTTAGACAACCTGCCGAAACAGTGACAGATTTTTCTAAAAACTTGTGATATTCACACCTGCAACAATAGAACAGTCAAAAAAATATAATACTATCCCCCAACAAATATTGACAATAGACCGATTAGTATAGTTATAGGAACATCCCTTTCAAAATAATACTTCTCCGACAACTCGTGTTGTCTTTACTACCGCAACAAATGACTGATACCATACAAAACAGCCCACTTTAAGTTAATACTTTTTCTCGTAACTCTTGTGTTCATTTTTCGATATACCTAAACTTTAACTTAAAATAAAATTTAAAGAACGTTATTCTCTCGTTCTTTTAAAGTAGAAAAAGAAAAATAGTAATAAGATAAATATAAATAAAGAAAAATATGTCGGTGTATTATTATTAGTTCGGTACACGTTTTTAGTGCTAAATTTGTATCAACTTGCATTGTAATTAGTTTATTCCTCGTAACTGTTAAGTAAATTACAGAGGACATTTGTATAAGTGACTTAATAAATAAAATAATTAATGTGTTATTGTAATTGCAAGAAACATTCAATGTAAAATAGATATACCGCACTCATTCATTTCTCAATTCGATGTAATTTATTCCTTATTTTGTATCTCGGTGAAAAAAATTACCTTGTATAGTTAGGCGTCCTGGTGCCTTATGTTAAACGCATTTGTAAAAAATTAAAGAAAGAAAATCATTAGTTTCATTTATATTGTAATATGTAATCGATTTAGTGGTTAACGTTGCAAAATTATTTTTAAATAATAATCGCATTTATTTTTGAGAAACAAATTTTGTCTTTTCCTTATTCTGTTTCAGTTAACTGAATAACTCCATCAGACCTTAAGTGGATAAAAGAAAACAAGTCGAATGGACTTGGCAAGAAAGGTCTATTAAGAGTGAATTTGAGGAATCATTAAACTGCATTTACACCATCACGCAAGCACATTTTTGCACGAGACTGGACAGAGAGATCCGTTTGTCCGCAGTCAATGCTAATAAAGGTGTAAGAATGAGATCACAAATCAGACGCCTAAGGTGTCATGGATGTTCTACCCATAATTATAGATACGTAAAGCGGAAGTTCCGGAAACCAACATTTCTGGAATTACATAAAAACATTTTTTATTTCCGATTTAAAATATGTGAAATGAGAGTGTTAATTAGTTTCAGTAAATTAAACCAACAATTAATCAATCATGTATACGAAATAAATAAATAATTGTACGTTCATAACTTCCGGAAGCCATTTTGTTTTATAGGAAAACGAAATTGTGTAAGCCATCGCTATAAAAATATCAACATGCATAGCTTTCCCATAATTCCTACCACGTAAACAAGATGGTCGACCAAAAAACGTATCACGTTTTTTTGCGTGTTAGGTAATGCTGTCCCTTTCAGTCAGACGGCTGTTTAGCATTGGGCATCCCTTTAATTTTCCGTGATAGGAATGTGTTTTTTTTTTTTTTTTTTTTATAATTCACTAGTGCTCAAGGGGTTTTCGTTCCCTTATAATGCTAATGCACAGCACGAGTGGAAGGGTTGATAGGGAGGATAGAGAAGAGGTACTGGTGCACATTGGTCTTAAACAATTGTGGGTTGTAATGAGAGGGGAAAACCGTGTGAGGCAATGGGTGAACGTGTGAGGGTAAGGGTGAACTGATGTGCATTCGATGTGTGACGGGTGTTGCGAGAGAATTGTTGAAGGGGCGGAATGCAGTTAGCTATTTCATCAGAGCATCGATGGTGAAAATATCGATAAAATAAAGAAAGGCAAGAAACATTTCTGCGATGTTCGAGCGGGTCAATAGACTCCGCTATATTTCTATCACCTATAAGTTTTATCGCGCGCTTTTGAATGTCTGTCCAAGAAAAATTGTCAGTACAGGCCTTATGGGAAGCTCTTTTTTCTACCAGTGGTGCCTGTAGTACTCTCACGGCACTCAAACACAAGATTTGCCACTGAAATAAAAACGAAACCACTGACATTCCAAAGGATTTTGTTGTTGTAATTTTCCTGAAATTCGCGTACATCCCTCCACACTGCCACACAATCGCGGGCAGAATGAGCACGATCGCTTGTGTTCGCTTGCTATTATCATCAACCAAAATAAGCAGTGTGAGTGACTGAAGCACATTAGACAAGTGTTACCATATGGCAATGTTAGCATATCATAAAGGGTTTTTCTTTGAATTTTGTCAAAGAACTTTCGGTTTTGGTGCTTTTTGGAGCTTTTGGAGCTTTTGAGAGCGACATATTATGTGGGGTGCTGCCATTCGGTTTTAATTATTTGTATTTCTGAAAGATCCAATAATATTCAGTTAAAACATATTTTTGAATGTGGTCTTTTAGAAATAATGTTTATTCGTGAGGTGTTTTAATGCATTCATTTCACTAACGCAACAAGTGATCATATGTGCGTTGTAGAGATGTTGCAATAAATTAATAGTGATTACTAGGGCAACTCAACCGGATTCATGCAAAAGCATGGTATTTTAAAGGATAAAATTTGATTAAATATTTTATTATAGAAAACTAAGTACAAATTTTCAGCCTTATTCGTAAGGGCATATTTCTGCATGTTTTGGTAGGTATAAATTCATATTTCACTTTGTAGAGCATATTTTTCACACTGAAATATCAAAATGATGAAGCAGGTAGACCTATACTGTTTATTTTCGGTCGTTGGGTTTTACCACATCCGGTCACTCCTCTCCAGTAAAGTAAATGCCTTGAAAGGATTTTATGATCCTTTTTTTGCTACTGTTTGTAATGTAATCTAGATATATATGTCTATATTAAAAAATGTATGTAGAGCTGCACAAGTGCAGTCCTTTTACCATCTGTTTAGGTATATGACATTGCGTCGTGGTTATATAATTTTTTTCTAATTGCCTGTTTGTGTATATAAGGCGGAAACAATGGTTGTTATCTCAAGCAAGTGGTTAACTTTATTGTGCATATGAATAAACAGAAACGTGGCTACAAAGTCTTCAAAGGATCTAAGTGTAGAAAAGAAACAACAACTTGTTGATGCAACTGAAAAATTGTATGACCTTTTCAAAAGTAAATCGGAAGCCGTAGGAAATGCGGCTACTGTTTTTTCTGTTACGGAACGAACTGTATACTGGCTTTTAAGGGAAAAAGCAATCGAAGGCCACAATTCAGCACCAAAGAAGAAAAATTATTCCGGTATCAAGAGCAAGGTGGATGATTTTGACAAATGTGCGATTAGGCGGATAGTCCATCAGTTTTTTATGGATAATGACCTTCCAACGCTAGACAAGATATTATTGGAAGTACAAGAAAGTGAAAATATAACAAAACTAAGCAGATCAACTTTGTATACAATATTGCAAAAAGATCTCGGACTTAAATTCGTCAAACGTCAGCGAAAAAATTTGTTGTTGGAAGAAGTGACATTATTTCTTGGAGACGAAGATATCTACGCGAATTAAAAAAAATTAGAGAAGGGAAAAGAAAGATTTATTTTACTGATGAGACCTAGCTAAATTGGAAGATGGTAACCCTAACAGTATTGCTCTCTGAGTTATGGCGAATTATCATACACACTACGGCAACCCTGTGAGAGCTTTAAAAAGGGACCGATTTACGTAAGTCATTGCAACCAGACTGAGAGACAAACATCCTATCTTCCCTGTACTGACAATTTTTCTTGGACAGAGTATAGTAGGTGCAATGAAGTTTTTGGTGCACCTGACCATTTACACCATCACGCAAGCAAATTTTTAAAATTTGTAAAAGAATATGGACCTTACCTACCTATAAACATTTGTTTCGCAAAAAAAAATCACTCTTTTTTTTAGAGTCGGAGCAATTTTGCGAATCTCGACTTCTGAGCGAAATTCACACCTACTTACACCAACCCCAACGTCAAATTGAAAGTGTGTTATTTTACGTTTTTAGAGGCGAAAAGTCTGTGAAAAATAGAGAAAAATTCTACATTTGGTTAGTGCAATGGGTATTAACATAAATTGAATGCATTTTTATAAACAGAAATTACAATTTAAGAACAGCTGACTTAAAACGCACCAACTCAAATGCAATGAAAGAAAAAAATCTCTTTTTATGTTCCATTGGGTACAAAAAGTCTGAAATCAGTGCCTTGATTTTGTGCGGTTTTTGTCGCAATTGCGGTTGCGGAAAGGGTTCACGTATAGGCGGATTCTATAGGCGTTTTTCTTTTTTAGTTCAGAGCTGAGCACTGAACTGAGCTCGAGCTATATGAGCGCGCTCTGAACCGAGCGTGCTCAGATCGTTCTGATGATTTTCTGTTTTTCCTGTTTTTCTTTTCTCTCAAATATGACTGGAAGTGTGAATGTATATGTGTAATCAGCATTTTACTCAGCCTGCTCAGTCAATTAATTCTGAGCTCATAGAGCGCGCTCTGATCACGCTCTGAACGAAAAAAGAAACACAAATTCGAGCTCTGATGTATCTGAGCTAAAAAAGAAACACAAACTTTTTGTATAACAGTTCAGGTTGTGCTCTGAACTAAAAAAGAAAAACGCCTTATAAATGTGTGCGTGATGTCGAGAACTGACAGCTTCCAATATTTCCTGTTCTATTGTAGCATTGTTCCTGCAAATTCCAGGCGCGCTTTCCCATACGCAACCTATTTAGGTTGCGAGAAGGATGTCGGATGAGAACAACTGACAACAGCGTGACCGTTGTGCGACAATTTGGTACCTTTTTCGAGGAGCCTGATACAATTTGTTCCTAATTTGTTCCTTTTTGTTAGTTGGAAAAAACACTTCTCAAAACACTATTTCCGGTTTAAACGAGTCAATACTTCTTGTTAAATACTGTGAGAAAATTCTAAATTTACAGAAGATCTTCAGAAAAAGAATTTTTCCTTGCATTTTTTTTTCTGTGCAACTTTTTAAAACTAAATTGGACGAGATCTTAAAATGTGGATATAAATATGAGTTAATATATTTATAATTCAAAATCAAGGCTTTAAGGTTTTCATTTTAAAATTTGTCATTCGAAAACGAATTGCATCTATTTTTTAACTATCTTAAGGACATCTCTAATGTGTGTTTATTTTTTTTTTTTACATGAAATTTTAGATGAAAGTGATCAATTTACCGTCTGTATATATTAAGAGCGTAAAACAAAAACTGTAATTTATAACCTTTCTCTTACACTCAGGGCGGCTAAACAATAAAGGGCAATATTACTAAGGTCCAAATGTCATACGTAAAACGAAACCGTACCAATTTTCTTTTGCGTTTTTTGAACACTTAAACTTGATGGTGGACCTCGATTTTGATCTTAAAATGAAATGTTGATTACGAATTATAAATTTAGTTTATCTAATTAATTTTTCTAAAATAAGAATTTATAATTTGTTCCGTACGAAAAACGTTTTCCGATAACAGAACATTTAAATATAATTTGCTTATTATTATTACTTTTTCTTTTTCTTTTTTTGATAAACTAACTTTATAATTCATAAGCAATATTTTAAGACTTAGATTAAGGTAAACCATCAAGTTTAAGTGGTCAAA
Source organism: Cheilosia urbana (assembly GCA_946477585.1). Classification (NCBI taxonomy): domain Eukaryota; kingdom Metazoa; phylum Arthropoda; class Insecta; order Diptera; family Syrphidae; genus Cheilosia; species Cheilosia urbana. The sequence goes on from OX297856.1 coordinate 28,757,414, forward strand.
AAAAGCAAAAGAACATTTTTACGGTTCCGTTTAACGGGTGGCTGTAATTGATGCCTAAAGCTTCTCTGCAAATTTTACAATTTTCGCACAATATTTTCACAGGTTTTGGCTCGCTTAACGTTATAATAGTATTGCGATACTCAACCGCGTTACATTTTAAACATATTTTTTTGGAAATCACAGTTGTTTAAAGAATTTGCTAAGTTCCTTTTTCAATTAAAAAAAGGGAAAAAGTACCAACAAATTGTATTAGAGTCCTCGAAAAAAGTGTCACCGCCAGCGCGCGGTGCACTCACACATTCAAATCCGATTCGGAACGTTCCCTAGCGCAATTGCGACAAAAACCGCACAAAATCAAGGCACTGTGTTAACTTATTTTTGAACAACCCCGAAGGTACAGTTGCATGAATTCTGCTGTCAAAAATGTAGTTCGTATAAACAAAATTTAAAAAAAACTGAAATGTGAATGGATGAACATATTTTGGCGACGAAGATGGATAGAGACCAAGTAAAGCTATATTAAAAAACCATACTTAACATTTATTCTTTTTATATTTATTGATATAAATTCATTTACAAATTGTTTGTTATTGAAAAAGTGCAACTTGGCGGCCATTAATTACACCTATTCACTCTTTGCAGACGATTTGTGTTTGTGTATCTATATTCTATGTAGGTATAAAAAAAAAAAGCAGCCAACTTTTGTTCGGCTGGAAAAAATTTGTCTGAAGTGATTTTGTTCGACTTGCGATTCAGTATTTATGTTAGAATGATTTGCCGTTTATGTTTAATTAAATGCGAAAGCAGTCTCGCTATATTTAGTGAAGACAACATTCCAAAGTGCATTGCAAAATACCTGCAATTGGAGGTACACAATTACATTATGTTACATACATATACTATAGTTAATAATGATCCTTGAAGGAGGCGAAGTAAGTCAAATAATATTTAATTTGCTCATTCCAATTGTAGATTACTCCAGATGATCCAGTTTCGAATGTTGTATGCACTCTGTGCTGGACAGAATTGCATGACTTTCAAATATTCCATTTACGAGTGGAAAAAGCACAAGAAACCCTGGTCATGGTTTGTGAGGAGAAACTGAAAAGTGAAGATATTCATGCTGCTAACGATATGTCTGAGAATCTGGACATGGAAACAAGTTAGTAAAGTTAAGTTGTGGTATTTACAATCTATAACATTTGTTTGATATCTTTTAGATATAGAGCTAATCAAGAAAGAAAACATTGGTAAGGCCGCAACACGTTCTAAGAAATTGATTAATTATTGTTCAGACTTGCCTACGATTAACAGAGTATGTTGTTTGGAAAAATGAATGACTCCTTAGGCTAGAAGTTGTTAGACAAAAACAAGACTGAATTAGTGTCCCATTTACATCCCTACATTTCCTGAATTTGTGAATACCGAATCAACTAAATTCTTGACCTGGTAAACGATGTTTATGTGACTGCACCAGGCTGGTTTGTTGGATTAGGCTTAATAGGTACAGGCAGTCCATCTGAACCCCACTTCGGACACTAATAATAATTATACTCGATGTTCGTAATCCAATATCATCAGTATCTGTCCATACTCGAAGCGTAGCTAAATCTGAACCTTTGACGAATAATTTTTGTTTATTTTTTTCAAGCTAAGTGTGTTTTTTCAGATGACACGTTTAATAAAAGTGAAGCAATGGACTGTTTAGAAGTAAAAGTATCAAATCCTGAAAAAGATGTCTTAAATGTCGAGCAACACAATAATGGCGTCATTGAAGCTATTGCTACTACTTCAGGTGAAGCCAACGAGACTCTTCCTAATCACAGAATTACTAGAGGAAACAATTATGCAAGACAAGCTTCTCCCGAAAATAAATCTCCTCCAAACATAAAGGTGACAACAAAATGCGGTCAAGGCAAAAAGAAACAAGTTGGCGAGCATCCAAAACCTGGAAATGAGCAAAGCAGCGACGAAGTAATCTCAAACGTTAATTCGGATCAAAAGCGTATCCGACCAAAAACAAGAGAAAAAAAAACAAGAGTGGAAAGGAAAAAACGAATTCTTCGACCCACAAAAGAATTTGATAAATTCATTGAAAGAAATATGCATCTAAAATGCGAAATATGCTCCGCAAAACAAACCGACTTCGCTGAATTGTTACGTCATTTCCGGGCGATACACAATCGTCGGGGCTACGTGTTATGTTGCAACAGGCGATTGCTCAATCGCGGCATGATAGTCGATCACATCAAAACACATACAAATCCAGACTATTTCAAGTAATTTAGAGCATTAGCTGTTTGTTTGGGCTTAATTCTTGACAACATTCCTATCAACAGATGCACGGAGTGTGGCAAAGTCCTGGCTGACAGAATGTGCCTTAAAGTTCACGAATTGCTGTCGCACAAGAACGAGGAAGATAAGATGTTTCAATGTCCACATTGTCCTAAGAAGTTTGCCAAACAGTATTTGATTCATCACCACCAGTTAAAACAAATTCCGCAGACAAAGCTGACTTTTACTTGCAGTGAATGCGGAAGAAGGTAAGATGATATTAATATTGAAATACTATTTCTGAAATACGATTCGATTTGTTTTTGCAGATTTCCCACGCAGATAACATTAACAAAGCACCTGAATGAAATCCACTCTACGATCTATCACAAAATGTGTGAAATATGCGCAAAATTCATACGCGGAAAAACAGCATTAGAGCGACACATGGAAGAACACAAGGGCATAGTCCGACCGCATGTGGAATGTGGCATATGCGGTGTATTGTTAAAAGACAAAAACATTCTTCGAAAGCATATGAATAACAAACACGATGGCAAATCACACTGTTGCGATGTGTGTGGTAAAAGTTCACCATCAAAAAGCGCTTTGCAGAGCCATCTTAAACAAATGCACCAAAAAGAGCGCGACTTTCAATGCACTTTGTGCGACAAGTCTTTTAAGAAAGCACTCAATCTGAGGGTAGGTAGGTGCTGTGTTAGCTTTAAAGAGTCGAATTAAATTTGATGTGTTTCGCAGGAGCATCTGACCACCCACACCAAAGAGATATTGTACACATGTCCACACTGTCCAAAAACGTTCAGTTTTAACTCCAATATGCATGCCCATCGCAAGAAAGAACATCGTGAGGAGTGGGAAGCTAACAGGCGATGTGTTGTTAAAAAAGAACCGTCTACGGGAACAAATTCCGCTTTAACTTAAGACTTTGTTAGGTTAGGTGTCCTTTACTTTTAAATCTTACGAATTTGTACTAATTCTTACGAATTTTTGCTCGATGGCGTTCCTTAACTCGTAAAATTCGCAAACGAGAGCGTCATATCGAGAGAGCAATCAAAGAGAATCTTCCTCCTCCACTGAGAATCTTAATCCACAAATTTCTTGGTATAAAATTTAAAAAGCTGTCAGTCAACTTACAATAAACAGCTGATATCAAATTTGTTGTCCTATTTGGCATATTATGCGTTAATTTATTTTGATTTCTTGCGTATTAAAAATGCTATTACCTAACACTCCAACAGGCGGCAAAATAAAATTAAATGTTCTCAAGATTTTTTTCGAAAGTGGCGAAGAAATTCTTCCTAGCTTTAAGAATTCTTAATGCAGTGTCGGTCCTTGTTCCTCTTCTTGAAGGCTTGTAGTTTTATCAGTAAAAACCCTTCCAAATACTCGGATTCATCAAAAAGAAGTTCGATTAGTTCCAGATCACTTCCATCGCTACATGAATCAACTAGTATTGTTTATAAATTCAAATTAGTTAACTCTTCGAGTTTATCAGACATTTTAACATAGATTACTACCAAAGCGTTCCCTAACTTTTTCGTAAGTGTCTCTCTCTGTGACAGAATTCATCCCCGCCACTGTCATTTTGACAGTCTTTTCCATTCTTACTACAAAAGTAAAGGAACAAACCTAATATCTGATAGCTAAGTCGATGAACGTGTTACATTTGAGTAGCAAATAAATATTTTGTAACATTTTCCTAGAATCACATTTTTTGTTTCAACGAATATTTTTAAACCGTAGCTATCGGATTTTTAATAAATATTATTATTCTTTCAAATCTAATAAGACTGCGATTCTATTAGGTATCTTCTTTAATTGACCTGCCAAGAGGTGCAGGACACTTTCTTTGGGCCAATCTAATCTATTCGACTTTAACTAAATTTTTGAATGAGCCCACTTTTTCGCAGGTTGTATAAGATTGACATTTAGCTAGCAGTCTATAATCGCCCCAATCGAGGTATCCGTTCGGAAAAAAAAATCCTATATTAAATTCAAATCTTATCGAAACTCAAATTGCGTTCCAAGTATCCGTTTCAGTGCAAAATAATTGAGGAATAAAATAATGTGCAGCAATTAGTTGTCGGAGAGCTTCGGAAAAATGTGCCGTGTGGTGGCTGTCAAAAGTAAATGTTAAAACGCGGTTCCACGGAATACGACAAACACGGTGCCCTATAAAATATCATCGGAGAATTTTTCCGAAAGTTGTATCGGAATAATTATCTCGAATGGAATTTCTCCACTCCGAACGAACATCTCGATGGGATTGAATATAGTTGGTCGATTATAGGTCGAAATCACATTTCAATTATCATTTAAAGCCGGCAGGTGGCAGGTCAGAATTATGGTGTAGGGAAGGTAAAAGCTTTTACGGTAACCCCGATTATAGCCCATGCAACTGTTGGGAAATGTATGGTGTGGTGAATAGGTAGGTGACATTTCTGAAAACTTTGCTTGATTTTTATTTGTGTACATTATGAAAACCTGATGAAAACATTACAATTTGTTCAGCAGAATAATATTTCTTTTATTTAAGCGGTTTCGTCAGTGCAATATTTAAACTAAAATGATTTGTCGTTTGTGTTTAACCGAATCCCATAATAGTCTGGCTATTTTTAGTGAAGAAAAAATTCGGAAGTACATTACTAAATTCCTGCAATTGGAGGTACTCATTGAGGAAGCATAATTCAGTTTCACTCGATCTGATTTGCTAACTTCTATTTTAGCTTATTCCGGATGATCCAGTTTCAAAAGTGGTATGCACTCTGTGCTGGAATCAGTTAGATAACTTTAATTTATTCTGCTTACGAGTTGAGGAAGCGCAGAAAACACTGGTGACAGTTTATGACGAATTAAAAAGTGAAGCTCAGAATATTAGCGCTAGTAATGTGTCCCTTGCCAAAGACCTATTGTCTGAGAATGTAAACTTGGAGTCAAGTTAGTTCATTTAAATGGTTCTTCAATTTACAATGATGTTTAAATTTTTTTTAGATTTGAACTCGCTGAAGAAAGAAGCCATTGTGGAAGGATCGGATGGTAAGCATGTCCCATATCCAAACTTGTTTTCTGTACTTCAATAAGAGAAATATGATAATATTACGTGTGAGAACGTGTGATAAAATGGTTGTATACTTTACCCAAGTAACCTCAGACCAAAATTTTCTTTGCTTTCCTCTCTTTAAAATCGGGTGAAAGTCCTGGGTCCTGGCCCCACATTGAACATTTCATCAATGTTCAGAATCCAAGAGTCGTCAGCAAAGTATCTATTCATATAAAAAGGAAAGATATTGTATAGAATGCGATCAGAACCATGTCCTTGCCATTAAATCAAATCGTGTTGCTATTTTAATTTATTTCAGATGATGCTTATGATAACAGTGAAACATTTCCCTGTTTGGAAGGAAAAATATCAAACGCTGATAAGCAGATCTTTAAAGTTGAGCCACATAATGGAGAAAGAATCACTGATACAACTTCTGAAGCCAACGAAAATCTTCCTACTCGCAGAGTTACAAGAGCAACAAAGCATGAACAAAAATCAATTCTTGATAAAGTGACTCCTTGCGACATAAAGATGACAACAAAATGTCGCAGAGACGAATCGGAAAAAGTTGAACATCCAGAACCCCCACGAGACCAAACAGCCGGTGAAGATATCCCAGATGTTAATTTAAAAAGGAAACGTGGTCGTCCCAGAAAGGGAGAAGAAAAGCCAAAGGTAGAAAAGGTTAGATCGGAGAAGAGCCATCGAATTCTTGAAACAGCAAAAGAATTCGATGAAATTATACAGAAAAATATGGATCTAGTATGCAACATGTGCGCTGCACAACTTATTGACTTCGCTGAATTGAAACGTCACTTCCGAGTTGTTCACAATCGTAAGGGCTACGCAGTATGTTGCAACAAGCGACTATACAAGCGCGGCTTAGTCGTCGATCACATAAAAACGCACAACGATCCCGAGTATTTCAAGTAATTTAAAAGACCGTCTGCTTTTTATTTTGCTGTTCTCCTTATCTTTCAACAACTTACTTATTGACAGATGCACTGACTGTGGCAAGGTTTTGGCTGATAGAATGTGCCTTCGAAATCACGTATTACTAATGCACCAAAATGAGGAAGACAAAACGTTCCAATGCCCATACTGTCCTAAGAAGTATGCCAAACAATATCTGCTTGATCACCATCAGGTGAAACACATTCCACAGACAGAGTGCGCTTTCACTTGCAGTGATTGCGGACGCGGGTAAAATAACATCATTCAACAACCATTTTCCAAATATAATTCGATTTGTTTTTGTAGATTTCCCACTAAGACAACCCTAACAAAACACTTGAATCAAATTCACTCGACGATCTATGACAAAATGTGTGAAATATGCGCAAAACTCATACGTGGAAAGGCAGCATTCGAACGTCATATGGAAGAACACGAAGGTGTAGTCCGGCCGCAGGTTCAATGTGTTACATGCGGGTCTTGGTTAAAGGACAAAAACAGTCTTCGGAAGCATATGTACAAGCACGATGGCAAATCATACTCCTGCAATGTGTGTGGTAAAAGTACACCATCGAAAAGCGCTCTGCAAAGTCATCATAGATATGTGCACCAAACCGTTCGGCAATTTCAGTGCACCTTCTGTGATAAGGCGTTTAAGAAGGCCGTCAATCTGAGGGTAGGTACACTGTTTTAATTTTTGAAGTCGCCCATAAGATGTTGAGGTATTTCGCAGGAACACTTGACGACTCACACCGGAGAGGTATTGTATACGTGTCCTCACTGTCCGAAAACATTCAATTCTAAGGCTAATATGCACGCTCATCGCAAGAAGAAACATCGCGAGGAGTGGGAAGCCAACAGACGTTACAATGTTAAGAACGCAACGTCTACTGATACAAAATCTGCTGAAAGTTAAGACTATTAGGCTATTTATATTTAAATTGTATAGTAATATAGCAGAAAAACATGTTGCATTCATTCTGGTAGCAAATTTTAAATTTGTTCTCTCCTTCCGGCTCGGATTAAAATGTTCCCTTTGTCTACATTGTGAACTAAATTGCTAAATTGATTTGCAATTTAATAACCCAGCACTAGCTATAAGGGTTATCGGAAGTACAACCGTTTTATAGTTTTTTTGTTTTTTTTTTTGTTCAGTTAATAAATTTAAATTATATTTATTTCCGCGGAGTGTTTTAGTACACTCTATGTGTTTTCTTTAGTTTTAATTACAACTTGCGTTTAATATTATTAAGTACATATACATTATTGTTGTTAAGGAACACAGTATGTGCATCGAAAACCCTACTTAGCTGACCCACCGGAACAATCGTCAGCGAACAATAACCACTCACTCATTCACCCAGCTGACCCATATCGAAGTCAGCTATCAACCAACCATCAGAGTCAGCATAACTGAAGATAGCAACAGCATTACGTCACATTTCTGGTTCACCGTAGGTTAAGCATTTTATGTTTTATGTTTAAGTAGTATAGATTAGTAAGCAATTTCATGTAATTAATTATAAGTATAAAAGAGTCATTTGGCCCACCAATATATATGTCTATCATATTGATCCATCATAACGACAAAATTTTTTTTTTTTTTTTTTGTATTTATCGTTTGTGAACAAGTTCAAGTGCTTGGCTCACAATTCATCGCAACAATTGTTTTTTTTTTGTTGTGCTTTCTGATTTGCGTCGACATGTTTCTATAAAATAAGAAAGTAACGTACATTTGGCCGGTGGAATAGATATTAGCATAAGTTGAATGGATTCTTATAAACACAAATTACAATTTAAGAACAGCTGACTTTTAAAACACGCACCGCCACAGATGTAAAGAAAGAAAAATATCGTTATATATGTTCCATTGGGCACGAAAAATCTGAAATCTGAGAGCAAAATCTGAAAATCCCAATGGAAAACGACATAAATTATTCAAGATGGGCTTCCCGAAATGCTCATTGACTTGGTAAAGTCTTAACGCTCATGTGACTGCTGTGTAGTCTATGGAGATGGTATGGTGAATATCAAAAGTGACATTTCATTTTTTTTTTTGGAGATAAACAAATACAAGTTTTTTTTTTGTTTTTTTTTTTTAAACATTTACAATTGGAGGTACACAACCCGAACTAGAACTTGGGTCTTGGGGGTTCAAAAATAAGTTTTACTAATCTAATTTCCTATTTAAGCTTACTCCGGATGATCCATTCTCAAAAAGTCATATGCAGTCTCTGCTGGAAATAGTATAGCTATCAAAAATTCAATTTACGAGTGGACAAAGCGCAGAAAAACCTGGCCACAGTTTATGACGAATCGAAAAACGAAATTAATCAGAATGTTAGGATCACGTTAGTACATAGTCGTATTTAATATTTGGAATAATATTTCTTAAACATTTGTTTTTAGGGTTTAACTTGCTGAAGGAGGAAAACATTGCAGAAGTATCAGATGGTAAGTACGTAAAATATGCATAATTTATGCAAAATGATTTGAGAACTTTTATAGCAGAATACTGTGATTATAAAAGTTAATTTGTTTATGAAGATTTTGCAGATACAATTAAAAATATGAGCGTGAAGCAACTTCAAGGCGAGCTTAAAAAAAGAAAACTGCCAGTAAATGGATGCAAACGCATTCTGCGGAATAGAATTAGAGAGTATGTGAAGAAATATGCAGGAACAGAATCGCAGAAAAATCAAATAAAAGAAGTTGCACGTTTCGAAAATTCCCTCGAAGCTAACGATCAACACAAACTCAAACTCAATTCTCAAACATTTCCCGATGGTAACCTTATAGCGAAGGAATGGGAATTGATAGAGCGTGAAAAGAAATTGATAGAAAAGGAACGGCAAATATTCGCACGAGAACAGGAACTTGCCATCAAGATTCAGAATTTGGAAGAAGAGATCCGAAGAGAACCAAAACTGGTATGCACCATCCAGGAAATAGCAGACACCATTCCTTATTTTTCACCTAATGATGTTACCTCTTTGTCAACGGAGTTATGGGTGAAAAGGGTTGAAAGTCTATTTAAATTCTGCGAGTGGGACGAAAAACTCCTGCTGATGGCGGTAGCATCGAAAATGCAGGGACCCGCACGCATCTGGTGGGATACAAACCAGGAAATGTATTCCTCCTGGAATCAGCTGGCAGACGGACTAAAACTAAACTTCTCACATCAGTTCAGTGATTTTGAGATACATCAACACTTGCGTAAAAGGATGAAAAAACCTAATGAGTCGGTACAAAGCTATTGTTTTGAGATGAAAATGCTGGGTAACAGAATTCAACTTGCAGATAAAACAATTATCGAATACATACTCATGGGTTTGAATGATCCGCAAACGAGTTCTAGTTTAGCAGTGTGTAATTTCAAGGATATTCCTGAACTAATAGAAAAAATCCAATTGTTACAAAGCCTTAGATCAAATGCAGGAGCCAATTGCTATAATTGCAATCAAACAGGCCACTTTTCAAGACACTGCACCCAAGCAAGGAAGAGATCATGGAATAGGGAGAATATCAATATTTCTGATGCAAAGAAAGACTACCGTTATCGATTGGATAGACGAATCTGATACAGAGCAGAATGACAACATAAATAACCTCGAGGCATTAGCGTTACAGTAACGGAAACAAAGTAAATATTAAAACTTGCGATTGAGTGAATAAATTAACCATTTATCATATATTGTGTCTTTTGTTGTTTAACATTAATAACATAGAAAATCGTTCCATCTCTTTTTTGACGATATCCACCATCTATTTCCTTTCTGCGCGGTTCTTTCGGTTTGCCTCGAACTCTTTGGGATGTTTCAGCTTGCGATGATGATGCATATTCGAGCAAACTTTAAACGTCTTCGGACAATGCGGGCATTCATACAACCGATCGCCTGTATGAGTGGTCATGTGTTCCTAAAACGTATTTTGGCATCAATAGTACGTCAACTTTTACTATATTCACAAGAATCACTTACCTTTAAGGTTTGTGAGCGTTTAAAAGACTTGTCACAGAGGTTGCACTTGTGCGACCTTTCACATCTGTGAACGTAGTTCATGTGGTTTTTCAGTGCTCTTTTGCTGGACGCTTTTTTACCGCATACGTTACAAACATGAGTTTCACTGTCATCTTCTGGATGCAAGGCTACCATGTGGGCTTTTAGAATGCCCTTTGTAGACAGTTTAGTGCCACATATTTCACACTGTACTATCGGTTTGATGCCGGCGTGCTGTAGTTGATGTCGCTCTAGTGCTTTATTTCCGCGAACAATTTTTCCGCACAGGTGACACATTCGGTTGTAGAGCATTGTGTGTACGTTAAAGTGATGCGCCTTTAGTTTGGATTCGGTTGGATAGCTGAAATTAGACAAGGAGAACTATTTTAATCGAACAAAGTAGATATATGTCCTGTTGGTTTGATCAAACTAAAACTACAATCACAATATTGCACTCATTGCTCCCAGTGCGAAACTATTATCTTTAGCTCTTTTTTGTATTTCGCCTTCTGTTGTAGGTGTATTTGTTTTTTGCATTTGCGACTAGAAGCTTAAGTTTGAACATAACCTACTTCGTATGGATCCCAAACGAACGATAGTGACTACATAAACCGTCACTTTATCACTTACTCTACAGCATCTTACTTATACGACTTACCCTTTTCCGCATTCCTTGCACAAATGATTGTTAGCATCTGAATTAGTTTCAAAATGAGTTTGTTTGTGCCTTTCTAGGATATTCTTATTGAAAAATGCCCGTGAACAGTGCTTGCATTTGAAGCTCGGTGTTTCTCTATTTTCTTTCACATGGAATGTCTTTAGGTGAAAATCCAAGCTGTGTCGGCTTGAAAAGCATTTCCTACACTGCCTGCACTTAAAGTGTTCCGGATTTAAATGTATATTAATATGATCGGCAAGGTCAGCGGCTCGAAAATATTTCCTTTTGCAACAGATCATGTAGCCGGCCTTTCCATGAACTTGTTTGAAGTGTTTTTTCAGGCTTTTAAAGTTCTCCATTGTCTCATTGCATTCATTGCAAAACAATGTTGTGTATGATGATATTAAACGATCGAACCCTGCAGAGAGTTTGGACCTATTGCATTTATCCTCTGGAATAAAAGTTGGAGAATCAGTATCAGCGCGGTTGCTCTGATTTTCTTCATAAACTTGATCTTGCGAATTGGAACTGTGACTGCATTTTGATTCAGAAATTTCTTCGTGTATTGATGATGTATTGTCATTGACTATCGGACATGATTCAGATTCTTCGAGTAATTGCTCATTTACCAGTGGATCCAGAAGTGTTTGCCACTTCTCCTGAGCGTTTTCCACAGTAGTGCAAAATGTGTAGAAATTGCATAGGTTGTCGAAACAATTCCTGCAGACAATAGTCGCGTACTCGTCATCTTGTGTTACCTTCAATTTGAATAATTTAGAGTAAATCTAAGCTCAATTACAAATTTTGTACTTACTTGGAATGTGAAATAGGTTGCAATAAGATTAGCAATATCGTTTCTTAGACCATCACCTCCGAAAATATTTGTAAAATCACTACATTCTTGTACACACAGTCTGCACAACATTTTACTTTTTTGTAGTAAACAAAACAAAACTCAATTTATCATCACAAACGTCAAATGCAGTTAGAAGAGAGCAGATGTATTTATGTCATTCTGGGGATGATGCATATGTTATCGTTATCGTTTTGACAGATAGTAATCGAATGCACTAATGTGGTTTTCCATTGGGACAAATCAATCTTTTTTTTGATCTAAATAACTTTTTGCGTTCCATTGGGACGAAAAATCAATCTTTTTTTTCGATTCGGATCACTTTTCGCAGATCTCGATATTTTTTCAGATTTACGCATACCAATATACTTTGTACAGCTGTTTAACGTCAGTTTAAGAAGTTTCATTTCGAGGCAAATAATGCGCAAAGTTTCGTGAAAACCAAAATAACAAAATACATAAATAGCTATGGATACGATTTCGGAGGAATTATTATCTTCATTATCTCCCTCGTCATCATTTCTGAAGACTACAAACCACCAATAATACTTCATTTGTATCTACAAGAAGGAAAACATTTTTGAGGGCGATATCCATTTGTGATTTAGCCAAAAACGAATGCCATTTGAACAGCTGATATTGTTGTCAATTAACGCACTAATCCATTAACAAAAGCAGATCAATCTCGTTGCGCGTTCCATGAGCACAGTAAAGTCTGAGATCTGAAAAAGATTTCTGGTGGTCCCAATGGAAAACCACATAAAATTACAGCCGGCGGAACACAATTCTATGTAGAAATCGGTATTGTAAGGTTTGTCAAACCGCACCGAGCAGGAATTGAGAAGGTAATGACCTGGTAATGACATCAGACCGGTCTCTGAATCGCGCTTAAATTTCTTAGGTTAGTTTTCCGTGAAAGAGATCACTTAAAATGTTTTCTTAGTTTTAAACTGTCAGAAAAAAAGTAACTGCTAAAACCCTTAAAGAAAACAACGTTTTTTTTAATTGTACAAATCTCTAGTCAAATTGTTTATTAAGGGATAGGCTTCATGAATGCCATGATTTCCCTCGATAACACTTCTGACATTTTCCTGATTTTTTGTAGACCTGTGTGTCGCCCATTAGGTACCTATGTCAAAGATAATGGAATTTAAAAGAGATGGATAACTTTCCAGTGGAAAGGCGGCTGCCTTCAAGCTGTTTTCCAGAAAAATTCATAAAGTCACGCATACATGCTCATTTCTATGATAGTATAAGTGAGTTCGTGAATTCACCCGCAAGATGGCGGAAAGTTGGTGAACTCACCACCGAAATTCATAAAATTTTCAAATATCCTGGAAAACTGGTTTGGACATGTTCACAAGGAAAATTTGAATTTTGACGGTTGGCAGTTAGTTGCTTGCAGTGAATATATAATTAATACGTTTCTTACACTTTAGCACTGCCTTTTATCAAGCATGGTCAATATAGTTGCGAAAAAGGATTCAAATTCCATTTTTATTAACAGAGCAATTAAAGAAGTTTCTCGTAAAATTGAGCACAAGTAAATTAAAATTCAATTAATTTTCATATAAATTTTAAATGCAAAATGGATTACGTTTTAGTCAAGTAGTAATCTTTCAATGCCTTTAATTCGGCATGAAATGTTTTTATTGTTTATTATTTATTATTTCAAAACCTCAATACTTCGTTTTTCTACATTTTAGTACAGCACGTAGAAATAAATTATAACTTTTTTGGTTTAGAAATCACAATTTGTAATGTTTCTTATCAAAGTTTTTATAATTTTAACCCTAGTACACCAACCACTCCTTAAAATATATATAAATCCATTCTTATAAAAAATTAAGTATTTTCAATAAATAATTTCACATATAAAAGCAGTTGTTCCTTCCAGTCGGACTAATACAATGGAGATATACGAAAATTCGTATATCTTACGAACAGACCTATATGACGTGGCACCGCGTATGGTGAATACAACATCAAGGGCCGGTCTATTCACAGCTGGTTAGAGCCTTGGTTAGGTTAGTTACCACGGATTTAGGTTAACCCATGATTATAAATCAGTGATTGATAACCAATGGGTATCTGTTGACCATTTTTTTACTTCGGTCATCAAACCATATCTTTGCAACAAATCGTTCCATTTTTCCATTTAGTCATTGACCGAATCCACGGTTATATACATATATATTTTTTTTGTTTTTTTCTTCGGGTCTGTTTGTTTTTGATAAGTAATTTATTTAGGTAAGTATTTTATTAATGTATTTATTTTTTTGTAAACTTAAAAAAACACAAAAATTAATGTCATAACCAAATAATACAGGCATTTTTTTGGAACTAAAGAATGGAACTTTGTATTTGTGATAAGTAATTTTTTTGTGAACAAAACCGAAATAAAGCCAAAACCAATAAAATATATTACAAATTAACAGGCCACATGTTGATTTAATCAACGGCAATCACAATTTTCTCGTTCTTACAATATTTTTCCTAACTCGTGTGCTTTATCCCAATCTATTAGAACTGTCATATTCCAAAAAATGTTGAAAATAATTTTACTTCATCCTTTGCATCCATTATTTTGGCGTGTTGTGTATTCTATACTTATGTGCCAGTTGAAAACGTCAAAGAAACCGATGTGAAAGATTTTATTGGTTCACTCCATCTTGCGTTATACATTCCTTCATTCTTTTATTTGCATTTTTCTTTTTGTTGGCACCATATTATACAAAAAGTTTTTGTATAACAGCTAAGTCAAAATGAATGAAATTGCAGAAAATCAGTGGTTAATTAAAAAGATGCCCAAGATTGAATAATCCGGGCCTTAATATATTTGAATATTATTCAAATATAACTCACCACACTGAATTTTGAATGGTGGCCGGTCATTGGTCGATTTTTTTTTTCTTGTAGCTCAAAGCTCACACGTATTCACAGACAGGGATTGAAATTACAAAAACAACAATGTAAACAAATGGGTTTTGGGGGGATAGACGTACGAAAGATATCCATCTCTTTTAATTCTATAATCTTTGCCTATGTACGCGGTGTGGTGAATACCCAAAGTGACATCTGACATCTTCGAAATTTCGTGTTTAAACAAATTCGATTTGTTACAGATAAATAGGTTTACGAAAGTATTTGCTCCTGCCTTCCTTTGATCTTTATTACAATATTATGCGAGAATGATTTGCCGATTGTGTTTAACGGAGTCAGATAATATTTTTTCCATATTTGATGAAGAAAAGATTGCCCAGTATATAACTAAATATCTTCATTTAAAGGTGACTGGTAGCAAAAATAGAATTTAACCGATCTAATTAGTTTATTCAAATTTAAGCTTACTCCGGATGATCTCGTTTCAAAAGTGGTATGCACTCTGTGCTGGGCACAGCTGGATAGCTTTCAAATTTTCTACTCACGAGTGGAGGATGCACAAAAGACCCTCATAGTTAACAAGGAATTAAAAATTGAAGTCTTTCAGAATGTCAGCGATGACGATAGTGATATGGCCAATGATAAGAAACTACTGCTCGAGAGTTCGAGTATTGAGTCAAGTAAGTAAATTTAGCTGCTGTTCGTGCTATCACACAATTTTAGCAAGAACAAAATCATTACCTTTGTTCTAATTCCAAAATTCAAATCAATTTCAGCTGAAACATTCCACTGTATGCAAGAAGACGTTTCCAAACTTGATAAAAATGTAGTGAAAGTTGAGATAAACAGCGATGAAAACGATGCTACTAATTTCCCAAAACCAAAGGCGATAATTGTCACTCGGAGACTTACTAGAGGAACAAGACGCCAAAGAAAACAAAGTCAAGAACTTTCTTTAAATATAAATTTGAAACGAAAATGCCGCCGAAGCCAAAAGGACCTTGTTAAACCGGTAAACGATCAAACAGACCTTAAAGATACTATAGTTGCTACGAATGCAAAGGGTGAAGAAAAGTCGAAAGCAGAAACTAATAGTTCGGAAAAAACTTGCAGAATTCTTGAAAAAGCAAAAGAACTCGATAAAATCATTCAAGAGAACATGGATTTAGTGTGCAATATGTGCTCGGCAAAACTAATTGACTTTGTTGAGCTGAAACGTCATTTCCGGGTCATTCACAATCGCAGAGGCTACGCGGTATGCTGCAACAAGCGGTTGTTCAAACGCAGCCTGGTCATCGATCACATAAAAACGCACAGTAATCCAGAACTTTTTAAGTAATTTCATGAGAACTAGTTTTTTTTTATTGATTTCAACAACTTTTCTAATAATTGCAGATGCACAGAGTGTGATAAGGTCTTAGCTGACAGAACCTGTCTTCGAAATCACATGTTGCTTCTGCATCAGAACGAGGAAGATAAGACGTACCAATGCCCGCACTGTCCTAAGAAGTATGTCAAACAATATCTGCTTGATCGTCATCAAAGTCAACATATAAATAGAGAGTCCTTCAGTTGTACCGATTGCGGTAAAGAGTAGGGCAATATAATTCAATGATTACATCGGAATAGTGATTTCATTGTTTTCTTTTTGTAGATACACTGTTAAGTCATCTCTTAAGACGCACTTCCAAAAAATGCACTCGAAAATCGATGAAAAAATGTGTGACATATGTGGAAAAATTATACGCGAAGAAGCAGCATTTGAGCTTCACATGGAAGAACACAACGGTATAGTACGACCGCAGGTTCAATGTGGGGAATGTGGCTCGTGGTTTAAGAACAAAAGCACCCTTCGAACTCATATGTATAAACATGATGGAAAATCATACTCCTGCAATGTGTGCGGTAAAAGTGCACCGTCAAAAAGCGCAATGCTAAGCCATCGTAAATATGTCCACCAGACCGTGCGCCAATTTCAATGCACTTTCTGTGACAAAGCATTCAAGAGGGCTGTCAGTCTGAGGGTAGGTTACATTGTAATAGCTCTTGATGCCGCTAAATAAATGTCGTGTTTTGCAGGAGCACTTGACGACTCACACCGGCGAGGTATTGTACACATGTCCTCACTGTCCGAAAACATTCAACTCTAAAGCCAATATGCACGCTCACCGCAAGAAAAAACATCGTGAGGAGTGGGAAGCCAACAGGGCTTAAGTGAAATAATCAGCGTCTACGGACATGCATTTATTGCCATTCGTTCTATAAATGTCCTAGCATATTCGCACATTATTCAAAATATAAACACAAATTTGTATGTGTAAATGAATTTATTTCGTTAAGATTAAAACGATCCCTATTTTCTTTTAACAATCCGAACCTGTATTTCCTGTGTCACACGCAGCAGGAAACCCATATTGAATCTTAGATCATTTGGGTTTCCTACTTGGAAGGCTTCAAAGTGTTTCAGGAAATGCACAAGTACAGTCTTCATTTCGAGGATCGCAAACTTTTGACCTGCAAAATCAGCACTTGTTATTTTCAAACATTTAGGTGTCTTATTCAGTACGCTCACCAATACAGTTTCTGGATCCGGCGCTAAAAGGCACAAACGCAAACGGATGGCGACCATTTGAGTTCTTTGGAAGGAATCGATCGGGATCAAAAACGTTTGGGTTTTCGAAATGCTTGGGATCACGCAGAATATCATAAATGTGAATTATAATTTCTGACCCCTTTGGGAGTAAAATGTTATTGGATAGTGGCACATCTTCACTACCAGCTTCTCTCGTTATTACGGGAACTGAAGGATACATTCGTAGAGTTTCCTTTATAAATCTATCTAGGTACTCGAGTTTATTAATTTGCGGAATGGTTAACTTAGTCAAATCATCTGAAAAGGACTTCATATGAGCATTAGGCGAAAAAATACTTCACTCTTAAATGTTCACCATCGATCAAGGATTCGATTTCTTCGAAACACTTTTGCTGCATCTCTGGATAAAGTGATAAGTTCATAATTCCATAAATCAAGCCCATTGAAGTGGTGTCGAAGCCTTCGAAGATAAACGTATCGACCTCTTCACAAATGCCTTGATGATCGATAAAGCCGTCCTTCTCAGCCATTAGTAAGGTGTCCAACATGGCGTATCGTTGTTTCTTTGACATAAAACTGAAATATTGAAATAAATGCAGGCATAATAAAACACCTCGTAGAAACAACCACTCACTACAGTTCTAACCACAATTTGGTGGCCGTTTGGCCATTCGAAAAAACGAAATACAAGGGCAATATCCAAGTGGATTACATACGGAAAGTTTACTGTCAAAATTCAAATCTATTCAAATAACAATTACTTGCAAGGACTCTATGAATTAGTGGTGTATTTCGAAATAGCTATAATGCCTTCGCAAAACCATTTATGATTTTAGTGTGTAAACAATTTGTAATATACATAATTCTGGAAGGAAAATAATAAATCAAAATTATCTATCTATCCTTCCGAAGTGACTGTGGCTAAGAGTTGTTATTGTTATTCTTTCAAAAATAATTTGCAGTCAATTCGACAATAATTTTCGAATAGAAATTGTCAGTGGTGGACACCGATTAGCTGATCGTTGTTAGGTGCTGTTTGCTTCCGAGTTCAGTAAACTTGTTTTCATCATTTTGAGTGGATAGGAACTTACATGTCATCATCATCATTGGTAGGAGTTTTTTTCTTTCCCAGCTTCGCAACCTCGAATGTGACTCGTCTCTTTTTGATTATATTACTAGAGAATTGATGAACTCCATCATAGCTCGGCTTAAACACCGTTCCATTTCCAATACGCGTCCACAGAAAATCGCTCATGTACAATGGATTTGAAATTCGCTTAACCAGTGCTTTTTCAATGTCATCAATATATTCTCTGTACTTATCCCCTTCCTTTATGTCGTCCAGCTTTACTCCTAACGCAGTTTCTAGAGAAATATTTGTGAAATAATTGCGACGAGTTTAGGTACAAATTAGTTTTATCTTACCACAAATTGCATTAAGAGTGATTCTAGGAATTATTGCGCTCAGTGAAATGCTTTCGCCGTCGATTTTCTTTAAAAAGTTGACAAATTTACTACTTTCCTCTCTGAAATACCATACAGGTATGCATCATGCATGTTACATTATAAATGTCAACTTAATGAAAGGGCTTACTTGAAAATTTCAAAAAACTGTTCTAAAATGTTGAAATGAAAAGCTGGAGTTAGCATCTTCCTTCTTGAGTGCCATTTTGAACCTGTGCTTGTTAGCAAGCCAGTTCCTATAAATGGCATAAGATATTTGTAAGCATTTCCTTTTTTTATCAGTCGGGTGTCGTTAAATATTAATTCCGCATCTTCGGCTGTGATGACATTGTAAACTGGAACTCCAATAAAGTATTGAAAGTAGCTTTTTCCCAATTTGGCAGCATTATTGCGCGAATATGAAAACCATTTCTCTGAAAAATAAAAACAAATATTTTTAAGTTTCCGTTTCCGTTTTAAAATTATATAAGTTCAAAATCGTTTTATTTAGAAAAAAATTATAGACGGAAAGTGATTTAAGCGAGCCTTCTCTTCCAACATGTTATACATAATCTGGGAGACGTTTATATCGGTGATCTGTCTCTAGTTTATTTGTTAACCGAGTAATAAGTTTTTCAGTTGACGCTAATGCTGAAACCGTACATATGCCTGAAAACTAATTTTTAAATAGACATAACGCCCTTTCTGTCGGTTTTTTCTCGAGTCCGTAAAATTTCAGAATTAGAAATATGAACTGAATGCGTGTCTTAAAAGCCCTACGTATTTAGAGCTATAATCACTCATTGCTTCATCTCAGAAATAGCAATTAATCGACTTTTTAACTTCAAACTGCGCTATACACTTAGTAAATCTAAAAACCTGTTCTCATACCACCTCCTCTCACAATCAGGGGCGTCAAAAAGGTAGGCAGCGGGTTAGACCAAGCCAACCGTCCTAGTCGAGAAAATTGCATAGAAATTGTTATTATTATTGGGTCGTATGAATAAAGCGTAGCAATTGCTTTTACTAAAGAGAAATGTCAATCTCGAAGCATTTGTTACGTTTCGTATGAATAAAAACCAATTTGAGTTATGTGGTATTCGTTTGGGCGCTCTCAGATCACTTTTTTTGCTCTCAGATCAGTTTTTATGTTCGTTTGGTACAAAAAAAAGCAATCTTTTTCAGATTTCAGATCACTTTTGCGAATCTAGATATTTTCTCAGATTTACCAACACATGTGTGTTTGAGTTTGACAACTGGTGGAGGGCGTTTAGGTTTTCGTGAATTTGTTCTACAGCAAATAAAGGCATTGCATCGGGTGAATCTATTTTTGTAAATTATTTTGTGTATAAATATTTAAAAATCAATCGGGACGCAAATTTCGAATGTTTTAATTTAAAACTTAAGCAGTGAATGGAAAACGGTTTGAAAAGTGTTGAAGGCTACACATATTCGAATCGCACGAATATTATCACAAAAAAGAGCAAGTGACGTTTTTATGTTCGATTAGCCACACGAAATCTGAAATCTGAGAGCGAATCTGAAGAAGCCCAAACGAATACCACATTAGTTCCAACTTTTGACATGTTCGAAAAGCGGCGGCATAGACCTTTTACTCAGATCAGTATGAATAAATAAAGCAAATGCTATGCCAATCCTGAGTCTGCTATTTAGTTGACTCAGACCTTTTGCTAAATAGTTTTTACGCATATTTAAAAAAAAAAAAAAAGAGTAAGCAATGTGAATTTTCGATATGGTTTGTCTATAAATAGTTAAACTAATGTGGTTTTCCATTGGGACAAAAAATCAATCTTTTTTTTGATCTAAATCACTTTTTGCGTTCCATTGGGACGAAAAATCAATCTTTTTTTCGATTCGGATCACTTTTCGCAGATCTCGATATTTTTTCAGATTTACGCATACCAATATACTTTGTACAGCTGTTTAACGTCAGTTTAAGAAGTTTCATTTCGAGGCGAATGCGCAAAGTTTCGTGAAAACCAAAATAACAAAATACATAAATAGCTATGGATACGATTTCGGAGGAATTATTATCTTCATTATCTCCCTCGTCATCTGAAGACTACAAACTACCAATAATACTTCATTTGTATCTACAAGAAGGAAAACATTTTTGAGGGCGATATCCATTTGTGATTTAGCCAAAAACGAATGCCATTTGAACAGCTGATATTGTTGTCAATTAACGCACTAATCCATTTACAAAAGCAGATCAATCTCGTTGCGCGTTCCATGAGCACAGTAAAATCTGAGATCTGAAAATGATTTCTGGTGGTCCCAATGGAAAACCACATTAGTTTTTATTCATACCGATTCAAAGCAATTGCTTAGGGCTTTTACTTTGCTAAAACCTATTACTCAAAGCAAATGCTAGTTTTTATTCATAC
Organism: Cheilosia urbana; assembly: GCA_946477585.1. Classification (NCBI taxonomy): domain Eukaryota; kingdom Metazoa; phylum Arthropoda; class Insecta; order Diptera; family Syrphidae; genus Cheilosia; species Cheilosia urbana. The sequence goes on from OX297856.1 coordinate 28,778,542, forward strand.
GACCCATTGTCTCTTGTGAAAATATCGATAAAATAGGTATGCAAGTTCAAAGTTACTTATAAATTTAATTTAAAAACCAAATCTTTATAATATTGTTACCTTCAGGCTGGGATTCGAAAAGATAAAACACTATTCTGTTCAACTTTTCTAATAAAATCACTTTATTTACACTTTCTAATTATGTATTCACTTATTTAGTACCAAAACAATATCACTTATGTCGTTTTCCATTGGGACAGAAAAAACACTTTTTTTCAGAGTCAGAGCAGTTTTTCTGCTCTCGAAATCAGCTGGCTGTCAGATTTCATGTTCCATTGGGCGCAAAAAAAGCGCTTTTTTTGAGAGTCAGAGCAATTTTGCGAATTTCGATATCCGAGCGAGATTCACACCTATTTGCACTAACACTAAAACATTTGTCGTTTGTCAAACTTTAAAGTGTGTTTACTTCGTTTTTAGACGAGAAGTCTGTGAAAAATAGAGAAAAAAATACATTTGGCCGCTGTAATTTATGCATAAATTGAATGGATTCTTATAAACAAAAATTACAATTTAGAACAGCTGACTTTTAAATCACGCACCACCACAAAGGCAAGGAAGAAAAATCTCGTTTTATGTTCCATTGGGCACGAAAAATCTGAAATCTGAGAGCAAAATCTCGAAATCCCAATGGAAATCGACATTAAATCAATTCTTAAACGTTTCAATCCAATCGCTTTATTCACTTTATTACTTTACACTTATTTATCTCTCAACCGATTAATCTTTCGAACTTAACAATCGCGGGCTAAAAATCAACTGTCCTCTCTGTTGTCAACGCGCCCCTTTTATATCCGCGCTGCCACCTATCGGCGAATATTCTAGAAGTAGATAGATTCCAGATGTATATTCCAACTCCAATCTAGATTGTACTAGAATAACTTGACATTGGAGATTCCAGTCTCCAATTGGAAGTGGAACATGGAGTGTTACCAGGTGCCCGATTCACCACAATTCCTAAGTGTCTGATTCACTAAGTGCCTGATTCACTAAGTGCCTGATTCACTAAGTGTCTGATTCACTAAGTGCCTGATTTACCACAATATTATAATTATAATTCATTTAAAAAATGTCCATAACGGAATCCAATCCAGCGTTTTCTATTTATTGAGTTTTTGTTTGCATTTAAATTTAATTTCATCAACTGATTCAGTAGTCTAGTCTCTAGTGTCTGTGTAAGACCAAGCTTTATCAGTTCACTCCCCAGGTCCAGAGTGTGCCCATATAAGTCTTCAGTAATTAAGTTGAATGAATTGAAAAAAAGTATATCCTATCTTTCAACAAACTACAACCAACCATATACATCCACAAAATTTCATTGAAATCAGTTGAGTTTTGAGTAGTTAAGAAGATCGACAACAGCGCCACCTATCGGTTCCAAAACTGTCCTTTCTTTCAGCCTCGGTAGAGTGGTTTTGGAGTCGAGAGCGGCGACGTAGTGATGCCGACAGACCAATTTCCGCCGTCGCCACGGAATTTCGGTCTCGGTCGAGTCGATTTTATTCCCAAGTCGCGCCTGAAATATTTCCCGTAAAGAAAATCTACTAAATAATTAGGTAAATACAAGAATTTTCGACAAACACGATGTCACTGTATATTATGAATTATGATTAAAATTAAAAAAAAATCCCAGTACAAAATACCACCTATTGGGTCCAAAAGTATCTTATCTTTTAAGTCTGCCTGAAATACATCAGTACGAACAAAACAAAAGAAAAATGATGAAAATCAACCCAGCGGTTTTCGAGTTATACGGTCCCCGAATTTCACCCCGAAGGAATTATATATATTCCTATAATTATAGCTCTTAGTTAAAATAAACAGTTAATTTGCAATAAAAACGAATGCGACTAGGTATAAATTGAGATATAAACTAGGTATCCTATCTCTCAAGTGCTCTCAAGTTGGATCAAACTGCACGCAGTGTGCAAATTTTGATTAAAATCGGTGCAATAGTTTAGGATTCCATTGCGGAAGAACATGTGACACGTAATTTTTTTATATTAAGAAGTAGAAGAAGAAGAAGATAAGGCAGCAGAGCTGTTTGCTTAATCTTATCAATCATAACGGCCGGAATTGATGCTTGAATCAGTTTTGTTTTACAATATTTTTGCATTTGAAGTCGATACATTTTTGTCAATAGTTCTTATAAGACTTGATCAGTAATGCGAAATGCGACACATTTTAGGAAGGTTACTGTCTTCTTTTTTGCCATATTCATCCAGGGACAACAAATACCCAGTCTTAAACGAAAAAAAAATAAATGTATTTACGTCTTATGGAATCTGTATGACTTATGCTGTTAAACATGTTAACAGGGAAAGTTTTGAAGTCCCATTGTCTGGCAGAAGTTTATTTCTAGCTAACGATTGATATAAGAAGCGCACTTACCACTATCCAATCCGATTAAATCTAGATTATTTCCAAATATGCTAGAGCCCGGTAAAGTGGGAGCTACCGCGTTAATATCTGTGCCATCAACCGTTTTGATTCTTTTCGAAAGTGCCAAAATGAAATAGTCCTTATGGATTTTAAAGAAGAAAATTGCCACCAAAATAGCACCTACGATCACCGCAAATAACATTGTCTTGACTTGTATTCGCCAATAGTTTTCAACAACTAGACTGGGTGCATTTCGCGATGGCTAAACAATTTGCAGCTTTTGTTATCAGGAGGTTTTCCAGATTGCACTATCGTAGATAATGATAATTTACTTATGTTCTCTGTACCTAGCATTTGTGCATTTATTTTGCTTATATTAATTCCACATATAATCCACTTGTAAGCGAACTAAGATTACTACAATCATACAAAACCCATTGTAACTTAATTATCGATTATCTTTATTTGTAATAAAAATAACACATTTAAATTTTATTTGTCTTATGTATGCCTTTCTGTTACTTTTAAAAGCCTAGTCATTTCTTTCTCTTTCTTTATCCTATTATAGTCACTTATTTATTTTGATTTGTCTGTTTATTTACTTATTTTTTTATCCCTATTTACTTATTTATTGTATACTAGCTGACTCGGCGAACTTCGTTCCGCACAAATTCGTCAATGTAATGAAAATAATAATTCTAAGCGTGCAAATGCAGCACTTACTACTTTATGTAATTCAGTCAATTCAAATTCTTTATTCAAAAGTTATATCAAATACAATAGAAATAATTGAAGTAGGTATAGCACTGTCGATTTGTTTCAATCACATCGCAATGATTGACTGTCGGCCAACCTTCCGATTTTTAACTAAATTGATCATTTCAAGGTTGATGCCACCAATACACAAATATCTATGCAACAATTTATTTGTCAATCCAAGACGCTTAAATACGAATGGCAAATCGTTTTGAATAAGCGGAATCTGCGGACTGAGAGTGTTTGCCTTTGAATTTCCCCCCTCAAAATCGTCATTTGCATGACATTTGATTTGAGATCCTTTACCATAAATCAAATTCGATCCGTTACAAAGTTTCGGTATATTGGTGCTGCGCAAGAAAATTATAACTGAGCAGACTTTCAAATCCAAATTATATAGAGGTAAGCCCGGAACATTCACTAAACTAATCAACATAAAGTTTTGTTTTCATGAACAAAGGTAGCATATGTCCTTCCTTCCAACCAGAAATCATAAAATGAAAAGAGCAATTCTGAATTTTGGGGCGATTCTAATCGGATCTTAATTAGATTTGCTGAGAATAGAAAATTTAAGTCTTTGAAGCTTGAAAAGCTTTTAATCAAAATAAAACATTTATGAAGCTTTTGTTATGGTTTGTTATGGTTTCCCCTATAATGTGTCATGTCTCAACTATTTAGTCTTATAGGGGCCATACACTACACAGATATGTAGTTGCAGATCAAGGAAAATTCAAAAAGTTTTGAATTCACGCAGACGGTCGCTGCAAAGGATAGACATAGGATACACACGATACTGATAGAGACAGATATATTAATTTGCAACGACATGTCTGTGTCGTGTATGGCCCCTATTAGGCCAAAAAATAGAAAAGCTTATCCCAATTGATTTACAATACAAACAATTTATCGATATCAGTAGCTAGGTATCAATCGTGAGGCTTTCTTCTGTCAAATGACGAATTCAGGTGCTTGGCATACGTATTTTATATACCTTTATCAGTCATTGCTTCATTTTGATTTATTATAGCTGCATTATGCATCATACTGACTGATTTCAGGCACCTACAAACTCGTTGCTTAATTGTAAGCACAGTAAATTATGTCAACCAATAGGTGCGTTCGTTTTTCTTATGAAATCGGACAATGTATTTGGAGAAGTGAGATAAAAATCACTTTTACTACTTTGTGGTGCTAAATAGATAAAGATGACAGTTTTATTATTTAATATAGCACAATGAAAGCAATAGAACTTAAGATGACTGAACAAGAGAGTTTATTAGATAACTACAGAAACGAGAAATATGATTTCTTAAGTCAAAGATGAAAGTAACCCCTTAGAGGTTTTGAAAGAAGCTCCTTCGCGCTGTCATATTGTCCTTAAAAGCAATTGCATTTGAAAAAGTAAACGCGTAGGTATATGTCTGGCAATGTATGTTAAAAGCGCACGAGGCTTGGCAATATTCAAACTTTCGCGAATGCCTACCTAAAAACAACACTAAGTAGGTGCAACCGAAAATCACAATACCACGCATAAAAAAAAATTCCTCAGAGCACATCATCCTTAATGAAACAAGCACAGCACAGCACACATGAACCTGCAATCATTCTTCCACATGACTGTTGCATGACGACACACAACATCAGACGGGCGAAAAAAAAAAAAAAACACGAATCGCAAAAAATTACAAATCGTGTCTATAGCACCATTAATTTTCATTACCCTACCTCAGCTCAAAGTAACAATTTCGAGGAGCGAAGCTAAAGCGGCAACCTTACTTAACTCATTTTTATTGCCTTAATTCGCATCGACACCAGGCCCAGACGATTCTGCCTTCGATCAGTGTACAAAGTTCAATGAAGAGAAAAATTGTTGCATTATCGTAAATTCAGGTGCGGTTTTGATCAGGACCTTCATTTGGTACAAAAAAAAAAAAAAATTAAAAACAATTCACGGTGTTACAGCCCACCAGAGCATGTTACTTAAACTTATTTCGCTGCTGTTTCGATTGTTAGTTGCACTGGTTTTCTTCAACAGTGAGCGTCAGTTTTATTGGTCGACATTTTTATTGGTAAAGTTATGACAACAGAAAAATGTGGTATTCGATTGAGCGCTCTCAGAGCACTTTTTATGTTCGATTGGTACAAAAAAAAAAAAAAAAAAAAAAACAAAAAACAATCTTTTGCAGATTTCAGAGCACTTTTGCGAATCTTGATCTCAGATTTGCTTCAGATGTACCAATACAAGTGCGTTTAAGTTTGACAACTGGTGGAGTTTGTTTAGGTTTTCGTGAATTTTTTTCTAGATTAAAGAAAGGCATTGTATCGGGTGAATTTATTTTTGTAAATTATTTATATATACATATTTAGAAATCAATTGGGATGCAAATTTCGAATGTTTTAATATACAATCTAAGCAGTAAATGGAAAACTCTTTGGAACGTGTCGAAGGCTACACATATTCGCAACGCACGAATATAAACACAAAAAAGAGCAAGTGACGTTTTTATGTTCGATTAGGCACGCGAAATCTGTAATCTGAGAGCGAATCTGAAAAAGCTCAATCGAATACCACAAAATCCTTTTTTCGTCTTTTTAAAATGCCTGTCATTTATTTCTATCGTTAAAAAGTTTAACCAAATTCTGTTCCGGATTCAGGTAAAAAGGTTTTCGTTAGAACTACGGTTGTTCAGTGAAAATTCTTAAGCTGTATCCTAGGCATCTGTTGACCGATGCTTGCAGCTTTCTTGTGAAAGTAGCGCTTGTAAATTGTAACTTTCAATTTATAACCACGGTCCAACATTCCAAAAACAGCATTACCTACCTTCCTGTTCCCAATTCTCGAAAATGTCTGAAACTGTCAAGGAGTACTCGAGATGTTGAATTAGTTCTCATTCTCAGACACAGCTGTCATTAGGTGGATGTCACAATCTCAATTGCTAAGGGAAACATTTTCATCTAGGAGAATAGGCAAAGCTTTACAAATCCACCCATTGAAGAGAATGGTATGGACCAACAAACTTTATGTCGAACTGAGAGGACAGTTAAACTCTCGGATGCCTGATGGAAGAAACCGTCGAAAAATTACATTTTTTGTGTTTTTCAGGCAGTTAGACCTGAGGCCCATCACTTAGTTATCCCATCGCATTAACCACTGACCTACATTTGCCTTCATATAGTTATAGTCCACAAACTTGATATTCCTTAAACCTACCATTGGGTGCCTCTATAAAATCGCCGCTCAGTGTACCTTCACCCAAAGGTAGCTTGTAACAAGTTGAACGTCACTTTTTCAGCTTCACATACTCGCTCTCGGCCCTGCCTGCTCAGATTTCTTTCCGATAATTTCTTCAATGCAAACCGTACTATACATGTACATTGCAGTGCGCTGTGGGCTAGAAGAGTCATTGAGGATCTACCCTGTAGTTCCGCAGAGGATGATGATGTAGGGGCCAGAGGCATTTCATAATGAATTGTGGGCAGAATGTACACAACTATTTTTTACTCGTAAACTGAGGTCTCATCCTCGCAGAGGTGAGCGCCAGATTTTCTTTCTCTCATGATAGTGGAACATTAGGCAACCCTTGGATCCCTGAATGCGTTTTAGTGTCCACACATCATTAAGTCTATACAAAAAGGCAGCAGAACAACGAAACTCATCCGAGGATGCACAAGAACTTTTGCGCCTCCTTCCCGACCGACACGCTGGATGGGATGGGACTTCATCTATGGTACTATGCCCGCGTGGTCTCTGCATAGTTCTTATCGCAATTAGATGAATGCAGCCATGATGGAAGAGGATGGTCCAGTGCGAGCCGAGTGCAGCGGTGGGGTTACCATTCAATTAGATTTTATATCCGATTATGACTTCATGGTTTGGTTTATAATGTGTTGTGTGGTTAGCATAAAATATGAAACGAATTGTTGGACCGACTGCGAGGGGTTATCATTCAAGGATGTTACGCGAGGGTCTTAACTTAATTTTAATGGGTCTCGAGTACAAGATCTGTTCGCGCAGTGTTGCTAGGTTTGGACTTTAAAATGATCACTCTGCACAGAGTTCACTTTGTAGATAGATCTATCTGGAGGAGGAAGCACAAGAGGGATAGACATTTTTTTCCCGAGCTATGGTTTAGTGCAATAAATCTGAGAAGTGAGGTGGGCTGTGGGCATCAATAAAAAAAATGCAGTTCACGAATTACAGGAGGGAAATTCGACGGCGAATTCGTTTACCTTTTTGACTTTTGATCTGAATTTGTCTCGATTTGTGGTGGTGGTGGTCGTGCAGGGTGGCTTTATAAGAGTTTAGGAATGAATGTGTTGACAAATATTTCCTCAGACCTCCTAGGTTGCTGCATTTATTATATCGGATGCAGATGCATTTTATGATTGCAAATGTTGTACGAAAGATCACCGATATGGTACAAAGTTGCATATTGAATATTATCGTGTTTTCAGTGGAGCCCCTGACTTGCATTACCTGGTAGGTATACAGTTGGTGTAGCTATAGCTACCACACGGAGGTAGTAAATTTGAGTATACGCTGTTAAAAGAGAACAATTTTTTAGTCGTTGGGTCGTTGGTTCGATTGACAAAGAGTGCCAATTTGTGTATACGGAACATTGTTAAAGGTATAAAAAAGCAGCAGTGCAAGTAGAAATCGAGGTATAATTCCTGTTTAAATTCAGCAGCACAAGATTTGAGAATAATATCGGGTTCTCCAAAAGATGACAGGCAATATCTAAAGGTTTCTTGTTCACAAATATTTTGTACCTCAACCAACGTGTATGTAAGGTTGTATAAGCCCTTAGGTAAGCGATCTACATATACATGTCCATTGTCCAGACTGTTCATCCCACACTGTGGTGCATCTATTTAATTCAAATTCCGCTTAGCCGATGTACTTTCTATTTCAATAAAGGCCGTCGGGCTTTAGTCGTTCTCGTAGTATCGGAGTTGTTTTTTTTTTTTTCTTTTCTGAAATTAAAACACGGCTTTGGATAATCTCTAGGGTTCATACTTCACCTAATCTCAAGCACTTTCGAAACTGAATAAGTCCGATAACGATAACAGTTCAGACGTCTACGAATTGTACTCATATTTGACCAGATTTTACATCGAACAGTTGTAAAATAACAACCGGTGAATACGGATCAAAAGTAATGGCATTCTTTCTGTTGATCATCGCAGCAATACTGCTTGGGGTTTTTCTGCTCAAAACTCATAAGGATTACGTTATTTTGGCAGGAGCCAAGCGATTTAAACTAGTCAATGGCGAGGATATCGAAACGATAGCACCGATTGCACCGGGCAGAAGTATCTTTGGGAATAACATGGATTTAATATCTTTGAGTGGTGGTAAGTTTATATACGGACCATCGGTTGGTGGGATTTAGTGATTGTGCGGTACCACAAGGCTCGTAATGTCAACAAACAAGTTCAAAATTAGTCTCAGACTAATCTACAAAGTATACAATGCTTTCGGAACAAAGTATGCTACGGAATATTAATAATGCGCCATGGTACGCTGTGGTACGCAACACCGATCTTCATAGGGATGCAAAAGTTTGAAGTATTACTCGACGAGGTCAGAAAGTTCGCAAGAAGACATCATGAAGTTAGACTCAAAGATGTTCAACTGAGAGCAGAAACGTTATATTTGCCTACAAGCTGCCTGTCTGGCACAGGATTTCCTTAGAATTCGTGCATGTACCCTGTACAAATCAAAGGAGCGCCATTGCTGCCACACGCATACTTTGACTTGATGTCAATCGGAAGGCTTTTTTTTGGTGGGAGTTCCAGTGGGGCGACTGTGTTCGGCATATTTCTTGAACATTAGTTACACGGCGTTCACATCTCAGTTCAGTTTAAGAGTTTTTAAAGTTTATGAAATTGTTTGAAAATGGAATTTCTGATCTAGTTTCGTCACAATGCCAAATACCTTTATGTAACCATCATTTGACAATATCTAGCAGAGATCTATCTCATGATATAAATCAGGAAAAAAAATGAATTAAAACCGCTTTTTGCACTTTTGTTAAAAGAGATTTCGTAACTTTAAGCTTTAAAATTGAATATTTTAAAGAAAATCATTTTTTTTTTCGTTGATTTCAATGCTTTCATCATTTATAGTCAAAGTAAATATTTTAACAATGTTTAGGAAAACGTTTTTTTTTGTATGTCGTGGGAAAAAAATGTATTTTAGTTTTAACTTAATTTATAATCTGTAATTGGTATAATAATATATGGCGGGACTAAATTAAAGTTAAATTCACAAAATTCATTCGATTTTTTTTTTCCATTTTCTTACTATTGCTCTCAAATTTAACCTCCCAAGTCTCGATCTGTGTTCGTATATTTTTGTAGAACTGAACACCGTACTGCCAATAAAAATGCTATTACAACACAACACTTCATTTGCACCCCCATACACGTCCATCGGCATATTCGGTTTATATCTGCTAATGCACATTCAAAAACAAATCTCCAAAATCTTACATTTATATCTATGCATAGATTTCGGTCTTATACGAACCCTTAAATCAGGGTTACTTATAATATTCCAGTCAAAAATAAAACCATGCTCTACCAGATCAGAAAACAGAAACTTCTCTAAACTTTGCTTTGTACTCAAAAACCTTCTAAAGTGTAAGAGGTTTAAAATAAAGAGTTTTTCAATAAGAGGTGTTATTGTTGTTGGTATTGTTTTTCATTATTAACGGCATACCTTTCTCTTTTTTATGAAATAAACATCCGATTATTTATCTCAAAAAATGGCGCAGATGATAACCCAAAAGTGGATTTTATTTAACGCTATTCGTATATTTGTTAAACCGTTTCTTTAATGCAGCATCGGTACTTAGACTCTTAACTATCTATACCTTCCTTTTTAATAAAATAAGAAAACAACTAACCAAACTTTTGATGAGCGAGAAGGTTTCGTTTGACCCAGTCGTGCACTATATATTTTAATGATTTTAATATTATGAACAACATTTGCACTTTTACTGTTCCTAAGTAACATCATTAAACAGTGTTCAGTGTATGAAAACTACAGAATTTCTAAATATATTTTAATTTTGTACAAATATATCGTGCTTAATAAACGAATTTGAAAATATCTACCAAACATAGATAATAGAAATTTATTCCATGTTCGGGAATGTTTTCTAAATTTCACTTACTCCTAGTGGACATTTGGGTTTAACTTGCATGTTATTAACTCATTTTTGGAACAACGCCAGGGTTTACATTTAGGGGCTGCATGAATTATGCTGTTAAAAATTGAATCCATATAAACAAAATTAAATCCGAAGATAGATAGAGAACAAGTAAAGCTCTCTAGGAAACTATACACAACATTTATTATTTTTACATTTATTGTTATAAATTCATTTATAAATTGTTTGTTATTGAAGGAGTGCGGCCCCGCGGCCATAATTATTAGAGATGCCACGAATAGTAATTTGGCCGAATACCGAATACCGAATATTCGGCGAGGCTCGTGGCCGAAGCGCCGAATATTCGGCGGCCGAATATTCGGCGACACTTTGTAGTAATTTCCGTGAGTGACAAGTCACAACTCGTCACTTACGAGTTTAAATTTGTATCGCTGAAGTTGTACGTATGTAGGCGCGGCCAGTTTTGTTTCATTTGCGATTAGGTCGCGGTCGTGTCATAACACTTATTATTTGTTGTTATTTGTATGTCTGTTGGTGCTTCTTTACGTACTCAGTGTTTCTTTTTTTTTTTCATGATTTTCTATTAACTTTTCACTATTCGGTATTCGGCCGAATGTTGCAAACTGTTCGGCCGAATACCGAATAGTGAAAAATGTGGCCGAATGGCCGAATACCGAATAGTTGCCGAATATTCGTGGCATCTCTAATAATTATGACACGTACCTTGTACCTATTCAGAGACAGGAAAATTAAGAGAGCGCGAGAGAGGATTTTCCTTCAAAATTTGCGGGGAAAATTGAGTAGGTGCGCACCGAAGCTGATAGCTGGATAGCCTTTGTTTAGGCTTCCATAACCATACTAGCTTAAACGTAGTTGAACTACTTAAAAATAGCGATTTATTTTGGAAAGATCAAGAAGATTAACCCTTCGTTTCAATAATTTTTGAATAGCTGCACGCAAAAGAACAATTGCCGATTGTTCCTAATATTGAGTAAAATATTTTCAAGGTTCACTTAACTTTATAGGTGGATGGAACTTTAATAGTACCGCACGTAAATTCAACATTTCAGGAAAAAAATTTCGAAATCCAATTTTGCGTTCTCACTGTAACTTCAACATTTCAAATGACAGCTAGTGTCAGAATTGATCTATTTTTTTTTTTGTTAGAAATCAGTGGTTGAACCTAAAGAATGTAATTAATAACGAATGAATAAAGTTATACATAGACAACCTTTGTTTATAGCTTTTTTTGTTCCATATCTATAATTTTAATAGCCTGAAATGATTGATTGATTTTTTGACAGCTGTTTTTTTTGTAAGCGGGCTGAAAAGTTATAAAATTACAAATGCAGCGACAAAATTCAACATTTCGCTGAAATTGCAATATGCCGAAATGCTGGACATTTGGCCTGAAATGTTGAATTTAGCCGAAACGATGAATTCATGCATTAACCTCGTTGACTGGTTTGTATCAATCATTTTGGTTCTGTTGCATCTGTTGCCCGATATCACGAGTGAACTTTTGAATTTAGCTTTGCAGATTTGGATGAAATTTCTTTTCCAAAACAACTCTTTGGGTTCCGAAATGACGTTAGAATTTATTGCCTACTTTTTAGAAGCTAATTTGACGAAAATGTTTCTTTTTTTCTTATGGTCGAATATTTAGGTTTAATATTACAGACTAAAATGAAACGCAAAATTAAAGATTTTATCTGAGGCCGAATAATTAAAAGTGGCATGTAGTTCATTCAAAGTCGAATAGTACTACTGGATGATTAACTTCATATCAGCCGATTGCAACCAATCAACATTTTTTCAAGCTCTCTCCGACGGGCTGTGGGTTCATATCATGCGGCGTCAAAATCTTTCATGATAAAGATCTCCGTTTTTGATAAGTTAAGGCATCACGTCAAAGCGGCTCACATAATCCGTATGGTTTTTTGTAACATATCATAGTGCTTGATGGAGCAACATTTAGTAGATATTTATTTCACAACAGTGGGCCAAAAGTGTACGAATTTAAAATTATCTAAAAGATTGAAGAGATATAATTAGCAGTCGTCAGCTCATATAATTTTTAGACACAAATTAAACAGCTTTAGACGTCAGCTCACAGGTGCCTATATCTTGCATACAAATAGGTGGTAAGCGTGTAGTCTGTGCGGACGAAGTCCCATGCACAGCTAGTAAAAAAAATAATTCAACGAAATGGGTATAACCGCGTTAGGTCCAGTGTTTTAATCCCACTGTACGAAAATAAAATAAAATAGCCTATAGGTTTATATAAGTAAATTAATTTTGCGAATCGGTTCAGAAGTTCCGGAGAATACCCTTTACAAACAAACTCCATCTTTTTATATAATAGAGTAGATGTAAATAAAGATCTGTTTCGTGTTTAAACTTACAACCAGTGTTGCCGCTTAAGAATTTTTTTGTTCGCAGCAGATTCTCTAAAAAAATGAAGGAGAGCCCAAGCTCCGGTCAGTGCTGACCAAAATAATACAACAACGTAGCACAATAAACAAAATCCCATTCGCACATAGCTTGTTGGAATCCTATTCTAGTAATTTTCTTTTCAGAGGGAATATTTGCGTACCTCCGTAAGATGACTGCGACTCTTGGAAAGAGCTACGTTCAGTACTTTATTGGGATGCCAACTTACAACGTCATCACAGCTGCAGATGCTGAAATGATATTTAATGATAAAAGGCTAATAACCAAGGGCGTGCTATACACATTCACTATTCCCTTTATACAAACTGGTCTACTCACAAGCACAGGAGCCCAATGGCATTCACGAAGAAAACTGCTATCTCCCGCTTTCCATTTCAACATTTTGGAGAGCTTTTTGGAAATTTTCAAGTAAGAACGTTTCTGAGGCTTTTGGCTTTAAATTACTGAATTGATTTTCCAGGGAAGAGGGTCAGAAGTTTGTCAATATACTAAAGAAGAGTGACGGTGAAGAAATTTCATTGACAGAACTAATTCCGAGGGTGACTCTTAACGTCATTTGTGGTAAGAAATGGTGGCTGGCATCCGTTCGGGATTTTATTGTTCTTCCTTTAGAAACTGCAATGGGAGTTAAGCTGGATGAAATGAAAGACGGCACTTCGTACAGAGAACACCTGAACAACATAGAGAGAGGACAGGTCAAGCGAATGTCGAACCCTATGTATCTTAGCAAATTTTTCTGGAACCATCTTGGCAATGGAAAACAATACCAGCCCAGTTATGATGGTGTTCACCGTTTCTCTAGCGAAATAATTAAAAAAAGACGAGTTTTGCTCGCAAAGGTGGAGAACGAAAATCAAGCTGCAGTCGAAAACGAGGATCACAATGACATGTATGTATGCGGGTTAAAACTGTTGTAAATTAATTGAAGATCCAGTTTCATGTCAAAGAAGCAAAAGTACGCAATGCTAGACACGATGCTGATGGCGGAAAGGGAAGGTCGGATCGATCATGAGGGGATTTGTGAAGAAGTCGACACATTTGTCTTCGAGGGATTTGACACCACATCGATGGGCCTGATCTACGCAATTATGAACTTGTCATTGTACCCAGAAGTCCAGCAAAAGTGTTTCGAGGAAATTCAGTCCGCAATTGACCGTAAAATTAGGAAGAATTATTTTGTCAGGTGTACATTTTCCCCCCCTTCCAGATGACCTGACCTCACTAACGACGGAACAAGTCAGTAGGCTTGAATATTTAGACCGATTTTTGAAAGAGTCTTTGCGAATGTTTCCCTCGGTTCCGGTTATAACCAGACAAACTGAAGAGGAGGTAGTGCTTTCTAATAACATTATCCTTCCTAAGGGAACGCAGATCAATGTTCATCTGTACGATATTCTACGTGATCCCAAGGAGTTCGAGGAGCCCAGCAAGTTTAACCCAGATCGGTTTCTTCCAGGCAACACCAGTGGTCGGCATCCGTTTGCGTTCGTTCCATTCAGTGCTGGCTTCAGGAATTGTATTGGTAGGTATTCCTCGGAATGGTTGCGCTTAGTGAGCTTCGAAATATCAATTTTTACAGGTCAGAAGATGGCAATGTTGGAAATGAAATCGCTTCTGGTGTACGTGCTGAAAAACTACAAGATCTTGCAGGTGGGAAACCCTCACAATTTTACATATAACCAGGGTTTTCTGCTTCGTGTTACGCAAGATGTAAAAGTTCGTATCGAAAAAAGGATATAGTTGTAGGCTATGTAAAATTTTGTGCTTAGTTGTGAAAATAAACCCTAGTTTTAAAATAAATATCCCTTACACACATTTTTGTCCTTGACACCTCCTGTGTAGCTCATCATCATTTTTGCAATACAGCAAAGATGTCATAACGATGAGGCTTCTATAAACCATATGAAAGTGAAAATTATTATGATCTGGCATCACTGGTTCATGTGAGCGAGAATACGCAATTGTCGTTATCACCTTTTACGTCAGTAAGAAGATCACTTAGTTTGAATGGTAAAAGGGGCGGAATGATAAACAGTGGACGTGGAAGTTTGAGGGAGCATAAGATCCTCGTAAACTGGCGTAACTAAAAGTGGAAGATTGGTTTGTTGAATTAGCCCCTAAGTTCAATTTATCGACGTTCATATGGCATATTAATTCAGCTTCAAAATAGGCACCAAACATCGATTTTAATATCTGCAATAAATTTTCCAGCACTTCCAAAGTGGGAAGTGGGAGATTTTTGGCGGAACTAGCCTACCGGTAAAGCTCGATCCGCCACATTGACTTTTGACGAATTTTTTTTTGCGCCTACCTACTTGCGCCACTGTTTGCCGTTCGCCCACAATTTTAAATTTAAGGTTTTTAAGGTTAAGTGTTAATGGTGAGAAAGCCATGTTTATCTCGGGTATTAGCTAAGCCATTTCTCCCTTAATGTCATTTTGAAGACGAGTGTTGCCATACCGCCCAAAATGACGGTGTTAAATTTCGTAATAAGATCTACTTTAAATACGCTGTTGTTCAGCCGGAGAGTCTATACTTAGTTATAAATTAATTTTAGTAAATTGTAGATGTTTTCTAATTTTATTTGTTGTAAGCCAACAATGCAAATAGTTTTTAAGTCTAACACCGCATGTATGCACAAAATTAAAAAATATTGCATTTTTGTTTTATTTCTAACCGCTTGAAGCATATATTTCTGTATTTTTATTTGTTCTATCTTGCTTAAAAAAAATATCTATCTATACATCTATACATATAATAAATAATAACTGTAAGTATTTTCTTTGTTACCTAATGGCGTGAAGACTACTGCACAGATTTCGATGAAACTTTTTTTGAAATATTCCTTAAGATTCTGAAAAGGACATAGGCTATTCCTTTCATTGCCATGCCTATTTTTTTGGAGCGTTTTTGACCAAAATGTATTTTTTTTCTGACTTTACTGCCTTTTACTCGCCATTACTCAAACAATTCTTAATCAATGCAAACAAATCAAAATACTTAGGAGAGCCAACACTTTTATAGTTATTTTAAATTGGTGTTTTACGTTAATAGATTTGTTTGATTTATTGTTTCACATTGACAATGTTCACCGCTTTGTTTTAGCTAGACTGTTGATTTTAAACAATAATGTCGTTGAGAAAACGGTCAAATCTCTTTGTCGTGATTAGTTGCAGTGGCAACACTCGTCTGCAACATCGAGTATCACCACCAGATGGTGGGTGAACTAAAATAGAACAAGTCATTTTATTTGCTAACCAATCAGAGAGCGCGTTCTATAATTTTTCGGCCGAAAATTATTCTTCTGGATTTTTCTCGGTCAGTCTAGACAAGAACGGCAGTGGCAGCGGCAGCATCCCACAAATTTAAAACAACGCAACCAACCAACAACGCAACCAAACAACCAACGCACCAACAACCAACAACCAACGCACCAACAACCACATCACATCGTGTAACATCGTATATTAATCGCACAAATTTTACAATTAAATCTCAAACCAGTTTTAATGACGTGTTTTATTTTTCTGTCGTTTACAAAAAGTTTTTAAATTTTCACTGCGCCGCTGCCCGGAGGTTTTAATAATTAAAGTCGTCGTCACGCAGTTTGTCAAGTTCGTCCAACGTGTCTTCGCCATTGTCCTCGATTACATCCCGTTTTTTCGTGAATATACGTTGGCACAAAGAATCGCCGTTTTCCTTGTGGTATTCCTACGCCGCCGATTGCCGTCGCTGTTGCCAACGCTACGTGCAATCTTTTGCCTACACCATTTTGCCGTCCTGCTGTGGCTCAATTGAGCTGAAGTATTTGTCAAGTTCGTCCAACGTGTCTTCGCCATTGTCCTCGATTGCATCCCGTTTTTCGTGAATATACGTTGGCACAAAGAATCGCCGCCGCCGATTGCCGTCGCTGTTGCCAACGCCACGTGCAATCTTTTGTCCACACCATTTTGCCGTCCTTTTGTGGCTCAATTGAGCTGAAGTGAAATCTACTCCGCCTGTTACTTTGTGGTCGATCAAGGTAATATTGGAAAGCTGCCGTACCCCTACGCTGATTACTGTCGCCATCGCCAACGCCACGTGCAAGTTTGCCCGCACTACTTTGTCTTATTTGCCGTCCTGCTGTGGCTCAATCGAGCTGCAGCAGCAATTGTAAGTACCGCTATAATTTAAAAGTGAACATTCACCGTCCTATTGACCTTGCAGCCGATTAAGTCACACGAAACACCATCTCGCTAAACATTCGTCGCATGTCAACACCACCGCGCACGAGCACACGCATTAACAAAGGAAAACCCCCGTTACGATACGGCGGAAGCGCTTTCGACAGTCGCCTCCAGCAAATGTTACCCGCATACAGCAACAATATGAACGACGAACAACAGCTAAATCCACAACCCAGGTCTCAAGGAGATCAACTATTGACGTCGCTGGTCGAGCAAATAAGCGCGCTAAAAGACTCGGTCGACCAGCTACGCAACGACACAAGCGTCACACAGGCCGAGACGCAGCGTTTACGTGAGGCAGTTAACCGCCAAGCGGATCATGCCGGTCTGCAAATAAATCCCTGTGTCGCACAGGAACGTTCGGCGTCAGCGGAGTCAAGAACCCAATCCACATCGCAGTTCCATTCATCTGAAACTGGATTACAAGTGGGCCATCAATCGCATAAAAAACTATACGATCTGCCGTCGTTTTCGGGTAAGCCAGATGATTGGCCACTCTTTCTGGCTAACTTTGAAGAAACCACGAACAACTTCCAGTATTCTGCGATGGAAAACACAATGCGACTACAGAAATGTCTGCAAGGCGAAGCCAGAGAAGCGGTGTCGTTCCTGCTTATCCACCCGAACAACGTTGGACAGGTCATCAAAACACTGTCATTCCGCTTTGGACGTCCAGACTTACTGGTAAAGGCACAATTAGCCAAAGTCCAACAGTTTCCATCGATCAACGATGCTCGTGTTGAACATCTCATACCGTTTGCCACCATGGTCGAGAATGTGGTAGCCTTTTTAGTGTCAGCCAAATGCGAACAGCACCTAGCGAACCCAACACTACTGGACGAGCTCGTGATGAAGTTGCCGATGACCAAGAGGTTCGACTGGGCAAGACATGCTCTGGATATACAGCCTTATGCCACTCTGAAGGATTTCTCTGCCTGGTTAACTGAACTCGCCAAAGTGGTCCAACTCATTCCACAGAACAACACCGCCGTTACTACAAGAGCACAACCGTCCCATCCACGCAGGCTGATGCATACATCTGAAAGAAGAATCAATGAGCCCAGAACTACCGAGAGAGTGTGTTCCTGTTGCGGAAGCAGCCACCAGGTAAGCGATTGTGCTTTATTTAGGGAATTATCAGCTGAAGACCGTTGGAGACTGGTGAAGAGCAAGCACCTTTGTTTCTCGTGCATCAAACCAGGCCATGGTACTGCATCTTGCCGCAGTAGAAAAAGATGCGATGAGAACGGATGTCGCCGATATCACCACAAGCTCTTGCACCAAGGTTCAACCGATACTACACAACCAGCTCCCCTGCGGCTGCATAATTGTCGTACGCCGGACCACATTGGACACCTATTTCGGATTTTGCCTGCTATCTTGTCTGGTCCACGAGGAGAAAAACTGGTGTATGCCATGTTCGACGAAGGATCCTCGCTCACAATCCTAGAAGACAACGTAGCAACGGAGTTGGGCTTCACTGGTAAACTACAATCCTTAGCTCTGCAGTGGTTCGGTGACAAAGTCGTTAACGAGCCATCTAGGACAGTTGCCATCGACATTCGCGGAGTTGAAAGAGGCTCATTGAACTTCTCAATGAAGAACGTAAGAACCGTACCGAATCTTGGATTGCCGATCCAGTCCTTCAACAAGGAAGGGTTACGCCACCTGGAAAATATTCCCGTCAGCAACTACAACAATGCCAGACCCGTTCTCCTCATCGGACTGGACAATTGCCATTTGGGTGCTCCTATCAGCGCCGCCGTCGAGGGAGACCGACACGACGTAATCGCGACACACACCAAACTTGGATGGATTGCGTATGGACCACAGGGTGCTGAAGAAAAATCCCTACCGGTCGTGCTTCATATTCGTGAAAATCATGCCTTTGATCAGATCGACAAATTGGTGACATCATATTTCACCGTAGAGAACTTTGGTGTCTGCAAATCAGAACGTGTCCTGGAGTCCGACGATGTCACTCGAGCCAGAAAAATCATGGAAGCAACGACGAAACGGGTTGGTAAACAATTTGAGACCGGCTTGCTATGGCGCCAAGATAAATTTAACATGCCAGATAGCCTAAATATGGCAATAAAACGTCTTCACAACATCGAGAATAAAATGCGGAGAGAGCCGGAGTTTGCCGAACAATATAAATTACAAATAGCCAACTATATCCATAAAGGATACGCCAAGGAACTATCACCATCAGAAGCAGCAGTCAAAGGCTCGCGCACTTGGTACTTACCGCATTTCGGGGTTACTAACCCACATAAGCCGAAGAAACTTCGTGTTGTTTTCGACGCAGCCGCAGAAGTCAGTGGTGTGTCACTAAACTCCATGTTGCTAAGGGGACCAGAGCAAGCCAAGCCGCTTTTGTCGGTCCTTTTCCAATTTCGTCAAGGAGTCGTTGGAGTCGCTGCTGACATTGAAGAAATGTTTTCGCAGGTCAAGATTGTTGCTGAAGATACGGATGCCCAAAGGTTCCTGTGGAGAGATGGCCTTCAAGACCAGCCGATTCGTACTTATGTCATGTCTTCGATGATATTCGGTGCCGCATGTTCGCCTTGTGCAGCCGAGTATATAAAAAACCTAAATGCCAGTTCATTTGAAACTGAGTCACGGGAAGCCGTCAACGTTATAGTGAATAATCATTACGTGGACGACTTCGTTTGCAGTTTTGCCAGCCCAGCCGATGCCACGAGTGTAAGTCTCGATGTCAAGCGAATTCACGCTGAAGGTGGTTTCACTCTCCGAAACTTCGTTTGCAATATAAAGACCGTACAGGAGAAACTGAATAACTCATCATGCCCGGTAAAATCATCAGTCTACAGTGTCAACACAGACAAGGACAATGAAAAAGTTCTTGGTATGAACTGGAATACCGAAGATGACACATTTCGCTTTCGCCTAAACTTCAACCGAATCGCCAAGGAAGTTCTACAATCATCGAGACCGCCGACAAAGAGAGAGCTGCTTGGAATAGTGATGGCCATCTTTGACCCCTATGGGTTTCTCGCCGACTACATCATCTATTCAAAATTACTTTTGCAATGCACATGGCAAACCGGGATCG
This sequence comes from Cheilosia urbana, assembly GCA_946477585.1. NCBI lineage: Eukaryota > Metazoa > Arthropoda > Insecta > Diptera > Syrphidae > Cheilosia > Cheilosia urbana. Next base: position 28,798,653 of record OX297856.1, read on the forward strand.
GCTGGGATGATCCCCTGCCTGATAATCTCAACAGCCGGTGGAGACTCTGGTGGACAGAGTTGGACAAGGTGAGTCAGTTTCGAGTTGGTCGCTGTTATTCACCAAATTTACTCAATGCCGAGAATATCGAACTGCACATCTTTACCGACGCTAGCGAAAGCGCATTTGCAGCAGTCGGGTACTTTCGTATAAGGTTGGGAGATCAAGTCGACGTAGCCTTTATAGCCGGCAAGACCAGATGTGCGCCCAAAAAGGTACTTTCGATCCCCCGACTAGAACTGCAAGCTGCAGTCCTAGGCAGCCGTCTACAAACGACCATCAAAGCGATTCACAGCATCGTCATCTCACGAGTGGTTTACTGGAGCGACTCTAAAACAACTATCTCGTGGATTCAATCATCAGAGCGAAGATTCAAACCTTTCGTCGCTCACAGGATCGCAGAGATTTTGGATACATCGGAGCCCTCGGACTGGCATTGGCTTCCAACTAACCTAAATGTAGCCGACGATGCCACAAGAGCTACCAATCCCCCGGTATTTACTACGAACAGCCGGTGGCTGTCCGGCCCGGAATTTCTCCGCCTTCCTGAGCAGCAATGGCCGCACTGCTTTGATTATACGAGTCCAGAGATGCTTGAGGAAGAACTTCGTCCCAAAATTTTGCATATCACTCAGGCAAGTAGCTCTTTAATTAACGTTGCTAATTTTTCCTCGTTTTCAAAGGTGAAACGGGTAACAGCCTGGGTTCTAAGGTCCCTTGCATCATTAAGCCGTGCACGTGAGAGAATCGCAGCAACCGAGAACGAAGTATCAACTCATCGTACCAGACCAAAACGTTCCAGTCTTCCTTTAAAAGAGCTGACTGCAGAAGAGATCCTCGCCGCTGAGAAGTTCCTATGCCGCCAGGCACAGCAAGACATCTTTCATCAGGAAATTCTTTCGCTCAGTACAACTAACGCCGTATCCAAAAACAGTGCCATATATCGACTCACGCCGTTCCTGGACCCAGACGGTCTGCTACGCCTAAACGGGCGAATTGACGCCGCCTTGTGCCTACCAGCTGATGCCAGGCGCCCACTTATCCTGCCGCAAAAACACCCACTCACCACGCTTGTTGTTTACCATCATCACCACATTCATAATCACCAGAACGACGCCCTTACCATCAACGAAATCCGACAAAGATATTGGGTTCCGTGCATCAAATCGGTGCTCAAAAACGTCAAACGTGACTGCTGTCGATGCAAGGCAGCCAAAGTCAAACCTACTGCTCCGCTTATGGGACAACTGCCAGAAGACCGATTGACGCCGTTCGTTCGCCCATTTACGTATTCGGGCCTGGATTACTTCGGTCCATTGCAAGTCTCCATTGGTCGGAGACGGGAGAAGCGATGGGTGGCATTGTTCACATGCCTAACAATTAGAGCTATTCACCTGGAGCTAGCCGCAGACTTGTCTACCGATGCCTTTATCTTGTGCCTAAGGAATTTCATCAATCGAAGAGGAACTCCAGTTCGCATTCGAAGTGATAATGCGACGAATTTTATTGGGGCGCAGAAGGAGTTGACCCTCGAGTCAAGACTATTTGATTTCAACCGAATTCAAACCGAGATGTCAAGTAAAGGAATTGACTGGAGGTTCATCTGTCCGTTAAATCCTAGTGAAGGAGGCGTATGGGAGCGGATGGTGCAGTCAGTCAAAAGGGTCCTCATGGTGACCGTCAGAGAGGAAGCACCTCGAGTGGAGACGCTGCGGAGTCTATTAATCGAAGCCGAAAATATAGTTAACTCCCGGCCATTAACCGCACTCCCGTTGACTTCGGAGGAGGACGAGCCTTTAACTCCCAACCACTTCCTAATAGGATGCGTAAACTCAACACAAACGCCTAGTCTGGATGACTCACCTATATGTTGCCGGAAGCAGTGGAGAATATCGCAACAACTAAAGGACCGATTTTGGAAACGATGGATCCACGAGTATTTGCCGATGTTAACGAGACGAAGTAAGTGGTACGAGGCTGTGCCCCCTCTCGAAGTCGGCAGCTTAGTCATCATATGCGACGCCAACCAGCCTAGGAGTAAATGGCAACGAGGAATAATTGAGGAAGTCTATCCAGCCAAAGACGGACAAGTAAGAAGCGCCAAAGTTAGAACATCGCAAGGACTATTACGCCGACCTGCTTCAAAACTGGCCGTCTTACAAGTTTGTGGTGAATCTCTTCAAGAATTCACGGAGGGTGGGATGTCGTGATTAGTTGCAGTGGCAACACTCGTCTGCAACATCGAGTATCACCACCAGATGGTGGGTGAACTAAAATAGAACAAGTCATTTTATTTGCTAACCAATCAGAGAGCGCGTTCTATAATTTTTCGGCCGAAAATTATTCTTCTGGATTTTTCTCGGTCAGTCTAGACAAGAACGGCAGTGGCAGCGGCAGCATCCCACAAATTTAAAACAACGCAACCAACCAACAACGCAACCAAACAACCAACGCACCAACAACCAACAACCAACGCACCAACAACCACATCACATCGTGTAACATCGTATATTAATCGCACAAATTTTACAATTAAATCTCAAACCAGTTTTAATGACGTGTTTTATTTTTCTGTCGTTTACACTCTTTTATTGGAAATTACACAGTCTCACGCCGCGTACGAAGTTGCGGGCACAGCTAGTTTTATATAAGTGTATTGGAAAGAATGATTTTTTTTTCTTCTTTTTTTATGTTTAAATATACCTATTTAAATGTATAATGGCGCAGTTCTATTTTTTTCGTCTTCTTTCGAAGATTATACACTTTTTTAAAACTCAAAATGGAGATTGTCACTTTACCCTAAGGGCTTGTGGTGCAATATGGACTGTAAGGCTGTGTTCATTGTTACCAATATCACCGATTCTACATAAGTTTGGGATAGATTCTAAACTTTCTTGACAGTCGTCGCAAACAGAATAAAATATCTTCTTATTCTTATTCATAAATCTATTCCAGTCAAAAATAAAATCATGCCTTAACAGATAAAAGACAGAAACTCGTACTACGCTTGTCCTCGTACTCAAAAACCTATAAAGTGTTAGAGCTATAAAATAGTGCAGTAGGCGCTTATAACTTGCCATAATTGCCTGTTACTGAGAGCTTAAATTTTAATAAAATCTCATTGCGCCGTACTAATAACAAATTTAAGTCTCGAATTCAAATTTACGGAAGCTCACAATTGCGAAATTTGTATGGAAAATATAGCCACTGTGAACTAATAAAATTTAGAGTCGAAACTAAAAATGTTTATTGGTAAGGCCCATTGTTATTATGTACTGTGTACTGTCCCAAAAGTGAGATGAATAACCCAAAAGTGAATTTTATTTAACTCTATTCCTTTTCCTATATTTCATGAACCGTTTCTCTTATCTAACATTATAGTCCAGGATCCCTAGTACATTTTATTAACTTGATTACTATCAAGCTAATTTTTCGTGAGTAGCTTAATTTTGATAAGACGCCCACAATTTCCTTTGCGAAAATTCTTGATTGTGGTAGCTAACAGAGCTAGCAAGGCTAAAATATGTCGATTTGATGATTCTCAAATATTTATTACTAACTGGATTGTGTTTTATTAAATCTTAAGACAATTATCTAAATTATTTGAAAAAATATTTGTCCTACAAAATCGATGGTCTGATCAAAGAGTCCCCCCCTTCCAACATGTATCGATAACGAGATCACCAAAACTGATTACTAACCAGCTGATTTTTTTTTTATTTATTAGTTAATATTTATATAATTCAACAGTCATATTGTCCTACAAATTCCGTGGTATGTTATCCCGGTCCTACGCTCAGAAATTGTTAAGACCATAAAACCATTTTTATCATTACTAACTGTAGGACAAAAATATTAATAATAGGTTAGTGTGTTCTCTGCCCAAATAAAACCATGTCCTACAAAAAAACAGGTATGTATCACTAGTCCGACAAGAATTGTCATTTTTTCGTTTTCCTATTTGTAACATAAGATACAGTGAAAAAATCTTTTAAACACACCGACCGAGTAAATGAGTCATATGCCCATAGAAGTTAGAAATCAAAATTTCAATTCATATGTGCTCAAACAAGAATTGAAAAATCTCGTAAATCGTAATGCAGAAATTCTTCCACAGAAAAAGAAATGCACATGCAAACTACACACAAAGTAGGTACCTGCTCATCTCATTCATAAAAGCAACAGACAACAAAAACAAAGCTGAACGTATTATGAAATCGAACCAAAAAGGCAGAAAAGGAATACATGAAAAAAAAAAAAAAAAAAAAAAAAAAAAAACCCACCGTCGTCAACACATTCAATTGGAGCACCGCGATAGCGTACCAAGCTATATAGTTCTGTACTAGGTACTACTTTTGAGCGTAGGACCGGGATAACGTACCACGGAATTTGTAGGACAATATGACTGTTGAATTATATAAATATTAACTAATAAATAAAAAAAAAATCAGCTGGTTAGTAATCAGTTTTGGTGATCTCGTTATCGATACATGTTGGAAGGGGGGGACTCTTTGATCAGACCATCGATTTTGTAGGACAAATATTTTTTCAAATAATTTAGATAATTGTCTTCAGATTTAATAAAACACAATCCAGTTAGTAATAAATATTTGAGAATCATCAAATCGACATATTTTAGCCTTGCTAGCTCTGTTAGCTACCACAATCAAGAATTTTCACAAAGGAAATTGTGGGCGTCTTATCAAAATTAAGCTACTCACGAAAAATTAGCTTGATAGTAATCAAGTTAAAAAAATGTACTAGGGATCCTGGACTATTACTTCTCAGATCTTTACCTACCTACTTAATAAAATAAGAAAACATCCAACCAAACTTTTAATGACCGAAAAAACTTCGTTCGACCCAGTCGTGCACTTTATTTTTGTTTTGCTCAGTCATTTGGCTACGAAATTCACTTGTAGAGAAGAGAAGACGATTAATTCTTATCATTTTTTTTTTTGAATTAACCATTCAGTGCGATAGCAATATCTCTTCAAACATAATAAGTAATACACTTATTTGAAAGAATTTTGCAGTAATCATAATCAGTTATAAAACCACAGCCGGTGATTGGGGATTAAAAGTAATGGAATACCTTCTGCTGATCGTCGGAGCAATATTGCTTGGGATTTTTCTGCTCAAAATTCATAAGGATTACGTTATTTTGGCATGTGCCAAGCGAATAAAACTAGCCAATGGCGAGGATATCGAAACGATAGCACCGATTGCACCCGGTAGGAGTATCTTTGGGAATAACTTGGATTTAATATCTCTGAATGGTGGTAAGTTTATATAATACGTATAGTCCGCCCGAATGGAGTTGGAACTTCCAGAAATGGGCACTAGAATTTTTTCTCAGGGTTGCTTCAGATTTAGCAATTCAAGAGCGTTTCAGTTTGACAACAACTAGTGGAGTTTGTTTATATTTTCGCGAAATTTTTCAACTGCAAAGAAACGCATTGCATCGGGCGGATGTAGTTTTGTTAATTTACTTATTTACAGACGTTTATCTGGGCGCAAATTTCAAATGTTTTAGTATAAAATTCAAATTCAACCATTAAATGAAAAACGCTTAAAAAAGTGGTAAAGGCTACACCAACACATCTAATCTAATACGCGAATATCAACAAAGATAGATAATGCAAATATGGTGACATAATATCTTATGTAAATAGTGTTAAGTTTGGACGGACTATACCATTGGCTTTGAATACATAAATGAACCGTTGGTGGATTTAGTGAATGTGTACCGCACACAAATGTGTCTGCCCATAAACCTCCCAATATCAAAATTATGCACAGAATTTTCAATGGTTTTAACATTGGCGCAGTGACATAAGTCCCGAATTCATTTTTCGAACTGAATTCGGAACTTATTTCCCACTAAAGTGGGTCATAAGTCCCGAAATTTGTTTTCGGGACTTAAGTCCAAGTGGGGTGGGACATAGGTCCCGAAAAATCAATCATTTTACAATTTACAGACTACATATATAATTACATAATTAAAAAAAAAAAAAACTCTTAAAGTAAGAGAAAAAATATTTAATAAACAAAAAATATATATGTTAGGAAAATAATATTAAAGTCTGGGCTGTATTAAAACAACTTCCTTCAAGGAGGCTTACGATGAGAATGCCCCTTTCTCACCGGTCCGCCTTCCTCCAGACAAACTAACAAACTGGAATTGAAATTCAAATACTGTTTTCCAAATGTTTTCAACTAAGGGTCTGATAACACATCTATTGCCTGATATTCATAATATCTAGTAGATGGCGCTTTTCTTCTTATAGAATATATCTATCACGGCCATCCTGCAACATACAACGCTCTCGATGTAATACAAGCTTTTATTTGTTTTTTTTTTTAGTACACAGTTTTCATAATTTGAATTTATAATTGACAAATCAAAATATGTAAATAGTATTCTAAAATACTTTCGGAACTAAAATTCTTCTTTAACAAAATTCAGTTATTCATTAAGCCATAATTTTCATCGTCCATGTTTTATCTCTTAGATTTGTTAACTCCATAGCAACAATCTAGAACAAAGATTATATTTATTGTGCTATCAAAATTCGTCATAATTAATCTTAGCCAACGAGCAAATAGCCAAATAATTATATCAAAAGCTTAACTAGTTCACGCACATACTCGTACAACTATTAAGTCAACAAATAAGAACTCAGAGGCATTCTTAAGCTTATCTACCAGTTCTTATTAAAAATCAATAAAAGTATTACTCTTACCTGTAAGAACAATAGCTTTAATTATAAGCATCACTGTCTTCTATAATAGGCTTAATAGAATCTCTAGCCGCTGTAATAATTAAGTTCAAGTGTCTCCGTTTGAGTTTATATCGATCATTAGACAAAATTCCAATAATTTCATATACGCCGTCGAAATGTACATTTAATTTAGATTTTCTAATTTGATTACTTTTGTTCCTACTTCCAATCGAGTTGGCTTGATATTGTTGGAATCAAATCAAAATGGACCCATGCAATCTATATGAACTGTATGAAATGGAAATGGAAGGTCTCTTAGAAACTAAGCATATTATACAGGATTCCATGATTTTTTTAACATTTCTTGTCATAGATGGCATCCAAAAATGTTCTCTTATTTTTGACAAAGTCTTTTCCCAACCAACATGACAATTGTCTTCGTGATAACGTCTCATTAGCGATAGTCGACATCTTTGAGGAACAAACAATTTGTTGCCTTCTAATTGTTTCCTGAACAGGAGCCCTTTCTTTCCAATAAACTTCGACATAGCCTCAGGATCATTTGCTTTAACTCTTTCTATAGTCTTCATAGTGAAAGGATCAATCTGTTGTTCTACATGCAGCCAATTATCCGACAAGCTAGTTAATCTACAACATACTTTGGTGGGAGGATTTCTACTCAAATAATTAGATAGATTATTTCAAAGTCGTAGTCCTGTAAGTAAATCCATCATCGTGCAATCCTTGGTAACAAATCTTTTTTATCCTTTGTAGCTTTAATGGCATTACAATCTGTTACTAAAGTAAACTTAATACCCAACAAGTAAGTCCGAAAATGTTTTAATGCATTAACAACGGCCAATGTCTCTAGCTCGTAACTATGGTATTTAGTCTCATATATCTTTATGGCTTTACTAAAATAAGCTATTACGTGTACCTAACTGTTTATCAACTCGTTGAAATAAAACAGCTGCATATCCCAAAGCACTTGCGTCTGTATGAAGTTCAGTTGGCAATTCAGGGTTAAAAATTGACAAAACTGGTCTTTGCGTGAGTTGCTTTATTATATACAACTTTGCTTCTTGACATTCCTCACTCCAATTAAATTGAACATTGTTTTTTGTTAAACGTGTAATACAGTTAGTTTCGGCAGCGAATTCCGGAATAAATTTACGAAAATAATTCGCAAGACCCATAAACTGTCTTACTTGTTTCACATTGCTTGGAGATGGTGACAATACTAAAGCATCTATTTTTTTATAGAACTTGGTCTTATACCCTCGCAAGATATTTCTCTACCCAAGTATTCTATCTTAGTTTGCAAAAATGTGCATTTTTCGATGTTCAAAGAAAATCCACGTTCTGTTAAAGCCCCCAACACCGTTTCAAGACGTTGTATTCCTTCTGCAATAGTTTTTGATGGTATGAGAACATCATCGAGGTATACAAGAGCAATTGTATCTTTTAATTTTCCAAGAGATTTATTAATTGCTCGTTGAAAATCTGCAGGTGCATTAGCTAATCCAAAGGGCATACGCAAATATTCATAATGGCCATCTGGAGTAACAAAAGCCGTTTTTTCAATTAAATCTTCAGAAATCGGAATCTGATAAAACCCGGAAGCCATATCCAATGAGGAAAAGTAAGTATTACCAGCCAATCGATCAAGTGGATCATCAATCCTTGGTAATGGATATCGATCTTTTACAGTTACTTTATTTAGTGCCCGAAAATCAACACACAATCGGTTCTTTCCATTTTCCTTTCTAACCAGTATTATAGGACTGGCAAAAGGTGAAAAACTTTCTCTAATAATTTCATGAGATATCAAATCAGACACTATATCACGCACTGTTTGTCTTTCAGAAAGTGCCATTCTGTACGGTCGATAATTAATAACAGCCTCCTTCGTTAAATGAATTTCAAGAAATCCTGTCGTTACCTTCCTTTCTGGGAAACCATTTATTATGGAATTCGAATATTTATTTAAAATTAAGCATAAATGTTCATTTTCTGTTTTTGTTAAATTCTCTATTTGGGTAATATTTTTCTTTTTTGCAACATTAACAATAGCTTTCCTTCTCAAGATGGAACCATTGGCATCTGCCAAAATTTCAAGAATAGCATCACTCAGTACATCAATTCCAATAACAAAATCGACTTGTAAGCAGCGTTGCCACTTTAATCTTAAACAAATGTAGTACATTAGAGAAAAAAAAGTAGCATTTTCAAACAAAATGTAGTACCTGTTTTTTGTATTGAAATTTAATAGTTATATATATAATATAACTAGCTGACCCGGCAAACTTCGTTCCGCCCAAATTTGTTAATGTAAAGAAAGTTATAATTCCGAGCATGCGCAATGCACTTCCTAATTTATGTAATTCGGCCAATTAAAATTCTTTATTCAAAAGTTATATTAAATGCAATATAAATAAATTATGAATAGCAATGTTGATTTGTTTCAATCAAACCGCAATGATTTTGACGTTTCGGCCAACCCCAACCTTCCGCTTTTTTACTAAATTTACAATGTGAGAAACATGGGAAATCAAAATTGATGCCACTAATGCACAAACATCCATCGATTATCCTTGCAATAAATTATTGACATAGTGAAAGCGAGACGCACGGGAAATTGAAGTCGCACGAATGGTAAATCGTTCTAAATAAGCGAAATCTGCGGAATAAGAGTGTTTGCCTTTGAAATTTCCCCTCAAAATGATCACTTGCATGATATTTGATGTAAGATCCTTAACCATAAATCAAATGCGATCCTTTACAAAGTTTCGATACATTGATGTTGCGCAACAGCATTTTAACTGAGCTGACTTTCAAGTCCAAATTATGAAGAGGTAAGCCCGGAACATCCAAAGAATTAAAAAATTCAACTAATCCCCATAAAGTTTTTTTCACATCAAAAGGTAGCATTATGCCCTTCCTTCCAACCAAAATCATAAGAATCGAACGATCCGTCCCCGGGTATGAGTGCACATTCGGACGTCAGTCTCTTTTATATGTAACTGTATCCACCCGGCCTTGCCCATACCTTTCGTATTAAGTCTTGCTCACATTTCGCAAATTACTTTATTTGAACAGTGTCCATTAATAATCTTAATTATACAACTTTAGAAATAGAGTTTGATTTTATTTTTTAATGGGAAGTGCCAAAATTCGTTTTCTTATCCCGCTTGTGTTTTTCAAAGTACCACCTATAGGGTCAAAAACTATCCGAAATTTAAAACTGGAAGCAACCATATCCATCTACAAAATTTCAATCAACTTGGTAGAGCTGTTTCGGAGATCGGCAGCAGCGCCACTTATCAGGTCCAAAAGTATCCTATCCTTCAAGCGGAAACGAAGAATATAAATCTACAAAATTTCATTGAAATCGGGTGAGTGATTTTGGAGATCGTGAAACAACGCCATATAGTGGGTCAAAAATCCTATCTTTTAAGTTTGCGTTAACCTAAAATACAACAATACGAACAAAACAAAAGACGAATCATAAAAATTGACCCAGTGGCTATCGAGTTATATCATCATCATCGAGTTTCGTCCCGAAAGAATTATATGTATAAATTAAGATGATTATTATTAAAGAAAATTTAATTAAACTGAAAAACGACATATACGCCTACAACGCCACATGTTTCAGTTTTTGTTAGAAATAATAAATTAATTAATTAATTTATATGTATTTTATCAATATAATAACTCCGATCGAAGCATCTGTTTTAAACGATATTCATTTTTTTACATCCTCTTTGACGATATTTGCAGCACGCATTATGTCAATGTTATGCCATAAGGTTACATCAAAAAAGTTTGAATTGTAAAAGCGCTATGGTTAGGTACATGAGATATATTTTTAATATGGTGGTTAAGTATTCTTAAATTTTCTAATTTTCCGCGCAATTTTCTTAATTTTTTCTTTCATAAGATTTTTCTTCTGACAATAACACAACAAAAAAAGAATTAGTGAAATCGGTCCAGCCGTTCACGCGTGATGCCGTGACCAAGGGAAATATGGATTCGTTTTTAGGCCACTTCCTCAAGATGATAGCGGAAGGAATCGAGGGCGAAAAATCGGGAATAGCCACTTCCTTTTCTTTTTGTGCGTTACCTGAACGCAACAACAGCTTGACTCAATGCGATTCGTTCGAAGTCCATTTCTCGCTCGAGTTCCAGCTGTGGCATCCCCAATTTGCACAACAAAGTGCCACTTTGTTGCGCATTTCATCTGACATCTCCAGTTCATTATCCGATGTCACAGTGCGAATTCGATGCAAAATATCGTTGGCCATAATATCATTTTTATTATAATCAAAGTATCTACTTCATTTTAAAAAGTTACTTAATGTAACGTAGTAAACATAATTTATTAGAACAAACTTTTTAGGTACATTCATTATATTTAAAAGAAAAAAAAAATCAAAATTGTTGACAACAACAATTTGCTTGGAAAACAATTAAAATAATTGACAACAACAATTGCTTTTAAAATTTAAAATATTTTTTTTTTTGTATTTGAAGTGTCACTACTTTATGTTATCCAGTTTCTTTTTTTTTCAAAGTGTATTTCCCCATGAAAAAAAATAAAAAATTTAGTGGTGGACCACCCTTAACATTTAGGGATATGAAAAATAGATGTTGTCCGATGCTCAACTCTAGCCAATATGCACACTAAGTTTCACGAAAATCGGTGGAGCCGTTTCGGAGGAGTTCAACTACGCACCCCGTGACACGATAATTTTATATATTAGATATTTATTTAGATAGTTTTTCAAATATTAAGTTTCCTAAACTATTTTTTTGTTTGTTTAATTCCACCCATAGTGCAACAATGTCGCTATTTTGAGGTCCACATTTCAAAATAAGATCGAAAGCCCTTTCCAAATTTGCTTTTTTACAGGGAAACTCCTTAAATAAATTTAAAATGGTTGGCTCTTAAGAAATGTAGTACTTTTGGGTAAAGATGTAGTATGTAGTACGGCGTTAAAAAATCCAGCAAATATGTAGCACAGTACTACATTATGTAGTACAAGTGGTAACGCTGCTTGTAAGTATTTCTTTTCAATTACATGAAAAGTAACTTCAAGACTGATCTCTTGTAGCTCTACCAACAATGTTACTATCTCTGTTAATAAGTAGAGTTCTTACTGATTCATTGTACCGAAAGAAAGTTTAGTACTATCATGTTTGAAAATTTGTAAGCAATATCTGCTCGAATAAGGGAACAATCAGAACCTGAATCCAAAAGATATTGATACAATTTCCCATGAACAACAACGTCGGTAGTATTGCTTTCAGTTGATTTTCTGCAAATATTCACCTTTCTTCGATCAGCACGTTGCTTTGCCCAACAGGAACTTTCTTCATGACCTTCTTTACTACAAAAGTCGCACTTTTTATTGAGTTCGATATGTTTTGGTACATATATTCACTCGGTGTCTTGATTGACCAGAATAAGCTGAACAATTTTTTTGTAAATGGCCAACCTTACCGCAATTATAACATTTCTTTTCGTGTTCAATATGAATGCGTTTTGGATTCGTAAATAAAGTATTACCAGGTCTTTTAACAGCTGAGTTATTCCGCTTTTGAAATCCTGATGAATGCGAAATATTTTCCTGGGGTTTTCGAGAATTACGAATAGAGGATAAATTTTCGATAAGGCTTTGAACACTTCTTGGCATTACAAATGTTAAAGAGTTTCTTAGGTTAAATTCTGAAATACAACCGATTACGATTCGAACTATCATATCCTCCGGGATGTCGAAAGGTAAACGATTTATCTTTTATTCGTCTCAGAAATGGGCAGATAACTTTATGAGCTGTTATATTCTTCGAATAGCTGTTATTCGACTATTGAAAAATGAATTTATTTATGTAGGTTATCTGCCAGTTAACCCCTATCTGGTTGGCTGTCTGACTATAGAAAAATCGGCCCTAAATGTAGTTTAATGGAAGATTTAGGTTTAGTATGAGAGCTTAAAATGAAATGCGCTATGAAATGAAATTTGAAGTAAAAGAATAAAATGTATAGTGCCACATTTAGCATTGGTCTTCAAGGTTGTACAGCGCTACCGGATGACTTATTTCGTCAGCCGATGGGGATGCATTTTGGAACCAAAATACAGTTTTTTTTTTTTTCATCGCCATAAGCAAATTTATTGAAAAGATTATGAATTTCGAATTTTCTGAGAGAGTGCGGAGATATCAGAATCCGATCTATATGTGCTTGTTGGAATCCTATTCTAGTAATTTTATTTTGCAGAGGGAATATTTGCGTACTTCCGTAAGATGGCTGTGACTCTTGGAAGGAGCTACGTTCAGTACCTTATTGGGATGCCAACTTACAACGTCATCACGGCTGCAGATGCTGAAATGATATTTAATGATAAAAGGCTAATAACCAAGGGCGTGCTATACATATTCACTATTCCATTTATACAGCTTGGTCTTCTCACAAGCACAGGAGCCAAATGGCATTCACGAAGGAAACTGCTATCTCCCGCTTTCCATTTCAAAATTTTGGAGAGCTTTTTGGAAATTTTCAAGTAAGAACGTTTCTGAGGGTTGTGGCTTTAAATTATTGATTTGATTTTCCAGGGAAGAGGGTCAGAAGTTTATCAATATACTAAAGAAGAGTGACGGTGAAGTAATTCCATTGACAGAACTAATTTCGAGGGTGACTCTTAACGTCATTTGTGGTAAGAAATGGGCTTGCATCCGTTCGGGATTTTATTGTTCTTCCTTTAGAAACTGCAATGGGAGTAAAGCTGGATGAAATGAAAGACGGCGCTTCGTACAGAGAATACCTCAACAACATAGAGAGAGGACAGATCAAGCGAATGTCGAACCCTATGTATCTTAGCGACTTTTTGTGGAATCACCTCGGCAATGGCAAACAATACCAGCCCAGTTATGATGGTGTTCATCGTTTCTCTGGCGAAATTATTAAAAAAAGACGAGTTTTGCTCGCAAAGGTGGAGAACGAAAATCAAGCTGCAGTCGAAAACGAGGATCACAATGACATGTATGTATGCGGGTTAAAACTGTTGTCAATTAATTGAAGATCCAGTTTCATGTCAAAGAAGCAAAAGTACGCAATGTTAGACACGATGCTGATGGCGGAAAGGGAAGGTCGGATCGATCATGAGGGGATTTGTGAAGAAGTCGACACGTTTGTCTTCGAGGGATTTGACACCACATCGATGGGCCTGATCTTCGCAATTATGAACTTGTCATTATACCCAGAAGTCCAGCAAAAGTGTTTCGAAGAAATTCAGTCCGTAATTGACGGTAAGCTTTGGGAGAATAATTTTGCCACGTGTACATTCTCCCCCTTTTCAGATGACCTGACTACACTAACTGTCGCACAAGTCGGTAGACTTGAATATTTAGACCGATTTTTGAAAGAGTCTCTGCGAATGTTTCCCTCGGTTCCACTTATAAGCAGACAAGCTGAAGAGGAAGTAGTGCTTTCTAATAACATTATCCTTCCTAAGGGATCGCAGATCACTATTCACCTCTACGATATTCTACGTGATCCCAAGCACTTCGAGGAGCCCAGCAAGTTTAACCCAGATCGGTTTCTTCCAGGCAACACCAGTGGTCGGCACCCGTTTGCGTACGTTCCATTCAGTGCTGGCTCCAGGAATTGTATTGGTAGGTATTTCCTCGGAAAGGTTGCGCTCAGTGAACTTTGAAATATAAATTTTTACAGGTCAGAAGATGGCAATATTGGAAATGAAGTCACTTCTGGTGTACGTGCTGAAAAACTACAAGATCTTCCAGGTGGGAAACCCTCACAATTTTACATATAACCAGGGTTTTCTGCTTCGTGTTACACAAGACGTAAGAGTGCGCATCGAGAAAAGGATATAGTTGTTGGCTGTTTCGGAAAATTGTATGCCAAGTTTTGGTGTGGAAATCAACTTCGATTTTAAAATAAATATTTCATTTAAAAACACGTTCGTGTAATACGCTCTATTGGATTGGAAACCTACTTGAGGCGGGGGAGTGCTAAACGGTAGATGCTACAGTTTGACGGAGCATAAGGGCCTCGTAAGCTTGTGTAACCAAAAGTGGTAGATTGGTTTGCTGAAGTCCTTCAAGAAATTCTCAATTAATTCTTCAAGTTCTCTGAAAAGGGGGAAAAAAAAAATTCAAAACACTCTAAAAAAAACAATGATTGTTAATTTTGATTCAAAGACCATCTAATGCAATCAGCTTCAAAATAGGCTTCGAACGTCCTTTAAAAAATCTAAAAAAAAAAAATTGCCGCAATACTTGTTTCAACTGTGTACTCCCTCAGAGAAAAAGCAAAAGATTTGTTGTTTCAAAAAGTGTTAAATGTAAACAAGGTAAAAACTGCTTAAAATCGAATAGCGACACAATGGTCGATTAAAAAGCACAACAAATTTTGCGAATTGCCCTAAAAATTTAGCAAATCAAATTGTATCAAACTACAGCTTCAGAAAACATTTCAATACCACTCTAAAAACTTTCAACTCGGTTTAAAAAGTTACTCAAATATTGTTTGAAAAATTACCTCAGTAATCGCTTCAAAATCCTAACCCAAAACTGTTTGAAGGGCACATCACGACCAAAGTTTTTTTCCAAACCGCTGAAAAATAGTTCCAAAAATCAACTAGCCAAAATAGGATCCGCATCTAAGTTTATGATGTTAAGACCGTTCTTAAAATAAAAAATGCAAAATGAATAGCTCTCCTTGTACTGAACAGCAAATGAAACGTCACATTCTATTTGCACATCTTTGACTTACTTTTGCAATCCATTCCAATCCATTTACCATTAATGGAAGGAAGTTGAAAAATTTGGAATTTCGACCCTTAACACTTCTCGGATCGGAACTATCAACGGGTACAAAAAGGGTACTACATCAGTGCAAACGTGTATGTGAACAGAGGTGGGGACTCTCGCCTAGGTCAGCATACTGGATGTATACGATGATAACTAGACCCATTATTACCTACGCCTCGGTTGTATGGTGGGCGAAAGCCTCCCAGAAAACAGTGAGGGACTGGGGATCTTGCCGCTAGACTTATTTATTAAGAAAACAGCGGCCCTAACGGCGCTTCGTTTGCATCGAGATGCGAAATGGCACAATCGTGGTACCATCTATGGACAACCTGGAACTTGTCAAAAACGAGATTAGGGAGCTGAACATGCCTATGGATGGTTATTCCATGCGTTTTATGGAAAGGAATCACAAAACTCGTATTGAGAACGGATTACTTCCAGAAAAAAGGAGTGGTGAAATAGTGATTTTCACAGATGGATCCATGATGGATGACGGAGCGGGTGCCGGTATCTATTCAGCAGAGCTAGTCCGTATACCAGGCTGAGATGATTGCATTGCTGCTTGAGAGTCAGGTGGAGGGAAGAAATATTATACTTATAGCACTGGACAATCAGGCGGTGATCAGATGCATGGAACAAACAAACATCTCAATATCATTGGCATTGGAATGCGTACTTAAGCTCAATAAGTGTGCATCTAAAAATGAAGTAACACTGACTTGGGTACGAGGACACGTAGGGATCGAAGGTAACCAAAGGGCGGTCTCCCTTGCAAAACAGGGGTCAACTGAAAAGTTGCTGGGACCAGAACCATTCTCTTCAATTGGCAAAGGAATGGTAGAAGAAGATTCACAAATGGATCACGGCAGAACACGGTACGAAACAATGTAGACAGGCTAAAATGGCGATTAAGTGGCCGACCTGCTCAAAGAAGGGTTCTAAGCATGAGTCGAGGAACATTGAAATGTATGGCTTTGTTAACAGGACATGGTAATTTCGGGTATCACTTAAGGAAGATGGCCCTTAGAGAGGATGATACCTGTAAACTATGCCTGGAGGAAGCTGAGACAGCGGCACATATACTGTGTTAATGTCCGGCGTTGGCTGGCAGAAGAATGAATATCTTTGGACATCATTGGGCGGGACCCAGTCGATGAAACAGACCTCCCATAAGCTAGCGTTAACACGAGGAATAAAGCCCAGGGAAGAACTCAAGAGAGGCTCTCTGGTTAAGATTTATAGTGGTAGAGAGACGAAAGGAGACCCGATAATGGTGGAGGTGGTCCGATTCGAATATCTCTCGAAATCTATATATATATATACTTTTGCATTCAATGAGAATGCAAAAAATGGTTGGTCCAGTCAACCGACATCTCTGTGCGTCATTGCATTGAATATCGAGATCAAAAATATTTTCGAAAACATTAAATTGACTGAGCAAATAAACTGGGTACCACCAGAATGGAGTAAAGTCTGAAACCCACTGTCAAAATTGTAAATGCAATGCAATTAATTTAATAATCCAATAAGGGCTGTCATTAATCTGATCGGCCAATGTGCTGACATAAAGTAGTACAAAACCCATTAAGCAGTGATTTAATCTCCGAGATAGGATACACCTACATCCTACACCCTATACCATTTGCCTATCTTTCGACACAATCATCTACAAAAACCTATCACCTCGAAATACATATTACTGTCATTTCTTATATAAGGCTATCTGCAAGCTACAACACATAGGCATTAATTAAATATTCCATTTTGGTTTTGATAATTAAAGCCCCCCGCCCCGGTATAATATAGTGGTCGAAATTAATTCCCTATGCATAAAGGATTAGGTGCCATATTCGTACATGCACGAGTATAGACTATTCCGATGCTGTGTTGTCCTTTTTCAGTGGTGGACTGGTTGCCGCTGGTTCCGGCACCGTCGTACGTTACGCTTATATGTGGAGGATAATGCTGCGGTAGACGGACAGGTACCTAAATTACCATAACCTTAATGAAATGGAAAACCATAGAGACTGATAAATATTTTATCAATTGGCTAATCCTGGGTACGGCACACAACCCGCATACGGCGAACACAGACACCGTCCGAGGCAACAACGTTATCTGTTCTACCTCAGCTCCTTGGAGTTTGTTGGAAAACCTCAATTGTTCAATTGTGGGCAGAGCTTTTGCGAGAGATAAGAACGAAAAATAATATAAATTGAACAAAGGACTATGGGGCGGCTCAGCAGCAGCTTTGCACAAATCCTTTTGCACAAATAAATTGCGGAGATTTCTTTTCGACGCCAGATTTGATGCGGTTGAGAGTTAAAGGGATGCGAAGCCGCTTTAATTTATCGGTCCGTCACCCCTTTTTTGTTGCATTATAAATCTTTCTTTGTGTGCGCTCGGCGTTCCTGAGCAGGATTAGAGTGGTGGGCGTACTTTAAATCCGTTTTCTCTTATATTCGTGTTATTTAAAAAAAAATTCTTTCTTATTTTTGTTGATTCAGAGTGCTAGGATTTTTTTTGTGAAGGGTTGCCAAGAAAGGGAGAGTGTTGTCAGTGTGACAAAGGAAAATTTATCAATTTTTTTAACTTTCTCGAATATACGTATTATGAGGAAGATATTGTATTTGTACAAAATTACGAACTCACTTATCAATTTTGACATTACCATGATGGAAAGTGTACGTCTGTCTGTCCGTATGCTCCTGATGCCTAGCCTCAGGCCGCCCGAATTTGATTCAAACTTCGGACTTGGAGTTTGTGGGCGTACAGTTCGGGGCCGTTTTTTTTTGTGCAAGGTTACCTCAAAATTAATGGTTCTTCCCATATTCCATTTTCATATCTGTTTGATTTGTTCGAAAACGGCTCAATTGTCATTTGGACTTATTTAGGTGAGGAAAACATTACTGCATACTCAGTTAATCCTTAAATAAATTGAATAACGGTCCATTTGAAATTTTGACGCAAAATGCGCTCCTCAGGTAAAATGGTTATTTCTAACTTAATAGAAAGCTCAGTTTATGGTACAAACGATTTTTGAGAAAACGTATTTTTTTTTTTAACTTGTTTTTCTTTAGTTTACTGCGAAAACGGCTAAAACGATATCGACCAAAATGCATAATTAGATTAAAATAAATGTTTTCCAAATAATTGTGTGCTTTATTTTCAATTCGAATCGCCGAAAACGCTAATTTTAGAAACTGCTCATATCTCAAAAACCCCGTTTTCGATTTGAATGAAACTTTAAAAACCAACGCTTACATCTTATGCTCTATTTTCATCTAAATAGTTAAGTAAAAGTAGTATTTTACAAACTAAAATCCAAGTATACGATTTTATATTGTCATTAATATCTTCAGCTCAAGTCCTTACGCTCCCTATATCAACCAAGGGGCGTATGTGCTTGTGCAGTCCCTATTATCCTCCAGGAAATATGTTTGTATTTTCCCCAATGAATGTTTTTCCCAAGGAAGCCATGTAAGAGCTTAAACGAGGATTAAGCATTGTAACAAATCAAATTTAACAGGCAAAAGGTATTAGTATGTCAAGATGACGAGTAGGTATACGTCCGCCCTCATGTTTGCAGTGCACGTAGTTTGCATGTAGACGGAGTAATAAATAACCCCTATCGGGGTCGGTAATCTTTGCCTACCATATGGAAATATGAAATTGTATGGCATTAAATGTGAAACATAAAATATAGCTAAGTCCCATTCAAGTGGTCTCCGTCTTCAAGTATCCTGATTTGTTCTATTGTATCCCAAAGCTTGTGCAGGGGATAATCCGAAATAAGAAGAAGAATTTAAATATTTGAGAAATAAATTCATCTGCTGATTCGATAACAGCCAAAGTAAGGAAAAGATGTATTAATGTGGGGGTTGACAGTGTCATCACTGTTTTTTGTACATTGTTAAAGTGCCATAGGAACATCAGCTCACTATTCCACTGATATGTTCCCTGCTTTTTAAGAATGGGAGGATAAGAAAAATAAATCTTTACTAAGAAAGAAAAATAAATCTTTACTATTTTGAAGTTGATATCCCTGCCCTGTTGTCAATCTAAGTAAACGCTTTTAATTAGTGAAAGGAATTTAGGGACCCCAAATAAAATATATCTACGGAGCTTACAATTAAGGGGAACTTATCGAGCTCACATCCGAGCTCAGTCCGGAGAGAACATAGGATTTTGTAAGGATAAATAATAGAACAGGTAAGGTCCTCATAGTTGAGAAGCCCGTGATTGAAGTGGAACTTCAAAATCACTGTTCGATTAGGTGAAAAGAACGTATCAAGACAACATACCCTACAGAGATTTGAAACGATGAACAGGGAAATTTTGTAATTAAGTTAACTCGATGTAAAGAATAAAGAAAGACAAGTTTTGCAGACTGTTTAGCGATGAAGACGGCCCCCTGTCAGGCTGAATGAATCATTCGGCATTAAGGATGAAAGCCAGTACTTCAAAGTGAGCATAATCAAAGCTAAACCTAGGTCCAACGTGACTGACACCTGCGGAGCTTTTCGTTTACAATTCGCCCTGTATTTTCAAAGACAGGTTTACTTGTGAATAAGTGCAAAACCAATTATATACGTTTATGCTGTTGCTGTCGTCTTTCGAAAAATCGGAGGGCACGTCGTTACAGACAGCTATACAACTTGGAGGAGG
This sequence comes from Cheilosia urbana, assembly GCA_946477585.1. Taxonomy (NCBI): domain Eukaryota; kingdom Metazoa; phylum Arthropoda; class Insecta; order Diptera; family Syrphidae; genus Cheilosia; species Cheilosia urbana. The sequence continues at coordinate 28,818,917 of OX297856.1, forward strand.
TGGTTACTGGCAGTGTTGTTAGCACTCTCATTCATTTATCCCACGAAGCGTGTTCATTTTTCCCTTTTCATTGTACTCAAATTCCCTTTTGAAAACCCACGATACTTTTTTGCCTAAAAATTCAGTTTTTAAAAGTAAAATTTGTATAACACGGAAAGAAAATCACGGTTAATTAACCTTTAGTTTAAAAACCACGGTTTGTAACATTACTACGATTATTTTTTAGTACTAGAAAATGTTGACAAAAGACGATTTATATGGGGTGTTTTTTATGGACATTCAGTTCGTTGATAATCATGGTGAAATGTAGGAGTTTTGATTAAACTAGTTTACATTTGTTTTGTTAGATTCCTGAAATTTCCAGGATTTGGTGCTTTTTCCCTTTATCCCACGAAAGGCTTTCCGGACATTTAAATTCCCACAAAAAGGAATAAATCCCACGATATAAGAACACTGCCACTGAGTGTTAACTCGAGTCTCGTTCGTCGCGTACAGTCAACCGCCGAAATGCGGTTTAGGTTTGTAGTTTTAGCTGTCGCCATAACTCCACATCAAAAACCAGGCGAAGAGTTACACTTGCCAAATTCTTTGGTCTATGGAGGCAATTTGCAGGAAGACCTTGTTAGAAAATACCAAGTGATATGGCGAAGAAACCATGACGTTAGCAAGGTGTGAAATTCGTCTTTTGGTCGCTTTGAACGGAAAATTCTTTCGGTCTCGTATCCATTGACAAGCCTTTCAATTAGCTCTACAATTATGAGAAAATTATTTGAAGAAGTGCTGCAGGTGGAAGACCTGAAAAAATAAAAAAATGCATTAGTAGACCGAATGGGCAATAATATTTTTAACCTGAAATATGTTCGATTGCAACACGGAGGAGCTACGCTGTAGGTAAAGGAAAACCTTGTTTTAGATGACGGGTGAAATTCGAAGGCGACAACAAGCAACTTGAACAGCTCTAACTGAAAGGGCCTGTTGTTTGAGACGCGCCGGTTTAGCTTGAAATTTAGCGCCACCTATGAACGAGAGTAAGTAAATAATCTCACAAATCAAACATTTATCCAATGCCCAAAGAAAATTTCTTAATTCAACCATTTGCATAAAATTGGAGTTCCGTTTCAATGAATGTGAGGAGCAAGGTCTAGCGTTCTACGGACTTGTTGCGCCCACTTTTTCCAAGTAAAGAGTTTTTTTTTTTTTTTATATACTTCTCCCGGGAAAGGCGAACCTATAACGCTTCAACAGCGCCCCGAGATGCCTGCAGATGTATGTTTGTTCTGCACTTAAATTGCTGCAAATTGTAGTCTTCTGGAAATATATCCCCAGGAAGCGAGTTCCAAAGTTTGCTTGTCCTGTAAGAGAAGGAGTTTTTGAAAGTTGATGTCCTCGCGGTTGTCAAGTGTACTATATGGTCATGAGCATTAGCAGCCTGTCCTGTTGGGCGCCCAAAAGTTGCATTTCGAGGGATAATGTCTTTGAGTTCCTCAGAACATCTACCATGGAAGTACCTATAGAACAAGCATAGGCCAGCGACTCGTCTTCTGAGCACCAACGGTTGTAGATTCGATGTGAGTGTAGGGTCTCCAATGAGTCGAACTGCTCGTTCCTGTATGCTATCAAGCAGGTTAAGTGAATGTTTTGGGGCCGAGCTCCATATATGGGAACAATATTCCAAGCCTGGTCTAACCTGTGCTTTGTAGAGAAGGAGAAGTTGCTTGGGGCTAAAGTACCTCTTTGGTCTAAATAGGTAGCTCAACTTTGCGGACGCCGATTTTGCGATATAGGATATGTGGTTCTGCCATGTGATTCCTGAGTTGACTGTGACTCCTAGAAGGTGCATTGAGTCCTTGTGATGGATTGGAAGGTCATCCATTTGGATCTGAGGAACTGTTGATGCATTTTTTCTGGAAAATGTTGTGAGCTGTGTCTTGTTTGCATTAAATACAACCAAGTTGTCCTTTCCCCACTTCAAGATTTTGTCCAGATCATCATTTAGAGAATTAATTTGTTCACATCTCTGACTGTGTGATGTAGCCGTATTCACAGGCCCACTGTTCGAGATGGAGGATATAAGAGTGCTGTCATCTGCAAAGCTGTAGATATTATTATTTGTCGTTGATGTGGAGAAGAAATAAAGTTGGAGAAAGAATAGATCCTTGGGGCACTCCTGCATTTATAGCAAACGAATTGGATGATACACCATCTACAACAACTTGGATCGATCTTCCCAGAAGAAAATTTTGCATCCATCCGCAGAGTTGTTGTGGTAATCCGTAAGACGCTAACTTGCCTAATAGGGCTCTATGCCAGACTCGGTCAAATGCCTTTGATATGTCCAAGGCTACGGCTCTGGATTCGCCGTGTTGTTCAATTGATTGTGTCCATAAGTAAGTTACGTAGCTTAACAGGTCACCAGTGGAACGACGGCTCCGAAATCCGTATTGCCTGTCGCTTATTAATCGATGGCCTTCTAGATATTTGATTATTTCGACATTTATTGCCTTTTCCATTACTTTAGAGAGCATTGAAAGTAACGCTATTGGACGATAGTTTTGTGGCAGACATTTCTTCCCTTTCTTTGGAATAGGTTGAATGCGAGCGGTCTTCCAGCAAGAAGGAAATGTCTTCTGGGAGTACGACATGCTAAACAGCTTACAGAGTACAGGTGGAAGTTCTGGTGCACAGTTCTTGAGTACTAAAGCCGGGATTCCATCGGGCCCCTACACTAGGGCGGAAACGTGAATTTTTAAGCAAAAAAATCCCTCTGCCTATAACGCCTGGGACATATTTAGACAAGTTCTGAGATCTGGACATCGTAGGTATGACCTCTGTAACGACAAAAACAAAAAAATCTCATTCGCATAGAATTCAAAAGCAACCAAAATTCACCACTTCAAACAGCAATTGTTATTGTTATTGACAGCCTATAATTTGGTCTCTCAGCATAAACACAAACCGCTACTAAAAGTATCTATTATCCACCGACAATATGCATTTAACGGAAGAGCATTCCCCACAAACTGTTATCTGCTGCTAACCGAACGGATATCCATGTTTTAGGTCACAAGTGCTTCGAACAATTGCGTGCTCTGTGCACATGGATGGCGTGAGCCACTCTGCAATATAAAACGCTGACAAGCACCAGTTTTGGCACCCTCCCGGTACCGCGTGCCCGTCAGAGCTCAATAAAAAAAATAACAATAATGATGCTTGAATTTTAATCCCCACAATCTCGAGTGCTGCCTTGGCTGCCCCCTGCTCCCCGTCCCCATGTCACTTAACATCCTGCAATTGGCTTAATAATTGCTCCAATAATCGTAAAAAAGTTGTACGTTGACTCCAACCCTCCAAATTGGGGCGCATGGGAGCTGGGAGGCTTTGAGTCGTTTCACTCGACGTCTGTTTCTGATGTGTACGGCCCGTTTACGAGCTGCCGAGGGTGGTTGTATCGGCAAGCATTCAGCTACCCCTATAAGGAGACACAACACGCAGCAACAACAACTGCTTGTATAATAACTGTAATAGCAGTTATAACTTTCGCCAACTGACTGTGTGTAGTAGGATCGTGTTGGTGCCCATTTTGCTGGCCGTGTTATTAAAAGGCATTCATGCCAAAGTTTGCCACTGAGGGCTGCAAGTCAGCTCATGGGGAGACGCAGACGGCTATCACCATCCCTGCGTGGGTATTCCCCCGCTGTGTGTATTTAATTTTTGCCTTTTTTGATGCTCATCGAGTGGGTGACCTTTTTGCTGGTCGGATACGAAATGATTCGGTTCGAGTGGTCTGCACAATCGGACCATTCAGACTTGAAAATCCGTGATGATGTACCAATTCCATGGAAATTGCTTTGATCGCTGATTACAGGTTTCGAGAGTCCTTCGAAGGGATTTCACTGTCTGAAATGGGACGCGCTGAAGTGGGTGTAATTAAATTTCCCGTTTTGTATATTGTATTCACTTTTGATGGCAGAGCGAGAGCGGCATGGGTCGAACGGGCGTTGAAAGGAAAGTGTTCATAGTATACAAAGTAAATAAAATGAGAGTCTATATTGATGGATCCTTGTCACACATGCGTTTTCCAGATTGAACGGCAGACGTTAATGGAATTTTTAATTTGCGTTTGAGCAGCGGACAGGAGTTAATAACGACTGGCAGAGTGGTGCCGGAAAGAGCTAATCAGTTCATTCTGTCATGGACGAATGGTATATTATTTGCTCATATACTGTATACATACATGTCCAGCATTTGATCTAAGTAGGCTGACTGCCGTGAAACGCGAACGCAATGGGGATTTGAATATTTGGCATTCGCTGTAGCTTTCGTCTAATGCCGGTCGTCCACTGCAATTGCATATGCAACGCATCAAATTTTAAGTGCATTGTACGAGGTGGTGAAATCTGTCCAACTGATGCGTTGAAAATGACTGCAGATGGTATACCGCATCAACAGGTGTATGAGTTCCTGTAGTGTATCGTGTTGACCATCTATCTCAAAATGAATGCGCTACGTTGTCTTTTCAGCGCGTTGCTCCAGTTGATCGGTCCGATAAAAATGTTCATTATTATGGATTGTGGAAGAAAAACATGCACTGAGGTCTGCTCTACTGTGAATGGCGTTGCTATTGTATGGTGACTACTTCAGTTGTGCTCGCTCCTACAGATAACAGCCACATATAAGGAATCTCCTCTGTGTTCAACGCGTTGCTCAACGGTCGATGCATTGGTAAAATGTTGATTAACTTGTTGCGAAACCACATCGATAACACAGTTGAGCAATAGATTGGCTTATACCAAAATAGCATAAAGAAACTAGGTGTATACGAGAATATTTAACAATCCACTCAGTTGGTCAATTATAGGTGTAGATATAAGCCCGCGAGGTCATAACGAACATGAAAATATTAAATTTCGAGTTGTATGGCCCTGTGAGCATTCATTTTATGCACTGGTGTATCAGGCTTTCAATTTTGTAACACCACGGTAACCCTGAACAAAAAAGAAAAAGCTATTCAGCTCAACTTAAACAAATAAATTGAGAAGAAGACAAATTTGCTATGATTTTGAGGTTTATCGTTTATTGTTTTAAAGACTATGCGCCGTACTAATAACAAATTTTAGTCTCGACTTTAAATATACGGAAGCTTACAATTGCGAAATTTATCTTGCAAATATATAGCCACTGTGAACTATTAAATTTAGAATCGAAACTAAAAATGTATTTTGTTAAGCCCTATTATTTGATTATTTACTTTAAGAGATAAATAAGCAGCTGGAAGCAGTAAATTAAATCATTTGTGAACGTAGTGTACAACCGCCATAGGGTTAGACACATTTTTGCTTGGCTTAGCTTTATTTTCTATAAAGAGGCATAACAATATACAACCTTTACAGTTCAGATAACCCAACTAATGGGAAGCAGATGCAGCTTTCACATTTCTTAAGACGGTTGATTAGAGTCTTTTGTAATACACATTTCCTTAGTTCTGTGATCGATCCCAATTGTCTTCTTGAAGATACAATTTATGGCAACAGTAGACAATAGACAAAGTCTTGAACTACACTCCGTTCTAACTGAATAGGTACAAGCTTTTTCAAATCTATTTGACTCATTATTTCCTATAAACCCCATGGTTTGTTCCTTTACTTTTGAATAAGAATGGAAAAGGCAGTCCAAATGGCAGCACAATTTTTTGCTTCAAAAAATGTTCAAATGCCGTCATTTCCAAACAAAAATCTTTAAACGTAACGCAGTTGCCTATCCCATGTCCCAACATTATTATAGTGCTTAACGAGATAATGTTTGTTAAATATCTATAAAAAAGAGTAAATGTGCTGACGCAAAATGCCATTGTTTTTTCTCAATGACCCTATTTCTTGTGACTTTTTAGAATTCTGCAGCGGTTGCGATTTAGGTGGGGATACACTCTCTCACAGAGAGAGTAGAGAGACACTTACGAAAATGTTAGGGAACGTTTTGTGGTATAACGTATAATCTATGAAAAATGGCAGATACACATTTCAAAAATTAAAAAAAAAAAACGGTAAAACGGTACGTAAATTCGTTAAAATGTCTGATAAACTCGAAGTGTTCACACCAAAAAATAATTGTAAGACATAAAATGTAAACGACACACAACTTTTAACTGAAACCTAGACGGCGCTTGGCTCGATAAAGAAATGTCATTTTGACTGCTTCTAAAACATCGTGCGCGAGCTCGTCTCTTGCTCTTTTTCAATCTATCGTGCTGGTGCGCTGACCGCTTCTTTTCGGGAAATTATTAAAATAAATTAAGTGCTACAATTTAAATCCGAGTTTTCTATTCGTTTTATTTCCTCGGCGAAGTCGTATTTTGGCTAACTATCTGCCAATCGCATAAAGGAAAACTCAGGCGATATACCCAGTCTGACACGAAGAGTTGGCTAATTTTTAATTTTTAACAATATAAGTTGATTAAGTTAGGGATGAAAGTGATCCGTAATTAATCGAACGACTTTTTGATGTACATCCGATTTTGTGGAAGAGTTAGTTCTGATTGAACTACAATCATTCGATAAGAGGAAAGACCGACAATGCATTCAAAATATCTTGCTCGATGAAGCTCTTTTTTACGAATTTTTCGTCTTAAGGAACGGCTTTGAGTAAAAAGATCTGACTTTTGAAAAAGTGTGCCCCTGATGTTAATTGCTTAAAAAAAAAAATTCTAAAGAAATTGTAATAGAGCTTGTAACCTTCTTCTAAACTTTTTTCTATATCAAAGGGAACACCATCCTCTTTTCGACTTTTGGCAGCGGGATTTTCCTATCATTTGGCAGGCTTTGTATGATTCGCTCTTACATAATTATATATAATCGTATAGGCGCCTTTAAAAAGGTAGTATAAGCCGATTCGACATTCCTGCGTTTTTTCTAAGACTTGCCACAGCTTTAAGGGTCGATAATGGATTTCCCTGGCATAACACTGCCCTTGCAACCATAGGTAAACATTTTTGCTCGTCGCTTCTTGAGCTTTTACATTTTAATGCTGAGAAGAAGATAGTCCTCCCTTGTTTGTTGCCCATAGAGCTCGCTTAAGGCTGTCTCTACAGCTCTGGTTTTTGGTCTGTATAGCATTGATTACGATTGGCCTTATTTTTGGCACTCCTCAACGGACCAGGGGTTTCGTTGTGCTCGCCTCTTGAAATCCAAATTTTAAATTTTCTACCGACTGTCGTCTTTTACTATTAGTTTTCCCTATAAGCGGAATATGCAAACGAATAACCTCAGCTATACCCAGCTGTAAGTCTTTTATTTTGTCGATATTTAAATGGCAAACTGATAACTACCTAATAACTAATGTTCTATAAAGTCATCAAAAAAAGCTCCAAGTTATACATATATAGCCGTTCAGGACTCTCTAATGGATTAAATATTTCCATCTCTCCTTCAAATAATCGCACCGACCGTATAACATCAGGTGCCGCACAGCAAACTTGTCTGCGTATGAATTATAATCCATCGTTGGTGTAATAGGATTTTCAAACATCTTGCATTTGGCGGTCTCTGGCGGTCTCTATCTAAAGTGAATATCGCAATTAAGAGTATATTAGTGCAAAAATGTGCTGCGGATGAGCTGTATATCTTGTGTCCTACTAATGTGGTTGGTCAAAGAGACTTTTATGCCAGCGCCAGCGCTCTCTTGGCATCAGTTTTTCAAAGGCCAGTCATGTTTGCACCCATTAGGCACTACGAACGCAACCGAAACTGTCAATGCTGATGTAGTGATATGAGGAATTCAGCAGAAAGGACTTTGATTGATTAATGGACGAGGGACGTTGATTGACTGGAAGTACTTAATAATTACTGCATTCCTAAGGCGTAATTTAAATCACATCTATCGAGTTGGTTGGCTATAGAGTTTGTGAAGATGAGCATGAGCAGTGGATGTCATAGTACAATGGGTTTGATGATTTCTGTGTCCTTGCTTATAGCAAGTAATATTTTTCTTCATCGAGAATAAGCATGCTATAGCTATTGGAAACTAAATTTAATCCAAATAAATACAATCCACAGGAACGCTTTATATGACACTCTTTTCCTGTTGTCTCTTGTTGGAGTCTATGAATTTTGGTGCTGGTTCAAAATTTTAGTTTTAAAAATGGTAGAAACCATCTGTTAGCTATATTAAGACGGACAAACGATGCCAAGCATCGACGAAGAGAACTGGAATGAGCAACCCCGGAATGGAATATATTGAGCGACAAATTATTTCTAACCTGAGTGCAGATAACTTGTCCAGCAATCCTAAGCTCCATAGTAGAGCACCTTTTCCCTCGACGTACATCTACTATGTGCAATATCATTAGGGAGATCAACACGGAGGACATCCGAATAGTCACAGCAGATGAACTCATAAACGCATGCAAGAAGATAGGCGACAGTAAAGCGCCCGGAACTGATGACATACCAAATAAAGCAATAAAAGCAGCTATCCGTAAGCGGCCAGACATTTTTATGGAAACATTTCAAAAATGTCTTGAAGAAGGAGTTTTCCCGGATGCTTGGTAGCTACAACACCTAGTCCTGCTTCCAAAGGGAAACAAGCCACCTGGGAAACCGTCCTCGTATCGTCCAATATGCCTTCTAGACACAATAGGAAAGATACTGGAACGGATAATATTTGATAGATTGCTGGCGGCAGCAGAAGAGAGAGGAGCACTATCAAACTATCAGTTTGGGTTCAGAAAATGGCGGTCTACTGTTCAAGCCATAAAAACTGTGGTCGACATTGCGGCCGAAGAGATACAAGGAGAAAGATGGCTGTATGGTACAAAAAAATACAATGTAGTGGTGACTTTGGACATCAAAAATGCCTTTAACTCGGCAAACTGGGCGTTCATCAGAAGATCACTAGCCAGTATGAATACGCCATATTACTTGCTGAGGATGGTAGAAAACTACTTTACCAACAGAAAACTGAGGTACGAAACTGATGAAGGGTTGAAATACTATAGCGTTTCAGCTGGGGTTCCACATGGATCAGTACTCGGTCCACTCCTATGGAACATTATGTATGACGAAGTGCTAAGGCTCATATTGCCGAGAGGAGTTCAAGTAATCGGATTTGCAGACGACATTGCTGTTCTTACGGTGACAAAAGAAATAAAGGAGATAGTCAGCCACAAATGAAGCAATTATTCGCATCAAAGACTGGTAAGTATCCGCCGGCCTAGAATTAGCGGACCATAAAACGGAAGCCGTCTTAATTACCAGTAGAAGAATTGTGGGATACGCCAATATTCGGGTGGAACATTATTTGATGTTCGATCGAAAGAATCAATCAAATACCTGGGAGTAATTCTTGATAACAGATTACAGTTCAAAGCGCATGTAGAGTACTCCAGTAACAAGGCTTTACTGCTACAAGGAGCTTTCTAGAATACTACTCCTATCTCCTATTCCTATTCTCCTATCTAGAGTAGTCAGCTCAGTCCACTTATACGCTGCTCCGGTCTGGGCGGGGGCATTCGCCATAAAATCAAACAAGAGAAAACTGTTGTCCGCATATAGACTCAGTGCATTAAGAGCTATCTGTGGATTTCGAAAAATCTCGGATGAAGCAGCCTTCGTGATAGCAGGAATGGTCCCGATCGACATTCTCGCAGACGAGATGTTGAGAATTTATAACCGAAGAACCCCAGGGCGACAAGATGCAGGTGAAATTGCAAGAATAAAAGAAGAAGAGCGAGCGGCTTCAGCAGCCCTCTGGCAAGCTAGGTGGGATAAAAGTACAAAAGGCAGATGGACCTACAAGCTGTTCCCGAACATCGAGACCTGGACAAAACGAGCACATGGGAATAGCAACTACCACCTTACGCAGTTCCTATCTGGTCACGGCGGCTATCGCAAATACTTGCACCGATTCGGACACGATAGCTCCCCTTTGTGCCCAGAATGCTCAAACGAGGAGGAAGATACGGAGCACGCGATATTTCATTGCCGGCGTTTTTCGCAGTGGAGAAATAATCTGCCCAGTCCAATACTACTCATAGACCGAATGTTGCAGTCGGAGGAAAATTGGATGGAAATCGGCACACTTGTGATAAGTGTGCAAAACGAGATAAGAAGAAAAGAAAAAATTAGAAGAGCTGAAGAAGCAAATACAAGAACAGTCCCGCGGGGAGAGTGGTTGAAGGACGTAGTAGTGTGGATTAGTACGTAGGCGCACTCCTGGCATCGAATATTCGGGAGTTGCGAATCAATACAATGCTTAATGTCTGACAATGCTACCTATAACAAAAAATTACAAGTCTAAATTCAGTTGTCCAACTAAGCTTGTCCGACAAGTACAAAATTCGGTAACAGAACGAAAATTGTTGCATAAAAGAATTAAATTTCCTTGAGTTGTCGGCATCCTTCGACAAATCTTTAACATGTGAAGATGGCAAAAATCACGGCGGACAAAACTTTCTTACTGTGCATACTTTCAATCTGTCCCGAGTTTCACTGTTGACTGTTCTTATTATCACCGCCACGTCACTATCAAAGTCGGAACTAAAAAAGTACCTACATTTTTAATTATATATTATTTTATTTCTGTATTTGTATTCTGATTTTCCAAAGGTATTACATTAAAAATTCACTCCCGTATTAATAAACGCTGCGTAAAAGTTTTCAACTTGTTACTCAGCAGTTATGTCCAATTTTTGTATGCTATCTGACGCTTGCTAAATAACTTACTTGTGCACATTTTTTTTATTAGTAAGGGGGTCACTTGTCAGCTTTTGACTACATTTAAATCACCTGTCCTCATTTTACCACAGTGTTTCTTGACACTTGTCGTGTTCTGTTACAAAAAAAAAAGAAGAGGGAGGTAATAAAATTTCCACTTGTCATCATTCACGGACTTGGCGTTGTGTTACACAATTTTTTACAGTTCTTGGTGCATTTTATTCTCACATTTTTTCGAAATATGTGCAATTTTTGAAAAGTTTTAAGAAGTATTTTTGAACGTGTTTGTTTCAATTTTACGTGTAATTATGGTCGGAATTTAGGTGCGCTTTTGAATGCGATTTTGGCACGATTCTTTTCACGAGTAGAAGCGTTTATTTTTATCTACTTTGGAATTTAGGAACGTTTATTTGCATCTGTCTTAAGAGTTCTTTATAATAATTCTTTTTCGGTCGTAATTTTGTACTCGTATTGCGGCCCATGACGCTTTTTATGAATGATTCTAAAAAAGTTTTGTGGTACATAATGGATTTATTTAGCACTCTTTTTATTGTGGCATTTTGGAATTGTTTTTTTTATAGTAATTAAGGGGCATTTTTGCAGCTTTAATAAACTATTTGGTTTTAACGTTTTCTTGACTTGTTTTTTTAGGAATTCTTTTTTATTTATTATCTCTTGAATAACCCTCAAAACGTATTTTTTTCAAACGCAAATTAAGGCGAGGTAAGGGAAATGTTTTGATTTGAGTGTACTTTTTTAAGCAGTTGTTGGGTTTGAGCTCTCAGCAGTTTCTTTATATATAGTAAGGACGGTTTTTATCTTTTTCCTTCTTCTTTTTATAGACTTTTACAAATTTTTAATAGCGTTTGGTTTGATTTTTAATTGCATGTTTGAGAGTCTCTTCCAAGATTTCTTTGCTTAGCGTAGTTGTACGGTATTTCGTTTGACTTTCTGAAATGCTTTTAGTTGTGACAATTCGAATGCGTCCTTTAGTTTTTTTTTTGTTTTAACATTTTTAAAGTATTTTAAGATAGTTTTTGTTTTTGGCTCGATTAGAATGACTTTCTAGTGCGTTTTTAACTCCTTTAATACTATACACATTCAAGAATTTTTTGCTGCAATTTCCAATGCCGAAAATGTTCGCAATTTATGCACGTTTGTAAGCAATCTGTGTTATTTCTGTTAGGAAAAGCTTTCGTTCGTGTTTGGCGATTTTTGGATGATCCTAACGAGCCCGTTTGAGTGTGTGTAGAAAGGCTGTTTGTTCCCAATTAAAGAAAGTTCTTTGGTACTCACTCTTGGCATCTATTTCAAACGAATATTTTTAAAGCTTTTGTTTAATTCAATCTTACTTAAGTTACTATCAGACAGTTTGTGTGTACGCAAAAGTTTGTGAATAAAGTTGTGTATAATATACATAAACCGTCGGAGCCACAAAGGTTTGTAGAATATATAAATTACATTTGTGTACGAATTTGCATAGAATTTGTGTATGCGATACTCAAATGAGATTAGTGTATATCTACAAACCGTCTGATAGTGGCTTAATATACGGCCTTTGATCTGTTTCACCCTACACCCAGCTTGCGCTGTGGTGAGCTCCACTCTTGTTGTCAAATTCGGCATAAATTCTTATCCTTTATGTCCGTACAATTTTGTCGTAGCCTCCGATTGAAATAAGAACCGGCAGGAATGCAGCAGGTTATAGTAACTGCGGATAAATTTAAAGCTTCACCTAACAGTTCTAACGATGAGGCACTTGTGACCCATCATCAACAAAACAAGTGGTTGGATTTAGACTCAATTATATACAAGTTACTTATCTAAGCAAAAATTACTGCTGTCCAATATACATCTGCGTGCTCGAAGTGCCCCATTAAAAAATAGGACTGCTGTCTTTCGAATTTGGTATACAATGAATTAACTACAAAACACGTCGTAGTTTTCTGGATCACTGCTTCGACAACAATTTTCTTATCTTAAAAGATCCAACCAAAGCATTAATTTCATCACGTCGCTGCATCTTCTAAGTATTATGCGCCTCTTTAATAAATACTCTCCCTATCTTCACAATCTAATAGACACAGTCCTCTGAGCTCAACACTCCCGTGTATAACATTCAGCAGAATAAGTTAAATGGCCACCTTTCGTATTATCGTAATGCTGCCTGATTTTATCGGAATTGTCTTCAACCATACCACAACCTAATGTGTATCTGTGGAGATGAAAGAAGAACCCATTCCCGATTGTCTCTCCCCATTTATTTCACTTCCTCTCACGTGCGCATCACTCATAGGTATTAGCCATGTAAATGGAAATGGGATAACATATTCAGGAAGAGAACGATCCTCTATCTGCTCACAAAGACTTAGCAAATCGTTGCCTGAGAAAATTGTCATTTGTTTTATCCGTCAGTCATTAACAGAATCGTGATTAGATATGTGTCGGCCCCAACACGAAGTCTATAGATGCCAGAGAATGGAGTGCCAGCATGAATATTTTCCGTAATCCAAATGGGGGGGATTATGCGCTCTCCCCATTCACAACTGGCGCGTAGGATAATGACACGCAATTCCACTTCCTCGCAAATTACGTGATTATTCCGAAAGCAGGCTACGCTAATTAATAGTCCTTTGACGAAACCGAAACGAAACCGAACGCGCAAATGTGTGCGAGAAAGGGAATCTATTGATTTGTGATTGTCGGATGTCGGCGATGGGACATTTTCTGAAAATTCAATATTTCTAGGCGAATTGTACTCGGTGGAGCGTTTATAATGACTTTGGGGTAATGGTCCACAAAGGACATATAAACGGTTCAAGCTCTAATAATCTTAATTGACAGTCATTACTGGGAGGCAAGAACAAGTACTCGTACAAGTGGGGCCGGATGAAGGGGGAATTTTTCAGCATCTCCTTTTGCGTCCCGCAGGTCACATAATCAGTTGGGAAGGGAGGGAAAATAAAACTTGCGAGGACTATTAAAAGTGGTGCAATTTATTTCCTTTGAGACGAAAATCCCGATTCAACGAATTCACTTAATTACGAAGCGGATCTAATTAGTTTTGCCTTTTTTTTCTGCGGGAGAATGAGTCCATTTGACTTTAGGGCTGGAAGTGGCACTCTTAAGGGATGTGGAAGATGGACTGTGCTTAGGAGTAATGGAGTTATTTTAAATGCAACTTTTGCAGCGTTTTTTTTTTTATATCCTTTCTGACTGATTGCTGGGCGAAGATAAGAAGTAATATTGCTGTTACAGTCCTTGAATGTTTTAGGTGATTAGGGCCGGAGCTTCGAATATAAGTCAAAAGTGTCAAACTTTAGGGTGGATAACTAACATTTGGTACTTAATTACATAAGTTAGAACTGTTATGATGGGATGCCCCAACGTAAATGAAACATACAAAAACCGTTCCTCACATTATGCGGCTTTAAGGAGAGAAGGGCCAATATGACGGTTTAGATCGACGCGACGCCTTGCAACTAGGAGTGAATACTCCTTTTCCATTTGGTTTTTATCCAGCTGTAACTGCTGTACTCAATTGGGCTATTGTTGTGTCGCTGTCGGCTTTACCATGGTATTCTCAGCCGGAAGGCGAAAGGTTTTCTTTTTTTTGTTTAAGTCGGTGGCGCTCTCTAGAATCGGTTTTTATTATTAATTTTATCTAAAATAACTTTATAAGTGTTGTGTTATCCTAAATTTGGCAGAAAAATGGTAGGCGGTTAATTCTGGGGTACACAACCACAAAGTTCTTTCAAATTAAACATATTTTTTGGTGTATCTCGAAGCTTGGCGAAGCCGGCCGTAAATACTAACTTTACTTCGTTATACCTTCTTGGCAATTCATGGAGTAATTACAGTTGATCGATATTGATTTGTTATTCGGCTTTGTCATCCACATAAAGACAGAATTCCATCAGGAGTGGTTTCAAAGAGTTTACATATCTTAACTTCTAGGTGCTAAAGGGTTTTCCAATAAGAGGTGTTATTTTGGTATTCAAAGAAAAATATCATTTTTTGAGACAAATGATCGGATGTTTATTTCGTAATAAAGGGGAATGTATGCCGTTAATAATGAAAAACAACCTCAGCCAAATGGCCACCACGAACACGCATACAGGACCATATCCTTTCACAATAACACCTCTTATGGAAAAACCCAATATATACAATTTCTAGTTACAAGGAACTTAAGTGAAATTTTGTAGTCGGTATGTATATAAAAACGTATCCAATGGTAGAATAAGTATTTTACGACAGGCGGCCCTTGATTCACACAACCATTTGGAAAGGAATATGACAGCCACACGCAATTGGGAACCTTCCTTATCGAGCTATGCGAATTTTTAACGCACATAAAATATTCAATCGGGCGCATAATTCCTCGCATAATTAACGAACTTCAATGAGTATTTTTCTTGGTGGCAGCCGTCAGTTTTCAGCTGCAATATAAAGGGATTTTCCATAAGGATGGGATGGACATGTGTTAAAAAGGATTTCAATAATTCAAATTTCTTATTTCACCTTCAATAGCATTTTTTTCACTAACTTATGAGGTGCTCGACTACCATCTGTCAGAATACTGCCTGTAAAGCTCAGTCCAGATCTACATTCAAACATTAAAGCCTTCAAACACGTTACCAGAAGCTGAACCCTTCCTATCATCCGAATTCCTTGTAAAATCAGCATTCATGCTGGCACCCATGTTTCTGAGTTGTTTTTCAATTTCATTTGCTCCTATATATACCTAGCTTTGGCTGCGGGACTGGGACTCGCCCACGCGCCATCACGAACCTCTAACAAATTAAGTGCACCTGTCACAACATGATAGATTCATCTAAGACCTGAGTACAGCTTGTTTTCGATACCCGAACAACACACAAGCATGGAAGCTGGGAAACTCCATTTCTACGAAGGTTGTTCCAGCATACCGTCATGTCCATATATGTCTGCGGCAAAGCAAGATAAATGAAAAGGAAAGGCGAACAAAATGTTTGCCATGCCATTGTGGATCCAAAAAAGTGAGTGTAGATGGAGAAAAAAAAAAAAAAAAACTCATTTCTATTGAACCATCAGCAATGATGGCTTTTTTATCAATTTATCTAGATCCAGTCGAACAGGAATTCAACACACACAGAGACCGAAGGCAACGCCATTTCTTTGCCCAGAGTTGAAACGGAAACGTGACATGATTTTTTGATTTGCCACAGTACTAGAAAGGGCCGTGTGTAGCTCATATATTTGTGTTCCATACGCGAACATATTTCTTTCTCTGTTTTCCAATTACAAGCTGCGTAAATAAGAAATTTCTTCATTTTTCGGCTGTCTTTTGAAAGGTTATTTTTTTTTTCCTTTTTTAATTGCAGTTTATGGTAAAATAAATCAATTTATAAATTGTAGAATTAGTGGGGAGGGGACACATTTTGTAATTTAAGGGAAAAAGGACGATGATGCCTGTAAGTGGTCTGAGGAATTTGAATAATATGAAACAGTTTAAAAATGATTATTGGTATCGCGAAATATTTTTTCTAAACACTCTGTTGTCAGTTAAATTAAACAACAGTCTGCTCCCTAACGATAATGCATTCCAATTTCGCACATATTCGCTAAAGTTAGTCAAACTTCGTTCGCTTACGCAAAGGTTAAGCAGAAGAGAGCCAAAAAGAGTGAGCAAAACATTTCCCCTCCATAAAACCTGCAAATATTAATCAAAGAAATTTCTTTGGGCTAGTTGGCTATTCCTGACAGATGATTGTCAATTCGTTCAACTGCTTCATTTATATTTTGTGCTTGTATAGCATTAAAATAGATGTAAAAAGAAAACCAATTGAAGCGTTTAGAAGATGAAGGACTTAAGCGACATTTTCAAAAATTAAAGTAATCAGCATTTAAACTTTTTAACCTATACCTTTTTTGATAAAAATAATAAAAATTATATATGGCAAATTTAAATTAAACAAAACTCAAGTGCTTTAGATGTTATTCATATTTTTAATTAAAACAAACGATTTGTGATATCCTTACAGTTTTGTGTACTTAGCACATTCATCCACGAACTTTGATGTAATAATTAATTATTTTTTTGAACAAAGGTCTCAAGCGACATTCATATAGTTCTTTAATATTATTTTTTAGTCGTCTTTTTTTTTCTTTTATCCTCAGGAGCTGCTGAATTGCACTTGAATAAAACCATTGATGCTCTACTGGGATAAATTACATCTGGTCTTTTAATTTTTTTATTTTTTCCGCAGATAGTTGCTTGAATTTGTTTTGTCTTGGCATAAAATCTTGGTTTTTAATTGGGCGTTTATTGTTTTTTGCTAAAATCACCATACTAAAAGCAGCTGCTTCCTCGTAGCATTTCTTGTAGAGGTATGAACCATACTCTTCCACTCGAATCCACTTTACAGAATCCCTAAATTGAACTTTATCATTGGAAATGTTTTTTGTCGAATTTTTCACGTTAAATTTATTTTGAAGTTCATTTAAGGATCGAAAATGATTTTACATATCGATTACAACTGTATTTTTAGTACTTCCAGTTCGTATTATATGTATCTCGATATTGCTCTGCAGTATACACGGTCTCGTGTTTTCGCAATACCTTTTCGATTCTGCCGAAATCTCTGTCACTATCCAAAAATGGATGCCCAACCTCTGGAAACTTATGGTCTATAATTTTAAAGTATCCTTGCAGTATCAACACTTGGTAGAGGCATATCATGTTAAAAATTTTATTTCGTCCAGCACATGAATCTGACCAAATAATGAGATGGTTTCTATCTTTAATATCGCTATTATGTTGAACAAAAGTCCATAGAGAGCTGGCTACTTCCGGGCTTCCTCTATCACCAACATCTGTCCATGTCAGCATATATGGTTTTTCTCCATTTGAAGTAATAGAATGGACTCCTAAGTTATAAAACCACATCTGCCTCAAATAAAATGCATTAGATGTTGTGAGCCTCGGCAAGGGCATGGTTTGCTGTAAGTCAACAGTTAAATAGACTACATTTGAGTCGGTACGCGCCTTTTCTCTGTCTTTTTTTTGGTTTTCAAAGGCTGACTTGTAGCTTAACCGATGTTTAGCAGTGCTGTTTCCAGCATCACATGTGCTGCATGTGTCACTGCGTGGTTGGCGAAAAGACAGATTAATGTGGTTTTCCATTGGGGCCACCAGAAATCTTTTTCAGATCTCAGATTTTACTGTGCTCATGGAACGCGCAACGAGATTGATCTGCTTTTGTAAATAAATTAGTGCGTTAATTGACAACAATATCAGCTGTTCAAATGGCATTCGTTTTTGGCTAAATCACAAATGGATATCGCCCTCAAAAATGTTTTCCTTCTTGTAGATGCAAATGAAGTATTATTGGTGGTTTGTAGTCTTCAGATGACGAGGGAGATAATGAAGATAATAATTCCTCCTAAATTGTATCCATATCTATTTTGTTATTTTGGTTTTCACGAAACTTTGCGCATTTGCCTCGAAATGAAACTTCTTAAACTGACGTTAAACAGCTGTACAAAGAATATTGGTATGCGTAAATCTGAAAAAATATCGAGATCTGCGAAAAGTGATCCGAATCGAAAAAAAGATTGATTTTTCGTCCCAATGGAACGCAAAAAGTGATTTAGATCAAAAAAAAAGATTGATTTTTTGTCCCAATGGAAAACCACATAAATTTTGTGACAAAAACATTTCTGTTTGAAAAACAATTTGCTTTGTTTTCATGATCGCACTTGTCAATATAGAGCTTGTGCATTTTGGAAACACTTAAAAGAGGTGAAAGATATTTTTTGAAAGGGTTTTTATTCCTTGAGTAGTGCGACTCTTCTGCAGGAAGCTGCTCAATATGTTTCCGTATATACGCCATTACTTCGTCCGTAATTTTATTTGGACGTACAAAATTCTTTCCTCTTTTATCGAGTGACGAAACTGACTGCCCAGATTTAAGCTTTTGCTGTATTACCTTAACTTTTCTGAAACCGATTTGAAAGAGTGAACAGAAGGTAAATTGCATACCCGAACCGATTTTCCGTTAAGAGTAACGGTGTATTCGTAAGTAACTTGTCTTTTGCTTGCTGCAGCCGTTCGCATAGGTGACTTCCCATATAGCACACTATACAAAACATGTCCATCGGTGAATTTTTCACTACTGTGTATTTATTAGTATTGGAAAAAGCTTCCATTCATATACAAATAAACGAAAAAAAAATTTGCATGAAGGTGTTAAGTGCTCATATAGCACCTTCATGTATGAAATGAAACGTTCAGATAGAACTATTTTTGCAAATAAAGGGCTTAAGCGTGTTTAACACCTTCTTCCACTGAGTTTATGGACAAAGTGGTTGCATATAACACCTTCATCCTTTAAATCATCATAAATAAATCATAATAATAGAGGCATTAGAAAAGTCCACATGAGACAGAAATTTAAGTTTTCCCATAAGACCTTCATCCGTAAGAAAAAAGGAAAATCTCAAAAAATGTCACTTAGGACCTTCATCTTCTAAACGCTTCAATTGTATCATTCAATATCTGCAATAAAGCAATTAAAATCTAGGTCTTAAATATTAATTTGTGCCTTGTTCTACTGATATTTCAATATTCCCGCCTAGTTATATTTCATTTCGGTAAACGAATTCTCTCGCAATGAGAGAAATGTGACATATTGCCAATATTGTAACATTGTATGAGAAAGTAAGGGAACAACAGACCTATTGTGTCAAAACATTTTTTTATTTTTGTTTTGAAAGGCAAGTTATTATCTGGATGCCCTAACAATAGTAGCGTTCTCAAGCTGAGGTATTGGTGGTAACAACAGCAAACAAAAAACTGCAATGATGGCAACACCTCTGCCAGATAGACTCTGTTCATTTGCGAGTTCTGCTGTAGAGAAAAAAAAATCGAAGCTGTAAACTGCGCAGCATAATGTAAAACTCTGGTGGATTTCCCGACACAGAGATGTACCCGAAAATTAAAAAACTGCTGATCTGCAGCAGTTCGCACTAAAACTCTTTAGTTTCTCAAGGAGAATACACAAAATTATGAAAAATATATATAAAAAAAAAAAAAATACTAACGCTTTCGAATTTTACTACGCCAAATATCTAAAAGAAGCAAATTTTTGTAGGTTACCAGTCCATTAAATCAAATATTTGGTCACTCTTCTCTAAATGGGCCAACAAAATGTAAGCTAGACGCTAGTAGGTCAAAACAAAAACAAAAGTTTTGAAAAAATATAAGACAAAACAGATTCCGCCTGAATTTTACATAGATCGAAGGCTTCTTTCTATTCAGAAGCAATTAACTCACAGAATAAAATACTTTGTCGCTCGTATAAAAGTAAAACAAATTACAATTGCCATTTCTTCGAAAATCCAGTTCGCTCACCTACTCTTTTGTTTTCTTGTGGGGAACTTAAAAAAAACACAATTAATTCGTACGAGTTGTTGTGCTTCAATGATTGCAAAATATGTTGCCAAACAGTGCTCCAGGAATGCATTTGAAAATTTCGCCAGAGAACAATCAAATCGTTGATAAGCATATGTACGAAAAATATCCTCAAAAAGTCAATGTGGCGGATCTTTACTACCGATAAGCTAGGTCTACCACTTCCCGAAGAGCGAAAACATCAAAAATAGAGCAATGAAATGGCGATTAAATAGAATTTAATCCTACATGGTTTTTCCGAAATCAGGAGGACCCAGCAATACCAACGTGAAATAGTGGCCACTCTATAAATAGCTGAAAACAGATAGAATTCCATAAAATAAATAAATAAATAGTTGGAGCAACAGGTCCGGAGGGACCCTAGGACCCTCCTCACAAGTCACAACCATTCGTTTTGTGTGAGTTTTTCATTTTTGGAACGAATGGAAGGGATCTAAAATTGTATGCCGACTCCAGACGGCTAATTGAGAAGCTCTTTCACAGTTTTACTCTCGGATTATTGTCAGACGTCCGCGAGAAGTGGCGCAGTGGAAAAAACCCAAAGCTAGAATTTGAATTTTTGCGGGATTCGAACCTGGGACCCCTCGCTTAGTAGTCCAACACACTAACCACTAAGCCACTGCACTATCTAAGTAGAACTCGTCTTTAATTCCTATCATATAAATTGAAACGCAATTTGAATAAAATTTTAAACGCTCAGAGTCAGCCTTGGAAAAATTTCGTGTCCAAAATGAGTGAAGAAAATAATTTAGTAGAGTTTATTGATCAAATTTTTGTTGATGACAAAATCGATCATCAGCAGTTAAAGGAGTTTCTTAAATTAATCTCGAGTCGCGTACAAGATCCAGCGTTCGCCGTATCTGAAGAAAGTAAAAAAGCATTCGAAGGACCCCCGCAAGCTGAACAATTATCCGAACTCATTGGAAAATGTGAGGAGCGCCTTGCAAAACTAGCAGAGACCCCCAAGACGCGGATCGTTATTCGGAACGAAGGCGAGAAGTTGCAGTCAATCATTGACTCAGTCGAGCATATTCGAATATCAAACTGCAGTTTGAAAGCGAAAATTGACGAACTCTCCGCAGCTCGAAAACCAATTCAAAAAACCAAAAGTGATAGCCAGCAAGCACACCTAAATACAGTCAACCATGATTTGGATATTTGCAACCTTCGCCGAATGTACTTCGGCGTGCAGAACCAAGTCGATGAGCTGTCCGTCAAGTGCCATTCAATGGAAAACTCTATCAAGGAACTTCAAGAACAAATCGCACTCATTGACCGTGTTCCGACTCTGGAGGGTCAAATCAACACGTTGCTGGACTGGCGTGAATCCCTACGCGAAGATCTCAATTTGCTTGCGGAAAGATACGAACATGTGAAGACTGTGAAAGTGGGCAAGATGGAGGTGCAGGAATTAGTAGAGAACAAAGTTAGCTACTCTCATCTGTCCAACTATGTTCAAAGGGAAACTTTCAACTCAGCACAGCAGAACTTCACGAACGAACTGAAGGAATTGAAGGATTTCTTCTGCGAACTTCAGCTGAATTTTAGTGCCAGACTAGTGGCATTGCACAAAGATGTACAGACGGTAATGTCAAGGTTGACTACCAAACGCCGGTCGGATTGAAAAGAGGTAATAAAATCCATTCTTCCCATCAGCAGCAGACTTGTATTTGTCCTTTGGAAAATGATGAAAGCTAAAAGAGAAATGCTCTGTCAACAGACTTCTCGTGATGGAAATTGATTTCCTGTCATTCTCCAAATCTGTCTGCTAATGAAATGTTTCTCCACGTAGGGTTCGAATTTCCAACCCGCCAACCCCAATTAGCGAAAGGGCTTCGGGGTTTCGTAACTTTTACGAAACCATTAATAATTCATATAGTAGCATAGGAATAAGTAGGATATTTAATATTCCACCCTTGATTGATGCTTCCTACCCTTTGGTTAAATCAGGTATACAGATTTCAACACACAAGCCCGGAAGTGCCGTATAATGCCTTTCCGAAACTAGGGCATAATTTGGTTGGCATGTGATGGACGAGAAAGTTGCACCATATGCTTGGAGATTTTGTGCACACGTCACCGGTGAGTGAAATTGAAAACCGCTTACCAACTGTTCAAATTGGATAAGTGTGAGCATTTAATTACCAAAGGGGGAAGGCTCGATATAAATACGAGTATACAGAAAAATTGAGAGCTACAAGATGTTTTGTCTGGGGATGTCTGAAAAATGAATCAAAGGATAGTCAAAGTTTAAAGACAGTACCTATAGCAAAAGTTTCGATACCTTTGTCAGACTTCAGGATGGTAATCCTCGCCTACGCACAATGAACCCAGCATAACCCCATTTTGAGCTTGACAGCATCTCTACATTGGGACCGCTTTTGCATTAAGTATACTTTAGGTTTTTGTTTTTATTTGTTTGTAAATATTGTAACTTATGTGTGGTTGTGCCGCCAAAATGATTCTTGTCGATGTCAAAACTGTGTACGACGACATATCCATATGGAAAGATCTGTTCTCTGGATCTGGTCCCAGAATTGGTCCCTGCTAGGTTTACCAGATTAGAACACGAATATAGGGGGACTTTATACATTTTTAGGGGGACAATTTTCAACATTAGGGGGGCAACAACTGTGACGAACATCAAATTGCTTTTAGTTTTCTGATTTAAAAAAAGAAAATAGCTCAATAGCTCACCCTATTGGAAGATGTTCTTATTTTTGCAAATGGCCGCCAATGTCAAATCTGTTTCGACATTTGTGGAGTAGACATATGTAGAATACAAGTGAACAAGCCATGGAGCGATACACTCTCAAAGAACGCGGAATAATTTTTAATTTTTGGTTTTTTCGAACAAAATCATATTGAGGCTCATATTCCACCTCAGCGGGTACGTGAACAAGCAAAACTATCGTTTCTGGGGCACCGAAAAACTACGAGTAATGCACGAAGAGCCATTACACCCACTCAAAGTTACTGCATGGTGCGCTGTTCACGCTGGAGGAGTCATCGGGCTATTTTTTTTCGAGAACGCCGCTGGTCAAACGACTTTAGTGGACGGTGCGCGCTATAGAGCCATGTAAACCGAGTTTTTTCTACCGCAATTGGACGAATTAGGACTGCACGATATGTGGTTCCAACAGGATGGAGCTACAACTAACACTGCGCGAGCCACAGCCGATATTCTGAAGGCAGCGTTCCCGGGTCGCCTCCTCTCTCGTTTTGGCGATTTGCACTGGCCCGCAAGATCGCCCGATTTAACCATTCCTGACTTTTTTTTGTGGGTTTTTTTTAAGTCCCGTGTTTATGTGAACAAGCCCGAGACCCTAGAAGCCCTCAAGGACAACATTCAACACGAGTGCGAGAATCTGTCGCCCGAAGTTCTCGCCCGTTCGAGCCCAACAACATCGGATGACTTCCTTTGGCCCACCTGTATATATGTACCTAAAGGAAGGAGTACCCCCCAAAGGAGTACCATGGCAACCCTAGTTCCCTAGACCCTGACCTTCTGTGGGGGCATAAACTATGCCTTCTGTCCCTTAGGCAATTTTTAAGCATCCTCAAAAGATTTATGGAAATATTGGAATTGTCGTCTATCCCGCTGAGTTGAAAGCATTAACGCATGTCCAGAGTTACCATCCGTTCAGATTCTCTTGAATGAAAAAAAGCAATTCTAGCTCAATAAGTGAATCAGAATTCTGAAAAGTTGCAAGAAAAAGGGTCAATGAGAAAAGAAGTGTAATTTCTGAAGCTATTCTTCAAATTTATAACTTTTGAGCCATATTTAACAATCTAATCACTATAAAAGTGTTGTGAGAGGCAACTGCGGTACATTTTAAAAGTCTTTATTTGAAAATGAGAGCATTTGGAAAATTTGCGAAGCGCTTTTTCCAATTGAAAAAGGACAAAATATCGAAAAATTGTGCCAGGCTCTCGAAAAAAGTGTCAATTGCAACTTAGACGCACAACGGTCAATTTTCAAACTCTCACTGAAAACAAACATTCACTTGCAAATGAGAATGTGCAAAAAGTATTCAGATACAATTTTTGAAGTTTGGTTGCACATTTTCGTAGAACGAGAATCGAAATTGCGTGAAAGGGTGAAAAAATGTTCGTTTCACGTTTTGACAAAACGAAAAGACGATTACTTCGATTTTGCGCCTTGCGCGTTTTCGCCATAAGAATCGACGTTTCTATGGTAGACATTGGGGCCTCGCCTACCTGCGATTATGATGCCTAGTTGTATAAAGATCCTCATAATTTGTTAAACTTAACCTACTTCCGATTTGAGCCAAGATACAGTAGCAAGCTTGATATGTCGATTGGTTGTGTTGGCAAAAGCCTCTCTTCTCGGAACTGCATCATAGTCTCAGCTTTTGCATTGAGATCTTGTATTTTTTTTTTCTCGAGTTGATTACCGTCTGAAACTTGCCTCTGTAGAATGTCCTTAGCCTGCTTAGCGTTGCTTTTTTCCACTGGTGACTTTGTGTTTAATATGTAGACTTGATCTAAGAATCTATTCTATCTAACTGTGCGCATCTTCCTATAGGTCCGCAGACAGCTCGAGGGAACTATACAATATTGCCCTACATCTTATCTGGAATTTTCCCATTTCTCCAAACTCGCATTTGTTATCGTTAATTTCACCCTGTATGAACATTTTTTCGTATAGCTAAGCCTTTTATGAAAACTTCATTAGGAGGATCGCAACTGCAACTATTCCACCGAGACTTCAAATCAGCTTTAGGTCCATCTTTCTTTGCTATTTTGCAGTTTCTTAAGATTATTGCTTCTACTTTTAAAGTAGATCTAAAAGCTCAATGGAAGGTTGTCAGCTGGAGACTTCCTTTCAGACGTAGCTCATAATACCGCGAAATAACACATCCAAGAAATAGGGCACCCAAATGAATTATGATTATTATTATAATTTTATAAATTAGTAAGTAAATTACAGGATTAATAGCTAAGATAGCACTACAGCTGCCAGGGCTTATGGCTATTCCCCCTTCCCCCCAAGTGTAAAAATAAAATATCGCCCAAAATTGGGGTACATTTTCATGATGAAAACCCAATTTTTAAAACGGAAATTAGACCCCAATAAAATGAGGCTTATCTTTTTAATAAACCGTTTCTAACGCGCAATTTTACTTTGAGATCTTACATCCTGGGGCTTAATTTCGCAGAGACCACGACAGCAGCAAGCTCCCAAATTTTCATTTACTTTTGAATGTCTAAATATACGAAAACGCTTGGGCCCTAAGGTGCCTTCTCCATGGTTAAAAATAACAACTTCCGAGCACAAACTGTTATCGAACTTTTCCCCTTTCAACTTATAATATGAAACAACTGCTCTATCTCAAA
The DNA here is from genome assembly GCA_946477585.1 of Cheilosia urbana. NCBI lineage: Eukaryota > Metazoa > Arthropoda > Insecta > Diptera > Syrphidae > Cheilosia > Cheilosia urbana. The sequence continues at coordinate 28,844,441 of OX297856.1, forward strand.
AGCAATACCTTTTCCAAAAGCTGAAGATAGCAGTCCCTACTCTATTAAGGAAATCATAAAATTCAAAGCAAAATTATTCACCAGACGTGACTCTATTATTTCTACGCGATTTATGAGCGGGCAATAAAATATGAACTTCCCAAAAATGATTGTTATGAACTTGGGGGTGTTCTGCCAAAGGAGACTCTAGGTCCATCCATAACGTGTCATATGCACATTTTCAGCTTTCAGTTTGAGAGAATATCATATTTTACGAACAGTCCTTAAAGAGAATCCTTTTTTTTTTTTGCAGATGAAGACCGAACCAATAACAGAACTGGCAACGACGATAACTTTTGGAGAAAAGAACGCGTGAGATTTTGAAAAGAGACTTCCATAAGCCATATTCCCTGACAACTTAAAACAATAAAATAAAGAAAACGGGAAATCCCAAAGTGTGTTCAGTGTTCCACGCATCCGCCCTCTGAAAGGAGGAAAAGAAATATGCGGTGGCATATGCTCGGTTGCTGTAGCACCGCCATAACGCTACATCATTTCCTGCAGAAGGCACTTTCTCTGTGCGATGACACCACTTTTATGCTGAGTTTTAGTTTGATAGATGTTGACTCTAGCTATTTTCAGTTACGCTCGTACTTTGCCATATCCGAAGCAGAGTTGGCAAAGAAAAATCCTATAGTGAGATGCGAGCTCCTTTTGTCCCCTTTCCCATGTATGTCATCTTGTATGAGCCACGTTTCTGTATAATTCTCCAATTTAGCCAATACTCGTGTCATTCCATTCCAGAGGTATATCCACCTTGAGTCTGGAATGGATCGTTGTGGGCAAAACAACTGCGGAAGGGTGGAACTTGCAAGTTGCCACCTCTTTGTAAATGGCGACATAAACATAAACCCCAACGAAGAACACACCGAGGCAATTGAATGCTTATTTAGATTAGGGACTGTGATTTGATGGTGGGTGCGGGATTCTTCTGTTTTCTGAAAATGTTTTCCCATTTCGCCCTCTGGAGTGGGTGGGTTTAATAAGACTTTCGTGTGTATGAGGTTGAGGGAGCTGATGGGAACAACTGGGGACTTAAGGGTTGCAAGATAATATCTGAGATAAATGAGAGAAGCTTTTAAGAATTTTACAAAGTTCGGTCACGTCCCTGCAAAAGTTTATGAGTTTTAAGAATGTTTTGCTCGATTGGGAACGCAGACCATATGTTACAACTTTGGGGTATTGGAATTCAATTTCGGACATGGAAATGGAAACCGCTTTGTGTAGGGGGTGTGTTGTAAGCCATTATTTTCCATTGGATGCGGTGTTTGGTGAGGGGCGGAAAACAACACAGACTATGATGAGGCCTATAAGTTGATTGACGCTGCAGGACGTGCTAATATATACCGGCATTCTGGTATATGGCTAAGGGAAGGAGGGAAATCACTGTTTTGCTGCAATTTTACCAAGTTGAAGTAATTTGTGTTTTGTCAAAAACTGGCCAAGTAAATTGAAGTTGAAATGCAAAACTAAATCGTTTTTAATTAACTATTTTCAAGACGACGAGAAAGTTTTAGTTTAAAATACAGTCATCCATAAAAAATTCGCTTTATAATAAATATAATTTTATAAACAGGCACCGAGTTGGTTAAGACTTGTAAGCGCCATATAAAGTAAGCTATAATTATTTTACACAATTTCACAAATGTTCTTCATACTCGAATACCTTTGTTTCAAAAAGTGACGCGTTAATCTTAAATTAGAGGCGACTATTTCGTTGTTTTGCTTATAAGCCTCCGCATAAACCAAAAGATTTAAACTTTTCCAAATTTTTTAATGACCAATATTGGGCAACCGAAAATGGGTTCATATACCCATTTACCAAACTTAAGCTTTTTTTTTTTTTCTTAAACAAAATAACCCTGTGTGGATTTTTTGCGTATGACGGATAATAGCTATTTGTTAGAATTATTATTACCATTAACATTACCTACTTGACTGCGACTTTAGTTTTTTTTACGTACCGTAAACTGGGGTTAGTTTGCCCCAGCAGGGGTAACTTTGCGCCACTAGCGAAAAGAGTTTATTTATTTTTTCGCGCCCAGACATGTCTCAACCTGCATATCAAAACTACCGCAACTAACACATACAAACATACAGATTCGCGGGTAGGATCATTCGTTCGTATGCCTTCAGTGAGTAAACAGTGGTTGACGTGCAAACTTTTGTCAAATTTTTTGAGTGTTTTTTTTTTGTGCAAAATTTAGTGTGTACACCGGTTCCAGCGAAAACTGAGAAAGTAAGTATATTTTTTCTTGTTAAAGTGTTATTTTGCTATTAATTTAAGCATGAAATTGTCCTTCCTTATCTTGAAACAAAATTATAATGTTTTTTTTTTGTGTGACCATGAAGTTTTTTCAGCTTTAGGGGTTACTTTGCGCCTGGAGCAAACCGATGTATTGGGCTCCATTCAACCTCCGAAGAAGGTTTCAAATAGAGGAACTTTCGCCGTTATTGAGCTGCAATCTATATTTGACTAATGAATCAATTTTTAGAATGACTGATAACTACTTTTTTGTATTCCTTCCTTTTGTGTTATATTTTTTTTTATTATTATTAGTTTTTTATTATTTTTTATATGAAATCGACTTTTTTTTGTTAAAGGCTATATTATATATGAAAGTTAGAGCCCAAATATGAATTTTGAATTCATGAAATATAAAAGAAGGACATTTTTTATGTTAAAGTTATATAATAATTAATGTTTTACTACTAATATTTAAAGATTTTGAAGAAATAAAATGTACCATTTGGTTTTTTCTTTATATAAAATAAAGTGTGGGGTATTTTTCACTTTTTTTTTCAGGAAAATAATCCTCGAATCAGTAGCTACGAAATCTCTTAACAACATTGCTCCAGCCTTTTAAATGCAGGCACATTCACCCAAAGTTTCGGATGGAGCAAAGTAACCCCTTCCCTTGGATAACTTTGCCCCAATTTTCAACCGCAAAAAAAAATATGTTCTTAGTTACCATAAAAAAAATTAAGGTCACATAAGTATGCTTTAATATCTTATTATATAAGGGAAATAGGAATAGGCATAATTAAAATATTTTGTAATCATTTTTAAGAGTTTTTTGCAAAAAGACTGCAAAAAACGGAGCAAAGTAACCCCGGTTTACGGTATTTCACATTAGAAAAAGGTTTTCGATGGTGGTCTGTAATGTAAAAAAAATGTATCGGTTTGTAACTTCGATTGCTAATAAAAAAAGACTCCCACCTTGAACCTAGAAAGATATCAAATTTCAAACATAGGTACAGAAAGTACATACAGGAATATAATTTAGGCTCTTTAATTTTTACCAGGAGTAGATATCTATCTTCAGAGCTCTTGCAATTTTCACGGTAATAAAATGCCTCCTAAGGGTATGAAATGGCTGTAGGAAATAAGGCCCCAATGAAATAAGGCCCCAAAAGAGAAAATGAAATAAGACCCCAAATTTGGGGTGATTTTTCATAATGAAATAACACCCCAATTTCAACTATGAAATAAGACCCCAAAACAAAATGAAATATGGTCCCAAATTTGTGGTTTATTTCATAATGAAATTTAAAAATATTAAAAACTATTTTTAATTTAACATTGTTGATATTGGATAAACTAGTTTAGATTAAAGGAACTTTTTATATACTCAACCTCGCACCCACCTCGCAATCTAACAGTAAACCCAAGCAGGGGGGCAGCATGCCCCCCCATACGCATTCCATATCGGAAGGGTAACAATTAATAATACAAAAATAATTTTGGGGACTTATTTCATTTCTTCTTTTGGGGTCTTATTTCATAATGAAATAAGACCCCAATTTTCATTAAGAAATAAGGCCCCAAAAAAGGAAATAACACCCCAAATTCTATTAAAAATCGTTGTTATTGTTTCCTGTATAATTTTTTGGGGCCTTATTTCATTGGGGCCTTATTTCGCAGAGCCTGAAAATGGGCGTTCAAGTCAAAATGCATATCGTGCACTTCGTGATTTTTTCGGTCAATTTAATCGTCTAAATGTTCGTACAATCGGAAAAATCGTGCAAAAATGTCAGCAAACCGGGTCTGTAGGAGATGTGAAAACACCAGTGCATGCTCGTGCAGCTCGTACTGCAGAAAATATTGCTGCTGTTCGCGATAGTGTGGCTGAAGAGCCGTCCACCTCAACTCGTCGTCGTGCCCAACAATTGCACCTCTCACGCTCGTCGTTGATGAACATTATGCATAAAGACTTGCATTTACGCGCTACAAGGTGCAATTGACTCAAGAACTAAGGCGTCTTGACCATTTCAAGCTTCGTCAATGGTCAGAATGGTGGCAAGAAATGACAACAGTGGATGATCAATTTTCGAAGAAAATCATATTCAGTGATGAGGCTCATTTTCACCTCAGTGGATTCGTCAATAAGCAGAATTTCCGCAATTCGGCGAATGATAATCCAAGAGTGATTGTCGAAAAACCAATGCACTTACAAAGAGTGACTGTTTGGTGCGGTTTATTGGATGGCGGCATCATCGGGCCGTTTTTTTTTCAAAATGAAGCCGGTCAGGCAGTTACTGTGAATGGTGTTCGCTATAGTGAGATGATAACGAAATTTTTATGGCCCGAATTGGAAGATATGGATGTGGACGATATGTGGTTTCAACAGGACGGTGCCACTTGCACACAGCTAACGAAACAATGGGTCTTTTGCGCGACAAATTCAATGGCCGTGTTATCTCACTTGGTGCCGATGTCAATTGGCCGCCAAGATCATGTTATTTGACACCGTTGAACTTCTTTCTTTGGGGTTATTTTTTTTTTTTTTATATACCTACTTCTCCCGAGAAAGGCGAACCTATAACGCTTCAACAGCGCCCCGAGATGCCTGCAGATGTATGTTTGTTCTGCACTTAAATTGCTGCAAATTGTAGTCTTCTGGAAATATATCTTGCCTTTCTTTATTTTATCGATATTTTCACCATCGATGCTCTGATGAAATAGCTAACTGCATTCCGCCCCTTCAACAATTCTCTCGCAACACCCGTCACACATCGAATGTACATCAGTTCACCCTTAAGCCTACCTTCGGACGTACTGTAAAATATAGAGATTCTTTTGTGAGCCGAACAACACGCATGTGGAATGCATGAATGCATTGCCTCACACGGTTTTCCCCTCTCATTACAACCCACAATTGTTTAAGACCAATGTGCACCAGTACCTCTTCTCTATCCTCCCTATCAACCCTTCCACTCGTGCTGTGCATTAGCATTATAAGGGAACGAAAACCCCTTGAGCACTAGTGAATTATAAAAAAAAAAAAAAAAAATATCCCCAGGAAGCGAGTTCCAAAGTTTGCTTGTCCTGTAACAGAAGGAGTTTTTGAAAGAAAAGGTGTACATCGATAAGCCAGCAACAATTCAAGAGGTAAAGGATAAAATAATTCGGCACATTTACGGCATAGAACCTCAATTATGCCTCAGCGTCATCGATAATTTGGACCATCGGATGGAGGTGTGTCGCCGAGATCGCGGCGGCCATTTTGCCGATATTTTGTTCCATACATAATTGAACCATACAAATATTATCATAATAAAAAGAAATGGTAATAATTTCCTAAATAATTTGTGTTTTATTCAAAATCAAAATCGGCCCTTAAAACTTAACCACCCTTTAATTCGGGAATTTTTAAAAATCATCAACGAAACATTTGTTAAAATTAACAGAAAATAACTTGAAATCTAATTATAAACACTTTCTAACTTAGTTACAACTGTTATAAATATCAAAGCGGACCAAAGGCAAGTAGCTGTCAAACTCAAAATTGCTTGAGAACCGGATTACAATTTGGGAAATAGAAATTTGACACATGGAAATCAAAAAAAAAAAAAAGAACTTTCTGAATAATATTTTTTCTATAGATTTCAACATTTTGAACAGCTCATTCTGCTAAAGTAAAAAAAATCTTCTTCCTCTGAAATTTACAAATGAAACGAAGTGATTCCTAAAAAATAAATATTATACTAAGCCTTTACTCTTTACGTTTAACTAAGTATTAACTTAAAAAAAAAAACAATTTTTTGTTCATACCAAATTTTGATTTTATTCACATTTTCGTCAATTGAAGTTATTTTTTTTTTACAATAAACGGCTATAAGCGACGTGATTTTGAAATATTACAAAAATCTAGATAATAGGGTTGGAGTCAATATTCTTTTTACAAATTTATTTACTAACCACTAAGCCACTGCGCCTACAAAATTCTGCAAACAATAAAAATAGGTTTGGAAAATCTTTAAAAGCGCGCGTTTTTTTTAACATTTTTCAATTATATTTTTAGTGTTTGCAGAATTAGGAGAATATTTTCTTCCTTTTTTCACTTGTAATTTTTTTTTATGGTTTTCTTTAAATGTTTAACCTCTCTTATCTTAGCTCTGTTTTATTTTTGTTCTTTATTTAAATTTCCCATTTTGTTCTTTTCTATTTTCAATATCTAATTTCATTTCTATTGCTTCTTTTATTTTTTGCTTTTAATTTACATTTCAAACAATTAAAATTAAATTTGTATACCTATAGCTTTTATTTTTTTGTTTTTTTTTTATATTTTTTAGATGGAAAAAAGCAGAATAAGTTGAATTTTATTGCTTTAAATTTAAAAAGCAGAATTTTGTAAGGCAGAACTGAAATAAAGCCCAATTTTATTATTTTATTTTTGTTTACACTTATCCCACCTTACCTTATAGGTACAAGTTTTCGATATTTATTGATTTCTTCTGTTGTATCGTATCCATCCGTCGTGGCATATTTGCAAATTTCTGCATAAACAATAAATTCATGTAAATATCAATTCTAGCCGCACATTTTGTATTAAAAATGCCATAATTTCCGAAATAGAATCCCAATTATTCAATAAAATTCGAATGCAAATTCAGTACGACTAGGTAATATCAATCTAAATCGAAATCAATTTAAATTTAATTTGTCTACCTCGCAGAGTACGTGTACAGTTAATTGAATGCGTCCCATAATTTACTCCATCTCCATGGGCAACGCAAGAAAGGGTCAACCTATTCGCTGTAACTAATGCGATTATAATTACCTTAATCCTTTCATTACGCACTAATTATATTTTAATTCCGTTTTGCATCCAGTTGTTGTGCGGACATCCTTCCCGGTAATTGCGTTGCAACAAGTCCAAGAAATAAGTTTGAATTCTCTTTGCATTGTGATTGTGAATCCTCCATCAGGACCGACAGTGTAGCCAAGGTGACCCGTTTGCCGTTCCTATGGCATATTTATTTCAATAATGCACCACCCCCCCGAAACATAATGGTGAAAAGTTTCCAATGATAAATGGAATATGTCTGACAAGAAATCTCTATTATAATAATATTCATCCCTCGTCGACGCAGGCACCCATCGTAATTCCTTTCGTACACAATAGAGCCGAGGATATTTGATTGTTATGCAGAGCATGTGCTCGTATAACCACACAGACAAAATGGGTTGAGGGATCATGGTGGCAAATGTATACAGTATACATTAAACTTAGACGTTTGCCAAGGATATGTCCAAGGAATACGAATAAACGAAGCGAGGAGCCCCAGCTTTACCTTTATCATAAGTCATCGCCTTGCGTTAAACGATTTCGTTTAATTCGGATTATCTTGGAGGGAATCGCAAGCAGTTTTTCTTCGTTTTCTTCGTTTTCTTCGACATCGCTGCTGTCGACGTTGTCGTTGTTATATGATCCCGTTTCCGTTGAACGTGAATTAACGCTTATTGCATTATTATCCTTGGAGATGTTATCTATATCGATTGGAATATATTTTGCTTTTTCCAATTTTCGATTTTCTGACTTTGAATACTTAAAAACGCCGGAAGGCAACGAAATCGGAGGAGTGTTTTTTTTTTTTTTTTTACTTGCCTATATCGAGCATTATATTTTAGAAAAGGGGGATTGGATGGGGGAACGAGTTTCCAAAGGACTTGATTTAGATTGCCAAAGGGAGGGTATATAAATTTATTTGTTAACGAGTCCCTTTTGAAGGCAAATCTTCATTTAATTGGGAAATATTTAAGGATTATAATGGAAAAGTCATACATACTTTGAAAGGACATTCTTTTTGGGATAACTTTTCGGTCGAAGATGAATTTGTGGGAATTTAATAACTCATTTAAAATTTTTAATGGTAGGAACTTTTTAATGGTACACGTTTTGAAGAGTCAGTTGTTGATATGGTGAGTGTGATCGATTTTTTGCTGGCAAAAAGTTTTCGTGTTTAACCGTCCCGATGCCTGATGTTTTTCAGTTGGAGTACTTTCAATTCATAGTTGAAAATTGACTGCCAGAAAAACGAGAGTAAAACTCTTCATCATCAAATCCTCAAAAGAATTATTGTTCGAGTTTTATATTCTTTTGTTTTTCGTAAAAGCCCAACATCTTTAATTCGAGATTTTCAAAAATATCCTAGGAACATTTCTTTAATAAAATAAAAATAAAGAATTTTGCATTTGAAATGACAAATGGGAGATGGTTGAGAGTTTATGCTTATCGCGGTTTTAAATCGAATATCAGGTAATAGGGATGAAGTCGGTTTTATGTCGACTATAATTAGCAAAACACTAATATGGATATTGTCACGTAGGTACTAAAATAGTTTTAAGGTAGGCTTTATCTATATCCGCCGGTTGTCGGATTTCAAAACTTTTTTGGTAGAAAATACAACTTAATTTTAAATTCTTAGTTAATTGTTTTAAGATCAAGCGATTTTTTCCGCCTTAATCTCTTGATTACATGGACTGTATTTAATAATTCGGTTATTTCTAAGCTACCGTGGTTGAGAAGCCTTTGTCTGTGCAATTGAGCAACTTTTTGAACTTCGTTTTCAACCGTGTACCAAGGTGCATTGATTATGTAACTATGTTCCTTAGTACTTTATTTTGGAAAACCCGAATTTTCTGTACATTTTTTTAGCTGTGCATGCCCACAACTGGAGCCCATAGCTCAATTCTGGTTTGAGAATTCGCTTATTGTAGTTAGGCAGGGATGAATATCTCATATCCCAATTAGCCAATATATTTTACTGTATCGCATGTTCAACTTATCTTTATTTTTCTTTACATTAGAGCTTTCCAACGCAGTTTAGTGTCTAGAGTCATGGATAGATATTTGGCTGTACATATTTGTGGATTCCGCAGTATATTGCTGTTAATGTATATCTGAATGTGTGGTACGTTTTTATACGTAAAATTAGTATGGACGGACTTTAGGTCATATAATCTATTCTGACATATTTTAGTCCATTCTGAAATACTGTTTGTCGCCGTTTGAAACTTTGTTGTTTGTAGTTTGTTGCTGTAGTGGTTTCGCCACAAACAAGCAGATCGCTGGTGAATAATAGGTATAGCACTGGACCAAGAACACTGCCTTGCGGTACACCGGCTTTAATTTCTAATGTTGAGTATACTCTATCTCTGAAGAATCGATCTGATTTGTGGGACTCCAGAATTGTCAAATACAGTTTCGGCAGTTGCTTCTGTAGTTTGTGAATCACTCACCCAAAAAAAAAAGTCCACTATAAATTTTACAACATGTGGCAATCAAATTTACAATAAGTTGTATATTTGTGTGTTTAACGGCAAATGCGTTCATATTCACAATTAATTGTAACGTTTACAGCGTTTGCTCTCATTTCAGCAATAAATTTGTTAAATTGATCGCAATTTCTTGTTGTAAAATTGACAGCGCGTTGTCAATTTTTGTTGTTAAATGTACATGTATGACTTGGGCAAATCTACAACCAAAATGCAAAATGTACATACAAAATGCTGTAGAAAGTACGTACAACTTGCAAAATGCATAACATATGCATTCAAATCTACAACCATTTTCAGTTGATACTACATTGAGTTGTGAATATGAAAGCTGCATTTACCGTTAACCCACTCGCCCAGCCAGAACATTTTTATGGTGTATGTATATTCCTTTGTTCATTTAGTCATCGACATCGATCAATTGTGGAACAAACAAGACGAATTGTTAGTTACTGTTGTTAGCACTCTCTCTTCATTTATCCCACGAAGCGTGGTCATTTTTCCCTTTTTTCCCTTTTCACTGTACTCAAAATCCCTTTTAAGTCCCACGACACTTTTTCGCCTCAAAATCCAGTTTTTAGAAGTAAAATTTGTTATACAAGGAAAGAAAATCACGGTTAATTAACTTTTAGTATAAAAATCACAATTTGTAACATTATTACGATTATTTTTTGGTACTAGAAAATTTTGATAAAAGGCTATTTATATGAGCAGTTTTTTATGCACATTCAGTGTACTGATAATCATGGTGAAATGAAGGTGTTTTCATGAAATTTCAGCAAATATTTAAAGTTTGAATGTTTTTTTGTTATATTCCTCAAAATCCCACGATTTGGTGCTTTTTCCCTTTATCCCACGAAAGGCTTTTCGGACATCGTTATTCCCACAAAAAGAGATAAGTCCCACGATATAACAACACTGATGTGGAAGTCAGCAATTTAAACAATCATAATAATCCCGTCATAGGAAATGCGGCTACCGAAAAAAAAAAAAAATGCTTTTAGATGTGGAAGTTTTTGAAGTGGTGGGCAGTTTCACATTATCGAAAAGTGTTGTGCCGTTTTTAGCAGATAAGCAAGTTATAAAATTGTTCGTATTTCGTGTATTCGTTCGTCGTCTGAGTGCCGTTTTTCGTTTAACTTGAAAACTTTATTCCTATGAAACTAGGTCGTTGGACCACTAAATGGAGTTTACCTTTGTTTAGATCGGACCACATCTCCAAAATATTTCCAGACACTTAAATTTAAATAAAAGTAAATTTCTTACATACAAGGGAACTCATTATAGCGTTAAAAACTATATTAATGTTATTAAAACGAATGAAAAGCGCCTTTTCTTTTATATTTTATTTTATTTTTATTTTATATTATTATTGATGAGACTCAAGAAGTATTTTTTGTATGATGTGAATATAAAATTGTTCATTTTAATATTCATTATACTAGCTTAATAAAAATACTTCATGATTATATGACTTTAAACATTAATAATCTTACAAGTCTCTTTTCACTCTCTCTCTTCACTTGAATAAATTAATTGATGGGACAACAGTTTTTCGAAATAAGTGTATTTTTTTTTTTGCTTTTGTATACCTAACCAAACATAATGTAATTATGCCATCTATGGATTCATTTATATTATTTACTTCAATAAAAATAATTTCAAATTATTTGGTGTATGTTTTTTATTTTGGAGTATTTACAAAAAAAAAAAAAAAAAAACAAAATTGTGTATATGAGGCCAAAAAGCTGTAGAAATGAAAGCAAAGGGTATTCGTTTCTAGAAATCGAGTTGTAGATTTTACGACAGAAATTGCATTAATGTGAATAATACAACCAAAATCCGTAGTTTGTGCACATAACAATTGTGTATTTTACAAAGTTTGTTGTACATTCAACAACGAATGCTGTTTACAATTTTGGAAAATGGTCTCATTTTCCTAATTTGGTTTTGGAAAGTACAACCGTGTCTCTGTTAAATTGAAAGCATTGGATGTCGGGTCGATTATGACAATTAATGCAGTGGATTTGACAGTTGTTTTCAACATTTCTACGACAACTTTTTTTGGGGTTCCTTTATGCCATACTTTATCGAAAGCTTGTGCTATAGTAAGAAATATGGTAGAGCACACTTTTTCCTCTTCAAATGCTTTTTCGATTTTAGCTGTGATTCTATAAACCTGGTCAATTGTAGAGTGCTTATTTCTAAAAACCAAATTAGTGACTTGGGACTTTAACCACTTTATATAGGAAACAGTCTTTCTGCTTTATTTTCATATTTTAGACTGTGATACCAGACTTTCGATGTAAAAATTCCTACGCTGAAATCTGAAATTTCCGCTATTACTGAAAAACAACCTTAGATTCTCGTTTGTAAAAACCGTCCGCAACTGCAGTGGAAATAAGTATGGGAAAGCGAAATGTCTCGAAAACTTTTCTAAACGTGTTTCTGCTTTTCTGGATACACGAATAATCATATCTAAAAACGGCCAAGAAAACGAAAGATTTTACCTACAGTGTACAACTCTCGGATGTTAGTTTAGTTTAGTACAAAACATACCACATTCACTTTATCAGCTATATATGTACTGGCTATTGGGGCAGAATAATGAACCTGTTCGGGGGAGAAGTCTTCCTTCAAAGATACTCGTGTAAGGGCTGTCGACTCTCGCATATACGCGCCAAAATTAATTAGCAATCGCTGCGAGAAAATTCAGAGAAACGTCTCAAATAATCAGAATCCTTGAGTGGAGCAAACAAAGACATTTTAACAAGACGACTTATTGATGCCCATTTTCAACATGACTCAAAGGGACTCACGGAATGCGGTCATCTGTTTTTTTTTTTTTTTTTGCCTCTCAACCACTTGTGTCTGAATTAAAGCCTCATTATTCGAATCTGCCGCATCAAGGCCATGTTCATCATTTAGTTGTTTGCTTTGTTCGGTTTTCGTCGTCGTCTTCGTCGTCATCTTCCCGCAGGAAACATTCCCCTCTCACAGTGGAATAATATTTCAATGATTTTAATTGCAGGAATTCCTCAGCTGAAGGGCCTGTAATCTGAATTTAATTCCCACTTTCTCAGAAGCTATTAGGGTCGAGCGGCTAGCGCATTGCAATTTCGCATCGTTGCGTCTGCAGTTGCGGACTGGCTCTTGTTTGCACGTACGTAATGATTAAACAGAAAAATCGCATTAGCGACCGCCGGCCACAAGTCGGCTGCAATCTCTTACCGCACTGCTAAGAGGATAATCATTCATTTCTGACGCGCTACTAATTCCACAGGCTTGTGCGTTTAATTTAATTACAGCGCAAATAGAGCAGTTCCTCGGCTGTCATTATCCAAATGATTGTCCATTTCATTTGCCAATAGGTTTGTGGTTTTTCAAAAGGACTCTACTTGCGTTTGGATTTATTGGCCAAATGCGGTTTGGTTTGGGTCGGTCATTTGTCACATTGCAAATCGACTGCGTGGCAAGGAGTTGTTTTCAAATTGAGTTGTGGAAATTCAAATGAAGTTATCGGGTGCATTTATTATACAAGTCCGGTTCTTTATTTGCGTTTGGTATACAACTCGCTCTTATAAGAAATACCTCCTCGGCGGTCAAAATTTACACTGGCCTCACAAGAGGTGTACAAACTAGTTAGATAAGGATTCAGAATTTATAGTACCGCTGTCCGTTAGAAGCGAACACCAATAAAGTTGCAGAAGACAAGTTTGCTGAGACACTATTTGCAAGTCGGTCTTGGGAACCATCGCTTCGATGCGGATGTTTTCTACAGCGCCTCAAACTCGAATTGGGACAGGCACGCAGGTTATGGAGTAACTGACGACGTGCCGCGAACACGAATGTGATTAATTTGGTAGAAGAAATCAGTTGAGGAGATCATCTGGATGCTGTTCGGTGTCGGTCCGGATTGTGGGTGTTATCGCGTTACCGTGACCAAAACAAACGGAATCTAGAAAAAAAAAACAAAAATCAAAAGTCCCCAGTATGGATGGATGGATGACGTGCATCCAACTTATTCGGCTCACCAGAGTGTCTGCAGTATCACTGCGCCGTTCATCGTCACATGTGATGAGACCCCAGGTGTTGTTCGCCACAACCTACAGGAGAGCGGGTCAGCAGCACGGAGTAAACCAATTTACACCGCGGGACAGCCCAGATTTACACTACCGATAATGGATCCGTGGCAAAGTGTTCATTATCCATTAAAGTGGCCGACAGAATCGATCAAGATTTATTGAGTCCACTTGCATTTAAACTGTAATTGCACGTTACTGCGGGCTGCCCCCTTCGGATACAATCAATCATTATACGATGACCGCGACTTGATCCTTGCGATGTGTGAATATTGCAATCCAGACTAAGTCCTCTATAGTTACAGTCCCCATGTGGCTGCTCCGTAATTTGCTCCAAAAACGATCGAGTAAGACCCAAAAGAACTTGTTATTAAATTAATGCTGTGTGACTGGGTAATTTCGTGGCGGACAAGGCCCAAAACAGCGCCTTTAAATTAATCTCCACAACCACACATATGAATTACAAATTCATTAGTGCGTCAGATCGCGAGGTAACTTCCTACGTTGCGTCGCGTCGTATAGGAATATTTGTTTTGGCTGCGCGATGATTGGACACAGTAAACATTTCGGTGGTTAAATTTATTGCCCCATCATTAACACGGGGGGCTGACTTGGAATACTCTCATTTGAATGTGGCTTAATGGAATAATAATTACAAAGCGAGCGTTTGGGTGGGTAAAATATTCAGACCAAGGAACCTGATGTGAGGTATTACACTCGGAAAGCCTTGGCGGGCAATTTATGATCTTGACGATTGACTCGTCTCATGAATATTTCATATTTCCGTTTGTTAAATTGGCCAAAATAAATCAATTAGCTGAAGTCAAGCGAGGCTCGAAGCGAAAAATGGTTTGATCGATTTTTAATGTACATACAAATGTAGACTTGCATTTTAAATCCAGTAGAAAGGGTTTTATTGTCGTTTTTATGAGACGAGACCAAAAGCTTTTAGCTTGAGAAGACTGATGGCTCCCACGTAAATTCTCATATAGTGGAGGGATTAGGCGTTTTTTATTAGGCTCGCATGGTCCATATATACGGTGACCATATTTTTAAGAGCCAAACCCGGGACAGAAAAAGTGAAAATGTATAACAGCACATAAATTTCCAAAAAAATTGTATGTATGTTGGGATGTATGTCCCGTATTTCTTAAAAAAATCTTTAAAAAAAAACGGGACAGGCTATTGAAATACGGGACTGTTCCGGGAAATACGGGACATATGGTCACCGTATCCATATACCATAAACCATGGGAATCAATGATCTATATAGGTCATGTGGGCATAATAAAAAACGCCTATTATTACCTTCGGTGGCGATACTGACTATTGACAGATTTTTTTAAGGGTCCATTTGGAAGGGGGTAGGTAGTGATTGGTCTTGATCACAGAGCTACGTTGTTGTCAGTTAACATCAGAGGTGCTAAATTTAACTCCTCGCTTTAGGTAATCGCACTTATAAGTAGGATATTGGAGCTCGAATAAGCTATCGGAACCCTCTGTCCAAAATGACTGATTGCGGGAGTCTAAAATTTCAAGGCCATTCAGGGTGTTGCAAATAGAGACGAAATGTCAGAAATGGAGTAAAAACATCTTCTCAGAGTCCGAAGCAGGTTGCTGGCTTCAAAATATTAAATTCCCTTTGTGAAAATGTTTCCGGAAAGAGTCCTACAGTCACGAAGCAAATAAATTCTTCGAACAAGGAAGCTTCGCTGTTCACGAAACTCCAAACAGGGGAAAGGTGGAACGACTTGATTATTTCATACGATAAAATAGGTAGATTTCTTATTCAGATTAATACTAAGACAACAGGTCTTGAGCTTTCGACACTTAGGTCAACGATTTAAAATAATCCGCATCAAGGGGAAATGCGACAAATTTTTTCCACGCCACGGATATCACACACTGTTTCTATATGAGTTCCTCGACAAGGAAACTTACGACTTTTATAAAGATAAAAAGGTTTCCGATCTTTTTTTTTGCCACAGAAAGAATACCATCATTGATCACAGCTTGCAATAAGCTTCACAGTGTTGCTAAAAATATTTGAATGTACCAAATTTTGAATACAAATTTAGAAGGTTTAAGGACTTCTTAAAATGGCGAGAAAGTTACTGGACAAATTTGGATAAAAGCTCTTTGTTTTTTTTTTTTAAATATTGCTTAAAACCCCTGAGAACATTGATGGCTATTTCGTTCATTGCCACGCCAACATTTTGGCAGGGTTCTTACCAAATTAATTTTTGCTTCTGACCCCACTGGGCCTTACTAATAACCATTTTTAATTTTCACTCCTTCATATTTTTTACTTCATTATGGGTAATTTTAAATGGGAAATTTGTGAGTTCATAAAATTAAGCCTTGACTGGAATGGATCTTGAATTTGCCGTCACTTAAATGATTCTTGAACATTAAAAAAAAAAAAAAATAAACAGAAAAAACTTTAGGAGACCGAAACTTCCCCAAACAGTTTAAGCTATCAATCAGCTTTCAGCTGCAGATCTAAAAATTGAAATATAACCCGATTAAAATGTTTTTTTTTCTCATCAAATTGAAAATTATCAGCCGCTATTGTACAGGGTGGCGCATAAGTAAAGTTATGATTTATTTGATGAATAATATTTTCTATTTTAATTTTATTTCACTTTGACTTAATACAACTAGAGTTCGCCCAGTGGTAGAAATTCTACCATTATAGTAATCTTGGCTTACTTATACACCATATATTGAAAAATAAACTTAACACAGCATTTAAATCGAGCCAATAAGTTGTGTTTAGGGCAGGGAAAGTGGTTCTAAACTATTTTCCTTCCCCTATTTATAAGGCTAGCTGACCCAGCGAACTTCGTGCCAACCTACCTACGCGTTTTACAGTGGAATAATTTTTTTTTCTAAACCACCTACAAATGGTCGCCTTTCATTTAAAAAGAGAATTCTAAAAATAAAACCAGCCGGATTCTAGATATGAGATCACACACAAAAGTGGCGAACGTGCTCACCAGTTATAATCAGAAAAACGCGATATAATTCGACGGTCTGTGTGAACTGTGGCTCCATCTTGTTGAAACCGCAATACTGGACTGTTCCCTACCTTTGGCATTTAAAATAGTCTTACGTTTAATCAGTTTCGTGCCGGGGAGGCGTCCTTAAAAGTCCTCCAGCACTTCGGATTTATACATTCCTCTCCATGAAGTAATTTTCAAATTGCAACTACTATTACATTTCAAGTTCGTAACACTCGCTTGGATCTGTCATCTCTATTCTAGGTTTCATTAAAAATCAAAACGCCATCAGCATCTTTTCTTTTTTTTGCAATTTGTCTTTAAATTGATATCAAACTAACTGTACATTTCCAGTAAGTGGATCTCTCAGTTTGCTGTACTATGCACTGACAACTCTGCACGCACTACTACACTGCCTACATTAATTACAATTTTCCACCTGACACCGGATACGATTAGATGACAGCAAATACATGAAATGTAAGACCGAACGATCTCGAAATCGCCTTCTGTTTGTCAACATTTTCGTGTCTCTGCCTCTGAAGGTAGGTACTCGTATAATGTATCCAAGTCGGCGTGCACCAAACATTGTAGTTTTGATTGAATCGATTCGACTTGACATCCAAGCGCCTCCGAACTCGACGTACTCTTTCGCTGGCAACTGAACATAGTTGTTCTTCGAATAATTAATGGAAATTAATTCGCCCAATGATGTCAGATGGTCGCGATGTCCTCAATGGCGAACATGTTGTTCAGGTTCTGCGAAAATTGCACGAAACGACGAAGCTATGCGTCTGATTGGTATCTGGATTCTGGAGTCATCAGCCGTTCCTGGCTGTATAGTAGCAGAGCAGCTGATACCTATCTGAGGGTCTGAGGTGCGAGTACGTTTAGTGATTGCAGTTGACGAACGTGGTGCTAATTAAAGGAAAAACTGTTATGTCTGATGATTATAATACAAGGTATAGTGGTTGGAGATAATTAATGGGACACATCGTCATCGGATAGTAGCGAAAATCAACGTTTGGCGGACCGAACAGCTTGTGGCGAGAACCATTTGTCAAATGGTATCACTCCTTGGCTAAGTGACGAGTAGGTTTGCGGATGGACTGCTATCAGAGGGAAGTATTTACCGTTTTGTGTGTTTTAGAGAACTGGATTGGGTAATGGGTAGATCGAACGAGAAAATGCACTATCGAAGGTAGCAGCTTTGGCGTTCGATACATTTTAAGTGAATACATTTCTGTTGCCCCGGATTAGTGTTCCCGGACTGGGGCGGCATTTTGCAAGGCGAAAAGTTCAAACATTTTCACGTGCACGAACGATTCACATCTGCAACTTAGAGCAAATTACTCGCGCGCACGAAAGCGTTTTCTTCTTACAGAATCTGACCCAGTTTTCCCTTCTTTTTTTATTATCAGCATACCTAGGCATTAGTAAGCAAATCCATTAGTGTTCTCCCAAATTCGAAATTCCCCTTTTTCCTTGGCGTTAAATTTGCAATTATGTATTTTCATTATGAAACAAAATAACAATGTAAGACTTTTTTATTAAAAAGCTTAAAAAAACATATAAAATAGAAATATACATACGAGGTTGAGTTAACTAAAACAACAAAATAAATTGATAAATTCAATCAAAAAAATTCAGAGCTTAAAATTAAGTACAATGCAGTTTTCCCATGTTTAGTATAAAAATTTCGTTCTGAGTAGGTAGGTTAGTATCCTGCTAGCGCTGAATTTTAGCATCCCTAGTCTTCACTTCGTTTCTCCACGCCAAAGATAAAGGGTCGCTAAATTATTAAATATCATATAGATGGGGCAGAAACCATTTGTAGACACTGTCTTCTCTGGGGCTCAGAGATCCTTGGGCTTGATCGATGGCTAGTGCACAAGAAATGGGCTTTCATTGAATCCTCTTAAAACGACTGTTGTTCTCTTCACGAGAAGGAAGAAGGTCACTGGTCTGACTCAGCATGTGTTAAAAGGTGTCACTATTCCGATCTCCGATGAAGTCAAATATCTGGGAGTAATCCCCGATAGAAAGCTTCTTTGGTCCAAGCATGTCGAATCGAAAACCGATAAAGCGCTGTCAACTATCTGGCAGTGTAAAGGCGCTTTTGGCAAGACATTTGGCTTATCTCCTAAGAGGGTCATTTGGATCTATACGGGGCAATGGTAAGACCATTCCTCTCATATGCATCGGTTGTATGGTGGAACAGGCTTTCACGGAAACGTGTTAATGCCTCTTTTGCCAGACTACAAAAAACGATTTGTCTTGGCTGGAACCTTACCCAGCACGCCGGGCTCTGCTCTAGATGCTATGGTCAACCTCCCCTTGATATTTTTATCATGCGGCGTACACTGAAAACCAAAAGAGACCCCTTTTGGGACCACGCACATTGGAATTTTGAAGAACTTGTGCGAGAATTATCCCTTGACCCCGGTCTTATGGATATGCCCTCTGACGCAATGGCTCCAGAAATCCTACTGCGACAAAACTACCACGTCAACTTTCCTCAGGCAACGGAATGGAATGGCTAAGGCCAGACTCTGAGGCAGGGAAATAATGCCATCGTATTTTTACGGATGGCTCCAGAGCTGGACAGGGGTCTGGTTCTGGAGTCTTCGTGGAAAGCGAGAGTTGTGTTTTAAATTTTTGTGTGTATTATGAGGGGTGAGTTCCGTGTTGATTTTTGCAACATTCGAGGCTTGAAAAGGAATCTCTTTGCTGCGTATGTCCATGTCTTTCAATTCAAACCAGCTGTTTTGGCACTTTGTGAGACACAGGTGGATAGAAATTCGATTCCCTCGAATTTTGATTTACCAGGATATCACTTAGTGCCATTATTCTTTTTACATCGCGGGCTCGCCGTTTACGTCCGTGATGATATTGCTTACGAATTTCCACCACAATATAACCATTGCTCCAATGCGGAATTTAATTACATATGGTTAAAATTCAATGTCCGTAAGCAAATAATACATTTTTGTTTTATTTATAGAAGTCCAAACATTGACTGTTCATCTACTTTTAACGAGTTTGATGAGCTGTCTAACTCCATCTTAGGAATTGTTTCCCAGTATCCTCATACTGAAATTGTCATTGCGGGCGATTTCAATATACACAATTCCGATTGGCTTCGCCATTCTGGACAGACAACACCCGAAGGAAGGTATGTTAGGATTTTCGCTGAGATTAACAGCTTAACTCAGCTTGTAAACGAGCCTACACGGATTCCGGATGCTGCAGATCATGCCGCTAACACATTGGACTTGTTCCTCACCTCTCATCCAGATAAATATTCTATTGACGTAACGTCGCCTCTAGGTTCGTCGGACCATTGTGTCATTTCAGCTAAATTCTCATACACAAACCACACAGTTAAAGAACAAGCTCCCAAAAAAACGGTATGGCATTATGAGAAAGCCAATTGGGACTGCCTTAACTTCTTTTTTCGGAGCTTTAACTGGTCACTATGCTTCCTCGATAGTGACGTGGATGCCGCCGCTGAAATGATTACAAACACCATTCTCCTGGGTATGAGATCCTTTATTCCCAACAGAAAAAAGAGTATTATACCTAAGGAGAATGCTTGGTGCGACTCGAGCTGCAAAGAGGCTATCAGGTTGAGAGAGTTGAGCTTTCGGGCTTATAAAGCAAACCCAACCGAGGAAAACCGAAAAAAGTTTCGACGAGTCCGAAATGACTGCAACTCCGTGATACGACGTGCAAAATTTTCTCATGACCAAAACTTACGACAAAAAATACTTCACTGTCCCAGTGGTAGTAAACAGTTTTGGTCTTTCGTGAAAAATATTAAGAACTCCACCACGTCGTCAATCCCCACACTCGTTTACAATGACATTCCAGCTGTCAGCTCTTTGGACAAAGCAAATCTGCTGGCTGCGCAATTCGCCGCAAGCTCCAACATTCCAGATTGCATCATGTCTCCACCTGTGCTCGAGAGCGTCGAATATTTCATGGGACAAATACATTTCCGCACTCGCACAGTAGCAAGAGTATTAAAAGATCTTAACATTCACAAATCCGCTGGTCCAGATGGTATATCCCCCATAATTCTGAAGAGGTGTTCTTCCACGCTGGCAAAACCACTGCGTAAGCTTTTCCACTTGTCCTACTCTTCTGGACTTTTTCCGAGTAGATGGAAAACTGCATTTGTCCAGCCCGTTCCAAAAAAAGGCGATTCTTCTTCACCCACCAACTACCGACCCATTGCACTTACGTCCATTCTTTCCAAGGTCATGGAAACGCTGATAAACCGTCAGCTTATGAAATATCTTGAATCACGAAAACTTCTCAATGACCGGCAATACGGTTTTCGTAGCAGCAGGTCCACTGGTGATTTGATGACTTATCTCACCGAAAAGTGGAACCAATCTCTCCACCACTCTGGTGAAACGAAGATTGTTGCGCTTGATATTTCGAAAGCATTTGACAGAGTTTGGCACCAAGCTCTTTTGTCGAAAATGCGTGCCTATGGGATCGACGCGTCTCTTCTTCAATGGATTAGAAACTACCTTTCTGGCCGTTCAATTCAAGTTGTGTTGGACGGTTTCAAGTCTGCAATTCACCATATAAATGCTGGTGTTCCCCAAGGCTCTGTTTTGTCTCCGACACTCTTTCTCATATTCATCAATGATCTCTTGTCTGTTACTTCTAATCCAATACATTCTTTCGCTGATGATAGCACCCTCAGTTTTTCATATTCGTTCCCTGACTCACGTCCCTGCTCTTCGGCCGTGGATCTGGAACGGCGACGTATGCTAAACACATTAAATTCCGATCTTGACAGCATTATAAAATGGGGTACAATCAATAGAGTGGAATTTAATGCTTCCAAAACACAATGCTGCCTTCTATCATTAAAGCGAAACTTGAACCCTAACCCATTATCCATGAATGGGACTTGCATCGACGAAACCGAACGACTTTCCATACTTGGTATATGTGTCAACGACAAACTCCGTTGGAATGACCACATATATGAAGTCGCCAAAAACGCTGCGAAATTTCTAGGTTTCTTAAATCGATGTAAGAAATACTTTACACCCTTCGACTTAGCTACAATATACAAGGCCTTTATTCGGCCTAAGCTTGAGTACAACGCTCATATCTGGTCAGGTGCACCAAAAACTTCATTGCACCTACTAGACAGAATTCAAAAGCGCGCGATAAAACTTATAGGTGATAGAAATATAGCGGAGTCTATTGACCCGCTCGAACATCGCAGAAATGTTTCTTGCCTTTCTTTATTTTATCGATATTTTCACCATCGATGCTCTGATGAAATAGCTAACTGCATTCCGCCCCTTCAACAATTCTCTCGCAATACCCGTCACACATCGAATGCACATCAGTTTACCCTTAAGCCTACCTTCGGACGTACTGTAAAATATAGAGATTCTTTTGTGAGCCGAACAACACGCATGTGGAATGCATTGCCTCACACGGTTTTCCCCTCTCATTACAGCCCACAATTGTTTAAGACCAATGTGCACCAGTACCTCTTCTCTATCCTCCCTATTAACCCTTCCACTCGTGCTGTGCATTAGCATTATAAGGGAACAAAAACCCCTTGAGCACTAGTGAATTATAAAAAAAAAAAAAAAAAAAGCGAGAGCATTAGACTTCACTACCCCTTAGAAAACCATGCGTCTGTCTTCCAAGCGGAGATTTTCGCTATCCTTATGGCTATTCGCTATATTGTGACAAACAGGTGGAGAGCTAGGAGTATATGTGTTTGCAGCGATAGCCAAGCTGCATTAAAAGCGCTGTTTAACCCTCTTCCCACGTCTAAATTAGTGCTTGAACTCAAACTTTCTCTGAACTTGGTCGGAAGGCTAAATACAGTGTATCTTGTTTGGGTCCCAGGTCACACTGGTATCCAGGGAAATGAGATCGCTGATGTGCTTGCCAGGCTGGGTTCAGAGGAAGAATTCTTAGGACCTGAACCGTCGTTGGGTCTGCCTACATCGGTATTTAAAGTCATCCATTGAAAATAAGGAAAGTGGGGAATTTGACATTTACCGACAATTTTGTGCAAATTTCAAACTAACCATGCTGAGTTGAATTTTTTACGAGTTTTGTTGTGAGGATTATCGTAGAACTCTGAAAAGTTATCACAAGAAAAGAAACCTCACAAGAGGTCAACTTCAGAAGAGCTTGTGACTTGTGAGGGCTGACAACGGCAGAATCGGGCTTTGAATTTTCGATTTTTAAAATTTTTTTTGGGACTGTATTCGTTTTCCCCTTTTTCGTTATAAAAGGGCTTTTGCTCTCAATCTGGGATCACTGAGCTTGACACGTACATAAGCGCTTAATTGAATTGTTTCGATCAGTGAATAACAAAGTCATCAGGAGCAGGATATTGTCGAATCTTGCGAGTTTTTCCGACAGCAAAACCGGGTCCTAGCTTGGTACATACATTTTGAATACACTTTGAATACGCACTCCAATCTGTTCGTTATTCTCCGAGAATTCCATAGACACAACCACGTATGAAATAGGAGGCTGAAGCTGAAAAGAATTCCCCTTTTCACGCATGAAATGAAAATCTGAGCAGGTAAGTGCATTTCTATCTGAAAGCTGCACTGCCACTCAAACACGGTTTGCAACGCATCGACCTGTTGCTTTTGCATTCCACTTTTCCGCTCGCCTTTTGTCCGGCTGCTGTCCGCTTTCAGCCATCAGCCCATCACCTCGCCATCCCCATCGCACGTAATTGTCCATTTAACTTTTACCACAACATTACCGTCCAGGTGAGTGCTTTAATTTCGTTTTCCCTTTGTTTTGTTCCAATCGCATCGCATCTCGACCGAGTACGAGTTCTCGCATATCTACCCATATGCCGTACGCATATCGCTGAGTCGCTTTGCGTTTCCATCCGTTGGCTGGCAGGCTGAGAGCCGAGTCCCCAGTTGCTGCGCACTGCGCTCCATTCCAGATATTCGAATGCACGCTCGAAATAGGTTGCTGCGATTCGACCGCCGATACCAGTGGGAAGTGTAGATACGCGCCGGGAACTGCATCATCGGAACACCGGTACCCCAGCCGCGCAGACAGGTCTTTCCCAGTGGCCAACAGCTCGGTTCTGCTGTTCTGCTGTTCCGCAGTTGGCCGCCATTAGATAGCCGCTTGAGTTTTTCTACTGCGGGCCGCATACCACCACAACCACGACGAAACCGGGTTGAATCTTGGTTGCGAACGTTTTTTTCTTGTTTCTCCGCATACTACGTTATAGTACGTTTACGTTATTAACCTGCCTCAACTCCAGAGTCCAGAGCATCGACAGCGGCACCAGCCACCACCGCCGTCAGTTCGATGAGATTCTTCGACCTGAATTGAGCTGTTCTACTGGTACACCTCGTCGACGTCGTCGGTCACCATATCGAAGGTCCACCGCGCAGTGTACTCGCGAAAAATTGTCCCCGCCAACCCCAAAGTGGGTGCCGATCATCTCATTGTTGTGACTTTAACTCGGATGCGAATTTGCGAGATTTCGTCTCTTTGGCAAGCTGTTGCTTGCTTTATTCTCGACTGTAGTGATCTTAATCACAGCCCTTCGGTGGAGCTGGCCAGCGCTTCGGAAGCGAAATAAACGCGTTAAAGCGCCCTAAGTGATCAATGCGAAAAGATGCCAATAAATCGTTGCGATATTTCGCAATTACAGTGATTCCTGTTGTTGTTCTGTTTGTGTTTGTGGGCTACCTGAGATTAATCAATCGACGCGGTGTATCCACCACTGTGGGTTTGACTTACTCGAGGCGGGTATAGTGATATCAATTGCAGCGGCTGCTGCTGTTGCGAAACAAAGGAGGTGTACGGCCCTTTTCGGAGGCGCAGTGAAACTCGCTGGGCCGGTCGCCTGAGTGCGCTGTGCAATTAAGTTGGGGATTCGTGTTTTGCGAAAAATGGTAAAATTTACATAAATGTGTAACATCGTTCCGTTATAACTATAACGCTTCGGGAGCGCGCCCCATCCAAGAGTGCTGCAGATTAAGATATATTGGCCAGGTATCCCGTCAGCTGGACTACTGATTTATGGATTAACATTTTAATTGGATTTGCCTGTTTGGAGGCGCACTCTGCGTACTCTCTGACTATGTGTGTGCAATGAAGTGGCTCTGGAAAGCAACCCATTAATATTATTTTAGTGCTAGAGCAGTTTCCTGGTTGTCCTTGTCATCGCCGAGGGGTAGTTGTGATTGAATAGTGTTTGTGTGCTACTTTTGGTGTTTCATTTGAGATGGATGTGTGTTTATCTAATTTGCGACAGTACCTGTGTATTGCTGAGTTGGAGTGTTGACGGTTTTAGTGCCGCAACTGATTGTTTTACTTTGTTTATATTTAAATTCGAGTTTGAATAAAGTGTTAGGAGGAGAGGACGTCTCCAGATTGCTGTTATAAGTGGATATTCCTTGGTGCAGTGCATCCTAGTGGTAAGTTATTGTAGTTTTGTTTTGAAAATGTTTTTCCAGTTGAGTGTTTGAATTGAACTACTAGATGTTGAGATGAGCAAGTGGTTTGCTCGGTTCCCATTGTCATGTACTGAGTTAGGACTCTTTTCCAAGCCAATAATATTACGCGCAAGGACTAAATTGCATCTTGTGTGTCCCACGCATAATGTTGCTGAAGTGACAACCTTTGTTTATATTATGGATGATCGCTATCACAAATGCTTCTAAGTGCAAACCGATATATGTATGACTGCATCTTTTTCATTGAAATATATGGACAGTCAATTTTACCGCACGAACTTCTAGATGAGGTTGACTTGGGTATGATTATGTATTTCTGTTACCAATTTACATAAGGGAACAACTTATGCCCGTTTGCTGATACTACCCATAGCGATTTATGTTCCACTTAAAATCGTATGTGGCAGTTTATGTTATACAAAAAGTAGCCCATTATAAGGTATTTAAGTGGAACTTAAATCGCTATGAGTAGTTTCAGCAAACGAGCCTTAGTAGTATAAGAAACAGTTTATTCATTTATTTCCTGCAACCTCTAGGTACATTTAGCGTGATTTCTCGTACTTGTTTTTGTAAATTCGTCTGCAGTCTAAGTAAAGTAATTTGCTGAAGTTTGTCATGAACATTAGTGCTGATGTATCATTGCGGTTATTTTTCCTTTAGGTTATCAAGTCTTTCCCACAATTTTCGTCGTTATCTTCAATTGAGGAGAGAAATAAGTGAACCTCCTTAGTTAAGTAGCTAGCAGCTATACAAGTTGTCACTGTTTTGTTTTCGAGTAGGCATTGAAAACTTAATGTAAACTAAGCAGCTATTATCGGACTTTGACAGACAGTGGCCATATTTAAAAAAAACTGGTGCGACTGTATCCAACAGTCCCAAAAAATGTCTATGTGTAAACACCGTGCGTGCGGTATGTGTGTGGCTTGATAGTTGATACACGTCATTGAGAAAAGAGGGAATTGTAATAACCGTATTCATGATATATTATGAAATAACAATAATTTATTTTCAAACTCTGCGTGAGACTTAACATGTCTGGGGTAGGGTCTGTCTTCGTAGGGCGGAGTGACTGACTACCTGTGGTTGTAAAACTTCATTGATGTCCGTTCTCCTTCGTTTGGCTCGAACTGACGATAAATCCACGTCATTTATCGTCAGAACATCATTGGCAGTTGATCGTGATGTCGTCGGTTCATTGTCAGTAATTGTCGCTCCAGTTTGGTTTGCGAGACGAGTTCTCCATTCACGCGAGCGTTCACGTTCAGTACTCGCTCAACCCAACCTTTTTTTCGACTTTCAGAGGTTTACTTGCACGGAAACGCGCCCTGTAATCTTTTGCACGTTCTGCATCTGCCTTTCCCATATCTGAAAATATTTTAGTGCATCTTCAATGACGGCAAAACATTGCATTATTGTCAGAAATATGGAATTGTATCAATTACGTATTTTCCTGTATTTTTATTCGCTTTACTATTGAAACGCATATATTCAACAGTGAAATCGAACAGTGAAACAACGCGCACTTAGATGTTTACGTATCAATAAGCACTCCTAAAATTATGCAGTGGAAAATACCCGTTTGCTGTTACACAGTAAATGAAAGTGTCATTGGAATTTCATTCGGCTTGCATTGCATATTGTAGGGGCGCTGACCTACGACATTTTCGTTATGCGAGAAACAGATTAACACACCAACAGCAATAGTAACTTCCACAACTTTTTAGAACCAATGTATTTTTATTACTTTGAACACATTAGCACAGCAACATCGACAGCGAAGTCAACGTTAAAGCTGTCAAAAATTCGCTGTTGCTGTTGCTGATGTTTACATATCAACAAACACTCCTAACATTATGCAGTGGAAAATACCCGTTTGCTGTTACACAGGAAATGAAAGTTTCATTGGAATTTCATTCGGGTTGCATTGCATATCGTACGGGTGATTTCCGTCCCAGCAGTTATATGTTTGGAATTACTCCACCAGATACCAATAACGCGCGCATAGATGTTTACACATCAAAAAAAAATTTCTGTCATTCTTCTGTCATTTTGTTCTGCAATAGTAATGAGAGCAACACCATTCAACAGATAATCAAAATCTTAAAATTGTGTTGGTATTATTTTTATTTGTTTGCGGAATGTTCCGCACGCTACGTAGGTCGTTACGAGCGCCCGACTGAAGAACTGAGTTCACCATTAACAGCCGGCAAACTTTGAAAGTATCGATTTAAGTGGTTCAGTAGCACAAGTCACAGTCACGGCAAGTATACCTTAATTAAAAACGCGGTTGACCAAAAATATTGCTGCGGTGTTACAGAATGTTCGCGACAACCGAAACGCATCAATTTTAGTTCTTCAGAAATTGGTCATGACCCATGAGCGAGAAGCGGTACCGGAACAAAATAACGGACTGAAAGAAGAGTCATTCATTGAACTAAGATTACACGTGTCATTTTTCGTGGCAAATTTCAGCATGCCGACGTCATTTTGACGTACACTGGTCACCCCGGCTGTCACAGTATGCTCTCACGAGAGACGCACGACACGCATTGTCATTTGTCACATAGAAAGAGCGATTTTTTGTGAAGTCAGCATGTCAAAATTTGCCATGAAAAATGCTTAAGACTGTCACCACTTTAATTTAAACGGTTTCATAAAAAACGTTCATTTTTGAAAATGCTTCATAAATAATTAGGCTGATTCAGCCTTACCAAAAAACATTTTTAGCTTTGACTTTAAATTTTAGTAATTGAAAATGGTTACATTTTTCATATAAATTTTGCAATTGAAGCGTTGAGAATGAGAAGGTGTTAAGTGACATTTTTGAAAATTTTGATGTTTTTTATCTGATAAAGGTATTATGTGCAAACTTAAATTTTGGTCTATTCGCCGATACTCTACTGTAATTAATATAGCAGCTGGACATGGTTAAAGGTGGTAAATACACATCTTTTTAAATGAAAAGTGATTGTGTTTTTGTTTGCATAAGGCCATTAAAGGCATTAATTTGTAAACAAAATTCCACTTATTGTAAAGTTTAATAAATGAAGTCACGTTGTCTAAAATAGAATTTTCTTAATTTACTTTTATTTCGTATTACCGAACTCCAACTTCCTTTATAGGCAGATTTAGGGGCAAACAACTTTAAACGTCCTTTACTCGAAACTAGAAATTTGTCACTTAACACCTTCTCATTCTCAACGCTTCAATTGTGGGTATGAAATGTATTTTAAAGCATTTGCATTTATTTTCTATTTTTTAAAGATAAATGTTATTTGGTTATCCTTACTAAAGTAAAATTTGTATTCCGGCTGTAAGGTGTTTGTTCGGAATAGATTAAAAAAGTACTGCACGAAATTGATTCCGCTTTTCACAGTTGCATTGAAAATTGCCGAGATTAGATTATAGGATATGTTTTACCATTATCTGCTGTCCGGAAGCGGAAACCTAAGCTGATATATAAGAAAAGTTGTTATACTCGAATGCCTTCTAGCGCCTAGCCTTGGAATGCCTCATCTAAATGAAAGTGGATTTCTTTTAATATAAAGTTCAATTATGTACAAAGATTTTAAGATATAAATCATCTTTGTACATTATCCCGAAGTCGAACAATAAACAATAGACAATAAATTATAGATTTTATGCAATTAAAAAAAGTTAAATGTTCGATTGAAGCTAGATCGTTCGATTTTCCCACCGTTCAGTGGAGGAAATTTTGTGTGTGTGTGCGAAGTGGAACTCTGGCGAAGCGAGGCGAGCAAGGGTTAGCTAGTATCGTATAAGAAAAAGGCAGTGAGCAGTTTTAAAAAAAAAACACTAAAATATTTTTTAAGCACTAAAGAAACGTCCAAGCGCCAAATCTACTTTATCGGCACTAAACTTAACTTTTAGGCACCAAAATTAACGATGGCCAGCGGCGATGCTATGTTGAAATAAGTCTTCTGTCGATCGATAAAGACATTTTCGGAAGCAGGGGTATATTATCTAATTGTTTGAAGTGCACACACATTTTTTGTCGCAACTCGCAAAGAGAGCAAAATTTTTCACGTTAAGAGAACTGCACGTGGAAATTTCGATTAAGTTTGGACGTAGTATACTTACGACCTCCATGGAAATTTTTAGCAGTTTATGAAAATGATGGACCTCAAGGTCGAGAAACTTGTACGGAATGTGAGAAAAATCCTTTCGAACTTTCGTATATGAACTAATTTGGTATGTGCCTTAACAAACCTAACCTTACCTTCGTAGATAATGTCAAAAAATTCCAAATGAAATTCCAGCTTCTTTCAAGAAAGTAGGTACAATAGACAAGGGACAATTTGTTCACCCAATGGGTCATAGCATCGACCTGCATCAGGTTCACATGAAGTATTCCTTCTCGCCAGCATACTAACTAAGCCTACTAACCAAGCCTATATAGATAATATAGAAATATATTCGGAATCAGCAGGTATTTTAAACAACTCAAACTATCTGAACATATATTCAAATTTAATAACACATTTCTGCATAATAACAGGGGTTTCTTTGTTAACTAAGAGGCACAGCGCAGCCCGTTGTTCAAAGACTCACCTCCCATTACTGAGGAACAGAAATAAAAACAATGCCCTCCTCTGCCTACATACCTACCAAACGCACTGTGCTGTGTGCAAAGCGTGAAATTTTACAACCATCTCGAGAGATTCTATCGCGTGTAATCTGACGTTCCCACAATCCTCCACCGTTTCAAATATATATAAAAACCGCACAGAATGTCTTCCGAGAAACAAAAGACAAACATTAAGTGCAGGCGTCCCCTCCTCCAGTACAGGGAATTAGGGTAAATTGCACCCGAAATACCATCAAAGAAATTATAGCTGCAAATCAAGCTGCAAACGATTAAACATCACATCGGGCAGCGAGGATTCCTGCCGCTGTCACTAGAAAAAGACACTAGAAAAACCATCAAATTCTTCGTGAGGTTCGTCTTCATCGTAGTCGACATGCAGCTCAAACTGTTGCCATACGAAATAGCCACCGCCTCACCTAGAGAAGGACAACACACAAACACAGTCTCTGAAGTGGCAGAACGTCATCAGCTGCATTCAGAGTCCGAATCAATTTATTACCATGGAAACTGCGGCAATAAATTTCGTTTAATATTTATTTTATTCGCAAGTTGAGTCGAATGTCGCAGAAGCAACAACCCAGCAACGTGGGGAATGCTCCCTAACAGCTAACACTATACACATGACGAGGCTTCCGACTCCATCAGGCGAACCTTTTGCAAACGGATGTGCTATTGGGTTTTTGTTTGATGACGCTCACAACGACACGACAATGACGGATTTAATGTTGAAGATTGTCAGAGTAGAAAAGTGCCATCACAGAAGCGCAAACCCTTTTGTTGTTGTTCAACTCAGGGACCTGACGACATTTTATGGCAACGATTTGAATTCAACAACAACAACTACTGTGTATAACGTCTGTGCAATGATTTGATTTTGTCTCCATCTGGAGATGTGATGTAGCCGCTCATAAAGCGACCACGACCACTGCTGCTGTATAGATGCAGTGGGTACTGGGTAGTTTCTGTGCGTTCATGTCTGTGATTTTTATTTCATTGAATTTTGTCGAGTAATTAAATTTAATGGCTTCGATTGAAGATATGACATGTGCCGAAGGAAATGCAAAATTGTCAGAATTGTCATTATGGGACTATTCCAAGATCGACTATTTAAATTGTTAACGACAGTTAAGGTATTTGGAATCCTGGGGTAGGATTTTGTAAAAAACGAAACGAAAACCACTTTCGCATTTAAAAAAACGAAAGAAATCACGCGAAAGCGAAAATTTGCTTCTGTAACTCAACGTTTTTGTTCACATCGTTTAGGTTTGGGAACGAACTGTGTGACAACAAAATTATAGTTTGACAGTCTCAGTATGTCGTTTTATTTTCGTTACGTTATTTTGACAAGTAACAGGTGACAATTGAAAATATTTTGTTTGTTGAATTTGATTGTTTACGGAGGCAGACGTTTGGAATGAAAATGTAGGTTATGTCGTTTTCCATTGGGATTTGCAGATTTTGCTTTCAGATTTCAATTTTTTCGAGCCCAATGAAACTAGATTTTTCTTTCCTTCCATTTGTGGTGGTTCGTGTTTTAAGAGTCATCTGTTCTCAAATTGTTAATTGTGTTTATATAAATATTCAATTTATATTGATATCCGTTGCAACGTCCAAATGTAAATATTTCTCTATTTTTCACAGACTTCTCGTCGAAATAGTAAGTAAACACACTTTAAAGTTTGACAAGAAGTGACAAATGTTTTGGTGTTAGTGTATGTTGGCGTACATTTCGCTCAGAAATCGAGATTCCCAAAATTGTTTACTTACTTACTTTTGGTCGCGCTTACAGTCCGGGGTGGACCACGGCCTCAACCAACAAGCCCCTCCAGCCAGCTCGGTCCCTCGCTAGCTGCCTTCAGTTACGCACACCAAGTTGGTTGAGGCTGTTCTCCAATTGTGCCCACCACCTAAGGTGGGGTCTTCCTCTGCTGTGTTGCCCCTCAGGGGTTGATTCGAAGACTCATCGGGCTGGTCCTAGCCATCTCAGCCGTTGTATTTTAAGCTTTTTGACCAGGTCAGCGTCGCTGTATAGCCCGTATAGTTCGTCGTTGAATCTTCTTCTCCATACTCTATCGTCCATCCCAGAAGGTTTTTATCCGCATTTGACAGGGTTCATGCATTGGCAAGAGTGATTCTTCGCTTGATCTCTGCGCCGATATCATTTTGCGAAGTGATAGTGCATTCCAGGTATAGAAAGTCTTTAACTTCTTTGAAGTTTTATCTGTCCATCGTGACGTTTTGTCCGAGTCGCCGATGTTGAGAGTCCTTTCTCGCTGACGGCATATACTTCGTTTTGTCCCCATTAACAGCCAGACCCATTTTCGCCGCCTCCGTTTGGATGCTTGCAAATGCGCCACTGACTTTTAAAAAAGTGATTTTTTTTTTTTGCGGCCAATGGAACATGAAACCTGACAGCCAGCTGATTTCGAGAGCAGAAGAACTGCTCTGAATCTGATAAAAGTGTTTTTTTCAGTCCCAATGGAAAATAACAAGCCCCAAAATAAAATCATTTCGAACTAACCATTGGTATCCTCCTCCAGCTATAGTACCTACCTCTAATGTTGAGGGAAACCCGTGTACCCGTACGCTAATTAATATTGTCCAGCACATAGGTACTTAAGGGCGGCTTTGTTCAATCTAAAAAGTTGCAAAAAACTAAAAGGAAAAACCAGCTTTTTAACTAAGAACAAAATTAAAATAAACCAACCTTTTTTTAGGTAATGTAAGAGGATTTCAACAATCCCGCGGATTTTTTCGAATTTTTCTTAAGTTCACATGTTCATATTCAACTTCACTTTCGTCGCTTGTCAAAAAATAATAGCATTTCTAATAAAATATTCAGGACAATCTTAACACCATTAAATTCAAAAAGAATAAATAGGAAAATGATAAACGTCAAGAAAGTGGCTCTCGTTTGTTTTCTTCCGTGGGGACGATAAAATCTGTTGGTTTTTAGGTACATACATGAAGCAAGAAACGTGAAAACGTCAAAGAAAATCTGTTCGTTTGTTTTTTTCGCAGCCGCATTAAGCAAACCGCGCACGAGAACGACGAAAACGTTTAAACGTTTAAACGTTTTCGCCTTATTACAGAACGCCGGCCCTGCCTTGCGCTTCATCTGTTGGATTTTTTACGAATCACAAATGTGACAGCTGACCGACTTATAGCTATTCCCATATGGAAGTTAATGAAGGGGGCTTAAATAAAGAAGAAGAATCGTTCTTTCGTCATACGAATTGTTGCGAGAAGTCGTTTTTCATTTAGATACTTGGATACACGGTCACTATTTGTATTTGATTTTGTTATCATTGATCTACCTTAACCCTTTATTTATTTTTTTAATTTACATAGAAAAAACAGATGAATTTTCGAACGAAAAGATTTCCTGCAAAGCTCTATAAGTTGAAGATAACGAAAACTTGAAAGTTCAACATGAAAATTATAAATTAAAATAGGCGTAGCAAATTTGTTTGCTTTCGCTAGTCAGCTTTAAAATTTGACAAGGACTGTTGGATGCTTAAAAAGACTATCCTCTTTAATTCAAGCGTTTTTACCCACAGTTGATAGGGTCATTTTATGGTCCTCTTGTCAATTAACTATCCCCAAAATCTGACAATTTCAGTGGTGTAACGTTAGCCAGAAGGGCGATCCATCTCTAAGTTTGTCGATACCAAACACGCTTCTGAACTGCTTGCATTTAGAGTGTGTAAAAGCAAAACCATCCCTTCCGTCAGGAAATACAAAACGCCATCTGTAATCTTTTTACATACAATCCGACGCATCGACAAGAATATTATTAATTGAACTAGTCGGTAGGAAGCAAAATACCATCTTCAATTAACAAATTAGCTACCATAACCCAGCGAGACAAAAGCAACTAACCCGCACTGCGCATGCGCACATCTATGCAGCAGCACATCGATTTTATTGATTAATTATCATGATTCGAAAATACTGTTTTTACTGTGCAGCAACAACATTTTTCATTCAAAAACCTGTCAGGATGCCGTAAGCATATCTTACACGCACCGTGGTCCACACTACCTCTTTATTCCGGTATTCTTTTCTTTATGTTCAAAATATGTCAACGACAAGATTCCCCCCTGTTCATAAATAAAATCAGAAAAAAAAGAAGAAAAAAACACAGAACCGACCAGCACAATTCCTGTTCCTGTGATTTTCTTTATGACATTCACCTGTTTTACCTGAACCTGGGTGCGCTGTCGCTGGGCTATCGACAAACCAGATTCAACCAACAGTCTTCGGCGGCTTCATTTAATCATCGATTACCGGGCTTAAATGTTTTCGTTCTTTATGTTCTCCATTTAGGGGGGATCTTAAATCATTCTTCGATTTAAAGTGATGATGTTTTTCTTTTTTTGTGAAGACGAATTTTATCCAAAATCTTGTCCGATGATGACCTTGTTGAAAGGCACCACTGGGACACGAGAAGGAAATAAAATTGATCAGCATTTCGATTAATGCCGCATTTAATTACACGCAATAACCCTTTTACGGGGAAATGTCTGCCGGCCGGCCGGCCCATTTGAATTTCAAAGATCCACTTGGAGATAAATCACAAAATACTTTTCCTCTAAGCACACTGAATTGGACAAGGAGGCTGAGGGGAGTAATTCAGTGGTAATAATCACGTCATTCGAGGAAGTAGTTTTAGCTTACAGGGTCGTAAAATTGTCATCTTCAAAGGCTGTTAAAGTAAACGATTCTGTGGGTGTTCAATTCAGTACACTTCATCTCGTAAACACTGTTGGTGTCCCGATCTTGGACATAAGGTAGTCGGAGGGGGTTTATATGGGATAATTTTTATAAGCTGAAGGTTGTATTCTTGGTTAAATT
This sequence comes from Cheilosia urbana, assembly GCA_946477585.1. Taxonomy (NCBI): domain Eukaryota; kingdom Metazoa; phylum Arthropoda; class Insecta; order Diptera; family Syrphidae; genus Cheilosia; species Cheilosia urbana. Next base: position 28,879,093 of record OX297856.1, read on the forward strand.
GGGTCTTGTGAATAAGTACCACTCCATTTGATTGATTTTTAGGTATCTTGATGAGAGTGGCACGTTCAAGACTGAAGATACTATTCCAAACCAATATTCGTGAGTAAATACGTTTCGGTTTTCAAAAGATGAAAGGAGAAGACGGTAAATGGACCCACGAGTATGGATTGCTGACTCTCATTGGTGTAAAAATGTAGGTGCACCGCGGCTCGCTTGATTAGATGATAGTGGATTAGTGGATTGTTTTAAATTAAATACCACAAAAAGACGAAATTTGGAAAACTTGAATTATACCAGTTCACTTAATATCACACTCTCTTGGCGACGGATAAATTAAAGGGACACAAAACTACGATCCTTAAACGAGATCTATTTTGTTGGTATACAATTTGACAACGCAATTGACACCGAAATACATATATATGCAAATTTAAATGTTTTTTCTATAGTAGATGTGAAAGAGGTCCGCACATTTTTATTCAGGGACAGTCAAGCCTCCGTAAGTAGACAGGGCTCAATTTAATTTGATACTAAATCAGTGCACTGCTTTGAACAAAGACTTAGTTCTGCGAAACCAGTTAGAATCTGCGACTAGGATCTTTCCTATATGGTCTTGGTTGCGCCAACTGCGTTTTCTTATTTTTTAACCAAATAATGTTGCATTCCTTATGGACATGAACGATGTGACGATATAAGGAGAAGGCCAACAAAAGGTTTTTTTTAGATGAAAGGTCCCTTAACCAATATCTAGCAGTCCTAAGTCGACTATAAAGTAGGTATAAAAGAGCTGCTGGGGCACCCCAAATATTAATATTGTATTTAAAACACTTCGGGTCGAAGACGGAACAAACACGAACCATTCAGCCGTTCAGGCTTCCCACTGTGTCTGGAAAAAGAAGAGAGAGAGAGAGAGCTGGCACAGCAATCTCGTTTTCCATTGGGCAAAAAGAAGCGTCCGGAATCGAAAAATTCGCTTCTGAAATCGTTCCAATGGCACAAAAAATGCTCTTCTGGTGATTTTGAGAAGAGAATTTCGCTTCTCGGTTTGAAGTCAGAATCCACTCAAGGTGCACTCACACAAGTGTAATTTATTTATTTTATACATGTCAGATGACAGCTGCCGGAGATTACATTTTGTCATTTCACAAGTACTTTTGTAGATTCAATCAGAAACAGGGACTAAATCTGTCTTATTTTGCTATGATACATCCGTATATAAGATTGTGCTGACGCAAGAATTGAAGTTGAATTGAGTTCGCTAATTGGGCGCTGGAAGTGCTGGCAGAAAATTCGAATTTTGGCAAAAAAATTATCTTCACAGACGTTGTCCATTGTTGGCTCAGCGGCTATGTCTAGTAAAAATTACCCTTATTGGATTGACCAGAATCCACAAGTGCAAGCCCAAGCATCAATAAATCCACATAGATTGACTGTTTCGTGCGGTTTGTGGCATGGCGGCATCATCGGACCTTATTTCTTTCGAAAGTAGGAAGGAGACACCGTCACCGTAATTGGTCTAAGATATAGAGCGATATTATCCGTCGTTCTGTGGACAGAGCTAAACAAAAGCGATATATGCATTGTTCCAACAAGACGGCCGGCGGTATATACCATACAAGCGACACTCGAAGTTGTAAAGAGGAATATGTCGTCTGAGCATTCATCAATTCATGCGACTTGACACCACCAGCGTTGCCACTTTGCTGTAAATCTTCAGGGTTTTTTTTTTCTGTTAATACTGTTAGAGTTGTTGGACATCTCGATCGAGAAAATTTATTCCCTTTATTAGAAAACATAACAACAAACTGCCAGAACCTACTTCATCCATCAAAGAGTGAACCCAACCTGGGGAGAGGGGTTTTAAATTCGATTAGTCGCACAAATTTTCGCGATAATTTTGTAAGACGAAAGCGTTTTGCTTTTTATTTTCTTCTCAAATTCTAAAAAAACAAAACGCTTTGCCTACATATATTATTTAAAAAATATTGAAAACTATATTTGGTCTTTTGTCACAAACAAATTTGGTCCTATAACGCTTTTGGAAGATGACATACGATCAAGTAGGTACTAAAATTTGGCCTTATGACATTTTCCTAAAGATTCAATAGGCCAAATGCTCGTATTGAGATATGAAAAACAAGTTCTTGTTATCAAAAATAATAATTAAAGCAAAAATTTGTAGCTTAATTTTTTTTTTAAAATCTCGAAATTCTTCGTTTAACAATTTTTCTGAGGGTAGGGTAAAATCATGTGATATGGCACCCTCTCAATATTTCTTACTTGACAATTTTATTTTAAAACAAAGACATCAAAATATCGTTTAGTTTTACGCAAGTTCCTGAACTGTGCAGGACGAACAAAAAAAGCCTAATGCGAGAAACACATTAACACAGTGACTTTGACAGCAACAGCAACAGCGAATTTAGGATTAGCTCTAACGTTGATGTCGCTGTCGATGTTGCTGTGCTAATGTGTTCAAAGGAATTAAAATACAGTGGTTCTAAAAACTTGTCAAAGTTGCTGTTGATGTCGCTGTGTTAATCTGTTTCTCGCATAAATTCGTTCTCTTTAAAAATATTTTTTTTTTGTGTGTAGGTATGAGTTAAAGAACTGTAGATAGAAAAGTATTCGGTGGCCCAGTATTGTATGTACCTACCTTTACCTTACCTTTTTCTTTTTATTCATATTTTTCGTGAAAAAAAATAAAATACAACGTCATTTGGAAGATATGGCACGTCCAAGTTCGAAATATGTAGCCCCGGTTCCATCTCTCCTGCTATTCGTTTTATATTTTACATTTCAGGGGTCGAACAGCCACAACCGTGAACGAGCAATACCTGCACGGAATTATGCCGGCTTTACACACGAAACGCCAACAAATTAAGTCGCGTATTGCTCGTCCACGGAAGAGACGATTCGACCCCAGAACTTTTTTTGTATGACTTTTTTTTTTTTTAAATGGCGAATATTCATATATTAATCGTTTTTTGTATTATGCCCCCATGATCCATAAAAATTATTAATTTTAATGGTATACATCAGTTGGATCTCGTATTATTGTTGTAATCTATGGAAATCAATAAATAGTTGCAGCAAGTGCGGGAAGAAAAACTCAAAGAAAATTTAAAGTACCATATCACCCACCTATGGATGTGCCAAATCACCCTCCAGTTTAATAGCCTTTTTTTAATTCTTACATTTTTAAAATTTTAGTATGTTTCAAACCATAAAATATATTTATGTTTCTATTTTTTGTTCTTAAATTAAACAAAGAGTTAATATATTTATGTTTTAATTTAAAATATGCTTCATTTTTGGAGTTGTAAAAAAAGTTTGTCATATCTCCCTACTTTACCCTATCGATCTTATCTGGTAACCCTTTTAGTATATCTTCTTTATTTGTCCACAGTAGACAACATGTTCCTTTGCATACACATATACATTACACATGTTCAAAATAGTTTGGAAGACCTGCTTTCAAATGGCGCTCCGACTACCTAATGATGATTGCATGTGATATCTGGCTTTGAAGTCGGTGAAGGTGGTAAATCTTCCCGTGAAATTCATAAGTCCAGAAAATTTCGCATTTCGAAAATTTGATGTATGGTTTATTTAGTGGCTCGGAGGAAACAGTGGTACATGTGCATTACCTGTCACATTTTCTCAACAAACACGTCCATCATACAACCACGAGGTCTTCTCCTGGGGTAGTTGGTAGCTCGTGGTTTCGAGCTATTTCTTTGATGATACTCCGATACTGGTTGTGGATACACGGGAAAAAAATTGTTAGCTCTCTGTTGGCTCAGGCTGTTTTGTGTAGATCCTTGGCATTGGGAAAGTAGTGATACTTATCAGTGGATTATTTACAAGATGAATAATCCGTAGCCGTTACCTGTTAATGTTTCGGGGAGGCTGTGTGTACTTTCTAAGAAAGTCGAGAAAATTCTATAGTGTAATGCGTGTTACTGGATATTCTTTCTGGTAGTACAATGGACCAGTTCCGTCTGAGTGCTCCAGTGGTTTCTTAATTCCCCAGGTATATCCATACGTAAAAGGAATCCGGAAAAATGTGCCTATGCTTCTTCTTTTTTTTTGACCACTCAAACTTGATGGTTGAGCTCAATCTTGGACTTTAAATGTTGCTTATGAATTATAAAGTTAGTTTACTAAAAAAAAAAATGAGACAATTATCTCCAAATTTTCTAGAAAAAGAATTTATTAATTTTTCCGTGATCGGAAAAAGTTTTTCGTACGGAAAAATTTATAAATTCTTATATAAAAAAAAAAACTAAAGATAATTTGCTAGTTTGTTTTAATATATTTAAAAATAAAAATTGCCTATGTTCCTGTTAATTAAGTAAGCAAACTGTGTATTATTTGTTTTCCATTTCTTCCTAGAATTCGTAAAATTTAACTTTTATTTTTGTCGACTTGTGTAAACCACCTCCTATATGATGGTCCTCCGTGGTAAGGAGTGCTTTTAATCAGATCAAATCGATGGTTACAAATCTCATACGATTTTGGTGACATTTCCGTCTGATATTGGCACCATGCCTGTCTCGGACTGTTAAGAGTTTCTTTTTAAAGTGCCAGCCTATTGCAATGGCACAACAATTTGAGTATTAGCGGCGCCTGTTGGATGAATAGCCCCAAACCCAACTGCCCTTCTAACAGCGTTTTCAATTTTTTATTGGAATACCTCTACGTTCAGATGCCTTGGCAGGACATTGACCAAAACAGGTTTTCTCCTTACGCGCAACTATATATTATATATCACGTCCCATCCACATGGTAATCGCGTTTCATACATGAGATTACTTCGCAACTTATCGTCCCTTCGGGCGAAGCTAACAAGTAAATGAATCATTGAAATGAAAAGAATCAACGTCCTAATGCTGGCACATATCGTGCATATACATCCCTCCGTCCATAATGAGATATAAATAACCATCCCACAAGATCTCCATTAAATCACACGCTGATTGAAACGCTGCACGCAATCGTCGCAACAACATGTTTGCCGTTTGCCATTTGCCCGTCAGCGAGACATCCTTATATCCGCCCAAGAGTGGTTCTTCTTATTTGTCATGCGGCTATAGTCAGTTAGTTCCGTCCCAATCCGCACAAATGCATTCGCGGCTCATCTCGGATTGAGTGTATTCCATTCGTGTCCAGATCTTGCCTCCAATTACATTACATCAAAGAGTTGAACGACATTGTCACACTCACAGCGCGCTCGCGCGCAGCTCTTCATGGCGTAATGATGTAGCCGGGCAATTATGTTGCCAATATGGATGAGAGTTGTGCATCTAGATGAAATAGTGCTCTCGCGTCTCGCCCTATTGCGAAACTTTCACATTCTCGACGCGCACGATGACAACATCAAGCGACCAGTGTCAACTGCCGAGAACAGTTCCCTGTCACTCAGTGTACGGATTCGGAGCCAATTTGCAATTGGCAATACAAGTGCCAACGACGCGACGTCTGCTTTAGTTCCTTCACATGAGGGCCTGCGAATGAGTTCTAATTGAACAAATGAATTAGAAATGGAAGAGCAGTACCGCTGCTTCCTTAAATGTATACCAGGCAGAGTCGTCGTAAAATGCTGTCGCAATTGACGTTCGAGATCGATATCGTGCTGGTGAACAGCGCAGCAGGGCTACAATGTTGCAGGGTGACTTGCACAGTGGAGCTGGTCTTTCGTATCGGTGAGAGTGTAGTTAGGCATTTGGTAAAATTGCTTCATCAAGAGCGCAAGCACTTTGGCGCCAGTTGTTCGGTGTTAAAGAGTAAACTCGATTAGAGAATGTAACGGTTTGTAGGTAATTGCATTATTTATAACCGGAGCCCGGACCATAAAATAGTTTTAACGAGGCTACCTCTGCTTCGAGGTGTCCATCTTGAGCCGAGTACGGAGGAGTTGAGTGGAGCTTAATTACCTTTTTATATCGACACACAGGTGGGGTGAGTTTTGCCGTTCAATCGGTTGCTACCGTGTAGTGAGTTAGCTTATATCATGCTTCGGATGTGTCGCCAAATTATCGGTTACGCCAAAAATTGTTCAGCGAGCTTGTTTAAAAATTTCGAAAACAGGTCAGCAGTGGATTTGTTGCATGAAGTTTGAAACAATGAAACCCCATTCTGAATGTAATTGTCTTGCTGATCAAATTCCTAGATTAATACGGTCGCTTGAAAGCTAACACTAGTGGAACATTTTCCTCGGCAACAAATCCAATCTTTTCAAGTTTAGCATTAGCTTCAGCTCTGCTGTCCCGTCACCAATGGGAATGTTCATTTGTTTATTGCCTACTCGAAAACTTCTCTACCGATTTCGCTTGAAATTTATCAGTTTATTTGTATAAGTTCTGGCTATGCTTAGAGGCGGTTTGTCTAAAATCCAATAGGTGGAGCTGTTGTCGGCTACGATTAAATTTGTCTTAATTGGAGAAGAATCATGTTTAGGTCTACCTTTTCAGCAGGCTGTCTTTCAAACCGCGTTTTTTAGAATCCGAAATGCAAGTCTCCAGTATGAAATACATAGGGCCTTACCAATAAACAATTTTAGTTCAGACTTGAAATTTAAGTAGTTCACAGTGGCAATATTTTCCATATAAATTTTGCAATTGTAAGCTTTCGTAAATTTGAAGTCGATACTAAAATTTGTTATTAGTACAGTTTTTAGTGTGAGTTTTTCATTTTTGGAACGAATGGTAGGGATCTACAATTTTATGCCGATTCCAAACGGCTAGTTGAGAAGCTCTTTCAAGACAGTTATTCTCTCGGATGTTTGTCAGACGTTACCGAGAGGTGGCGCAGTGGAGAAAAACCCTAAGTTGGAAAAACCACTAAGCCACTGTGCCTACATTTCTTATAAAGCTTTCAACAATTTCATCCAAAATCGATTTCATCGCATTGCAACGCAAAATGCTGGGAGTGCCTAACATTGTATCGGAACAATTCTCCGAATATAGTTGTTTGGAAAAATACATCGAAGCAAAAATCCTCCTAATCGAATAAAATCGGAGCATTTTCCGTTCAGATGGATACCCCGCTATTGCTGGCTAACAACTGATATTATACAGGAAGTCCGAGATATTAGTGTGCCTTCATAAGCCGAACGGAGTAAGGTGGTAGCCGAAATTGTGGAAGCCTGTTGGGCCCCTTCAGTCTTTTCCAACTCGTGTCAACAGTAATGCCGCGAACTGCATGCTGAAATGAAAACCAATCAATTATAATCGAATATTCAACCCTCAGGTCGGGCTATTTAATTGGGACTTTAAAACCAGGTAGGGTTACATAAGTTCAACCCTCTGCAGAATTCAGAGAGTTCTTAAATCTACGCACTTTAATAAACTTAGTCTATATTGGTACAGCACTTCATTCCAGAACCGCTCTGAACTTAAAAAAAACCTGCGTCATCAGGCAGCTCGATCTATGGCTAAGCTAGGTCCATTGCGATGCTCCACTGTAAAAAGCTTAAAGATTACCCTTTCCAAATATGTAAGGAAAGGCTTCTATGTCCTAAATGTCTCAGTCGATTATTTAGAATCCTTTTTGCTACAGACCTATTTCGTTGTACAACCCGTCTAAGTCAGTATTGTGACAGTATTTGGCAGGGTCCATGCTTGTACGCCATATTGTATGATTTATAAATGACGAGGGTCTTATAAGAACATTTGCTTAGCCAACACAAGTATTACATGTCAAATCAAACTTTCTATGGACATAGGCTTGGTCCCACTGTGCTGCGATCACCAAGCCCACTACGTCACGTGTCTCTTTAAAGCTGGTGCACCTTTAGTGGGACAACACTTGGTAAATTTCGCAGCACACAAAGAGTACTCCCGTCTTATCCCCCCCCGTTTTTGAGTACTCGACATGTACTTTGTCATTACTGCCTTACTCGTGCACACACTCCCTGTTCTCCTTCGAAAGGCATCGCGACATTTTCCCCAAACACCGTTCCCCAGGACTCTATCTATATACCTCGAGGAGTGGTACCGAAACCGATTTTCTGAGTAATTAGTGTCAAGTGCAAATACTTTTGCTTCACTCCTGCGATTGTTGTTGTTGTTGTTTATGGTACCCTTGTTGATTATGCTGCTTCAGCACTTCACCGCAACAGTTCGTTTACATTTCAGCTTAGAGGTGAGGCTGCCTAACTGGATGTAGAAGTTATGCTACGGGCCGGTCGCTGCTACTCCTTGTTGCTCATCCTGTTACGGACGAAGAGCCAAGAGTATAGAGCCCGTGGGCACTTCCAAAACCAAAACAAACTGGTTAGTAATAATCCAAAAGAGTGTTCAGTGTTCTGGTTGCGAGACGCTTCCCTATGCCAAGGGTAAGGCGACGCAACAGGGTTCGGTTTACAGCGCGGACGAGTTGTGCGATGGTTTATCTTCGTGAGTGTATTTTAATTGCAATTAAATGAAATAAAAATGAAAATTACGAGTACACTTGCGGAACAAGAAAAAGCGTTAGAGACGTTGTTTGGCATAAGTGGCGTGTGCATGTGCATGTGGCCTTTGTGAAGCTGCAGCCGGGAGATGTTCAATGGCAGAGCGTGGGTGTGATTTCCGTAGATGCACTTCAGGCTCGCGGAATACGAGCGCAATGCATTTTAGTTTATCTTTTGAATTGAAACCTTCCAAATGGTCGCACTGCTGGTGATTAATGAGACGGTGATGCCAGCTTTGTATAGCTTGGCCTGACATCTATAGGCAAATGACTTGTTAATATGGTGAACGGTTCTTGTGAGTGGTTTCTTGTCTGGTTTAGACCTATATAAAATATGTATTCTGTAAAATGGGTCAATGTGTGCTTAACCACATGAAGTGAGAAACTGATAAAAGAGGAACTACCTTCGTAGGTATTTTATGGGGCATACAAATGTTAAATTGAATGAAAGCGCCTGCGGACAAGATTTAACGTCATCGTATGTTATAGAACTTTAAACTTTGTAAATAACTTTTGTTTGTCATTGGGAAATGACTTGATTGGTTGATTGATTGAATTTTTATCTTCTTATCTTCTATCTTCTATATTCTAATTCTCTCGGCGTGAAACTCGATGCTGATGTTGATGTAACTCGATAACCCCTGGGACCCTGGTTTTGTTCGTATTGCTGTGTATCAGGTTTATATTTACTTCTTGTCGTGAAAACAAAACTTTGAGGGGATGAAAGAGGTTATGAAAGTTTGTATGGGGAAATACACTTTGAAAAAAAGAAACTAGATAAAAATCGAATAGTGACACTTCAAATAAAGAAAAAATTTATATTTATTTTCCGAGAAAATTGTTGTTATGAACAATTTTTATTTTTTTTTTAAATATGTATATAGGTACCTACCTAATAAGTTTGTGCTAATTATGTTTACTATGTTACATTAAGTAACTTTTTCAAAGAAGTAGATACTTTGATTATACAAAGATGATAGATTATGGCCGACGATATTTTGCATCGAATTCGCACTGTGACATCGGATAATGAACTGGAGATGTCAGATGCAATGCGCAACAAAGCTTTGATTTTGATCGAGGATATGTGTCAGCTCATGAGTGGCAATTTGTTGTGCAAATTGCGGATGCCACAGCCAAATGCAAGACGCATTTAATCGAGAATTGGAGCGAGAAATGGACTTCGATCGAATCCCATTTTGTCAAGGTGTTCGAACAAATGTGCCAATGTTGAATCAAGAATAAAAGAAAGTGTACGATGAATTGATGCAAGCAGTCGATAACGAAAATGGCGGAAATTTTTTTTTTTTTTTTTTTTTTTTTTTTTATTTTATATTTTATATATTTTATTTTATATTTTGTATTTTGAACAATTAAAGATATTTCAGATTACAATAATATGTTTCAATATCTGCGAAGCTGTAAAATAGCTTATCTGCAGAAGGTTGTTTACAAAAATTTTAACATTGATGTGAACAATTTAAATTTTAAACTTAGGTATTTATTTTATATGTATATAACCTACTAAATTTAAAGTATATTTTAATTTTATTTTGTTGTTTTTTTTTTTTTTTTTTGTAATTAGATATTTGCAAGAAAAAATGTATCTAAGTTATTGCTTCAAGGAAAAATTGTTTCAGTCTTTTTTTTCTACAATTTGTATTGTTAATATGTCTTAAAAACTGCGGAAGTTTGTTTAGTATGTTGGGTATTGTATAGCTAAGTTGCCTCTTGCCATAAACGTTTAAGATACATGGAAGCTCATAGAAACCCTCTGCTTGTCTTCGTGTTCTGTAGTTGTGGTTGATTGGAGTTCTAAAGCGTAAGTCATCATAATATTCCACCGCTGCTGTCATCTCGAAAATATTTTTAACTTTCATCACCTTCTCTCCGTTTGATGTGCTATTTCTTCTCGTTAGTAATTTTACCGCTCTGTCTTGAACTTTTTGAAGTTTGTTTATATGAGTTGCTGAAGCTCCTCCCCATGCAAGTATACCATATCGCAATCTTGATTCAACCAGAGCGTAGTATATTTGTTTTTGCACCGTGGTAGTTGCTTTGTATTGCATGCAAGCCAAAGCAAAGAGTGACCCTCTCAGTTTGCTCCTTGTATCATTGATATGGCTCTCCCAGATGAAATGGCTATCAATCGTTATCCCCAGATATTTATACGTGTTGACTACTTCTAGGGTATCAACATTTTGTTGGTTGTCGCAGTTAAACGTTTTGATTGTTATCTGTTCACTTCGGTATTGCGGGCTGCGAATGTGCATTACTTTTGACTTAGATGCATTGATGACTAGGCCGTTGTCATGACACCATCTGCCAACTTTGTCGAACTCCGCTTGCATTCTCTTAGTTGCCTCATCTAGCGACCGGTGGTAGACCACAATGGCTGTGTCATCTGCAAAAGCGAAAGGAAAGCTTTTCCTAAGGCAATTCAGCATGTCATTAGTATAAAGTAAATACAGCAACGGGCCGAGTTTTGAACCCTGTGGTACCCCATAATGCACAGCTTTTTTGTTGCTGCAGCAATCATTTATTTTAACTCTGAAGATCCGTCGCCTAAGGTAGTCCTTCATCCATTCAGACATTTTTCCTCTTATTCCAGCTTTTTCTACCGCTTCTATTAGTTTTGTGTGATCAAGAGTATCGAACGCCTTACTAAAGTCCAGGAAAAGCACTACTACATGAAAATTTTTACTTAGGCTGGTATTAATCAAGTTTGCGAAATCACCAAGAAGCCGATTCGTGCTTTTGCCTTTCTGGAATCCGTATTGGGATTTGCTTATTATGTTGTGTTTTTCAACGAATTTCCATATTCGGTCTGCAATGATTTCCTCCATAATCTTATCAAACACCGATAGAATCGCTATAGGTCGATAATTGGATATTTCATCCTTTTTTCCTCCTTTATATATAGGTCTAACTATAGCCTCTTTAAGTTTTGTCGGAACTACTGAAGTATCAAAGCTGAGATTAATAAGCTTAGTGATTAAAGGCGCAAAAATGTGTGCGTTTTTCTTTAGATCACTCGGTCTAATACCATCAGCCCCTGGACCCTTTATTGCATTTAAATGCTGCAGTATGTTTTCCACTTCTAAACACTCTACTTCTCCCACATAGATCGAGTCGCGTATAAAGTTACCATGATATGTATTAGTTGGTGTGTTGCACGTGTGAATTATCTGAGCCGCTTGCTGCGAGAAGTAATTTGCAAATTCATCAGCCAAAAATCCTGTGTTTGTGTTACATGAGAAGTTTTTCGTGATTGTTGTGTCTATTGATGGTTTCTTCCTTCCTAAAACTTCGTTAATTAAAGACCACGTTTTTTTCGGATCGCATCTTGTATTTTCGAATTTTTGTTGATAATATTGATTTTTACATGCCAAAATTTTCTTGTTTACCATATTTCGTATTTTTTTGTACTCGGTCTGGTAGGACATGTTGCTCCTATTATTTTTCCATCTTCTGTAAAGTCGGTCACGTTCTTTACAGCTCTCTATAATATCACTTGAAATCCATGGAGTAATCTTACGATAAAATTTTTTGTTTATAGTCTTTGTTGAACTTTTATAGATTTCGTTCATCTTTTTCACGAAGTTATTATAAAAAAGTTCAGGATCTGTTTCATCTGATATTATGCTCCAGTCTGTAAGTCTAATTAGCTCATTTACTTTATTCGTGCATGTAATTGTGCTGGCGTGTTTTTCTACTCTCTCACCTTCACCATAAACTCCGAAAACTACGCTATAGTGGTCAGAAATGTTATTTTCGACTACAGCGGAAAATATTTTACGGTCTGATAAAGATACTATAATATGGTCAATAAGAGTGGACGTTCCTTCGCATAAATTTGTTCGGGTGTGAGATTTAATCACATTATACAGCCCCTTTGAGGCTAGCATTTCTTGATAATTGAGTACATAATTATTGGTTACATCAAGTAAGTTTATGTTCATATCACCTAGCAATATCATCTCCTTTTGTTCATCCCTTGTATCTGCGATTTTGGCCATATCTTCGACAAACTCAGTTTTATTCGTTTTTGGTGGTCGGTATATACCACTAATTACTTGGCCTGTGTCATTTACTTTTATCGTTAGATTTTCGCAGGAATTAGTTTTAATGTCTAATCGTTTGTACTTCACAGAATCTTTTATAAACATCGCAATCCCTCCACCTTTTTTCAGGTTTCTATTTTCAAATTCAGGTGTAAAACCATTTAATGTGTAAAGTTTATTTTCATGGCTTTTAATATTTATTTCTTCTAAGACAATAACATCGATATAGTTCAGAATCTTCCTTGATGCGCCCGATTTTGATTTTGGCTACAATTCGTTCGTTTAAGTTAGGTATGATGGCTGGCGTCGAGTACTCGGTGCCACACTCAGGTCAATATTGACCCATTGTGATGACCATAGGGGAAAGGTTGTCCCTTACCCACAATAACCCTGTCCATAAATAATAGCAATTAATTACTCACTGTGCTGTTGTATGCTAACCATCCCGTGGATTTGATAAAGCACATTATCTTGTCTACTGGTGTGCTGGAAAGCTCGTCAAGATCGGGGAAGGAGTGTCTCCCTAGGAATCTGTACTGTTTGTGTTGGAGACCTGGGCAGTGACATAGGAATTGGGTTGTGTCCTCAAGAGCTTCCTCATTACCGCAGCCTCTACAAAATTCTTCTTCCGTCAAGCGTAACTTCTTCATGTGATACCGCAGCGTGTCGTGCCCCGTTAGGATTCCTACGAGGGTGGAAAGAGATTTTATACGCTTTCGTAGGAAGCTCTCGGTTCTGGCTTCATTGATGGTTGGCAATAGCATTCTTGTGGTATGACAGGTTTATAGTGCGGTCCATCTTGCGTTCGCCTCTCTTGTGGCCTTTCTCCCTGCTTTAAGCTTGTGTGAGCAAGGCGGGATGTTTACCCAGGGATCAGCTTATTCTGTTACTGCTGCCGAACTTTGTCTAGCTAATTCGTCCGCTTTCTCATTGCCTGGAGAGAAAGTTCATTAAAAGAGATCTTCGCCTTTTGAAGATTCCAGATATACATTCTACGTCACACTCTTAACTTGTGGGTTCAAATACAATATTTTTGTGGTGAATTAACAAAGGGGCAAAATTACAAAGAACTATGTTAGTCGGACAATCTAGGAATTAAATTAATACGCATGAGTACGAACAGGGGTGACCCATCGCACTGATAGGGCACTTTCTTTTAATTTTTCTACACGTTTCAGATGCTTTTTACATGATAAAAAAAAGTGCTGCCGGCCTGTGGACATGGGGGAGTTTGCAAGTGGACACTTTCCATTAAACCTTCCATTTGTTTACTATTGTAAAAGAAGACACGGTAACTCTTATACATTTTTTCAAAGCTCACTAGCTACAAAAAGCACTGCTGGACTACTGATGCCTACAATGCCCAAAAAATCAGAAATTAACATTGTACAGTATTCTATTACCAATCCCGAAGAAGATCTCTTAATTAATTCGTTCGGCATAAGGTTCCTTCGATTCGACTCACAAAAAAAAAAAAACTCATCGTTGTCTTCTCAGGGTCCGGTTTGTTTAGATATAAACGATATCTGATTTATTGCTTTCTGAATACCTCATGCCACGGAATTTATTTTATCTATTTGTGGACAAATTTATTGGAATTAAATATACAGTTTAATTTGCATGACTAATGATGTCTTATCATTTGCATTTCTAGAAACATTGCTTAGATCTGATTGCGTTCGTCTTAGCAGCATTTTATGCAAATGAAAACTACGATATGGCAAAATAAACTCGGCTTGGACTAATTTTAAAAATCAAACAGAATTGCAGCAAAACGCTTCTCTTTTTTTTTTGTGTAGAATAGTAAAAGTACCTACATAATTGCTTTATGAAGTAGAACTTAAGCTATGATTACACATGCCACTTTTCATGTCAAATTTTGACAAGGCGACGCCATTATGACGTTAGCATATTTCCTAACTTTGTCACGTCTGGTCACGCGGGGTATCTTAGTGCACTCTCACGGAAGACACACGTGTGACCACCGAATAGCCGAATTTTTGTGACGTTAGCATGACAAAAAAGACATGTGTAATCGCAGTTTTTGAATTCACAGACAGCTTTACTGTTTTCTCATGAAACACAAAAGCCTGTATTTTTCTGTTCTTCCCTCGCTGAGATAGTTTGAGCCGCTTTGTCAACCCCCTGCTCCCGTTCTGTCTTTTAGCCATCTGTGAAGATAGGTATGATTATTATGACAGTACTCGGAGAGGGCCAGGTATACAGACTTTTAATTTCTAAAAACCAAAATGCGCGCGTAAAAATTAAAATACGCGCGCAAACACTGAAATATGCGCGTAAGAACTGAAATACGTGCGTAAAAACTAAACTACGCGCGTAAAAAGTGAAATACACACGAAAAATCTAAAATACGCGCGTAAAAATTAAAATACATGCGTACAATCTAAAATACGCGCGTAAAAGCAGAAATACGAGCGTAAAAACTAAAATACGCGCGTAAAAATTAAAAAAAACGCGTAAAATCCAACATACGCGCGTAAAATCTAAAATACGCTCGTAGAAACTAAAATACGCTCGTAAAAACTAAAATACGCAAGTAAAATCTAAAATACGCGCGTTAAAACTAAAATACGCGCGTAAAAACTAGAATACGCACCTAAAAATTAAAATACGCAAGTAAAATCTAAAATACGCGCGTAAAAATTAAAATACGCGCGTAAAAATTAAAATGCGAACGTAAAAACTAAAATACGCGCGTAAAATCTAAAATACGCGCGTAAAAATGAAAATACGCGCGTAAAATCTAAAATACGCCCGTAAAAACTGAAATATGCGCGTAAAAATTAAAATACTCTGCGTAAAATCTAAAATACGCGCGTAAAAGCTAAGAGGCACTCAAAACAACACAAATTTGGGCCTGTGTCTCATTTTCTCTTTTGGGGCCTTGTTTCCTATATTCCTATAGCCTTCAAGATCAATACCAATCAAAATACAGCCGATTGTAAATAAGTAAAAATTTCTTATCATCTATTATTCTTGGGTAGGATGTTCTTGATTTCATTTAACCTACTGCAGAAAAATGTAATAGTTTCAGTAGATCAAAAATATTTGTCGCAAACAAGCTTGTAGGTATCATACAGAATATAAACTTGAATTGGAAATATGATGTTCAAACTGTCAAGAAGAGGAACGACAATATATAATTGAGATACAGACACAGGCGGCAAATTTTAATCTGGACACATCTAACTCGTTTCACTAGAAATAATAGACCAAACCTACTTATTTCAACAGATCTAATAGTGTTCATTTGATTTATGTTGCTTGATGTTTTTGCACAAATTCAAACTCAAAAGAAGGTAGGAAACAAAAAAAATCCCTGGTCCAGTTTAGATCAAACGATTGCACAATATTTATTATAATACCCGACGTGCAACAGTCGAAAAGTTGGTATATCCCTGGGAAGTCAATGAAGTTAAGGTTTTTAAACAAATGACACAAATTCCACCCGTTGTATTTCCTGTCCTCTGTTATATTTCACCACACGAATCTAGATACAGAAAATATACATTCGACCAGATTAATTTCATTGAAAAAAGAAAATTTGATTTCTTTTGGAGACTGCTCTGCCACACCCAGACCCAATCAGCCAGTAGATGCCTTTCCCAATCTGTGCTATGGGGATTTATAAATTGAAAATTCACTGCGCTCAGATTAAACATTGCATTGCAACACACTTAATCATACGAAACAGCAAGGGCCACCATCCGTAGAGCACAAGCTGGACCAAAGGGAGTAGGTTAGCTGAACCGAAAACGTGGCATCGAACACTGAAACCTGAGCAACTTGAAAGGAATGCGGTTTCTGCTTTGTGCAAAAAGTACGTACACATCTTTCCATAATGTTGTTTGAGTATGAGTCTATTACCTTTTTTTTTTATCAACAAAGCGCCATTAACGATAATTGTGTTTAGTTGCCACAACAGGATTTAGTGCCTACATGAGTTTACGGTTTGCAATGCCTATCAAAGCGTGGACTCTATCAAGATGTTTATCATACTTGTTTCATTCGAGAGACATTAGGTTCGGGTTGAGTTTTGGACTTTGGTGGATACGAGTCACTGGCAAACTAAAACAGCTGTACCGCGATGTCGACCTTGTCGCATTGGACATTGGCAGAGTCTTCAATTGTCTGAACGACGAATGCGGTACCTAGATATAGACCTTGGCTAACTTAGCGCTGGCGGAAGAGCAGATGCAAATTGTATCAAACTGAGACCCAGACCCACCCTAGAGTGACAGTTGCTTGTCTGCAAAAGTGAACTTCATACTTATTTGGAGCTAAAATCTTGTGTTAAGCAGGTGAAGTATTATAGTTCAGTTTTAAATTGAGTAGGTACCTAAAACAATGAAAAGAATAATCTTCAACACACAATTACAAGCCCTTCAGTCTACTTGACACTTTGGAGATTCGAACTAGTTATTCATCCCTAGTGAGTTCAAGGCAGCTTAATTTTGAGTGTTAGAAAAGTTAAATGGACATAATTAAATAACCAAAATAACTTGTTAACAACAAATTATCACAAATGATTGCATTCCTACAGGCTGATTCGGAGCAAGTCACTCTGAATGGTATTATTGATAAAGGACAAGCTGGCCCATTTTCGTCTCTGTTCACCAGTCTGGCACTTTTTAAATTCGAACGCCAACGCCAGTTCAATTTAAGAACTGAAAAAGGAACCCTCGCAAAAGAAAGGAGCAGCAACACAGGTTTTGCCACACGCATGAAATAATTTCCATCGGTCGTTGGTAAAACTCAAAAGTCTTTCTTAAGCCGATGGTATTTTTTGTAGTTGCATATACTATTTTGAATTTTAGAATAAAGTAAACTTTAAAATCAAGAAATCCTATTTTAATCGGCCAAGGCATTCCAATTTTTGGAGCTAGAAGGTACTCGAGAGGTATTCTCCTCTTAGATATCAGCTTAGATCTTAATTGTGATATTTTGAAATGCAACTGTAAAAACGAGCCAATTTCGTGCAGCAATTTTTAAATCTATTCCGGGCAAACATGTAGCAACAGAATGGACAGTTTGTGGATACCAATTGAAGTTCACTTGCTAACAGGGTAAAAAGCAATAATATTTCATTAAATTGAACATAACTCCGGCCGTTTTTACGTTACTCGCTTACGGGCTAAAGTCTTATGGAATGGCAAATGCGCTAGTCACTCATTCGCCATCAATATACGAAAATTGTGCAATTTTACGCGGCAATAAATGCATTATAAAACGATTTTTAATCAAATTTTGTTTGCTCCATCTATATTAAAAATTTGAACTACCACATTTTTGTATCTATTTTGTTTCAGTTCAATTTCAATTTCACCACTTTTACCTACTTAGTAAATCTACTCAAACCCAATAGGTGTCTCTAGCATTCTATGGAGGAATCCAAGATGGCTGGCATTTTGTTGAACTTTTTATTCGCTTTTAACCAAGAGCGCTACTTGGCGTTGGCGTTATTTTTTGGGCAGAGCGTGCATGGAACTGAGAGTCTATTTAAGGTAGGTATGTTAGTGCCTTAAAGTATTTTGATAATTCATTTTGCCAACAGGGGGCGCCCCCAATTAAGTGAGAAACTGTGTGATACTTATAGTTTTCCCCCATTCAACAGATCTTATTTCGGACAGCATAATTAATAGCTAAATTCCTCTTTTCTTGTCACAGAATACACTACTTACTATTGACAGTTACAAAGTGCACAATAACTACTCCATCATCTGTCGGCATCTTTCCCTATCAACTCATATCTACCGCTTTCCGTAGCAAAAAAAAAAAAACAAAATAAAACCATCAGACTTGTAGCATCTTCATCTTGAGGTGGTGTAAACTTATCTCGTCGGTGGTTGAAGATAAATATTAGGAACCTAACGAGTCAAATGTCAAACTGTTGTTCACTTCCCTGTTTGCTAATCAAGTCGCCTCCCATATTTGAACTTCGACCGGTTACTTAGGTTTCGGTCTCGACAAGAGTGTGCCACAAGCAATCCTTCGTCATTGTGATCACACCACCTGCGAGCGGTTTCCATCGGCTTCCACCCAAGAAAGGAGGCGATTCGCATTCGATCTCCATATCGGGGATTAACAGTCTAATAGTGAAACTCGCATTAGAATGCGAAAAATAAAATAAAACTGAATTGAATCTTCCGTCCTGTACGTGATTGCATTTTAATTTATCGAACCTATCCATTGGACCACCTTCTTGCAGCCTAACTCGAGAATCAGACGAGGAGTGCCAGTTTGACTTCCTCCTCTATTATAAAATAATTAGAAGCATCTACCGATGTTCTATCAACTTGCATACTGCATGGCATGGGCGAAGAAGACTCCATATACAAGTATGATGGGTACCTCATCTCATCTCTTTGGTGGAGTGTTCCCAAACCAGATGAAGTGTTGCCGTTAAGACAGCCCTCATTAGCATAAACAAGCTGGCTGGAGATATAACTTGTGTCATAAAAATGCATTCGACGTCGTCGTTTGAAGAACTTGATTTCGTATCGTAGAATCTGCGGTAGTTAAAAAGTGAAGTAATGACTCGGTCTAATTACATAGGGGGTTTCATGATGTGGGAGCACTATGCACGCAACAAGAATGTCTGATGATTGTTTTTTTTTGTTCTTGTAGCAGTTTTAATAAGACGCCTTCTTTCGAGAGATTCGGTAGATTGATTCCGAAGATTAGACAGCAAGATCCTACTGTGCATTTGTGCCCTCTGAAGGTGACTTCTTTCCTGGCTGTGGTCGATTTAAATAAGATCGAACCCAGGAAGCAAATGGCCTCATAAATTCGAGAAACCTAACGTTTCTGCGGTGGAATGAGATTTTAACAATTTAATTTTTGTAATTGACTATGGGAGTGCAATTTTAGCGAGGTTTAAAAAATCTGATTTACTATTTACACGAAGCATCTTGGTCAGCTGTAGACGCTCATTCTAATTTGAAAGACCTGCAGTTGCAGGAAGCTATTTTTGAAGTATCTCAGGTGGTACGTGAAGTTTGTTTTATAATAAAATGGAATCATTCGTCGATCCATAAGACCTAGGGTTAAAGCGTCGTGCATCACGAACGAGTATCACGTGATGGAATTTGTTTTTGTTTCACTTTTAAATTCTGTTAACGTAAAACCCGTACACGGATTAGTCTCCTGTTTTCAGTTCCACCAAGTATGGTTTAAATATTAGGGGTATTCACGATCCGGTGCAACTATGGTCTTGTATCATTGCGAAAGTGCGAAAGTGCAACTTTTTTTCGCACCACAACAACAAAATATACTGACAAAAATTTCGCTACACTTTTGCACTTTAGCTATACCCTGACCCTATTGTAACCGACAACAGAGTAGCGTTATCAAGTTGACAGTTTGCTAAATTATGAATTCCTGTGTGCAGGTATCGGAAAATAACAAAGAGAATGGAAAACAAAAATAAGTGCCGCCGAAGGGAAAATCATAATTTTTGTTATGTAATATTAATTAATTAACATAATTTTGTCTCCATTATCTTCCAATAAATTGATTCGTTTTTCTTTTTCGCTTTTTAAAAGATTTTTTTTCAGAACAAATGTCAATTGTCAGATTGGGTCTGACTTTGTTTCAGTTTTGCTATAGATGAGAAAAAGTGTGTTCACGATCTGATAAAGAAAAATAAAATTTCGCAATTTTACTAGGTCTGTTACACCGAATCGTGAATACCCCTATTGTTTCCCGCTATTACTAGTTCGTTCACAAAATAGGTTTTGATACGTACTAACAAAATAAAAAATAAGTAAAACAGTTTGGCAAAAGTCTGTAAATGTGTAGACGCATCCAGAGACAATACTGAGACCCCCAACTTCGACCGATTAACAGTTATTTGCCTACAAGCTAAATTTTACGCTCCCAAAAAGTTTAGGTGCGCTAGTTTTGTTGCATAAAAATTCGTATTGACAAATGTCAAAAATCCTCTCAACAAACACATTCGCACCTAATCTTTTTCCCGTTCACTGTGGGCAAAGCGAAACAGATAGGAATTGGCGTACACGGATAGGACAACAAAATGGCGGATTCCTGGCAAAATTTGAGGAGGCCAGCGGCAAGAGGATTGTGAGTTGGGGGTCTCAGTATGGTTTGTTTATGGACGCATCTGTCCGTTTCTAGACTGTTGATGCAGGCAAGTTTTAGCGACAAGTTTGGCGACGTCGTAATGTAATTCTAAGCGACAAAATATTGTCCGGAATAAAGGCTGGTACGATGTTCGAATGAAGGGAAGTTTTCACTTCTCTCATTTACATTTTTGGAGATTTTCATGGGGAATTTTATGCATGTGAGCTCAAAAGTTTTTTGTTCTTTTTTTTTTTTGGTGAGAATTCAAGAAAATTTTAGGTTACATATGAAGTAAGGCGCAGCGGCTTAGTTAGTGTGTTGTACTACTAAGCGAGAGGTTCCAGGTTCGAATCCCACAAAAAGCCAAATTCAAACTTAGGGTTTTATTCCACTGCGCCACCTCTCGCGAACGCCTGACAAACATCCGAGAGTATAACTGTCTTGAAAGAGCTTTTCAATTAGCCTGTTTGGAATAGGCATCAAATTGTAGATCCCTTCCATTAACTCACACATAACGAATGGTTCTCAGAAGCTAGTCCTAGGGTCCCTACTGTTGCGCCAACTTTATCCAACCATTTCATCCAGAACGTCTGTTAAATAGCAGGGATTCAATACCACGATGTAGAAACGCGTTCAACTCAAACCAATCAGGCAGAAGACTAAACCGCTCCCTTCGGAGAACTTCAGTAAGAGTAGATACGCAGTCCGATGTTCCTATATCTATCCATGTGAAAAGAATGCTGTTTTTTTAAGATATATATTTTTTTTGTCTTACTTTTCAAAATTAATTACCTACTTACAAAAAAACATATATAATTACCTAATACATATTTACAAAATAATTTTAACTTTTTGTTTTTTTCTTTTATATCCGACTTGAAAATGTTCTATTTCAATTTGTATTATTATTTTAATTGGAATTATTTTCTTTTTGAAGATGTTTGCGGAAGTATATCAAACTTATTCTGCAAATGATTATCCAGACTTTGGAGCGACTGAGTTGCTTTGGTTTTTTGATAAAAAACTTATAAAATTTTTAAAAGTACATAATATTTATATATTATTTTTGTATGATTTCGTTCCTAAACGATAGGGCTATACACTATACCAAATAATAGACACCTTTTGCTTCGATGTACGTAGGGTGATTTTTTCAAAATTTTAGCCACAAGGTCCAAAATGCGTAGGGTAAAGGTGTCAACAGTGGATCATTTTTTGTTTTATCTTCATTTTAAGCACTGAATATCAAAGCTTTATTAATGTTGAGACAGTGAAATTTTTTTTTTGGAAAAAAACCCTTCCCATATGATCCAATGTGTACGATGGGTGTAAACAGTGAATCAGTTAAAATATCACAAAACATTACTTTTTGTTATTTACTGTGAACCATATTCAACTGATTGACTGTGTACACTGTTCCCATTTCACAAAAACATGTAAATAATTTATAAGGTATTTCATCAAAGTAAACAAATCGACAAAAAATATTAAGTCTATATAAGTAAAAGTACAAATATTAAACTCAAATGAAATTACAATGCATACATTTTTAATAAGATCAAAAATAAACCAGAAAAAAAAAAAATGATTGAGCTATGCAGAAAACACAAAGTCATGAGAATAACCACCTTTGAAAAAACGATTGAGCTGATAGTCTAGTGCGAGGGGAAGTGAAAATGTGTTCTAATTTCTAATTTCCAGATTCATTTTAAAATTAAAAGAGACATTATGAGAGCAAGTTATTCACTGTGTACTCTGATTCACTGTTGACACCACCTGTACCCTACTATTATCCCAAACATTTCTATAGCGAAAAAGCCTTGTTTCAGCAGCTTGGGGACTGAATAAAATAATTTCGGTTATAGTTTCTGGCCCCGATTCCTTGGTTATTCTAAAATGAAATATTTTGTGTAGCGGTATTACCTACTACCTTCATCAATATTATTTCGAGATATTTGCCCTTTGCCTGTGTGGTCTATTGTGCCCAGCTACATACATCCTTAAGAGTACTTATACAAATTTTTATTAAAACAGTTCATATCTGCGAAAACGAAGATGAGTTCAATTAGTAACTTTATTTTAGGAAATATGCTGCATTTGTTCTTTTGGAATTTTCGTGTACGCAGTTGAAATTTAAGTTTTTGGATCCTTGCCCAAATGTTGCTCCTATTTCCGTGTTTAGTCTTTTAACTTGTCGATGCGTGTGGCCTTGTAAATTCTGTAGATTCGAATGGTAGACTACCTTACTTCCGAAACTCTTTTGCGCAGGAAGTTGCATCAAGAGTTTTGGATCATGATCCTTTTTAAATCATAAATCTTCCCAGTATCAATCGGCGTACAAGAATTTATTAAAAAAAAAGAAAGAAAAGCAAGTGTCCCATTGTAACTATTGCTACACCTACAGCTGACAGGAACATTCTTAAATTGATTGCTTCCATTTCACTGAGCCTCTCGATTATGCGAATTAAAGCGTGCGCTCGCTACAGGCAACCGTATAATTAAGGACACACATTTACTCACATGTGAGACACACAATTGCACGGTTGAACGTATTCCATTACAAGCATAGGTGTTTCATTTAAAACAATGCTCCGATGCTTATAGAAAGGCAAACAGTTTTTCCCTCTGGGTGCGACCAGAGACTGCTTCGTATATCTACGCACAGCGCACACCCAGCTGTGAAACGGAAGAAGAACTACGAGGAGCTAAGTACCACAAAAACCGTATAATCAGTTTGTGGTATAATAACTCCACATCCATAAACATATCATTTAGTTGAAATCCAGCCTAATTCCTTCAAGGCATGTGCAGCCCCATCCCCAGCTGCATCCACAGCCTTTATCTCCATCGAAGCATTCACATACAGTAGCTTTTACAAAAGTGTAAGTGTACACACGCAGCCAGTGTAGCGTGCATTAGTTCTGTGGTAATCCTTTGCCATAGAAACCAGAAGAGTCTCACTCTGAATGGCACCGAGCAGGCCAAAGGAGTACCCTCAAAGACGGGGACTTATCTCTTTAAATCTACGACAGACTGAAAGTAGCTACGAGTATATACCTATGCCTTTGTTGGGGTGGCTTAGACTTGTTGTGTGTGCTGTTTGTGTGTTTGTTTGACTAGGGTAATCCGGATGGAAATCAAGGTTTGGGACATATCTATACCTTGGTTTTGGCATGCCAAGTCAAGTCCATTCATTTCGGGAGTTCCTTCGATGAGCGATGGCATGGTGCACTATTCACCCGCCGCCGCCGCCGCCAACATCAGAGACGGAGTTCCGCACAAGTATAATTGCTTACAATGTGGGATCTTGACTCGTCTATATGAGTGCTCCAAGGAATCTGTGCCGAGTCATATTTGGCTGGAGCGCTTTGGCGGCGAACCTTAGAGGGAAATGCAAATCTAAACATGGCAATTATCAGCAGGTGAAATCTCCGCTGAACCCGACATGACAGGAAGCGGGATTTAACTTCAGCAGGAGGCAATTATTTCGGTTGCAGTTGCAGTATGCGAGTGCCGTGACTTCGTGAGCTGAATTGCAGTTAACCGGAGTTTGCAATTGGTCGCATTTTTTCCACTTCGATTAAGTCAGTGACGCAGATTTCAAAAATCATCTCGAAATGCAATTACTTGGCAATCACATTACACAAATTTCAATTTAAATGAAAGGACATAAAAACTCACTCCAAATGAATCCATTGTCAAACAGGAGTAGGACTTCCTGATTCAGGTATAGTCCCAGTGTGTATGGTGAAACACCCTTCACTTTGTCAATAAATTAAATTTCGAGCCAATTTGGTTGCCATAATGGCAAGAACCACCATTAACCGCAATCAGTCAATTATCAATTTCCCTTTGTGCTTCATCGCAGAGGCCACCCTACCGCGCTTCATCACTACATCGACACTGCCATGCTATACCTACCTAGTACAGTAGAGACTGGAGAGTGAGAGCCTGGCTTTGGTGTGCTTGCAAGTGTTAACCACAAATTGGTTCGTCGTCAATGTAATTTCTTTGCGGCCCTATTGAAGAGGGGTGAACGCCAAACTACGGGACCGTGGATACGGGAGGCGAGAGGCAGATTTTGGTTGAGATTGCAAATTATTATCGACACCCCCTAATGTGCAGGTGTTATCCGGGACTTTGGTGCATATATTCGAGTGTTTGAAAATTGTTATTGCTTTGTAGCGGAGGGTTTCGGAATGAGCATGTAATTTTTTTGAAGTTAAAAGTGACAAGAGAGTTTTGTTTAGAACTACAAACGTGTCTCTCCATCATTCCCCGCAAAAAGTTCTGTTTCCATCTTGTTGGTCATCCTTTTGGAGAAGTTTTACTGAAATCTCTAGTAAAAAAGAACTGCGCTTTGGTCAAAAAAGCATCTGTAGGCAGGCTTCATTTAAAATTGCTTCTTCCTCCAAGACACGCAATCTACACAAAATCTTAAAAGGTGTCGCCAACGTCTTAAACATGTTTTTATTTCGTTGATCACCCTTTTGGAGTTATTTTGTTGGAATTTTCCTTTAAAGAAGGCAACGCTTAGGTTAAAAATTCACCCTTAAGCAGATTCGGGCCAAAATCGATTCTTGGCAGATTTCACTTAATAAGATATTTTTTCTGAAAATCTAAAAAGGTTCATCTTGGGAACGTGTTGGAAATGTTTTCATCTTGTTGATCAAAAATGCATCTGTAGGTGGGGCTCAATTAAAATTGGTTCTTGGTCAACTTCCCCAAGACAACCACAAAAACCAAAAATTGCCATAAACGTCGTAAACATGTTTTCATCTTATTGATCACAATTTTAGAGTTATTTTCTTAAAATTGCTCTTAAAACAGACTGCGCTTTGGTCAATAGCTCGACCGAAGGCAGATTTGATTAAAAGCTTATTTTTGGTAACTTGCCCCAAAAAACAGAAATTTGTTTGAAAATGTCTTAGACATGTTTTCATCTTATTGGTAGTTCTTTTGTAGTTCTTTTCCTTCCATTTGTACTTGAGAAAGAGAGCGCTCTTGTTAAAAGCGCATCTGTAGTTAACTTGGATTTTTTTTTTGTAATTTTCCTCTGAATCTTAAAAAGGGTAGATGACACGTCAAACATGTTCCTATCTTATTGCTTATCATTTCGGAACTCTTTTTAATTTAATATTTTCTTAAGAAAGATAGCGCATTTGTCACAATTGCGTCCGTCGACGTAGTTGACTTAAAATTGATTATTGGTTACTTTTACTTTTTCCTAAAGCACTTATTTTTTGAAAAATCTAAAAAGTTGTTGAGAACATGTTAGACATGTTTCCATCTTATTGATCACAATTTTCGAGTTATTTTCCTGGAATTTGTACCTAAGAAAAAGAGGGCTTTGGTTAAAAACGCATCTGTAGCTGACTTGGAGTTCTTGGAAATTTTCCTCTGAAAGATCCATTTGTTCCTCAAATCTTGAAAAGGGTAGACGACACGTCAAACATGTTGCTATCTTGTTGCTTATCATTTCGGAACTATTTTTAATTCAATCTTTTCTTAAGAAATATAGCGCATTTGTCACAAATGCGTCCGTGGACGTAGTTGATTCTTGGTTACTTTTCTCCAAAACACTTATTTTTTGAATAATCTAAAAAGGTGTTGAGAGCATGTTAAACATGTTTCCATCTTATTGATCACAATTTTCGAGTCATTTTCCTGGAATATTTACTTCAAATGAATAGATGTTAAACTGGATGTCGAGGTCAATAGAAATTGGTTTTGGGTAAATTTCCTACAAGAGACCCATTACACACAAAATCTAAAAAAAAATCCAACAACGTTGTAAAAATGTTTTCCTCTTCCTAGTCACAGTTTTAGACTTATTTTCCTTAAATTCCGTCTTAAAACAGACAGCGCTCTGGTCAAAAGCTCAGCTGAAGGCAGATTTGATTAAAAACTTGTTTGTGATAACTTGTCCCCAAAAACATATTTTTTTTGAAAATGTCTGAGACATGTTTCCATATTGCAGATCGTTCCTTTGGAGTTCTTTTCCTTTTAATTTGTACCTAAGAAAGAGAGTGCTTTGGTTAAAAACGCATCTGTAGCTGACTTGGAGTTCTTGGAAATTTTCTTCTGAAAGATCCATTTGTTCCTCAAATCTTAAGAAAGGTAGACAACGCGTCAAACATGTTCCTATCTTGTTGATAATCATTTCGGAACTCTTTTTTCTTCAATATTTTGTTTAGGTATTTGTCACAAATGCATCCGTATAGGCGTATTTGACTTAGAGTAGATTTTTGGTTACTCTTCCCCAAGACACTTATTTCTTGAAAAATCTAAAAAATGGCCAAAACGTCTTATAGAAGTTCCAATCTTGTTGGTCGTCCTTTTGGAGTTCTTTTCCTTAAATTCCTTTTTAAAGGAAAAGGCTGTGCTTTGGTTAAAAATTCATATGGGCTCCGACAAAAATTGGTTCGTGGTAAAAATCCCCAAAAACTCGTAAATTTTCTCAAAAAGCTGCAAATTGTCCACAACATGTTAAACATCTTCCTATGTTGTGGACCATACTTTTGGAGTTATTTTGCTCAATATTCTTTTACAAAAATGTCCGTGTTCTGTCTAAGGACTCAATTAACGCCAATTTTTCACAAAATCTTAAAAAGTTATAAGAACTTCTGGAACATGTTTCCATCTTGTTCAAACACTAAATTGATTAGCACTGTACAAGTGCACATTCTTACGAGGAATTGTGTAATATGAATGAATCTTTTTCCAATACTATTGAATTGATGAGAGTAAAATAGTACTAAGCATGTATGTAGAGAGATAGCCTTCTAAACTCATCTACATCTACAAACTTTGCAGCCTAATTTGCTAATGCAAAAGTGTCCTCTACAACTCTACTGCAGGAAACCTCCCTCGTAACAAGGCACGCACTGCACCCGATCCATGTGACAGATGTGGCAATGACAATGTCGATAAAAATTACTTAAATTCGAATCGAAATTTACAGCTCTACTCGACCTCCCCCATTCTTTGCACCACCTCCATTTAACCAATAATGTCTGCTTCATTAAAATCAATCCATATATGGTTACTGGTTGTACCCACCCCAAGGAGATCCTCCCCTTGCCACATTCTCATGAATGTTCATCAGCTCAATATAAGTAATGAAACGTCCAAGCACTTCTCGAAGGACATCCTTCGTTCCCGTCACAGAGCCCCAGCACATCGTCTTCTTTGTAAGCACTTTGTCAAATCAAATTGAAATTTTCGGCAAAAAAGGATTTATATTGCCTAACACAGGACCGCACACACTCCCTCACATGTAAGTGTACATCATCCGAATATGGGGAGAATCCGCAATGTAGAGGAAAGAAAAAGTTCCAGAAAAACTCCAGCCAAAGTCAAAGGAACTGTTTAATACCACATTTTCGTCGGCCATAAACGATCATTGCCGACACTTTACGACGTCCTTTATGGGCGATGAAAACTTTTACGATGCAACTAGAAAGGATATTGGTCATACTTTACTGCGCACTGATTGAGGGAAATGAGGGCATTCGAAGAAAAAGAAGGTGGTTGCCAATGGGCAAGTCCTCGCTGACCCTTCTTTGGTGAGACCACATGTGGAGAATTGAGAGGGTGGAGGAATACTTTGTAAGATGATTGAAAGTTTGATTTGCAGTTTTACGCGGAAGAGAGAGATCAATTGAACGCAAGCAACCGTATGGACATTGGTAAAGTTCGATATGAGGCGTGGGGTGGGGTATTATTTACATTCTCCCTGTTGGAGGAGAGTTTTAACAGCGATGTCACAGAAGCTATATGCGAACAGAAGTTGGACAAGCTGAGGCATTTTTATGGCAATTGTAGTCGTCGTCGTCGTAAAATAAATGAAACTTTGTTGTTTGTATGGAGGCAGCTGGAGCTGACACTAAAATCCTTGCCCATTGTTTCGCGACAGTTAATGGACATATGGTGTATGAGAAGCAGTTGGGAGTGGTAAACATAGGAGTATAGGATTATAAAAAAGAGGTACAGTAACGAAATTCGAAAAAGTACATATGTTAAAGCGTATTTATTTATAATGTTGCGACTCGAAAAAAGCCAAAAGCGGGTTCAAAAACGTGTCGAAAAATGCTGCATAAAGATGTTGAAAAATATTCCCTAAAACGTCTTAAAAAATGCGTTAAAAAAGTTGGAAAATACACTGAAATACCTACAAAAAATTCATCCAGAGCCGCATCAGAAAAGCTTCGCACAAAAAAAAAAACTAAAAAAAAACTAAGTATTTGAAAATGCTTAAAGACGTATCCAAAAACTAGTCAAAATTGGGTCTCAAACGGTATGTAAAACGCGTTTAAGAGTAATATTAAAAAAACGCATTCAGAAACATAATCAAAAACCCGTCGAAAGTGAGTAGAAAAATCACCATATTCAAAAACGTGTCGAAATCGGGTTGAAAAATAAGTCAAAAACTATTTAGCAGATATCTTTAAGAAACGCGTCTACAATGCTTTCAAAAATGCGTCGAAATCGGGTCGAAAAATAAGTCAAAAACTGTTTAACTAATATGTTTAAGAAACGCGTCTACAATGATCTCAAAAATGCGTCAAAAACGAGTCGAAATCGGATTGAAAATAAGCCAAAAGCGGTATAAAAAATATGTTTATGAAACGCCTAAAAAATGTGTCGAAAACGAGTAGACATCTGGTCAAAAAATTAGCCAAAAGCGGGTCTAGGTTAGAGTGGCAGGCCGCCTCAAGTGCAGCCTCACTTAGGCCAAATTAGGCCCATTGTGTTACCACAGGATCGATATCGACTCCTTATCTACCCGTTGAACCAGCCGGAGCTAAGAATGAAGCGATGGAGGCAGTTGATACCTATGTTTGCGAGTTCGCTGAGATTGTCGAAGAAATATTCTCCGAGGTATAGTTTTCTACGGAGTGACAGTGCTGGACACGTGCAGAGAAGGTGAAGAAAAAGCGGGTCTAAAAACGTGTCGAAATATGCGTCCGCAAAAAGTGTCAAAAAATACTTCCCATAACGTCTTAAAAAAGTCGGCAAATGCACCCAAAATCAATGCAAATCCATGCAAAAACTTGTCCAGAGCCGCGTCAGAAAAACTTTGCAAAAATAGCAAAAAACTAGTTCGAAAATTGATAAAGACGTTTCCAAAAGCATGAAGTAAAATGAGTCAAAATCGGATCTCAAATGGGGTGTAAAAAGCGTTTATGACTGATGTAATTTGCATTTAAGAACTCAATCAAAAATTCGTCCAAAAACGAGTCGAAAGTGGGATGAAAAACTAGTCAAAACGCCTTCAAAATGCTTTTAAATACGTGTCGAAAGCAGGTCGACAAATAACTCAAAATGGAATCAGAAAACACATCGCAAAATGCGTCCAAGAACGTTTCACAAAATGAGCCCATTGATGTGTCAAAAAGTTCTTCCAAAAACGTCTTGAAAAACGCATCAGAAAATTATTACGATTTCACTCAAAAACCTGTCCGAAAACCCGCCCACAGCCGCGTCAGAAAAAGTAGTCAAATTGAGTCGGAAAAAGAGTCAAAATCGGGTCAAAAAAGGTGGAAGAAGGTATTTAAAATAGCGTTAAGAAGAACTCGTCCAAAAAACAAGTAAAAAATGAATCGAAAAATCTGCCAAAAGTGGGTCTTAAAAAACAATCAAATAATTTTAAAATACGAGCCCAAAAACGCGTAGTAACCGAGTCCGAATCGCCTCTCAAAAACCTTAGAAAACGCGCTCCAAAACTCATTCAAAATGTGTAGAAAAACACTTCCAAAACCGCCAAAATGCACATGTAGAAAAACGTGCCGGAAAAGGCTTCAAAGGCGACTCCAAAATGTTTCAAAAACTGATCTTAAAATGAGTCTAAAAAAGATTCGAAAGTGGATTCCAGAATTCGTCCGCAAATGCGTCCAAAAATATGTCATATACTTTCCCGAAATACGTCGAAAACGTCTAAAATAACGAGTCGGAAAACACGATCAAAACCTGTATCACAATCGGGGTCGAAAAACTCTTTAAAATCTAATCTAAACCTTTTTCAAAAAAGTGTCCACAAATGCTCAGAATAGTAATTGGTCCTCAAACGCGTCTAAAAAAGCCTGAAAACGGGTTGAAAACGCGTCTAAAAGTTTCCTATCATTTATCTTAATGGATCTGTTGTTGCGGCAGCCATAAGTCACATCCTTCTTGGGGCTTTCAAACTCAATCAATCTTTAGTTAAAGGAATAGGCGTTAAAGTTAACCATTTGTTTGGAAAATCGTGCATAGGTTGTGCCTATTTTAATTAATTATTGACCGTAAAATACACTTTATATGAAAATATCAGATATTCGTATTAAGGTGGCCGGTTTAAATTTTTACCACATTAATTTTCTAATATTGTGAACGGTACCAACATCCCTTCCAAAAAATTAGGTCACAAATAAAACAGCTCCAGGCAACTTTAAGTGCTTGTATTGGACTCACGCAATAATTATCTACAGAGCTCTTCCTTAAGTGGAGACTTTTTCAACCCCGCAAAAGTTGAGACAAAATCTACTACAATCAGAGAAAGAGCAACACTCACTTTACTGCGCCTGCCTATATGAAACGCTATTCTCTTTGGCAGCAAAGAGAACGAAAAGTTTCTCCGCAATACCGCAGCATGCTTCTAGGCGACAACTAAGAACCTTCCATCCATTCAGTATTCAGTTGCTGTTTGCTTTATTCGCTCGAAGGATGTGCTCGTCGCTTGCTTTCCTTTTCAATTTCCGTTTGATTTTAGTTCAACAATTCGTGTGTCAATTCGTCCGAATACAGTGCTGCTGAAAGTGAAATCGCACCCACTAGTGAAAGTTTAAATTTTTTCTATAGTTCTTGCATAAGATTGCTTGCGTTGCATACTTAGCAGTAATAAAATCCCGAAACAGGAGTGTTCGTCCTTTTGCTTTTGAATAATTTAGCAAGTGCGTAATATAATCTCATTTGAGCTACTCCTCATGTGACATAGTAAGTTTAATATTCATCACCCCATCATCATTTGAGATCCTCCGCTCTCACCCTCCATAGAGGACTCGTTATTGCCACTCCTGGAATAAAACGTACCGACTTACCTCAAAGTAAGTATGTGAAAATACCTTTTGAATTTTTTACGAAAACATCTCAAATAAATGTCGAAATGGAGTGCCACGGGCATAAATATGCAAATCATACTAAACGACCTTCAATTTCTCAAGCGACCCCAGCTCCTCATATATAAATTTAACCCCCGTGCGGGTTGGGTTTTAGCACCTACCCTACGGCTGAAAGTAAGGTGTCAGAGAGGACTCAACAGTATGCCTTAGAAAGCCCCATAATTAAATGCATAAATGCCAGAGGAGTATCGGAACGGAAACCTTTGACTCCTGCTCCTTGTGCACCTCGCTGTGCTCCTGGGGGGTGGATTTCACATGAAAGCCAGAAGCCACTTAAATAAAAAGGGATTTTGCATATTCATGGAAAGTGAACAACTTTGTGGTACTTTTGGGAGTGAGCGTCGCGACCGACGTACTCTCGTACGGAGGATGGATTTTGAGACGATTCCGCCGCAAATGGAACTCGACGTGGTCGGACGCAATTCCCATGCCTGATTATGACGCTGTTTTTCGTCTGGCTCATGTTTGCATGTCTGGCAAATCTGGCGTTGTCTATATACCACGGCCGGATGCAGCTCCTGGAAATGTTGTTAATTTGCATTTGAAGCTGTGAGGTTCAGTGCACAATCCGGCAGGATCTGGAGGAGAGCCAAAGCAAACCTAATTCATTTGGCCCGAATCGATTGCGTACTGCACGCCTTTCTCTTGTGGCGCGAGATGAATGGCGTTGCAGTGGTTGGCCTCACCCGAAAAAGAAAATCCTATTACGGTTACGGCTATACGGTGGACGATTGCCAAAATGGTGAAAGGGTTTTTGTATATTCTAATTTATAGGGAGCTTGTTCAATGTGGGAATTCATTTCGAACCTGATGGGGGGTTCCTGGGAAAATTTCAATGTGCCGCGTGGAGCAGAGTAGTACTCGTTGTGTAATCGACGAATGATGTTTGAAAAGGACTTTCGGCTGCTGTTGGAGTTTTTATTTCGGTTGACGATGTTCGATAGGGGTTTCGGCGTTTGTTTGATATGCAAATTCTGGACTAGAAAGTTTAGTTATTTTACGGGATTACTTGATGTTGTTGGCGGCGTTTGCTTAAATGGTAATAAAATGTAAGGGGTTGCTGGCATGAGCTGGTGAGCTGCAGACGGGAGTAAAATGGAAAGCAGAAGGAAGTTTACTCTACAAAAAGAGTATTCAATGATTGATTCTAGAATACAAAAATAAAAAAATATATTTGGGTATACCTTGAAGAAAATTTAAGGTCCCTGTTATCAATCGTCGCTGCTGATTCGTAAAATATCCATGAGAATATTTTGAAGACGTTCATTTATTTCAATCCTGATCAAAATTGTTGAAGTAGTGGCCATGCTTATTTTTCTGATACTGTCCAACTGTTTATACTGCCCATCGATTATATACTTAGCCTGGCATAGCATCCAAAGCACCGATTCGCGATGTTAGTTTTTATTTTATTTTCCTTTTGGGACGTGGTAGGTGCTCTTTGCAATTGTATACAACGTGTGACTGCGTCAGCGGCATATTTATGAGACGGTGTCCTGGGATGTTCCCCGCGCTATGTCATTGCTATACTAAAACCGCATTTTCGTAGTCTTGGGTCTTGACTGTTAGTTGAAAGGGTTTGACGATACCAAAACATACTAAGAAAGTGTTTGTAACAGGTCAGATAAATAATTCTTTAAAACTCGATAAAACAGGTAAGCAAAAATATTTAGGGAGTGTTTTTCCTAATTACCTATCTTGAAATCCAAACGCATAACCGTTCAAGAGCGTTTTTAGATGCTTGGGGATAGACTGTTAGTGCTGCATTTCATTTTTTAATTCTAAAGGGTCTTCCAATAAGAGGTGTTACTTTGGTATTCAAAGAAAAATGCAATTTTTTGAGATAAATGATCGGATGTTTATTTCTTAATAAAGAGGAAGGTATGCCGTTAATAATGAAAAACAATATCAGCCACATGGCACGCATACAGGACCATATCCTTTTCATGAAATTTTCCATAACCAAATCGCAAAGTGGCTGCCCTATGTCCTCGATAGCCTGACGAATTTGATCTTTGAGGTCTTGAATCGACGCTGGGCTGTTGGCGTAGACCTTATCTTTCACGTGGTCTCAAAGGAAGAAGTCGCAAGGTGTTAAATCACAGATCTCGGTGGCCAATTGTGATCACCTCTTCGAGAGATATAACACGGTCCGGAAACTTTTCCCGTAAAAGATCAATGGTTTTTTAGCTTGTGTGCCACGCAGCGCCGTCTTGTTGAAAGTAAACGTTGTCCAGATCAATACCATCCAACTAAGAAAATAAAAAATCATTAATCATCTCTCGATAGCGCAATCCATTCACCGTAATTGTTAATCCAACCTCATTTTCGAAAAAGTAAGGTCCAATGACCCCGTCGGACCATAAACCGCACCAAAACAGTCACACGTTGAGGACGGAGAGACTTCTCAAGAATAACTCTTGGGTTTTCCGAGCCCCAGATGCGACAATTTTGCTTGTTGAAGTAGCCACCGAGGTGGAAATGGGCCTCATCAGTCAAGATGATTTTTTGATGGAATTCCGGATGATTTTCATGCATTTCAAGGACCCAATCAGCAAAGACACGACGTTGTTGATGATTGGCCGGCTTGAGTTCTTGTGTTAACTGAACTTTATAAGCCTTAAGACCCAAGTCCTTATGCAAAATACGGTGGAATGAAGTTTGTGGAGTGCCCATTTCCAAAGAACGACGAGGAATGGACAAACCTGGGTTTTCTTCAACACTTTGGGCTACAGGAGCAATATTCTCAGTTGTTCTTGAGCGACGTGCACGGGTTTTATTCTTCACAACACTAACTTGTCCCAACAGCTCGAATTTTTCCACCAATTTCTCTATTGCGGTCCGACAAGGTGCTTCACGACGACCAAAAAATGCTTTAGTTTTGCGAACTGTGACTGCAAGATTTTCACCATTTTTGTAGTGAATTTTAATAATTTCAATGCGTTATTGAAGCGCTTGTCGTTCTATTTTTAGTAGTGGCGTAGTTTCTACTTGTCAAATGTTAAAGAATAAAAGCTTCAAAAGTGACAGCTACGGAAATAGCGGGTCATTCATAATAACACCTCTTATTGGAAAACCCATTATTTTACAAGACACTATAAGGACCGTCAACTCCTGTTTATAGTATCTAGTGTGAGGTTTTTACTCACTAAAGCCACCTCTACCTCTAACGTCTTTTCATTATGAATTTATAATTGTCACGTTAGTGTGGTTTTTGGGCTTCGGGTAACCCCTTGAGCCACCCTTCCTCGTATGTCCCATAAGGCGAAATATGCCTTCACTACGTTGTCAAATGATAAAATCAACAACTCTTCAATCCTGAGTTGGAGTGTCTCTGATCAATCCCTGTAAATGTCCTCCATATTTAAATCGACCAGGCCAATGCCACTGAAAAGCTTTAAGAGTTCACAGTAAGATCTATTGGTAGATGAGGGTCTTATGTCAGTGTTACTTGAAAACCTCTACTTCTCAAAGATCCTCTTATACTAGGGTTACCAGAACATCTCTTTTAAAGAGAACATGTCCTCTTTTTTCTCAGCGATCTATTTTACACTTTCTTTTTTCGCTCGGCTCTTTCTTTGTTCTCTCCTCTTTTTGTTCTCTTTTTTAATATATATATGTATATGTATATAAATTTCTATATAAAAACATTGTTTTAAAACTTGTCGGTACGCCCATAAAAACTAGCAGGTTGCACTTTCCCGGTGTAATTTATTTCTTCTCTGTTTCACATCACCCACTTCTGTAGCCAGCGTTGCCAGTTTGGGGGTTTTTCTCCCAAATTTAGGGTTTTTTTTTTTTGTCTACGGGCGGAAATCTGGGGGCTAGATATTGTTTAGGTTTTTTTTTTATTCTATTTTATTTGTATTTTGTTATAATATCCTTTTTGGTAGCCTTAAAATGAGTTTCCACTGAAAAATTAAATTCTTAGGTATTCTGTGAACGTAAGAAACGCGTAAAGATTCTTCTTTATAAACAAGAATTTCATGAAATTTGCGTAAGGGCTGCGTATTTATTTGCCTCAAACTTTAGCGTATTTGGAAAACCAAATTTACATTTTCGCGTTTCAAATTCGAAATTCATACTTCTAAGTTCTAAAAATTACAAAAAGTTGGGGTTTTCCAGATTATCTAGGGGAAATATTTTAACCGTCAGCGGCGGAAGGGGGGGGGGGTATATTGTTTGGTGATCGTGAAGAATGTCCTCTTTTTTTTTTGAGGTATATGGGAACCCTATCTTATACCTATGTTTGATTTATAATATCATCTAAGATTTTATGTCAAAGCTGAAGTTGTCAAGGTCCCTAAGCACGTCAAAAGCTACACCACGCTCAAAATTTGACCTTAACGGAGTGCGATTTTGGCTCTGTTGAAAAAATAGGTTAAAATTAAATACATAAGTCGCTGTTGGAAAAAGGAGTATTCGTTGTTCGAAACTACCGAGATAAAACAGTTGTCATCAACCAAGTTTCTAAAAAGATTAATATCAACCAAACAGTTTTATTTTGGTGTTACGACCGAAATGGCCCATTCACGATGTCATTTTCGTTCTCGAAGTCCCAAATCCTTCAATGTTCTTTGTTTACATGTGTTCCTGAGGGAGAAATCGGTGTCATCTCTGAAGAAGCTTATGTAGGCGAAATCAACGTCAACAAACTAAGTCCCGTGTGACACTATATTTTCCTTTCATTCTCTTCTCATTTGTATCATATTAAGGACCGATTATTACATAGAAAAAGTAGCCCAGGTACTTAAGTAGAACTTAAATCGCTATGAGTAGTATCAGCAAACGGGCCTAAATCATATTGAAAAGTCAGCCTTGTGTAGAGACCAAAAGTGTATTACTTTACTTTTAAGTTTTTGGAATTTTTACTAATTCTTATCATAAGATCTGAGGAAAAGGAAAGTGGCGGCGCTTTTCTAACATTTCAAAAGTTAGTGTTGCTCCTGTCAGTTTTTATTCATATGAAACGTAGCAAATGCTTCAATTTGTGCTCTTTTTTTCTTCAAAATTACAAAAGTGCGAAAATTGTGGAAATATTTACTAGATGAGGGAGGGAAAAGTGGGAGAAAAAAATTTAATTGTCCGAGGGAAAAACCAACCCAATCACAAACTAACACTGCATACGGTTCGCTTTTTCCTCTTCTTGAATGTTTGGATTTAGTTCAGCAATACAAAGCAGAGACAATGCTGAGACCCCCAAGGCAGCGTTACCAAGTCGTTCTGTTGTTTGAGCACCATTTTTAAAATTGTCAGCGTTAATATTGACCTCTTGGGCACCACCAAACAATTTTTTTTTTTCAAAACAACTCCAAAAAAATCAAAGTAAAAAAACAAAAACAAATGTTTATTCATATTCAGTCATATGACGATTGCAAAGTAAAATAATAACAACTTCAATAAAACTTAAAAAAAAAAAAAACAATACGTAGTTCAACTTCAACCTTTCCACAACTCCATTTGAGTTTGACAAACATAGAAATTTTAAGGCCAATTCGCAAATATTTGGGAAACGCTTTTCACCTACTAAATCCCTATAGTTATGTCTTTCTAGCCATAAATCTTATTTAGTTTTTGATTGCCACTTCATATTTACTAGGTTTCTCCATTCCATTTCAAACCTTTAGTAGCTTTCACTATCAAGATTAAATAGCTTTACGAGATCAATAAAAATTAGCGAAAGGCAAACAGAAAAACGCATTAAATTTTTAGAGAAATGAACTGGTATAAAAGGATGGCTGCATTCAAAGAAAGAGAAAAAAAGGCGGTGTACAGCGACAGTGTTAACAAAGCACTAACATATTTTTTTTAAGCACTGAGAACACTCTCAAATACTAAATCTACTTTGTCGGCACTAAAATGAAATTCATTCCTCTTGCCGCTGGTTCCCTCAATTTTTTTTTACAGTGTGTGACATTGCCAATGCAAAAACATACAAAAAATATAAAATAAATACCGTCGAGAATACCACATTTTTGCATTACTGAATGCCATTGGTTAGTTATTATAAATTTAAAAAATCGAATAATATTAAACATGATTTTTATCTATTACTAGCTTTGCCCGTGCTAAACAAAATTGTTTCCGTAAAAAAAAAAATCGACTAAATACATAATTGAATTCATGTAGAATTTTTGACAAATACGATATCACTGTACTTATGTATATTGCGATCAAAATTAAAAAAAAAGCAAAAATTTCCCTTATGGAAAATTAATTTTTACGAATTTTCCAATTTATTTTTAAAATTTTTCAATTTTCCAAATTTTACCATATAAACCTTCCCTAGGCTTAGACAGCCTCAAAAAAGGAAAGATAGCTCAAATCGGACTATCCATTCTCGAGTTATGGGCGGTCTTACGGATGCAACTTTGTTTTATCTATATAGATTTTCTGAGATATTTTCAGGTACAAAATTCGATACCAAAGAAAGAGTTATATTATATTTTATAGATAGGCAGGAAAAATAGATGACCGTGTATAGTATAAAACACAAAATAATAACAAAACATATTTTTTATGTCTAGCATTTTGGTTTTTGAAATTCTGGCAACACTGATTCTTATTGAAGTGAAGCTGTGATACTTTCTTTGCCCTTCCACTAATGTTTCAAATTGTAAATATTTTTTTCCACAAATTAAACGCATCTTCGTACATCATTAACCCTTTCTCACAGTGTAGCTATTGGAATTTATTTCAACCTACATGGTGTTACCTTCCATACCGCTACCCAGTTATTAATAAATTCCCCGAGAGTTCAAAAATGCAATCTCGGCCAAGTGCTTTCAAATTACCACCTTTCACGAAACCATTCATATAGCGGCAAAAATTGTGTAAGCCTTGAGAAACATATTTCACAAGAAATACCTACGAGCATCGATTGGATTTTTCTTTTAACACCTCAAGCATAAGCCTACATAAGCCACACAGCAACGCAACTCTTATTACCAATTATTCCCAAGCATTTATCATTTCCCAGGTAAACAGCCCGCACGCTTGGAAGCCGAACCGAGAAATGAATGAAACTTCCTCCCCTTTCAGAGCACTAACGACATCTCTATACGAGTACCCGGCACCATCTACTCAGGCGGCGCGGCGGCGGGTCATAAACGTAATGAATTATTGCTCCAAATTGAAAAGAATAATTGCGCCGCTGCCATTTATGGGGGGCAGGGACGTAGGCCATAAATCGTAAACCTTGCCCAGGCGACTGCCTTCTTCAAAATTAAAAGCAATCCGTAATCTTAATTCCTGATCTTGGAAACAAAATAAATAAAAGTGAAATGAAACAAAGCCCCAGCGAGTATAAGACTAGGCGAAGGCAAATATATTGACGTTTCTATAAGGCGGGGCGGAGTGGGCGGACGCGGGACGACCAACACTCATCAGTCACATCCCATCCATAAAAGTGGAAATTTTTAATTAAAGTCAACCCCAAACCCAGAACAGTATCTATACTGCATCGAGAAGAAAAGATATAAAAGATGGTGGAGGGGATATCCACCCTCAGACGTCATGGAGGGCGTAAGGAAAGAATTCCTTTCTTTTCTTATTTTTGCGATGTGTGCTTTGACTTTTTTTTTTATTTCGACAGTGATTACGAGGAGTCGGTTTTTTTCTTTGTTACAAAATGTGATTTGAAAGGTAAAATTTGTGGACCCTTCTTCTGCCTAATACTTATTTGTTTTAGGGAATCAAGTGAATTAGAAAATAAAAACACTAGAGGGTTTGACACAAACAATAAACTAAGAAATAAATTTGCATACCTACTTAGTTTATGACACAAACTGAGGAGGTTCAAGGATGAAATGCCTACACCAAGAAACTATAACCCTTTTCAACTGTCGAAGTTGTCGAATGAGAAAGAAGTTCTATTGAATGGACTTTCGCTCGTCTGTTCGACAAAAATCAACCCGAAATTGATCCATATACCTACCTAGTTCCTTGCGAAAGCCTTCTGGCATTTTTACGTCCAAATTGTGGGTTTAAAACTTCGGGAAGTAGATTTTCTTTTCATTTTAAATTTTACTTCCAGCGCTGATTTTCTTAAGAAGTAAATTAACTGCTTTCGAAAATTGCAACCTATCTGTTCGTGTGGTCTTACGTCAAAGATGTATGTCAACTGTATGTCAAATAGCAAAACAGCACTTCCTCCACTATATTTACCAACTGAGTTTATCTGAAGATAAAACCCTGTCCGTGTACCTCACAGTTGTAAGAATACCCTAAAATTTAAAATCTGACTTTTCTGCTTCAACAGACCTTCAAGAATATAAAAAGCCATCTTCAAAAAAGCAAGAGCAAACAAAAAAAAAAAAACAAAAAAATGTGCAGAAAACAACTCAAAAGGGCTTTTCATTACCACATATAGCTACCTCTTCCACCCTTCATTCTGTATCCTGGCCGTGTCGGTGGCAGTCGTCGTTACCAATAAAGGACTCCATAAATAACAAGCATGTGACATATTTTTTCACAGATTGTTCTATTCTGCAGTTGAAAGGAGAAATAGAAAAGAACAGAGAATGGAAATGGAAAAAAAGAAACCATAATCAGGACATCCCACTGAGTGTAACCACTCCAATTCTTGGCAGAATTTTAAAGAGGATGCCAAATCCAACATTTTACGTCCGAGATTTTACGTCTCCTGATATTACATATACGAGTACGTATACATTTGTCTGTGTCTTTCTGTCTAACCCTAAACTGACTTCGTTTACCTTTCGTTCGCCATACAGATACAGCTACCTTTCTTCTTAACAAAATAAAAAAGAAAGAAAGAGGACGAACAGATGATTTACATTATTCATCCCAGGGATCACATCCCGCAGTGTGCCGTCGTTGGAATTATGACAGTATAAACGGGAATCGTTGCTGTTATCCTTGTACGGCTGTGTGTGTACGACAACACTTTATTGTTCACACAGCACACGGCCAGGCCATGGCTCCACAGTGTCTAGCAGAACCACCTAGGTTGCTGCCATTTATTACTTGGGACTTGTGAGCCCCGCACACAGTTTGAAAAAGTGTGAATTGTTTTAATACTCCATCGTTTTATGTAGCGCAGTAGCGGTTGAAGGACATCCCGCTTAGCAATGCAAAATCTGAACATTTTATGATTGTATACGTGGATAGTAGTTGTTTTTGACAGAGTTGGGCATTAAATGATTACGCTGAAGCCAAGAGGATACAATTTGGAGGTGCTTCGGTTGAATAGTTTTATGGGTTGGGGAATTTTGATGTATTCATTAGTGGGTCCTATAAGAGGAATGTGAATGTACAACGTGCACAGTTATAGTCTGGTTTTTCGTGTGATATGAGGAATGCTGCTGGGAACGACATGCAATCGTCAACATCACCTCACGTTCTCCACAATAAATGCTGATTTTTCTATTCATAACTTTTTAGCGAGTTTTTCGAATCTGCTGAACGGATTTCAGAGCAGTTTTTGCAACTGTTTCAATTTTATTGAATTTCATTCAGATAATGAATATTCGCTGTTTCGGTGACAGGAACGCAAGCTTAGCTTTCCGCCTTTTAACTGCGAAAAAAAAAAAAAATCTAAAAAAGAACTTATTCATTTTTACGTGATCTGAAAAGGTTTTTCGTACGGACAAATTTAAAAAAATTCTTATTTTAGGGAATTTAAATAAACCTAGCTTTATTTTTTTTTTATTTTTTTATATACTTCTCCCGGGAAAGGCGAACCTATAACGCTTCAACAGCGCCCCGAGATGCCTGCAGATGTATGTTTGCTCTGCACTTAAATTGCTGCAAATTGTAGTCTTCTGGATCCCCAGGAAGCGAGTTCCAAAGTTTGCTTGTCCTGTAACAGAAAGAGTTTTGGAAAGTTGATGTCCTCGCGGTTGTCAAGTGTACTGTATGGTCATGAGCATTAGCAGTCTGTCTTGTTGGGCGCCCAAAAGTATATATATATAGCAAAATTTAAAGACCAAGATTGAGTTCAACCATCGAGTTTAAGTGGTAAAAAAAAGCAAAAGAATACGATAATTGCTATAAGTGGGGCCTAATTGGGGTTATTCTTTAGATCGACTTCGAGGCGTTCCTGATGCAATATTTGGGGCATTTTATGAGGATAACTTAATCCGATTTATAACATGAAGACAAATCGAGAAGAGATTTCCAGAATCTGTTATTTTTTATCGAAGGTAATGAAGATTTCAGTGCAAATTCATTAATACAAAATGTAAGAAATACTGAAGTAGGAAGGTTTCAATACTTGAGAAGTCAGTGAGACGTCCAACCTTTTCA
Source organism: Cheilosia urbana (assembly GCA_946477585.1). Classification (NCBI taxonomy): domain Eukaryota; kingdom Metazoa; phylum Arthropoda; class Insecta; order Diptera; family Syrphidae; genus Cheilosia; species Cheilosia urbana. The sequence continues at coordinate 28,921,145 of OX297856.1, forward strand.
CAATAAATGAAAACGTTCAGTAAGACACATCGTTATAATCAGCAATAAGATACACTCTTGTAAATGTTGTATTATTAAAAGAAATATTTGCAAAACTTCTTTGAGTGGATTTCTGAGAAGAATTCTGAGCGTTTTTTTTGGAGCGTTTTTCAGTTCAGGTGACATTTTTATGAACGTTTTCATTGTGAATTTTGTGGCATTTTTCGGCCCGTTTTACAAAGGAATTTTCGGCCCATTTTTCAGATGTTTTTTACGATTGATTTTATAGTTGGAGGTGAATTAAGGGTCGTTTTGTGACGATTTCGGAGGTGTTCTTTTCGGAATTTCCGGGACAACTATTGAGGGTACTTTTTGAGCGATTTTTCGGGAGCTATTTTGGGTGTTTTTTTTTTTCGACTTTTAAAGCATTAGCGTAGTTCTTTTAAACGTTCCTTTGTGGGTTTCATTTTTTTACTGAACTCTTTATTTAAGATATTGTGGGGTACTTTTTGGCGTTATCAGGGTGACTTTTGGGAGATTTTTGTATGCTATTTTTAGGAAGTTATTTTCGTCTATTGTCTTGGTATTTTTTAAGGCGATTTTCCAACCAATGATTAAACTGTGCTAAAAATACACAGAGCTTCATGAATAGAGACATCTCTCTCAAAGATTCCAATTACAACACACTCACAGTCAGTGCACGTTTGACATTCTCTTAATAAATATACTTTAGCTTATGTGCGGTTGTTGTAGTTAAACGCCACTCAGATCAACGGACTTTACTATCAAAATGAGTGTTCATCAGCGCAAACGTTGCCGCTTTACGGTAAACGTGGACTTTTGAAAGTTTTGTCGTCAAATATAATACATGCGTTTTGGCAAAAAATCACCTGATAAGAACATTGTCGTGGTGTACAGGAAAACCGTGTTGAAAGTGTAGAGGAAAACCCGACCCAGTCAATTTCTTTCCGTGCACAGGAATTCAGCCTTGCGTAGAATACTTACTTACTTACTTAGGTGGCGCTACAGTCCGTGGTGGACCTGGGCCTCAACCAATACGCCTCTCCAGTTAGCGCGATCTTTGGCTAACTGCCTCCAGTTGCGCACTCCAAGTTGGTTGAGGTCTTAGACGACTGATGCGTACTTTTCTGACTAGGTCGATGTCGCTGTACAGCTCGTAGAGTTCGCTGTTAAATCTTCTCCTCCAAAACCCGTCAACGCAAACGGGACCAAAAATCACTCGAAGAATTTTGCGTTCGAAACGACCAAGGAGATCTTCATCCGCCTTTGATAGCGCCCATGCTTCTGCACCATAAAGCAGGACTGGGATGATGAGGGTCTTATACAGAGTTTCCTTAGTATTTCTCGACAAGGCCTTACTTATCAGTTGCCGTCTTAGGCCAAAGAAACAGCGGTTGGCAAGTGTGATTCTTCGTTTGATTTCTGATGTGATGTCGTTATCAGAGTTTATAGCGGAGCCGAGGTAGACAAAGTCCCTAACTACCTCAAAGTTATAGCTGTCTATCGTGACGTTCTGCCCGACTCGTGTGTCCCTTCTTGTTGACAGCATATATTTTGTTTTACCCTCATTCACCACTAAACCCATTTTTGCCGCTTCTGTACTAATACTTGCAAACGCACCAGTGACAGCTCGCTGTGTTGTACCAACAATGTCAATGTCGTCAGCGTATGCAAGCAGTTGCACAGACTTACATATAGAAAATTGTGCCTCTGGTGTTGGCTTGTGAGTTTCGCACAATCTTCTCAAGAATGATGTTGAAGAAGTCACATGACAGCGCATCACCTTGTCTAAATCCTTTTTTGACATCAAAGGTCTCGGTGAGATTGTTTCCGACCTTTACGGAGCAGCGAGCGTTCTCCATCGTCATTCTGCACAATCTGACAAGTTTGGCAGGGATACCAAAACTAGACATGGCTCTGTATAGCTCGTCTCTATAAACGCTGTCATATGCGGCCTTAAAATCGACAAAAAGATGGTGAGTATCGATCTGGTATTCTTGGGTTTTTTCCAGGATCTGCCGTAGTGTGAATATTTGATCGGTCGTGGACTTACCGGGCCTAAAACCGCACTGATAGGGACCTATCAGATCGTTGACGAATGGTTTCAGGCGTTCACACAATACAGCAGACATGATCTTATACGCAGTGTTCAGGAGACTGATGCCTCTGTAGTTGGCGCAGTTTAGAGGGTCTCCTTTCTTGTGGATCGGGCAAACAATGCTGAGGTTCCATTCATCAGGCATACTTTCCTCTAACCAAATCTTGGAGATGAGTTGGTGTATGCACTCTACCAAGTCATCTCCGGCTGCCTTGAAGAGCTCGGCAGGTAAGCCGTCTGGACCAGCAGCCTTGTTGGATTTAAGCTTAGATATTGCTATCCTCACTTCATTTTGGTCAGGTGGACGGAAATCTTGGCTGTCATCGTCCAGGTTGAATGGATCGTTCTGCCTAACAGCGGAATTTGTGTCGTCTTCGCCGTTTAGCAGTCTGCAGAAATGGTTTTTCCATGTCCTCAGCACCGACTGTGACTCTACTACAAGGTTTCCTTGCTCGTCTCTACAGGTCTCCGTTCGGGTCTTGTTGGCATGGCACGGTCTTTTTACCTTTTGGTAAAACTTCCGAACATTGTTCCTGGAGTAACACCTCTCTATATCCTCGATCGCGCGCTTCTCATGCTCTCTCTTTTTTCTACGGAGAAGCCGATGTTCTTCCCTCCTTTTTTGCTCGTAGAGCTGACGAGCTGCTCTCGTCCTTCTATGCAGCGACGCTTCGTAGGCACTTTGTTTTGCTGCATGTGCTTGCCGGCACTCTTCGTCAAACCAGGGGTTTCGGGGGGGGGGGGGGGGGGGGGGGTGGACTGGTGAAACCGAGCACATCAGTTGCGGCGTTTTTGATGGCTTCTTGGCATCGGCGCCACTGGTCTTCGGCACTTGATGCTGGCAGCATAGGACTTCTCGAGAGGTTGAGGGATACGCGATCGGCAAAGGTTGCGTAGAATACAACTAGTGGAATTTTTCGTCGGGACTTGGGCCTTCACCCGTTCAAAATCTAACGGAACTGGGTGCTCAAAGTTAATGACCACAGATAACGCCTTTTGTTCGCTGAAATGGCTTTGAAGGCATTTGGAAAAGAACCTCAATTATGGCCGAAAAATCATCTATAGAGAGTAGAGACAAGGTGCATTTTTGCATTGATTCGGTTTCGGCGAAAATTTGAACGATGTTACATTCCATACATAATGACATAAGTTTTCTAAAAAAGAAAAAAGGATTTTCGTTAATACCTCATACGCATACACAGCTTGTGTTATACCCTATTCACACCACACCGAAAACCGTGTTTTCGTCGAAAGCTCGCCGATGCATTCACACCGAACACCAAATAGTTTTCGTTTGACGTTTCACTTTCAATCAGTCGTGAGACACAAGTCATGACTACATATTTTGGTTAAAAATTTCGATCGCATTAATTAACAAATAAAACAAATTCAGAGCGTTAAAAATAATATTAGTACATCAATTAAGTAGGAGAAAATGATTTTAAGCTGTGAGTTGTAACTACTGTTCGGTCAGCTGCTGAATTTGGTGAATGTTGCAAAAGGTCTGTTTGTTTCAATAATCCAACGACTGGAAGTATTTTTATTGAAAAGTACTTAAAACAACTCATTTTGAAAACTGAAATATGTATTGGAAAACTTCTTGCTTTGATTGAGTGTTTTCGCGAAAACCCAGTTTTCGGCTCGACATGAATATGTAAATATTTGCGAACACAAGACAAAAAAAAAACGAAATTAATAATGTCCAACGACAATCAAATCATGAAATTTTAATCATGAAATTTAAAAATAGACATAATGTCCATTGACATCAGTTCACATTCCACATACGATCCACACCAGCTGATCTACGCCAATGACAAATAAATGGTGTCTGTTTGTTAATTAGATATAATGTCCATGGATATAATATCCGTTTGGGACAGAAAAAACGTCCATGGACATTATGATTGTCACCCCACCCCTGTATTTCTCAGTGTTGTTTCTTGGGAGCCTCTGAGAAAATAACCCGACTAGAATAAATATAGAACTATTCCGGTCTCTTCCAAAAAAATTCGTATGGAGTCCCACGATGTTCTTTTGGATTCCAGTCAAACATATCCACCTCTGTTGAGATGTAGACTAAATTGAGAGCTCACGTTTAAAAAGTCTGGCTCTAACCGAGTGCGATTTTCGCTTGGTTAACAAAATGGGTTAAAATTAATGGAATCTCTGTTGAAAAAAATCGAGCATTCGTTGTTAAAAACTACCGAGATAAAATGGATAAAATGGTTGTATGCCAACACACTGTATCAGTTGTTAATATCAGGTTGGTTAAATTCCAAAGAGTTAGTTTGTTCTTACGACCGAGAAAATTGAAATATCGGTTATTTTAGTTGACTCGGTTATTTATAATCCGCGCTAACTCTGTAGGAGCTATGTAAACAGTGTTACTCGGTAGTTTTTAACCGAAAGTTGGTTGATCTTAAACAACGGATTTTTATGCGTGCCCCTGTTGTAGCTAGGTACAGCTCATTCAAAGTCTAGCAAGATGCGCACTATAAACTAAAAACTATCTGACAACTGTCGGCTTAATGTTCAGTTACTTTGATCCTGCCTTAAAAGCAGTACACAAGTACAAGTTACCGATGAATTTAAGATCGTTCAACAACAAAGAGACCGAAACGTACCCGTACTCGTACTCTTACTCGTATTTGCCATTATTAATTACCCATAAATTACTGTCCATTCAGGCGTGTGAGTTTAAGCCAAATTCTACCGTATAGACAGCCGTTCGGTGTTCAAAAGTCGCATACCCGTATGCACCTACAAAATGACCAGCTTGCGGTAATTAAATTGAACAACAAAGTGAAGTTAATTAACCAATGGAACCACACCTCCGTTTAGTGCCGACGACTTATCGTTAAGGGAAGACAAATGAATACATTATCTCCTATAAGGGACGACCATGGGTCGATGCAGGAAAAGCTCTCTAAAAATAGTTCCCCCCCTCGGGGATGGGGATTATTTTACGGCTGCAACTACTCTCTGGCAGGGTTTCATGTGCAGCAGACCGTGAAAGGTTACTTCTCCACTCTGCTATCCAAATTGAAAGTTCACAACATGTCGGACACTCGAAATATGCGACTGTGAAGGCAACTTGCATCCATTCACTTTTCGCAAAACGGCAACTGCTTCCAAAAAACTTTCTAAATTCGAAGGCGGCCACCATTTCCTCATAAGCGTTTCCAATATGATGGCAATTTGTATTCGACCAAACTAAAGGTAAACTAAAGGCTCAGCACACGACCGAACCTTAGATCCATATGAATGAACCCCCTGTCCAAGGGAAAGTGAAAAGACTTGCCCACACGAAGAGTGGCATGACTGGAAATTTAATACGACAGAAATTAAAACGTGCATCTAGTAACAGCGGGCGTTGATATCGCTACTCGTTTTGAATTCAGATTAACATTGCGAAAGTGCCTTTGATTATAGACCGCGATGCGAATCTCGTATATCTTTATCTCTGCGATCGCATGTAGTCATTTTTAATGTGCACAAGATACAGCGCAGCGGGGCAATAATTTTAAACTTGGGTGTTGACTTAAGGAAACAAGTGTCCAGCTCGATATTTTAAATTTTACGAGCGATTTCAGTTGTAATTTGTAAGTAACACGTTTTTTTTTTTTCTTTTCAGACTGTAAATCCCCCGGCCAAGTCAAGAATGATTGCTTAAATCGACAGGTAACTATAGACAAATTCGTTGTAAATTGATGTAGATTTCGTTGGCACATAACATAACTCTGGGTCATAAAATTAGAACGAACATTGAGAGCAAGTGATTTAAGATTATGGCTGGGATAGCAACAGCGGGACTGTGCATATTTTTTAAGCCAAGCTTCAATCACTTAACTTAATTTTTTGAAACTGATAACGCGCACTTAAAGCTGAATAAAGTGCACGACTGCGTCGAACGAAACTCTTGAGCAGTTTTCAAAATTAGCGTTTTCGGTGATTCGAATTGAAAATGAAGGAAGCAATAATTTTAAAAATATCAATCCTACTCTATGTATGCATTTTGGTCAAAGTTGTTAGTGCCGTTTTCAGGTAGACTATAAAAAAAATATTTTGTTTTTTTCAAAAATGTATTGTACGATAATTTTGAGAAAAACTGAGTTTGCTATCAAGCTAGAAATGACCATATTACCTTGAGACTGATTTTTTGTTTTGAAATCGTATGGACTGTTTTTGGGATAGGTCTGATTTTCAAAAGTACCGTTATTCGATGGCTAAGCAGCGATGTAAAACTCATCTGCTAAAAGTCAAATATAAATTTTAGTTGAAATCGTTATAGCTGTTTTCGAAAATGTAAAACTTGTTTAAAATTGTTATATGGGAGGTATACCGTCAATAATGGAGCAAACGTGCAAACAAAATTGGCCCCGAACTGTAAGCCCTCTTAAACTCCAAATGGGAAATTTTGTGTAGACCTTAGAAGCCGACGGACAGATGGACAGAATTTCACGACCCACTTGTTTGAGTTTCTCTATTCATCGTAATGTCAGAATTGTTCAAAATCTTTTTCGAAATTTTGTATGAATTAAAAAAGGTACCTATCTTTATTTTATCTACTACGTAACCGAGAAAGTTAAAAAACGTAGATATTATAAGAACGCACTATTCCAGTGATGGAAGGGGTAATCTTCTTACTTTCCGTATAAACTATTAGATAGAAACAGATAATTAAAATAATTTAAAATAACTTGTTAGGCAGTTGCTGACGGGTTTTGTAGAAGTTCTTAGCTGCATGCTGCAGATGAAAAGGAGCTAGCCCTCTATACCGACAGCTCTAAGATGGATATCGGTACAGGCGCGGGCCCCTTCAGCGAAACACTGCACCTGCGGGAATCATTCATACCCAGCGATGATTGCAGTGTCTTTCAAGCAGAAATAGCCGCTTTTACCCAAGCCGGGGAAAGACCTAAAGAGGCGGCGCATTGCCGATAGACAAATCACTATTTACTCTGACAGCCAACCGGCCATAAAAGCCATGGAGTCAGTCATGGTGGAGTCAAGGGCAGTAAGTTACTGCTAAAAATATCTGAACGAAATATCACAAGCCAACGCGCTGACCTTATGCTGGTTTCGAGGGCATATGGATATTCCAGGTAATGAACAGGCGGATGAGCTTGCAAGAAACGGGTCAACAATACATGCATCTATGTCCCTAAAATCAGTAAGACTCCGCTATGCACGCTTGCAAGGAAGATTGACATTGAATGCTGGAGTAGAGCTGACCTACGCTCGACCAATCTCATTCCCTGCAGGCACACAAAAGAACTATGCCCAGGAGTGAGCAAAAATAGATCTTAATGCGTGTGATCGGACTTGGCCGCAAAGATATTCGCATACTCACGGGGGTCATTACTGGACACTGTGCGATAGGCGTACATGCGGAACGGCTGGGATTGTACTGCATAATGATTTTTGCAGGAGCTGTAGGGACGTTGAAGAAATAGGATCTGTACTTTTTGATATTGGTCAATCTGTGAATTTTCACAGTAATTCCCAAAAAAGTTCGCAGAGTGCATTGCCCAAATGACGACTGGGTTCCCGGCCTTAGGAACATTGAGGGGATTGAGAAAGCCGATTAACTTGCAAGACAAGGCTCTGCTCTGTGCGTGTCTCATGCGGAGAAGGTCTTCCCTTCGCTGCGATACGTAAAGGGAGAAATCCTCCTGCACTTCACCTTAAGGGTCGAGACTAGACGGATGAACCTGACGAACTGCGTCATTACAAGGAAGATCTGGCCATCCTACGATGATTCCAGAACAAACACCCTCTTAGCCAGAAGGCGTGTAGATGTCGCCAGACTTACGGCAATTAGTACGGGCCGTTGGCATTTAGGAACTCACGCAGCCAAGCTTGGCATCCCTCATAACATCCACTGGCGTAGCTGCGCCGAGACAAACAAGCGTGAAACAGTGTTTCATCTTCTTTGTGAGTGTCCGGCCCTAGCCAAAACCACACGCAATGCACTAGGTCATCCCTTTTACGGTGACCTTTCGACCATCCAAGGCATTTATTTCAACAAGATCATCAAATTTCTCAACTCCACATGCTGGTCTTGAGCTCCCTTAACATCCTTCTCCCCCTTTATTTTCAGGTTCCGTTAGTTTTGGTCTCAAATCGGCACTCAATGCGTTATTTGTGTTTTCCCTCGCCAGAAGACGGTGAATACAAGTGGCTGTTCCAACCAACCAATCATTGCCCAATAATTTTCTATTAAACTACCTTAAGCACTGACTACCTTTTAATTGACGTGAACTTGCGCATGCGATTTAGTAAAAAGAGAAACCTCTAAGTCTCCCACAGTCATATGCGTATCTGAAATTGGAAACACCATCAGAAACATAAATCAAAATGTCCCCAGAACATTCTAAGCTCCTCAACCATGAAGGAGAAAATCGAATTTAATTAAAACGCATTTCACTAAAAATGATGCAAAACGATCATCTCTCCTAATAGCCAGCCACACCTAACAATAGGAATAGAATTCCGCCAGCCCGTCTTCCATCGAAGAACTATTTAAATTGTTGACTTTCTGTTTCTATCACAAAAATGCGTCTCTAATTTGGCATATCAAAGCTGTGGCTGTCAAAATTTATTAGCCCACAAGTTCGCAAATGCAAATTTATGTGTTCCACTTCTGCGAACCACGACGACTCATCCGCATCCATCGCCCATCGTGCACAGTGTAACTTTCACACGACATTAAGTTATCAACTTGGCAAAACAAAAAAACAAAAAACTCGACAAATTCTCTGACATATTTGCATTATTTGTTTCCAAAACACAGCGCACGATCACACGCAATCATCCAGATATCGCATTCTGTAGTATTGTATGGCCACAACCTGCTAACCCAAGTCAATGGTGTACACTTGATCCCCTGCGCTTTCTCAGCACCACCGCGCCGGTATCTCGTACTTCGTATACGAAACGAACCTGTCTGCGTTGTCGAATCGGATCCCCTCTGCAAATGTCGGCAGTTAGCACACGATTATCTTCGTTTTTGTTTTGACTATCTCTTTTGGAGTTGCTTTGCTACAGTCAGCACCATCACCATCATCCTATCCTACCTGTGCTTCGGTTGTGTATCTTTGTATCTACAACTTCAGGTGAACGCCATGCTCGCAGCTCGCAGTTCGCCTTCGCTCCTCCATGCACTTCCACATCCACTCCACCACGACTTGGCCGAGTCTTCTCGATTGACTGGGCGCAGCGGACTCTCTGGCATTCCGCTCGTTTCAGTCGATTCTCGAACGTGGCCGTGTGCGGAGAAAACCGAAAACCGATCGTATGTTGCTCCGTGCTTCTTTCTGAACAAGATCGTGTGCGGTGTTTTATCGAGCGTTGTGTCCATTTCTCATGCGATACACAAATCGCTACGCATGTACCTATATATAATAAATTATGTCAAACGCGACGTATAATCAAAACAAACCTGTTCCCCGGAGGGCCACATTGTTGGCCTGCAAACATTGGTGGAAGGTGTGTTTCGTGCACAACGATCAATTGAAATTGTTTCAAAAAATCTACGGCAAGCCATCGGACATGGCGATATGTGATAGCAAGTCGCAAAGTGAAAGCACCTCTTATCACGGTGGTGGCATGGCCCAGACACCGTCTCTGTTCCCAAAGAATATGCCCAGCATTCGGCGAAAGGGTAAGGCCGGTGTCAAAGGTGTAAACGCGCAGTCGTCGCTGTCGTCTCAATCGCCACGAAATTCGCCCAGATCGGTTAAGACGCGAAGTCATCGCCACAGGCGGTCCCACAGTGCAACGAGCAGCAACAATAGTCGACCGAACAGCCAGCCAAGTAGTCGGGCTAACATTCGCTCTAACAGTCGCTCTAACAGTCGTCCTAACAGTCGTTCGAATAGCCGGCCCAGTAGCAGGGGCAGCTGTTCGGAGGAGATCGTTCCAAATGCCAAAGTTGCCGTTTTAGACGACACATTCCTGTCGTCGGGTGTGTCCTGTTCGGGAGAAACTCATTCGGACCAAAGTGTGTGTAATGAAGATGCCCCCTGGCCGCGGCATAGTGAGAGTGATGTCATTAGTAAGGATTGCACCTTGGTGGCGGTGGAAAAGACGGACCAAATAAAAACCGCTGTTAGCCGTGTACGAAGTGTGGCCGTGGGCAAGAACGACCAATTGCGCGCATGCGACAGAAGTAGACCATTCGAGGAATACGATCTGCGGAATTTGTTTGTGCGGCGTAACCGGAGCGCCCTATGGGTGCAAACGAATCTGAATATGAGTCTGAATGACGCCGACTTGCAGCTAAGTGATATTGAGGAGCAAATGGCCACGGTCAACGGACTGCAACAGTGTGGATTAGTTGCAGACAATTTTGCTGATGATCAGTGGTAAGTCGATCAATTGTCCAATTGCTTTGGTCATGATGAGTGGTTGTTCGGGTGGTTCATTTTTACTTGCCATAGAAAATAAACTGAAAAAGTGCAGGCATTGAAAAACAGGGGCTACCTATTTCACTTTTCTCTCCGCTGAGACCCCTTAAATGAATATGAATGAACATGTTTCTGTCTAGGTAGCCCTTTTTGTGATTGTCTCTATGACAGTTGTCGATCGTTTGAATTCAGTGTTCAGCCGGACCTACTCCTACTTTTTAAAAGGTTAGCTTTACCCCAGCTGATCGTATGGGTGTTAGTTCCGCACTAAAATAAGTTCGATGCTCGGGAACTACGTTTCCAAAATTGTTTGGCTTGGGGACTTGTATTTTCTTGCTTGCTTTTTATTTGTCTGATGTTAACAAAGTCTTGCTTTTCGGAATATATACCCAAGTGGTAAGCAACTTATATAAGATTCCAAAAAGAGAGTAGTGCTCAAAGAAATATACTCCTGCATGGTTTTTGAATATTCTCTAGAAGTGTAATTTGGAGTTTCATATACATTTTAGTGAAAATTAGAGGCACACCAGTATTAACTTTCGTAAGGCAAACTCTGAGCTTCAAACTCACCGAAACTGTACGATCGATTATGTCAAATATAACCAGAAACGAATCAAGCTAAGAGATGATAACCAGTTCCGTCTTGAGATGTTTTATTTTGCAATAATTCACAAATACAAGCCACCAATTGTTGGAAGTTGGAAGTTGACGTAAATGTCACACTAAAACTATTAAAGTGCGGTGGAGACGCCTTTCGTGATTTATAAATCACTTTGGCTAAATCACGTTGTCGGGAACATGGTATAAGGCAGAGGCTCCCAATTTTGTTCGGCCACGGAACCCTAAAAGATCTTACTTTTTTTGGCGGACCCCCAAGTTGATATTAACAGAAAACATCGTTCCTACAGCACTTCACCGTGTGGATATTTTTTTTTATGTTTGACAAGAAAATAAGGTACCTATATAAATGATATAAAAACAATTATTTGAAGTTTTATAAAACACTAGCTGACCCGGCGAACTTCGTTCCGCCCAAATTCGTTAATGTAATGAAAATAATAATTCCGAGAATGCACAATGCACACGCTACTCAATTTCTTTCGTATCAGTCAGTCTTTCGCTTTTTCACTAAAATGAATTTCACAATTTACATAAATTCTTATGTCACCTACAACTCAGCTCTAGCTGTCACGGCAATAAATTTGAACTCAATCGATGGTGGCTTTTGAAATAAAATATTTTTTTTTTGCATGGGCGGTACCACGCCCCTTTTTCCACTTTTGACCAATCTTCACAGGTATACTCCTGGGCCAATACCTAAGATTGTGTGTAAATTTGAACTCAATCGATTTGGTGGCTTCCGAAATATAAGGTTTTTAATGTTTTTTTTTTTTTTTTTTTTTGTACGGGCGGTGCCACGCCCCTTTGCCCAAAATCGGTCGTACCAACTCAGAAACCTTCGCGGGCTCATGCACAACAACTTTGCTAAGGATCATCACATGATCAAATGCATAGTTTAGGATTCTATAAAGGACATACAAACAGACATTCATTTTTATATAAGAGAGAAGATTTGTTGTATAACCAAAAACACTATTGACTAGGTATGAATTTGTATGCTGATGAATTTCTGTGCGACGCGACGGCACGATTATGTTTTTTTTTTGTACGGAACCCCTTTGACCCTATTGACCCCAGGGTTCCGCGGAACACCATTTGGGAAACGCTGGTCTAAGGTATTAACCTATTTTAGCTTACTGTGGAAATTTAGACTTTCCAGGAGCATTGTGTTTTTATTACTTATACACTGTAAGAAAGTGGCGCATATATCTACATTAAGTGATGGTACATTAAAAAAATAAGAATACCTACCGCGGCTCCAAAAATTCTCTAGCGACGTAAGATTTCCCCTACAAATCTGCCTGCCTAAATAATATTTCGAACAAATGAAAGAAATGCGTTTAAATATTAAATTAGTATGCAACAATAGCTTCAGTGTTGTTGTTATAAAAAAAACGCTAAAGAAATTATTAGGTTTAACGAAAATATAGAACAAAAAACTATTTTAATTCTATATTTAATATTTTATTTGAAAATTAAGAATATGCGCAATACAAATACGCTTCCGAGTTCTTGGGCTTTACTATCCTCATCCCCAATGCCCGTTCTACAGTACAGCCGCCCGAATCATTTTTATAGTGCTGTGCTGTGGTAGCTATATATTTATTAAATTAAATTAGATTATTTAAATAATTCAAATCACTCGCCAAAATGTTCTTCGATAGTTAATTTGAGTAGATAAATAAATACAAACATTTAAGAAGAGTATTCGTACTCGGGCAAAAAAGTTAGAAATAGAATTGTGAATTCATGTGAATTCAGGGTTAGAGGCACGTAGTAAGATCATAAGAAAAAGGTTAATATGATTTTGTTTTATGTCTAGAATAAAATTGTTTTAAACAAATAAGTCGTAGGTTTTCGAAAAATATTTGCAATTTTTCTGGAAAAATTATGCGAACGAGTATGTTTGGATGAGCTTCCCAAACATAACTTCACCAAGAGTTTGGGTGAATGACAGATCTTAAAAAAAAAGATGCAAATTTGTCAGCATTGCTATGGATTTTTGGATTATTTGTGGACGTGGACTAAGTGTGAAGTGTAACACTTCAGTAATTTCTAAGATTAATTACATTTTTGAAAATTGGAAGCCGAGGCTTAAGCCTTTCAATAGAAAGCGATAGATCACTAACTAATTTAAATATCTCCACGATTGACAAATCTTATGACAGCGCAACTTTGCAGTGTTTATTCGATGGCTTAGAGCTCGATTTTTCGGCTTCTGTGAAAGGGCATATCATATTCCTAAGTTTCATAGCAGCCAAAAAATCGTTTGTGATGCCTTTGTAGTGCTTCTGTTGACCATACCGATGTTGCCATCTTAGTTTTGGGACAAAAATGTGTCAATTTCAATCAGTGTCAATATTGGCGGTGGCGGCGTGTCATCGTTAAGCTAGCTTGGATCAATCCATCTCGTAGCGCGGAGATATTTAAAGTATCATGCACTGTAAACAGAAATCAGATCCTGATTAAGTATGTTTTTAGATGACTATCGTCGAAACGAAACACTTAAAAGCTAGTAACGTTGAAGATATAAGGGTACTATCCATGGAGTCTTCACAAAGGTATAATACAACCAGCGTGACCGTTGTGCGACTCCAGTTGAAAATTGGCAAATCTGTGCTATTTTGACTCTTTTAGTTTTAGTTGGAGAACGCGCTTCAAACTCTTTTCAAATGGTGTTATTTCCAATTAAAAACCTTTAAAATATAACGCAGTTAATTGCCGCAACACTATTATAGTGCTAAGCGAGCTAATGCTTGTTAAATATTGATCAAAAATTCTAAATTTTCAGAAATGGCCCTTTTTTCAATGGCTTTTTGTCTTGCGAGAATTCTACAGCGGTCACACTGAATACAACTGATCCGTATACTAAAAGAAAAAATCCAGAAAATTGTCTATTCACATTGCTAAACTTTCGAAAACAATTCCGTACCCAGGTGATTATTTTCGTACGTGATTTCCTCTCAGCAAGTGACAAACTATTTACATTGAGTTTTATGAAAATAACTGTCAGTTCTGCTCCGAATTTTTAAAGATCCAAAGCGTCAGCCAAGTTGTATAGATTTGCCTAATGAAATCTGGGTTTCTGTTTAGAACAGGAAACAAATAAAATTTTTAACGAAAAATGTAACAACATACCTACCGAACTACAATTTACGAGAACAACTTACGAAAAAGTGCAAATTTATTTTCAAACAGGCTGATAAAATTAATTAGGGTTACTGAGAGCTAAATCTAGGTAAAAGATTTGTCTGAGCAGCTGTTTGCAACGCAAACTTCCTCGGACTATAAAACTTCTTGCCACAGTATTACAAGTTTAGCTCTGCCCCAAGTCTTCTCTTCCCGTTCTGAACCCAGTTTCAGTAGACTACAACCTAAAGTTAAACTGATGTATTTACGAGCAAAAAAAGAAGCAAAAACCTATCCTAAAATAAAGGATCAATTCCGAGACAACTCCTAAGGAAACGACTCGTTAAGATTCCATATTCGGTCATCGGTCATTCACTAGTTGGATCACGTATACGCTTCACAAGAGTGCGGCTACGATGCTTCCTTATAGACAAATCAATCAATCGTAGATTTCTCTTCGAAATCTGTATGAATTTTCGTTTCAAACCTAATCGCGTGGATGGATCCTTTTAATTGCAGTACAAACGAGTCACTATCGAAGTTATCTATCGCTTGCTATACTCCTATTTGTACGCAATTGAAGCAGGAAAACAGGAATGCCAATTGAATCAATATTTTCTAGACTAATTGCCGCACTAGATTGCGTTTGCACTCAATTGGAAGTTGAATAAAAAAAAATGGGATGCATTAACCGGATTTCTTTCGACTGTCTGCCAATGCCCACTTAGTTGCTACACAGTTGCAAACTTATCATATTTGGGAAAGCTAGTCGATGGTTGTTCCATCTGCTTGAGTTCTTCAAACCACTGAATCCGTGTGTTTTCCCATTGAACTCGCAATTCAGGGGCGCAATATCGATTTGGAAACAAACCAAGCAACTAACCTCAATCAAGGTTTATATCTGCGTTAAGTGAACGTCAGGCAACGCTGCATCTAAGGCGAGCAAGTGCAGTCGGATTGGGGTCTCAACGCCAACCAGACACGCCAGACGGTATTCGGTTTGCGCATTCATTACCAAACCACACCTCTGCAAATGCTGCCTACTGGAACCCGAAAAACCTATAAGCTATAATATCTTTCACATCCACCAAGGTTGATTAATTTCAATTAAATTATCGATTGCCCATCGTCTTCACACCACGCACCGCACATGCGGCAGAGTTTAATCGCCGCCGCATTAATCTGCTGTTCATTTCTTCCATAATTTTATAATAATTTTACCAAAAAAAACGAAAAATAAATTCGAAAGTATGAAATTACAATCTGTCCAAACGACAATGGATCGGTTGGTACAGTAGTGCTGCTGCTGGTAGTGAGTGAAACACGGGACGTTAAGTAGAAATCGGTGTTGATGCCATTAGTTCTCTCTAATTGGCGTGTTTTTAACAACCATCCATGTGTGCGGTGTACGCACACTTTTCTGTACATAAATTTCACACTCAAAATATTTTTCCTTGTTATTTCTTGCCTGTTCAAATGCGTTCGGTTCTAGGCTGAATAACAAATTACCAAGTATGGTATGAAGAAGATAACAATTAGTGATGGCTGATGGACATGGTGGAGGCTTTGCTGCACTGCGTACGAGGGGTAAATTGTTTTTAAATTCAGTTTTGTATGTGATTTGAAAAATGCTATTAACTTTTGGATAGTGTGGAATTGGCTTTTGCTTGTTTGTTAATCAATCAAAGAGCAAGTTGGAGATTTGTACTTTAGAGGAAGCGATGAAAACCGGGATTTCCCCATGGAGTTGTAATCGTTTGAACTGTAATTGTGGGTATGATGAATCAATTTTCAATAAGTCGGCTCTATTGAGGTGCATTTTTGGGAAAGAATTCTTGGCGGTAGTTCCACTTATCGACCTGCATTCGACCGGAACTAATTTTAAAGTAACTTTAGAGATCTAGAAGGGACCATTAAGCGGGCGAGGTCGGTGGATCAAAGCGTGATTGATAAGGAACAGGGTACCTACTTGTTGAGGATGTGTATTAAGTAGGTACAATTAAAGATAAAGGAAGTTTCAGACGATTACGAAACGAAAGACCTGTGAAACTCGGCTCGAAGGACCATGTTTCGCCTCACTTCGGAACAAGCCAATAAAAAAATCGAGAATTACAAGTTTCAGAGCTTAATCCTGTTCATTTTCCACAAATGTATAATGAAAGATAGTCAAAATATATCGGCCAGGATAAAACTTATTGTTGTCACCAGAATTTTAAGAACGATATCATCCAGGCGAGCAGTTATTATTCATACGAAATCTGGCAACTGTTTACTAAAGGGTTTTTCAATAAGAAGTGTTATTCTGAAAGTATGTGGTCCTGTACGTATGCTCGTGGTGGCCATTTGGCTGATGTTGTTTTTCATTATTAACGGCATAGCTTCTTCTTTATTATAAAATAAACATCAGATGTTATGTCAAAAAATGACATTTTTCTTTTAATACCAAAAAAAACACCTCTTATTCGAAAATCATTTACTTGATTAAAATATGTTTGCAAGTCAACATGAAACTGAAGTGTCGTCCTGCAAAGCAACGCTTTCTGTTGTCCTTTTAAGGCCCGGTTTGTTTAATCTTGGTTATCTTTAATCATCGGATATTCCAGCTGGTAGCCATCGAATGTGAATGTCGATAACCAGCCGATTTTGAGCGGTTATAACGACTTATAGGTAAAAAAGGGCAACTCACAGTCTAATCTTCGGCTAGTTTCTCGAGCCAATGACGTTTGGTATTGTATGTCTATTCTCATGGTAGAAAAAGAGCTAAAATGAGCCCATATTAGCTGTTATTGCTGATTAGAAAAGAAAAACCTACAAAAAAGAAGCTATTTTGCATCCAAAATTCGCAGAATAAGACACGTTATTTCAGATGTAGCAGCTGAATACCTATTTGTGTTGTTACATTTCAGCTCCTAATGTAGTCAGTGTCTAATGCGAGCCCTCTCTAGGAAATCGGAAACTCGTATTACAGTGCTCGCTGTGACTTCTGAAGACAAGACATTGACTGACAAAAGCTATGTACAGCGAACAACACGAGCTCGTACACTTACCCAGTGATACCAACCCTAAAGCAGGACTGGGATGATGGAGGTCTTAAAAATCTGCTTACTGTGTCTCGACAGGGCCTTACTCAATTGCGATCTTAGGATCCGTGTTATGAAATTTTCGCCTATTCCTCGCACATCAAAATATCCGTCGAATTTTTCTTCCAAAGGAGTCCACACTTCATATGCTTACTGTCCAACATTCGCAGTTATATGGAACTCCAAAATATGACTTCTGGAAATCGTATGCACATTTGATCCCTCAAGTCGGTAGTTTTGGACACATTTTCCAAGTAGTAGCGGTTTTCTGGGGTAGGTAATACTTCAGCCAATCTCAACTAGTTGTCATTTGTGTATTTGAAGTCAGATTTGGGGTAGGTAAAGCCTCAAAGCCTCTATTTTTGACAACTTGAACCAACTCATGTAGCCGAAATTCGCCGCATACCTTCTGCAGCTGCGTGAATCTGTTTAAGATAGTGATTTCTGCTTCTGGAACGAGCTTAAAAGAGTCGAAGTTGATAGCGCACCTAGGTGAGATTCGACTTGAAATTTATTGGATTTTTTTAAGATTTCCGTAAATGTGAAAATTTGGTCAATATGACAGACTTGCCTTTAGTTTTTCACAGATTTTTACCCTTCAATGGCAATATTTCCGTTGGGTAAGGGGAGGTTCATTTAAGACGTTTGAATAGCCCTTTCATAATGGATCGCCAAATGTTTAATCATTCAAATCAGTTTAAGAAGTCGCAAGTCCAACAAGTGGCATTTTTCAAAACAATCCAACTCTTTGTTTGAAAACAGTCATCCATAACAGTCCTGCCATATCATTCAGAGCTGCTTCCTATTCATACAAGTGACTCCATCTCTCTATCTGGACTTCTATACTGCCCCAGCTCAAACATGTTTCCATCCCATATTTGACTTGTTTGCAATAGGCCACAACCACCAACGCATTCCAAATAAGATTTGTAATTCGGCTCCCCTTCACTTAGGCCATCGGTCTGAACCGAAAGCAACCTTACAGCTCCAGACAGACCACAGTTCCCAATTTCTTGCGCGCGGAATTTTGCATTCCCCATCGCCAAATTACATCCATCTTCCATTTCAATTACTGAATATTCCGTTCAAAAATTGCCGGACCACAAGAAACCGCACTCGCTACGTGAGCGATGGTGGAACAGCACTCTCCTCGTCCGCACGAGTCGGAGGCACAAGCAATCAAAATACCAATGGAGGTCAGACGATACATTGATCTGCGGTTCCCCATCGTCGCATCCAGCCAACAGGATTTAAGCCAACCAACCGCATTTCCTTCGAAAGTGTGAAAATCGAATATTAAATTTTAGGATATGCCTTTAAGTGAGCGGGGAAAAAAAAAACCCAACACGGCGACGCTATCCGCGAACATGTCCACGCAGGTGCTAATTTCCATCGGCAACTTGATTTCAAAATGAAAACATAAAACTTTGCACCAAGAGCACGATCGTAAATTGCAAGTGTCGCCGTAATAGCAGACCACTTAGGTAGCAGGATATGTCGTGTCGATACCCATACCCAATAGCGCCTAAGGGCGCGTTTTATATACGGTAACCCCACCTCCGATGACGATTCGGGGGGCTAATTTGTGTACCATCTACATAACATGCAGCGGATGATAATAATTTCGCCCCGTGCGTCGACGGTAGCCCTATAGCCGGTGATGATGACGATGAGGCTTTGTTTTTGCGCCTTGTGCACTCTCTCATTATGATTTATGGGTTTTGCGGTTGGAAAATGCGCGCCTACAGAAGCCGTTTTTGTGGCTAGAGCAGGAGCACCTTATATATCTATAGCGAGTAGATTTGCGTTGCAAATGCCCGCGGATACCGTGTGAGGTGGTGTCGGATGTTGGAAATCGTCTTCTGTTCGATGCAAAACCGCGGAATTTGTTGTCGGCTTTCTTTAGCGCGCTGAATTATTGTATACCACTCCGTCTTGACTATAATGACGGTATTAATGTTCAATCAGTGGCAATAAATGGATGTGTCAGGTCGACCAACGGATATACACGGACGCACGGAGAGCGAGAGACACATGAACGAATTCCACACTTGGGTGGGCTTGATGGATTCTTCTTTATATGCCATTGTCTCGGACCGTTTGAATAAGAGGGGACAATAATTATAGATTGTCAGGTGTCCCATGGGAACGCGGTATTGTAAAAAAAAAACTTCAAATCTGTAGAGTGCAAACTACGAAAGTAATCGAAACTGTAGGAGAAAAGCGACATGCTGTCCATATTGTGGTGGATATTTTGAAAAGTTTATCAATTTAGAGAAAGGACCGAGTTCGTGCATCAATGTCAGAAGGTCAACATTCGCAGTGCCTTTCACTGAACATGTTAAACGAATCCATACGATGTATGGTGGTTTGTTTACAGGTTACACCGGGTGCAGAAAAAGTTGTTGTCGCAGAACGATGAAGCACTTTGTGATGAAAGTGTGTTAGATTATTACCTGATAATATGCGGTACAGATGTCACTGGAGCCAGTGTGGAACTGGGTATCAGTTAATAAGCCTATTTGCTAACTGGCGGTAGTTGTAAAGGGTTTTTCAATAAGAGGTGTTATTGTGAAAGGATATGGTCCTGCATGCGTGCTCGTGGTGGCCATTTGGCTGATGTTGCTTTCCATTATTAACAGCATACCTTCCTCTTTATTACGAAATAAACATCCGATCATTTATCTCAAAAAATAGCATTTTTCTTTGAATACCAAAATAACACCTCTTATTGGAAAACCCTTTACCAAAGCGATATAGGTACCCTGCCACTTGTGGGCGCCAGCTAAGGCGAGGTCTTCAACTACTGCATAGTTTCGCTGGGTTAAATTCGATGACCCTTTGGGCATGTCTTGACCATTGAATCGTAATTTGCACACACAACTCTGTCGCTGGAGAGCCCATAGACTTTGATGTTGAAGCTCCATCTCCAAGTCCAAGTCAAAGCAAAAGAACCAATCGAAGCATTTTACTCTAAAACCAACCAAGGACATCTTCATCCTCCTTCGCTAGTAGTCATGATTCTGCGGCACAGAACGAGAACTAGGATGAGGAGAGTCTTAAAAAGAATCCGCGTCGTGGTTTTTGATAAAGCCTAGCTTACCAATTGCTTTTTTCGGCCAAAGAAGCAGCGATTGACAGGTTTAACTCTTCGTTGGATTCTTGCTATTCTTTCATTTTCAGAGTAAATACAGTCTCTAACTACCCTTAATTTATAGCTGTCTATAGTGAAATTTTGTCGCCCCGCTTCAGAGATTTGCTGAATTTTCTCAATTGATAACGTTGACGATATTGCAAAGACCTTGTTTAAATCCTTTCCAGGCATGGAAGGTCTCGCTGAGATGGTTGATAACGAACTAACAAGCAATCTCCAGTGTCATTTTGCACAAAATATTAGGTTCGTCAGAGAATCCAGAAGCTAGGCATGACTTCATAAAGCTCGTATCTAGAAAGGGTGCCATGTGCGGTCTTGAAATCAGTAAACGGATATTTACATATGTGGGTATTCGATCAACACTTTTTTGCTTCTCTCTAGAATCAAAGTCTGCCCTATAACGTTCATCAGTTGGAGTCCAACCGGACCTGAAGCCCCAGCCCCACTAGAAGGGGCTAATTTATTCGTTTATTAATAGTTTCAGGGACTGTCGGCAGACAGGATATTTCTTTTACCTAGAAGACTTATGTTTCTATCGTTGTTGCCTTGGATGGGAAAACTATGCTGAGGTTCCATTTTAACAGGTACAATTTTGAAGGTGCAGGGAAATAAGGCCCTTAGTGAAATAAAACCACTTTTGTGAAAACCACTTTTGTGAAATGGACTAATTCCCATGTAAGGTGGGAAAGGAATTTCGAAAACTCTGAGTATCTGAGGTTTTATTTCCCTTTTATAATGTGAAATAAATTCTCACTGTCGACTAAGAACAACATAAAATAAAAGAGTCAAGTTGGTTCTTTATTTTTTTTATTAACTAAAGAGAAATTAAATTTTAACTGTTGCAGAGTAATATCTATAAAAAAATTTAAAATCGAAATTCGGTTTGCAAGACTCTGAAAGTATCAAAGAAAAATCGACGGACACCAAAATAATTCGAGCGAATTTTTGCCTTCTATTTTCTCAAATTTTCGAAAGTTAAAACAAAAAAGTTGTTTGAGAAAATAAATTGTCACTTTTAGCCTTCCAAAATTTGATAAAATAAAAGTAAAAAATTCGCGCGAGTTTATAGTCTCGCGGACTTATATCCCTGCGCCGAAAAATCACCGCAAAGTAGCTCACTGAATTTCGAATGGAGCATTTTGTCAAACAAAATCAAAAATTCCAATTCCAGTACTAAGTTCCCATGAGAAAGAACTAAGTCCACCAAGAACTAAGTCTTACTCATATCTACAGATGGGCTTTCTTCGCTTGATCAAAATGAATAGGTATAGTAAAACAATCATGTTTTGTTGTCTTGACACGTAACTTTCACCTTTTAAGAATAATTCCGAATATTAATTAAATTACTTTCTTCATCTTAAACGAGCAGCTGTTTCTTTTCCCTGCAGCTCCGATTTGTAGGCGAGTTGGTTTTCATTTTATGTTAATTGGTCGTCCAAAATCGTTCGCAGATATATTATGATCCCATTTTTCCAGCCTTGGAATAAATACCACTCACACCTTTTGCGATGCAGAGAAGTAAACAGCCGTAAAACGTCTAAGTTCCCTTTACATTTGTGCGGCAAACAGTTTAAAAAGGCCACCCTATTCACACGTTTTGTCGAACTTCTAATGCAACCAAGTCGCAGTTTAGCTGTCGTACATTTATTGGCTCAGTAACTACCTTATTTTCTGGAGTTCGTTTAAAATCACAGAGCATTTCTATATAATAATGGCTAACTTTCTTCAGTTTACAGCCAATCTATCTGAATTAGTGTTGCCACTTTAAGATTGACAAAAATTCTGCTAAATTGAAAGTAAAAAGAGTTGTTGGCAGATATGAAGTGTGTCTGCATCTCCTATCCAAAATATATGAACAACTAGCGGGCCCCGACTGCTTTGCTAGGCATTTAATTGATCAAAAACATTATTTATAAAATTAAAAATGCTGTAAATTTTCAACAAAAGTAGCTTAAAACCTGCACATATTCCTTTCAAACATTTTATAGAAAGAAATTTGTAAATCGGCGCAATAGTTCGTAAGTTTTTTGAGGACTTAGGTTAGGTTAGAGTGGCAGGCCGCCTCAAGTGCAGCCTCACTTAGGCCAAATTAGGCCCATTGTGTTACCACAGGATCGATATCGACTCCTTATCTACCCGTTGAACCAGCCGGAGCTAAGAATGAAGCGATGGAGGCAGTTGATACCTATGTTTGCGAGTTCGCTTAGATTGTCGAAGAAATATTCTCCGAGGTATAGTTTTCTACGGAGTGACAGTGCTGGACACGTGCAGAGAAGGTGAAGAATAGTTTCCTCCTCCTCCTCGTCCATACAGCTTCTGCAGAAATCATTTGAAGGGAGGCCTAATCTGAGAGCATGTCTCCCTATGATGCAGTGTCCCGTGATGACACCTACTAGAGTGCTTATTATGGGTCTTTTCAGTGTAATGAGACTTTTTGAGCGCTTGGAATCCAGCTGAGGCCAGATCTGTTTCGAGGTGTGGCACGTTAAGCAGCTAGACCACCTGCGATTAGTAGCGCTTAATGCGTTTTGTTTAATTAGGAGCTTGCAAGTAGCAAGAGGCATATAGAGACTCCTTTTTTCTGGTAGAGTCGACATAGTAGTGCCTTGTCTGGCGAGCTCATCGGCGATGCAATTACCTGGAATGTCTCTATGGCCCGGCACCCATATAAGGTGAATTTTGAATTGTTTCGCCATCTCGTTCAGAGATAGTCGGCAATTGAGGGCAGTTGTTGAATTGAAGACGACAGAATCCAGGGATTTAATCGCGGCTTGACTGTCGGTAAAGATGGTGATATCCTTTACAGATATTACATTATACCGAAGCCACGACAGGGCCTCTTTGATCGCCATGACCTCCGCCTGAAAAACACTACAGTGATTAGGAAGGCTGAATGAGATTTTACAATTTAGATCATAAGAGAAAACACCCCCCCCTACTCCTGTTTCAGTTTTGGACCCATCTGTATAGAAGCAGACAGACTCCTTGCGGGGTACTATTTCGTTCTCCCAGTCACTCCTGGAGGGTATGTAGGTTTCGAAGTTCTTTTCGAATTGAAACTGAGGGAGGGTGTAATCAGTATCTTTTGGAATGCATTCCAATGTATTTAGAATAGATGAGTGACCAGTTTGGCGACTGGTCCACAACTGAATTGCTTTCATCCGAGTGGCTGCATTTGCTGCCACTTGTTTGCAATAGATGTCCAGCGGTAGCAAGTGGAACATTACGTCCATGGCCGCTGTTGGAGTGGTTCTAAGGGCTCCACTTATGCATATGCATGCCGTTCTTTGGACGCGGCTAAGCTGATTATGATGGATGGCCTTTTCGAGGGCAGTCCACCATACAATAACGCCATAAGTGAGTATAGGTCTGATAACGGATACATATAGCCAATATGTAATTCGAGGCTGGAGTCCCCATCTGCTTCCAATGGCTTTTTTACAGCAGTACAGAGCCGTGGTGGCTTTCTGAACTCTCCGCAGGATATTGGGTTTCCAGCTCAATTTGCTGTCTAAAACTAGGCCTAAATAGCTAGCCGTATCGGTGAGCACCAGGAGTGTGCCGTTTAGTTTTGGGGGTACAAAATTGGGAATTTTGTATTTTCTTGTGAAGAGGACCAGTTCAGTTTTCTGGGCATTGACCGCCAGACCGCATTTTTTGGTCCATTTAGAGAGCTTAGAGAGGGCATTCTGCATGAGATCTCTAAGCGTGTTTAGGTGTTTTCCTGAGACAGCGATGGCAACGTCATCCGCATAGGCAATTACTTTGCACCCTTCCCCCTCCAGTATTAGTAGTAGTTCATTCACTACTAGGTTCCAAAGAAGAGGTGAGATAACGCCACCTTGAGGCGTACCCCTACTAACGAACCTCCGGACCGATGCATCGCCCAGCTGTGAGTTGATAAACCTGTTGGTGAGCAACTGGTTGACCAACTCGCCAATCGATTTCTCAATTCCAAGGCCCGTCAGTGCGCCAAGAATTGCCTCTGCTTCGACGTTGTTAAACGCTCCCTCAATATCCAGGAAAGCAACCAATGTGAATTCTTTGCAATCGAGAGATTTTTCGATGGTAGATACAAGTGAGTGAAGGGCCGTTTCAACCGATCTCCCTTTACTATACGCGTGTTGAGACTTTGACAAAAGATTTGAGTTGACACTGCAACGTATGTGGATGTCTATCAGTTTCTCTAAGGTTTTTAGAAGAAATGATGACAAAGTAATTGGTCTGAGATCTTTGGGGTTAACGTGTGAGCTTTTACCAGCCTTAGGTATAAACACCACGTTAACTTCTGTCCACAACTTGGGAATATGAGCAAAATCCAGGCAACTTTTAAAAATTACAGTTACCCAAGGGAGGATTAGGTCAGCGTTCCTCTGAAGTTCGGCCGGTATTATACCATCCGGTCCAGGAGATTTAAATGGCTTGAATCCTTTAATGGCCCAAAGAATTTTGGTCTTGGTAATAAGACTTGAAGAGCTGCTTTCTATCGGTCTTTCAGAGGACCTAGTTGGTATCGAAGCAGCATTACAGCTGTTGGGGAAGTGAGAATCCAGTAGTAGATCCAGAGATTCTGCACTTGAGGTGGTCCACGATCCATCAGCTCTCTTAAGGTAGCTCGCTACTTTAGGAGTGGATGCGAGAATCTTTCTGAGCCTGGAGGCCTCAGAGATTTCTTCTATCTTTTCACAGAAGAGTCTCCAGGAATTCCGTTGGGCTTTCCTAACTTCAGTTTTATAGGATTTGAGGGCTTTTTTATATAAGGCCCAGTCAGCGGCTTCACGGGATCGCTTGGCCTGATTGAAGAGCTGCCTACATTTTTGACGTAGAGATAAAATCTCCTGATTCCACCACGGTGGTCTAGGCTTGCCCCGAGGTTTACTTATTGGACAGGAGAAAGTCATAGCCCGGTTGAGAGTCTTAGTGAGTTCCTCAACCGTGCTATCTAATTCATTTGTATTAGTAGGGGGAACAGGTATTCTGTTAATTATGGAAGATTCCACACTGTTCCTATATTTGTTCCAATCCGTTTTCCTGTAATTCCTAAAAACGGGTTGGACTTGAGGGAGGCAGTTTATGCCAAATTGAATGTATCTATGGTCAGAGAAGGAGTGTTCTTTAGAAACTTTCCAGTCTCTGACATCATGGTAAATGGTGTCGGAGACCAGCGTGATGTCCAACACCTCTCGTCTGTTACTAGTGACAAATGTGGGTTCGGATCCCATATTGCATATGATTAGTTTAGTACTAATTAAGTAATCAAAAAGTAGCTCACCTCTTTTATTGATGTCGGAGCTGCCCCATACAGTGTGATGCGCATTGGCATCACATCCCAGGATCATCGCAGCTTTGGACTTCTCCACATCAGCAATCGCTCTCCCCAGTAGTTCCGCAGGGAGGAGAAGGTCGGACGCCAGATACGCCGAAGTCAACCAGATTTTCCGCAGTCCAACTTCAACGTTTACTGTCGTCGTGTCTCGATCGCTGTAATTAGGAAGAAGGAAAACATTTAGTGTGTTCTTCGCGAGGATGCAGGCTCTTGGTATACCTTCATTCCTCACGTAGAAAAGATTGTAGCCTGGAGTCCTGAGTCCAAGAACCCGATCATTATTGACCCAGGGCTCCTGAATCAGGACAATGTCATCCGCGCTTTTATGGATCCGCAGAAGAAGAGAGGCCGAAGCCGTTTTTGAGTGATGTAGGTTAATCTGAAGTAACCGCAGCATCATTGCTACAATTACCTCCAGACGCCTCCACCACAGTGATGTTAGCCTCATCCGTATCCGATTCGAAAGATACATCAGTTACGGATGGGCTGCCGAGTCCACTGGATAGATCCAGGTCCGACAGTCCAATGCTGTCCATGTCCAGATCTATCCGTGGGACCGAGTTGCTCTTAGAGAGACGCGGGGCCCTCTCAGGAGCGCAGTCATCCGTCTCTACCTTAGCCGCTGTGGTCGGTGTATTACTGACCGATGCGGTTCGGGCATAGACGGGGAACAGCGCTTCTTTCGCGGGATTGCAGCCCACCACCTCCGCTTCCGCTGCCGGACTAGTCAGTTTATTACTAACCTGTTCAACAGTGTCAGCAGAGGTGGAGGGTCGCACTCCCTCCCTGGTAGGGTCCTCCTCATCCTTCTTATAAACCCTAAGGTTTATAGCTCCGAAGCCGTAGCTAATTTGTCCTTCTGTTGCAGCCAGAGGAGCCAGAGACTCTACGTTGATCACGATGATCGCAGATCTTTTGTCTCCTTTAGGTTCCTCCAGCTTAGCAACCTTCCAGTTACCTGTAGGAAGATGAGGGTTGCTTGCCCGAATGATTTTTATTATTGTTGCGGGGTCAGAGGGTTCGGCAGGGATCCAGGAGCGAGTTCTAGGTCTGCTAGGAATTTCTTCCCTGCTTACGACCTCGAGCTGCGCCTCTTTCCACACCTCACCCAGAGACGAGATTGCTATTTTATATAGGTCCGCAGACCTCTGATCAGCACAAGCGATCAGCTTCACATGGCCCTGATGCCATCCGCCATCGCGACAGGAGGGAGGAGGCCCTGGATGATCATCCATGACCTGTAGAAATTTAGTAGCCAGCTTCATTTCTACTTTTCTCCATCTCTCAGGGGAAATGCTGCCATCTATGTCACTCCTGTCTATTACAGCGAGGACAAGGTGTGCCTTGAGGACATCACTGAATGGCTTGTTGTGCTTTAAGGAGAGTGAGGAACTGCTGCAGTTTACCTTCACTCTTTTTGGGTCGACAGTGGACTCCTCAATCGACCTTTGTCTTTTGGACGTGGAGTCCTTCCTTGAGGAGTCAGGAGGAATCTCCTTGACAACTTTCGTTGCCCAGGAAATCGATTCCTTGTTCCTAACAGAGAGCTGATCTACCGGGACGTCCTTGTAGCGCTCCAGAATTCTGGAGGCGGTACGTCGCTCTCTGTATTGCCTAGTGGAGGTGCTTTCGTGTCGCGAGCTCGAGGCAGTACGACGTGCAGCACCGGGTTTTTGTGTTGAGCGTTCTTTGCATCTTTCGGCAAGACTAAGATCAGGTTTGGTGACCAAGTTCTTAGTTGCCGTCGTTGCAGGAACGCTAGTACTGGAAGCGGGCTCAGAGGCAGTACTTCCAGCCGGTAGTTTAAGAGCACCGGACTCTGAAATTTTTTGTTTTTGTTTTTGTTTTGTTATTCTGTTCATGGACCCACGAGTAGCGGAGAAGGGAAGGTCCATCTGTGCATAGATCCGCATTACACAGATAAGGCTGGCTAATCCGGAGGGCGCCAGGTATCCGGATACTCCGTTTGCGACTCGGGCTATTTTTGAAACTGGGCCCCCAGCCAGGTTGATACTCGGCACGGGTCGTATGACACCTTTATCCAGCCCAGGCGGAAATAGGATGGGATAAGAGAGAATTAGGAGGAAAGTTATGGAAGGAGTGGGACAAGAAAGGAAGGACGGGTAGGAGAGCACCCTTTGGTTTCACGGTTCCTCTGGAGAGATTCTCGAGAGTCTTTACCATTACTCAGCCCCCACAACTCGTCAAGTTCGGTGCTGGGGTGGGGGTTTTTGAGGACTTACAATTTCGTCATTCAGTTTTATATACGTATTCAAATCACAATTATAACGAGACGGTATTTACCCACAAAAATCACGATATAATTTATGGTGTAAAGCTGACGAAATGTTTCCGACTACAGAAAATATTTAAAAAATCGACTTAAAGTGCGTTTGGTTTTGATTTTCTTTTCGAAATGCGAAAGTACAATACTTGTAGAGGGAAACAGCTCTATAACATCAGCACGACGGTAGTACTTTTGGGTACAGTGATGAATTAGAAAATGTTCAGAAATTTATTTAAAATTTGGCAGCACTGCTTGCAACCCCATCAGTGTTGCCATAAGAATATTTTTTACATATCTGCAATTATGACAAACAAACAAAAAAAAAAAGATTTCTATAGAAAATCTCAGTTCACAATTTTTTTTTTTTTATTTATATAACAATAACAAAAAAAAGAAAAGAAAGCTGACGAAAATGATAGCATATAGCGAAATCAAGTGTGCAGCAAATGTTAAAATTGTTTAAAAAGAACAAAATATACCTATTATTGCGGATGCAGACAAAATCTGAAGCGTAGATTTCTGGTTTTTAAGAGCCTGCAGCTAGATTGAAAATCTGCAAAATGCAGACAAATCTGCACAAATTGCGCAGTGTTTCTCCTTCAATTGCGGTCCGTAAAAACACAAATTATCGAAAGGAAAACTTACCACTTCCCGCGTGTGATAAATTCTCTGAAAATATAGGCCAATTGCTCATTTCGAATTGACGTATTTAGCACATGGAGTGAGTTCGTTCTTCACGCTGCCGCTGTGTTAAAAGATGAAACTCAACTCAACCCAATTACTGCTGAAAGAGAGCGAAAACGGATTTTATTGCATGAACGCAATTAAATTTAATTGCGAATCTTTTCGAAATTCTTCATCAAGGCCGTAGTTCAATTCAAATACCTACCTACCCGGAAAGATGAGTAGCAAGCTACCGAAGTGGAACACCATGCATGGCCGACGGAAGAGCCGTGGGAAAAGTCAATTAGTGAATTCAATTATAACATTTTTGGGGGAGAAAAATGCACCTTCCCGAGGAGATTCCCATCCATACACCATACTCACTCACCGTGTCCATCGCAGGTGGCAGGCGAAGGAAGTTAATTTCCTAAGAAACGTCTTAAGACGACAGTTTTTTTTTCTTCTTCTGTGTGTCCTGCTTTCGATTTCAACAAAGGACTGCCGAGGAAGTCGGGCCCTTCCAAACACTAATTCTCACGCAATTAGTCTGAATCGACCTGACACGTTGGGAAGCATTACGATTCACAATAAAACCGAAAACCAAAAACCAAAAGCCGAGACCGAAACCGAGTCTCTTGCATCAATTTTTACGATCAATGATCACCGCTTCCTTCCCAATAAAAAGGGGAACAACACAAAGCAATTCCTGCTCTCTGATGGGCTCTAAATCATTCCCGCACATTAGTTCCGTTCCTAATTAGTTTTCATCATCTGACTATGCGTTTTGTGTGTGAAAAGCATTTACGAATCTAAACAGCGGATCATTTTCTGACAGACATAAAACTCATCCACACAGGTGCACTCATTGTGGGTATGCTGTCCTTTTTCGATGACACAGCCGAGCATATGAAATCTTCGTTGACGACTTTTGTTGCGGGAATTACCTTGACACAGCATATCCGTTGTCGCTTTTGTGTAATCGGATTAAGTGCGACGTTTCTGGAGAAACATTTTTCCATTGCTTGAGCCCGGATCGGATGGCTGCTGTTTGCGATCGCTAACACGATTGTTTCAAGCCAGAGCAGCGTGCTGTGGTCAGTACATCATATTGTGTGCGCGCATTTGGTGTTTGTTATGCAGAACACTAAATTGGAACGTTGTCCGACTGGAATTGGATGAAGTATCCGTGATAAGAAGGAAAAGGCATCAGGTGTACAGTGTACACTGTACACAGTTTGAAACGTTAGAGAAGAGGTGAAAATAAGTCAGACGTGACAGAACGCAACAAGTTGAAAGAAACGGCAGACGGTGGTCTGTTTTGAATTTCCATCGTTTCTTCTGTCTACATGAGTGTTGTGGTGATGAGACGTGTGCACTTGTTGAACGTTTTGACATAAAGAATATGTTCCAGGAAAAAACGACCATAAAAAAATGCGTCTTCATCATAGGCATTTCTTCATTAGATTGATCTGAATGATGTGGATAGAGGTTTAGGTACCTATATTGCGTATGGTTATAGATGTGTTTTGTGCACTTCTCTGTTGGTTTAGATTATTAAGTACAGCTTGAGGTCGGAGGGTTTATTTTAGATCCAATAGGCCATTGTCTGTGTTATTGCGTTTTATTGGCAGATGTTAGCCCCCTTTCTGCCAATAAGACCTCGCAATATCAGCTTCTATTTGTGATTGTTCATTGAAGATCCATTTCTAAGAAAAGCGGATGATAACAGCAAAGTGTAATGTTGTTTGTTGTTTGAATAGAGTGACTACCTCCCTATATAAGCTATGGAGATTATAGGCTATCCCAAGCCGATATGTTTGATGGCTAAAAAGCCGAACTGTTTGTATGGCTAAAGAGCCGAGCTGAAATATAAATAAAGGCACCGCATCCAAATCCTTTCGGTAGTTCTCGATATTAGCGCGGTCAAACGGATAAACGCATTGGAAGTTAAACAAAAACCAGCGCCACCTATCGGATTTCATTTAAACTACCCTCATAACACTGCCAGTAGGTACTAATAGGAAGACACTGATAAAGTTTCACCCAAATCGGTCGATTAGTTTTTGACTATATAAAGAACATACATCCGAAGATTGATCTTTATGTTTGTAGACTGACGAACTTTGCTTGTTTACTTGCTGCAGCTCCATCGATCTTCCTTATATTGTGAAGTGCAGATTGGACGAAGGTTTCTGAAGGTTGTATGTGTCATTGTACGGCACTAATGCGTCCGTAATTATGACGCCCCAAGTAAATCTCTACCAGTCTTGCTAATCGGACTTCTCTCTTCAATTCTTTCAGTTCTTGGCTAGCGGAGGTCTCTGCTCTAAGTATGCAGCTCGTATCTCACCATTCTCGATGCTGTTTTGAGCTGTTAAAAAGATGTAGATGTAGATAGAACTTGATTAACCAACGTTAGAGGCCACATGATATATGATCAACGGCAAGTAAATCAAAGCAGAGGTTTAGTTATGGCAAACTAGCAACTTAGCAATATGTCAATGGCAGTAACTTAGCTTCGATATTGGACCTTCTAAAAAAAGATCCTTGTTTGTACAGTGGGCCGGCCTTAGTCAATGTGTGCTTCAAGGAGCTGGTAAGCCTGTAGCACCTGAGTAGGTACGTGTTGAATTATAAGTTATCTTATATATAAATAGGCGGAGGGAAATAGTTACGAGCCACTTTCACTGCCTTAAGGAAGATAGTGCAGAGATGCAATGTTGTCTGTAATTTTTGTTCCAATATGTTGTGTATAAGCCAGGTCAATATAATGTTAGAATTTCTACCACTGGTGACCTATAAAAATATGACAACAAATGGAACTTGCACCGCAAGTCACGCAAAATTCTCCTAAGCAGCGCTCCGAATTTTCAGTGTTTCAGTTTCAGAATTCAGTGATCATTATTAAGAATGTATGTCTTATAAATGAACCGGTCGACACCGGCATGTCCGAGATAAACGTTTTTTTCACATACCCCAATTCAATGAATAACAGCGCACTTGAGGGCCGATCATTGCTGAACGAAACGCCAAAGCGGACCTCCGTAATTTTTTTTTTTGTTCCTGTTGGGAGTAGGAGAAATGCTTTATGCACTTTATGGATGTCTTTTTGGCGTTGACCATCCCCATGTGTCCGTCTCCAATTTGTTCAACGTGCATTTGTACAAGGTTTACGTAGACAAAAAGTCCTTCCAACCCTTCGGTTTCTGACCCACCCCTCTGGGACTGCTGTTCGCATTACTTCCGGCTGTAATCATACACCCTTTCGGGCTCACTCTGTCTCGCGGAATTGCTCTTCTTCTCTTTTCTTTCTTCTGAGAATGCGTTGGACATAGGCGCGGATATTGTTCCAGTTTTGCTTGATGGCCAGCATATCTTCGGCTATGTTGTCTGGAGTGATGATACCGATATTCCTCTCCAGTTCTGTTCTTTTGGATTCCCACCTGCTGCAGGCGAAGAAGGTATGATATGCGCGTCGTCTTCCTGGGAGTCTCCGTACTGGCAGGCTGGACTGTTTGTTTTCCGATCTTGTGGAGAAAGGCGTTGAAGTATCCGTGTCCGGTGAGAAACTGGTGATGTAGTAGTTAACTCCACCACGTTTCCGGTCATTCCACTCAGCCACGTTCCTGATAAGCCTTGCTGTCCATCGTCCTCTGCTTTCCGAGCTCCAGCGTTCTTGTCAATTCTGTTTGGTGAGCACTTTGGACCCTTCCCTAGCCATTTCTACTCCAGCTTCCGTCTTTTTGTCGTAAACATACTTCTTTTCTTCCGCTAAGAGGTCTATTGGGGTCACCCCTGCGACAACAAGAACGGCTGGCTCCGACACCGATCGGTATGCGCTTGCTACGCGTAGAGCTCCGCGTCTCTGCACAGCTGCCATCTGCTTTCTATACTTTTCCTGTCGAAGTGCGTCTGCCCAAAGCGGGCCTTTGTGATTACAATATAGTAAATCGTTTATAAAATTTTCGTAACGCAAGTGGAACATCCGTGAAGCCGACTGGCTAGAGGCCTCTAGAAAGGTCTGTCTATAATGTTGAAGGACTCTATATTTTTGGTGTGAGAGTTCTTCTTGTTCCAAGTCTTTCCGCCTTTTCCTCGATCCATGGAGGATGTGCTGACTGTAGTATACCGTTTTCGTCTTAAAAATGACTTTGTCCACCAAAATTAAAATACAAAATAGGCTGTTGCTATTCGCACGTTGTTCTGGACACGACTACGTAACGAAATGTCAAAGTTTAATCGCGTAAAAAAGTGGTATAAGCTATAAGGGCTTGCTTTGCTCGCAAAAAGGGCTTTAAACTGTAGTATTATACATTTTCGGGCACGAGCCTGTACGTTTTAAGGCCCAACTTATTTCTTAAAACACTATTTTTAATGAAAATACAATTACGTTACGTTACGTCACATACGTATAGCGTTGTCCGAAGCCAGACAAACGTCAGTCAGTAAAAAAATTACGTGCGAATATTTGA
The DNA here is from genome assembly GCA_946477585.1 of Cheilosia urbana. NCBI lineage: Eukaryota > Metazoa > Arthropoda > Insecta > Diptera > Syrphidae > Cheilosia > Cheilosia urbana. The sequence continues at coordinate 28,954,389 of OX297856.1, forward strand.
AAATTTTTCAATTTTTTTTTTTCAAATCTGACACTGAAAACTAAGAGCATTTTGAAGTTCGTTAAAATGTTTGTCCCCCCTATTGGAGACTGTTTGAAAGCCTATAAGCCATTTATCTGTCCCCTGTTCCCTTATTGGCGGCCTTGACCAGGTGATTGATACCACTCAAATCTTGGGGCTCTTCGGATCCAACTTGGATTTGCATGGCTGGAAAGTCGCGGCAGGGTTTCAAGAGACTGCGTCTATTTCTTAGAGCACTTCGATTCCGCTTAATTTTGAAAATCCGCTCCCAGGCCACTTTCGAGGTAGCCGTTAGCTAAACCATTATTACAGTCACATTTAACAATTCCAAAGGCCATTCCCCGACATGACTACAATCACACAGTAGCTTAGCTCTAAGTTCAGTGGACGACATAGTGATAGTGCAGATGCTGCAGCTTTGAATACCAGAAAATTCCAAACAAAACTATCTCACTGTCGCGGACCTCTCACCGAAGCCGCACTGAAATATGAAACTTAATTACTTATCTTAAATGCGAAATCAGTGTAACCCAAGCGGACTCTCACCGCAATGCTGTGCCCGGCTCGATTCAAAGCCCTCAACATGCACTTCACACTTAATGGCATTTTAAAAGGATTTTATTACACAGCCCATGTTCCAGTAGTCATACTTGAATGCGGTGCCATTTACATAGCGCTTGGCTTCATATGCGCATACCTCAAGTGATTCTCTAAACATTACTGAGCGTTCCAGCAAAACGGTCCGCCGTCCGCGGTCCGCCTGCATTAGTTTCAGTTTCCATAACAGATTTACGTACCTATACACTGTCGCAGTTGACCATGAGAAAGGGGCACCGATGACCTCAACCGCATGCATGGCAGTTGTTGGCTTAAGGTAATTAATTGCATTGGCGGACATCTTCAGAGGCTGAAATAAAACTGTTAATATTCGACGAGTCTTTCAAATAACTTAAAGTATTCGGGATATAATTGAGCGTCCTTAGCGCTGGTTGGGGGCAATCATTTTGTTTATCCTGTCGATATGGGGAAGGGATCGTTTCACCGCAGACATAATCTTTACGATGCTTATCGCGCATGATGTTAGTTGTATTGACATGGGCGACAAGATACGCGAAACGCAAGGCTAAGCAATTTGCACCTTTCCGCTTGGGAGAGGATTGGATTTTTTTTGTTCTTTTTTCCTTGGACTCCTCTTCGCGCCATGGTTTGGCATTTGAGGGAGATAAAAATAATGTAGCATGTAGGTACGTGTGTGACACTGCGTGACAGTGATTGTGACGCTTCTATGGCGATGTGGATGTACATGTACGAATGACTTGGAAAGTTGCCAATGTCCTACTTTTTTTTTATTTTACCAGGCTTTTAACAAAAATATGCAATATTGCTTAAGTATTATAAACAAAAGTTTGATTAGTTATTTTCTAATTTTATTAGCTAGGTAGGTAAAAATCCGAAAAGCGATGCTAGGAATAGTGCTAAATGAAATCCAGTTTGGGGTTATTCATCTGATATGGGAGCAGTGTTGCCGGACAGAAATATTAAAAGCAAGTACCACAGCCAAAAAAGGGGAGTGTTTTGAAAAAAATAGTAGTACATAAATTTTTTAGTCTACAAAAGTAAATATGAGCACAACATTTCTTTTTAAATTTATTTAAAAGAAAAAAAAAATCATAAAAGAAAACAAATAAATATATTATTAATTCTAATAAGAAAAGTGGGCTATCATTGGCTCTTGCTGAAAGTGATTTTGCAAATTTTATAGGGACAGCAGCAGACTAATTTGTTTTAGAACATCCAGCACAAGACACATTTACAGCTTCATTTGCCCTTACCGCCTCCAAAAAATCCAATTTCACTAAATTATCTATAAAAGAAGTTTACTTTGATTTATTCTAATAGGAATAATAATATGTCAAGCATTAATTTAACAAAACTTTTCATTTTATTGAACTTTAGACAACAATTCGATTTGAGGACGCTATTCTTAAAGCTCATCAGGATTTTCGCCTTGAACTGGATATCTCATATCTGAAAGTCTGTTAACTCGGCTGTGCTTCTGAAGCACCTGAATCATAGGTTACGCAGGCGTCGTTTGTAGAAAACCGGGGAATGTAAAAGCAGATGTTTGTTTGACTCGACCTCTTCCTTATCTTATCTCTGTAGAACCCCCATCAATCGTTGGATTCTGTTCTCCATTTACATGTGGTAAATGTAGAGGTTCACGGACTGGGTCTTTTAGGATCGCGTGTAGTTGCGACAGGACGATTTTGTCCAGCTTTTAATATCTAGAAGTAAGATGAGAGCATGGAGACGTACGCATTTTAGTGGACCATATTTAAAGAAATTGCCCTTCAGATCGTATACCTGTCATTCAAAAAATGAACTCTTTAAAAATCGGAACTTCATTTCATGTGTTATGCACCACTAGCCAAGGAAGGGGTGTTACATTTAACATTTTTTTTCCAGACTGACTTTAGCATATTTCACCGGCCTTATAAATTGCTCTAAGCTACCTTAAATCCGAAATTCCACCACCCGTTTAGTCACCAAAAACCCTTTCAAACGAATCCCCGATCAAGGGCTGGACTAAAGAACAATAATATTTAAAAATCGATTATTTCCTACAGCGGCCCATCCTCTTTTTAGGTCTTCTTAAAGGGATATTGTTTCTAGACAAATTCATTTCTTAAGTCATTTTATTATCATTCCATTAGTGCAACCCACCTTTCTTAATTTTTTTTTTTTTTCGTTTACCATTCAAAGATAATTTTATTATCTGCTTCATCAAGCTGTCCCAATTTATGAGTATGTTCTTAGGGCGTTCTCATAGATTTCGGAAGTAATGCAAACCCGTTCCACTCTATTGACTCACATTAACATACCTTCTCACAGTAGGTCTTAAGGAGTAGACCTGCCATCGACGTGAATAAATTATGAGTCCATCCATTCTTGGTATTGGCTCCTAAGACAAAAGGCTGGAAAGGTAGCTTAACATCCAAACAGTTGGGACACCATTCGTTGTGTCGGTGTAAATTTATTGTCCTACCACTTAAAAGTTATCGCATAGACGACAACTGTGTGGCATCATCTTCAATTTGTCGCATTATTCCGAAGTTCGAAGACTTTGCCCGGTAATCTTGACCTTGGGCCTGCTATTTGTTATTGAGAACAGCTTGTCTTTGTAAATCGAGCATTCACCCCGTGATTTACATCCAAATAGTTTTTAACTCAGAGCTTGATTAGGACAGTGAACTTGGAGCACAGTTTTTTTTTTAGTTAAAGTTCAAGTTCCACGACTTAAGCTCATCAATTGTCCATGTCCAATTCTATGCGGGATGCCGCGTTATTTTCTCCAATACCACTGCGGATACATCTGTCAATCTAGACATTTTTTTTTCATTATTTGTTCAAGATGAATAGGAAACCATTTGCCTAATTATACATTCTCACATAAACGGCTCGAAACTGAAAGTATGGTTCAAATCAATTTAGTAAATTACTCCTGCTAGTTAGAGGTGTACTCTCGTACGGATAGGTATGTTCACTTTAAGTGTGTTTCGTCAGACGCAAGTATGTGATTATAGTGTTTTCGATTTCAGTTTAATGCTTTAAAGGAAATAGTTACTGGGGGACTTGTTTAGTTATTAGGTCCGATGATGATGATGATTTTTTGAATTCAATTTGCGAGGAGATCACATTAGTTGGCGAAGCTGTTGAACCTGCTGAGTAACTTATTAAATGCATTCCAGGTGTCCAGGTCCTTATAACAATTTAGATTCATGTTGTGATAATAATACTGTGGTCTGTGTTAGCCGATTGCTTATCGTGCTCATAATTTATGTCCAGGGGCAAACTGAAGGCAAGATGACTTCAAATTGGGACGAGTTCTTTTTTTTTTGTGTGCTGGCAAGGGTCAGAGGGATTAAAGTGTGTGACAATTAAAATGCTTTAATTTTATTTCGGATTCGGATATTAATGACTTTTTTAAAAACGAGGTACTGATCAATTCTTACACGTTACACTACGACGATTGATAGATTCGCCTGACCCTAGACTCTCTTGCATTTTAAGAAAGCAGGTATAGGGCTTTCAATTCGGCGGACCTAATAAAAGTCTATAAATAACAATATAGGGCTTTGAATTCAGGACTTCTCCGGACCTAAGAAGAGTCTATAAAGAACAGATCTCAAGTTTCAAATTCATAAAACTAAACAAAATGTAAATTTGCCGTTTTTGCACTGCTCAAATTATTTTGATGCCCTTTTACAAAAATATGCATTATTGCAAAATAAAACTCTACAGAGTTTGAAATAAAATAAAAAATACTTTTTTATCAACAAAAATTAAGGTTCCGATCAAAATTCTGGATGGGTCAAAAATTATTTTTACAGAATTCCGCTACCTATCAAAATTCTGCTTTTTACAACTTTGCAAATAATAAAAAATGATGTAGAAAACCTTTTCTTTTTTTAGTTTATATTTTTTTCAATTTTGTTTTATTTTTCTTTATATTTATTAGCTTTTTTTAAGGGTTCCGTACCCAAAGGGAAAAAAACGGAACCTTGTAAGTTTCACTACGATGGCTGGCCGTCTGTCTGTCTGAACCCACTAGACCAATTTTTTTCCTGGGTCAATCTCAGTAACTAATTGATGGAGAAGGCTGTAATTTGCAAACAACATCCGTTATAACATCTAGTTAAAGGACATACACAAGTACCAATGGTAGCAATACCTCGACTGGTTTTAGAGTACCTAATAGGTAATTTGGTGAAAAGCTATTTTTATTCGCACTAAAAACTGTTTATTTCTTGATTTATAAAAAAAGTGATGCAAACGTTTTTTGTATATCATACTCGTAGCTTTATATGTGCTGAAGGCTGTTTTGCCGAAAATTTTATATTTTACAAGATATTTAAAAAAAAACTGTCAATCACTATTAGGGATGTTACGGAGGTGGTTTTACCGGAGTCGGAGTCGGAATTGAATCGGAGTCGCAGGCGGAGGTCGCACGCAGACACAAATTATTAAAATATAAAATTGACGCGCACACTCTCAGCTTCAATTCAAATCTCGCCTAGTTATGTAAAATACATAAAAGAGTGAATAAAAAAGTTAATTTAAAAAAACAAAAAACCCGACTGACTGTAAATTTAAAAGGATTGAAACAAGACACTTTTAAGTATAACTGATTGACAATCGGAGACTACCTAGACAATCTGTCAAAAATATGCGCAGCCTCCGACTGCCAATCAGTTATACTTAAAAGTGTCTTGTTTCAATCCTTTTAAATTTACAGTCAGTCGGGTTTTTTGTTTTTTTAAATTAACTTTTTTATTTTTAGCTTTTTAGTTTAATATATTTAGAAGAATACACAAAAAAAGTTTCTTTTTTGAATGGTGTACAGTATATTTATTTGTCAGTGTTTTAGGATTGTAGCTATCTATTTTTTGCCGGTCTCAAATAGTGTTCGATATGTTTATGCAATAAAAATAATATAATATATAAATTAAAAAACCGCCCGGTCCAATAAAAATAAAAACTCCGGATTAACGTAAGTTTTATCGTCTTCACAGGAAAATGGTGCACACCCTGGCGAATCATGCCTAACACTCCACAAGACCGCGATTTTGAATACATCAGAAAGTAATTTATTCCGCAGTTCAGTGTATTCCATCTCTTGACATTTCCACTGTGTGACAATTATTTTTTTTAGTTTGTTTTTTTAAATTTATATTTTTATAATTATTTGTTTAGCCTATGACACTCCGGGGAAGAATACGAATCTAGTGACACCTCACTCTTTAAAATCGGTTAAGCCGTTTAGGCTACAGGAGGTCACGCAGGAACTTACATAGGATACGCGCGAAACACATAACCCTCTCTGTGTACAGTCGGGTAAAAAACAGTCGTATTGTAAGATGTCGCAACTCGATAATTCTTTGTTGTTCATGTTCATCGGTCGACTCGTCACCGATGGTGCTCCGAAAAACCTCCGATGTGATTATACCGGAACCGAAGCTGGATTCGGAGGTGCGATTTAAATCTGACATATCGGATTCGGAGTCGAAGCTCCGTATCATCCCTAATCACTATATAAAGTACGCTTCTTTTAACCATATTTCATTCGTTAATGGTGTGTTCTCTCAATCGATTCCAATTGGATTTTTCAAAGCATTCTCAATTCTACTCATACTCATTAACACTTCGGGAAAGAATACCAATTTAGTGACACCTCACTCTTCAAAATCGGTCAAGCCGTTTGGGCTACAGGGCGTCACGTAGGAACGTACATAGGATACGCGCGAAACACAATGCACAATTTTTTTTATGAGAGAACAGAATTTTGCAAAGCATAATTTTTTTGTTGCCGAAAATGTTAATTTTTTTTTTTCCTTTTTTAAAGAAATTTCTTGTAAAAAAAAAAACAAAAAGTTGCGAAATAAAGTTATGTAAAGGATTTTCCATTAAAGACGGCTCCGTGTTGAAATGGAACTAAACAAGCTGTGTATGAGCTATTAACAAACTTATTTTTTTTATTTGAAAGCCCATTTATGACATTGTATGGAATACTAGCCTCAACTTCCAGTTACTTATTTATTTCGTTGATCCGAACATTCAACGGTGTCATAATGTTATCGTTCAAATATAAGCCGCGACAGGGATCAGAGTGGTCTAATTTTGAATGACTCTGACGCAAAGAACCGGCTGAATTTGAGCGATGGCATTGCTTTTGTTGGCTGTAAGGGCGCCAGTCGATTGTGGCTTATTAACATCGACCTGTGATTTCAGGAAGCCCCATAAGAAAACATCTAGCGGGGTCAAATATTTCAGCTCTTGATGGGTCAGTTGGGTCTTCCAATCTAACTGTGACCTAAGTAACATCCCCACCTGACCACTGCTTATTTGGGAGAAAATCTCCCCACAAAATGTGATACCATTTGAACACACCCCTTCACGATTCTTGAACATTCATAAAAACGTTTTATCTATATGAAGCCAAAAAGTGAACTTAATGAGATCGACCATACCACACTTGGCCATAGACTGCGTCAGCCGCAATCAGCTACATATACGTATAGTTACACCTAATCATCATCAAAATTACACAGATCCCGGTACAAATTAAAGACTCCCATGATAGCTTGATAGACTCAAGCTTGTCCATCGCGCATCCCGCCATGACCAAAGTGGTTCCACTTTTAATCACGACACGGAGCAATTTATAAGCCGATCGTTATCTTGCGCACTCCTAGCATTACCTGAAATTAAACATGATCAATGATCTGTGCAGATTGCAAATTGCTCGCGTACACTGCGCGCAATGAAGACGCGGAGATGCGGTCCACGTGATACAATTTCGAAGAAGTGCTGCACTCTCAGCCAGACCCCAGACCAAGACCACATGTTGCAACTGCAGACCAATATGCGCAGCCCCCCTTTCGTGCGCCTCCCATATATTCCAGGTGGTAGTCTGATGGACAGTTAGTTGAACAAACTAACAGTTGTTGTTCCTGGGGTTTCGAAGCATTTTATTTTTTTTTTTTTTTCAACTTGGGAAATTTCATCGCACCAATCAGTTCTAATGCCCGCGCGCATATGATTGGCCCGCACCTCCCGTGCATATGCATGTTGAACGCGACGCGGCCGGCTACGTAATTAATGGTGAATGCACCCAGTTCGAGTTTAAAATATGCAACCATGCAACTCTGCAGTCGAGCCTCTGTGAAGGCAACTGCGGACCTCTGCATCGTTCATTAGGATGGGGAAGTACATTTTCTAATGAAGCGGGAGCGTTCCAGTGCCAGAGGTACCACACCATGCTGAAGACGATTCACGAGCACTCCCCTATGTCTGATGGTGCATTCCAGCGGCCCATCATCTCTCATGTAGTTATGCATAACAGCAGATGGCGATGCTGAATCATTATCACATATTTCCGCAACGAATTTATGAAGTCGCGCGGCCGCATCGTCTGGTCGACATCTAATGCCAACTATACATGCCATCCGGCTGGAGCTGGAGCGCCTAAATCAATATGAAAATTGGCGAATATACACACAAGATATAATTCCGGGACCCGATGTGACTTGGAGGCACATAAAGTACAAGCAACATCGCCGAGAAGAAGAATCTGCTTAATTACCCGTGAGCTGTAGTGGCGAGTTGTAATTATATTTTTTGTTCTTCTTCTAAGCCGCCTGTCTTCTAATGGGACAGCTTAATGAAATGAACGTTGTTTTGAATGATGATTGAGGACTTGGGACTGGGGAGTGCTTTGTGCTCTCCCATTAGGGATTTTAATTTTCAACTGTGTGCCCATTAGGTGGGCAAGAGTGAAATCAGTTGGATAATTTGCATGACACTGTTTATTTTAAGCGCAACCGGTTTCTCTGTGAAAGAGGTTATAAAGTACGCACTTCCCAATTAGATGCCTAATTAAAAATGTTGTCAAGTTTAATTGGGAGGGTCTTGTGTGGATTGGACTCAACTTTCATGACCTCTTTATTGCTTATGGGCCGAGTGTTGCGTCGTTTGTTGTCAATGTCATTGCAAGATTTGTTATGAATGCAAAAAAAGTGATCCTTCCCTCCCTGTCAGGTTCTCGAGCAAATTATTTTGCTGGCGTCTTATGCCTTGCTTTGAACTTGATGCGGTTTTTTATAACTTACTCTTGTCTCCAGGTCAAAATGATTGCATCGTTCTGGACAGTAAGACTCGGTAAAGATCTGTTCTTGATTTTTTATTCCTACTGTCAGATCTGACTGCGTGACTTTATTCGCGTACGAAACGTCGAAACTCAGTCGAATCTGATTTGACAGCTTTTACAGCTTAGATATCTGTTTAGATCTCCTCTTCTTAAGGGCGGATGTGGATAAAACATACCCCATTTCTCCTTTGGCTATTGAACTGCGAAAACTTGAGCTGATTTCGGGCAGTCGTTTTTAGATCTACTCCGGACAGACGGAAAAAAAGTTACAGTTTTATTATAATAAAGGGTCCGCCATCTAACTTTTTTGTTCAACTAGTGCTTATTTCGCGAATGGTAGCATTTAGCTCATGTCTGATTTGACAGATAATTAGTTTTATCCTTCCGCTGAAAGAATATGGTTGTGTACCTATATACGCTTGAGCAACGCTGGAAAATATTGCGACATTACTTTGAAAATCATGGTAATGTTTCAGAATGTATGCGAAAATTGCGTACGGATTATGGAAGAAGAGAAGCACCGTCAGCTCCGTATGTTCGTTATCTTGTGAAAAAAGTGAAAGAAACTGACATCCTGATCGATAAACCAAAGCGTGAAAAGCCAAAAACAGTGCGTACACCCGAGAAAATTGCTGCTGTGACAGAAAGTGTGCGTGAAGCGCCATCAACGTCAATTCACCGTCGTTCTCAACAATTGAACATTTCGGAGACATCATTGAGACGAATTTTGTATTAAGACCTTGGTATGACGCCATATAAAGTCCAATTGAATTGAAGAGGAGGATATTGGCAACATTTGGTTTCAACAGGACGGCGCTACGTGCCACACAGCCGAAGCTACACTCGATGTTTCGCGCCCTGTTTTTGAAGATCGCATTATCAGCCGCAGAGCTGATGTCGTTTGGCCACCTCGGAGCTGCGATTTGACGCCGTTGGACTATTATTTGTGGGGTGCCGTAAAAGATAAGTGTCACGCCGACAAGCCAGAGACAATTGACGCTTTAAAGGACAATATTCGTGAAGCCATTGGTGAAATACAGCTACACGCAATCGATAATGTGCTTAAAAAATGGACCGATCGTGTAGGCTACTGCATGGCCAGCCGAGGCAGCTATTTGAATGAAATTATTTTCCATTATTAACCGGAAGGATTTTACTTTCAAATAAAAAAAGAAATTTGAGAAAATATTCAGTAGTTTTTTTTTATAGCATTTTTCAAACAAAAAGTTATTTGGCGGACCCTTTAGTATCGACGTTAGCCAGGGTATATTTAGCAATTTTTTAATTGAAACCTTGTGGGGTAATGCCGTATGTCGGTGTCTTTCCAGAGGAGGGATCATTTTGCATGTATTGAACAGGTCTACGTCCTAAGAATTGATGAGTAAATCGTTTCTGTGGTGACATTATACTCTCAAGTCACTATTACAACTCGTTATGAATCGACGCTATTACTCGATTCTGATTGATAGAACTAAAATAAATAGTTGGCGCAACAGGTCCGGAGGGACCCTAGGCCTAGCTTCTCACAACCATTCGTTTTGTGTGAGTTTTTCATTTTTGAAACGAGTGGAAGGGATCTAAAATTTTATTCCGACTCCAAACGGTTAATTGAGAAGCTCTTTCAAGACAGTAATACTCTCGGATGTTTGTCAGACGTTCGCGGGAGGTGGCGCAGTGAAAAAAACCCTAAGTTGAAATTTGGCTCTTTGCCGGACTCGAACCTCGACCCCTCGCTTAGTAGTCCAACACACTAACCACTACGCCACTGCGCCTACCGATTGGTAAAACTGATTTCCTTAAATTTCTACCGATCAGGGTTTTGTGCTGTATCGATCCGGACCTCTTGACTCATTTCCGACTTTGTCAGGTTTTTTTAACCCCATATTATTAGGCCTCCATAAGTCCGTTGACTTGCCAAGTTCCATAACAGTCCATCTTACTTACTTACTTACTTACGTATCGGGCTCCCGACCCATGAAGAGTCTCTGCCTGAGACACTGCAGCCTTAAATCCTCTACGATCGGGCACGCTGCTTCCAGTTGTCCAGACCTAGTGCTCTGGCATCCGCGATGGATTGGTCTTTGAAACGGAGGTTCGGTCTTCCTTGTCTTCTCGAACCTGATGCCTGGGATTCGAAAATCCCCTTAGCCGGAGCATTATTGTCCATTCGCTCGATGTGGCCGAGCCAATGTAGTAGACGTGTTTTGGCTTTTCGGACTACATCCACATCTTGGTACAGCTCATAGAGTTCGCGGTTGTATCTTCTTCTCCATTCGCCCTCCTGGCACACAGGACCAAAAATCCGCCGAAGAACTTTTCTTTCGAAGGATCCCAGTATCAGCTCTCCCTTCTTGCCTATGGTCCAGCACTCGGCGCCATAAAGCAGGACTGGCAAGATAAGGGTCTTGTAGAGCACACATTTCGTCCTTCGAGTTAGGAGTTTTGAACCCAGTTGTTTTGCCAAACCGAAGTAGCAACGGTTTACTAGGGTGATTCTTCGCCGGATCTCCACTATGGTGTCATTCGTGGAGTTTATGTTTAATCCGAGGTAGGTGAACTCCTTAACTACCTCGAAATTGTTGCTATCAATAGTGACGTTTTGTCCTAGCCGGTAGATAAATGCTTGTTTGTTTGTTGATAGCATGTACTTGGTCTTACCCGTCTAAAGACTGGATGCATTCGAATAACTAAATACCAAAACTAACGACAACGAAAAATGCGTCCCACAGACTCTGCTAGTGTATAAATTAAAAAATGAAACCTAATAATGCAATGCAACTTTACAATCATGTGATGGACCACGCACTTTTTTAGTATCACAATGCATCAATTTTGGTCTGATGAGTGTGGCGCGGAACCTTTCCTCTCCAGCCCACAAACCTAACCTAACGCACTTCTGTTCACAATTGCGACAGAAAACGCAGAAGATGATGCCAAAATTGAGTACACTCCTCTGCCATCATATAATTACATTCCAACAGAGGTTCCATTTTACTTTCAAAGACGTCAATCGGCGCGTAAAACTGACAAAACAACTTGTCTCAATCGGCCGTCAATAACAATAATTTCTTCGAATTTAGAAAGTCCATCCAATCGGCATGTGTAATTATCCAATTATTATCAAATCCAAAGCAATTATCCAATCTTCGCACAAGTTACATGTTGAAATTGAAATAGCCCGCTTGAATTGCAACTACCATCCGACTGACGAAATAAGCCAGCATTAGCATGGCAGACGCAGAATGTGTGGTATTTTTAAGTTGCCAATCGCTAATTGCTGTTTTGACAAATGGTATTTTTCCCCTGTCTCTGACAGCTAAGAGCATGCAGTTAGAGTTAAGTCACTGATTAGCTATGAGAAGATTTCGGGTAGATTTCCATAAGGCTATAGTTGACGAAACGGGTTTTTTCAGTCGGATGATGTTATGACGCCGTGTAACAGAACTGATTAAGAACGAAACCACTCTTTGTCTAATGTATGTAAATTATTCATAGTCGAGGAGTAGCTGGGCTGGGTAAGTCATAGTTAAATATACAGGCAACCCGAACTTAAGCCAGCATTCATATGCTAAGCTAATAAACGAGAGAACTGACTGACAAATTGGTAATTTCATGCTTTGTCAGGGGTTGGAGAAGACTTCAATTTGACTAGACGTGATTGAACTGAGCATTCCGTAATCGGGAAACGCATTTTTGTTAGCCATTAGGACCGTAACTGCTGTTGTTAGAGTCCAACTTATCGTCGATTGCTATACCTTTTGGAATTTCTGTTTGAATTGCTGTGTCAGGGGTCATTGACATGGGATAGGCTTTCTGCTAGCAGATGAGATAGTAAACTTAATTGGTTGTCAGACTAATCAGCTTATATCTGTGCATAAAAAGGCTATTCAAAGGTGTTAGGTAAATATTTGGATTGGGAATTTACCGCGGGTTATTGAGCTTCGGCTTAGGTTAATCCGAGTTGTGGCGCTCAATTAAGTAAGGAATTATCTAATTTACCAGGAGACACTCAAGTCAATCATCTCGAGACTTCTTAAGTGTTATAGCTCTGTATAAAAACTTAAGTTGGTCATTTACTACGAAGGGAAATATTATACAACTCACCAAATCACATGTTTGTAGGTTTTTGAGTGTAGACAGTAAAAGCTTCCTCATAGGCAGATGTCCGCATGGGAAGTTGTCCGTCTAATGGCGAAAATTAGTGAGAAGTGTGTCTTTCTTTTGCGAAATTCATAAAACTTTGTCAAATGTTATTGCATGCCAACTAAAAGCTGAAGTATCAGCTCTCTAGTAAAGGGTTTATTGTCAAATATTCACGTTCACAAATATTCATTATTTTAGATTATCATGCTGGGCAGGTCTCAAGCTGATGCCGCTGCTAAAGCCGTTGGTAGGTTCAGCTTCATGACAGTTATTGAAATATTAAACAGTGTATGCAACAGGTCCGTATAGGACCGACAGCTTAGCTTTTGGAAATTATTTGATGATGCGATTTACTATTTTTCTATTTTACAAAGGAATAAAGGGAACTTATCGTATCCAAACCATCGGGTTGAGAACATTTCTCAAACAATACTATGTATTGTCTATCAGACGTTCACGAAGTGGTGGATCCTTGGAAAAACAGCCTTGAGGTATATTTTCCGAGGGATGAGCCTTGTATTTCTCGCAACCATGTAGCTAGGCTTAAATTGTACAAATCCACAGTCTGAGATGGTTAATTATATGAGGCGTTTGGTTCCGGAAAGCATTTCATGAGCCAATTACATCACTGGTATAGGTTTCCTTAAAATGGCAAAAAATGTTATCTGATGGTCTGCCTGGAGCAGATAGTGCGCAGGGCAGGTGTCAACACGGAAGGCACTATCTTCAACAGGTCCGTCCAGCTGCTGGGCTATGCAGATGATATTGACATTATCGGTCGCTCCCAGCGTGCCGTGATAGAAGCATTCACGGCGATTGAAGAACAGTCAAAATCCGTTGGCCTTGAAGTAAATGAGGGTAAGTAACGAGAGATCGACCGATGTTGGTGCTCTCAGTATTATCTATGCTTTACACTTTAAGATCCCAATTTATAGGCGATGTATGTATAATGGGTAACAGTTATCACCATCAACCAGGTAGATAGTAATTTCTCGATCTGTCAGAAGGAGTTTGTTGGTTGACCCAAGCAATCTAACCTCTTTCCTTTGCCCATTTAACCACGCACTTCCCACTTTTTTTCTAGGAAGTACCGCCTTTTTTTGCTTTTAGCTTGGCGCAACTTCTGATGGTCATGGCTTAGGTATTTTGCCAACGCTACTCCACGTCTTCTGGACCTGAATCTATCAGTAGCATTCGTCTAGCTTATGTACCTATTCTATCTCTTTCATCTTCCAATTTCTATATTATATTTTCTTTTATTTAATATTAAAAAAAAAAATCGATGACTGTGCGTTTGTTCCATATAGGATCCTAAACCATTCATCCCATTGCGATGAAAATTTAACACGTCCTTCGCTACATACCTAAGATGGTTACCAAGTCAATGATAGTACAGTGAATACACGACAGGTGGCGCGAGGTAATTTCGTTGAGCGCTGTAGCAAATACAAATACCGGGGGTTTGCAAAAATAAAGATATAAAATATAAGCACAATATAAACAAGTCCAGAGGGTCTTACAATTATAAAAAGCGTCAAATGACATTTATTTTCAATAAATACCGTCAAGTGCCTCATAACAAAAAGTGAGTGGTAGTGCATTGTGTTCTGCCAATTCTTGATTCCTCAATTCTAGAGGTAGACAATTTTTGACGCGACTTCTAAAACAAACTAAATTCTACAAGTGTTATAAACTTTCCTGTAGCACAGAGTTACTTTTTCAATGCTCATCTCAAGTTGACGATTTCCAGTAACAATTGAACGACTCGTAGTGGTCCCAAAAAGAAACGAAATCAACATCTAGGTTAACCCTGAGCTACTCTCATGCTAATTAAACCTGAACGCGCTTAGAGCTATGGCCGTTTGGATATATTATTTAAAATAAAACAACTCATCAGCTTACATTTATCGTAGTATTATATGCCATGCCTACATCCACCAACCTTATCTCTTCAGTCCTCTCCTCACCTTCGATAGCAACCACAAAGACTTCCCAAAAATCCAATAAATTACGCTCTTAATCGATGCAAGCACTTAAAATCGCGTCCGAGCTGCTTATCCAAATCAATTTCCTACCGAATTGAATGACAACATGTCGCATATCATCGCCTGAAAAAATTCCACCTCAACTCTATAAATTCGCTACATATTCATAAATATAACCGGAAAATTACCATCCAAATGTCTATGCAAAGCAACTGGTCAAACATCCGAACAACATCATAGATGTTCATGTTCAGCGTCCAAAAAGAGTTCTCCTATTGATTCAATAATCTATCGCACAGAAAGAACAAAAAAATCTTCGACTTTCGGTTTTATTTCATTCTTTCACTTTGCAACACTCGATTCCCATGTGACATTTGCATTATGACGACATTCCGCCGAAAGAAAACGTCAAAGTTTCACTTTCCATTCAAAGTCTTTTCAATTGGTGCCGGGAAGTTGGCGCTGCCGATACACATTCGAATCAGTTCTCGGAGCGATTTTGATCGATGAATTATTCAGTAGCCCCCGAACCGCATTTGCGGGCCGAAAACAAAAAGGAAAGTTCAAAGTTGTTCGTATTCCCATGTGGAATAGCCGAATACTGCATGTGAAATGATTTCGGGCAGATCGAACAATAGACATACATTGTAACTTTCACATCACACAAAAAGATGTGGGCAAAAGTTCTTCGGCTTAGTTTTCTATTCAGTAATGGCCCAATTACGCCATTCGATCTCCTTTGGTAATCGATCGATTTCATTACAGGTAAGTCGCAATTGGATTCGAGTTTTTCCGCGAAAATGACCGCAAATCAAGGAGATTCCTTCACCCCACCGCATCGTAGTCTGGAATTCGCAGTGCAGTGCGGTTTTTCACCGGGAATAACTGGTTGCATAAGGAAGCGATATTCGGGCAGTTGCCATTGCTACTCCACTTGTGCGCACTCCATCTTCTGGCACGAGTACGAGTAGGTCTAGGTATACCTGCAGCGCACTTGTAATATTCTTGGTTAGCAGCCTTACGCATCTCAATGGTGCGCATCCGCCACGATGACGGCTTCATAGCTATATACAGAATACAGATACACTTCGTGCGAGTAGTTTATGTTGCTTCTCCCGAACGGACCTGTTCTTCTATTGGGAGCAGGAGATGTTTTTTTTTTCCTACACAACATTTAAAACTACGAAGATTCATTTACGATGGAGATTCTATTTTCTCACCAAGTCTCGGGCGCACGAAATGGTGATTGTTGCCGTGCACCGCGACCACCTGCTCGAATTTGGCCCCGCCAAAGCTCTATAGGTAAGTACGGGGCAGCCAAGTTAATATGTCGAGAGATTCATGATGTTGGGCGATGATTTAAACTGGTAATGCATTTCCTGCAATGAGCGCATGATTAGGGGGGCATATGATTTCAATTTCTCGGTGCTGATATGAGAACATATGGGGCTACATGTGAGTGGAACTTGTTTCGCTGAAAATCGTGAGCACTACATCATTGCTGCATTATTATATGCAATTCCTTGGTCCGTCCCATAAAATATAAATTAAATTAACTTTGATTAAGGATCGGTGTGCGCAGATTATTTGCTTCACACTTTCACCGGTTGTAAGTGGGAGATAGGCATCAACTTCAGCCCCAGTTGAAGATACTTTGTAATGGGTAATGTGTGCATGGGCGTCAGCTTTTAGTTTGTGTCTATAAGCTGGAAGCAGTTTGTCCTAGTGGACACTTGAATGATTTGCTTTGGGGCATATGATGGGGGTATTCAAATTTACCGAGTTTTGGCTGAAATGGGATGGAGTCGGACCAATTTTTAAAGGCGCTTTCGAACTCTTGTAGAAAAAGTATTTGGAGAATATTTACGACTGATTTTCACCTCCTTAAATAGCTACAAAGCTTAGGACCTCAATATCGGCTTTCGAATGCATAAATGAGCACAATTGATGTGCAGAAGACAGTTATGAAAACAACCCACCGAGTTGATGCTAATCAGAGTCAGCCCTATCCATAAAACAAGGCTGGGTCCAAATTGACTGGGTGAATGAGCCTCAAAAGCTTTACATGAGCCCCTCATAAGGAGGGTGAACGGCGCGCCGGCAAGTAAATTTACCTCATTGAATCAACGTTTTCTTTGAAATTCAAGACAGGTACTTAACGTGATCTTCTCTGACATATTTGCAGCTGAGACGAGCCTTTTCTGTGTGACGGACGCCGAATGTCATCGGTGGTCCAGGCTTTGTCCTTCATGTTGAGGTTGTGTATAGGGTTTATTGGGGGGAACTCAACAACCCATAGAACCTTGGATAATGAGTGCCGAATTCTTAACAGACATATAGGCAAGAAATCTTGCCCTAGGTTAAATTCACTCACATCAATATGATATGGGTTCAAGCCTCCATAGGGGAAAAAGGTGATGCTACCAACAATATTCTCTATGACCTAATCGATAAAACATAGGAGGGCGATGTCCTAAAAGTGTTTTAAACACAGAATAAAGGGGCATTTTGTTCCACGGCACCACATCTCACATGTCTGAAAATCGTCCGAGCGTGTAATTGTCATGAAAGAGCTTCTAGACGCCGATTGGCGTCGGTATAAAATTGTAGATCCCTTCCATTCGTCACAAAAATAGAAAAACTCACACAAAATGAATGGTTGTGAGAAACTAGGCCTGGGGTCTCTACACGGACTTGCTGCGCCAAATATTTATTTTCTGATATCCTCTAGCCAGCACAATCTGCCAAATATCGATGACAAGCTGCTATCACCTTCCAAGCTAGACATCAACCGAACATCCGCATGAAAATCTTGACTTGATAAAGAGAGTGCATCGAAACTAGCTAGCTAGCCTATGCAAAGCACAGTTCGGAGAAATACGCGAGAGGCCCGTAAACTCTATAAACTAACAAAGAGGAAGGAAGAACTCCAAAGCCTCTTGATTGAACCTCCATATTAGGTTCGATTTCAGACGAAATGTTCGAAAGGCCTGCTAAAATGTGAAAAGATGGCTTTAACCTTAAAGGCAACAAAATACGAATACAGATCTGTTTATTGTTGGTTGGTTTAAGTGACTCTATTTCCCCGTCTTCTGACAGGAGAAAACACAAACAACGCATTGAGCGCCGTTCTGAGACTACAACTAACGAAACCTGAAGATAAAGGGGGAAAAGGAGGTCAATAAGACCATCGAGCTGAATTTCAAAAATGAAGTCAATGGAGCTCAAACCCAGCCGGTGGAGTTGAGAAATTTGATGATCTTGCTGAAATGGATACTTTGGATGGCCGAAAGGTCATCATAAAAGGGATGATCTAGTGCACTGCGTCTGGTTTTAGCTAGGACCGTACACTCACAAAGAAGATATGTATATAGAGGTTGAGGCTTATTCCATGTACCTAGATGGTATTACAAAATCACATCTGTAGACCGTTTAACGGCGAGGACGACGGCCGTTCTGCTGTCAGCAAGCCAAGGCTTTCCTCCATCTGAACTAAATGACGAAAGGAGTGAAATTATAAGCGCAAGTCTAACCTGGGATCTGGACCAGATAAGATAGCCTTCCGGCCGAACTACCAAAGTCATCAGGGGACAACTTTGTGAAGAGCTTACACCAACTCATCTCCAAGATTTGGTGTAACGTAAATAGTCCCGATAAGTGGACCGTCATCAGACCGTCTAAACTGCGTCATGTTGCCAGATCTGTGTGAATGTCTCAAACTATCTGCCTGTAAAACTGATTGTCCGCCATCAGTGCGGTCTAATGCTACAACCGCGCCAAATTTACTCATTTACTTATTTGGAGGTTGGTTGCTTCTGAGAGATCTTCTTGGTTTCATAAGCTTTGTCAAACACAAAGCCTTTAACAGCAAAAGTTGTTCAAGCCATCGATCAATCTTCAAAAGTTGTTAAGTCATTTGGAGCTAATTTACATTGGCAAATGACTTGGCTAGAAAATGTATTGGCGCTTTAGAGGAGTCAAGACATGGGGTCAGATTCTGTAAGGCGAAACGTTCAAACGTTTTCGCGTGCACGAAGAAATTTGCTTGTTTAAGTGATCTCGTTTTGCATTTTCAAAGAAGCTGTGCGGTCTTCTTTCACAAATTTTTTTCTAATAGGTATGCAGTTCCAAAGACAACCCGCAATAAAAGTTGTCTTGTGCGCTCTGCCAAAAAGTGCAGTCGTTTTTGTTCTTTCAGAGTGTTGTAAGATGATGCAGTAAGACAAAAGTCAAGGCTTGGCTCGGCTTTCTTAACTCAAGCTTGGTGCTTGGTAGATTTGAATTTCAACCAACAAGCTTTGCTTGAATGCCTTAACATTAAACTCCAAATGCTTGAAAGAAGGCGTTCCTACCGATTTATTGTTCATTCGAATTTTAAAAGTGTAACTGCCGATGAAGATTTAGTGATTCAATAAGGAGGTTGCCATATAGAACACCTTGGTTAAGGACAAGGTCCACCAACCGAACTATACCTATATGGAACCCCCATTCATTCGGCTTACTACAAGCTATAACAATAAATTAAAGCTACTTAAGTAAATTAATTTATAACTGTTGAATATTAGGGCATCAGCCACAAGGCCGTATCTAGGGGGGGGATCACAGGGGTTTGAACCCCCCCCCCCCCCATTTTTAAAACGAGAACAGAGCAAATCCAAACAAAAATTATCCAATTCGGCCAC
The DNA here is from genome assembly GCA_946477585.1 of Cheilosia urbana. Lineage (NCBI taxonomy): Eukaryota > Metazoa > Arthropoda > Insecta > Diptera > Syrphidae > Cheilosia > Cheilosia urbana. The sequence continues at coordinate 28,973,927 of OX297856.1, forward strand.
TTACCTAAATGCAAAAAGGTTCAAATCAAATCAAGCATAGCTTTTTTCAATTGTATTTTTATAATTTTTTTATAATTTGTTATGTTGAATATAGCTATTTTTTTTAAACTGTTCCTACTTTTGTTATAATTACTAGGTAGTTAATAAAAAAAATTAAATTTGAAATTTAAGATTGGTTATTTTATTTTCCTAAATTGCTTCCAACCTATAAAATAAAAAGCTATTTTTTGAAGATCATATCCCCCCCCCGAAATATTTTTCTAGATACGGCCTTGATCAGCCACCCTGTACATTTTGTATTTCCCTTATTGAATATGATTGCCATCTATGTGCCAGCATGTTGCGAGCTGATACATATATATACTATGTTAATTTTGCCTATTCTAGTTTTTAAGTCAGTTAGCTTGTAATCGTGTAGTATGTAAGTTCACTGCAATAAATGAATATTATAAAGTAACAAAAAGCAACTCATTTTTTAACATGGTAGCAGATCGTAGTTAATTAATAAAAAAGTTAATTTAAAAAACCAAAAAACCCGACTGACTGTAAATTTAAAAATATTGAAACAAGGCACTTTCAGGTATAACTGATTGGCAGTCGGAGGCTGCGTACATTCTTGTCAGATTGTGTTTTGTGGTGTCTCTCAGTCAGGATTTTTTGGTTTTTTACTTGTTTATTTGGTTTGATTTACATATATGTTTATATTTAATAGTTAAGCCTATGACACTCCGGAAAAGGGTACCAATTTAATGACACCTCACTCGTCAAAATCGGTCAAGCCGTTTGGCCTACAGGGCGTCACGTAGGAACGTACATAGGATAGTCGGGTAACTAGACAATCTGTCAAAAATATGCGCAGCCTCCGACTGCCAATCAGTTATACCTGAAAGTGCCTTGTTTCAATATTTTTAAATTTACAGTCAGTCGGGTTTTTTGGTTTTTTAAATTAACTTTTTTATTTCTAGTTTTTTAGTTTAATATATTTAGAAGAATACACAAACAAAATTTCTTTTGTGAATGGTGTACAGTATATTTATTTGTCAGTGTCTTAGGATTGTAGCTATCTATTTTTTGCCGGTCTCAAATAGTGTTCGATATGTTTATGCAATAAAAATAATATTATTTCAATTAAAATAATTGAATTCATGACTGCAGACACTCTATGATAAATGACTAGGTACGTATTTCCTTAATACGAAACGTAAGCCCATAACTACAAATCCGAAGTTTGAACGAAATCCGGGCAGCCGCTACGTTTTTCGCAGTCTCAAAAACTATTCTCGCTGGTAATTTTTTGTGTTACAAACAGCGAAAATGAGGCCACAATGAGTCTCAATATTTTTTTGATGCCCGACCCAATTTTGTAGATCACAGTAGTTCACTTTTTGTAGTACATATTTAAGGATTTATTCACCAGATTTCTCCCCAAATTGAGATAAACAAAAAAAAAAAAACAGAGATATCAACTAGCACTTTATCAAACGCTTGCACAATTTCAGACTGACTTTGAAGAGGTGACACTACTTATTGTACTTTACTTTCGCTGAGATAGGATGTTTGTTTTAAGTCATACAACAAAAACAATTTTTTTTTTTAATTTATTCCTCAGTTCAGTGTATTCCATCTCTTGCGTTTCTCACTGTGTGACAATTATTTTTTTTTAGTTTTTTTTTTTTTTTTAATTTATATTTTTATAATTATTTGTTTAGCTTATGACACTCCGGGGAAGAATACGAATCTAGTGACACCTCACTCTTTAAAATCGGTCAAGCCGTTTAGGCTACAGGAGGTCACGTAGGAACGTACATAGGATACGCGCGAAACACATAACCCTCTCTGTGTACAGTCGGGTAAAAAAGTGGAAAATTAAAGAAAACGATTTGAACAAAAAAAAAAAAAGGAACATTATAATATAATGGCATATGCAAAAGTGGACGATGTTGTGATATCAATTTTTGATGGTGGAGATTACCAAAATTGGAAAAAAAGACTTATGAAATTTCTGGAATTTAAAAACTGCAAAGAACCAGCAATAAGACAAAGAACAGTGAATGATAAAGATGAAGTGGATTGGAAGCGTGCTGATATTAAGGCGACCAATTATATATACAGTTGTATCACGAACAAACAGTTAGAATATATAGGAGATCTTGACTCTGCGTATGAAATCATGCGCAAATTCGATGAAATGTATATAACAGAATCAACGGCATTACAAATTGTGCGAAGAAACAACTTAGAAAATGTGAAGTTAAAAGACTTTGACGATATTAAATCTTTTTTTGATGAATTTGAAAAGGCGGCAAATGAATTGAAGGCTTCAGGGAGTAAAATAACAGAAAAAGAAAAGCTGCAGTATATGCTTAAAGCGCTACCGTCATCATATAGCTATGTTGGAGATTTAATTGATGTGTTGCCAGAAAAAGATAGAACTATTGAGTTTTTAAAATCCAAAATAAAAATGAAATCTGTGGAAGAAAAACAAATCAAAGAAAAAGCGGAAAGTAATTCGAATGTATTTACAACGTACCTACCACCAAAGTGTTATGCATGCGGAAAACCTGGACATAAGCAAAACGAATGTCAACCAAGGGGGTCATCACAACGCGGGCACAATCAGGGACGCTATCAGTTCAGAGGTGCTCAAAGAGGTTATGGCAGAAGTTTTCATCGTGGAGGTTATGGTCGCGGCAGAGGGGGCAACAGAGGAACATCAAACTCATCGTGGTATAATCAAGATCAAGGAAACGGGCAAGGAAATGTTTTCATCGCAGAAGTTAATACGTCAAAGGTAAACAAGGGATCAGAAGATTTAGGTTATGAACATGAAATTAATTGGATCCTCGACAGTGGTTGCACGGATCATATTGTAAATAATGACTTATTTTTTGATAAATATGTTAATTTAAAAAGGCCAATAGATGTCAAATTAGGAGATGGTCGTGTTTTAAAAGCAACAAAAATAGGTAAAATTAAAACAATATTTTCAATTAATGCTAAGAATTGTGAGACAACTTTGAACAATGTATTTTATGTTAAAGATATGAAACAAAATTTGATAAATTACTCCAAGGTTACAAACAATAATAAAATAGTCTCTTATGGTAATATTTCTAAAATCTATAATCAAGAAAATAAGTTGGTTGCTATTGCAACAAAAAATGAAAATTTATATCATATGACAAGTTTTGTTATAAACAATGCAAATAAGGCTGTCAGCGCCAATGTGGTTAAACATGAAGACATGACTCTAAAAGAAAAATGGCATAGAACACTAGGACATGTAAATTTTCAATATTTAAACAAATTATGTCAAGATGAATTGTTGGTAGGGTTACCCAAAGAGTTGGAAAAAGAATGCGTAAAATGCGCTATATGTATTGAAAGCAAAATGAGTAACTTACCTTTTGAAAACAATAGACATAAGGCAAAAGACATTTTAGAAATTGTCCATACTGATCTCAATGGTCCTCATCCGACAGTAGGAAATTGTGGAGAAAAGTATTTTTTATCATTTGTAGATGATTACAGCAAATTAGCTAGAGTATATACAATAAAAGCAAAGTCGGATACTTATAATTGTTTTATTGATTATGTCAATTTACTAGAAAACTTAACTGGAAAACGAATTAAAAAATTGGTTTGCGATAATGGTAAAGAATACTTAAATAAAGATATTTATGAATTTATAAGAACTAGGGGGATATATTTAAATCCTTGTCCACCATACGTTCATGAGTTAAATGGAGTTGCAGAGAGATATAATAGGACAATAATGAATTCAGCTAGATGTTTGTTAAAAGAAGCAAAAGTTAATAGAATGTTTTGGCCGGAAATAATAAAAGCCGCAGCTTATTTAAAAAATAGAACACTCGCGCATACTATAGAAAGAAACAAGTCACCTTATGAAATATTTTTCAAGGAGAAGCCTAATGTAAAGTATTTAAAAATTTACGGAAGTAGAATTTTCGTTAGGATACCTGAACAGCTGAGAAAGTCAAAATGGGATGCAAAAGCCAGGTTAGGAATACTATTAGGGTATAATGAAACGAGCTATCGAGTTTTAATAAATAATAAAATTGTTAATGCAAGACACGTGGATGTTATAGAAGAAGGAGTAAAATGCATAGGTCTATCTGATAGTAATATTAATGATGTTGATGATAGTGAAAGTGAGATAAGTCAAAATGAAATAAAAGGTGAATCTGAAAGGCATCAAGAAAAAACTGATCAAAGTACACCAAATGGTAAATTTGAAAATGAAGAACTAAGACGTTCATCTAGAGACCGTAAACCGGTTATTAGATACTGTAATGATGAATGTTCAACAAATTTTATAAGTGCGAATTATTGTGATGCTAATGTTCCCAATACATTTGAAGAGGCGATTGAGTCTATTGACTTTGAAAATTGGAAAAAGGCTATGGACTCAGAAATGGAAAGTTTAAACAGGAACAAAACTTGGAAAGTAGTTGATCGACCATATAACAAAAAAGTAATAGATGTTAAATGGATTTACAGAAAGAAAGATGAAAACGTTTATAAAGCTAGGTTAGTAGTAAGAGGCTTTCAGCAGAAGGATAATTTAGAAAATGTTTATTCACCAGTTGTTAAAATGCAAAGCTTAAAATTATTACTTTCTTATTGCTGTCAAAATCGTTTAGTTATTGAACAAATGGATGTAGAAACAGCATTTCTCAATGGCCAAATTATTTCCGAAGTTTATGTAAACCAACCAGAGGGCTATAATAAAGAAAATAACAAAGTTTACAAACTATTGAAATCTTTATACGGTCTAAGAGAAAGTCCAAGATCATGGTATGAGTGTTTTAATGAATTTATGTACGAAATGGGATTTAAAAGAAGTAATTATGATTATTGTTTATATTCAAACTGGAATAATAAGAATCCAATTTACGTTTTATTATTTGTAGATGATATGTTAATTTGTAGCCAAGATCAAAACGGGATTAATGATATAAAACTAAAATTATCAAACCGCTTTAGTATGAAAGATTTAGGAAAAGTCAAGAATTATATAGGCATACATATTGAATATGATGTCAATAACAATATTATGTTCTTGAGTCAAACAAAATACATTGAGTCGCTAGGGAAGAAGTACAATTTAGAAAACGCAAAACTATATCGTACACCAATGGAGTCAAATTTAAAATTAGATCGTGGAAATAAAAGCGATGATAGATTTAAATATAGAAATTTGATTGGTGAGCTTCTTTTTATTAGTACTGGAACTAGACCCGATATTGCATTTAGTGTTAACTATCTGAGTAGATTCCAAAATTGTTACGATAACACACATTTTAAATATGCCTTAAGAGTTTTGAAATATTTATATTTAACTAAAAATTTGAAATTGATTTATAACAAAACTACTAAATATGATATGATTGATTGCTATGTAGATGCCGATTGGGCAGGAGATAGTGTAGATAGAAAATCTACAACTGGATATATCATAAGATTGTTTGATAATGTAGTTTATTGGAGGTCACATAAACAAAACTATGTTACGAAATCTTCAACATTTGCTGAATATGTAGCTTTATCAGAAGCAGTAACAGATATTCATTTTGTACGTGATATATTAAAGGAAGTATTCAAAATTGATATCACTGAAGCTATAAAAATATTTGAAGACAATTCAGGAGCGTTAGCTATTGCAAAATATGGAAACTATACAAAAAACTCGAAGCACATTGAAGTGCAATATCATTATGTTAACGAAAGTTATGAAAAGGGTATCATTGATGTATTAAAAGTAGAATCAGAAAATAATATTGCAGATATACTTACTAAAAGTTTATGTAAAGTAAAGTTTGAAAGATTTAGGGAAATGTTAAAACTAATATAAATAAATGTTAAATTCAATTAAAATGAAAAGCTATAATTATAAATTAAGTGTTAAAAGAAAATACAAATGTAAGAAGGCGTATTGAATATTAGGGCATCAGCCACCCTGTACATTTTGTATTTCCCTTATTGAATATGATTGCCATCTATGTGCCAGCATGTTGCGAGCTGATACATATATATACTATGTTAATTTTGCCTATTCTAGTTTTTAAGTCAGTTAGCTTGTAATCGTGTAGTATGTAAGTTCACTGCAATAAATGAATATTATAAAGTAACAAAAAGCAACTCATTTTTTAACAATAACTAAGACTTGAAGCTCAGGATACTTAAGGAGATCGGTTTTTAGGAAAGTAGAGCTGCGATTGCTTAAGTTAACTTTTCTCAGCATACGAGAGATTGGTCGTTAGAGCCTTAAAAGATGCAGGGGGTTGGAAGATAGGAGAGACGGGGGCAACGTGGACTACGAGGGTTAGTGTTAAAGCCGATAGAGTTGAAAAGAGACGTGTAATCCACCGAGCCTGAGAGTAGTCGTTGAGTGTATTTATGTAGGTTAGTAAATTTGAGACGGTCGCGATAAGGCGGTAAGATCATTCCAAGGAAGACCACGTAGAGCGAGCAAGTCGAAGAAATCGAAGTTAGATGTATTCGATTCATGCAACATGGACTTGCTGAAAGGGACACCACGCTTGGCTAGCGTACTCGAGGAGCGGGTCAACAAAAGTCATGTATAAAGATGTGTGCCTTGATTTTGTGCGATTTTTTCCCGCAATTGCAATAGGGAACGTTCCGAATCGGGTTTGAAAGTGTGAATGCACAAAATGGAACAAAGTAGCAACAAATTGTATCAGGGTTCTCGAAAAAAGTGTCAAATTGTCGCACAACGGTCACGCTATTGTCAGTTGTTCTCATCCGGCATCCTTCTCGCTACCTAAATAGGTTGCGTATGGGAAAGCCCGCCTGGAATTTCCAGAAACAAGGGTATATTAGAACAGGAAATATGGGAAGCTGTCAGTTCTCGATGTCACACATACATTTATAGAATCCGCCTACACGTGAACCTTTTCCGTAATCGCCATTGCGGAAAAAGCCGCACAAATTCAAGGCACTGGTCACATACTGGTCGCAGAATTCTTTGGGCCATCTTTTAACGAAGCCAGGTGATGAGTTTGCTTTGGCAATTATCTCATCAATATGCGAACGGAAATTAAGCTCCCTGTCGTATAAAATTCGAGATCTTTTTGAAGAAGACTGGAGTCATGCGAGGAAATGGATTTGAAAAATGTGAATACATTAGCATAAGTCGTTAATTGTTAAGATGAAGAGAAGGGGACCTAGGTGACTACCTTTAATAACCTTGAGAGAACGCACCCGAAGCGAACACTATAAAAACGGTTTTCCAGGTATGAAGATATTGCTTAAATGGATATGGGTTCGAAGCCGAGGGCAGATAATTTTAAAAGTATTAATTAATGGGAAATCTTAGCCTTTCTGAAATTGGTTGTAATAACGTCGACTTCCTTACCACTTTCTAGACCAACTTAGTTACAAAGAAACACCATCCCAAGCCCAACCACATTTGTTTGCACAGTTTTCATATTCAAAATCTCACTTAAAATACCTCGACCAACCTCAAGTTCATCCTTCGCCTGATGCATGAGCATACCCATTGAATGCTCAACATACTTACCTAGCAGTTACCACCTGTTTGTTTCAACGTGTCAAATTCTTGCATTTGCAACTAAAACCCATTCCTCACAGGAGCGAACAGCCCATAAATATAAATCTCAACTTTAATGGCCGTCTAAATCACTCATCATTATGCTGGTCATATTTAGCGCTCAAAATGACACGCATTAATTTGTTTGCCGATCCATATAATATATAATTATGCATGCAAATCTCAATTCACAAAGTCGCAAATTATAATAATCGATCGTGTGGCTCTTTCTCTCTTACAGCTTGAGACTACAGCACGCCAAAGTGGATGCCATGGAGTCAGCAACAGTGTACTACACGCAAAGCGAACTAGACCTGCATCGGCTGGATGAGACGCCATCGTTGGCCAACCAACTGCAACCGGAATCTCAGCAATGCGCCGAAAATAACCCTGAATTACGTTTACGATCGCTGGGCAGCAGTAGCTCGAGTAGTGGTGGTGCAAATAACAGCACGACCACATCGGCGACAGGACAGTTCTTGCCGCAAAGACGTTGTGTGCCGCCGCCAAACCTGCCTCTGAGTACAACATCTTCACCACTTAGAAGCAATTACAAAAGTTATCACCACAGCCATCAGATGGACTTCCAAAGGAATTCACAGTCGGACGATGACAGTGGCTGTGCTTTGGAGGAATACACGTGGGTACCGCCAGGACTGAGACCTGATCAGGTGAGCATGAGATTCGTGATTCATTTTTTTTTCTTAGTATAGGTGCATAGAGGTATTTCTGTTCTGTTGGTGAGGTAAAGGCAAATAAATCAGTTTTCTGGCGGTTTTTTAGTAACACGTTTGCTTAGTATATTTTGAGGTAATACAAGTATCCGTACTCCGAACTCCGTACTCCGTATCTTTGTTCATAATTTGAATTAAGCTTTTGGCGGTATTATCGCCACCTCTGTGTTGTCGAGCGGGCTGTGTGTTATATGGCTTCGCAGCAATGCTATGAAACGGTTTCTTATTTTTGAAATCTTTACATCTACACATATAATAGAACTGTAGGCATTTTCTTTGTTACCTAATGGCGTGAAAACTACTGCACAGATTTCCATGAAACTTTTTTTGAAATATTCCTTAAGATTCTGAGAAACACATAGGCTATTCATTTCATTGCCATGCCTATTTTTTGGAGCGTTTTTGACCAAAATGTGTTTTTTTTCTGACTTTACTGCCTTTAACTCGCCATTACTCAGATAATTCTTAATCAATTCAAACAAAACAAAATACTTAGGAGAGCCAACACTTTTATAGTTATTTCAAGCCATCAATCAGCTTTCTATGTCCTCTAGAAGCTGAGCTACAACCTAAAATCTAACATGAAAAAAATAAATTTATTTTCTCAAATCGAACGTTATCAGCAGCCGCGGTTCGTGATCGTTGTTCTGCTTTGGGGTGGTTGGTTGGCGCACATCGCACAAGCACGTTCATGTGAAAAAAACTGCGTGGTGTTTTCTCCAAATTAAGTGAAACGAAAGAGAGGTATGCGACTTGAATGTTTATATAATCAACAGCGACAATGTGTTTCTGAGGAAATGCGCAGATGGCTGATGACGTGCGCTGATGGACGTATGGTGGTGTACGTATATAGAAATTGAGTTCAAGGTTTTTGTTTTAATGGTTGTTTTTATATTACCTACGTTGATACTTACAGTAAGGAAGTGGAACTTTAGTACTTACGCAGTTGAATTTAATTTTCTTAAATTGGTGTTTTAGGTAATTAGATTTGTTTGATTTATTGTTTCACATTGAAAATGTTCACCGCTTTTATTGGATATTACACATTCTCACGCCGCGTACGAAGTTGCGGGCATAGCTAGTACATAAATATACGAGTAGGTCTAGGTATGTTGGTCATGACCACACGTTGTGGGTTTGTGAATTTGGAAACTTTCGTTGGGATTAAGTATGCACCCGTAAAATGAGGTGAATGTCATAATGCGAACTGCTTTCAGTTATAAAATGTCCCTCTTTTGTCATACGTGACATAGATTCTTGACTAACTTAAGCTATACACTTCGGGTAAACCATAAAGATAAACTGTTGATTATCTGCTCGCCTTTAAAAAAAAACTCTCTATTTTGATAGGTGCTAGAATTTACCAAAGGGTAGGATAATTATTACTATTAAACTGGCAATGTGAGAATTCGGTCGATTCGGTCAAAAAGAATTTAATTTTTGGTCAAAAAGAACTCCAAGATTTTCTTCGGTCAAAACACTTCGAATTCGGTCAAATTTTAACGAAAGTATGTCAAAATGGCATCACTGATAGGAATGCCTGATACAAGAGCCAATTAAAATCCACAAAGTTTTTGGTGTATTATAAAGAACGACCATTAAATGAAAGAAAAACATTGAATACCCAAAGTGGCAGTCGAGTTTCTCGGGAAAGTTCAGGACCTTTGGCACTATGGGTCCTGGGAAGAGCCTTTAGCATTTAGAGCGCATTTTAGAGCATTTAGGTAACCAATTCGAAAAAAGTTCCGGTTACAAGCTCACCCGCATTGAAGCCTCTTACCTACTGAAATTCGTGCGCCTCTTGGAACTTGGCTGCAAGCTCGGACGTTGTCTGAGCCAATGAAGATATCATCGGTCGTTTCGAGAGAAAGATCTTTCGTAAAAGTTCGTTCCCTTTAGTACTTATGCACTGTGGAGAAGAATATTCAACGACGAGAGCTTTCACGCTGTTTACCCGTTGCCCAAGAACTTGGACTTGAAACACTGTAACACCACAACCCAAGATGGCGAAAAATTATTTTGATGTTGGTCAATATCTTATAATGGCGGCTTTTAACCTCAAATTTACATATTTTCTGTGATCTAGATGCATATCACGGAAAGGCAGCCAACATACTGGCTGACTGATATCGCAAGAATATCTGAGCCGATTGATGGTTTCTTGATCACAAAAAACCAGCAGACAATCGTGTTTAAGCTTGGATCTTTCTTTCAATCATTCGCTGTTTAATAGAAACTATTGAGGCAGTCTCCAGAAAAGACGGCGACGTCAATGCTGAGTTAAGAGTCATGATGAGTTATGCCCAGTTGAACGCTTTATCGATATCGTTCAAAAAGCTGCATGGAGTAGTATTGCATAGGCGGACTACAACTGATTCAAAATAACCGTCAGGAAATATTAAAAATGGTCAAGGTCAAGGCAAAAGGAGAATTGCGTTAAGGATGGCAGCAAGCTCTTCCAGCTAGAATATATTAGAAACGAATATGAAACTTGCTAACAAAGATAAGTGAAAATTTTAAGAACCACGCAGTCAGTAATTATACCCGGAAAGCCTATCAGCTGAAAAAGAATCAAAATACTCGCTCTGGAAGGCTAAAACTACAAAGAATGAGGAATAATATTCCAGCGTAACCTTAAGACGTATGTATGGTCAAAAGTAAACATTTTCGCTGCCCATCTGGGAGGAAATTCTTAAACCGTTCGAAGGTCAAGGTAAAAATGAAACCAAAAGAACATCTGACTATAATGAAGTCAGAAATGCAACGGCCCTGAGCTCAGGTAATAAATAAAGAACTTTAGGACTTCGGCCTGGGTACAGGGAAATTTCGAAAAGTGTTATCTGCGAAAACCCAAGCCAAGCTTCTTCATATAACAAACGCCCGCGATTAGATTAGAACACATTCCGACTTCCGAGTCAATTTATGGAAAGTCACTGGATTCTTCTGAAAAAAGTCTTGTGACAAGAACTCTTATAGACCCATCTTCCCTCTTCGAATTAATTTCAAAGTTTCTGAGACTATGCAAGTTGTGCGCTTAAGCTTAGTATCCTATTCACACCAAACTTCACCATACAAACACGTTTACAAAAAAAAAAAACTAAGCGAGGCAGTTTAGAAAAGCAGTACCTATCCTGTTTGCACGCTAAACTCCTAACTTCATATACGGGTCGGCTAAGTACAAGTTTCAAAAATGCTCAAAGTTAAAATTTTCCATATTTTATGGCCTTATTAGTAAGAGCAAACTATTCCATTGATTGGAACACAAGGTCGTACAAGCGTCTTCTATCACTCGAATTTTCCAAGATCTTGTTGTTGGTTTCGGGCTGTAGCTCGCAGATTGATTAGATGATATCGGCCTTAAGTGCTTGAATCGTTTCCGGATTGTTGGCATAACATCGTTCCTTTACGGTTCCCCACAAAAAAAAATCCAAGGCGGTCAAATCGCAGCTCCGAGGCGGCCAACTGACATCGCCAAGACGGCTGAAAACACGATATGGGAATTTGGTGCGCAAAAGATCGATTGTGGCTTGGACTGTGTGTGAGTCGAATTTTGCTTGTTAACGTAGCGTACAGCAGGTGCGGTATGGGTGCTTCATTTCGGCCAAAACTTTTACTTCTTTAAAAAAAAACGACTGTTTGGGCTACACAGCACTCACTTTTCAAATAAGTTTTCAATACCTATTGTCCAACGTTGTTCAAGCGTTAATTATGATACTGACTTTCTGTCAAGACTTCGAGCAGGAAACAGCTGTCAGTGTCAACATAACCTATGATTTAAAAAGAAACCGCTAGATTGCCCAATGACAAGTCTCCACTCATAAATACATGTCCGGTATACATTAAATCAAAGATAATAATGTTGACATAAAAAACAGAAGAAAAGGTTTGTGTTGTGTTGACTTTGGATTTTTTTGGAGGAAACCGAGGAGAAAGTGTACGTGATAAATAAAAGAAAACGCAAAATCAAAAAAACCCTTTTCATGCGAAGAGAAAAAAAAGTAATTGCAGGGCTTGTGGCGGAACGACCAATAAAACGGAACTTGCCGGACAAATCCCACTGCAAATAAGGATTTACGCGATACGAAGGAATGTGTCGTCTTCTACTGGCTACAACAGAAATTATAACAGCTATCGAAATATAGATTTTTCGTTTTAAAGACGGATCCGACTATTCAGAAGGGTTCTTAAGCCCGCCTTGTAGGTATTTCATATTTACATGTGAAATATGACATACCTCAGATAGAACGTAAGGTAGCCACGTTTTTAAATGACACTGGGTAGAACAAATAAAATACAACAGGAACAGCGTCCTTACTCCTCACCCAAACAAATAACAAAACTCCCTTGTGTTTACCAAATCTGTTCAAAATCCATTCGCAAAATATCTCGGAATGACTGTCGACCAGATTTCGGACTTCAACAATCCATTTATGTAGTCGATTTTTCGAAAAAGTGGAGTAAATGCGAACTTTTCAGAATAGGTTTTTGTAATTCTGAAAAAAGGGTCACTTACCTATGACGGAGTTTAAATAAATATGTCCTTATTTTTTTAAGCATAAATCAGGTTTAAATTATAAAATTCGAAACATAAAATTAAAATAGATCGCAAATCTTTCATTTCACTGCTCGTAAATCATTTTTCGTGTCATTCTTAACATATCGTGTTTTATGTTTTCGAAAAACATTGTACAAACAGCTAAGAATTTAAAATAAATTTTCCATCGATAAACTTACACTTTTTTAGGAACGTGATTAATTGTAACGAAGGTTTAAAAATTTCGGCTCTTTTTTCTATTAGACATTTAGCAGAAATTAGGTTTTAAAAGATTTTGAAATCCAGTCCTTTTCTTAAAAGTAAAATTTGGACTACACGGAAAGAAAATCAAGTTAAATAACGCTTTAGTATAAAAATCTCCCCCATTTTGTTAACATTATAACTACCTACTACGATTATTTGTTGGTACTAGATTTTTAATTTTTTATGAAACAATTGTGTTGATAATCATGGTGTAGGTGTTTTCATGAAATTTCAGGAAGTTTGTAGTTTGAATGTTTTTGTTATATTGCTAGGTTCCTGAAATTCCCGCACGATTTTGCTGTATCAACAAAAGTTTGCTGATAAATGCGCTTTTTTTCCTTTATCCCACGAAAGACTTATCGGACAGCGAAATTCCCACAAAAAGGGAAAAATCCCACGATATTACAATACTGAATCAGTCTAGGAAGTGAAAAAGAGGTGGCATGTTCATTTTTATTCGAAGCTGATTATGTCTGTGCTACTGTTGTTAAATTCCTAATTTAATCCGATTCAATTTTGTAAAAAAAAAAAAAACAAACCTTAAATCTACTCAAAAAAAAAAAATTATTTAAAAAAAACCTTTTACAATCTTTCGTATAAGCCCAGATTCACATTTCAAAAGAATACATTTCACCAAACTTCAATTTAAAATACCAAAATTTGCTGAAGTTCATTCTTGTTTTCCTTCTTATTTTCTGTCAAAGAGATTATACGTTTGGTTTGGTTTTGGTTCCTGTCGGTTCTGAAAAGTTTAGCCAAATATGTGAAAGAATTATTGCAAACGCTATGAAAACTATGATTTGAAATATGAAAGCTACTTCACTTTTTGGGACAATTTTTTTTTTTTTTTGAAATGGTAACGCTGGTAGGTTCGCTGCTACCTAAGCCTACTAGATTGAAAATGTTTTTTCAAGTGCTGCTAGTAGTCGGAACAAAAATAATTGGATGCGTTCAATTTCAGATGAAGGTTCAAAATACGGGAAATTGAAATCCGCGGAGCAGCGGAGTAAATTTTAAAATTTTTCTAAAATCGGATTAGATCTACTGCAATTGCAGTAAGTCCGAACACTGCTGTCGACGTAAAGATGAAGTCGAAGTCACTTCTAAAAAAAAATGCGAAAAGCTTTTGGGAACTCGATTGGTTATTTGAGAAATTGCAGAAGCTTAACCCAGGGAAGAAGATTTTTTCTATAACTGGACGAATGGTGTAGGTACAGTGAACATACATCATTTAAATACCTTTTTTTTTTTTAAATAAAGTAATGATACCCCTCGTCAATGAACCGTTATACTTCAGTAACGAATATCTTCATAGAGACTTCGGAACACGAGAAGGTACCTACAGGCTACAGTTAAAGATGATTCGGGAAACTACTGCGCTCGTAAATAGGAACTGAAATCGATTTCCAAGATCAGTAAAATGCTGCTTAAAATTCCTGACGAAATTATTTGATTGCTTCATCTGCATTCGAACTAAGCCTTCCTAACATAGCCTAGGTATAATGACGATTAACGGCGATAAAATTGCATACCTTACAGCAACTACCCGTACCACTGGGGAAACGTTTTTAAACTCGCAATAAAAAAATGCTTGATAAGTCATATCTACGAGTAAGTTGCATAGTTACGAAGCGCTGAGAGGCAGGCACTGACACTCGAGTGAGTAAAAATCATGAACTACATACAATCCGCACGAACAGATTGTATTTAAAAGGACTTCCGCACCTGACCCGGAATTTTTTTCAACATATTATTAAGTGCAAACTACTATCATGGCTACATATCTGTAGTCAACACAAATTTTACGACACATAGATGATCTACTGCACGAGATCATAAATTTTATAGGTCCCTGCCATGGCTATTATCAAAAGATGCCGACCAGTATTCAAATTTTAATCGTTCGCCATAAGGAAATCATGATTACAACTTCATATCGTACGTCGATTAACATACCAGCTCACAAATTCATTACACAATAAAACAAATAAAACTGAAATGCTCTTAGCTGTCTATAAAGCGCATCTCGCCTGAGATCCGAACGTCTCACATTCGCTTTCGATTCGACTCTAAAAATGCGCGCCACTAATTTCAAATGCAAACATTCCGATAAATTACATCTTTCATAGCTCCATCATGTTCGTTTAATTAACCCATTCGACCATCATCGACCGGCACTGGTGCGGTGTGTTTTCATTGACAGATTAGATCGGCCCAGTCGCATGCGTATAACTTTCAACGAAAGTTCACCGCGCGGCCATTATTAAACCGCTGCGGTGTTGTTATGCCCGCCGGCATATTTGGTCAGCAAAGGCGAAGCGCATTATAGCGGTGAAAACTTTCTTTTGGGTGTGTGGCCTGCGGCTTCCCATGTATGAGCAAGAGCATAGTAAATATAATGACTGTGTTCAGTCGAAATGTCAGACAGCAAGTCATGTTGCGCATTCGAGGCGGAATTCACCCCTCACCGCCCCCTCGGCAGGGTGCTTGATTAAGCGTGGCACATTAAAAGCTGCGATTACTACTTTGGGTGCACGTCCAAGGTACTGGCGGCGATGCCCCCTGCAGACCGTGCACAACTCATTGTGAGCAAAATTAATTGCTCTACTTTATTTCGTCTCGAACTGTATAGTGTGTGGGTAGTGGTAGCTGCCACCCGCTTGTTTTTGCGGAGAAAGTTTTCGCGTCATTAAGCGCCCGATATACAGCAGAGGCAGCTCACAAATTTCGACTGTTTCTAACATTTTTCCTTTCTTTCTGTCTTTGCAGGTTCGATTGTATTTCTCGCAACTGCCGGACGATAAAGTTCCTTACGTTAATAGCGCCGGTGAAAAGTATCGAGTCAAGCAATTGTTGCATCAGCTTCCGCCGCAAGATAACGAAGTGAGTATGGCAATCGTGAAAAGTGCAAAGCAAACTTTATAAATACTTGGCCATTGTGCATGCTGGGGCGCGTTGTCGTCTTTTTGAATTAAAAGGAACAGCGCGCCGCGCCATAAAATTGATAATCCTTGAGATACTTTTATTTTGCTTTTGTCTTTCTATTCACAGGTTCGATATTGCCATTCGCTTAGCGATGAGGAGCGCAAGGAGCTGCGGATATTCTCGGCACAAAGGAAACGCGAAGCTCTTGGTCGTGGTGCGGTGCGATTACTTTCGGATGAACGACCATGCAAAGGGGTAAGAGATGGGGGTGGTTTTACAATTTTTGCTTTCTTTGTATATATGTAGTTTGTCTGCTGTGTTGGGGCGACGGAAAGTGCAAACTTTTAATAACTGACTTGGTAGAGTGCTGTGCGTTTCGGAATTCCGCCAACAATGCAAATTTGATTAAAAGGAAAACTTTAATTTGGAGCTGCTGCTGAGGTGGAGCTAGAGACCATAGAGAGTCCTGCGGAGGCATTAAATATACAGTTGGTTCTGGTTTTATTGTTTTTTGAGATATTTAAGATTTGCGTTAAGGCAGCTCGTGTTGTTATAGGATGTGCCGGAGATTATCTGCGAATTATCCAAGTTGAATTAAATTTTGTTTATGTAGTCTTAATTTTGATTGGGTAGAGTTTGGCAACCTATACCTACCTGTTAATGCTTAAAAATTTATCTGAAAAGTGAGTTTATCACGGTGAAGTTGGCTCGATACCGGATGGCTATGGGCCTTACCAATAAACATTTTTAGTTTCGACTTTAAATTTTAGTAGTTCACAGTAGTTCACTTCGCAATTGTGAGCTTCCGTAAATTTAAAGTAGAGACTAATATTTGTTATTAGTACGGCGCTATAAGTTTGCGAATTCTAGTTGCCGAAATGAGATTCCTCGGTTGGAAAGGATATGCTCCATTATTTGTTCATAAATTTGGTTTCCAAAGCGTATACTTTGAATTACGTGCCATCGGGCGGATCTCGCCTTAATTCGCCATCTCTTTTTTACTAACTTGGGCCTTGATGAATTAGAGTTGGTGGCGTAAGATTAAGAGCTATATATGGAAGGTAAACTATTAAGCTCGAGACTCTATCGATGAAACTTTTGAAAACTATAATGGCAAAGAAGTTAGCCCAAACAAAAACCTACTCTGCTTGGTGAAACAATAGAGTTCTCAAAAGAAGTCAAATACCTAGGTGTGACCCTGGACGTAAAACTCACTTGGAAATCTCACCTCATGAAAACCATAGACAAAGCCAGGATCTCTCTGTGGACCAGCTAAAGTCTGATTGGTAAAAGTTGGAGTATTAACCCCAAAATCATGCTATGGCTTTACACAGCCATAACAAGACCAATTGTCACATATGCAGCTCCAGTATGATGGCAAAAAACTAAACAAAAGTCAACACAAGTCAGGCTCAATAAACTCCAAAGACTAGCTACGAGCAATGAGAATAAATCCCACTGCAGCGTTGGAAGTTATCCTATAAATCTTCCAACCCTCCATCTTCAGATACAGAAAGAAGCTATGACAAATGCCTTCATGCTCATATCTGAAAACACCGAAAACTCCAAGCTCATCCTTCCAGACATCGTTATGGAACTGAAAAAAGATGAAATACTTGGAATTACCATAATAGACAACTGTCTACCGAAATTCAACTTCAGCCGAAACTTCAAAGTTACATTCCCAAATCGACAGAACTGGGAACAGAATAAACCCACATTTGCCAAAGATTCTCATGTATGGTACACAGATGGATCGAAAACAGATGAAGGAGTTGGAGCTGGAGTATACGGGGACAACACAAAAACGTTCATCTATAAAAGCATGGACAGATGCAACTCCATATTCCAAGCAGAAATCTTTGCAATAGAACTATGTCGCAGAGAAAAGGATCGGCATCTACCTTCATGATGCCAAGACCATTTTGTGGATTACCCCTTAGCACCGCTAAATTCCACATTAAAACCTGGCTGAAAAACAAGGCAAATCATTACTGTGGACCAACACTGAAGGTAACAGACAAGCTAAAATGTTCATGCCAACTACTTCCCTTTCAAGAACAAAACAACTCCTAAACCTAACAAGGAGTCAAATTCGTATACAGTCATATGGCTCCTCACTAGACATTGTCAAGTCAAAAAACACCTCATGACTATGGGAATAATACAAAACAACACTTGCAGACTATGCAACGAGGACGAAGAATCAGCAGAACACATACTGTGTCACTGTGAATGTCTAGTCAGATTACGTCAACACCATCTAGGAAGACCTTACCTTGGGGCAGAGGACATATCTGACAGCGCAAATTAAAACACTTGTTTCTTACTTTTAAAATTAAACAATATTTATTTGGAACTATGTCCTTTATTATTGAAATACTTTTTACTAATTCTAAAAGGAGCTTAAGGCTACTATGTAGTTACAATAAGACTGTTGATAAATTCATCATACAGTCGTATTTATATACTTTTCTTATCTATCTACAAGGAGACCCAAGCGTACAATCGTCTTGCTTGATAATGAAGAAGAGATAATATTCCAACATTGTATACAAACGATATTATCTCTTTTACATATGTTATCATTGTAGCGTTGTGTGCAAGACTGTACTAGAGACTAAAGATATCATTGAATACAAATAATGTTATCTTTTTTCTCAATATGTTTTGCTATGGATACTTAACTCCCCCCCTTGTTAAACGAAATCGTCCCGATTTTTCGACGCTATTTTTAACATTTCTCTTTCATAAGTTTTGTTATATGCGTCAATCTTTTTTTGTTTTTGACGATCTGTTATACATTGTATAGTTTTTATCATTACGTACGTAAATGCTAGAATAACAATCAGTGTTACAATTGTGTATATAGTTGATAATATCGGTTTTTCTTCAAAAGGAATAATTAGTTTTTTTAAAGTATCTATGTTATCGAATTTGTACATTGTATCTTCTTTAATTATTTGGTCGATGTAAGACTCTGAATTATGATTTCTTAATATAACTTCTTTAATTTGCTTATGCATGTTTTTGTATATTTTATCGTCTAGATTTATAGTATTTTCATAAGTAACTAAGTTTATACCATTAATTGTTTGATTATTTAACTTATGCTTACCGCTTAATAACATAACACCGGATTCAATTTCTAAGTCGTAATCGTATTCTTGTTTAATGTTGCATTTTGAAGTTATATTCTTTAAAAGTGGAATAAGACAATTTTCTTCTTCAAAGTTAATTTCACAAATGTTTTTACTTAGATGATTTTGACAATTTCTTGTTCTTAAATAAGTTTGGTTACATAAGGCAATTGTTTTATCTGTAATGATTTTTCCATGTTTTGAATTTAAAGGTGTTACTTTATACAATTTACATGATTTAATTAGAACTGGATATTTATATATTGTGATGAAGAATTCATCAGTTCTAGCTAATAATATTTTAGAGTACTCAAGTATATTTATTATGGGTACTTGAATTATTTCATGTTGAATAATATTTTTAATGTCATCTAAGTCTAGGCTTTCTGATAAATATTCATTATTTTTTGCTGCATTAATTGTTCTGGTCAATAATAATAATTGTTCGTACACTTGTTCTATTACTAAATGTTCTTTAAGGCTCTGACCTTCGAATTGTTGCAAAATTTGTTCAAATCTAGAATTTATAGTTTTTTGTTTATTATTGTTTTCTATGAGATTATTTATACTCGTTTCTATGTTAACTAAGTCATAATGGTCAGGATTACCAAACACATATTTGAAAGCTGTTCCTAAAAAGTTAATTGATCTAGTATGCCTAGTATGTTCTTGTAATTGGTCTGCTAAATTCTTAATTTTACTTAACCAAATTTTTTCTTCTTGTGTAGGTTGATATTTACTAGTTACGATATTTACGTAAGGTTGAAATATCGAAGTCAGGTTGGTGGCATGTAACAAATAAGTTTGTTCTTTGAATAAATACACGTCATCTGTTTGCGTAAGTATAAACTTCTTGTTTAGTAACTCAGTTATTTGAACGTTTCCTTGCCCTTCTTG
Organism: Cheilosia urbana; assembly: GCA_946477585.1. Classification (NCBI taxonomy): domain Eukaryota; kingdom Metazoa; phylum Arthropoda; class Insecta; order Diptera; family Syrphidae; genus Cheilosia; species Cheilosia urbana. Next base: position 28,994,015 of record OX297856.1, read on the forward strand.
ACTCTGTACAATTCCTAGTAATGTTAGGAATATTAATATTTTCGTCATCTGAAAAATGATAATTCTTTATGTTATCCTTGTGAATTTTTATTCCTTCTTTAGAGATTACAGTGTCTCCTTTATCTTCTTCTACTATTCTTGTTATGTATCTGGCGTTAGATTTCTTTCTAAGACCTGTGATTCTTACCATTATCTTATCTCCTTTTTTATACTCTCTGTGTCGAGTTCCTTTATTTAGACGTTCGATCACTTTTTTGGATGCTGAGTTTAGTTTATTTATTATAATTTCACTATTGCTATATTTATTTTGATTAAAGAAAATGTCTCTAGGTTTCAAACCGGTAACTGAGTGTATAGAATTATTTAATTCACGCACTGTTCTAAATATTTCTTCGATAAGTCTTGTTTTATTCTGAATTGTGAATATTCTAGACAGTTCAGTTATTGTACCGTTTACACGTTCTACCTGACCGTTCGCTGTCGATCTGTATACTGGAGTTTCTACTTTAGTTATGTTGTATTTCAAACACATTTGGTTCACCATTTCTGTTTTGAATCCCTTCTCGTTATCTGTCATGAGTCGTTCACATTTTGGGAAATAATTAGATAAGACCTCTTCCATAACGTCGTACAGTCTGTTTCGAGTTTCGATTTCCCGAAGGATTGTATATTTAGAATACTTATCTACTGTTACAAGGAAAGTATACTTGTCGTTGAAGTATATGTCCATATGAATGTGTGTTCCCACATGTGTTGGTATTTCTGAATTATTCAGAGGTTCTCTGATAGGTTTTCTTTCATATTTTCCAAATAGACATGCTATGCATTTTCTGTTGAAACTCTTTGCTTGTTTATTTAGATCGGGCCAGTAATATTTCTCTGAGATTTCTTGTATATTGTTACGTAACCCTCGGTGTGCTCTTTCGTGAGTTACCCTTACAAGTTTTAGTTGTTCCTCCAAATTTGTCACGTCTTGAAGTTTTCTTGGTGTGAATATAAATCTTACTAGTGGGAATTCTTTTTTTATGTTTTCACCATATTTGTATATGTTTTCAAATTTCGTATGCAAAGCTACAATCTTTTGGGGTTGTATAACTTCTTTCATCTGCCTTAGTAAAGAGTCTTTGTCCTTAAACTTTATTATGAGTCTTATTTTGTTACTAAAATAGATTTGTGTTTCGATATTATTTGTTATATCTTCAATAAGTTCGAACTGTGCAGTGTATGCATTAAAAGGCTGATTCACAGTTTTTATTATATCATTAGAAGAACTTTCAGCTGAATGTGCTGTTTCTATGGTAGAAGTATTTATGCGTTGACGTGATAATGCGTCAGCTACAAGATTTAGGTTTCCTGGTTTATAAACTAATTTTGCTCCAAAGTCTTCAATGATTCCCTTCCAACGTTTCAGCTTTGTGTTGGGATTTTTTTCTGATACAGAATATATAAGGCTCTGGTGATCGGTATATATGGTTAAGTCTGCTATACCATATATGTAGTTTCTGAGTTTTTGTAAGGACCATATGATCGCTAATAGCTCTTTCTCGTTTGTGCTATAGTTCTCTTCTGTCTTACTCAGTGTTCTTGACAAGAAGTGTATAGGTTGCTTATTCTGACTTAGTACGGCTCCAATAGCTATGTTGGATGCATCAGTAGTAAGCTCGAATGGTTTACTATAATCCGGTTGAAAAAGTTCGACTTGTTCTTTCAAATAATTTTTTAAAATTCTAATCGCTTCTAATGCTGAATCATTCAGATTTAACTTAATATTTTTACTTTGTTTTTTGTTTACTTTACCGTTATCTCCTCGTAAATATAATGTCAGGGGCTTGGCTATGCTTGCGTATCCTTTTATAAACTTACGATAGTAACCTGTAAGACCTAAAAATCCTCTCAAATCCTTTACCGTTTGTGGGACTGGAAAATTTTCTATAGCTGCTATTTTCTCAGGGTTCGTAGTGATTCTACCATGTCTGATTATGTGACCTAAGTATTCTACTTCTTCTTGAAAAAACTTACTTTTCTCATCAGATATTTTTAATGTGGCTTTATTGAGTACGTCGAATACTTGACTTATGTGCTGTATATGTTCTTCCTCAGATGAAGAATATATCAATACGTCATCAATGTAAACGTGTACGAATTTACCTACAAAGTCTCTCAAAATGTCGTCCACGCATCTCTGAAATATGCTTGGTGCATTTTTGAGCCCGAAAGGCATTCGTTTAAAATGATATTTTGCGCCATTTATAGCAAAAGCTGTTTTTTCTTTATCATCTGTTTTGATTTTAATTTGGTGGAAACCTGACTCCAAATCTAATGTTGTAAAGTACTTGGCTTTACCTAAATTTTGAATTGTCATGTTGACATCCGGAATGGGGTATCTGTCTGTTACAGTGTGAGCGTTAAGTTTTTGGAAATCAACAACCATGCGCCGTTTTGGTTTTCCTTTTTCGTCCAAACCTTTTTTAGGTACTGTCCATATGGGACTGTTATAAGGACTATGGCTTTTTTCTATTATATCGTCATGTAAGAGTTTCTGTATTTCTTTGTTTACGAATTCGTTATCTGCTATGGGATATGGATATTGTTTAACATAAACCGGATTATCATTGGTCGTCCTAATGCTTGCTTCTATAGTATCTGTAAAGGGTAACGGTCCTATGCTGTTATTAATCTTCATCAGTCTATCTATGTCTGCTTTATAAATATTATTTTCCCCAATTATGTAATTAATTTTCTGAATAGATTCGACACTGCTTATGGTAGTTAGAGTCATATTACTGAAATTTATTTCCGCGTTTAGAACTTTAAGTCCTTCATATCCTAATATCATATCAAAAGACTGAATATCCTCTAATTCAAAAAATGTTATATTTTTCTTTAATATCCTAACTACTTTCTTTGTATCTACCATAGAATAACCATGCATTGTTTTTATTTTTATAGGTTTAATTTTAATTTTTTTGCTAGAATCGCATTTTCTATTAATGTAATTATGGGTTGCACCAGTATCAATAAGAATTTTATAAATTTTCTTAGAAATAGTACTAGTTAAATTTAAGCAGGGCAACCCGTCTACTAGTTTAAATGATCTATTCTTATGTTATTATTTACCATACATTCCGTTTCATCTGCTTCTGCATATGTACTGCTGACATCGTCTCTGCGTTGTTGTCGGGAGTTATTTACTCTCTGCTGCTTGAAGTTCTGCTGATAAGATCGTTGCGGTCTGTTGTGTGTGTTGAAACTCCCGCTGTGTTCACGTTTCGCTGGTGGATTATATACATCGGGTTTGTATTGATTCCAATTTTGTCGCTGTGCATGTACAATTTGTCTCGAGTTTATCTCCATCGGCTGTGGTCCTTGATTGTGTTGCTGCATATTATCGTATTGCTTCTGGGGTTGATAATTCGTTGTTTGGCTCGAATAATTTGGTCTTCTTTCGTTTCTGCGTTCATGTGGCATATTTTTGTGGTGCTTATCCTGAGTGAGATGTAAATGCCTGTGCACATTATCATGTTCTATTCTGCGAGCAATTGCGAATGCGTGTTCTAGATCATTTATTGTAGCTGAATATAATGATCCTCTTGTAAAGTTGTCACTCATACCATCAATGAATATACGAACTGCGTCGTCGTTAGCATTTTTAATTAGTCTGTCGATTATATTCGGCGGATCACCTGACATAGTGATTTTTGATATTATTAAATTGAGATTTTTATTTATCTCGTCGTGGTATTCAGACAGTGTGCTTCTTTTTTGCGTGATGGCTTTCATCATGTCTTGTAGCACGTATAGAGGTTCTTGATTAGAGTACGTATAATCTAATCTGTTACGTATCGCCTCAAAATTAAAAATTGTGTTATAATTAGTTAACACATTCGCGGCTGCACCCTGTATTTTACTTTTCACTATAGTCAATGCTGCTGCGTACTTACTGTGTGTTTTGAAGTTTTTAATGCTGTCCATTAATCTGGATGCTTCTTCGCGCCACGACCGATAATTTGATTGATCGCCGTTGAAAATAGGTAGGCTTTTAAATGCGTCTAACTGTATTTCACTACCATCTGTATATGTGGTTCTTATTTCCTCTAGCACAGGTATGTTTGGTACTATGCCTAATCCAGATTTTACTTCATTTAGTTTTGTTTCTAAATTAGTGTTTATTTGATTTTGGTTAGTTATTATTGCTGCTAACCTTGCATTCTCTGTGCGTGTGTGCTCTAGGGTTTGTGTTACTGTGTTGCTCCTGGTTTCTAAAGCTTCTAATCTTGCCATTAATACTGCGAGTTGTTCCATTTTGAACTCGTGTCTGTTGTCGTCGAATTTGTGTGTTTTTTTTCTCCACATATACACTTTCACTGAATTGCTTTGCTGCTTCGTACGAAGAAGCTATATTTGTACCTGCTATGCTAGGTAATTCTTGTAACCGGTAACGCGAGTGTTCTGTTTATACTAGATTTCACTACTTGTTCCCGAGGTCCGCTCGATTGAAGTTAAAAAGTATATTTAACCTCCTGGCAGGATCGCCAATTAAAACACTTGTTTCTTACTTTTAAAATTAAACAATATTTATTTGGAACTATGTCCTTTATTATTGAAATACTTTTTACTAATTCTAAAAGGAGCTTAAGGCTACTATGTAGTTACAATAAGACTGTTGATAAATTCATCATACAGTCGTATTTATATACTTTTCTTATCTATCTACAAGGAGACCCAAGCGTACAATCGTCTTGCTTGATAATGAAGAAGAGATAATATTCCAACATTGTATACAAACGATATTATCTCTTTTACATATGTTATCATTGTAGCGTTGTGTGCAAGACTGTACTAGAGACTAAAGATATCATTGAATACAAATAATGTTATCTTTTTTCTCAATATGTTTTGCTATGGATACTTAACTCGCACTCAAAGATCTACTAGGATTCGTTACTAAGTCCGGTATCATGAGCGAGCTCTAATTGGAGGATATCACAATAGGCCCACTCGTGGCCGCAGTGGTATGGCAACTTGATTCCACCTCCCACAAACAATCTAATCTAATCTAGCCCAAACTTGCTGCTGCTTTTTTTTTTTTTTATATACTTCTCCCGGGAAAGGCGAACCTATAACGCTTCAACAGCGCCCCGAGATGCTTGCAGATGTATGTTTGCTCTGCACTTAAATTGCTGTAAATTGTAGTCTTCTGGAAATATATCCCCAGGAAGCGAGTTCCAAAGTTTGCTTGTCCTGTAACAGAAGGAGTTTTGGAAAGTTTATGTCCTCGCAGTTGTCAAGTGTACTGTATGGTCATGAGCATTAGCAGCCTGTCTTGTTGGGCGCCCAAAAGTTGCATTTCGAGGGATAATGTCTTTGAGTTCCTCAGAACATCTACCATGGAAGTACCTATAGAACAAGCATAGGTCAGCGACTTGTCTTCTGACTATTCGTATTATGAACTTAAGCAAATTTGTAAGATCCATGGAAAAAGGCGAATAGGTTCGTTACTTAAAACAATATTATAGGTAGTAAGCCGCCATTACCAACTTCGAGGTAAACCAGCGACTTTCAGTCTCGAAACGGGAGATCAATTTACAAGCCTGAAATTAAATACGAACTTTACTTTCAATCACCTAAATAGATCTTTTTTCAAATCTTTACGTTGTGGTAGCCTAAGAAGAGGTATGAGACAGGTCTTATCCGACAGTGGGCATCAAAGATGGCATCTCTAGAGAATCATTATGAAGTAACTGCAATTGAAATAAAGTGCACGACTGGGTCGAACTAAACTTTCTCGTTGATCAACGAGATACCTGTGAGAAGTTTTTAAAATAAGCGTTTTCGGTGCTTCGAATTGAAAATGAAGGACACAATCATTTTGAAACCATCAATTTGACTCTAAGTTTGCAATTTGGTCAATGGTTCTGTTATCTAAAGGAAACTAAATTTAAAAAAAAATTGCTGTTTCCAAAAATCCATTTTAAGATTATACAGAGAAAAACTGAGTTTGCCATTAAGTTAGAAATAACCATATTACCTAAGAAAAAAATGTGTGTACCATCGTATTGACCGTTTTCGTGATATGTCCAAATTTCAATACTACTGTAATTTGATTTTTTAGCGAAAAACTGGGTAGGTATGCAGTCATAGTAAGCTCACCTACTTAAGCTTAAATATTAATTTTTGTTAATCATTAGAGCAGTTTTCGAACAAATCAAACTGGTATGAACATTTTATATGGGAAGTATGTAATATTGAGGTTACCTTAAAAAAAAGAACTATAAGCCCACAAACTCCAAATCCGAAGTTCGAACAAAATCCGGGACGCTGTTTAGGCTGTAGGCCTCGGGACATACGGACAGACGGATAGAATTTTTCTACCCATTTTTTGAGTTTCTCTATCATCGTAATGTATAAGAATTGATAAACATCTCGAGTTCAAAATTTTGTACTCTAACTAAGTAATCGAGAAAGTTCAAAAGCGAAATACCGAATTTCCCTACAAAGACTTAGATAGTAGCCCGTTCTAGTGCCCAAAGCCTTTTGGTCTAAAACATTCAGAAGAAGTATCTTCCCAGAAACCTTCTTCGCAAGTGCATAGTACAAGTATGAGCGATATACACTTTTATCGCGGACTGCAAGTCATTGCAGAATCGCAATTGTCCGCATCTTCCAGTCTGAGCCCTTTATCATACTTTCTCAGAAGACAGTGCATGATACTAATAATCATATTTAATGTCCAGGCTTCAGGTTAGATTGAACGAACTCACAATGGCAACATTTTCTATTATTATATAACCCACAGTGACCTATTAAATTTATAGTGTGAAGGTTAAAAATGTTTATATTAGTAAGGCCCAGTGTATTGCATTGTATACCTAACTATTTATTTCAGAAAAATATTTTAAACAATTTTATACTTAATTCTAAATTAAGATTTAAATTTTAAATTGAAATATTACAGAAACCAAGTATGTTAGTAAGTCCCAGTGCCCTCAAAAGGTTCCCACCAGTGTTGTTTTATTTCCAAAGTTAAACTGAGCACAAATATCTATTTATATAAAACAAAGTTGCATCCGTAAGAACGCTCATCACTCGAGAACGGATCGTCCAATTTGTGCTATATATTCTTTGTTGTGTCTGTCTCCGTCTGAGGAAGGTTTATACGTCGAGAAAATTGGAAAATTTTAAAAGGAAATTGAAAAAATCATAAAAATTAATTTTCCATACATATTTTACTGGGACCCTTTTTTTAATTTTAATCGCAATATACAGCGAGATCGTGTTTTTTAGAAATTCTACATGAATTTATGTCATGTGGAACATCTAAAGGCACAGGCGCGACCGAGGCGGAAATTGGCCTATCGCGATAGTTGGCGCTGTTGTCGATCTCCGCAACTATTCAATTGATTTCAATGAAATTTTGTGGATGTACCTACATATATCGTTGGTTGTAGTTTGAAAGATAGGCAACAAACATTTTTTTTCAATTCATTTTACTTAATTCGTAAAGTGAACTGATAAAGCTTGGTCCCACACAGACTCTAGACTTCTGAATCAGTTGTATCTCGGGCGAAGCTGGGCGGGAACAGCTAGTAAATTATATAAATTAATTTTAATCTTTTTAAAAATGAAGCAACTTCAACTTAAAACAATTTTCAGACATCCCTCAATCCACGGTCCCTTCTCCCAAATATCTGTCCACACCCTTCGAAATGTCAACCTTCCTTTTACCACCACATTGCATTTCCATAAATTCAATGGGCTTTACCTATAAACATTTTTAGTTTCAATTTTTAATGGTTTGTAGTGTATTTCAATTTCACAAATGTGAGCTTCCGTAAATTTATAGTTGGAACTCAAATTTATTATTCGTACGGCGCAGTAGGTAAACATTCCTCTTAGTAGTGCGAAACTGCTTAGGCTTACTTCTGGGTCACCTCATTCCCCTTTTGATACAGTTCGGTAACCACGGCAACTTAGTGGGCGCGCATAACCCAACCCCAAACATTTAAAAAGTCGTAATCAACGTATTCCTCTTGCAAAAGAGTTCGCTTGTAATATTTCACTTCTGTAATCGGTCTACTTTTACTTGCCTATCATTTAGTGAATAGCCTGAAAAACCCCTGAACCCATTGGAATTTTCCCACCAGTTTCCTAGAAACCATTTCCAACTCAATTACCTAATGAAAGAGACGTGAAGTGCTCCACAAATCTCCATCGACCTCTCAAGAATATGAGATTTAATTAAAAGATGACAGCAGTGAGTCTCTCTCTCCCTCTGTTAAATATTGGCATAATCATTTATCTCACCGGTTAATCGCAGGCACAAAATACAAGAATTCGCTTCTGGTGTTCCGTAGATTCCAATCGCATTAATTCAGAGCCTCACTTTAACTTGTTAACCAACTACTGTGTCGCTGTATACACTTTGTCACTCTTTCTATACCCCACAGTCTGAGATGCGGGCGAATTATTAATGACACTCGTTATCGTGCCTTTCGGTACATAAAATTCGGTCCCCAAAAAAAGAACACATAACCGTTGACATTGCGCAAGCGGGCTCTAAAACGCCGGGGGTTTTCCTTTCGGCATTGTGCTCTTCGTCTTTTTATGGATTCTTCTTCGGCGATTCGTGGAGAAGAACTCATTCTTATCTTCATTGTTCCAAATGACAGAGTCTGCACCTCAGTACACATGGGTGAACAATTGGACGAATGGGCAGAATGTACACTTAACGAGGCGACCGGTCCTCGTTTGGTAAAGATTTTATTGCTCATTCTTAAAAAGGGAATCCCTTTTCAAACAGTGTGCAAGTTGGGGATATTTTCCGCAGTCGAATGGACATCCATTTATTTGAATGCTTTGCAAACTGCAGATGAAAATGGGTCCGTGATTTTTGGAACTCATGTATAAGCAATTGAAACACAGGGAATGGCGCCCTCAAGATTAGAAACAGGGTTAGAAGGCAACACAACTTCTAACCTACTGCTGGACAATTGTGGTTTAATCTAAATAAAATTGCCAAAATTGACGGTTTTCTCCTCAATCTGGGATCAACGCTTTGACAGATCGGAACTGAATCGCCTCACCCGAGAAGGAGCTATACGTTTACGGAATTAATTCGATATTATGTACGAAACGAAATCACGTTTAAATTTTGCTCGCTCTCGGAGGACGCGAAATGAAGCCTGGTTTTCTAAGTGACAAGTCGACAGGTCTTGAAGCCTACCTACTGTCGGCTTTCTAGCTTGTAAAACTGTGTTACGAAATTCGACGTAATAATTTGAAAATCGATTGTATACGTTTACTTACTATTAGATATTGAGTTTGAGCAACTTGTTTCTCGTGTATATGGTCAAACTTGGGTTAAACTCGGTCCTAAAACTGCTAAGCTGAGGCTGCCAAGCTGGTTAATTCATTTTTGTTTAATTGTACCGGTTTCGGACTACTCCAAGACGTTGCTTACGTTGACTTCAGAGCATTTTAATTGAAACCTAGATTTTAATATACTTCATCACGTTTACAATCTGGGATGGATCACGGTTTCAACCTCTCCAATGAGTCCACTTAAGGTGTGGTCTACCTCTGGTTCTTTGCCCCTCATGGGTTAATACAAAATTCGTGGGGCTGGTGTGTTGTCGTCCACACGTGACCAACCTACCTCCGCCGACCTATTTTAAACTTTTTGACCGGTTTAAGTCCGTCTGAAATTTTTTTTCTCGAAACGACTCAAGAGGTCATCCGCTCTTGACGAAGTCCAAGGTTTTTCACCTAACTAACGAAGAAGAAGAAAGAACCGCAGTTTTTTATAAATATCCAGGCCTGAGGCAATCTAAAATTTTTTTAGGGAACTATAACTTAAAAAGACTCAAAGCGCATGTATCGGCCTAAGCAGCATTGCTGCTGGAAAATTTCCAAAAAGGGAGTAAATAGGGGCTCGAGTCGAAAAAGGGCTCTCCCGGAAAATACTAATATGACAAAAAATCAGAGCAACAAATACATTTATTTTTAACAAAACACAATTTTGTTCATTTCGAAACACTTCTTTTCATATACTTGCAGTGTTTTTTTTTTTTGATTAATTTTCAAAAAGTAAGAAAGTGGGCGCCAAGGGTCCGGAGCCGTCTAAGTAAAAATAATCTAAGAATCATAACAGGTATTCTAACGGGACACTGTAGACTAAGGGAAAACCTGAGGTAAATAGACTTATCAGAAGAAGGTCTCTGCAGATTCAGTGATAAAGAACGATATGTGCCCCAGATCACATTCTGGAAGCCTGTAGAACACTGACCCATAAGAGGATTAAACATAAACATCAGAGCAAGTACCAGTTACTATATAAGGATGGTTATAGAAACCATGGACCCATTACTCATTAACAGATTCATAAAAGAAACTGGACTGGATGAAGTGCTCTAAAGTTGATATTTTTTCCAAGGCTAAGATAGAGCAAAGACCCTCAAACACGGTTCTTAATGGAACTGTGATTCAATGGGGCTCTGGAAAAGGGCATGAACCTTTCCAAGGTATAAGCAGGGGGCACAATAGACCACAACTTCGCAGTGCACTAGACCCTCTCTTTAGTATTAAGATTGTGTATACAATATCTCCTTGGTTGTATGAGAGAGAGCCTTACTTTTGAGATGCCTTTCATCCCTTAGAAACACTGATTTTCAAGAGCGGCTATGTTATTTAATTGTAAAGCTCACGTAGACAACTTATTAAATTTGAAAATGCTAGTTTCGCAAATTATACAACGCAATAAATCGACACATGCCAGACATAGAGGAGGCTTTTGTAAACCTACAATAGTTGTTATAATAGCTATAAGTGAGGCTAAAACGTATCAAAACGTGGAAGCGAGCTAGGCCTACGTAAAAAGTTTATTTACCTGGAGATCTTCGACTTGTATATTTGTATATCTATGGAACAAAGAAATAATAGCAACATTGTAAGGTCTGTCGAAAATGCCTCCTGAATATGCCCTAACAGCCTTATATAAGGACCTGCAAAAGAAGAAAGTGTACGGTGGATGAATTTGCTAGATTGAATCCTAGGGGTCGTCAGGAAGAGCTCAATAAGCCTTCAAATGCATTTATTAAAAAGGCTATACCCTATACCCTATCAAAGGGTATATCTTTATGACATTCTAGATAGAGCCTACAACTTTTAGGTTATCCGGTGTAAGACTTCAAGATTGCACTCGGGGACTTCAATTATAAATCTAGAAAGCAAACAGTCTTCATCGAGCTAGATAAATAGCACAGCCATCAAAATACGACAGATAACCTCTATCGACTACTTGATTCTGTAGCGGATTGTTAAAGGTAGGTATGGCAGTAGACATACACGTAGGGCTGAATTACCGCATTCGTGACCGAGCCATACGTCACTGAATATTGAAGCAAACAATAACAAATGCAGTCACGTATTACTCGATCACGGATGCGGTAATTCAACCCCTGGCTTTCTCGCGGGAGCCAACCACCTTGATCATGTGCTAATCAATGGTAGTCAAGCTTTTAACATCCTCACGTCTTTCGAGGGACAAAGATCGGCTCTGACCAATATCTTATTGTGACTACATTCAGAGCTCAAGCCCACGATCGAAGAAATTGGCTGTCTGACGCCTTAGCACACCTGGAGTAGCTATTAGAGTCTGCTAATATCGCCTGAGTCGGAAGGTCTCCACCGTGTTCTCATCTAACACCGATGCCAATAACCAGTGGTGCCAGCATTCTACCTTGTCAAAGAGTTATCTGATTCCACAGAATGCTACCCAGCTACCCAAAGATGCAAGGGCAGCTAACAAAGAGTTTTGAGGCAGTTGAAGCGAAGATCTTGCAATCCTTAGCGCATGTAGATCGAAGAGGCCTGCAGTTAAAATACCTTTCAAAGGTTTAATAAACAGCGGCGAAAATATGCTTACCGGTTAGGGACTAGGTAATGTAGCTCCCAAATGGTCATAATTAAGAAAAAGTTTATTAAGCAAGAACAACACCAATATGTGTAGTGAAGATGTACCAAATCCAACCACTCTCGTTGAATAAGCTTTGTAAAATCTTACGAACAACAGGGTTGCCGGTTCTGATTTCTTAGATTGAGAGCTCTTTGAGTATGGGGGTTATGTGTTGTCAGGTCTCATGCGCTTAATAATCAAACGAGTTTGCGCGAAAGAAAGCATGCCCGAGGACTACATAGGCTATCAACTCGACTTCAAAAAAAGGTACCTAGGTATTTCTTTTTGCAAAAACTGTTGAAGCTTATATCCGTGATTAGAGTTGCATATATGGTCCTATCCAATGTCCCGTGCGGACTTCTCAAACCGTGCTTTTATCGGTGTAGTGGCTTCCGATGGTCACTGTAAGATCGACAAAAGACGAACGAGTCTTAAAGCTGGAATTTTAAAGTCGGCGATGAGATTTTGGCTTCTATATGATAGGATTCCTGTAATGGATTGTCGAACCTGCGTTGGGTGAGGACGTGTGGAGGAGCAGATACAAAGTCGAATTCTGTGAGCAGTACCAAAAAACAAAAGCAATCGAAACATGTCGACTACATGGATTTCCTCACATTGGGAAAATGGGCAGTCATGCTCCAGCGAAAAACTTCTTCGAGTCCAGCCCCAAATTCGAGACGAGATAAAACAACCGAAGACCGATCCACCTATTTAAAAATCTGATCCCTGAGCGGTTAGTTACTAAAGCTAAGATTACACAATTCTTGACATGCTAAAGTCTCAAAAATTCAGCCAATCTGTGGTCACTCCTGTGTCTTTAGTGAGAGTGCACTGCGACAGCCCGCGTGACCAGACGCTTGACAGGCGGTCACACGCTGTGAAAAATTTAGGACAAGTGTTTACGTCATAATGACGTCGGCATGTCATTTGCCACGAAAAATGGCACGTGTAGTCTTAGCTTAAGACCAAAGAGCCCGCGATCACAGGTTTAAGTGTCACAGACACACCTGTCCGGGGCGCTGCACTGATATTCATACCCATATTCGCACGTTAGCCATAAGTCCTTTTTGTAGTCCTTCTTCATAGTCTATACCATTTATGTAACTATTTCCTTGCATGATAACTTTATAGCAAAGTTCAAGCACGAAACAAAAGCTGCCCCAAAGGCTATACAACGACTTTCAACATCCGCAATTGCCAACAAAACCCAAAAGGCAATTCCAAAGAAACCCGCACTCTTCACAAAGTAAACTGCCTTTCCTCCTTTGTTCAAGACGTGTATAAAAGGCAATCCTTGCGAATTCCAAACTACAAGAAAGAAAAAAGAAAAAAATGCATTTCATCCTTTGTTCTTATCGCAAAGTGAAATCTTTTTTGAGTATAAAGCTAAGAGCGGATACGGAAACCTTCGAAGCGGTTTCCGCCTTTTACCCAACATCCCCCTCCCCAGTATCATATATAGTTAATTTTTATTTATCTACACTCACATCCCTGCAGCTAAATAAGGACGAACGAAAACGGATAGGAAAACATTAAGTAGTGCACCCATCTAAACCTCTATTAAAGTTTAAGGAGTAAATTACTTTGGGTAGGTTTTGCCAAAAGCCCAAATTAGTGCCAAATGGCTAGGGTTAAATAGTCTGGAAATCTTGGAGCTATTAATTTGATGGTCCTATGCAAGAAAGTGGGACCGTTCAATGAAGCTATTTGCAGGTAGGTTGCCAGGTTTCTGTGTACAGTGTATGTGTGGACAAGACTCAATTAACTTGTGTTTGTTAAGTACACCGTCACTCTGGGTTTTGGTAAATTAGCAGCTATTAGCCATCTTTCACTTCTTGCTGCCTGCGATGAGTTTGCCTTCCCCTGTTTTTTTTTTTTTTTTTTTCACATCCTTAAGCCTCCTCGGGAGGAAAGTTCTTGAATTCTTTTGCAAGAGAGATATACCTTTCCGCTTGTCATTAAATGTTTGGACGGTGCGGCGCTGAGTAAATGAGTTTGGGGACATTTATGGCTGGTCCTTGGGGGCATTTTTGAATTGCTTTCCTTCAAATTGAAGCTATAACGTGGAATCTTCTTGTATTTGCAGTGTGAAGACCAGCTCTCGCCGGGGGATATCGTGGTATTTGCACAGCGATTGGGATCAAATGTGTGCTGGCATCCGGGATGTTTTGTGTGCTCGGTGTGCAAGGAGCTGCTCGTCGACTTGATATACTTTTACAAGGACGGCAACTTATTCTGCGGCAGGCACCATGCGGAGACGATGAAGCCGCGTTGCTCCGCCTGCGATGAGGTAGATACGAGTGCTCATAATTTTCTTTTAGATTTCATCCTCAATTTTTGTATTTCCTCTTCCTTTTTAGATAATTTTCTCCGACGAGTGCACAGAAGCGGAAGGCAATACGTGGCACATGAAGCACTTTGCCTGCTTCGAGTGCGACCATCAACTGGGCGGTCAGCGGTACATTATGCGCGGTGGAAAGCCATACTGCCTCGGCTGCTTTGACACCATGTTCGCGGAATACTGCGACTACTGTGGCGAAGTGATTGGCGTTGATCAGGGTCAAATGAGTCACGACGGGCAGCACTGGCACGCGACGGACCAGTGTTTCTCCTGCTGCACGTGTCGCTGTTCACTGCTGGGGCGGCCGTTTTTGCCAAGAAGGGGAACCATATACTGTTCGATTGCGTGTAGTAAAGGAGAACCGCCAACGCCGTCGGACAGCTCGGGTCCAGGGCCGAGGCCATCGAAGCGTTGCTCCGCCAACGCAGATACGGCCAAGTCGCCGCGAGTGGTAAAAAAAACCTCGACCAATGCAAGCCAAAAAGAATCAGTGAACAAGAACCTCGACCGACTGATACTGGAACGAAATATGGAGCGAGCCGTCTTGGACCAAGACTCGCCGGTGCGCGACCATCGCAGGGAACCCATCGATTTGTCCGAATTGGGCGTAAGCCTTGATAATCTGCGATCCAGTGAGAGGACTGTCTTTCCTGACCAAAACCTGACGTCTTCCCTACCCGAACTGCTGATGTCTAAGGCAGAGGACTCGCACAGCTACCAAAGCATCGACAAGATCAACATCAACTCCCCCAGTGCATCTGAGATCACGCAGAGCACCCAAGAGCTGACACAGAATGATAACGACGACATAGACAACGAAAACTTTAATGCCAACGACATCGACAACGATGACCATGAATGTGGTCCCGAAGACGAGGACGGAGAGAATAACTATCACCACCACCATCATCATCATCACCACCATCCGGCCAAAGAAGTGCGATTCCACAGCGGACACGATACCATGTCGCGATCCAAGAGCTACACAGACAACTCCAGCGCGCGTCGAAGGCGTCGAAGGCGCAACCAGAACCGTAGCGCCTCCGAGATGCAAATCAATCAAAAAACTCTGAAGCTGCACAACACCCAGCAGCAGAACGCGGAGCGACCGGTCTACGAGAATGCCACCGATGTGTCCAGTGTGTGCTCTACATGCTCCTCGAGTTCGTCCAGCTTGGACGAGTACGTCTATCGAATACCGGCGCGGAAGCACTACGGAGGCGTTCGAGTGTCGTACGTGCCCAACGATGCCATCGCCTACGAGCGCAAGCGAAAGCAAAATACCGCCAGTGACGTGGACAACAAGAACTGCATTCTCTCATGACAACCTGAGGAGCACACGTTCGCCGAACAACAACCGCCCTGTTCCTGCCGCACCGGGTGCTTCAAGGGTCTTCTCAAACTGTTCCAAAGGTCCTGCGATCCAGTCCACCCGGTTTAGGACAAGTCCTAGTTATGTACATATCCAAGGAGAGTATTTAGTCTTAGGGCACCTCTGTTACACCTAGCACGTAGGATCCGTTTTACTTTCTAAGCAATGTACAGAATGTCAGTGTACAAATAAATTGTAAGTTATTTTATCGATGTAAAGTGCGTAGTTGTATAGTAAGTAGTCAGTGTTAGAATACGAATATTACAGAAACGAATGAATGCTTCCAATACCTATATATCAATGTTAACCTCATATCTTAGACGCAGAAGAGTCGAGCATATTTAATCAGAAGGAACCACAAGTAGACTAATGAATTGTAAAGGAATTTATTGTACGGTAGTTGTTTTAACTACGTAGTTACCATATCAGTTGATGCGGGTAAATACATGCATGTAATTTACCGGCATAGGAATTGTCACAACGTATAAATGTAGCGAGAACGAAATATATCATTTTGATAATAAATTCAATAAATAAACTTGAACTAAAATTAAAGTTAAAACTTATTGAAAGTCGTGCATTTTTACTGAAGAGTTGTCCGGCGGTCTACGAGTGCTGGGAGGAAGGCAGCGGTCTCGAGAGAGAGAGTTATCGTCTCAAACGTTGTTGTTACTACTCGGTACCGGTAGTGTATGGTAATGTATTTCCACTCTATATCGGACATGACAACTTTTACAGGGTGGTGGACTCAATCGATGTTCTTTTTGATTTTTTTTTATAATGGAAAGACACATATTTTATTCCTATCTGTTCCTAGCTGTTCCAAAGGTCGAGTGAAAGGAAATCGGAATCGAAATTGCAAATCGAGTGAACTCATTTTCAGCGGTCTGCATTTCGACCGATTTGGTGGTCACTCCAATTTTTTTTCGTCATTTTGTCATTTGGGATAGGATTAACAACATTCAGCAAAACTGTCAAAAAGTGGGTATAAAACGACAGTATGGACAATTTTCGGAGGATGCAATGAAGAAAGCTGTTTCGTTGGTGAATGGTGGTATGAGCCTGCAAAATTCCAGTGCTGAGTGCAATATAGCTTTCCAGGCTTTGGCTCGAAATGTAAGAAAAAACAGTAATGAGCAGAAAATCGCCCTTGTTGATAACATCATAATGTGTTCACGTTCACGTATGTATTTGTATTATGGTTTGTCAATTCTGTCGCATTTAAGTTCGCTTATCCAAATGTTGAAGATGTTTCATTTACAGCCGAAGAAGACATAAAAGTGGTTCCCCAAGAGCCGATTCCTTGCGCCCACACCAGTCAGCAACAAGCCGGTATCCATTTTGGAATCACATTTGACCAAATTGAAGTGCGCTAAATTCATTTTTATTTCATGAATAATGAAATCAATTTTGTTTGTATTATCTATTTATTTGTCACTGAAAACATTTTGTCATTTTTGTCAGGCAAAACGAACCATTCAACCTGGACGATGAAAGCCAAGATTTCCGTCCACCTGACCAAAATGAAGTGAGGATAGCAATATCTAAGCTTAAATCCAACAAGGCTGCTGGACCGGACGGCTTAACTGCCGAGCTGTTTAAGGCAGCGGGAGATGACCTGGTAGAGAGCATACACCAACTCGTCTCCAAGATTTTGTCAGACGAAAGTATGCCTGATGAATGGAACCTCAGCATCGTCTGCCCGATCCACAAGAAGGGAGACTCTCTAAACTGCGCCAACTATAGAGGCATCAGTCTCCTGAACACTGCGTATAAGATCATGTCTGCTGTACTGTGTGAACGCCTGAAACCATTCGTCAACGATCTGATAGGTCCCTATCAGTGCGGTTTTAGGCCCGGTAAGTCCACGACCGATCAAATATTCACACTACGGCAGATCCTGGAGAAAACACAAGAAGTTCAGATCGATACTCACCATCTTTTTATCGATTTTAAGGCCGCATATGACAGCATTTATAGAGACGAGCTATACAGAGCCATATCTAGTTTTGGCATCCCTGCCAATCTTGTCAGATTGTGCAGAATGACGATGGAGAACGCTCACTGCTCGGTAAAGGTCGGAAACAATCTCACTGATACCTTTGATGTCAAAAAAAGATTTAGACAAGGCGACGCGCTGTCATGTGATTTCTTCAACATCATTCTTGAGAAAATTGTGCGAAACTCACAAGCCAACACCAGAGGCACAATTTTTCAAAACTCTGTGCAACTGCTTGCATACGCTGACGACATTGACATTGTTGGCAGAACACAGCGGGCTGTCACTGGTGCGTTTGCTTGTATTAGTACAGAAGCGGCAGAAATGTGTTTAGTGGTGAATGAGGGTAAAACGATATATCTGCTGTCAACAAGAAGGGACACACAACATCGACGAATCGGACAGAACGTCACGATAGACAGCTATAACTTTGAGGTAGTTTAGGGACTTTGTCTACCTCGGCTCCGCTATAAACTCTGATAATGACATCACCTCAGAAATCAAGCGAAGAATCACACTTGCCAACCGATGTTTCTTTGGCCTAAGGCGGCAATTGATTAGTAAGGCCTTGTCAAGAAGCACTAAGGAGATTCTATATAAGACTCTCATCATCCCTGTCCTGCTCTATGGCGCAGAAGCATGGACCCTAGCAAAAACGGATGAGGATCTTCTTGGTCGCTTCGAACGCAAAATTCTTTGAGTGATTTTTGGTCCCGTTTGCGTTGACGGGATTTGGAGGAGAAGATTTAACAGCGAACTCTACGAGCTGTACGTGACATCGACCTGGTCAGAAAAGTACGCATTAGTCGTCTAAGATGGTTAGGACATGTAGAGCGAATGGACACCAACGCTCCGGCCCGGAGAGTCTTCGATTTCAACCCGGAGGGACAACGCAGTAGAGGAAGACCTCGCCTTAGGTGGCGCGCGTAAGTGGAAGGGGACCTCAACCAACTTGGAGTGCGCAACTGGAGGCAGTTAGCTAAAGATCGCGCTAACTGGAAAGGCGTATTGGTTGAGGCCCAGGTTCACCCCGGACTGTAGCGCCATCTAAGTAAGTAAGTAAGTAGAAGACCTTTTGTGTATTTTTTATTTTCGTTTTTTTATTTTTACTAGCTGACCCGGCAAACTTCGTTCCGCCCAAATTTGTTAATGTAATGAAAATAATAACTCCGAGCATTCACAATGCATTTCCTAATTTATGTAATTCGGCCAATTAAAATTCTTTATTCAAAAGTCATATTAAATGCAATATAAATAAATGATGAATAGCTATGTTGATTTGTTTCAATCAAACCGCAATAATTTTGACGTGTCGGCCAACTTTCCGCTTTTTCACTAAATTGACAATATGAGAAACATGGGAAATCATTGATGCCACAAATGCACAAACATCCATCCATTATCCTTGTAATAAATTATTTGTCATAGTGAAAGCGATACAGACGGGAAATTGAAGTCGCACGTGATATCCACATTATGTAGAGGTAAGCCCGGAACGTCTAAATAATTCAAAAATTCAATTAATCTCCATAACGTTTTATTTTCACAACAAAAGGTAGTATAATGTACTTCCTTTGCCTGTACCTTTCGTATTAAATCTTGCTCACATTTCGCAAATTGCTTTATTTGGACAGTGTCCATTAATAATTTTAATTATACAACTTTAGAAATAGCGTTTGGTTTTATTTTTGAATGGGACTGAATGGGAAAATATCCCGCTTGTGTTTTTCAAATTACCACCTATAGGGTCAAAAACTATCCGCAATTTGAAACTGGAAGCAACCATATCCATTTACAAAATTTCAATCAACTTGGTAGAGCTGTTTCGGAGATCGGCAACAGCGCCACCTATCAGGTCCAAAAGTATCCTTTCCTTCAAGCGGGAACGAAGAATATAAATCTACAAAATTTCATTGAAATCGGATGAAATACAACAATACGAACAAAACAAAAGAAGAATCATAAAAATTGACCCAGTGGTTATCGAGTTATATCATCATCATCGAGTTTCATCCCGAAAGAATTATAGGTATGAATTAAGAAGATTATTATTAAAGAAAATTTAATTGAACTGAAAAACGACATTCGCCTACAACGCCACATGTTGTATAGTAATAAATTAATTATTTTATATGTATTTTATCAATATAATAACTCCGATCGAAGCATCTGTTTTAAACGATATTTATTTTGTTTACATCCTCGTTGACGATATTTGCAGCACGCATTCTGTCAATGTTATGCCAACGCCATAAGGTTACATCAAAAAAGTTTGAATTGTAAAAGCGCTATGGTTACATTAGATATAATTTAATATGGTGGCTTAGTATTCTTAAATTTTCTAATTTTCCGCGAAATTTTCTTAACTTTTTCTTTCATAAGATTCTTCTCCTGACAATAACAAACACAACAAAAAAAATTTAGCGAAATCGGTCCACCCGTTCACGCGTGATGCCGTGTCCAAGGGAAATAGGGATTCATTTTTATATATATAGATTCAACATTGGCACATTTGTTCGAACAGCTTGACTCAATGCGATTCGTTCGAAGTCCATTTCTCGCATCTCCAGTTCATTATCCGATGTCACAGTGCGAATTCGATGCAAAATATCGTCGGCCATAATATCATCTTTGTATAATCAAAGTACCTATCTACTTCATTTCAAAAAGCTACTTGATGTAACATAGTAAACATAATTTATTAGAACAAACTTTTTAGGTATATCTACCTATATTTAGAAAAAAAAAAAAACTTCAAAATTGTTGACAACAACAATTTGCTTGGAAAATAATTAAAATAATTGACAACAACAATTGCTTTTAAAATTCAAAATTATTTTTTTTTTATTTGAAGTGTCACTACTTGATTTCTATCCAGTTAATTTTTTTTCAAAGTGTATTTCCCCATTCAAACTTTAATTTTCTAATTTTCCGCGCAATTTTCTTAATTTTTTCTTTCATAACATTGTTCTCCTGACAATAACAAACACAACAAAAAAAGAATTAACGAAATCGGTTCAGCCGTTTGTGCGTGATGCTGGGACCAAGGGAAATAGGGGTTCATTTTTATATATACAGATTTCTTTATTTTTATTCATAAGTCCTTTTTGCATAATCTCTTATATAAAGCATCTCTTATATAAAGCAAGGTGACAAAAAGTTTTTTCCCTCTGTCGCCCGTAATTTTCAACCAATTTCGTTGATTTTTTTTTAAATGTCGGTAATTACGGTGATCATTGATAGGCAAAAATACAAATAAAAATTTAAAAAACCAAAAAAGAAACCATTTAAAATATCAATGCCTGGTTTATCAAACAAAACTTTTTTACCCGACTGCACACGGGGAGGGTTATGTGTTTCGCGTGTATCCTATGTACGTTCCTACGTGACGCCCTGTAGCCCAACCAGCTTGACCGATTTTGAAGAGTGAGGTGTCATTAAATTGGTATTCTTTCCCGAAGTGTCATAGGCTAAGTAAATATAAAAATATATATTAAAAAAAAGACAATTGTCACACAAATGTCAGTGAGATTTTTTTTGAATCAGTCGGGTTTTTTGGTTTTTAAAATTAATTATTTGTTAAAATATTTGTTGAAGGTGTCTCACTGTTGGAGAGGCAGTGTCTCACTGTTGAAGTTTGTGTCCCAACAGTGAGACAAAGGAGGTACTGGGCCCTTTTGATTTAAATTATTTTATCGATAAATGTAAATTTTATTTTAAGTATGCAATAAACAGCACAAATAATTAAACTATATAACGCAATTAAAATCAACTAATTACTCGGAATACTTTTTTAGATATAGTCATTTATAAACAAAAAGTGTCTCACTGTTGGCGGCACTCCCCTACATTTTTGTTGATAAAATTGTATATTTGGTAAACAATTTTGTTGTTCACGGGTCTTAAAAGATTTATTTTATTATAACAGATAGGTATACAGATAGAGACATCGTTATAATGAGTGCTTCGTTTGCTGCGGTATTGCAAACAGAAAGGTATAAATATGGAGAGGACAAAATAAAACGACGAAGACTGAGGTTATATCAAATCCCTTGGAAATTGCAGATAATGCGTAAGTTATAAAAGCGAAATAGGAAAGTTAAATTATGTTAATTTTGTCATGAAATATAGGTTCAGTTAATACTACCGTCGTAATAAATGTTCATTCCAAATGGTGCTGGAAATTGTTGAACCACACCTTGAAAAACCTTCAATGCCTGACACGTTGCAGCTAGCCGCAACGTTTTTTTGGCGAAGGAAGTTTCCAAAGGTCTTTTGGAAAAGATGCTCAGCTCGCTTTGGGTTGAAGCCCTGTGTCAAAACTTTCGACAAAAGTAGTAACTATTATGGAGAATCAAATTTGTCCAAGTTGGATAAAACTTGTTTTGGACAGACGACGAGAATAGTAAATCAATACGACATTTTTTCGACAAATTCAATATTCCTGGCATCGCGTCATGGGATGCATCGACGTCACACGTACAAAAATGCCGCAACCAAATGAAATATTTCCTCCGCGCAGTATTTTTATGTGTTCCCTGTTTAAAATATATTTCTAGTGAAATAATCTTATTAAAGTTTGTTTTAAATTGCAAATTTTACCTTTATTTTGGATTCCGTCTTCTCGTTTTCACAATTTCACGTCCAATGACCTAGATGGATTTGAAATCACTTGGAAATTGATCGATCGATGTTTGTTTACGTATCCTTTGAGATGGAAGTGCGGGCTTATGAGGAACCATGACCAATTACGTGGCACGATGTCTGGTCGATGTCAACGACTCAACTGGTACATCTTCATTCGATATTCTCATCGGGACGACAAGACGTTTTTTGACGCATTTTTCTAAGCGTTTTCAGATGAGTTTTTTTTAAACACGTTTTTATGCAGGAACCGTTCAGCTAAGTTCCTAAGCTTTTTTGGAGCAGTTCTCTCCAAAAATTGTCGAACGTTTGGTATAATTTGTGTTTTTGCGGAGTCGTACCGGGGACCGCTCGCGAAGGTTTCTCGAGATAGTCCTACCCTAGGAAGAAGATAAAGAAAACATTACAAAAAGAGTCTTATGAGCTTCGAACAAGAATGCGTGACCAATACATATATGCAGCAAATAGTGAGCCGACACTGTAAACCGACCAAGGTATACCAGATACCACCAACAAGCACGAAGCAGCTAGAAGAGTAATGCTTAAAGTAAGCTAAAGCAGAAATAATGGACAACTGAAGCCTCCAATTATAATGTAGCCCTGCCATAAGATTTGATTCAATTCAGACGCAGAAGCTACGACATTCTGCCTCAAATAATTATGAGAATACTTTCGCCATCCCCAGGGAACCATTACGGTTAAAACCCTAAACCAAATCGCCCAAACAGTCAAATTCAATACAGAATTTATTTATGGTCTCAATACATACACACACAGTCATGCTTATAAATACAAGGATCCTTTACATAAATTCTCAATGAATGAATAGAGCTTATCCAACCGAAGCAATAAGCCCTCCGACAAACAAAGTCAATCTTTACCTGCTTAATAATAATATGATTAAAATAATATAACCTGTACCGACTCAATGCTGAAAAATTTAAGATGGCCATTCTAAAAGAAAAAAATTGTCACTAAAATCCTTGGGATCCTATTTTCTCCACTTATCAGAGGAATGCGCTTCCCTGCCTCGCCAAATCGTCTCTGATGTCATTAAATCTTTTACTTCTACTCCATTTTTATGGCCCTTTAAGTTGTCGTAAAGAGAATCACTTTCGATCACGGTCGAACGATTCACCCACCCACCTCCTAGCCGAGCAGCAAGTTCCCCCAAAGGACTCCCAAATAAAAGCGCACATTACCACCGAAATCAATAATTTGTGGGGGGGGCCAAGGACTGCGCTGCTGCCATTGCAGGAGTGCCAATAGGGTGGGTTGGGTATAGAGGTGTACCACCTCGAACTTGCGTGTCAGCGAGAATTCCTCAAGGTCGTAAATTTCACCTTTTCACCAGGTTGTGTAGCGTGTCTGCAGGAATCACCCAAGAGATACTTTATTGCAGGTGGCTGCGTCGAGTCGATCCCCTTCCACCAGACCGCACACGCGTGTGTGAGTGAAGTGTGTGTCTAAATGATGGCACTGAACAGCATTCTTTAAAGACTGCCTTTATACTCC
Organism: Cheilosia urbana; assembly: GCA_946477585.1. Classification (NCBI taxonomy): domain Eukaryota; kingdom Metazoa; phylum Arthropoda; class Insecta; order Diptera; family Syrphidae; genus Cheilosia; species Cheilosia urbana. The sequence goes on from OX297856.1 coordinate 29,017,839, forward strand.
TCAAGTCCTCATGGAGTGGCAAGTAAATATTTTACGAGGCAATGTAAGGCGGAGTGGTGATTGCATCTCCGCCAGAAAGACTGTCCGCAATTGACTGAACGTGACTTTACTGTCGCATCGCTTTCACATCTTTGCTCGTTCAGTAAAATTGGAAAACATTTAATTAGCTTTGGCAATGTCATCAATGAAACGGTTCATCGGAAATGTTAACCCAACCATCAGAGGTCAGCCAAATTGAAATAGTATTCGAGAGTCAATTCGGTTTCGGATGACAGTACTCCGCAACCACATCCCTTGCGTCATTACTTTGCCTTGTACAGTTCAATGTCATGCACATATCCACTTGACTGATTTCACTTGGAAGTGGAGTTGAGTTATGGCCACAATTTCCACTCGTCGTTTTCCTATACCCGTTTGTTACTTGGCCGGTTGGATGAGCGTTTTGACATGCTGCCTGCAATTGGGGTTGGGATTTAGTTGCAAAAGTCTCGTTTCGACCGATGGGTTGCATTCGTGCGGTTGACATAATCTTGGACGAGAAATCTCATTCGGTGCAAGCACTGATGGTTTATAACGAGTCTGTGGTGGGGGCACCGTTCCATAGTGTGATCTATTATTCTGTCATAATGGATATTCCCGATTGGAATTCGTTATTTTTCGATAAACCTTTGAAATTGAGTCGAGGAAAATTCCGTATGCCGCAGTTGGATTTGCCTGACTGCGTCCTCAGTCTGTAATGGAGCAAGTAATTTGATCTGGCTGCCGATAGCGTTTGTCGATGGTTCAATGGATTGCAATTTAGACCGAGTTTAATTAAGTTCAAAGGATATTGCAAATAACTTTTGTAATTCGATAAGTTTTGAGTGAATCGAATGGGGGGGGGGGGCGTGGCGGGCGTTTATTTTGGACTATAATTAGTGAATTTTGGTGCGGGAAACGAAAGGCACAGGGGGAGGTATCAGTTCGCGAAGTATAGCGAGATCGGGACAAATTAGTGGATCCAGGATTAGTCCGAAATCAAAGTTTGAGTTTAAGGAAAGTATCCAACTACCATCAGCTATTCAAAGAGAAGACGAACTATGCAAATACTAGCACTGAACATACAAAAAGCTGCGTGGGCAGCAACTCCTAAACCAACAAAAAATATTAAGCAAAACTCTTACCCTCGTGAAATATGTGAAATAATTACAGAAAAGGGGAAAGCTAGAAAGCGTTGGAAACAGACAAGGGCGCCAAGCAACAAAACCACACTAAACAACTTAAACAATAAGCTTAGAAGATTTCTTAAATAGTTCAAGAATGAGTCTTTAAAAACTTACCTTAGCAGTCTTACAAATGATGCTAGAACCGACTACTCCCTCTGGAAGGCAACACAGAAAATGAACCGACCAATAGCTCACCTCCCTCCAGTAAACCCAAAGAAGGTAACTGGGCAAAAATGAGCCAAGAGAAAGCAAACAATTTTGCAGAGTATCTTGAGAACGTAAAGTTACCAAGGAGTCGAAGAAAGATGCGAAGAAGATCTACCTATACAATCGGTAGCAGTTAAAGAAGTTTCCAAACAAATTAAAGAAAATATGAGTACAAAAAAGGCACCAGGGTTTTATTTTATTACAGGGGAAATTTTAAGACAATTCCCACGAAAAAGTCTTAGAAAACAAGCGCAGATTATATAAATGCTTCATTTAAGTTAAGGTATGTGCCATGCATGTGGAAGTTCGCGGAAGTAATAACGATTCCAAAACCAGGCAAACGACCTAGGGAAGTTAAACTCTTATCGCCCAATATGGATACTACCAATGTTGTCCATGATGTTTGAAAAAAAATGCTCGTAAAACGTCTGAAAACAATAATTGACGACAGATCGCTAGTCCCAAAACACCAATTTGGATTTAGAAATAAGCACTCTAAGCATTTGAAGAGAAAAATGTGTGCTCTACAATATTTCTTGATATATCACAGGCTTTCGATAAAGTATGGAGTAAAGGAATGATCCACAAACTACAAAAACAACTGACGAAGCAGTATTCGTCAATTCTGGTGTGATACATATCAGATCGATTCTTCAGAATTAAACAAGAGAATCTAAAGCTGGTGTACCCCAAGGCAGTGTGCTAGGTCCAGTTCTGTAGCTACTTTTCACTAGCGATCTGCCTGAAAGTGAAGAAACCACCATAGCTACTTTTGCAGATGACACAGCTGTCCTTGCTGTGGGATCTCAACTGTTAAAATAGCAACAAAAAAGATTCAAACAGCAATAAAAAATATTTCAGAATGGACTAAGAAATGGTAGATTAGATTGAATGACCTTAAGTCAGTCAATATTAATTTTACGTATAAAAACGTACCACACATTCCAGTGCCAAATATCTAGGCATGACTCTAGAGTCTAGACGCTAAACTGTGATGGAAAGCTCATGTAAAGAATAAAAAAGATGAGTTGATCATGCGATACAGTAAAATGTATTGGCTTATTGGGAGATATTCATCCCTGTCGAACTAAAATAAGTTATCGCTATACAAGCAAATTCTCAAACCAGTATGGACCTATGGGCTTTAGTTGTGGGTATGCATACCTATATCAAACAAATTTACAAAAAATGCAGGTCTTCCAAAATAAAGTAGGAAGGAACATATTCAATGCACCTTGGTACAAACGTACCGCTGACATACATAAAAAAGTTGGCGCAACAGGCCCGCAGGGAGCCTAGGCCTAGCTTCTCACAACCATTCGTTTTGTGTGAGTTTTTCATTTTTGGAACGAATGGAAGGGATCTACAATTTTATGCCGACTCCAAACGGCTAATTGAGAAGCTCTTTCAGGACATTAATACTCTCGGATGTTTGTCAGACGATCGCGGGAGGTGTCGCAGTGGAAAAAAACCCAAAGTTGGAATTTGGGTTTTTGCGGGATTCGAACCTCGACCCCTCGCATAGTAGTCCAACACACTAACCACTAAGCCACTGCGCCTACAACATACATACATACATAGAGATCTAAATACTGAAATGGTTGAAGACGAAGTTAAAAACGTGCACAGACGTAGGCTTCTCAACCACGTTAGCTTAGAAATAACCGAATTATTAATACAGACAATATAAGAAGGAGATTAAGGCGGATAAAACCGCTTGATCTAAAAGAATTAGCTAAGAATAGAAATAAGCTTATATTATCTACCAAAAAAGTTCAGAAATCCGACAACCGGCGGATTTTCCTTTTTAAATTTTCAAACAATTCAATCCCCCAGGGAGGTTTTTCAGATGGGTTAAAGTCCTTCACTATTGCAGAAGTATCACTCGCGCTCTAGCTCTATGTAAAGTCTTTCGATGATTTTCCCTTCCAGCAAACCCTCACAAAAAAAAAAAAAAAAACAATTTGTACATACCGCCATAGATTTTTGATAGAACTGTCTCCAAGTGAACATCCTTGATCACTCTGGATTTTTAGTAAGTGGTAGCTAGCAGGTGTGCTCTATCAGAAAGCTCTTAGCATAGCATTTTTCATTGAAGATCCGAGGGAATTGCCCCGAAATTCAGAATTGTTTTTTTCAATTAAAAAATTCGATTAAGCACTTTTGCAATAATGGTAGACACCATCTGTCAGATTTGATTTTCCGTTGCTACTTTTTTCTTTTCACCGTAAATATAAATGTTTTAATAGGCCAAATTTATATATTTCAATTTAAGTTTACGTTTTGCACCCACAATTGTATACTTTCGGATCACATAGCGCAAAATTTATTACCAACGCACAAAAAACATTTAAATCGGAGACTTTGCTACTGTGTGTTGGTAAGTACAGGGCAATTCTTTAAAAATATCCCGAGCACTTCTGTCGTGTTAAGAATTGACCTGGAAGAGCGCTTCTTTTTTCAATGAAACATAGGAAACATAGAAAGAGCACTTTTAGATTTTCTAGATATTTCAATCAAACCGAAATGATTGACGTGTCGACTAGCCTTATGCTTTTTCACAAAATTTACCATTTGAGAAACATGGGAATTGTAGATTGATGCCACAAATACACAAATATCCAGCGATTATTCTTGCAACAAATAGTGAAAGCGATACGCACGGGAAATTCAAAACACTTCAATGCGAACGGCAAACCGTTCTGAATATGCGAAATCCGCGGAATGAGAATGTTTGCCTTTAAATTTTCCCCTCAAAACCGCTTGCATGACATTTAATTTCAGATCCTTCACCATCAATTCAAACGCGTTCCATTACAAAACCTCGGTGCATTGAGCTTGCGCAATAAAATTATAACTGAGCTGACTTTCAATTTCAAATTATGTAGAGGTAAGCCCGGAATATGAAAAGGATTCAAAAATTCAACGAATCACCATAAAGTTTTGTTTTCACGACACAAAGTATCGTACTCGTATGTCCTTCCTTGGGCCCGTGCGATTTTAAACTAAAAATCATAAAAATCGAACGCTTATGTTTTGTAAAGTAGGTACCAACAATAGGGTCCAAAACTATCGTATCTTTCTAACTGAAAGCAACCATACCCAACCCATCCCAACAATTTCACAGAAATTTCGCGACTAGTGTCTCACAGCTGATTCAAACGTCAAACAAAAACTAATTATTATTCGGTAATGCATCGACGAGTTTTCGATGACACCCCGGTTTTTGGTGCTGTAGGAATATACCTAGGCTTTAAGCTGTCTGAAAGAGATCCTTTGGGATTTGAACCGTGATTCGCAGGTCTAGGGCAAAAGAGTGTCCATAAACAGATTCGCTCACTTTTTTGATTGCGTCAATGATCCATATCCATTAATTAGGACCAAGGTTTGAACAGTTGCTTAAAAGCTTAAGCCATTTTCTCAACGCTCTAAGAGAAGCTACTCCCAAATCCTCGCTGTGCTTTCCCTGCTTCGGTTTTAACCAGGAACATGGGCTCCCATTTTAGATATCTCAGTCCGCGAAGGTTCGTTGCAACTTGGCTAGTGCTGTTTTTACCATCTATTATAGTGCCGTTTTTTAGGATCTGTGTCTGAGATAAGAGCAGAGGTTTAAGCTTTGCATTCGGTTCATCTGACTCCACCTATAAATTTTCCTATTGAACAAGTGAATTGCTCCAAATCAGGATGCAAGTATGCAAGAATTTTTGATAAAGTGATAAGCAGGTAGGTACTTGCGTGCTGAAGATTCTACCTAACAGCGAATAATGTTAAACCAGGCATAGTGAAATTTACTGGGAGAATAGGTTGATATAATTCTGTAAAACTCTTTTGTGCTCTGCCCACAATTAGCCTACTAATGAGCTGAATCTTTGATTGTTTGCCCTCACAGAGGAAACAATAACACCCATGCCCACCTCCTCCTGCCTCCTGATTCGTACGAGCATTCATTCGCACGAACTTACCGTCCATAAATATATTCACTTTAACTGATCAGATTGATTTAATTTCCGTCTCCACTTTATAACATATTTCTTAGTACTCCTTGTGCACAACAGAGGGACATTTATTTTTGACACAAAAAGAAGCGTACCTACAGCTACAATAAATAAGAAAAACTGTAAAGCCCTAAATTGAAATAAATAATATGCCTGTAAATATAAAAAAAAAACAACACGAAAACCGTTTACCATGGCCCTCTGAGTTGTTCCATTTTGACAAATTGCAAAGCTCAACGATGAATTACAAGTACTTCCACGAACAGGAAAATAATCCTTGCAGGCAACTTCAACCCCCAGTACACCGCCGCCGTCATTGTGTTGTACGGACGTGCTCCTACAGCTCCAGTGTTGCAGGTTATGAATAATTACTCTTTTTAAAAGTGAAAAGTACGGCTATTTTTCATAGCGCAATTAATTACATTGCGTGGCAAAAATGACATCCGGACTGGGAAGTCGCCTATTCAACGCTTATTTCAAGTCCTACAGGCATGCGGTACGAATTATTTCATGGTGACACTGCCAGAGTATGGTCCTTGAAGTTGAAAAATATTATTTGCCATCCGCTGGCTGTTGAAACAGGCGTTTCGAAGCGATGCACTTGACGTACACTGAGGTGGCAGTTGCGATAATTGCATTGCGTCAACATAAAGCCCTTTGTTATGTCGTCTTGCATACAAGAATATCATTCTCGTTAAATTCGTTACACACAGGACACAGAAGTAGACCTAGACATCCCTGTGCAATTTGAAATATGAATTTCGTATGTGTACAGTAGTACAGTGTACAGAGTTAAAGTTGTTTGTGAACAACAATTTGAGTAGGATTTCAGTTGCCGATATGCATATGACATAGCACTGAAGAAAAAGCAGCATACGTACGAAGGAGGAAGGACCCTTGTCACTTCAAAAGATGAAAAGTTGAATTGATTATGCACATATTGCATGTAGAATTCCGAAAATTCAACCAAATGAGGACCAATACGTGCACTTTGACATGGGCCATTCCTTTGACGTAAAACTTTATCAAACCATTTTTGCAGTTCATTTTTAAGGATTCAAAATTTGCCTTTTAACCGATTGTTTTCCTTGCTAGGAAATAATCGATAAACTTCCTTACAGAGATGGCTTTATTGTCTAAATTGGTTCACTTTAGAGAGGGAACCTACTGTGCTGCCGTTAAGGAGCAATCGACAATCGATTCGAATAACCCACAGGATATACTTATCAATTAGGGTTAGTTGGCACTTTCGCATCGAATTTATGCAAATGAAACTGTCGTGACAAGCATACATGACAGCGTAAATGCTGCCAAACTAATGGAATAGCTTTCGTACCTAATAATTTGCTGCATAAATTAAGATAGTGCGCTACTACAACGTAGCACTGGAAGCTTTTCCTGCAGTGCTTTGGAATTTCAACCACTCTACGGGCGGTTAATTTCGTATATGACACGAGTGTCTAATTGTACGAGTACATTGCTTTTATGGGACATTAACTTGCGCCATTTTATAGAAGAAAGATAAACTCGTATGTGGCTATGGTTCCTTGTTTTGCATATCGGCGTATGCTTATTACTTCTAGAAAGGATGAATCAATGCAGGAATATCTTTTGTTTCCATTTCTCCCAATTGATAGGCCCAGAGCTCCGTACAAATATTACATCAAATTGGAGGGGTGATACATATCCGACATCAAAGTCTAAGGTTAACCGAACTTTAAAGAACATTAAAGTCGTAAAGTTTTTGGCAAATTTTTTGACGCATTTCTGGCCAGATTTTTGAGAACTTTGTTTATCATTATTTTTAGGTCCTTTTTTTGACTGGTTATTGTATGAATTTCGACCTTATTGCCTCGTTTTCAGCAATATTTAGCGCATTTTAAGACTCGTTCTTCTTAGAAAGTGTTGTCGCCCTTTATGGGCCGTATCTTTGGGCTCATTCGGCGACATAGTGAGCCGTTTTGCTAAGATTTTTTGACTCGTTTGTATTCTGTTTTTTGAACAATTTTCGACGTAATTTTGACGCATTTTCAGCTACTTTCCTTTCCTTTCCATATGAGTTTTTGAATAGTTTCTTATTAACTTTTTTCGAAGTGTTTATGATGCATTTTTAGCGAGTTTATTAGGAGTTACTTTTTGACGCGGTTTTGTTTAGTTTATTTTAGGAGTTTTGACGCCTTCTTTGATGCGTTCTTAACTCGTTTGTTATTGTCGTTGTTCAATCCTTTTGACTCATTGTTAGCGAGTTTTCGAGGAGCCTTTAGACCCCATTTTCGCGTTTTCAAACGCGTTTTTGTCTAGATTTTGTGACGCTTTGTTGGGGGGCTTTTTGGAGAAACTGTTGACGTCTTCTAAGGCTCGTTTCTTTACGAAATATTCGACGATGTTTTGAGTTTTTCTGTGCACATTTTTCGTTTAATTTTCATCGTGATTTTGACTTTTTTTTTGTCTGTGTCTGAGATATGCTTTGGGGCCTTTTTTGGTACTTTTTTCAAATTTTTTTTTGAGGAGTTTTAAGGCTCGGTCTTGGCGCACTTTTAGCTAGTTTTTTGGAGAGGGGTTTATCAGTTTTTGATGGGGGTTTCAAAACATTCATTTTTAAAGCGTTTGTGAAAAGTCCTCTTAACATTTTTTTGACGCGCTTTGGGCCCGCTTTCTGAAACATTTTTCAAGGCAATTTTAGGATTTGCTTTTTAGCAAGAGGAGTCTTATATTTTAAGGCGACCCGGCCTTTGACGAGATCTTGGAGAAGTTTTGTACGCACTTGTGGGTTTGTTTTCTATACATTTTTTTTAGACATTTTGAACGCGTTTCTGCCGAATACTCTTGGGAGCTTTTTCAACGCTTTCTTGGGCCCGTTATTCGACGCGAAAATTGACGAATTTTTAGCGAGTTTTAAAAATTATAAGGCCTGCTTTTCGATGCGATATTTGACTCGATTTTCGCCGCATTTTTGACGTGTTATATGAGGAGCTTCTTACGCGTAATGGGTTTTGTAGCGCAACTCTCAGATTCAAATATACATTCTCTAACATTTCCAAGAAATACAACATTAAAATTCGACACTGAATTTGCCACGTCCCTTTCCCTAATTTATTCCTAATTCCAATCTGTGTAATTGCAAATGCGAAACTCACCAGCACAGCAAGTCGAACAGTATCCTTGGAAACTTTTTTAATTAAAAATCTCAGCAGACTCATGGCGACGCAATTTGAGAAGATGCCTCGTCAATGTTCCCTATTGAAATTCTTTTGTTGAACTTGATACAATCTGAGGACTAATAGCGTGCGTAATGTTTGCAAATATTTTTTTTTTTCTTTTTGTTAAATCAGAGTAGGTAATGACTGAAAGGATCACACTCAAGTGTGCATATACAAAATAAAAGGATTTATAAAGTCAGCCACTTAGCATAACTGTTGTTTTTCCAGCCACATATGCTGTGTTCTCAAATAAACCATCAAGCCCTTCCGAAGGCCTTTGAGAACTTTTACCATCAACAAAGAACAAGACAGGAAATGTTTTTTAAGTTCACCAGTCACCACTCTCAAGGACTACATTAACTCCCAGCCAAGAAATCGGAGAAAAAGTGTAGGTACATTCAAGACTGTTCGAGATGAAGTTTTCCAAGCCCAAAGTGTTTCCTTCCCTTTGTTGACACTTCGCCTTGGCAGCCTGAACCCTTATATGGCGCGAAGTGTGAAACCATTCAACACTCTCCTACACACCAATCGAAGTGTTGCAAGTCGCAGGATTGATGGAAAATTCTAAGGACAAAAATAAAAAATATATCCTTCATCCTTTTACTGTAATGGATGTAATGGATTTTCTTTTCCGTTTTGCGCGCTGAAAGAATCCTTTCAATTCGAAAACGGGGTACATTTTTGCAAGCTGAAATTAATTTCCGCCCGCATTGTCCCCCTTCTTATCAGGAGACTCCATTGTGAAGTTGTGTATGTGAGTATAAATATTTGCGGATTTTCCACTTTTAAACTGAATTTGCATAATAGCGGATACGTTTCCGCGCTTCCCTCTCCTAACGAGCATACCAATGGGATTGGTATGATAATTGCGGTAATTAAATTCCATTGGAGAATAAAATCGTGTACTGCAGGAACTGTAAGTAAATATACTGTAGGAAGGACTTTCAACGAGTATGAAGTTCGATTTCCTGGATTGCGCGGTTGTGCAGTTGCCCAGAAGGCGAGGAAAATTATGTTTGGTTACGCCACGAGAACTTTTGCCGGAAACCATAAATTGACAAAGTTAGACATTTCAATTTAGGCATGCACTCAGTTGAAATTAAATTGCGCATTTGGTTGGCTATAAAATTGTATATTGGAAAAGTTTTCCAAGCATGAATGCAGGCGAGGAATTTCAACAGAAATGTGGTTCATTTGTTTAATTTTCACGCGAGCAATAATAACCACTGTGATAGAAAAGTAGAGTCGTACTTGGGGTACTGCTATATGTAAGCAACTCATCTGACTAGGTTAACACTACTATTACTTTTCTACAGTCCACTTTGGGTAGAACCTATAATTTTAGACTATCTTGAAGAATACTGACTTCGTGCCAATATAAAGGACACAGGTCTGAAGTTTTATTTACTATTTATAATTGCTAAAGTAAGTTCAAAAATTCGAACATAGCATTTACTTCGCTGTACGTGTACTTGGGTTGCAGTTCTTGTCAAACCTGAGGTCGAATCGCGTCCTCCGTGATCGAGCATTTTCTGACGGAATTTATTTTTATTTCACATGTAAAACCAACTGAAGTGGCGAATCGACCCCTGGCCAGTAAATTTGAATTTTTGAATTTTCCTTGAGATTCGAACGACTTTTTTGGAAATTGAAATTAAAAAAATTGAATTCAGAAATGGGAATGTAATCCGTAGCTCCAATTGCACCTGGAAATGGCGTGAGGTCTAACCGCCCATAACCATAACGCCCAAAATTGGAAAATATTATATCGCCCAAAACATCCTTGGGCAATTTTTTGTTGTAAGATTCACGTAAATGTGACCTGGATCTTGGGTTTTATGGCATTATTTTTGCTTAAAATACCGTTGGTCCTTATCGCCCAAGGTTAAACAATCCAAGTAAGTAAATGTCATAACGCCCAAAATCCGTCACATCGCCCAAAATATTGAGAAAGAAAACGTCGCAAAGCCCAAAATTATTGGCAATTCGCCCAAACAATTTTCTGAAAAGTACCGACTTTTAAAAAAATGACGTATTTTGATTGCTATAAGGGAAAAAGCAGAATAACATAGGTTTATTAGGACTAAAACATTTTTTTTTAATTATTTGTATTGCTTTAAGTCATTGTGCATATTTTCTTGGTCACCATGCTTATGCTGATTTTGAAAATGGCATAACGACCAAAATATATTTTTTTAACTTAATAAAAAGAAATATTTTGGCCGTTATGATATTTCTAGATTTGGGCGTTATGCCATTATATAATTACTTTGCGAGATATGTCATTCAATTTGGGCTTTGCGAAGCTTTACTCCTTTTAATTACGGGCGATGTCGTGGTTACTTGGTGTTATGGTTTTGGGCGATAAGACCTAACGCTGGAAATATGATTTTTATTTGCCAAAAAGGTTGTTGATGTTTTATTTCTTCTTCAGGTGCCGGGAATTGTATCAGATCAGAGGCTTGGAAATATTTGTTGACACGCCAGCCAATTGGATGAAGAGGAACTATGACTAATTATGTTAGGTTAGGTTAGCGGGTTGGCGTGGAGTACTCCGTGCCACACTCAGGTCAATATTGACCCATTGTAATGCCATTGGGGAAAAGGATGTCCCTTACCCATGATAACCCTGTCTATAAATACCTATGATTAAGTAGTCACTGTGTTGTTGCATACAAACCATCCTGTGGATTTGATAAAGCTCATTATTTTTCCTATATGCGTGCTGGAAAGCTCGTCTATGTCGTTGAAGAAGTGTCTCCCTATGGTGAATCTGTGCCTGTTGTGTTGGAGACCTGGGCAGAGACATGGGAAGTGGGTTATGTCCTCAACAGCTTCCTCATCACCGCAGCCTCTACAAAGTTCTTCTTCTGTCAAGCGTAACTTCTTCATGTGATACCGCAAAATGTTTTGCCCCGTTAGGATTCCTACGAGGGTGGACCCTTTCTACCCTTTCGTATGAGACTCTAGGTTCTGGCTTCATTGAAGGTTGACCATAGCATTCTTGTGGTATGACAGGTTTCTAGTGCAGCCCATCTAGCATTCGCCTTTCTTATGGCCTTTCTCTCTGCTTCAAGTTTGAGTGAGCAAGGCGGGATATTCAAAGAGGGATCAGCTTGTTCTGATACAGCTGTCGAACCTAGTCTAGCTAATTCGTCCGCTTTCTCGTTGCCAGGAATGCCTTCATGTCCCGAAACCCAGCAGAGCAATAGGTACCCTTAGTTCTTCGCGACAGCATTTCACAAGCTTTGATTTTATTTCTACTGCAGTTAATGCTTTTATTGCGGCCTGGCTGTCGATAAATGAAATCCCAGTGTTGAATTCGAATAAAACGAGACTTCATAGAACTCTTATCTATCCCAACGCTCAGTATAGAGCGCTACTAAAAGGCTAAAGATATCGATTTGAATCAAGTCGGATATCCATGTCCAATCCAATAAAGAAATTTGGTTCGACTGAGTGGCTGTGGATTTAATTGGTATGGACAGTACGATAATCAACATCCGTTCCATACTTCGGCATGGCGAGTCAATAAGTGACTTAGGGTTAAGGGAACTTGTAATAGTTCGTAACTGAATTTAGCTTAAGTCGCTCGATCAAAGAGTAAGTAAAAAGCGACTCGAAGACTAGACACAAATAACAGCAATCACACCATTTCAGGAACTTCCACATTTTAGCTTAAACTGCTCTTTCTCCAAAAACTCTGTAACTCCAAAAGCATGGACCCGTAGCCATTATAGTTAAATTTAGTGCACGAGAGAAGGCACATTTTAAACAAGTGGCCAACTCATGGCCAACATTGCATTTAAGACATTTAGGCATTCTTATGCTCCCTTAACTTATGCAAAAGTTATTCGCTCCTGTGAAACAAGATACTTTCTCATTCTTGCTCGCTCGCTCGAGGCAACAGAAAATTCCCGTAGCACGTACACAGCATCGTCCTATCTTCACTTCGCATCACCCGAAACAATCCACGAGGACTTCTATTTGAATTTTGCCATCATTATGCCAAAGGAATTGCAAATGAGTGCCTTACATGCCAAAGGCTCCGGAGACAGCCGAAAAAGGAAAAGCAGCATATTTTCCGTGAAGCAGAAAACAAAAAATCATACACACACCAGCGACAGGAGTAGAATTTTAAGTTGCTCTCCCAGCAACTAGATCAACGAACCTCCCTCATCTAATTTACCCAATACTCCCCAGAGGAGGAGCAAGGCACATTGCTAACAGCAAAATCCTTGCTGCCAAAAATTCATTTTAATTTAAACACCGACTATGACACCAAGTGAAAGCTCCTATTCAATTAGAAGCCTCGTTAACACGTACGCAAGGAGTAAACACGCCAGAATCGCTAAAAGGATGCACAATGGAACATCCACCCATCATCTACCAAACTAAGTAGACAAAGAATCCTAATTATGAATGTGCTGCCCTGAAACGGAAATGAAGGAACTGTGTCGGATGATTTGTCATTTTTAATTTGAGTGAGCCCTCCTCGCAACGTATTTATTAAAGAGATCCTTTAAAAGGTTGTTGCGAGGGATGCTATTGCCATTGTCATCCCAAAAGGATGTAAGGTGTGATAGATTGTTGTTTTTGGTCACAGGTGCTAAAATGTGAATGTGCTGCGCCCTGGGCTTTTGTGTGCTGGCACACATGTGACTGTGACAGTGGCAATGCGGCGGCAATAATGAGGCGCACTCCCTTGACATTTCGCAACGATGACAAATTGTCTCATCAGTTCGCACACGATAACAAATGTAGTCTGCTTCGATTTTTTTTTCTGTAACTTATTTTTTTTTTATGTTTTCTGTTTGCCGAGGGCCGACCCTTTTTGCAGTTCAACTTATATGACAGGACGACATGAAGAAATTTCTCCGACATTCCATCCTCAGTGCCACCCCTTTGGGGCTGGCGGGAGGTAGATTTGTCAAAAAGTGGAAAGTGAGCTATGGGACTGTGTATGACTAGATTTCGCATTAAGGTTGATGGTATGTTTTTCCATTGGGTGAGGATAGGATTCTGTTTGTGCAATTAGGGTTGAGATGGATAGATGGTTGTGTGTCTGAAGTGGTGACAAAAATTCAAGCAGTTTTGGGGCTAATTTGCAATATTATAAAGTATTTTCTGTGCAAAAACTACCTCATGCTTTTAAACTCTGCACGCAAAAAATATGTCATACCGCATGGTAAATTTTTTTCATTTGTCCTCATTGAGGTAAAAATGAAAGTGAGATTCAAATTTAAACTGTAATTTATTTACTTTTTTAAATATGCAATAATAATAATAACCAAATTAATATTTGGCGGTAAATGCACGAACCCAGGACCACCCATTAAATAAAGCGACTAAACTAACATTTAGTTCGCTTCGACTTGCTTGGAAGAGGATTTTCCTCGCGCAGTAATAATGTTTCAGGCCGTGGTCCACCCCGGACTGTAAGCGCCAGCAAAAAGTAATATGTTTCATTTGAAAATCAGAGACAATACTGAGACCACCAATTTTGGCCGATTTCCCATTGATTTACCTACAAGCATTTTGTCATATTGTTACATAGAAATTCGTATTGACAAATGTCACGTAACTTCAAAAATTTCAGCGCACCAGCCAACTCGAAAAAAATATGAGCCACTTCCGCTGTCGGCAAAGTTGCTGTCAGCGTTCATAGAATTTTATCCGTTAAATTTTAAATTATTCTTTACGTGTTGATAGGTAGTATTTTTTTTAGCAATACTTATTCCTACTTTTTTTTGTATATTATGAAAAAAAGAACAATTTAGATTGGTTGACGGAAAATGATTAATTTTGAGAAATTTTTCTTCAGTTATTTAAGAAAATTTTATACTCATGAAATCGAAGTTATTGATATTCAAACGCGGAAAATACAAAACCATCTACATGTTTATACTAATATGTTTCTAGTGTAAAAAACGCGCCATTTAGATAGCCTTACTAACCACACAAATTACATTATTCGCCTTTTAAAAATATATAATAACTAACCAATGGTAATATGAAAATGTGGTCTCGAACTCTATCACATTTCTCCACGGTTGGCTGCGGTTGGCAGCATTAATTTTTATATTTTGCATGTCACAAATTGACATAACACCGATAGGAAAACAAAATGGCGAATTTGAAAAAAGAATTGAAGGGGCCAGCGGCAAGAGGATTGTGAGTTGGGGGCCTTAGTATGGTTTGTCTCTGGTGAAAATGTTTACGCCAAGGCGAATGGTTAAAGAAGAATCGCTGGCGATTCACAAAGTCTATGCGGAAGAACTAAATGCGAATGCCTGAAGAGAAAATGTGGGAATACATAAATTTGTAGAGAATCAACGTGCAAATTAAATTGAGAAGCGTTCGCAAATTTCCTAAGCTTCTTCGATATTTTTGTTAGACAATTGCGGGAGGTATTATCTTCCGTAAAATGAATTCAAGAATGTAGCCGTAGCGATTTAAGGGAACTAGAATGGAAGAAATTCTACCATTATAGTAAGATGGTTTATAAACAAAATACACACAGCTTTACATCTCTTTACGATCTTCTCAACAGAAAAAAAAAAAAAAAAAAAACTGCAAGTGCTAGTGTAACTCGCGCAACGCAGGTTCCGTAATTCTTTAGAGTTGGAATTTTTAGAGCGACCTAAACTACATGAATGGAAGCATATAAGAGCTGAGAGCACGCTCTACTCTAATGAATGAAATGACCGAGAGTCACGTTTGTACATGTGTGCATGAGAAGAAAAAACGGTTTAATGAAGGGAGAATTAGAGAATAGAGATGGCACTATGACAGAGAGAGAGAGAGAAAGAGAGAGAGAGAGAGAGAGAGCACAATGCACAAATACTAGTGTGGACTGTCAAGGTGAACTGTGAAGTCTGGAATCTGGATGGAGTGTGGTGTTGGTGTGTGAAAGAACATGAGTAGAGTTCCATTTTGAATCGATTAAGAGAACACACCAATATAGTGATGCGCGATAATCCAAGATCATATCGATACATCGATACTTTAATATCGAAAGGCAAATATCGATGCAACCAAAATATCGGCCCGAAAAAATCGATAATATCGATAATATCGATTTTTTTTTATAATTTAGATTTTTGATAGATAATTGCACTTGCAAGAGGTTATACGATTCAAGATTTAATCAATTTGTATAATTGTTGTTTAGTATATGTAGGAAGGGCACAATAAGCATGAAATTGCAAGAATTTATAGCGAAAAGTATAAACTGTTGTTATATTGAGCTATATGGAATAAGCCAATGGCAGCCAAACAAAACATAAAAATGCATTAAATTTAATTATTTTTTGTTTGAAAAAAACTTTATTTAAAAACAAAACATTTTTTCAGTTAATAATTCATAGTCATACCAACAATGCATAAATATGTATTAATAAATTGTTTAATAGTTCAAGAACAAGTAATTTAAACAAAAATAATAACAAATTATTTTAAGTATTAGAATCTTAGCTTATACAAAAGTTAATAAAAAATAAAATAATAATATTTAGATTTCAGCCTCCTTGGTTTCCTCAGTTCTTTAAAATATAAAAAGTAAATCTTCAATATAAAGTTTACAAACACAAAATAATCGTATAGTTGTGACAAATTCCAAATCTTGTGATTTTAAGTTAAAAGTAACAAATAACTCTTTTAAATATGTGCATTCAAATTAAGTAACTTCAAATATTAGATATAAGTTTTAAACAATATTACATTAAACGATATGGAATCTTGTTTAAAATATTAAAGTTAGAATTTCAAGACTTAAATTATGTTTAACAGAAAGGTTTTTTTTTTTTGATTAAAAAGCAAAAGCAATATAACTAAATTAAGAATTCAAAACTGACGTTCAAAAAGTAGAGATTTAGAGTTTTATATTTTATAAGCGCAGTGAAAATTTGCATGAACATGGGTGGTAAAAAAAAGATTCTAAACACGTTAAGTTAAGAGAATTAAATGATGGAAATCGAACATAGTCTAAGGGACGATATCTGGTAAAATGACAGAATGTAAAAAGAGAAGTTGATTTAAGTTTTCACCAGTGAGTCTATTTCTTTTTTCCGTTAGAATGTTTGCTGCTTTGGAAAACAATCTTTCACAGGGAACAGATGTTGCTATCGTTGGAAGTACGTCTCGCGCAATATTGTACAAATCGGGAAATAGAGGCCTTAATTCCTCCCATATTGAAAATGGATCACTGGTTATCGGACTAAGTTTGTGTCTTAAATAGCTAGAAAATTCTAGTTCGAAATCACTGTTGTCATCCGTTTCGAGGGCTTTGTTATGTGAATCTGCAAGAATGTTATGGAATTTCCATATATTTGAGTCACTTTCCTGAGCAGCGAACTCCGATCTTGAAGTCTCGGCAGCCACTACAGTTCCTTGCTTACCTTGAAAAATTATTTGAAGACGTTTTTTGGCAGCTAGGAGCGCAGTTGGGTACCGAAAATGAATATTTTTAAAGCGTGGATCAAGTAATGTACATAGACCGAAATTATGGAAAAACTCGATTTTGTCGAAACGATGTACGATTTCTTCACTTAGATTCCGCTTAAGAACTTCAGCGACTGAGTTATTATCATGTACTAACCTAGTAACTGATTGGAATAAACAATTTATAATTGGAATTACCCTACTTGCGGTGACATACTTTTCTCCACTTAGGTCCTTAGTAACCGCTTCTAACGGCTGCAAAAGTTTAATGCAATCTTGCAGCACTTTCAGTTCGATATTTGAGAGCATATTTGGAGCTGAAAGTGAGGTAGAAGTAACCAGAATTGTCGCAACGTATGGAGCTAGCACGATAAATCGCTCAATCATATAATATTCGGAGTTGCATCTGGTAGATACGCTCTGTATAAGCATTAGTATCATGTTGTTTCCTGTTACAGTATCCTCTGTTTGCGCTTTGCGTAAAGCATCAGCTGCATTCCCCGATTTCTTAAAAAAACTCACAATATCTTTAACTCGGTTTAAAAGCGCTGAAAATTCAGGCGTTTTTTTTATTGCATTAGAAGCTACTAGGTTTATTGTATGAGCTACACATGGGATGTAAAGATCCGAAGTAAATGTGTCGATTAATGCCTTCTTTATATTGGCCCCATTATCTGCTATAGCGGCAACTACATTCGACTTCTGAATTTCCCATTCTGAAAGGGTTTCTTCTATCATAGCGCTTATATAATGACTAGTATGAGCTTCGTCAAGAGAAATTATAGCAATGTCAACCGATTTTAATTTATTGTCACTTAGAAAATGCACGGTTAATCCTAGAAAACTTCTAACATTTAAGCTATCTGTCCAAATGTCAGTCGTTAAACTCAATTTAGTGTCTTTAATCTGCCCTTTCACTTCATGCGACATAATCTTATATTTTTCTTTTATAAGGTCAGTTATAGTTTTTCTTGAGGGAATTTTATAGAACGGAGCAAGATATTTTAGCAAGTAGCGAAAACCTACGTCGTTTACAATAGAGATTGGTTGATAGTCCTTGCATATCATTGCAATTATTCTGTTGGTCAACTCTCTTTGTTTTGTGCCGGTTTCTAAAATTTAAAAAAAAAAACCTATTATATTAAATGTAACTACACTTCAGATAAAAAAATGAACGAAAGTCATGGTACGCAAAAAATAACATTACAGCTATACCTAATGTAGAATATCAGGTATACCGAAAGCTCCTAATTATAGAAAAAGTCATTGAGCCTTACTAATAATCATTTTTAACCTTCCCTTTTATAGGTCATAATTTGCATGAAAAATGTCACCATTGTGAGTTCAAAAATTTAGCCTAGACAGCGGAAGGTTGGAAAAGATTTTTAGTAAGGCCCAATATGTCCGATTGAAGTAGTCACATTGTCTATCTATGGACAACAATGCCATTAAGGATATATTCATATGGTCCATCGCAGTCAGACTTAAAATATTAAATAAAATGTTGTCCATGGACTTTATGTCTAACAAAATTTGTTCCTAGAAAATGCTGACTTACACTCTTTGACAAACTTTAATATCTAGGTGTGTGTATAACGTACATCGATACAAAAATTTTGAACGAAATTTTGTTATTCTTACCACTTCTGAAGGATTCTATGTTTTCAAAAATTCCTGCTATCGAATTATTTTTGATGGTTGAATTTTTGTTTGCTACTTTCTCTAACGATTGTGATGTTCCTGCAGCTGACGTTGAAGTCGACTAATGGTACGATTACAAATACATACAATAAACACATCAAACATAAAATAAATTTTTAAATATTCACTTACTGGAAGAAGTGCATCTTCCAAAATTTGGATTTCAGCTTCTTCATCCACATCGCTTCCATATTCAACGCTCTGTTGCTCTTGGTCATCTTGTTTCCCATGGTATGTTTTTGAAAATCCTTTTTTCGTTTCATGGGAATGCTTCCGTTTTAAGTGCGAATTCAAGTTTGTTGTGTTTCCCGATGTTTTTATAATTGACGGACACAATTTACATTGGGCTTTGTCTCCATTTATTTTTGTAAAGTATGCCCAACATTTGGACATTTTGAGTATTTGAGTACTTTAGTTGGTTGGACTCGAACTTCACTATATACAGTTTACACTTCACAGGTATAATACACAATTTCACTTTCGTTTATAACACCACTTCACTTTAATTCTGCGCATTTATGTTATGAGAACGAGACATCAACATTTCGTCTCAATCTCACATAGGCATGTTTTTTGTGCTTCTATCTCAGCAAAGCAAAGTAAATTAAGATTTACAGCACGCAATTAAAACAACTACGCTCTACTTAACTAGCAATAGTTGTTGTAGTTGCGTACTGAAAAACCTATTTTACTTTGTTTTGCTGATATCGAAGCAAAAAAAGCACCCCTAATTTAAAGCGTATAAAATGTACGCAGGTACGTGATGTATGCAGAATGCTAACATACTGATGCTAGTACTTCCTCCATATGGTTTTCGTTGATCTTGTTTTGCATGTGTGCGCTGCAGTGCATAACATGCATGACTCTAAAAAAATATAATACAAATCTATCAAGCGATGGTGTGGAGTTGCGTCGTAGAAAAAGAATTGGTGGAGTGTGAAAATGTTTTTACGTCGTTACGACACAGTGGTGTTTGAGTGCAAAAAATCGGTGCAAAAAATCGGTGGTAAATCATCGATGCATCGATAATATCGAAAATAAATTATCGAGTGAAAATATCGATATTTTTTTACGAAAATATCGATGAATCGAGTGATTCGATATATATCGCGCATCACTACGACCAATAACGAATGAAAAATGGTTAAAAGAGGCTTTATAATTATAGTGATTGACCTTTTTTTTTTTTTGTAAATACCTACCTATCTTTTGATATATTAACTTTTCGGCAAAACATTCTTCGGCACATATACAGCTACAAGCATAATCTACAAAAAAGTATATGCAATTTTTTGTAAATCAAGAAATAAGCAATTTTTTCTAGGAATGAAATAATTTTGTTCACCAAATTACTAATTAATTTAAAGCCAGTCGATGTGTCGCTACCATTGGTATTTGCCGTTTAACTATAGAGGTTATGCCGGATGTTGTGTGCAAATTTCCGCCTTCAACGTCAATTAGTTTCTGAGATAGACCTAGGTATAAAATTGGTCTATTGGGTCGCACAGACGGACAGACATCGTAGCGAAACTAATAAAGTTCCGGTTTTCCCTTTGGGTACGGAACCTTAACAAACAAATACATATGTTGTGTTTGAAGTAGTGAAAGTGGGTTTTAACTATTTCCCTTCGCCTATTTATATACCTATAAGTTGCTGAATACCTACAAGCTTTTCGGGCTCTTGTTTTTCCACTAATAGTTTATTTGAATTTGCAAATGTTTCTTCAAAAAAAAAAAAAAAATGAAAATATTGACAGACTACTCACAAGTATTCTGAGCACTCTCTTTTCAATTATCCCACGAATCGTAGTCATTTCCCCCTTTTCACCGTGGGTACTCGAATTCCCTTTTAAGACCCCTCGATAATTTTTGTGAAATAAAGATCTAATTTTAAATTGAAATTTGTAATATGTATACGGAAAGGAAATCATATTAAATTAACCTTTAGTATAAAAATAGCTATGATCATTTTTTAGTAGGTAAGAACTTGAAAACTTAGATAAACGAAAAGATTTACATAATCTCGTTTTTATGGACATTCCGTGTGTTGATAATCATTGTGAAATGATGTAAGTATAGATGTTTTGACGAAATTTCAGTAAAAAAGTACCTATAGTTTGAAGATTTCTGAAATTCCCATGACTTTTCTGCTTTTTCCCACGAAATGGTTTTCTGACATCGAAACTCCCACAAAAAGGGATAAATCCCACGATATAACAACACTGATTCTAACACATCAACATGCCGTTTTTGGCCTTAAAAGGCGTTGAAATGACGATAAATCTTCAAAGAGGTGATCGCTACATGCGACTTTCCGAATAACTGGTGAAAAGAGCTGTTGAGTGCAGGAGAAACTCGACCCGATTTGGCTTGTTCCGGTAAAATTCCTAACGAAATGATTTATGTCGCCCGCTCCCTATCTTCGTGGCCTACTTTCTTCAGAGTCCCATACAACCATTATTGACCTCCAAAACCAATAACACCGTATAAGCTTCGTATCGGTCGCGTTCGCGACTCCATTAGTGTTCATAACATCATCGGACTACACAGCGATAGGAAACGTTAATTTAGCATAATGGACATATTTACTTTTGGCATGCTTAGCTTTATTTTTGCCCAAGTGGAAACATTTCTGCCTGATAATGACCCAATTCAATTTTCGAGGAGTTCTAACGACTTCTCGATGACATATTATATATGTACAACTAGCGTGCCTAAATCACATTAGAAGGCGAACATCGTTCCTGCCCATACCATCTGCACCCAGATTTTCCAGCTTATATCCGCAAAGTTTGTTTCGAAAGGAAATTCTGTTTCAAAAAGTTTACATCCATGGAATGTTAATTAAATCACAAAACTTGAGTGCTTTGTTTTGTCCCAGTTACAGGCTAAATGACCTCAGCGCAGACGATATGATTTATTTGTTTTGCAGACATTTGGTAATTTCCTAGAAGGAAACCGAATATTCTGATGGTGGTTGCTTCAAGAGAGAGAGAGAGAGTGTTGCTTATTAGGCAATCGGATTTTAATATTTCCAAAGCCTCACCTGGCTACATTGACTCAGTAACATCCTTAACAAAGTGATACAAATTAGCTCCAATGAGCGATGATCTAG
Source organism: Cheilosia urbana (assembly GCA_946477585.1). Lineage (NCBI taxonomy): Eukaryota > Metazoa > Arthropoda > Insecta > Diptera > Syrphidae > Cheilosia > Cheilosia urbana. The sequence goes on from OX297856.1 coordinate 29,039,704, forward strand.
CTCCAGCACTTGCAATCCGTAACACACACAACGGACGCCCTACCGGGTAATCGGATAAAGTCATCCAAGGACAAAGCTTCGCAGCTTTAATAAATAAATAAATATTCACCATACCATCGCTGTATTGTTACTTTCGTCCTTACGTCCTTTCAGTGTGTGTGCGTAAATAAAAGACGACACATAAAAAATCTGAGTGGGGGAGAAAAACTTTCCGAATGATGGATGGATTTCTACACCTGCACAAGTTGAGGATTAGCAACAGGAGAATGTTTTTCTAGAGAAAATCTCGAAAAGAATTTTTATCTCATTACAAATGGAATTAAGGGTACGGCATTTCTTTGGGAACTTATTTTTTTGTCAGTATACCTACAGAGACAGATATGTGTGCGAGATGAAAAAAAATAAAATAAAATAGACAAAGACGTTGACCGCACAGCATTAAGTGGATACATACAAAAGGACTTAGAAAGTTTGTTGCCTCTGAAGATGGTAAATCGGATTAAGTTGCATAAGAGGATACATTTTCTTCAAAGGAATGCGATATTAGGGCTTATTACTTGAAGCAAAATTTAACCTGATCCTTAAGCCTGTACACAGGTACAGCATTTTTGAGAGAGCATTGTTTTTTTGATGTGTAAACATCTAAGCGCGCGTTGTTGGAATCTGGTGGAGTAATTCCACACATTTAACTTGCGGGGACGGAAATGCGTCACTGTGTTTTATCATTGCATACATTTTTTGGAATCTGGTGGAGTAATTCCACATATTTAACTTGCGGGAATAGGGATTCCCTATTGTTTTATCATTGCATACATTTTATCATTGCATACGTTTTTATCATTGCATACATTTATGAGCTGGGGCATATTAATTTCAGCTTTTTGTTGATGTGAAATAAAATTTCTCCATTTCGTCCTTGCACCGTACTCAGATGAAATTTCAAGAATTCTGCAGGGAGATTATCATCTTTTACCAATGATCATAAGCAGAGACTTTAATATCAATTTCGCAACTCCAGAAGCTCAATCATTTATTGATTTTATGCAAGATAAATTGAATCTTCAAATGAACTCCAACCGGAAAATTTCAACTCGCTTTTGTATAAAATTGTAACAGGAGCTGCAGCTCAGCTTCATAAGTTTAGTTTAAAGTTAATTGCTTTTTTGACATCTTATTGACATTTTGCTATTCTACCTATCTTCACGAAAAAAAAAGATATAGCAAGCAAATGTTCTCTCAAAATCAACTAGCTCTAATAACCCGAGCCCGAGACATATTTGGGGTTACCTAGTTACCTTTGCTTTGTCGTGACGATGACGACTGACAAGACGATGATGCATGAAAATGGATTACACACAATATTTATTTGATGGCTTGTGTTTGTGTGTGTACAATTTGGTACAAAAAACCAAATTCGTTTGGTGGGGTTTCATGTATTTTTTGGTTATTTAGACAGTGTTCACTGGTGAGAATTTAAAAAGGGTAGTCGGTAGGAATCGGGTTATATGGACACCACACCACTGCAGTCTTCACCACCATTTGTAACCTAGCCTGAGTCAAATTGTATATACAACAAGTTTAACAAAAGCAAATGTAATGTAATGCTTTGGTAACCTATTTTCCTTCTTACTGCTCTTGTCGTTTTCTAAACAAACAACAAGAGTGTAAGAAGTGAAGCCAACCCTAATTTTCAAAAGTCTGTAGATGAAAGATAAAAATTCTGTATTTATGCATGTCGAAATTCTGTAGAAATCCAGACTCTAACTCCAAAATGGAAGTTTTGAATGGCATAAAATATCAGTCCTTAATTATATTTATTTATTAATTTTGTACAATAACATAACTTTTTACTAACCGCTGGTATGGATACCAGCTGAATGGATAATACTCGTCGTAAAATTGGCCTTGATCATCGATTCCAATTTTGTCTTCATCCGTCAATTCTAGGTAATCAGGTTTAAAAAAAAAATACTCCAACATTTTTTTTAAACGTTATGAATATTTTGTTTTACAGCAGGAAGAATTTTGGGTGTTTCAAGTGCATTTCTTTGTTTAGGTCAGTGAAATAACCCAACGAAAAACTAAGGAATTCAGGTTTTTACTGGAATCTGAGATTTCTGTATATTTAAGTTTGAATTCTGTATTTCTGTAGGCAACGTCAAAATTCTGTAGATATACAGAAAATTCTGTAGGGTTGGCATCAGTGATGTGCAACATCAAATTTTGATCAGCTACTCTCTCTATCTCTCTAACTTTATCTTCCTGGAGATATAATGTTAGAGAGTCGAGCTAGTCATTACTAGAAAATAAGCAGGCTGTTCTTTGAAAGCCTTTGTAAAGTGTAGACCTATTTTTAGTTCATACTGAATTGTATCAAATTATATTAAATAATTTGAATAATAAAATAAAAAATATAAAAGTATGCGGTGATTTTTTTTTATCAATAAAAATATAAAATAAGCTAAAATGCATATAGCTATATATTGCTCTTCTTTTGAGTGAAAAAGATCCACTGAGCTTTACAAATCCAATTGTTTGCACACTGTAAGAATACTGTAAAGAAGTCTGTAGCTCACTCTCCCAGGAAGACCAAATGTTGCTATAACTTGACGCAGATTACTGGAGTGCTTCTTTGGTACTGAATCACATGTGTATCATTAGTTATCTCAATTGGCATCATCTCAGCTAATCGCCTCTTTGACGCATGATAACCATATTACGCTTTAAATGGTTTGTCCTTGTGTAGGAAAATACTAGACAGACGTATAACCGACGCAAACTACGTCCTTTGCAAGTGCATCAAGACATTAATTTCAATTACAAGGAAGTCATCCCATATCTAACTATGTGCAACTGTGGCTCAACTTACACTATCCGCTTCCACACCTCACAGGACTATCAAGTCGTTAGCTGAAAAGCTACATGCGATTCAAAAGTATTTAAACTTCCGGGGAATCACTTCCACAACACATGTCCTTAATCGCATAACACTTGCAATTATCGTAAAGAATTTCTACACCCGTTAAAATTAACGACAATTGCATAGGTACGACGTTGTTCTACAATGTCCCATGAACGTTTGTGGTTCCTGACAGAAGCAGATGGTGCGTTATTTTAAGACAACCATATGTATACAGGACATCCGTGTCTAAAAAAAAACAACAACCTCCCCCAAATGCAGGGGTAAAAGTTTAATCCTTATTTCCTTCAAATTAAAAGCAAACACTGCTGCACTCCCACCCCCAGACAATTTCATATTGACATGTCCCAAAACCGAATCCGATGAGAGGGCTCCACACCAGAAAAGTTCGCATCATAAAATATTCCAATTTTCCCTCTTTACTCTGTTTCGTCATAACTCTGTGGTTTTGAATAATTGGCATGGAACACCAACATCGCTCATCTGCTCGTCATAGCCACCGAAGGAAATCCGTCAGCCCCCCTCACTACGGTTTAGCATATACGAAAGGGAATCTCATTAAATTCGAAAAAAGTGTCGTTTGGGTCTTGTGCCTCCCTAAACCACACCAGCAACCCTTAATACCGCGCAAGGAATACTCCCCAACAAAAACGGGGACAACATTTATCTTCTAATCCCCATCAAGCTTTCCTGTATATCCCAGAGAGAAAGTTGTAAAACATCCTTCGGCTATCTAGGACTCGGCTTATGTTTGGCTTCCTTCTGTCAGCCCCATATGTATCAATATTTATATTCATAAGCAACATCAATGATTGTGGCTGAGTGGGGAAGGGGCACCGTTCGTGTCAATATTTGCAGAGACGAAAGCTATGCGTAAGCGTTTACGTTTTTATTAAATACCTCGTGTCCTGCTTTTCGCTGAGATGTTAATTAAAACTGAACCCACCCAGTTGGGCGCTGCTTTGGTAAGGCTTCGCATCAAACAGCTTGGAGAGACACTCCGTCTCCGCACTGGCAACCACAGCATTTTGACCGCTTAACAAATTGGGGCAATTTTCCTTCTTATCTCTTAGTACCGCTCCAAGGAATACACGACTGTATCTGGGCAGCATATAAGAAATCGTTAAAGATGTGGACGAGGACGCAGCTACAGTGGATGTGAAATGAAATGGAATCCCGCAACATTTCGAGAAAGAGAAAATAAAAGCGAAATGACATTTAAAAGGGATTTGCGCATTTGGAAGATTCGAGGCACTGATTTGGAACCCGTAGCCCCGAATTGCAAATCCTTGGGAGTTATCAACTGTTCGTTGTTAACCTAGTGGGGATTTTCCTCGGGTCTGTGATAATCCTGGGCAAAACTAAACGAATGTAATTGACGAGTGTGCGATTGGAGCCGAATGATTAGAGAGTCGTCCCCATCAAGATACACTTTTTCCGTGTATCTGCGGGCCGCAGCTAAGCTCGATAATGCTGCCATAGGCAGTTTAAGGCGATAAGCCCTAACGACGAGGCAATCCAAGGTTTAGTTTAGATAATGTGTTTTACAAACTGCTCTGGTTGGAATTGGAATGTTGCAACATTTGCAGACTTGTGTAGTGGTATGGTGAATGACAATGGGATTCTATCAAAATGGACAGAGTTTGTGGTGCATGGTGCTCATGGAATTATTTGCAGCAGTTCCCTTAAAAGTATTCAATTCACTATTAAAATATCTGCTCTGGTGAGTGTCATTAGGTAGCTCAGAATCAGCCCTGTTGTCAAAGCAAATTAATAACCAACACATTTGTAAACAAATGCGGTTCATGTTTCAAAAACACCATTGACAAAGGAATGGTAGAACAGCTGATTCACAAATGGAACCGTGGAACAATGTAGACAGGCTAAAATGGCAATTAAGTGGCCGACCTGCTCCACTCAAAGAAGGGTTCTAAGCATGAGTCGAGGAAGGAGGAACATTGGAATGGGTGGTGACTTTGTTAACAGGACATGGTAATTTCGGGTATCACTTAAGGAAGATGGGCCTTAGAGAGGATAATACCTGTAAACTATCCTGGAGGAATCTGAGACAGCGCCAGCGGCATATACTGTATCAATATTCGGCGTTGAGTGGCAAAAGAATAAAGATCTTGGGACATCATTGGGTCGAGACCCAGTCGATGAAACAGATCTCCCATAAACAGATGCTAGCGTTAACACTAGGAATTGAGCTCAGGAAAGAACTCTGGATAGATCCAGAGAGTCTCTCTGGGTAAGATTAATAGTGGTAGAGAGATCCTACACTGGTGGTCTCATTCGAATATCTCTCGAATCTATATATACAAAACACCGTCGATCGCACTTGCAACTCACCCTCATGGTGCATGGGGATTTGGGTCATCCAATGAAGATGTTTGAAGTATTTTTATTGAAGTTTTGTTCGGTAAAAATTGCTACCATAAGTCCATTTGTAAATATAAATGAGGTTCTTGAACATTTTCATAGTTTCTTATGTGCCCCAAAAGGCTAAAAAACCAAGGGTCAGCATTGTTAAAATCAGGGACCTTATCAGGATAATCTACTAGGTTTTTACCTAAATTAACTAGGAGGGTTTATGTGAGCTAACATTTATGAGGTTATGTTTTTGCCTTTAAATGAACTTGCATCATAGCAGGGAATGACTTTGAAGCCGAACTTACGAGACACCCATAAGTGCTGTTTTGAAGAAGACTATAATGTTAACCTCTTTCAAAACGGTGGTCTTTGGATAGGTAGATCAAATCTATATATACAAATCTGAACGGAAAAATTGTTGTGTCCGCAAAATACTTATGAACTTATGTACCGGTTTAACATTTTTTTTAAATGCATGAAATAAATATGTGGAGGTCTTAGGCAACCTTTGTTTTAATAATTCAGTATTTTTCATACAGCGAATTTAAACGCATAGCAAAGCAGGCATGGCGCATGGGTCCGCTTGTACATACCTAAAGATGAATTCGTCTTAAAAATTTGCCAGGTAGATGCGCATTTCTTCTTATAAACTGAGGGCGTATCATTAGCAATCAAAAACTTGAATCAATGCCACACGAGACGATACTTTTAATAGAAATTTGGAGCATAGGTTGGTAAGTACCTACCTAGATCTTCCAAAAAATAGGTGCAGAAATATATCTTTAGCTCTTTATTATCTAACTTAGCGTACGCCTTTTGAAGGCCTTAAGTTTTCACCCCTTAAAGAATTTCCTAAATATTACTGCTAAAATATGAAATTCTGTTTCTTATTATGGCGAATTTTTGCCCTACCTGTGGCGATAAGTACCTTTTGAGCTAGATTGCTAATATGAACTCGATTTTTGCTTCCATTTCCTCCATTCAAAGTTCTTCAGGTTTTGAGCTATTAAATGAAATATTAGGTAGGTGTCTAAAAATAGAGCAGCCTTGAATTCACATTATAAAATTAGACTCCTTAGGCCGGTGGGAAGTACTTACTTATATAATATGTATCATTTATAAAATATACATAACTGCGTCAACAAAATGTTAATACCACGCCATTTTTCGACCTGAAGAAGTCCCATAAGGATAATAAAAATACAGGCATCCCTTTCTAACCCATCACCTATTTATACCTGTGAAATAAAGGATTTAAGAGTCGCAGTTAATCCTTTGGTGAATATTCTTTATTACCCAATTTGACAAATCTACCTGTCGAGTGTCCCTTTCTTTAGTATAAGAACAGGATCAATTAGTTTCAGTAAATCAGTTCAATTCAGTAAGCGAAAGTAACAACAGCACAATGCGTCCAACAAAAATCGACAAAATTCAAACCGCGACCGTGTGCCAGGACGAAGGTATTTCATCAATCATTCTTCGGGTGCCGAGCCTATCCACCCAGTGGATGAACTTTTCAAATGACGTGGTCAAGACCAAGGAACAACGCTGTAAAAGGAAGAGGAACTCTGAGAAACTCACCGATTTTCTTGAGCGATTCCCCGTTACGACTATCCCGCTTCAAGTGCCGAGCTTAGCAACACAGTGGACAGACTTTTTAAAAGACTTGCTCGACACCAGTGAACAGCGAGCTAAGAGGATGAAAAGGGACTCTGAATCGATCACGGACTTTTTGGAACGATTCCCCATTGCAACTACCCCTCTTCAGGTGCCAAGCCTTTCCACCCAGAGGAAGGATACATTAGATGACATGGTCGACCTCAAAGATAAGCGAGCTAAGAGGAAGAGAAGCGACTCTGAAACGACCACCAAAATTCTTCAGGTTCCAAGCTTATTGACACAGTGGACACACTTCTTAGACGACATGGTCAACACCAGTGAACGGCGAGCTAAGAGGATGAAAACACGCTATGAAACGATCAACGAATTCCTTGAGCGATTCCCAGTTACCGGCACTCCCATTTCCGATAGTCAAATTGACCGATGAAATATTTGCCAAACTACTTACAATATAAGATTTATTTTAAAAATTAATTGACTGCGTTCCTTAAAATGTTTAATATTGGACAAACTTTGAAATAACCAAAGGTGTAAATAAAATAAATATCTTTATAAAATTTAAAAGCTTTTGCATATACTCGTGCATTGTAAACTACATCTGCGCCGCCAACTAAATTTTGGGTTTTTCAATTTGAATAAACAAAATTATTGTTGACACATCCATAAGAGCCTAGGCATTATTTTCATAACCATTTGTGTGCATTTTCAGAGTTTTTGCTGGTTTTATTAATGTTATGAAAATCTCATTGATTTCTACTGCTTCTTGAGTAACGTCTGAAGGTCAATTTTTTGCTAATGCTCTGGACTCTGGAACTCCCTCCAGCGCCAAATCAGAGTTCACATTTTTCCTTTCCTTTCTTTAATTTTTTGTATTGTTTTTTAGATTGTCATGTACCAAATTCTTATTGTGAATTTAAATCGGCCGTTGTTTGATACTTTTCGTTTAATGGTATAGTTCTCATTTTTTCCTTCAAGTCAATTATTCAGCTTATCACTATTTTCAAAGACGTAATATCTTTCTATCCTTCAAATATCTACTCTAAATAAAATGAAAATTAGAAATATAAAATTTTCGGGTCGATCCGTCGATTCCGAACGGCTAATTGAGAACCTCTTTCATCCCAGTTATACACTCGGATGTCGGATGTTTGTCAGACGTTCGCGAGAGATGGCGCAGTGGATAACACCTTAAGATGTTTTTAAAATGTTAATACTTCAGCAAGAGGATCTATAATGCTATAAGATTGACAACCTAATATCAGTTGCATTTTTAACAGAGGCACAAATAAGCTAAGCTAATTCGATCGAATGGATGAAGGTAGATTTGTCTAATTGTAATGCGCTTCCTCAGCTGCTCCTAGTTAACTTTTTTCCTAATATTTTTGTTCTATGTCAACGGCAAGACCACACCAATCAATTGCCAAACTCTGGGGTGGGATTCTGTAAAAAACGAAACGAAAACCACTTTCGCATTTCAACAAACGAAAGAAATCACACGAAAGTGAAAATTTGCTTCATGTAACTCCTAACGTTATTTGTTCACATTCGTTTAGGTTTGAGAAACTTGTAAGAGTGCGAGAATCTGTCGCCCGAAGTTCTCGCCGAAGTGATGAAAAATGCCATAAAACGAGCGCAATTGTGACGGCGCCCATTTGGCCGATATCATCTTCTCGACTTGACCAATAAAATTCTAAAGTTTCAAATAAACATCAAAAAACAGAATCGAAGTTTTTCAGTAAGAAAAAAAAAAATGAGAGCCAAACAACATCGGATGACTTCTTTTGGACCACCTTGTACAATGCCGCTGTTCCAGGTTGGGTGCACCATCTAGTAATGCAATAACCAAAAGACATAGCATTAGATGAATTTGGTACCTACCTCCATCCCACATAAACTATATCATTCCAAATTCCACATATATATATACTTGATATCTATTTGAAGAAGCTTTTTTTATTAGGTACCTATCAAATTATCAAATTATTTATTTATCAAATTCGCAGTCTCAAAAACTATTCTCGTTAGTAATTAATTTGTTGTGTTAGTTACAAACAGCGAATGAGTCTCAACATTTTTTTGATGCGGACCCAATTTTCACAGTAGTTCACTTTTTGTACCCGAATAATTTGACACAGAATCGGGCCTCTAAGGACACGATTCATGGGATTTCTCCCCAAATTGAGATAAAAAAAAAAAAAAACAGAGATTTCTAACTAGCACTTAATCAAACGCTTGCATAATATCAGACTGACTTGGAGGAGGTGACACTAGTTGTTGTACTTTACTTTCGCTGAGATAGGATGTTTGTTTTAAGTCCTGCAACAAAAACAAACAAAAATGGATCAATCTTCAGAATTTGATATTTCTGTCGGTGTAGCGGTTGGAATCTTTATTTTCGCATGGACCAAAGTGGAAAAAACCGGGGCGTCCAATAAAATAAAAAAATCCGGATTAACGTAAGCTTTATCGTATTTCCCCAGGAAAATGGTGAAAACCCTGGCGATATGGCCCTTACTCTGATCACAAATCAACTTGGACTGTTGTACCCGCTTACCACATAATAGAACCATCGAGTTAGAGTTTACTTTCGTTAAGTTCGTCACCCTGAAGGTATGCAATAATACAGATTTCCATGCGGCGAGTACAGTTTGGTACGACAGTTGGTATGATTTCCACTGTTTTACTACAAAGTTAGCCTTTTTTTATTACATACCATATGGCGTATTGAAAACTAACCATTTAGGTCCAGTAAGGCCCGATTCGCCAGGGTTTTCATTATTTTCCATTTCCGTTTTTTTTTTTTAAACTTAAAACGAACATCCTATCTCAGCGAAAGTAAAGTACAACATCTAATGTCACCTCCTTCGAGTCATTTAGTCTGACATTGTGCAAGCGTTTGATTTAGTGCTCTATAGGTACTAAAAGAGGCGATTGTCGAAAAAAATAATAATTTGACGCAAGGTAATTATTCGCTTTGAAGTAACCCTCAACAAAGGTACATAATAATCTAATTGCAGCTAACAGTGATCGTGATTTCTCTGTAAAATGCGCCCATAAATTAAGCCAACATTTTGCAACAAACAAAAAGTCAATCATCCTTCTGCAATTTTCACCTCAACAAGGCATAACCGGATCGCGTTCTCACTCCTATCCAAACGCTTACCTCTGCCTTTGCTTTGTGATTTCTCTGATTGATGTCACAAGTCGCACTCGATGTGACGCTGACGATAAAAATACCAGCCAGCTTCTGTTCTTTTGTACTGCAATGGTCTCCGTTCTAGGACCGGTTTGCCTGCGAAACTGCAAGTCGAATATATTTTCTCAGGATCTTCGCTGCAAATTTCTTCCAAAGCAGAAAGTAAAACTTCATGTCGCCGTTTAGATCTCTTCTGTATTTTGATTTACCCATGGAAACATTTTAACAGTAAAAAAATGGAATTCTCGTTCTACAATACGAATGCATGGACTTTGGACATGGACATATTTAAATTACTTTCAAGGCAGTGCCTACTTCGATAAAGGCAGCTACACAGTGATCGATGTCCTCGGTGGTGTGCGCAGCCGAGATCTGGACACGGATGCGCGCCTTCCCTTGCGGCACAACTGGGTAGCTGAAACCGATCACATATATCCCACGACCTACACGCAGAAATGTTAGATTTGCTATGCAACTGTGTGAAGTGAGTACACCTTACCCAGCATTTGATCGGCAAATATCGACGCTAAACGTGCATCGCCCAGCATGACCGGACAAATGGGATGATTTTCGCCGCCAACAGTGAAACCGGCCTTTGCCATTGCCTCCCTGAAGCGGGTGGTGTTGCTTTGAACTTTTTTTGTGAGGTGATTGGACTGCAAGAGCATATCCATAACTTTGATACCAGTGGCAACCACTGGCGGCGGTAGAGAGTTCGAGAACAAATAGGGGCGAGACTTTTGCCTCAGGAGGTCAATTAGTTCCTTCGAGCCGGTGGTGTAGCCACCAGCAGCACCGCCCAAAGCCTTGCCGAGAGTCGAATTTATGATGTGTACTCTTCCCATTACGTTGTGGTATTCCTCCGTACCTCTGAAGGAATCATTTTGAAAATTGCATCGCTGAGGCTGGAAATCACTTACCTTCCGGTTTTGCCGAAGAAACCAGTGGCGTGGCATTCGTCGATGAAAACCAAGGCCTTGTACTGATCAGCTAGGTCGCAGATTTTGGCCAGCGGGGCGATATTACCATCCATAGAGAACACTCCATCGGTGACGATCAACTTCAAGCGGGCAGGTGAGGATTTCAGGAGCTCTTCCAAATCTGAAAGGAGGCTTCATCAGCACATATCTATGGTAGTAGTGGTTGATTTACCTGCGACATCTTTGTGCTTATAGCGGTATTTCTTAGCCTTGCACAGTCGAATGCCATCAATGATGGAAGCATGATTGAGTTCGTCAGAGAAAACAGCATCGTCCGGAGTTAGGATGGCCTCGAACAAACCGGCATTAGCGTCGAAACAGGAGGCGTATAGAATAGTGTCCTCGCGGTTATGGAAGTTTGATATTTTCTTCTCCACACCCAAAAAAAAATGTAATTTCAAATTGATATTTTTGTCATATCAACTTCAATTTCATGCGAAAATTTCAAAAATTGAAAAAAAACGTATTTTTTTAATATTAAAAATATCAGATTAATATTTTTCATGGCAGATTTACATTAAAAGCTTACATTTTTTGAAATTACGATTTACATTCCCATATCAATAAGCAATATCAAATTTTGTATGATGTTCTGTAATATAATGTTTACAAGATTTAATGTCAATTCTACATTACGCGTATTGTTGTGATGTTAAAAATGTAAAATTGATAAGCTTTAATTTTAATATACTTCACAAATTAAAAACCAATATGATTTAATGTGTTTTTAATATTGACAAAATGTACTGTTTATGTGAGACATGTAAAAATAAGCCGAAGCCCCAAAATACCGGTACCCTAAGGTGCAATTTTTGATATTACCAACATATTTGATATGAATAATGTAAAAAGGCAGTTGCTAACGAAATAAACGAGTCTGAAATTGAAACTGCAGTCGCACTTGCATTGGTTTACTCGTAGTGATCGGTTTGTTTGTAGAGTGTTTTCTCTGTTAACTTTTAATTTAATGTGCAATTTTGCAATTTGTGTAATATTTAGTGTTAAAAAAAATCTGTAAAAACACAGTAATAATAATAATCAGTTCGAGTAATTTCTTGAGTCTGTGTTCAAAAAAAGAGCTAATGGATGAACATCAAGACCAGTTTATTTTTTCAGACGTTAGTGAAATAATAGGGGATGATGATCTCGGAAACCCTCAAAGTTTTCCGGATTCTTTGGAGGTTGAATCCGTAGAATCCCTTCCGGAAGAATCGTGTAATATTGGAGCTGTTAAGGGAATTTCGTTAGAGACAGCTTTTACTGCTCTTTTGTGTAAGTTTTTATTACGTACTTTGGTAATCTTTGTAACTTTATCGTGTAAATCATTTAATTACAGAAAACCAGAAATTAACCCATTATGTAACCGTAATAAGGCAGTCTGGGCCTCTGAAATGCTTATGGAGCTACCGATATGAATCGAAACATAGAGAATTTATAGATCACGATCAGTTATACTCTGTAGGTTCCAAAAGTATCTCCTTGAAAATAATAGCTATTGCCGACTTTACAAGTCCTCCAATTCATGTTTACTATAAGAAATAAAATATTTTAATTGTTATTAATTGTTTTATTACTGAAGACGTAGAAAGTCTTCTAAACCTATTTTAGGATTATAAAAAAAAAAAAAAAAAAACCTTATTGCAAATGAGTCAACTTTAGAATTAAGGTTTGAAATATACCGCTTGGACAAAATTAAAACATAGTTGTTTAAAATAAGTAAGTAAAAATGAATATTGATTTTACATTTCTAATATAAAATTGATTACATTTATTTCATATAAATTAAACAATTTTAATATCAAAACTTAAATTATTCTTATCAGAAATAAATGCAATCAAATGAAATTAAAAATGTCTAATATCAAAATTTAAATTATTCTTATCAAAAATAAATGAAAGCTATATTCATTTTACGTTTTTATTATATCGATTTCACAATTTTAATATCAAAAATCGATGTTCTCAATATCAAAAGTAAATGCGTATCATATCAATTTCACATTTTTAATATTAAAATATTATAAAATTCTAATATCAATTCCACATGAATTCATTGTTAAAATTACATTCGAAACGTATATGAAATTAATATTGGAGTCATATCAGAATTGATATTTTCAACATCAGCTCGATTTTGTCAATGAAAAATATCAATATTACGGCTGTTTTTTACAAATTTTTTTTTCGGTGCAACTCCTGCAAGAGAAAGGATTTATTTCGGTTATATTTCGAGCTGGGGTATAGGCAATGGCGGAATTTCAAAAGGGAAAAGGATTGAAGCAGATAAATTTCATAAGACGTGCAATGACAACCTGATAGAGATGGATGCGAGAAGCCTCTAAAAACTAAGTCTTCAGATGAGACTAACACCAGGAATGTCAATGGTAACGGACTATCGATCTTAGAGCACCTTCCCATGCCATGAAGATAAAGGAATTTTGTGTCTACTGATGTATAGTGATAGTTACACGTTTAATTCAGGTCATGAATTGATGGGCATAGAGCAGGGAGTCAAAATAACCACGAATGGAAAAGTTCCCCTTACGATTTCGGCAGCGAGTTCACGTCGGTCCTTCGCGGAATTATGTGACCCTAAAACTTCTTCCTCCATTGTTTTATTTGTTCCACGGCACGCCGCTCTTTCTCTTGATTGAAATCACATTTCGTCAATACCTACACAAAAAATCAATTTTCGGGCCAAAGAACTCGATTTTCGGTTGTCATTGTCGTGAGAAGGATGCGAAGTTGGGACGATTTTGCTTTCGATCGACTGCGTGTGTGTTTGACGTACTAGGACAGCCACCTGCCACTGACAGAACATCTTCGTATTTTTTCGTAATTCTCAGCTGGTATCTTAACTAATGAACTATATAAATAGGCAACTGCAATAATTGCAAAGGACAGCAGGAAAATGAGTCTAATATTGGGCGTAGGACCAGAATGACTTCAGATGTCACTCTTGTAAGGTTTTGACAGAACCCGACTATTCATTTTTGACATATATCTGTTAACGGTTATTGATAAATTTCATACAAAATGTGAGTACGAGTGGAGGTTGACATAAGCATCATGAGCTCTCTTTGTTCAACAGCTTCGAAAGTATTAGCATTAACTAGCAGAGGCAATACTGAGACCCCCAACTCAAACCTCTTGCCGCTTGGTATTAGTGTAAAAAGTCGATCCTACCTACTGAATGCCATCAAACATAATATAACTCCTTATACTATACTGGACCAGATAACCAGGAATGCAACGCGGGCTTTAATGATCTGCCGGAACCTAGCTGACAAATCCTGGGGATGTAGCCCGATCATCCACAGATGGATGAATATTGCTATGGTGAGACCAGTGACTACGTATGGAGCAACTGCATGGGCAAAAAGAACCAGTCTATCCACCACAAGGCAGACACTCAATAAAGTGCAATGACTGGCTTGTCTATGTATAACAGGGGCCATGAGAACTTGCCCAACCGCAGCTATGGAGGTGCTATTGGAACTAACTCCATTGCACCTCGCATAGTTGTGGTATATGCACGTAAAACGATTCTAAGAATGGCCAAGGAACCGGTTGACGCCTTACTCAAAAAACAACCATTATTGGCCTTTCCTAGAGACGACATCATCAAAAGATTTGATTTCCAAAAGAATTTTGTTGCTAATCTCAGCAATAAGAAGAACTGTAGCAGCGAATCCACAATTCACAGGCTGAGAAATCACACAACGAAGTAGTACACAGATGGATCGAGAACTGATGAGGGAACTGGAGCGGGAGTATTTGGGCCTGGAACCAAATATTCTGAACCGATGAGCAAAAATACCAGCATCTTCCAGGTTGAACTCTATGCCATAGACAGGATGTGTCCAAATCAACCTCGACAAAAGCAAAGTCAACTGTGATGTAGCTATAATATCAGACAGCCAGGCTTATGGCACTTAATTCCTACATCATTAAATCCAAACTTGTATGGGAATGCCTACAAAAACTCAATGAACTGGGCAGGAGAAACAAAATAACTCTCTGCCGGCTGCCTGGCCACGTAGGAATAGAGGGTAATAAAATGGCCGACTCCCTAGTCCCTAGCAAGAAAGGGAGCATCAGAAACTTTCATAGGCCCTGAACCATTCTGCGGAATAGGGGATCACGCCCTCAAAGAAGAATTAGGAAACTAGAGGAAGAAAACCGGGCAAGAACCTGGCATAACACTTACGGCATGAGGCAGGCCAAGAAATTTCTGGGGCAGTATACACCGGAAAAGATTCCAAGCTTGTATCGGCATGAGCTAAAATAACCTAACAGGGTTCCTAACGGGGCACTCTAGACTCAAGGAACACCTTAGGAAACTGGGTACATCTAAAGAAGGTCTCTGCATTCTGCGATGAGTCCAGTGAAATCCCAGAAAACTTGCTGGGATCATGTGTGGCACTGACCCACAAAAGATTGAAATACTTGGGCAGGCTTACCAACAATCTGATGGGGAAAAACTGCCACTGGAGCAAGCTCTCATCCTTAGATTTTTAAAAGAAACTGGACTGGAGAGTGCTATAGGACGGATTTCTTCCGCCAAGGAGAAAGAAGAGTACAAGAACCTCTAAAATGATTCCGAAAGGAACTATACTGTGAGGGGAACTCTTATGAGGGAATATACCTCTCTGAGGCGTATGCAGGAGGTACAATAGACCAAAAGGTCGCAATACAACAACCCCTTTCACATAATAATAACAATAATACTGGACGCCCACTGTATATTACTTTGTTTTTCGCGAGTTTCCGACGATTCTCGTATCTATATTCGACGAGACGTCAAAACGTTCACTTTGAACCTGATGACAAGTATTGCTAGATGAACTTGCCGCAAACAAACATTTTCTATTTTCGAAAGCGGTGCGAACCAATATACAATTGAACTGTTAGAAACTCGCAGCAGTTCTCACGTATTTAAAAAAAAAAAAAGTCTTAGTAATATCAGCACGTTTAAGAAAACGAGACTTAACTAAAGAAGGACATAAATTCCGGCGAGCGTGCTCAAAGTTAAAAATATTCCAACATCTTTTCTTTTTTTTTGCATATATATATTTAGCCACGTATAAGGACTTAACGAAAGCAAATAGATTCAATTTCAAATAACGAAAGCCCACCCCTGCGAGGCTTACCAAAAAGACCCCAGCTATAATAACAAAACCCTACCTTATGAATGTCCTGTGTGCCGCAAATGAATCGAACCGAACTGAGTCCAGCTCCGTATTTATCCAAAATCTCCTTACTGTACTCGATTATTTGTTCGTTGCTCTGAAAACATTTGGAAGTGAGAAAACAAGATGATACAACAGCTGTTGGAAAAAAAAACATTCAAACGTCACAATCTTACAGACAATCCAAGGTAATTGTTGGCGCAAAAGTTGAGAATTCTTTTATTCGAGTTGGCCACAGTGATTTCAGTCTTTTGTGCCGACGTGATGATACGCTCGCTTTTGTAGGTGCCAGCATTTTTAATCAGTCCTATTTGCTCGCTGAGAATATCTCGAAAACTGTTCGCAGCTGGTGTGCTGTAGCATCGCAAATTGACGGCACCCACTGAAATTAAAAATAAATTAAGTTTATTCAGAAATAGCCACACTCGCCCGCATCAGCTGATGCTGTTGACCTGGCAAAATTATGAAAACTACGAAATCCGCGCACTCAAAAATAACTGTTTGGGATTTTGAGACTAATAGTTTTGTGTGTCAAAAGTATGCGTGTGTTTGTAGTCCTACCTCTGTGGACTAGTTTTGAAAGAAGAGGCATTCTTTTTGGGGGTCGAGTAGCACAAAGTAGTATACTCTTGGAGGACACACCGGACACCGCTTCTGGAGAGCGACAGATTCGTACTGACTAAGGCCGGTCGAGGGAAGCCATTGGAAAGAAATGCTAGTTTCTAGATGCTTGGCCACCAGAATTGATTTAATTTAGATTTAGATGTTCTGTACAGAAGTGAGAGTGGAACGATGATGTGAGATTTGTTTTCTGTTTATTACTGAGAGGGGGTGTGTGTCCCGGGCCGCAACATATTTATGTCTAACTGAATCTGTTCTGTATTGTGTTGTGGTTGATAAGTGGGTGCTACAAACGTACATGTACCTACATATTATATTGTATAGATGCGTACAGCGAACTTACAATACATATCTGTATTCGAAATGAATGAACGAATATGAGCGACGCACTGTGGTCCAAAATGACTTTTTCGGTTGCAAAAATAAAAAATAGTGACTTTTAAGAAAATTGTTTCATAGGGTGTTTCTAAATTGTAGGCTGAAGTTAGATTTTCTTCGAAAAAGGAATTAACAGAGAAAGGAATTAAAGAAAAACTTTAAAAACAGGTAAAATTGTACGAATCTTGTAAAAAAGGTCTGCGACCATTGAATTGTTCACAGGGTGATCCAAAACATTTTTTTTTTTACATTTTACAACAGTGGATGATTAAAATTAACGAACCAAATTTTAATGTTTAATGATTGTAAATGTTTCGTTCAAAAATTCTTCATGTATTGAAAGAAATATTGTTTTTAGTTTAAAACAGTCAATCCACTTTTTTTTTAACGAGAGAATAATCTTTGGAGTTTTTCTTTTCGCTTCATTGTCACTTATAAAATTGTAATTGTTTTGGATTAAAGTTACGAATTCTTGAGGATTCGAAACATTGGTAAAATGTTATTAAATGGTTCTGTTTGGAATATTCATGATGATATTTAATTTGTACGCTCCGCTCTTCAGTAAAGCCTTTTGAAAACTAACACCATTTATCCATTGTCATTTTTGTCATATGGTTTATATGGTTTTTCAATAAGAGCGCTACAAAAGTTATGTACGGAACTCGACTTCTTTTGCATGGCCAACACGGGCACGCTTGCAGAAATCCAGACGCTGAACCCAATTTTCGACGGTTTTCAAGCATAAATCGGCCGTTACTGCTGCAATTTCACGTTCGATATTCGTACGTAGTTCATCAATCGTCGCTAGCTTGTTGGCATGGACCATAGACTTGACGTAGCCCCACAGGAAACAGTCTAACGGCGTCAAATCGCACGACCGAGGTGGCCAAGCGACTGGACCATTTCGTGAGCTAACACGTTCTCCAAACTTGGTTTCCAATAAATTGATTGTGACATTCGCTGTGTGGCTTATGGCGCCGTCCTGTTGGAACAACATGTCCTCCAAGTCCATATCATCTACATAATTGGGGCCAAAAATATTCGGTTATCATTGAACGGTAGCGATTCCCATTCACAGTAACGTGCCGGTCTTGATCATCACGGAAGAAGTACGGCCTTATGACGCCGCCGGCCCATAAACCACACCAACCCGTAATTTTTTCGGGATGCATTGATGACTCATGGAGTACGTGTGGATTTCTGCCTTACCAATACCGCATATTTTGTTTTTTGACGAAGCCATTCAGTCAGAAATGAACCTCATCGCTGAAGATGATTTTTCGATGAAAATCCGAATCATTTTCAAGTTGTTGCTCAGCCCAATTCACGAACATACGACGCTTCTGGTGGTCAAGCGGCTTCAGTTCTTGCGTCAGTTTAATCTTGTTAGGATACAGGCCAAGATCTTTTCGCAAAATTCGCCATAACGACATCACAGAGATGCTCAACGCTTGAGAACGACGTGTGAGAGACACATTTGGACTTTCTTCAACTGAAGCCTAAGCGGCAGCAATTTTCTCGATACCTACTACGGGCACTTCTTTGTCTCACTGGCACGGAAACATTTTGTACTGTGCCTGTGGATTCAAATTTTTCCACTGGACGCTCAATTGTTGATCTGCTAGGATGATTATGACGACCATAAATTGGACGTAGCGCTCTTAACGTTGAGGCCACTGACTCCGAATTTCGGTAGTAAATTTTAATAATTTCCACTCGTTGTTGGCTCGTATATCTTTCCATCATGAAATGGCAATGGCAAACCTTACTAAAGAGAAATGTCAAAAGAGCGGCAAGAAATTCGGCGTCGTTTGCTGTTCCTGTCGCTCTACTTTTGTAGCGTCCCTGTTGAAAAACCCTTTATATCTGCATATTATGTACACGCACAAGGTTTGTTTTACCTGTGAAATTCAAACATCCCAATGAGGGGTGACAGAGGAAAATTAATATTTTTACCTGTTTTATTAGATCATAAAATAATAATCCACAATAAAATATTTCTTTCAACTTTTTGTAATGTTTAGGCAGTAAATCAATTATCCCTTTCTTTTGGCATGTTAATTTATGTTTATGTATACCTACTTTAAGAATAAGAACAGTAATGATTTACAGTAATTTAAGTAATTCGAAGAAATTCATTTACAGCATACCTACCTCAAAAACCCCTTTGGTTGAGGACGAATTTATTGAAAAAGGGTCATTAAAGTGGACGGACTACAAAATTAGACTACAATTTATATAAAAAGGGGCGTAGAAGTGGATTGATTTTTTTCAACGATCAAAATATTAATAAAACTATTCTTAATTGATATAAAAAGAAAATTTCACGCCCTCAGCTCTTTTGATTAACAAGATTATTGAAATATTCTATAAGGAAATTTGCTTTCAAGGCCAAACTATCAGCACTGGGAACACGACTTTATTTTTAAGCAAATTACAATTTCTTTGAACATTGCAAATTGTTGCAGCTACCATTTTGCTCATGGTTTAACAAATAGTTAGGGTCAACTATCGTGGTCAATTTTTCGCACGAGGTCGCGAGAATTTTTTTGTAGCGCTACTCAAACCTAAAAAAGTTCTAAAAAAAATTTGTTTTTTTTTTTTTCTTTTTTTTATTATTAAACATTTTATTTACCTATAGGTAACGAGACTACATTTTTCGTTTAGTATGCCATAATTGCAAAAAGGAAAATAAATTAGTTCGTTTTTTTTCTATTTTTTTGTTACAACAAAATTGACCAAATTTGAAAAGCTCTATAAGTTAAACAAGTTGTCAGAAAATTATTTTGTTTGCTGTTTTTGAAGCCCCGTTCATATTTCTATTAGAAAAAAAAAAAAACAATAAAAATAAAACATCGAATTTAGTAATTTTGCCACGAGATTTGCCATTTTGGGCCACAGTGGCGACGGATGCCATTTGGGGCTATGTATAATTTTCACTCAAGGTCAAGCATCTTAGTTAGTTGAACCATGCTTAAAGTGAAAGTAGAAAATCAAGGAAAAGTTGTATTGTAGTTACTTATATATATTTCGAACATATATGCTTGAAAGCGACGGTGGATCTTTTTGGCCCAAAAATACACGTTTTGGTTCAAGAATTTGTGCTTGGTGGTCTATAGTTCTCATTGCTCAGTTGGCGCAAGGTGCTGCTTGGCTTCTAGACACCGATGCAAATGTGTTTTTCCAAGAGTAATATATTCGAACACTGACTATCAGAATTTAACTGCTCGAAGAAAATCACTTGAAGGAGTCTAATGATGACTTAGCAATACATCGATGATAGTTTTTACAAGACGTTCCAAATAAGATTGCTCAAGATGCACTCCCCTTTTTAAACGAGAAACGTTGTTACTGCTCGCTTTACTCTATTTTTTGAATTTTTTAGGGTCTTTGGGGTTTAAAAAAAAGTGCTTAATTTTCATAAGGGTCCATCAAGCTATCGGAAACAAAACATATTGTTCTGTTTCGCTTTTTGTTTCCATATGCGGTGTAGTCTGCCCCCTAAGTGGGGCCTGGCAGATCGACTGAAGATCGAATTTTCCACTGAAGCAAATCCTGGAAAAGACGAATGAACTTTGAGTCGACTTTCACCGTCTTTTCATCAACTTCGAAAAATGTAAAGACAAAATTGTTTTTATTACTTTTAAGGCAAAATAAGCATTTCTTGTTTTTTAATTTCAAATATTTCTGGGGGGGTTATAACCCCCTAAACCCCTACCTGCGTTCGCCCCTGACAAGTTCGCAAAACCAAATTTCCCACTGCGCTGTATAAATTATTGCTGCGCCAATTAAATATTCAGACCGTTCTATTGAATTGAAATAAAATCCACAGTGCACACAAAGTACCTATCTAGCTAGATAAAAATAATTTAAACACATTTCTTACTGTATATGTACTCAAATGTCCATAATTGACAATATTATTGTCGTAGTGTCCCTCGGGGGATACTCGCGGCTCAGACAGCATTGTGTTGAACATAAATTAAAAATTCCTTGTAGACGCTGCCATATCTGGCGGTAGGGATTCCTATTTTTGTGCCGTCTATTTCCTTTTAATTCCAACCAGAGCTCATTACGAATGTCCGTAAGAGGAATTCCACTTCCACCATTACCCGCGACAACAAACTCTTGTCACACTTTCAATTTTTCCCCGTCAAGGGACTGTGTGCGTCGCACGTTGGCTCCATCTACCATCTTTGCCATCATTATACTCGTATACACACCGATGCGACCGATACAGATTGTCAAACATATTCGTCACAGCCAGGATGGTATTAGTGTTAATCTTTGTATCACTCTTGCTGTCAGATGATGGGGTATTAACAACGCTTACGGCACACTTTTTGTTTCATTCAAAGATGCAGAAATATTTAGATGAAGTATGAAACAGGATTGGGCCAACAGTTTCGAACGATTTCAATGTGGTACGACGTACGAGTAGAGGTAGGTACGCCTGGAAAAGGAGTTGAAGAATTGCACTTCTATATTGTTGCCCTTCTCGCCATTTTTGTAGGCATCCTTTAAGTCGGCCGTTCGGAGTCGCTGAGACCTGGAAGAGCTATGCGGCAGAAATACCCATGCGTAGGTTCAAGTTAATTAACCAAAACACGCAGCTAAGTATGTAGACTGTTCTTTTTTTTTCTAACTTCCTAGTTCATGGTAAAATTGTGCGGAGTAGCGTGGCGTGTGATGAACGTCAACATGACTTTTATGTCTGGCTTAATGGCGAAGGTACCCGCGATCTAGTTGGTGGCATGCACTGACAAATATCGTGCTGCAATAGCATTAGTTATGCAGCTTTATTCCGTTTTTAGTGAGTGACACTGTGGCTGGCTTTGACGTGTTATGCGATGATACGTGATGCTCTTCATCTCATAGTTGAGGATAAGTCGATGTTGCTGGATGTTGTAGTGGAGCAGTGAATGAAGCGACAATCGAATTCGGGCTGATGCAGATATTTACATCTCTGTATAGGCTAGTCTGTCTCTGTGGTAACAGTTCAACTACATCGATGAGATCACCGCGTGATCGTAAACTTCCAGCTCACTCCTTCGATACATCCAATTAATCATCCTACTTCAAGTTGATTTATGCGGCAGACAAATTATTTACAAATTAAAATGCTGTTGCGACTACGAACGACCCATTCATATACGCAAAGCAAACAGCTCCAAAATTGAATTGTAAACATTGACACGTGGGCGAATTTGGATTGGAACTTTCATTGCAAAGCCGAGTTCTTAGAAAGCCGTTCAGTCTGTCGACTTCACTGATGCATACCTATACCGGCGAGTAACGTCGAGCAGTACTCTTGAGCTGTCGCCAAATAAGGTGCGCACAGTCTCATGGACGAGGACTTCCATACATAAACCGGCTCGGGAGTATAATTGACACAATAATTGAGCACCAATCGGTACGATACGATAACAACCTGAGGCGATGAAGTAAATTATCTTCCGAGTATCTCGGATCGAAACAGAGTTCATGAGCTGCGTGACTGTTGTTTTACAAACATTGATTTCCATGTAGAAAATTTGACAGCTTATTTGGTCGGTCAGACTGTGTGATATGGTATACAAATACAAGGCTAACGTAGGTGTTGTGGTATTTTTACGATAAATGTCGGCTTCCTAGTTAGACTGAGTGCGGTATGAGGAGTTTTATGGCCAATAACAAGTGAACGGGTGAAAAATGTAAATAAATTCTCTTTGGTCGGTGGCATGATTATGTTGCTAATGGCGATATAAAATCAATAGTCCTACACCTACTATCGGCATGAATAAAATTTACCACTTTGCTATTGATTATGCAAACGAAGTTAGGTTTGGCTTTTGCGTATATGATCATCTGCAGAAGTTGTTAAAATGATAGTAGGTATTCTTGGAAATTATGTGCTTGACGTACATTTAATGATAATGAATATCCTATATTTCCGTTGGTAGATGCTACTATTCGTGGTAAAACTCTTGTAATGGAAACACCATCAAATTCCCGCCGTAAATTGGCCTTGCAATTGTAAATTATATTTTCGTAGGACAATTTCCGTGAGAATAACGAAAAGTATTTCCGCAACAATTCTCGATTCCTCATCGGTGGATTCGCATATTATTATTTGCTTTAAGTTTTTGGGGAGAATATTTCGAATATGTCACCGTTCAGCTTGTACGTAAGAGATTCTCAAGCGATACCTATTTATGTTTCACAAAAAATGAATTGTCGGACGAAAAAGCGATTCCAAGCGATTCGCTAGAACCCATGTCGAATAACTAAATGCGAACACCCAGCGGAAGTAGATATAAAAACGAATCCACAATTGGTCCTGTATTATGGACTGTCTTTAAGAATTTGCAACTTTCTAACGTGTTCTTTATTTCCACCATACTTTCCGATCCAGCGAAATTTCTTCCGAACAATTTCAGTCAATAATACAGGATGGTTAAATTTTAAGGGCCGATGCTGAATGTGAACCACACCTAAACGTCAAGTTTTTTTCTGCATTTCATTTGACATTTCTCAATTTCAGGCTTACTCAATTTGAACCATGGAAAGATACACAATCGCGCAGCGCGTTAAAGTTATTCAGGCTTATTATGAAAATGGGCGTTCAAATCAAAATGCATATCGTGCACTTCGTGATTTTTTCGAGCAATTTAATCGTCCATTTTCACCTCAGTGGATTCGTCAATAAGCAGAATTGCCGCATTTGGGCGAATGATAATTCAAGAGTGATTGTCGAAAAACGAATGCACCTACAAAGAGTGACTGTTTGGTGCGGTTTATGGGCTGGCGGCATCATCGGGCCGTATATTTTCCAAAATGAGGCCGATCAGGCAGTTACTGTGAATGGTGTTCGCTATCGTGAGATAACGAACTTTTTATGGCCCGAATTGGCAGATATGGATGTGGCGATATGTGGTTTCAACAGGACGGTACCACTTGCCACACAGCTAATGAAACAATGGCTCTTTTGCACGACAAGTTCAATGGCCGTGTTATCTCACGTGGTAGCGATGTCAGTTGGTCGCCAAGATCATGTGATTTGACACCGTTGGACTTCTTTCTTTGGGGTTATTTGAAAGAAAAGGTGTACGTCGATAAGCCAGCAACAATTCAAGAGCTAAAGGATGAGATAATTCCGCACATAAACGGCATAGAACCTCAATTATGCCTCAGCGTCATCGAAAATTTTGACCATCGGATGGAGGTGTGCCGCCGAGGTCACGGACGCCATTTGGCCGATATTTTGTTCCATACATAATTGATTGATACCTATATTATCATAATGAAAAGAAATGACAACAATGTCCCAAATAATTTGTGTTTTATTCAAAATTAACATCGGCCCTTAAAACTTAACCACCCTTTACAATTTTTAAAAATTGAAATAAGTTTTGTTGTATTTGAAGTGACACGACCCGTTTTTCCACCCAGTCTAATTTTTTTTTTATAGTGTCGTTCCCTATACGAACTTTCATCCCCAATTTTACCCCTTAAAGCGACAAGTAGCCCATGTCCTTGGGCCAATTCGAATTCATCAAGCCCAAAATCTTTAAAATCGAACGATCCGTTCTCGAGTTATGAGTGCACAAACGGTCTTCAGTCTGTTTTACATATATAAAATTTAACATTATATAAGCTGAAATGCTAAAAAGCTTGTATCGTGTTTCTTGGTGTCATAATCATTTTAAAAATAATAAGGGGACACGTATTAAATTATAAAAAGTTTATTTTGCGGTTCTGACGCTTCTTTAGGGTGCATTTTTTCTGACTGTTTTTATTTATTTTTTTTTTTTTTTTCTTCACAAAATGTTGCGGAGTCCCAGCGTTGCTGTTTAGCCCCTTTTTGAGCCTTAGGACCCTAGGCCGCCACTTTTTGAAAAATTATAAACATATGATAAGAGTATAGTATTTTATGTGGAGGACCCTTTTCCGGTTCGAGCGCCTTTTTAGTCCGCTTTTAGAAAATTTTCAGCGGCAACGCTGCCGAGTCCTATGGCTAGTTTTAATTTGTCCATCTTTCTTCAGCGGAATTTTGACGATCTATTTTTACTTGCTTAATGTTTCTATTGTTCCATTGTTTACGCCTTTCTTTTGAATGTTTTTTTTAACGTTCTCATTCAAATGGTTCTCTTGTATATTAAGGCGCGTTTTTTTTTTTTGTAAAAATTTTCTTGTTTTCGAGCCTTTTTTCGAAACTTTTACGATTGTTTTTGACATTTTCTGGAGCTCTTTTGGGACTGTTGTAGTTCTTTAGTGCGGTTATCGACGAGTTTTTGAATGCGATATCTTTTTACTTCGCTTGCATTATTTTTTTCATTCTTTGATACATTTTTCTCCATTTTTTTCCAGATGTTTGTTTCTCCTGGGGCTCCTATTTTGCGTATCCGCTTTTCCATTTTCGATTTATTTCTTTATGATTTGTTGCGTTTTACGGATTGTCGTTTACATTCTTTTTTTAGTGCAGTTTGACACATTTTCCGATTTCCTTCAAGGGCCATGTTTGCATCGTTTTTTGAGAGGCTTTTTAGGTTTTTAAGTACTTTTTCTAACTTTTCAAAAGCATTTTTGAATCTTTGATAGATAAGATACCTAGCTATATTTTCAAATATTTAAATGGTTTTTTTTATACGAGTTTTGCTGAGGATTCTTAAGAAAATAAGCACAATGCAAACAAATTATTCAAAACTCTTTGATTGTGTGAGGTAAGGTTAGCTTGAGTGGGGTTGTGAGATCGTCACAAAAGATCAGGCACCATAGCGGACCCACCGCCATCCCCAGGCCTTGATTGTGTTACTCTTTATTAATGTGCACATAAAAAAAGATGGAAGCATAAATAACTTAATACTTAGTTAATGGATGAAAGGTTTGTTGATGTTTAATAGCTTTGAAAAGTGAGAGTGACTACCAAAGATAAATCTGCAATAAATTGGACTGTTTAAAAATATTATAAATATACCACAATAGCTTCATTGTATTAGGCATAGGGAAAACTAGAGTAAAATGATAGTGAGTTTTTTAAAGTGGTTTCCGGGACAGTAGATATGCGCGGGACAAAATTGTAAGCAATAATCCTGTAGGTGTCAGTTATGCCCCGGATTTGCCTACCTATTGAAATTATGCTGCTCTTACATTAAAGAGATTTTGGTTATTTCTTAAAATCATTTTTTATTGCGACCATACATTTTTTAAAGCTCAATAGATATATTTTCGAAAGTTTGAAATTAAAAGCCGAGACTTGAATTTGTTGACCCTATATCAACGGAAAAATGAAAAAGTTTTTATTTACTGAATTGCAGAAATCTCGAAGGGTGAGTCAGAAACAGCGGACAACATTTGATCGATTTTTTATTCCATATAATATAATGGCGTTCATGGGCTTTTCGGATAACGAAAAAAAAATTCGTTAATTCCTTTACAGTAAAAAAAAGTGGCATTTTAAACCATTTTAAAGTAAATCAATTTTTTTAATAGAAACACATACTTTGACAAGTAAACCTGCATATTGCGAAACCACCTTACGAGTAAAATAGAGTGAATTGCGTATTACTGAAGAAAATGTTGTTTCCATTTGAGGCTTTCACCTTAAATCAAAAGAAAACCAGTTGCAAATGTTTCACAAAAGTATGTCGAATCCTCTGCACAAGGCACCACTGAAATAAATTCATTTATCAGCACCACAAAGTTTGAACATCGCAAACAAGAATATCTCCCTGAAAAAATATTTTCATATTTTATTTGAGTTCATCAAAGGATTAAATACTTTGCCCAATAGAATTTTCCGCTATTTGAATTCACCCTTTGGGCTTATGCAAAGCAAACCGATATTTCAAATGCGAATGTCTAACAAACCCAACGAATCTCTAATTTTCCTAAATAAATATTTACCTAGCCGCCTTCAGCGTATAGAGCAAGAAATGCGTCCCCGATTGAAAGTTCAGTCGGTAAATAGCCGGGAGTCTCAAAAGGAAAAGCGTAACCGAATACGCATGCTCTCGAAATTTTACTTTCTAATTTCAACGTAGAACAAAAAAAAGCGTTGATGGGATGGAACTGATTAATAACCGCGTGGACGTTCATTAGGCCTCAAATTAAATTCCATCGCTAATGGGATTTTAATGCTAATGCCGGAGCATGCACCAACTTCGACGTAGGTCGCGCGGCCTATACACGGAGGTTCCAACCATCCACTTTGAAAAATCCTTTCAGCCCGATTGTCTAATGATTGTTCCCACTAATGCGGGTGCGAGATGCAGCATCTTTTTTGTTCTCTGATTAGATGGATGATAGGTGAACAGGTAGATCCAGTTACAGAACAGCGCGCCTAATCTCATACGTATATACCCGGAAACACTTTGCTCCAAATCTGTGTAAAACCAAAATGACAAGTGCACCAACCCGTGGCGCAGTTCAATGACTTGCATTCACCTCTAACCGAACAGCACACTGAAACTCCGCATGGCGTTCCATGGCGTCTATGGCGCGCATATACGATCCGCAGAGAGCAATCGCACTTAACATCGCTGCAAGATCATTAATTTGTAAATCGTGATTCCCGGCACAGCTATAGCTACTAACTGTGTTACCATTTTGGGCAGGAGGGCAATCAGCACATACATTGCCCGCCAGAGGTGGCGATAGATATCTTTGCCGAGTATTGTCACGTTCTGCCAATTGAAGGATCAATTTAACCGCTCCTCCGGTGACTATCCCCCATGGCCAACACTATACGTTATAAAATGTGTCACAGTACACAACTATACACATACGGAAAGATTGTGGGCCCCATTAGGCTCGTTACGGATGCTTAAAATGCAAGAAACGAAGCAGATACGGATACGTAATTCCTTTCAAAATATTGAAAGATATCGAACAAGTACTTGTCCTGCGATGTCACTTGCGATGCACGCCTGACATCCAAATTAGCATACGGCAACATGGCAAGCCCGGCGAACAGGTTTATGTTAAAGAGATGCGCTGCGACGCCGCATATGTACATAAGTGAACGGCAACAAGCGTTCAGCAATCTGTGATTCTGAACAGCGAATCCTTTCGATTTTGGGCTTGAGAATCTGAATGGAAATGGAAAGATCGATCGTTTGCCCGGCAACATGTCACTTGTGAGTTGTGAACGGCGCGCGGCGGCGACGAAACTCTGCGCCTACGGAAGCATGCGGGTTCGGAGTGATTTGAATAAAAGTCAGGCTGCTGCGGGATGCGATTTCCTGTCCACTTGACTGTTTCTGTGTGCATACGAGGCAGTAACATATTTGCAAATGACAGAATTGCATCAATTGAATTTAAATTAGATTTCCTAGTCGCCAACCGGACGCGTGTATCTGGGAGAAGTGCAGGAATAATGGACAAAAGCATTGAATGGCTGAAAGGAATTTACTACCATCGGCAGGAAGATGTCGCCGTCCGTACCATAGACTAGTTTCGTTTTTACAACTTTTTCTTTATGGTCCAAGTAGTTGGGACTTGTCTAATTAAA
Source organism: Cheilosia urbana (assembly GCA_946477585.1). Classification (NCBI taxonomy): domain Eukaryota; kingdom Metazoa; phylum Arthropoda; class Insecta; order Diptera; family Syrphidae; genus Cheilosia; species Cheilosia urbana. Next base: position 29,068,475 of record OX297856.1, read on the forward strand.
TCATTCCGAGATTCCATTATGACTTCTGGTATGCAGTTGCATGGCTATTCCGACTGGGAATTTAATTAAAGCGAGTGCATTCTAATAATACCTACCTAATGGGCTTTCTCCGAAGAGGGATGCAGTGTGGTTCCATCCGTGAACGAACTATTAAGTTGAATTAAATCGTAAAAAAAATCAAATTTCGTCATAAAAAAAACCTCTATCGATCCAAATTGATCCTGGGCAAGTGCAACGGTTGCTGGGTACGTTATAAATATTTTTTTTTATTTGCAACAACCCATTTCAAGTCGAACAGATGAAATGGTTTCCAGTTAGATACTGGTTACTGCTTCAATTTATGGACCATCTTCTGCACTCAAAACCTGGAATGGGACGGAAAGGAAAATACTCTCGCATTTAAAACGAAAGAAATCATACGAAAGCGAAGAGCTCCTTTTCGTTTTCTTCTTTCTTACCTTTTGACTCTTTTAATTGTTAAAAATGGTTGTATCTGAAATTTGAAAAATCGATTTGCACCACAGAAATTATAAAAGGAAACGAAAATGTTGGTGAAGAAAAGGCTCTGGTGTAAACGGAAATCCCTTTCGTTTTTGAAGCTACACAAGGCAAAACGTTCATGAAATAGTTCGGTGCTTGAAAAACAGCGATGCCAGATGTGGGGATTTTTCCCCATTACGAACGAATTTTAAAGAATGAATTGTTCATATTCATGACTAGCTGATTCGTGCTCGCCTTACTTCGCCAGAGTTCCATACTTCTCAAAATTGAAACAAAATATTTATATACAAAAGTACAAATAGTAGCTTACCCGAAAAAAGAGAGAAAAACTGTCAAGAAAACAATCCAAACAAAACTATAGGCAGACTAACTTCTATTATTCCCTCTCAATCTAATTTACATTCAACATCAGCGTGAGCGCTGCAGAATTCCGAAAAGTCGCCAAAAAAGGGCCAATGAGAAAAAAGTGTTGGTTCCCAAACAAAGGATCGATCGACTCGTGGATGCACTCAATGTCCGTACATTTGGACCAGTGATTGTATATATTAACATGATCATTTAACTTCAAAAACGAAGTGTCAACAATATTCCCAATCACTGGTAAAAAGGCACAGGATATTTAGAGCTCAATAAATCGAACAAAGACACTTTAAATAAAGGGTTTTCCAATAAGAGGTGTTATTTTGGTATTCAAAGAAAAATGTCATTTTTTGAGATAAATGTTCGGATGTTTATTTCATAATAAAGAGAAAGGAATGTCGTTAATAATGAAAAACAACATCAGCCAAATGGCCACCACGAGCATGCATACAGGACCATATCCTTTCACAATAACAACTCTTATTGAAAAACCCTTTACAAACTATTCAAATTCGCGGCCAACTAGGAATAATTGTGCGGCCCAATGGCCGGTATTTACAATTTTGAGATTAAGTTTATTATTTGCATTTTAAATTTTTAGGTTTTTTACACACATTAATTTTTTTTTTTTTTTGTGTTTAGAAATTACCATCAATTATCCATACCAGTAATTAATACAAACAAAACGGGAAATTTAATTTTTATTAATTTTTCCATTCCAACCTCATGGACTCAAACGAATTTCTAGAGCGCTTAAATGGTCTTCTCTTTTATCTTTATTATTCTTGTTTTTTTTTTTCGAATTGTTTTCTAAAAATTATACGGCGCTAGCGAAACATCAGTCGGAACGGAAAATTCTCCGATTTTATACGATTCGGGGGATTTTTGCTGCGAGGTATTCTTTGAAACAACTGTAAAAGTGGTTCTTGTTTTTCTTCTTCTTTTTTTTCCGGCCCATACAAACATAGATCCCGCTGGTTTGGCCCGTTGTGGAAATCGCGTTTAACACCGACGGAGGAAACCAACACAGACAATGAGCCCGAAACGTCAAATACTCGACTACCCATCATCAACGTTTAGTTGATCTTCTCTCGCACCAGCCGAGGTGCCAACGTTCTGACTTTCATTTCGCCTCTTTCCAAGTAAATCGTCCGTTTTGCTGCGCGACGACTTCTCCCAGCAACTTTAATTTTAATTTAGAATAGTGTCACTTCTGAAGCTTTTCTGCACATCAAGCTAAATACGTTGCTCGAGCTAGATTTATCTGAGTTAAATTCAAGCGAACCCATTTAGCTGAGTGGTACGCTGCTCGAGCTTAATAATCAAACTTTTGTTTCATAATGTGCCCGTGCCCATTTAATAGGGCAGTACATTTTCTCAAGCTAAATTTTGACAGATCGTTTTGTTCTGTTGTTTTGCTGCAATTGTATATTTCAGAGAATGGAAGAAGTAAGCAAGGATGTGTTTTTTAAAATAAATACCTCGACGAGGAGTACCTAGAATTGGAAATGGTTGAAATCAGAGATGTCGAATTTTTGAAGTAAATTGTTTTGAAAGAACACCTGTTTTCTGTGACACTTGTCCGCGGCGTTCTTTATGTTGGAGAGCAGATCAACTTTAATTTAGCTCGAGCAGCGTACTAAGCTTCATCTGAAAACGAATCCAATTATCTTTGTTCCGACTGTATTTTTGTAAGCTCGCAATAAATAATCGGCTACTGGCAGCACTCGAAAAATCATTTTAAATCAAAGTAGACTTAGAGCGTAGGTAGGATCATACTCGCATTCGTACAGTCCCAATCACCCAATCAGTTTCGAATAAAAATGAGCATGCCACCTCTTTTTCACTTCTTAGTTCCTAGATTGAGTCAGTCTTATTATATCGTGGGATTTATCCCTTTTTGTGGGAATTTCGATGCCCGAAAAGTCTGCCGCGGGATGAAGGAAAAAAGCAGCAAAATCGTGGGAATTTCATGAATCTAACAAAAACATTCAAACTACAAATTTGCTGAAATTTCATCAGAATGATTATCACCACAATTGTTTCATAAAAAAAATTAAAAATTTTATCAAATGTTAATGTTCAAAATGCGATTTTTATACTTAAGCTTTATTTAACTTGATTTTCTTTCCGTGTAATACAAATTTTACTTTTAAGAACTAAATTTCAAAATCGTTGAAAACTTAATGTTTGCTAAAATAGAAAAAAGAGCCAAAGTTTATAAGCCTTCGTAACAATTAATCGAGTTCCTAAAAACATGTAAGTTTATCGATGGAAAATTTATTTTAAATTCTGAGTTGTTGTACTTGGTAAACTGTTTGTTCGTCTCTATTCGAATATGTGTTTCCATCATACTTCGTCTTTTGCTAGGCAAATAATTTCTAAATCGCCATTTGTTGTTAAAACTTGCTCATCATTCTCGTTTCATGAGCTCAGCTCAACTCCTCAGCCTATTTATATGTCTGTTGAACAACAAGCTTCATGAATTCCTTTCCAAAAACATTATTTTCTATGAAAAGGGCTGACATTATCTCTTTGCCGCGACCTTAAAAGATGCAAATGAAATTTCGTTTGCGAGGGCTATGCAAATCGCTTTAACTTTTAGCTATATTTTCAATGATTTTTAGAAATCGACCTTGAACATCCTATAACCCCATGGCTCTGTCTGATGATGACCAGTAGAGTAAAATCCATGAAAACTTTGTCGTACACATCTTCTTTCTTGTTTGTTTATTTCATCTGTCTATCAATAAATTGATAGCCTACTCATCAATCACCCTAACATGACGCAATCCCACAAGAAGAACCTATAAAATTATTTGCCCGCATCTCATGCCTGCGCCGCTTCAGCCTCATAGTACCAGCACAACCGCCCCGCCCAGTCAGTTAAACAGAGGCCTGTCTGCATGACAGTATTATTTACAAATTAAGTGAATTTTTATTAACTTATGGCCGTAATAGCAGCGGAACACGTGATTAAGGAAATAATTTAATAATTGTTATACAACAATCATGCAATTGCCATAGGAAAACGTTCACTTACCCCCGGTCCCGGCGTGTGATTCTGCCACACAAGACGCTTGCCGAGCGCCGCATGCGCTCCGATTCGAGAACGAAACAAGAGTGTGCATCTAACTGTGGCACTGCTTCGGCATCTGCATGCAACATCGGCCATACTTTGCGGCAAGATTATGTTGCATCTCTCGCAAGACTTCACGACCGACGTATGCGGTGGCTGGTGGACCGTAGACGATCACACACGAATCGCTGCCTTAATTAGACAATTCCTTAGCGATGTAGACGTTAAGTACATGGGCGTGATGATACGATGCTGACATCACCTCGGCCAGCCATATAGCTGGCGACAAACATCCCGTACGTAGTGCGAAACTCACGAACTACTGCTCCAGCACCGCAGACGCGACTTAAATGTTGCATCGAGGTAATTAAAAGAAAAGTAGGTACGTGCATAATATAAATGCAAGCACATTTCACATATCTGTCACAACAAGACGTCCGCCATAGTGGACAAAGTGGACAGAGCTGACAGCGCACAATGTTATGACCAATGCTATCCTGCGCTTTCGGACAAAGGATAGCAGCAGCAGCAGAAGCCCACGCGACAAAAAACTATACGGAATCCACCTGTGCTCATGGAGCATCGTTAAACAATTTCGTGTCCACTATCGAAGTTGGCATAACAAAAAAGGAAGCGAACCGCAGCAGAAGGAGCACAAAAGCGAATTTCTCTCTGTGTGTTGGTGTGCGTTGGAATAAAAACCAGTAGTCATTGCAAGGGACTACTGGGCAATTGGACTGTTGCCAGAAGGCCGCCACGATATGATGGCAGCGCGGCGACGACGACGACGACGACGACGACCACATTGACCAGCAGCATTCTGCAAAAATGTCAGAACAGGAAAAACCTTTTAAGCCTCCACGCTCCACGCTCCACACAACACAATCGCATAAGAGGGAATAGAGACAGAGGCCGCAGAGGGAGAGAAATTAAAAACCCTTCGGCCGGCAGATTTACGGAGTGGAAAATGATTAATGAGCCGCATACAATTCGCATTACACGAAGGAGCGTTTAGCCTGATGTGTGTAACTGCCACCGCCTTAATTACAGCTCATGTAACCCACAGCAATATCCTCGGCACTTGTTTCAATTGCACGGGACGCTATCTGTTTGAGTGCTGTCCTCGGAAGCATTTCACATTTTGTGTGTGTCTTTGGATTGGCATAGTGGCAGCATTTGATGAGGCAAATGCCGATTTGTGCTCGCCATCGCCATATAGTTGACAGTTGTTGCAGGCGTAGATCGAGATAAGCGCTGCTTCTCAGCGCTATGATTGACGTTGCGCAAGATTGCGCTAAAGATCCTCGAATGAGTATAGACATGCAAAGGGTGTTGGTATATAGGTGCCTGCTGGTGGTTCGATTGCGGTTCTATTTGTTGCTGTCAGAGGAGATGCAAAGTCCCGTTTATGTGACCTGACACTCTGACAGAGGTTGGTCATAGTTTTTTTTTTTCTGCCAGTGAATTGTGTCAAGAAAGGAAAATTACTTTTAGGTGTGAGGAATTCGCAAGCACTCGCACGTCCCTTCTTTAAATTCAAAAAAATATAATACAAATTGAGTTGCTGGCGCAAAAGGTCTTCCAGACCTAGCCATGAACTCAGCATTAGATAGACCATCAGCTCCCTACCCAATTTTCCCTACATGTTTTGGGCCGAATGCAAGGGACCTTCACCTTTTTTTGTCGAGTTCGAATGGCTGTATTGAGAAACCTTTCACGACGGTTATACTCGTCTCGTATGTTCGTCAGAGGTTCGCCAGAGAGACCCTTTTCATTCTTTTTGTCGGAGGTTGTTACTATCCGATGGAGCAATCAGACATAAGACATAACTAGTGGTCTATTGTACTGCCAAACAGACACCTTACATCTATGCACTTAGTTTTCCCGTCTTTCGAAGAAAGATGAGAAGGAGTTTCAGTGATGAAGAGCTTAGATGGTCGGCACTCACCTCGTCAGCCCCAAAGATCCGCCACCTGATGCGAGCAAAGGCAGGACAGCTACAGAAGAAGTGCTCCGCTGTATCGTCATCCTCTCCACAGGCAGGACAGATGGTGGAGACGCTCAAGCCCAAAACATTTAAGTGTTTGGTTAAAGCTTAGTGCGGCCCCAAAAGGACGCCTACAAGAAGTCTACAGTCGATTCTACTGAGAGACAGAAGGAAAGCCGCTGATCTTTAGCAGATGTCCGGACGCAGTCGTTTGGTCTGTCCACACCCAGCGCAGCCACGCCACCGACACTCGTGTTCGCGAGAAACCCAAGTATCAATGGATGACTTAACCACCGATGTAGGCAGACCCAACGCAGGTTCAGGTCCTAAGAATTCTTCCTCTGAACGCAGCCTGGCAAGTTCATCAGCGATCTCATTTCCCTGGATACCAGTGTGATCTAGGACCCAAACAAGATACACTGTATTTAGCCTTCCGACCAAGCACTAATTTAGACGAGGTAAGAGGGTTAAGCAGCGCTTTTAATACAGCTTGGCTATTAGCTTTGGAGCCATCCGTAAACATACGATGGCATTCTTTCCCTTGCTAAGAGTCAGGCCTAAGCCATTCCGTTGCCTGAGGAAAGTTGTCGCGGTAGTTTTGTCGCAGTCGGATTTCTGGAGTCATTGCATAAGAGGGCATATCCATGGTACCAAAAGCCACCTGTCTTTAACCGAGAGATGGTTTTCAGCGTACACCCCATGATAAAAATATCAAGGGGAGAGGTTCATCATAGCGTCTAGAGCGGAGCCCGGTGTGTTGGGGAAGGCCCCTGTGCAGCCGAGATAAACCGTTCTTTGAAGTTTGGCAAAAGAGGTAGTAACACGTTTCCGTGAAAGCCTGTTCCACTATACAACCGATGCGTATGAGAGGAGCGGTCTTACAATTGTCGTCTAATTGGATCTATCCAATATCCAAAGGACCCTCTTAGGAGATAAGCCAAATGTCTTGCCAAAAGCGCCTTTACACTGAAAGTCGACAGCGCTTTATCGGTTATCGATTCAACATGCTTGGACCAAAGAAGCTTTCTATCGAGGATTACTCCCAGATATTTGACTTCATCGGAGATCGGAATAGTGACACCTTTTAACACAAGCTGAGTCAGACCAGTGACCTTCCTCCTTCTCGTGAAGAGAACAACAGTCGTTTTAAGAGGATTCACTGAAAGCCCATTTCTTGTGCACCAGACATCGATCAAGCCCCAGGATCTCTGAGCCCGAGATCAGGCAGTCCCTAGGTCAGAACCGACAGGCAGAACGGCGACATCATCCGTGTATGCTTGAGTATAGGTTTCAGGAAGATTGAGAAGCATTAGCAGAGAGTCAACTACCATACACAATAAAAGGGGAAACAGAATACCGCCATGAGGGAAGTCCCTGTTTACCCCTGTCATAACGCATTTGCCACAATCCGCCTCGGAAATCAACGTCCTGTACAGTGTACATTAGCATTGCATTAATTCACTACACCAATGTTTCATTGACCTGATTTCCCGGGAAGTGAGTCTCGAGCAGGAGATTTAAAGTCTCCACCTTTGTCTCAGTGTAGGTACCATCAGATCTTTGGAGCGATTCCAGTTTACTTGGTCCCTTTTGAGGACTATAACAAGCCTACTGGTCGCACTTAGTGATTCGACCTCCCCACAGAATTTCCTATAAGATTCTAAATTGCATCTTGCAATTTAGGGATCGCTCATGGTAGAGCTAGTGGTAACAGATCAGTCGGCGCATGTGCCGTGGCTTTCTGGCAGAGTTTTTAGAGCTCGTAAAAATGTCCTCTTTCAGCTGGATCCTTCTTAAAAATGTAGACACAACAGCACACAATTATAAGGCTTTATCAAATACCTAATTGATGTGAATTGTCATCAGATGTTCACTATGCGGAAATTTTAAGACTGCTTGGGTAAGTCCGTCGCGTACCATAAATAAATAGCGCTGTCTCTGCTCCTCATAACTATCAAAGAGATGTCAAAGTTTTTCTTCTCCTTTTTGTTCTGTCAAACCCATGACACCCTTCTTGTATTATGCATATTTACTTTACCGCTCAAAAGGACCCCTGCTCATTATTCTGTTGAACTTGTCCTGCGGCCGAACGATAAACTGGCCAGCTTTTAACAGAACCTGCAGCTGAGTTGGTCGTTTACCTATGATGTATGATCAACTATTTGGAAACATTTTCTGCCAAAATATTCCAATTTATTCGTCAAAGGAAATTCCATAGTTTGTCATGTGTCGGCTGCCAGTTAATTCACCTGCAAACATGCACCAAAAAAAAAAAAAAAACAGAATCCAATCCAAGAGGGTAATCTTTTAATTAACAAAAAACACAATTTCCGAGAAGAACCAGAAAAAAGAAAAGCAACCGATTTCTCGCAGAGATAATTTCACACAAAGGTCGACAATGTGTCCTGCAGAGTGCAAACTGCACATCTTGGGGTAGAGAGGAGAACCAAACTATATACAGATCGCAGAGTCCATCGTCGTCCATGCATGCGGAGGTCCGGAGGTCTCCTTTTGGAGCCACGCAACCACACACACACTACCTAAACGAAATAATTCGCCTTGCAAGGTATATTGAATTAAAGTGTGTCGGGGGCCTTACCACATGACATATAAATTGCGAAAAATGTAAACGAAACTCTGTTCACGTTTTCGGTGTTAAATTTGTGGCTCTTAATTGTAGGCTTTCGATGCTAATGCCGCCCGTTTACATTGGCTAAAAATGATTTGCTAATATCCACACGTTGTTGTTGCGTAATGGGACGCGGCTGCAACACACTCCGTTCTGAGTCCGGTCCATTTGGGTAATTTTGAGATTTACATTTTTAGCCAGAGGGCGTGCTTGCACACTCTTAAAGGCGGCCTTCTATGATCAGTTTTTACGAGATGTTATGGGGATAATGTTGGGTGTTAAGTGCGCACGAGTGCACTGCGGTTGTATACGCGTCAAATGTTTAATTTTTGCGGTAGATTTTATGGAAAATATTTATCACTTTACTAAATGAAATAAACGACTTCAATCATATAAAGAAGGCTCTCTTTAAATTATTTATATTTATGTATTCCACTGACAAAATTTTAATGCACCTATCCGCCTTCTTTAGGCTACCTAGCTCTTTGATGAAGTTGCTGTACAGGGACCGCCGCCGGTTGTTAGCGGCTGGGGCAGATTAATGCACCAGGGTCGACATTCACTTACTCAAGAGCTATCTATACAGTATGGTTAAAGTTTTTAACACTCAAAACATACTTATGAAAAACGCCAACAAAAAAGAATATCACATAAGCTACAAAAATAATAAAGTTGCTTTTAACACATCAGTAATGTGGTATTCGATTGGGCTCTCAGAGCACTTTTTAACTTTCTCGATTACGGGTATTTATTTATCTAAACAAACAGCTCAAAAAAGATTACCACGGGGTTCTTAACTTTTCAATATTTCTTAAAATGATTGCTGGCTTGGCAAACGAGATAAATAAATTTCATAGTAATGTACTATGTGGATGCGATTTGGCAATTTGGTCAGTTCTAACTCATTGGCAATCTCAGTTTTTCTCTATACATACAGGGTGTCCGCCGGGAAGGTATACTACTTTGCTTTGCCGCCAACCAACGTGTTTTCAAATTTTATCAAAATCAATCATCGATTACTGTGACGATGAGAAAGTTACGTGAAATTTTTGGGAGAAACAAAGTTGCCAACAAAACGCACTATTTATCGTGTAGTGAATGATTTCGAACAAAGAGGGTTTGTAGGTGATAGGCCCAAACATGGACCACAACGTACTGAAAGATCGGCTGAAAACATTACTGCTGCCCAAGGAAGTGGTCAAAACAATCCATCAACCTCAATTCGACGCCGTGCTCAGGAGCTTGGTCTTCAAAGAACAACTTTGGCGACAATTTTGCACAAGCATTTGCATTTGTTTCCATTTAAGATTCAGTTGACACCGTCGCCGTCCATATGCCAATAGGATGTTACAGCTAGCCCATGATAACCCCGATTTTCATGAAAAAATCATAATGAGTGACGAGGCACATTTTCATTTGAATGGATATGTGAATAATAAGAATAGTCGGTTCTGGGCAATGGAAAACCCTCAAATTATTCATCAGTCACCTTTGCATCCATCAAAAGTTACAGTCTGGTGTGCTATTTGGTCAGGAGGAATCATTACTTCTTTGAAAATGAAAACGGCGTAAAGGTAACTGTGAATGGGGATTGATATCGTGATATGATTGAAAACTTTGGGCTTTGGGCTTGGTTAACATGTGGTATCAACAAGACGGTGCCACATCGCATACAGCCAGGATTACAATGGAATTACTGCGAGACCTCTTTCCTCAACAAGTTATTTCAAGAAATGGTGATGTTGATTGGCCTCCACGGTCGTCTGATTTGACTGCTCCGGACTTATTTTTGTGGGGATATCTGAAAAGCAAGGTTTATGCAAACAAACCAGAAACGCTTGAGCAACTCTAACAAAATATTCGTGATGAAATTAATGATGTTAGAATGTAATGAAAAATGTGCTCCAAAGGGCTCGCGTTTGTGAGACTAAGAGAAGCGGACATTTACGTGATTTTGTATTCCATACATAATCATGCCGACATTAAATAAAACATTTATCAATATAAGATCCATTCTCTTTCATTTAGTCAAAAATTATAAATAAACAAAGTAGTATACCTTCCCGGCGGACACCCTGTATAATCGTACGATGGATTTTTGAAAAAGCCATTTTCTTAAAATGTAGTTTTCCTTAGATAAAAGTAAAACGGCGGAACAATACTTCCAATCATTGACAACTTAAACCAGCGTCATAATATTCCAATCTAAAATAAAATCATGCCCTAACAGATCAAAAAACTGAAACCCGTACTACGCTTGTCCTCGTACTCAAAAACTTGTAAAGTGTAACAACTACAAAATGGTACAGTAGGCGCTTATAACTCTCTAACTAGAAGTAGAACTTGCGACAATTACCTGTTAATGAGAGGTTCAACATTCAAAAACTCACATTGTCATACGTAGGTATTGCCATAGCAGATGAATAACCCAAAAGTGAATTTTATGTTAAACCTATTCCTTTTTAGGGTTCCGTAGCCAAATGGCAAAAATCGGAACCCTATTAGATTCGTCATGTCTGTCTGTCTGTCTGTCTGTCTGTCCGTCCGTATGTCACAGCCACTTTTCTCCGAAAATATAAGAGCTATACCGTTGAAACTTGGTAAGTAGATGTATTCTGTGAACCGCATTAAGATTTTACACAAAAATAAAAAAAAAAAACGGTAAATTTTGGGGGTCCCCATACATAGAACTGAAACTCAAAACAATTTTTTTCATCAAACCCATACGTGTGGGGTATCATGGATAGGTCTTCAAAAATGATATTTAGGTTTCTAATATCATTTTTTTCTAAAGTTAATAGTTTGCGAGAGAGACACTTCCAAAGTGGTAAAATGTTGCCCCCCCCCCCCCCCCCCTAACTTCTAAAATAAGCGAACGATAAAACTTAAAAAAAATATATGATACTATACATTACCATGTAAACTACAAACGATAATTTTTTGAACGAGATCTAGCGAGTAGTTTTTAAAATATCGATCAAAGTTACAACGAACTACAAGAACTTTTATGTTATGTTACTTGCTGTTTCGGAACCCTTCATGAGCGAGTCCGACTCGCACTTGTCTTACTTTTTATTTTTTCGCATTTGACAGAGTTGTCGCGAACTACCCTTTTGCCTGAATTAAGAAGTTTTTTTCAGGAGAAAGTTCCGCTTTTTATTATTTAGGTGTTCGCGAGAAGTTGAGCAGTGGATGAAACGTTGAGGTGTACAATGTGTGTGCTTCCGGGGATCGAACTATGCAGTCTTTTGAAGATGACGATATATTTAGTGGTTCCGGAAGAATAGTTTTTCCAATGATATTCTGTTACGTTTGCATTTTGGACAATTTATTTTGATGCGGCGATTCAACGACAAGCTGTTTATACACATTGATCTAGCCAAAAGATCTGCATTCTGTTTTTGAGATCGCTAGGACTAAATATGCAGATAAAACAGACATCTCTGATTTCAACCCACCAACTTGAAGAGCGAAACTGATGGAAGCTGCAGTTGCCCATAGGACGAACTTCGTATAAAAACCAACAACAGGTGGAAAGAACTTACGACCAGTGAAGTGTCATGGACAGTGTTGTTAGCACTCTCTCTTCATTTATCCCACGAAGCGTGGTAATTTTTCCCTTTTTTCCCTTTTCACTATACTCAAAATCCCTTTTAAATCCCACGACACTTTTTCGCCTCAAAATCCAGTTTTTAGAAGTAAAATTTGTTATACATGGAAAGAAAATCACGGTTAATTAACTTTTAGTATAAAAATCACAGTTTGTAACATTATTACGATTATTTTTTGGTACTATAAAATTTTGATAAGAGACAATTTATATAAGCAGTTTTTTATGCACATTCAGTGTGTTAATAATCATCGTGAAATGTAGGAGTTTTCATGAAATTTCAGCAAAAATTTATAGTTTTAATGTTTTTTGTAAGATTCCTCAAAATCCCACGATTTGGTGCTTTTTCCCTTTATCCCACGAAAGGCTTTTCGGACATCGGAATTCCCACGGAAAGGGATAAATCCCACGATATAACAACACTGGTCATGGAAGCTTTGGTCAAAATATAACAGTGACCGGACCAACAAGCTTCTACTAGTTGTAGCCTGGGTTGAGTCCGAACTGAATCGCTGCCTTTGAAATTAATACCTACCTACAACCGAACGCCGGATAGTGACACCTCGCTTGGTAGCATAACCTGTTTAATATTACACTTATGTCAGTCGTCTTTTGCGACCTTTGAAACAAACCGTTTAAAATTAGACCCGGGTTAAAGTCGAATTAATTTAGTGGTCGTTTTTTTTTTTTTTCTGTGCCGGTTTGATTTATGACAAAATAGTTATACTGCCCGTCTTTTCTAGACCGACTGGGTGGCGTTGCCAATTAAAACATCCTTCTGGCAGCAGGCTCGCACCTTTATGGGGAAGCACCCTATAGGCTTAGGTGTACCCAATGTTTCTCTTACATTGGGCTCTCAAGCTTAAGCAAGTGATAGCTCCGATAGTTCTGTAGGAATTTCAAGTATAAAAACAGGCCGACCCTTCGACTTCTGATTGCACTGGCCTTATAGATCGAGTCCATCTGTTCCATTTACAAATGGCTTGCACGAACTTTTGAATAGAAAATCTGAAAACCATGCACAAGATGGTTGGACCGAAAATGTTATTCCGGGAACGTGTTCGTTCGGGGTTAACCTCGCGCACCACCAAGAAGTGCTTCGAACCAGTCGCCTCTCCTCACCTAACTAATAGGATCAGCATATGAAAGTGTGTGTCTAATTGGTGAAAGCTGCCCCCTAAAACCACTTGCTCTTCCGTCTTTTAAAAAATATTTTTATTTTCATCTATTACTCAACGGAACCAATTTTTCACAATTCTTCGGATTTGATCGATTAGGAACCATTTGTATCGCCTACTCCAATCAGTGGAAGGCCATTATGTTGCTCATTAGCCCAGAATAAAAACACAGTAATCTAAAATTAGTCCGGCACACATAGGTATGCCATGTCGAAACTGCTATCACTGGTTCTTCTTACTGCTGCTTCGAGTTTGGGTATAGGTATGAGTATCATCGCCCCACTGGCACTTGCACACGACATCAGTTCTCACCTTCGTTGGTCTTGTTGTGAATATTTTGTATGCGAGCGTGAACTGGAAACTAACCCAAAAAAGAAACGTTGAAAACAAATTCCTATATATACCCAAAGAGCGACCACTTAGCCCGGCCAACATTAATCTCAATGCTGCAGCATAAATCCTTCACAGATCACATGAAACTCAGCATCGGTAGGCCAATGTGGTTTAACTTTCAGCTTCGGACATTCATCTTGCGCGCGTCCATTCACTTTGTTGGCTCTCGGTTTAACGATGTCCGTCCTCCGTCTACGAGCAGAAAATAAAAACACATGTACGTATGCATCTGGGCAAAATGAAACGATGGAAAACAAGAGACCAATTGTATGGTACGTATGTTAAGAGCACCTGAAAATATCTGAGAAGATTTAAATCGGATAGTGGCAGCACAACAAGTGGAAGCAAAAACCTCTCGTGTCGTTCATAGGCATTCTGGAGGAGATTTAGGACTTGCAGGAAGGCATTATCATTATCAAACCTGCAAAACACACAAGTGTGTGGGGCATTTGTGTCTCTTTTGAATGCGGGACCAGAAGTGTATCGTCTTGAAGATTGAACTCTTGCTGTTGTCGGGCATCACACGTGACGGGCTAAATCGGTTCACATGTGAAACTTCTCTGATTCCCATTTGGAGCTGCTGATATTTGGGCTACCGTATCTACCTATTGGCAGTTTGAAGACCTATTACATGACTTATGGGCGTATTTTCATTTCTGCTGTGCACACGGATATCTGCTCCTGGTATGTACCTATACGTGTGGGTTTAAATTACAAGTGCGTGCTGTGGTCAGCTGCATTTAATACTGGACTGGGAGCGTGCAGTCGAATCCTGTCTCTAATAAATCATTCTGTCGATATATACGAACGTCTTAGATAAGAAGTTATCGGGAGCTGTTCAATGCTGATCAGGTAGTACCCTCCAGTGGCCAGATCATCAAAACTGAGGATATCTAGTGGTTAATTTGAACTGGAAGTCACTTTCACGTAGGTCCTAGCTAGCTGAAAGGTTGAAATAAATGGTTTGTTGACGGAAATGGGACAAGCTTCAGATACTTGTGCAAGTTATATCTCCGGAGATTACTTTAGGTCTCGACTCAGAATTTTACAATTTTCAAGAAGAACTATTGATTTTGTCCGTTGATCTAGATTTCTAGATATATACCGGTAAGCTGCGATTTTAAAGTTTTAATTTTTCTTCTTTTTCTCTCGATTTAAAACGACGAAGTTATGATCAGAATTTACTTTTATCCCACAGCATTCCTAATTATCCTCATGTGGGGTTTACCGGTTCGACCTAAAAAAATATCTGTAAGCCTCCAGATCTTGAATCACTTCATCAGTGAGGCCAATCAAATGCTGGACGGACTTTTTTACGCGATTGTAAGGAAACAGTGATTGTTATTGCCTTTTTGACGAGGTTCGTAGGATCCCTTCTTTAAACATGACAATACGAACTGATCCTGAACTGGTCGTGTTCCAATTTTTTGGAGATTTGTTCTTTGACATGAAGGTTTCCTCGGATTCTTGAACTTCTTATTCGATCAAGCTTTGTTACTCCTGTTATGCTTTGTTACTTTGTTATGCGACGCATCTTTATGCTGCTGTCAATTTGCCCTCAAACCTTTTGTAATTCCAGCATTGTGAAACATATGTGAGCGCCGAACACACCTTCCAAGCGACATTTTTCAGTCACAGAAGATGGCAGATTTTTCCTCCACCTTACGATTACACGATTGACGTTTTGATTGATTATCCTCATACTTTGAAAAAATGTTATGTCCGCAAAAATTGTACGAACCATTGCGCCGATTTACAATTTTCTTTTTTTTAATGTATGAAATAAATATGTATCATCCCTGTCCTGCTCTATGGCGCAGAAGCATGGACCCTAGCAAAAACGGATGAGGATCTTCTTGGTCGCTTCGAACGCAATATTCTCCGAGTGAGTTTTGGTCCCGTTTGCGTTGACGGGATTTGGAGGAGAAGATTTAACATACGAGCTGTACAGCGACATCGACCTGGTCAGTAAAGTATGCATTAGTCGTCTAAGATAGTTAGGACATGTAGAGCGAATGGACACCAACGCTCCGGCCCGGAGAGTCTTCGATTCCAACCCGGAGGGACAACGCAGTAGAGGAAGACCTCGCCTTAGGTGGCGCGCTCAAGTGGAAGGGGACCTCAACCAACGTAGAGTGCGCAACTGGAGGCAGTTAGCCAAAGATCGCGCTAACTGGAGAGGCGTATTGGTTGAGGCCCAGGTCCATCCTGGACTGTAGCGTCACCTTAAGTAAGTAAAAGAAATAAATATGTCCAGGTTATAGGTTACATTTGTTTTATTAATACTGCATTTTTCATTTAACAAAAATGTGCTTTTTAACTGTTTAAACTGTTTTAAAGTCAAACATTCTTAAAGTATGCATAATGGCGATCATTTACTGGTAAGTAAGTTCCCCTGGAATATATTTCATCGTTCGATTTGAATTTCGTCAACAGGAGCAGTCGAAATAGGGAATCGTTCGAAAAATTCGCTGATCGTTTCAGAGCTTCTTTTCATCCTCTTAGCTCGCTGTTCACTGGTGTTGAGCATTTCGTCTAAGAATTCTGTCCACTGTGTCGATAAGCTTGGGACCTGAAGAATTTTGGTGGTCGTTTCAGAGTCGTTTCTCTTCCTCTTAGCTCGCTTATCTTTGAGGTCGACCATGTCATCTAAAGTATCCTTCCTCTGGGTGGAAAGGCTTGGCATCTGAAGAGGGGTAGTTGCAATGGGGAATCGTTCCAAAAAGTCTGTGATCGATTCAGAGTCCGTTTTCATCCTCTTAGCTCGTTGTTCACTGGTGTCGACCAAGTCTCTTAAAAAGTCCGTCCACTGTGTTGCTAAGCTCGGCACTTGAAGAGGAATAGTCGTTACGGGGAATCGCTCAAGAAAATCGGTGAGTGTCTCAGAGTTCCTCTTCCTTTTACAGCGTTGTTCCTTGGTCTTGACCACGTCATTTGAAAAGTTAATCCACTGGGTGGATAAGCTCGGCACCCGAAGAATGATTGATGAAATACTTTCGTCCTTGCACTCGGTCGCGGTTTGAGTTTCGTCGATTTTTGTTGCATGCATTGTGCTGTTGTTACTTTCGCTTACTGAATTGAACTGATTTACTGAAACTAATTAGTCCTGTTCTTATACTAAAGAAAGGGACACTTGACAGGTAGATTTGTCAAATTGGGTAGTAAAGAATACTCACTGAAGGATTAACTGCGACTCTAAAATCCTTTATTTCACAGGTATAAATAGGTGATGGGTGATGGTACAGGGATGCCTGTATTTTTATTATGGCGTGGTCTTGACATTTTGTTGACGCAGTTATGTATATTATATGAATGGTACATATTATATAATTATGTACTTCTTGCCGGCCTAAGGAGTCTAATTTTATGATGTGAATTCAAGGCTGCTCCATTTTTCGACACCTAATATTTCACTTAATAGCTCAAAAAGTGAAGAACTTTGAATGGAGGAAATGGAAGCAAAAATCGAGTTCATATTAGCAATCTAGCTCAAAAGGTACTTATCGACCACAGGTAGGGCACAAAATTCGCCAAAATAAGAAACAGCATTTCATATTTTAGCAGTAATATTTAAGAAATTCTTTAAGGGGTAAAAACTTAAAGCCTTCAAAAGGTGTACGCTTAGTTAGATAATAAAGAGCTAAAGATATATTTTTGAACCTATTTTTTGGAAGATCTAGGTAGGTACTTACCAACCTATGCTCCGAATTTCTATTAAAGGTATCGTCTCGTGTGGCATTGCTTCAAGTTTTTGATTGCTAGTGATACGCCCTCAGTTTATAAGAAGAAATGCGCATCTGCCAGCCCAATTTGTCTTTAGGTATGTACTAGCGGGCCCATGCGCCGTGCCTGCTTTTCCTTGCGTTTAAATTCGCTGTATGAAAAATACTGAATTATTAAAACAAAGGTTGCCTTAAACCTTCAAATATTTATTTCATACGTTAAAAAAAATTGTTAAATCGGTGCATAAGTTCATAAGTATTTTGTGGACACATAATTTTTCCGTTCAGATTTGTATATAGAGATTTGATCTATCCAAAGACCAATTTTTTTTAAAGAGGTTAACATTATAGTCTTCTTCAAAACAGCACTTATGGGAGTCTCGTAAGTTCGGCTTCAAAGTCATTCCCTGCTATGGTGAAAATTCATTTAAAGGCAAAAACATAACCTCATAGATGTTAGGTCACATAAACCCTCCTAGTTTAAGAACCCAGTAGATTATCCTGATAAGGTCCCTGATTTTAGCACTGTTTGTAAGACCCTTGGTTTATGTAGCTTTTTGGGGCACATAACAAACTATGAAAATGTTCAAGAACCTCATTTACATTTACAAATGGACTTATGGTAGCAATTTTTACCTAACAAAACTTCAATAAAAATACTTCAAACATCTTCATTGGATGACCCAAATCCGCATTCACCGTGAGGATGAGTTGCGAGTGCGATCGACGGTGTTTTTGTTACATGTACCGCATTTGCTTACATCTTTTCCTGATCACCTTATGGAGTCAGTTTTATTTTGGTACGTCCGAGATTAAAGAGATAAACAAACAAAAACAACCAAACATTCGTTTAATCTACTACACAAATCCAAAAATAGATTAGGTACCCGCGCACCAAGTGCATCTGAATCTGAACTCTGAATCCCCATTGAAATCCAGACATCGGACCCTCCATAAGACGCGACGGAGTAACTTCAATTCCAGTAGATGTTTATGCTCGTAAACCTTACCCTCTCATGATCAACATCATCATTCATCTGAAATCATTGCATCATCTTCCGAAATCTTGTCTGTCCGAGACCGTACAGATAAAACGAAGAAAGAGTTATTTTTTATATGGCTGCCATATCGGACGGAACCATTCTTTGTGCACTATCCGCTGTTGTACTTGTACACAGTACACACCGTCGCATCCAGTAAAACCTGTCCCCATTCCAACAAACTATCTAAGAGAAAGATTCCCAAATCCCATCCCAATTCCCAAATCCCAACCCAGTGCCAGTGCCTATCCAGTTTCCAGAGCACCTGCACCCGTATGCTCTGCACAAAACTCAACACCGCTCAAGAGTAACAAGTCTTCGGTTTGAGTTAAACGGCGAGCCACCACTCACACTCAGTTGAGTGCGAGTTGCTGGGCAAACGCATAGTGATCGCTGGAGTTTCAACAGACGAAACTGGCGATCGTACCAAGTCCGACTCAAAGCGATCTCTCAGTTCGCATTTGACTTCTTGTTGGATAGTTCGTGCAACTTGTGACGGTACATTGGAAACTCGCGTGTGCCGGCAAACTCGACGCGTTCGCGTTCTCGTCTTGTGCGCGCTACTGAGGGAGTACCAGTAACCAGTCTCCGTTTCCGTGGATTTATGCAAACATCAGCGCTGTCCCGAGGGCGCTGCACAATTTTGCATTTCTAAATTATTGCCACTCATTATCTGCGGCAAACAATCGCGTTCGAAACTTCTGCGTCGCGTCGTCGTGCATTTCCTCGTTCAATAAATTCAGCGAAGAGTCGTCGCTCGGCCAATTCGTTGCATGTCTGTGGATACTTAAGTTGCCGGCGCAGCACGCGGATCCCCTTGAAATGTCGACAAGAACGTTCGTCGTCGGTCCGTATAGCAGCCCTCAAGATCAGCCGTGTCCTGGCCATGCCGCTTTCGGGAGGCAACAAAATTAATTTAAATAAATTATATTGAATTGTTAACGAATGCGAATGTGTTGCTCGGGTTACGTTTATTAATTAACGTGCATTACTGATACAAAGTCGTAGGTGTATCGCATCCTTTTGAGAATATCTACACGTGTGTGTGAATCTGTGCGCGATTTCTCAGAGGGATAATTAAGTTTGCCAGTGAATAGTGAATACGAATAGGACGACGTGTGCATACACTTCTAGTTCCCATTGCCTTTGGATTACTTTTGGATTACCTGCTACTTGTTGTGGATTATAAAACATCGATAGCTGCCGCCATGGAACAGGAACTAAACAGGTATGTACGAGTACACATAATCACGCGAGGCAATATATCCACATTGCACAGAGCCTATCAAGGGTTCGAGGTGGTTTAATCTAAAACGCGATATGCATAGCATAAGCTGACGCTCACGCTGACTGCTGAGTGAAGCGAGTGCTGACTGCTGACTCGACTGAGGTATATGAAATTTATTGCCATCCTTGAGAGGGCGATCAACCGAACGAGGGGAGATAATCTGGCACCGAACATGTAGCTCATGGTCGGAGGGCGACCATACCACCGCGCCCGTCAATAGGTGGCTCAACGGCTCATGGGCTTGCAGCTCGCTCCTCCGTTCCGACTGTTTACTTTGTGCGCATAATGCAAAGTCATAACTGCAAAATAATAACAACCATAACGATAGTAACAATCATAATCATAACATTGTGATGAAGGAGGTACGAAAAATGTGCAGGTCGTCGGTTTAGAAGACTGTTCTTTGTGGGACACGTATACGGTATACCTATGTACCTATACCTATGCCCACCTCAAGAATCAAGATACACGCTGCTCGCGATGTCATGGCGGCAGTGATGGGCGCTGGTTGCAGTCTGCAGATTGCCCAAGAGGTTGAGTACGTGGGTTGAGCGATGTCTTCAATTGAACATTGATTTGACGTACGGGAAAAATATATTCTACGTGACTGACCGTCGTGAAAATATTATGTAGTTTGCACGCCGCAGCGGTAGAGCTTCAGGAAGGCTATACGGTAGTGCCGCTGGAAAAGGTGTTTACAGCTTGAGCCTTTTTCCAACTAAAATTTTGAATTCAAATTCTAAATTGGGCTTTTACTACTTAAGTCACTTTACGATCCTAACTCCTGACTCGACGATTATGAATTATTAATCAGGTGGGAACAGATGCGCCAATGCTGAATTTTAAATATTTCTTTTCTCAGAAGTAGGATATAGGGTTGCCAGTTCTTGTTATCTTGATATTCCGTGAGTCTCGCGGGTTTTGTACTAATCTAATGGTCTACAGAAAAAAACTATGAAATCTCCCGAATTTTCAATATTTAATTTAAATTTTTTTAAATCCAAACTACGAACATTTAACAAAAAAACTTATTACAAAGAAATGTAATCAGCGCCTAATGTAACTAAACAATGTATTTGGCATTACTCTTTTTGTTTTTGAACTTCCAGATTGACAAATTCAATTTATTAGCAACTTAATATTAGGGATAGTAATAAAATGTAAAAAAAAAATATTTTTTTAATTAAGCTGCAATATTATGTAAAACAAATTTACTTTATTAATATTGTATAGTATATAGTTGGCGCTACAGGTCCGGAGGGACCCTATGCCTAGCTTCTCACAACCATTCGTTTTGTGTGAGTTTCTCATTTTTGGAACGAATGGAAGGGATCTACAATTTTATGCCGACTCCAAACGGCTAATTGAGAAGCTCTTTCAAGACAGTTATACTCTCGGATGTTTGTCAGACGATCGCGAGAGGTGGCGCAGTGGAAAAAAACCCTAAGTTGGAATTTGGGTTTTTGCGGGATTCGAGCCTGAGACCCCTCGCTTAGTAGTCCAACACACTAACCACTAAGCCACTGAGAGTACGTAATTAATTAATATTGTAGTCACTAAAATATTGATGTGTTTATTGTTGACATCAATTTCTTGTACCAGTGAATTCACAGATTTTATATTCTCCGCTGTTTTTTTAGGCTAAAAATATGAGGAACTAGCGGATCCCCGACTGCTTTGCTAGGTGTTAAAATAAAATATAAATTTCAATCAATGTTGATGGTATTTGGTACGGGTTTCCTATTCAAAAACATAAACCATTTTCCTTTTTGTGATCACTTGATCACACGTAATCAATCAACTGTTTCAGTAGTGATTGTGTAAGACAAAGCATATGAGTTCCATAGTCTCATGTTGAATTCCCGGTTAAGACTGAAGTTTTATATACTTTTTTATATAATTCTTCCGGGAAAGGCGAACCTATAACGCTTCAACAGCGCCCCGAGATGCTTGCAGATGTATGTTTGCTCTGCACTTAAATTACTGCAAATTGTAGTCTTCTGGAAATATATCCCCAGGAAGCGAGTTCCAAAGTTTGCTTGTCCTGTAACAGAAGGAGTTTTGGAAAGTTGATGTCCTCGCGGTTGTCAAGTGTACTGTATGGTCATGAGCATTAGCAGCCTGTCTTGTGGGGCGCCCAAAAGTTGCATTTCGAGGGATAATGTCTTTGAGTTCCTCAGAACATCTACCATGGAAGTACCTATAGAACAAGCATAGGTCAGCGACTTATCTTCTGTGCACCAACGGTTGTAGAATCGATTTGAGTGTAGGGTCTCCAATGAGTCGAACTGCTCGTTTCTGTATGCTATCAAGCAGGTTAAGTGAATGTTTTGGGGCCGAGCTCCATATATGGGAACAATATTCCAAGCCTGGTCTAACCTGTGCTTTGTAGAGAAGGAGAAGTTGCTTGGGGCTAAAGTACCTCTTTGCTCTAAATAGGTAGCTCAACTTTGCGGACGCCGATTTTGCGATATAGGATATGTCCTGCCATGTGATTCCTGAATTGATTGTGACTCCTAGAAGGTGCATTGAGTTCTTGTGATGGATTGGATGTTCATCCATTTGGATCTGAGGAACTGTTGATGCATTTTTTCTGGAAAATGTTGTGAGCTGTATCTTGTTCGCATTAAATACAACCAAGTTGTCCTTTCCCCACTTCAAGATTTTGTCCAGATCATCATTTAGAGAATTAATTTGTTCACATCTCTGACTGTGTGATGTAGCCGTATTCACAGGCCCATTGTTCGAGATGGAGGATATAAGAGTGCTGTCATCTGCAAAGCTGTAGATATTATTATTTGTCGATCCAAGCAAATCGTTGATGTGGAGAAGAAATAGAGTTGGAGAAAGAATAGATCCTTGGGGCACTCCTGCATTTATAGCAAACGAATTGGATGATACACCATCTACAGCAACTTGGATCGATCTTCCCAGAAGAAAATTTTGCATTGAGTTGTTGTGGTAATCCGTAAGACGCTAACTTGCCTAATAGGGCTCTATGCCAGACTCGGTCAAATGCCTATGATATGTCCAAGGCTACGGCTCTGGATTCGCCGTGTTGTTCAATTGATTGCGTCCATAAGTGCGTTACGTAGCTTAACAGGTCACCAGTGGAACGACGGCTCCGAAATCCGTATTAATTAATTTAATCAATTCGAGAGAATTCACTTCCGTTGCCTCGCCAGATCACAATTTTCGTAACACATTTAATTGAAATCGTTTAATTGTTTTCAGAGATCGACAACACCCTAGGCACAAATACACGTCAGTTGCCTATGTCTATAACTGATGAACCAATACGCATACAAACATCGTATATATAAAAACCTTGGTATTGACGTCAATTTTACTGAAACAAATTCGGTTCACTCATTACAGAAAACATCAATTTCAAACACAAAATACAACTTATGTTTTTATATAGAGATAGAAAGAGAGAGAGAGAAGAAGAAGATATATGATTGTCTGCCAAATCCAAACATCTTCTGACTGTTTCTTTATGGTATTGCGATCCCAGAAGAACCTCTTAATATCTTCATTACATCTTTGGATGTCTCCAATTACCACTTTCATGTAAATATATAGAATTTCTTCGTACCTCTTGAACGTCAGAGATAAATATTTTCATTTTAACCAGTGACATTACTAAATATTAAGTGGGAATATACTCGTATGTAGTATTTTAAAGCTTCCTATTCTGTAGTGTCACACAATGAGCACTTAACAACAACACTTACCGGCAAGCGCGAATAAAATGTGCACGTACGTTTGTGTTTAAACGATAAACAAATTAATTAACATTACATCCGTTCAGAATGTGAGTTCGATGAACAAAAAAAAAAAAAAAAAAACAACGTAGCATAATAACCCACTGGCAGCTGTATGCATGTATGCGCTGCAACATGTATTTGCCGTGTGTATGACATCAGCACACAGTAAACATACAGCACACGCTCAAAGGCGCCTACGTTTGTTTTTTTTTTTTTTTTTATATGGACAAAATCAGATGTTGACATAACTCACGAACACCTTGAGCAATTTTGTTCAAACTTTAGATAAACCATCTATGCGACCATGCAAACAAACCCTAAAAATTTGATCGAATTCGGTTTGACCATTCGTGAGTTATAAAGTCACAACGCATTTGCAACTGTATTTTATATGTATAGAGAAGAGAAGATGAGAAGATGAATATTTAAATTTCTCTGACTGGGAAAAATGTAGGGGAGAGTGGAGCACATTTGCACACGTTTTCCTTTCGAAATTGAAAAAAATTCTTACAGATTCGATTTATTGGCCTGTAAATTTTACTCACATTGAGCTTTTACTGAAATTTTTTTTATACTATGAAGTAATGAAGATTAAGTAATGATTCTCCCGGCTTGTTCTCAATATCCCGATATCTTTTTTTCTGAAAACTTCCGATTTGTCGCGAAAGAATTCTGGCAACCCTAGTCGGATATGTTAAGACCTTCCAACGAATGTCGAATCTCACTGAATGTCTAAATTATCTTGTAATTTTTATGACCAACAAACAGCTATAAACGTTTCGTCTCGTGCTTTGACTCTGACAGCGCGCTATATAAGAACTTAAACTAGTTTTAGGAGAGTTTGGTTTTTATTAAGATGAGGATCTTCCTCCTTTTACGACTTAAATATGTTGTGCACGGATCAGTGCCCGAAGCTATTTCGTATTAAATTTTGAAGTCTTACCTAGATTGGGAGATTCCGTTACCGAAGCGTAAGTACTGCCTCTTCTTCTCATGGTCTCACTCTAAATTTTTTCATGGAATGTGGAATGTACCTACTCGTATTAGTGCAAGGGGTTATTAGGTAGCGGGTTAATTGAAAACGAAGCCCTCTTTGGTGGCATGCTTTTTGGAGCTCATTAGGGTCTGCTGTTTGTTTCCCTATTTAATTATTTTGAAAAGCAATGAATGCTGGAAGGTTTTTTTTTATTTCTTTTGTAATGATTGATACCTATTTTGTTAAGAATGGGTGGAAGGGTCGAAGTAGCTTAAAGCCTTGCTCAACACTGTTACCTCTTGCAGAAAAGGTCGAGGTTGAAGTCTTTGGATCTTTTTTCGGTCCCAGGGCAGATTGGCATTGAAAGAAAATGAGACCTCTTATAAGATTGCGAAGCAAGGCTCTGAGGGTTTTTCTTTTCTCGACTCCAGTCAGGATGACCATTGACACGATTGTATATAATAGAGTTCTTCAGGCCTAACGCGTGCTCCCGAATGTACCTAAAAATAAACGGCTTCCTGGCTGTATCAAAGGGGGAACCACAGTAAAATTTCTAAAAATTAGTACCAAAGGGGGGACCAAAGCAAAAATTGCCAAAAATTAGTATCCAATAAAAGGACAAATAAAATAAATTTCCTCGCAACTTGATCGTGACGTCGCGCAACGCAACCCCAACCATTCTCACATCCATTTGACCAAATGCGACCGCAGTCTAAGTGCATCCGTGCTTTTAACCAAAACCATATTCAAATCCAATGATAGCCGCATATAAAGTCGGCGCACACAACTCCCACAAGTTGAGGTTATACCATGACTCATTGTTGACTCTGTTCAACTATTTGCCATTCTATTGTTGGACCAAAGTTTATGCGCAGATTCGAACTTCGGATAGCAATGGTATTTTTTTTGCATTGTATGGTACTTCTCTGTCATAATCAAAAAAATATTTATTTCTCATTTTCAGTGCGGCGACTCTGCGTTTATCTTGTCCGATCTCCAATATGGTATCGCCTTCTATGGGTCTCTACATTGACCAACCCGAAATACGAAATACGGAACACAATTCCTGTTCGTCGATGAATAATAGATACGAGTAGTTATAGATATTGGCATTCGGTTAGACGAACAAGAGAGACCTCATTCCGGTACAAGCAACTAATTTTGATTTGACTCGGCGAATAAAAAGATACAGCACCCAAAATAACCTTGCCCAAAGTGGGTACTGGGTACCTATTCAAACGAGATCACTCTGAGGTTGTACATAGTTTTTTGTGTCCGTACCTTTGTACGATTCTCTGTAACTGTTGCTGACGTTGTTGATCTGAAATTGGGCGCAAACGTGTTTTTTTTTTGTACACAAACATCTTATAACATCGACTGGCGGTTCTTTGTCTTTCCGTCTAAAAGGCTATATCTGCACTTCATCAGATAATTGTCAGTCCATTATGGAGTGGTTTTAATGTCTTGGAATAAGAGGCAACGGAAGCATTCATCAAGATAGTTTGTTCTGTTGTATACACTGGAAAAGTGTATTTTTTTTTTTTTTTTGTACTCGTAGTTACTTAATTCTCTTCCTACGTACATTCCATCTTCATCATTGTTTGTTGAAATATGCTGGCACTTTATATCTTTTTACTAATATAAACTGTTGATAATTGTGTTGTGAATTGTGATGTTGAGATAGTAGTATACGGAAAGTAGTTATTGTGACTTATTTGTGTAATTGATGTTGTTCCGCATGGGGGCCTTACGAGCTGTACGCAAGGGAAAGGCGTTTGTGAATTACTAAATAGTCCTAGCAAAGTTTTACACTATCAATTGAGTAGCACCTTCTATCATAGGTCGAAGGGTAGTATACATGGGCCTGAATCAATGCGCCTTTTAAGTTAGCACAGTATTGGGCATACGGATTTCATTTGCGCTTTCAAGTTGACTGATGTTTCCTTCCACTAGTTCGGTTGTTTCTTTCTGCGGAAGTCGGGCGGGAGCATTTTTATCCATTTGTTCTTCATGCATAGCATAGGCCATCTTTGATTCCCGTTTTCGAACCAGCTCGATGTTGCAGTACAGCAACTAGAGTACCTTCGCTGTTAAATTTCTTTCCCCTAGTCCCGTCTTTGTAAAAAATACTGAAAATCGCTTGAGGGACTTTCCGTTTAAAAAGACCAAATGTAAATTAAACTGTCTTTATAATTATGGTCCATGCTTCTGCTCCGTAGAACAAGACTGGGTTTATGAGAATTTTATATAAGCTCTCCTAAGTAGTTCTTGACAAGGCCTTACTTTTTAAACTCACTTTAGGCCAAAAAAAACGTCGTTTTTTCGAGTGTAATAATTATTTGCCTGCTTTCTGACGTGATCTCAGTTTTCAGAGTTAAGGTAAAGCAAGTAATTACAAATATTGGACCACCGATAACACGCCTGAAAATAAAGCTATACATCAGTAACACCTAGGCAGCAATTTCGAATATTAAAAATGTAAAAGTTACTAGTTTACAACTGAAGAGATATTTCCACATAATGGCTTAACCTTTTTTATTACCTATATACATGGTTCCCGGGTTCAAATTTTGCCACACACCGTCTCGAAGGTACATCCAGTCTTTATTACTTAAAATGCTTGAGACGTTTGAAAGCTAAAAATATTTGTCCAGTGTCCACTCTTTCATTTTTGTGTCGTGGCTCGTGAGTTAAACTGTTTGAAAAAATGTACAAAGGGAATGTGTCTTACCTCTGTGGAGACAGGCAAAGATCTAATTTTGTCTGTTCATTGCCAAGAACTTTTCGTCGCGACGACATTCCACAAACTTGTGAAGAAAACACTTTTAGATTACAAGTCAATCAGAAATCCGGTGCAAGGAAAATTTTGAACGCTTTGTGTTCGTTTTCTGTATATTTGTAAATGTAAATCACAAGTACCTTCAGTTTTTGGCTGTTATTTGGAGTTTTAAATATAGGTAACTTTAACTCAATTTAATTAAAAACAAATTTTGTCGAGGATTATGTCAATTCAATGACAACGCCTTCCATCTAAGTCTGTTTTTGATATCATACCAGTTTGATGATTCTAACCAAAATTTATATTTCAGCTTTAGTAGGTGAGATTACCGGTGGTTGGGTGTTGTATGAATAGGGTAGGCACTGATTGGCGTCAACTTGGCGACGCCCAGGCGTTGTAACTGTTCATACACATCAATTGTGCTTATTTTACCTCCGCGTGGTAGCCACCGGGTACTGGTCTTGTCCTTCCGGGCATGACTTGCTAAACTTATAAGCGCGAGTGTTGAACACGAAGAAAATAGCAACACTAAAATGCTCTGTCGGAATGACTGCCTGATCGAGTCTCAGAGGTCTTACATGAGCCCCTCAGAAAGAGGACGTACGGCGGATGAATTCACATGGTTGAATCAACGGTGGCGTCAACAGTCAACATGGCAAATACCTCAATGAGCTACTTCGACGTATTTGGAGCTGAGGTCATTGAGGATTTTTCAGCACTAGTCAGGGTGTTGAAATAGAGATGGTGGCGGAAGAGCCCTTATTGGGTCAACGGCAGCTCTCACATCCCCGCAGCGGGTTACTGACTCCGGAATATTCCGGCTCCTTTTCACCAGCCCACCCCCTCGAAACCCCTGGTTTGACGAAGAGTGCCGGCAAGCACATGCAGCAAAACAAAGTGCATACGAAGCGTCGCTGCATAGAAGGACGAGAGCAGCTCGTCAGCTCTACGAGCAAAAAAGGAGGGAAGAACATCGGCTTCTCCGGAGAAAAAAGAGAGAGCATGAGAAGCGCGCGATCGAGGATATAGAGAGGTGTTACTCCAGGAACAATGTTCGGAGTTTTACCAAAAGGTAAAAGGAACGTGTCATGCCAACAAGACCCGAACGGAGACCTGTAGAGACGAACAATGAAACCTTGTAGTAGAGTCACAGTCGGTGCTGAGGATATGGAAAAACCATTTCTGCAGACTGCTAAACGGCGAAGACGACACAAATTCCGCTGTCAGGCAGAACGAACCATTCCTGCCGAGCTCTTCAAGGCAGCCGGAGATGACTTGGTAGAGTGCATACATCAACTCGTCTCCAAAATTTGGTTAGAGGAAAGTATGCCTGATGAATTGAACCTCAGCATCGTTTGCCCGATCCACAAGAAAGGAGACTCTCTAAACTGCGCCAACTATGGAGGCATCAGTCTCCTGAACACTGCGTATACGATCATGTCTGCTGTACTGTGTGAACGCCTGAAACATTTCGTCAACGATCTGATAGGTCCCTATCAGTGCGGTTTTAGGCCCGGTAAGTCCACGACCGATCGAATATTCACACTACGGCAGATCCTGGAGAAAACCCAAGAAATCAAGATCGATACTCACCATCTTTTTATCGATTTTAAGGCCGCATATGACAGCATTTATAGAGACGAGCTATACAGAGCCATGTCTAGTTTTGGCATCCCTGCCAAACTTGTCAGATTGTGCAGAATGACGATGGAGAATGCTCGCTGCTCCGTAAAGGTCGGAAACAATCTCACCGAGACCTTTGATGTCAAAAAAGGATTTAGACAAGGTTACGCGCTGTCATGTGGCTTCTTCAACATCATTCTTGAGAAAATTGTGCGAAACTCACAAGCCAACACCAGAGGCACAATTTTCCATAAGTCTGTGCAACTACTTGCATACGCTGACGACATTGACATTGTTGGCAGAACACAGCGAGCTGTTACTGGAGCGTTTGCTAGTATTAGTACAGAAGCGGCAAAAATGGGTTTAGTGGTGAATGAGGGTAAAACAAAATATATGCTGTCAACAAGAAGGGACACACAACATCGACGAATCGGACAGAACGTCACGATAGACAGCTATAACTTTGAGGTAGTTAGGGACTTTGTCTACCTCGGCTCCGCTATAAACTCTGATAACGACATCACATCAGAAATCAAACGAAGAATCACACTTGCCAACCGCTGTTTCTTTGGCCTAAGACGGCAATTGATTAGTAAGGCCTTGTCAAGAAGCACTAAGGAGATTCTATATAAGACTCTCATCATCCCTGTCCTGCTCTATGGCGCCGAAGCATGGACCCTAGAAAAACGGATGAGGGTCGCTTCGAACGCAAAATTCTTCGAGTGATTTTTGGTCCCGTTTGCGTTGGCGGGCTTTGGAGGCGAAGATTTAACAGCGAACTCTACGAGCTGTACAGTACAGCGACATCGACCTGGTCAGAAAAGTACGCATTAGTCGTTTAAGATGGTTAGGACATGTAGAGCGAATGGACACCAACGCTCCGGCCCGGAGAGTCTTCGATTCCAACCCGGAGGGACAACGCAGTAGAGGAAGACCTCGCCTTAGGTGGCGCGCGCAAGTGGAGGGGGACCTCAACCAACTTGGAGTGCGCAACTGGAGGCAGTTAGCCAAAGATCGCGCTAACTGGAGAGGCGTATTGGTTGAGGCCCAGGTCCACCCCGGACTGTAGCGCCACCTAAGTAAGTAAGTAAGGTGAGATTACCATGACTGCATATCTACCCAGTTTTAGGATTAAAAATCGAACAATGGTACTTTTGAAATTTTGGACGTGTCTCAAAAACGGTCGATACGATTGCAACAAAATTTAGTTTCCAACACTATATCATTTCTTACTTAATAGCAAACTCAGTTTATCTCTATATTATCTAAAAATGATTTTTATTTAAAACAGAAATTTTTTTAAAAATTTAGTTTTTTTTTTTTAATTTAGTTTTCCTTAGTTTACTTTAAAACGGCAATACAGATTTTGACCAAAATGCATATTCACAGTAAAATTCATATTTCAAAAAGATTGCGTCCTTAATTTTCAATTCGAATCACTGAAAACGTTAATTTTAAAAACTGCTCATATCTCGAAAACCCCATTTTCAATTTCTGAAAGACTTTAATAACCCAGTAATGCTTACCTTGCGAACAATATTTAATTCTTACTTTTAAGCTTAATAGTAAAGCAGTAGTATTTTTCAAACTAAACATTGCAATATTTGTTTGAGTTTGAGACTTGAAAATGGTTACGTAAAATGAAGAACATGAAGAAATAAATATTTAAAGCCGACTGATAATTGGTCTGGCTGTTACAGAAATACATTAAAATTTAATTAGCACTTCGCAGGCTCTTTTGTTTCAGTCTTTCTCAAGGTGCCGAAGGTCTCCACCTTTTTTTCGTTCGTATAGTTTACCTACGAACCTCTCGCTTTATGTAGAGCTCCGTCTGAATATTTTGCTGCATGTGAAATCAAGCACATCAATTGGCACGTCTCTAAAAGCTTCATGACATCAATGACGCCTGCGGTCTTCTGAATATAATGCTGACCGCTTAGGACTTTAAAATATAGACCAAGAGATACACGAACGACTGACGTTCAGTCGGTTGGGTTAGTGTATATATTCATTCACCTTCGTTAACTTGGCAGAGCGCATTAATTTTTGGCCAATTTTGCTGCATAGGCTGCCTTAGAAATGAGTTTTTGACAATTCGGTGATAAGTTTTTGATTTGATTTTTGTGCTCTAACAGATTCGGAGGACTCGACCTTGAAAAGTGCTCCGCCAAGTTGACGGAGGTTACCCGCTCCCTTGATGTGTATTGGCAAATGGCATTCACATACGTGTCCGAATGTCAAGAGTTCTTATGCCAAGGTCTGCTGCTTTTGAAAAATCTGCACCTAAGTACACGCTGCTCTGATATACTAATTCTAAAGCGAGAAACAGATCAACACAGCGACTTTGACAGCAACAGCAACAGCGGGGAGAGTGGGAGAAATACAAACCTAATCCATCTCAACTCGACATCATCTGGTACACAGACGGTTCTAAGATGGAATCAGGGACTGGCTCTGGAATCTACGGTGAGTCAAACCAGGTGAACTTGTCAGTCAGCCTTGGGAAAAACTTATCCATATTCCAGGCTGAAGTCCTTGCAACCAACCATTGTGCTAGAATAAATCTAAGTTCTAACACACGAGGAAAAACCATATTTATATTCTCAGATAGCCAAGCAGCTCTTAAAGCTCTCGACTCATCTGTCATCAAATCCAAACTTGTCTTAGAAACATTCTCAAACATCTATGAACTTTCGGGTAGGGGACAGAATATACCCGAGGTAGGCATGCCTGTCGTAAGAGGCGACTAAAATCCACACTCCGCCGTGTTACGGAAGTAGCATGCCGGTCCCAAGCCCGGGTAAAGGAGGAGGGTTTGAGGTAACGGTTTAGCCTATCCTCAGTGAAATCAACTGTTAGTGTACTCTAACCCACAGGAGCTAGTGGTTAACACTCAATAACGCTATGAATGGAGAAACAAAAGGAATTGTCTACTCCAGGTGGTAATGGCAATAGCCATAATCCACCCGTAGTCTTCTCGACTACGGCCGGGGCACGGATTCTGGAGGCCCCAACATTCATACCCGAACCTACAAGCGACTCTTGTGGCTCTATGTCCGATTCACTCGGCAAATTGAGCATGAGACAGGCTGCTGCCCACTGCACTGCCACTGACGGTCAGACTCGGGATACCTTCATGGTTGAACGGGCTCCTGAGGAGGCGGTCCTTGAGCTGCGCCTGTCTAAGGGACAGCGGAAGAGGAAAATGAGGAAGCTGTTGGATCTGCGGCGCAAAGATGCTTTATCTGCTGAAGGCGCAAGCACATCTATTAGCTCCTTGGCGGTGCCTTTGAAAAGGAACAGGTCGGTGGAGGTCTTACCAACTGAAGCTAACCAACCCCTGGGATCGGGCTCTGCCTCCTCTTCTGCCGAAACGAAAAGCAAGAAGAAGCGACCCAAGCTCGTAAAGAGAATAAACCTCGCTCAAGTCTGTGAGTCTGTACGCGCACGGTCGCCAAATGAAGCCGGTGCTACTAACAGCAATGGAAGTAGTACTGGCGGACGGAAACCGGACGTCGCGATCACACTTACAGGCGTGAGCACCAAACCGACAAGCGACTCTTGTGGCTCTATGTCCGATTCACTCGGCAAATTGAGCAAGAGACAGGCTGCTGCCCACTGCACTGCCACTGACGGTAAGACTCGGGATACCTCCATGGTTGAACGGGCTCCTGAAGAGTTGGGCCTTGGGCTGCGCTTGTCTAAGGGACAGCGGAAGAGGAAAATGAGGAAGCTGTTGGATCCGCGGCGCAAAGATGCTTTATCTGCTGAAGGCGCTAGCACATCTCTCAGCTCTTCGGCGGTGTCTTTGAAAAGGAACAGGTCGGTGGAGGTCACTCCAACTAAAGCCAACCAACCCCTTGGATCGGGCACTGCCTCCTCTTCTGCCGAACCGAAAAGCAAGAAGAAGCGACCCAAGCTCGTAAAGAGAATAAACCCCGGAGGCGCTCCTATCGCTGTGGCTGCCCGTGCACTGGTAACGAATGATGCAGGTGCTGAAACCAACTCAGGTTGCAGTACCAGCGGACAGAACCTTGTTGTCGCGGATGGCTCTGGTGGTCGGAGTGCTTCTTTTGAACGCAGAACAGCTGAGGTGGGAGATAGTAGGCTGTCCTATAAGGATGCTGCTGTCTCCTCTTTGGCAGTTCGTATAGGGAAAGCAGGCAATGATAATAGCATGAGCGATGCAGAGTGTAAACACTGCAAAGCTCATCTTTTGGAGCTTGCCTCGGAAACGAATGCGTGCATCCAGGTTGAGGGCTGTGAGTTCAAGGACGGAACCTTCATGGTGAAGACCTCCTCGCAGCAAACCTCTGAATGGGTCAGCAGTATTGTGCCGAAGATCCCTCCCCTTGGGACCACAATTTTTGAGGTCTACAAGCCACCCAAGCTCACGCGCGCAGTCTGCTGGATCCCTGGGAAACTGGGGAAATCGGCGGATGTGCTAAAGCGTTTGCACGCCCAGAACCCTGGCCTCGACACAAAAGCCTGGATTGTCCGTTCTCACAGGCAGAGTAAAAACCGTCACGATGAAGATGGTAGCTCTCTGGTTGTGAGCATAGACATGGCTTCTGCCGAGACCATCAAGTCTAGGTACGACATGCGTCCCTATCTGCATCTTGGTAGGATTCGTTTCCATTTCAATGCCAAGTAGTGCAAATAGTGGTCGTAACCCAGAGTTTACATCCATTTTGTTCACTCAGATAAACCTACAGCACTGCAAGGCTGCTACCGCTCTTTTAAGTAGGAGGCTTGCTGTAAGTAGAACAAAGAATCGCATAACATCCATCCAGGAACCATGGGTGTGGAAAAATCGCATCTGTGGCCTTGGTGAGTTGAGTGGTTCGCATAACGTTCTTTACGATAGGCTGTCCGATAGACCTAGGACATGTCTTGTTGTATCGAAATCCCTCACGGCAGTTACAATCAAACGCTTCTGTTGCCAAGATTTGGTTGCTGCAACTATTACTTACCATGCAAACGACAGTTGGGAAACCTTTGTCGCCGCATCGGCTTACTTTCCCTATGACTCTTTAACTCCTCCACCACCAAAGGCGGTTGTTGAGCTCGTAGAGTACTGTGAGTCCAAAAAGATAGGTCTTATTCTATGTTGCGATGCTAATGCTCAAAACACTGTTTGGGGCAGCAGCAAATGCAATATACGAGGAGATCGTCTTCTGGACTTCATATTATCGTCTGACATTACCATCAACAATGTGGGTTGTCGACCTACATTTGTTACAGCCAGGAGACAGCAAGTAATTGATGTTACCCTGTCAAACCGGCATTCCAAGCCTATCACAAATTGGCGGGTATCACCAGATAGCACTTTGTCAGACCACAGATACATCGAATTTCAAATCTTCTGTGAAGTTTCGCCTTTGCTAGAGAGGAGAAATCCGAGAAAAACGGACTGGGCTCGGTTTGGGGAGGAGCTTGGCAACTCTGTTAAAGTTCCACTCAAACTAAGATCGATACTGGGGGTAGAGAGGTCTGCTCAGGATCTGAGTAGCACCCTTATCCGCTGCTTCGAACTAGCGTGTCCAGTTACAAAAAACTCCTGTAGAAAACCGGTACCTTGGTGGAGTACCGAACTGCAGTGTATTCGCAGAGAAACCAGGAAGCTCCTAAATCGGTCTTTAAAAACCAACTTGGAAGAAGACTGGAATCTATATCGATCGAAACAAAAAGAATTTAAGAGACTAATTCGTAAATCGAAAAATGACTCAATTCAATTTCAATTTCAATTTTATTTGGCAAGGTACAAATAAGAACAAAAGTCTTTTATAGTACAACAAAGCTCACAAGAATCTGCACATTAAATTAATTTTGGAAAATTAGGAGCACAATTAAATGAATGATTAAATTAAATTTCCTAGTTTAAAAAACAAAAACAAAAATCTTAAATTAAATTAAAAGATATAAGATATAAGATATACAGAGGAAGGAGTTAAATAGATGAAAAAGTGGGAGATGAAGGGGGAAGAGAAGAGAAAGCTGAAATGAAAAAGAAAACTGTAAGAATAGATTACAATGACGAGAAGTGTGCAAATAAAGCACTTTTAAATTGATTGGCTCCTATTACTTGTTTGATGGTGGTAGGCAGTGAATTCCACAGTCTGGACACATGAACAAAAAAGAGGCGGGACGAATTTAAATATTTAGAGCTAGGCGTGATGAGATTAAAAGTTCTTGGCGATGGCGACTGAACAAATTTTAATTTTTCAAATAAATATGGGGGTGATCGACCATGTATTAATTTGTGTAAAAATACGCAGCATCTAATGTCCCAAAAATTTACAAATGAACATCCAAGGACATGCATATGGTAATGGGATATATGGTCGTATCTTCTAACTCCAAAGGCATATCGAACCATATCGTTAAAGGCTACAAGTAATTTGTGCTGGGAAACGGAATCTAGTTTACAATATATAACTATAGCGTAATCAAAGATCGGCAAAAGAAGTGATTTTATCAACCTCACTTTGGTGTTAAAAGGTGTGAAACTAGATAACAGCCACAGCTTTCGCAATCCTCCATAAACACGCGCTATTATATAGTTGACATGATCAGTGGCGGATAGGGACCGATTTAATTTGTATCCAAGACTTACAACGGTGTCAGATAAGGTAAGCCTCGTGGCATTGAGGAAAACGGGTGGCAATTCTTCAACATTAAATAGTTTTTTCGAGATCAAAATTAACTGACTCTTTTTTGGATTTAAAATCAGTCCATTATCTGCAGACCATTTTGCAATGAATGACAAGTCCGAGTTAAATCTGGCTACTAGGTCTTCCACCAACCCAGTCGGTCGAGATAGGTATATCTGCGCATCATCAGCATACAAATGTACAGATGTATTTCGACACACTTGTGGTAGATCATTAATAAAAAGACAAAAAAGGATTGGACCCAAGACTGAACCTTGGGGAACTCCAGAGAGTATATTTTTAGGTTGAGAGTATTTAAGATTAGCAATTACCCTTTGAACACGATTAGTAAGATAGTTCCTAATCAGACACACAGAGGAATCACTCAGACCAAAGTACAGTTTTAGTTTTGTGCAAAGAACCTCATGACTGACCATATCGAAGGCTTTCGAGAAGTCCAATAAGCAAAGCAGTGAAAGATATTCCTTATCATATTGTATTCTAATATCGTCAAGCACTTTCATCATAGCTGTAGAACAGCTATGGCTATGACGGAAACCTGATTGTACTGGCGATAATAAATTAAAACGGTCAAGATGATTGGAAATCTGTTTCGCAAGAATTTTTTCAAAAATTTTTGATAAACAGGGTAAGATACTTATTGGACGAAAATCGGTTACTAATATGGGGTTATTCTTTTTGGGCACAGGTATGACCTTTGCCTTTTTCCAACAATCCGGAAAGGTTGAAGAGGTAATGCAGAAATTAAACACATGTGTTAGAGAACTAATTAAATGGGGAAGTATTATTTTTATGAAGCGCAAATTGATTCCGTCCTCACCTACCGCGTTAGATTTAAGGGCACGAACCTGCAGTATAACATCCACTTCGGATACAACTTCAAATTCCATAGAGGTTGATCCACAAAATAATAGCTGATTTTCTGGCGAAAACGACGAAATACTATTAGGATTTGGGGAAAAGGCTTCAATCAACTCATCTGCATCAGGCATTTTAGTTAATATTCGACCTTTTCCTATTCCAATAGACCGTAAATTATCCCAAAGTTTCTTTGACAGACGATTCATTTACCAGCTGGGCGAGAGTAAGACCATTGTTCGCACGAAAAGCAGCGAGAAGTGAATTTTGCTCAGTCTGAGATGAGAGTCTGATCAGCAGTGGGCTGTGACCATGACCGTTGATTGTTTTACTTCTCAGCCGAAATGCATCAAAGTGAGAGGTGATGTTGTGACTCAGTTTTTCAGCAATGTTTTTCACTAGCTCGATGGGATTTTCTCCTGGTTTTTGTGGAATGCCGCGAACAATAACATCTTTGAGACGCTCTTTTCGTTGTAGATCAGCTACCTCTTCTTTCAATTTCTCGTTCTCATTTCGCAGCGCCAACACATCATTCTCAAATTGTTGAACTCTTTGATTAAGAGAAGCAATGGCTTCACACATTTTGTTGTTAAAGCTGCATTCTAATTCCCCGAGCAATGATTTGAATTTTTTCATCAGATTAGATTCCAAATCACGGAGATGATCAGATAAAGATGGTTTTTTATCTGTCGGCTTCATAGATGGTGGATGAGAATTCAAAGTGTTATTATTGGATTGGAATTTGTCTGGAGTAACTGCAGTTGTCAGGGCGCACTTCTCTTTAAGTGCTTGTTGGCGAGTAGTTGACATTATGAATTACAAAGAAACCGAAATTCACTGACCACAGAGAAAAAAAAGAAAAGTCTTCAAATACGTTTTTTGGAACAATTGATGCACTAGTAGTAAGCAAAATAATGCAAATACTTATTCACTTGTATTACAACGACTGTTTAGTGATAATTTGTTAGAACTTGGATAAATAGTTGTGGTAAAGACGGAGCGATTACAAACACGTCTAGTCACTTAGCATTCTCTCTTTATAAATCAATCACTCTTATAGGAAATTTTGTGAGGAGGTCGAATCACTAAGTGCGACCAGTAGGCTTGTTAAAGTCCTCAAAAGGGACAGACCAAGCAAACTGGAATCGCTCCAAAAATCTGATGGTACCTACACTGAGACAAAGGCGGAGACTTTCAGTCTCCTGCTGGAGACTCACTTCCCGGGAAATCAGGTTACTACATGCTCTTCAGTGGTACCGGAAACGGTGGCCACTCCTGATCTGTCAAACACCACGCGGCGTAGCTGGTATGTTGCATCCAGAGTAGTGACGGATGAGGCCATCAAATATGCAATTGCATCGTTTGATGGTTTCAAGTCGCCTGGTCCGGATGGCATCTATCCGGTTATGCTGAAACAAGGTTGTAGTCAGCTGTTGCCGGCGCTGAAAAGAATTTTCACCGCTAGCTTGGCCTTGGGCTACATACCTTCTCCTTGGCGTATGGTTAAAGTCGTGTTCATACCAAAAATTGGTAAGACTGACTACACTCTCGCCAAAAGTTTCAGACCCATAAGTCTGTCCTCCTTCCTGCTGAAAAGTTTGGAGAGACTGGTTGAGCTGCACGTGCGCAATGTCGCTCTTCGATCGCACCCTCTTTCAGAGATGCAACATGCCTATCAGCGCGGAAAATCCTGTGAAACTGCGCTTCAGAACCTTGTTGGTAGGATTGAAAGTGCTCTTGATCGGAAGGAGTACGCGTTGGGCATTTTCGTCGACATTGAGGGGGCCTTTGATAATGCGACTTTTGATAGCATGTGCACTGCAGCCAGACATCATGGTATAGATGAAACATTAGTGTTGTGGATTAAATCAATGCTAATGTACAGGACGTTGATTGCCGAGGCGGATTGTGGTAAATGCGTCGTGACAGGGGTTAACAGGGGCTGCCCTCAAGGCGGTGTTCTGTCTCCCCTTTTATGGTGTATGGTAGTTGACTCTCTGCTAACGCTTCTCGATCTTCCTGGAACCTATACTCAAGCATACGCGGATGATGTCGCCGTTCTGTCTGTCGGTTCTGACCTAGGGACTGTCTGCTCTCGGGCTCAGAGATCCTTGGGCTTGATCGATGGCTGGTGCACAAGAAATGGGCTTTCAGTGAATCCTCTTAAAACGACTATTGTTCTCTTCACGAGAAGGAGGAAGGTCACTGGTCTGACTCAGCTTGTGTTAAAAGGTGTCACTATTCCGATCTCCGATGAAGTCAAATATCTGGGGGTAATCCTCGATAGAAAGCTTCTTGGTCCAAGCATGTTGAATCGAAAACCGATAAAGCGCTGTCAACTTTCTGGCAGTGTAAAGGCGCTTTCAGCAAGACATGGGGCTTATCTCCTAAGAGGGTCCTTTGAATCTATACGGCAATGGTAAGACCACTCCTCTCATACACATCGGTTGTATGGTGTAACAGGCTTTCACGGAAACGTGTTACTGCCTCTTTTGCCAAACTTCAAAGAACGGTTTGTCTCGGCTGCACAAGGGCCTTCCCCAGCACACCGGGCTCCGCTCTAGACGCTATGATGAACCTCCCCCCCCTTGATATTTTTATCATGGGGTGTACGCTGAA
Source organism: Cheilosia urbana (assembly GCA_946477585.1). NCBI lineage: Eukaryota > Metazoa > Arthropoda > Insecta > Diptera > Syrphidae > Cheilosia > Cheilosia urbana. The sequence continues at coordinate 29,107,561 of OX297856.1, forward strand.
AACCATCTCTCGTTTAAAGAGAGGTGGCTTTTGGTACCACGCGCATTGGAGTTTTGAAGAACTTGTGCGAGAATTATCCTTTGACCCCTGTCTTATGGATATGCCCTCTGACGCAATGACTCCAGAAATCCTACTGCGACAAAACTACCACGTCAACTTTCCTCAGGCAACGGAATGGCTTAGGCCAGACTCTGAGCCAGGGAAAGAATGCCATCGTATTTTTACGGATGGCTCCAAAACCGGACAGGGGTCTGGTTCTGGAGTCTTCGTGGAAAGCGAGAACATTAGACTTCACTACCCCTTAGGAAACCATGCGTCTGTCTTCCAAGCGGAGATATTCGCTATTCTTATGGCTATGCGCTATATTGTGACAAACAGGTGGAGGGCTAGGAGTATATGCGTTTGCAGCGACAGCCAAGCTGCATTAAAAGCGCTGCTTAACCCTCTTACCTCGTCTAAATTAGTGCTCGAACTCAAGCTTTCTCTGAACTTGGTCGGAAGGCTAAATACAGTGTATCTTGTTTGGGTCCCAGGTCACACTGGTATCCTTGGAAATGAGATAGCTGATGAGCTTGCCAGGCTGGGTTCAGAGGAAGAATTCTTAGGACCTGAACCTGCGTTGGGTCTGCCTTCATCGGTGGTTAAGTCATCCATTGATACTTGGGTTTCTCGCGAACACGAGTGTCGGTGGCGTGGCTGTGCTGGGTGTGGGCAGACCAAACGACTGCGTCCGGACATCTGCAAAAGGTCGGCGGCCTTCCTTCTGTCTCTCAGAAGAAGCGACTGTAGACTGCTTGTGGGCGTCCTTTCGGGCCACCAAGCTTTTGCCAAACACTTAAATGTTTTGGGCTTTAGCATCTCCACCATCTGTCCTGCCTGTGGAGAGGATGACGATACAGCGGAGCACTTCCTCTGTAGCTGTCCTGCCTTTGCTCGCATCAGGTGGCGGATCTTTGGGGCTGACGTGGTGAGTGCCGAACATCTAAGCTCTTCATCACTGAAGCTCCTTCTCATCTTTCTTCGAAAGACGGGAAAACTAAGTACATAAATGTAAGGTGTCTGTTTGGCAGTACAATGGACCAGTAGTTGTGTCTGAGTGCTCCATCGGATAGTAACAACCTCCGACAGAAAAAAAAAAAAAAAAAAAAAAAAAAATGAACTTTCTAAGAAAAACCTAGTCATCCTCCACTGGATTCCAGCCCATAGAGGATTTGAGGGTAACGAATCGGCTGACTCAATGGCGAAAGTCGGAGCAACCACTCCACTCATCGGACCTGAACCCTTCTGCGGAGTCAGCAAAAACTATTTCAGGAACTACATCAAGAACCAATCTCGTATAGAGTCCAACGAGATCTGGCAAAACACAGCTGGGCAGAATTGCACCAGAACATTTTTCCCCAAATTCTCCTTCAGAAAATCACTCTTCTTGATTAACCTGGATAAAAACAACCTGAGAAAAAACATCTTCACCGCATTTGCGCCTCACCGGATCCCATCTGTAGACTTTGTCTCGAGAGTGACGAATCTTCTCTTCATATAATCACTGAATGCCCGGCCCTTTGTCGTCTCAGGAAAAACGTCCTTGGTGATGAAATCATTGATTCAGCATCTCTTGCTAGTATTAACCCAGAGAAGATCCTGGTCTTCCTGACGGTCTCTGGAGTGAAAATATGGCTCTAAGAATTTATCAGGGAAGGCACAATAGGCTTCTCCAAGAAGCCGCAGTGCCAGGGCTCATTGAAAGCTCTCCCGCCTTACATCTACGTTGATGTCGCTGTCGATGTTGCTGTGCTAATGTGTTCAAAGTAATTAAAATAGAGTGGTTGTAAAAAGTTGCAAAGTTGCTGTTGATGTCGCTGTGTTAATCTGTTTCTCGCATAAGGCATTGACCGCAGTAATTTTTGTTTAATTATTCGTTTGGACAGCCCAGCATAAAGCACGCCCAGTGGTGATGTTTTGTTAGTGGAAGTCTAGGCTCTTTTTCACGGTGCCTTTTCATGGTCTCAACGTTTCAAAGGTGGCCCGGTGTAATAGATGTCTCACAATGTTCCTCATGAATTGAACAAAATGTTTTTTTTAAGTAAAGCATCGCAGTTCTCGTCATGTTTGTAGTTTGTTAGGCTTTAGAGATGGTAAAACTCCAACATCTAACTAGAGGATAAATTCAGTCCTAGAGCTGTATATCACAAGGTTACACCCACATTAGACCGGCACGCTTCTTACACATCATAGCGCGGAGGAAAATACCTACTAATTAATTTCCATTAATAACCTTAACCTTGCTCAGTCGATAGCCAGCTTCGAGAATCATCCGCTGTTCGCCTTCAACCTTCAAATGGAACTGCGCAATTAAATTGAAAATATTGTTATTAAATGTCAGCTGTCAATTCGGTAATACAAATCATACAACAATTGTCTGCGCCAACCCACACACAGCACCCCACAGTATACCTGGGACCGTCTCTCACAATCCCAAGCAACGAGAAGGCTCTTTTCTTTTTGGAATCCAGGAAATGGTAAGGGGTCTTGGCACTTGGCATGTTCTTGGCTGCAGCTGCCGTGTGGGACGTTGTCGTGGCTCCAGATTTTACTTTCATGTCTCTCTGCACAGTTCATGAGCACAGCCGCACATGCAACCACTCACGTACCGGCCAATCTTCATCTCTATTAGAAATTTTCCCGAGGCTGTCATTTAGTGACTAAAGATTTCGTGCAACTCCGCCAACAAGTCGCAGTCTTCTCCCAACCATAACTCGATGAAACAAACTTGGTTCCTGCTTCTTCCTGGATGCGCCTCCAGCTGGGGCATGGGGTAGGTACCTCTACAACAAAAAAAAATATCATAATCATTGATTGTTCACTTGGTAGATACTCCCAGAAAGTGCTACTTGTCGTCTTTATTTCTGCCCTCTATGGAACGTGTCCCCTTCATGCATGAACGAACAGCTTGGGCGACACTCGCATTGCACTCTCGTTGCAATTCCCCGACACGAAGGATGGATTCTTGCGCCAATCCATCCGCAGTATATCTCGTTTTAATCCGCAACTTGGGTGCATTTTTGGATTTTTTTGTTCCCCCTTCTTCGTTTTCGATTGTTGCATTATTTGCTCAACACTTATTGGCTGAAATTGGTCAGTGAACTGGGGATTCTTCCCCCGATCTGGAATATACCTGTTTCGAGGTCTAAAAACTGCAAACTACAAACCACAAGATACATTCTTCACGCGGGCTGCTATCGCATTCATCTCTTGCTGTCAATCGGCCGCTTGTCCGTCTTTGGCGCGCTGTTTGCTTACAGAGTTTCTGTGGTGTCTCTGGCGCGAGAAACGTGGTCAAAATAAACATTTTCGGTAATAATTCCAAACTGCCCCCAGTACGTGGTCAGACGAGATTCTATCTGCAGCCGGTTAATTAAAATTTATATCAATTGATTTAGGATAGTGATGGGAATTTTTTTTTTTTTTTTTTCATGTCGAAGAATTTAAATTTGTTTTAAATGCCCACTAACATCATATCGGCCAATGGTTGGAGGCTGGACAGGTTTGTATATGTAGTCTCTTTTTGGCCAATCGAAATATGTTAATTGGACAACGGTCTAGTAATGGAATAGACGAGCTTTGTCTGTTGTTTTGACAGTTTGAACGAAATATGGACGTTAACATTTCATGGTTAAAACAACGCAGCGCTGGCGTTCTGTTGTGGTCATTTTTTGTTTGGGTCTTCCTAAAACAATCGCGCCACGGGTATTGTAATTAATCCGAGATATATTTTCGGAGTTGTCTAGAGACAAATGGCCGCTGGCGGATATTATGATCACGATTATATAATGATTGAGCAATAAATAACGCCGTATTCACTTTCTGTGGTTATTTATGTATTCAAATTTGAAAGTCATGTGTTCGGGTGGTCCCAAGTTTGTTTAGCACCCGCTGATAGGGTATTTGTTGGTAAATAACCATTTGTAAGACTACCAATGGGACTAGTAGTCTGTTAGGGAATAGGTCACTTTCCGCATTGACCGTGAAGTTGAATAACCTGCTGTAGTCCGGCGTGGACTTGAACCTTAAAGCCAACAAGTTTTGCTTTAAAGAGATATATTCAGGCGTTAACCTCGCAAAAGTCTTCTAAGGTATATAAAGGGGCTTTCAATAAGGACTTAAATAAAATGCTAACTACCTGAGACATCTATAAAAAAAACTGCTATTGACTTGAATTAGTATCAAAACGTTTATGAATGAAATTCGACTTCAATCATGTGTCCACCACGGGAACGTCGGAACGTTGAACCAAATTTTTGATGACTCGGCCGCTGTTTTTCGTTCAATATTGGCTATGAGCTCCTCTAACGTCGCCGGCTTGTTGGTTTAGCTTTAGACCAATGATTTAAAGGCTCACAAAAAGAAGTCCAGAGGCGTAAAATCATACTATCTCGGCGGCCATTCGACGGGTCCGTTTCTCGAGACCACATACGTTCACCGAACTGAGACTTCAATAACTCGACTGTTGCACCCGCTGTGTGGCTTGTGGCACCGTCTTGTTGGAACCAGGGGTCGAATCGCGTCCTCCGTGATCGAGCATTTCGTGACGGAATTTGTTTTTGTTTCACATGTAAAACCAACTTAATTCCGTGAACGGATAGCTCGTTCACGGAAGTGGCGATTCGACCCCAGACATCACTGATGTGCAATTCATATTTATTTACCAAGCATTGGCTCGCTAAACACTATAATAGGCGTTTTTCTTTTTTAGTTCATACCAGAACCTGAACTGTTATACAAAAATTTCGTGTGTTTTTTTTAGCTCAGACACATCAGAGATCGAATTTGTGTTTCTTTTTTGTTCTGATCTTGATCAGAGCGCGCTCTATGAGGTCAAAACAAATTGACTGAGAAGACTGAGTAAAAAGCTGAGTAAAAAGCTGATTATAGGTACACATTATGCATTGTACACACTTCCAGTCACATTTGACAGAAAAAATAAACGGGAAAACAGAAAAACATCAGAACGATCTAAGTTTAAGCACACTCGGTTCAGAGGGCACTCATATGGCTCGAGCTCCGTTCAGCGCTCAGCTCTGGACTAAAAAAAGAAAAACGCCCAAAAGTGTTGTGATAGCAAACTGCGTTACATTTTTAAGGTTTTTTATTTGGAAAAAAACAGCATTTGAACATTTTTTGAAGCGCCTTCTTCAACTAAAAAAGGTCCAAAATAACAAAAATTGTGGCAGGCTCTGTACTCAATTACGATCGCCGAGTTGTGGCCGAGCTATAGAATATGAAGTCGTCCCCCCATATACCTATATAAATTCTGTTCACGAAACATTAATGTTTATGTAATGTTTATGGTCATTGGAAGCATATCCTTTTGAACATTAGGGACCTACCTAAATACAAACTAATACAAGCACTTGTAGGACATTTGCAACGCATTTTTTTAACAAACGCGGATCACCACATATAGGTTAACATAACTGTAACTTGACAGACTTTTCAGACTTGCCGCTTTGTCCTTCAGACGTATATCAAGTTTTTGGTCTGAGGATTGGACCATCCATATACATGTAAAGGGTGTTTTTTTTTAGAGGTATATAACTTAAAGTTGGCAACACTATTTTAAATGGCGGCCATCTCGTCACCTGTCAGGTGATTTATTTTTAGTTTGGTTTGGCATTGTAACATGAATAGACTGACGCATGAACAACGCTTCCAAATTGTGCAAATTAATTTTGAAAATCATGGTTCTGTTCGAAATACTTATCACGCACTACGGTGTTTAGCGATGAAGCTTACTTAAGGTTAAATGGATACGTCAATAAACAAAACTGCCTTATTTGGAGTGATTATAATCCTCAAGTGTATGTTGAGACACCGTAACATCCACAAAAACTGAATGTTTGGTGTGCTTATGGTTTGGTGGAATAATTGTTCCGTACTTCTTTAAAAACGATGCTGGCCAGAACGTAACAGTCAATGGTGATCGCTATAGAGCCATGATTACTGACTATTTCGTTCATCAATTGAACAACCATGATGTGCAGGAGCTGTGGTTTCAACAAGACACAACAACATGTCACACAGCTCGTGCCACAATTGATTTATTAAAGGAAACGTTTGGTAACCGCATAGTTTCACGTTGCGGACCCGGGAATTGGCCTCCAAGATCGTGCGATTTAACGCTGCTTGACTATTTTCTGTGGGGATATATGAAGTCGCTAGTCTACGCCGATAAGCCCGAAATGATTGACCACTTTAAGGACAACATTCGCCGCGTCATTGCCGATATACGGCCACAAATGTTGGAAAAAGTCATCGGAAATTGGACCTCCAGATTAGACTACGTCCGAGCCAGCTGTGGCGGTCATATGCTAGAAATCAAATTTAAATTATAATGCCAGAAGTAAATTTCCTGTCAGTTTCAAAAAATCATCTTTGTTTTATTCCATTTCAAAGTTCTATGCCTAAAACAACAACAAAAACACCCTTTACATTATCCCGTCAATATACCGTTAGTTAATTTGAAAGCGGTTATAACTTGCAAAAATTCATAAACGCGAATTGCTGAATGCACCCACTGATCAATGCATTCCGAAGTGCAGAGAAATAAAAAAAGGGAAGTGTCATTCGTTCTCTGGCGCGGTTTCCGGCCCCTTCATATTGGCATCGTTTTCCGCGTCCATCTTTTTTTACTCTTGTTTGATTATCTCTGGCTGGAGGTTGTCGGGGGTTTTTTGTTTGGGCTTATCGACATTTTTAATCGCTGTATAGTAATAGATAAGTAACCAATCCCATAAAAAGAAAAAAAAATATTATTTGTAATTCACAATAAGAGTCGGCCGTTTTATTTTCGTGGCAATAAATAGCACGACGTATTGAAAAGTTTTATCCTCGTTTGACAAGGTTTTGATATTTTGCTTCTGCTTCTCATATTTAACTGCGGGGATGCTGATGGACTTATTAAGGATCCTCTTGGTTCTCTCCAATATGGGCTTACTTTTAGGTAAGTTGAATACTATCAGGCCAAAGGATATCTTAGTTGCAGTGTCTAACAATCTTTCGCAGGGTGGTGTTTTTAGTCAGTAAAAATCTGACACTACTATGAGCACGCGCTTGCTATTCTCATAGTGTCTTTGGAAGATTTTCATCTACCCTCGGTAAAAAAAAAAAATGTTCGAATCTAAGACGCAAAAGACTGCCTTTTCCCTGATCGGACGATGATTAACCAATTTTCCTGTTGAAGAAACTATACCCAGGTTCGTGTATTGTCAGGAATTAAAAAAAAAACCTCACAATAAGACTAAGGTTAAAAAATATTGTTAGGCAGTCCCAAAGCCAGTAAAAAAAAACAATTCAAATGCCAACTGAACATACATTAAAATCGCGGTTAACTACAAATTAATTCTTGTTCTAATTTCCTCAATCATACCATAAATGTAACGACACAACAAATTTGCTCAGTTATAAATCGTGCAAATCACTATGAAGGCTATATGAGCATGTAGAAAATTGCAAAGAATTGTAATTCAAAGAGTTACTCCATTCTACGGCTAAAATCAGGCTAAAATAACTTAAATCGACAGCGACACTTATACATACCGCAGGTACATTATTCGAATTGTCAAGCTTCATCGATTCGAATTTTAGTGCGTGTAGGTACATTGTACACCAGCTAAAGAAGGAAACAGGTTTCTTAAGTTTATGCGAAACAATCAAAACTGGATAAAAACTGTATCTGTGTGTATAGATCACCGGGTCTCCTACATTACATATTTATGATCGTGCCACGCCATACTTGGTTAAAATATTCGATGGCTTTGCAGCACCACTAATGGAAGTGACTCATAGGGAGAGTTGATTTAGTTGCATGCTGGGAGCGTATAATGCTAATAGGCTCTTGGTATCATTTAACTGCATGCGGAGAAGTTTTGAGAATGATTATAATTTTCGAGTTCTCAAGCAGTTGGGCCCAATCAGCATAAGCGTCCTAACCTCAGTATCCCAACGCAGTAAAGCCCTCGACAAAGGTAAATAATTCCAATATGTAAAGTGAAGACATCAAATGGACATTTACTATGCTGCAGATTCAACTATAGTGCACATCAAGCTAAAATTCTAAAACGACCAAATGGTAAACAAACCACAGGGGGATATAACTATCACTATTCACATTTAGAAGCCTCTTAAGCCCCGGGTAAAATTATAGTGACAACCAAACCAGTTGGTCGATGTCGACCAAACATATAACAGTTCTCATAAAGTAAAAAATACCAACGCATTTAACACCTTTACCGAATTTAAATGTCATCATTTATGTTCAACGCGTAAGCAGGTGTGTTAAAATTGTTCTCAATGGTGCCGCATTTCATTTCATCGGGGTTTAATTTCCGTTTAAAAATGGGGCATTATTTCATTATGAAAGTGCACCCCAATTTTGGACATTTCATAACAACCGAAAATGAGTAAATTAAACGGTAGCAACTGTTGTTATTCAATTTTGTTAAAATTTTAATCTGGACCCGATTCGTATGCAGATGCGATCGCCTCTCACATTGAAATTTTTCGAGCTGCAAGCGCAGTCTATTATAGGGTCTATTCCAAGATTTTTGATCTTTTTTTACTTTTGTAGGGTCGTCAGCAATAAACATGTGCCTTTGCGAAGCTCTTGTGTTGTATTGTAAGTAATAGGCCCTGTACACTGCGACCAAAAGAGGTCTATTGTGTTGGCCCTTGCCAAAGTAGGGCATTCGGAGAGTACGTGTTCCGTTGTCTCCTCCTCTTCTCCGCAGAGTCGACAGGAGTCATCGTCGGAAAGTCTCATTTTTTTGAGATGGTGTCTTAGTGGCCAGTGAACAGTAAGATAACCTCTTAGGATCCTTAGATCTTCCTTGCTTGGCTCAATTAACTTTTTTGTTTTACTACGAGCTGGGCTTACGAATCTTTTTACCTGCCTCTGTACTTTGATTTCCGTCCAGTGTTCGGCAAGGTGATCATCTTCCAATTTACTTAATTTTGAGTAGACGTAACTCAAAGGTAACCCGAAGTAGGGCTCAGGACTAGTGAGCAGGCGTTGCGCCTCTTCTCGCCAGACAATCCGCTCGTTTATTGCCCTTAAGTCCCTCATGACCTGGTATCCAAGCAACGTTGACTATGTTGTCCTTGGCACGGTCTTCGAGGAGGTTGAAACATTCCCAAACCAGCTTTGATCTAATCGAATACGATCTTAGGGCCTTAAGAGCTTCCTGGCTGTCTGAGAGGATGTAGATGGAGGCACCTTTAAAGCACCTTCTTTCGCATTGTCGGACACATATCTCTATGGCGTGTGCCTCCGCTTAAAATATATCTAGTGATTTTCCCAGTGCTATAGCTCTTTGGAACCTAGGCCAATAGACCCCAGCACCGGTGGCATCATCTTCCATCTTAGAACCGTCGCGTCGATGTACCAGATTTGTGACCCTAATGGTGTTACGAATTGGTTGGTTCTCCAGGTACTCCTGTCAGATATGACTATCTTAAATTTTCTGAAGGAGCGAAGCCTTTTATTATCTTTTGCTCTGCTCAAACAGCGCGAATCTCTTCTACAGTAATAACCTGGTGTAAATCTTCTACAGTTATTACTTATTAGTTATTAAATTTTCAGCAAATGTATTGCTTCAAAATGAATTGTTAGTTCTAAGAGGTTTTTGAAATAATCAGTTAAAATATTAGCATCCAAGTTGATTCCTAATTTAAATTTATTACCATTTCTTAACGATCTTTCAGAACTGAGATGAATCTTTTACATTACTCAAATTTATCTATTGCTAGTCGGGAAAATTGCTCACCTGTTTTTTTTTAATTTTGCTCACCCGGTTGTAGTGCATCTATATGCTTTGCGAAAGAATTCTCCATTTCGGACTTTTTCTAATTTAAGGAGTTTGAGGTAGTTTAGCTTTAGCTTTTTCGAAAGGATAAATCAAACCACTTTTGTTTTCCTCTTACTACTCCCCTTCTTTCAGTAAAGGAGGTTGAGTGTTTACTGTTTAATAGCATCAATGATGAAGTCAATTTGGTGGCTTGTGCGCTCGCTTCGCTTAAGTCAGTTTGCGCCATACTAAGACTAAGCCTTACATTATACATTTTCTGTTCTCGGCAATAGAGTCTAGGTAAAAGGGTTATTTCGTTTTCTGGTCTAGCATTTTCTATGGATAAGACTACGGAGATAGGCATATGGTCCATAAAAGTTTGTGTATTCACCTTGAACTGAAATAGCTTTTCAAACCATTAACCACTTATTCCACAATAATCCGCAACTGATGGGCCTGGCCCTTTATCGATGGGATGATTACAGAACGTAGGCGCAGTGGCTTAGTGGTTAGTGTGTTGGACTACTAAGCGAGGGGTCGAGGTTCGAATCCCGCAAAAAAACCCAAATTCCAACTTAGGGTTTTTTACACTGTGCCACCTCTCGCGAACGTCTGACAAACATCCGAAAGTATAACTGTCTTGAAAGAGCTTCTCAATTAGCCGTTTGGAGTCGGCATAAAATTGTAGATCCCTCCCTTGCGTCCCAAAAATGAAAAACTCACACAAAACGAATGGTTGTGAGAAGCTAGGCCTAGGGTCCCTCCGGACCTTTTGCGCCAACTATTTATTTATTTTAGTTACAGAACATGTGGGCACTGGTAGCACTGACTTTGGCCGACGGATTTGATATTCTAGTGACAGTCTCTCCTCAAAATTGCGAGAACTCAGAACTGACTTCAGCCCAAAGAGGGTTCATCTTTCACCTTGGCTATCACATCATATCGTTACCGACCTCAGCTCAAAATATGTCAAAACAGCTCAGGTAGGGTAGCCGCCAGCCTGACTTGTTGACTATCTAGTGTTGTTGGATTCTATCTAGTGAATCAATTCTCAGAACGCTCTTCTTCTGAAATTGGGGCTCTTTTTCAAACTTTTTGCTCCTCCAGCTATTTATATCCAGCAATTTATTTCCTGCTCACTACTCACGCGCTTAAAAGTTAACCAAGTCGACTTCGATTCGCTGAATGGAAAAGCCCAGTAGCCACCACTGGTTATTGGGCACTCAAGTGATGTCTATCGGTGGATGCAAACAAACCACTTAATTCGATATAAAATAAAAAAAAGAGTATCAACACATATCCCAAAACCAACTATTTCGTCGCTTGGCAATTTTCCTTTCAAAGCGTTATCGTGCAAAATATGTGCGCAGACAGTTTTGCGATGCATATATGTACAGTAGGTATATAAAGGGCTACATTTCTATCGTGCTGGCGCAGATTCCTTGTCTGCACGAAGCAATCTCGGTCTGCCGGTGCCTGGTGGATCCTGTGTCGCCAGAGGAATGCAGCATTGTTTGGCGCAAATTTGTAAACAGAATTCCTTGCGACCGGCTTGACAGAGCGCAGTGGTGACTAATTTTAGAGGTACCCAGTGACTTCTGGCTGTTGGCTGTTGCCTGGCATAGCAGATACCACATAGCTTCCGAACGTGTTGTCTTCCAAAAGATAAGCCACAAAGATACTCAGCCGCAGTTGCTGTACCACAGGGAGGTGTGACAACGGCTTTGCCAAGTGAAAACTTGCCAAGCGGCACTGCTTCTATATGAAGACGCTGCTTGTTGGGCAGAAGTAAATTGAAATGGACGATGTGTGATCTGACTGGCATATGCGCTCCATCAAAATGAATCTGCGCAGTAGTTTGAGCAGGTACAAACTGCACCTCGTTCAGCCTTCGCTGCAAAGGTTAAACCAGTTCCGTCCAGAAATAGATGCACAAATGGATTGCGTGCGGAGTGACGCCTCCCAAATTATTTGCCTTTTGTTATTTTACTTGTTTGTACTCCCAAAGACATCAAATCTTCAAACTTGAAACTAATAACCTGCCGTCGCATAAATCATATCCAACTCCCACAATCCACGCGACGAGTTCCCGCATCTAGATCGATTAGCTGTCGGATTTGCATTGCGTATTGACACAGTGTCAATAAACCGCAAAATAAATCGCATCTTATGAGGCAATCATCTACCTACACCGGGCCGCCTGTCACGTCAATTATACCAGTTACCCGGAGTGTAATTCCTGATCGTGTAGATAGCCATGTAGATTGGGGTAATTTTCTTTCACTTTTTCGAAAGCATTCTTGTTCCTTTGCATGTACGTGCGCGGGTTCTAGGCGCATACATTAGCCGGCGGTACCGCGCTGCATCGCCACGAGGAAGTGAATCGCTTGTTACCCGTTCCTGTGAGCGAGAGCGTGCATGCATTTCAGCTGCAATTACATTTGATTTATGCCCTCTAATACACCGTTACCACGTTTCCATACACGCGGCCAGAATGCAGCATTATATCATGAGAGTGCGATTAGATGATAGATGCTAGCCGATTCACGCGTGGACTCTCGAGTCGGGCAAAGTCTGTTGCAAGCTCTATCTCTCGACACAAACTGGTGTCGTATCTGGAGAGTTCATGTCGCGCTATCGCGCTGTTGTCACGGCGTCGGACAGTTGGAGTAGCAGATTGCAGTCGGGATTATGATTATAACTTCATTCGATTGTCCATTAGCACTCAGTTAAACGGCGCGGCTTAGTCGAACACACCACCGTCCGGCGCGGCGGTGCGACAAACTCATGGCATCCTCGGAGATAACGTGGCTGGCCGGGCGCCTTGGCTCCGTTTTGTCATCGCGCGCATGAAAAGCGCTTACCACGCCGCGTGGGTAATTATGCATAATCGCCGGCAGGTATTTAATTAATTGATCGACATTTGTGCTAAACAGAGCGCATTGCAAATGATTTATTGCCACCCGGTTGTGCGACAGCGGCAATTAAAAAATAAGTTCTGAGTTAGTCAGAGGTAAACATGCGTGAAATGAGGTCATGTTTATTTTCGAGTCTCCAAAGACAAATGCAGTTGGCTGGGATGCTGAGCTGGAGTGGTTGACGTGGGCAAGGTGGGCAGCGGATAACTTTGTAGCGCAGCGCATTCAAATTGGATATAGTTTAGATTCGTTGACACCCATGCGACGTGTTGTGTACTTAAGTGGTGTCATGTGCTAATTTTCTCAACACTCGGTGTAATTTCTGCTAAGTACTTGATGGATAGCCAGTGGTTGCTGGTGCGGTGGAATGCGAGCTGACGTTTTAATTACATTAAGTCCACTTGTGCTGACGCTGATCCATTAGTATCGTTTTACATAAGTAGAGTCTGATTGAACATTTGGCTTCGGCTTCAAAGGTGAAGGTGATCAAACTACTGCTTCGGCCGAAAAATTGGCCTTCAGTCGGATTAGAGATTTAAGTCGTGTATACATTTTTTTTAACTTTCTCGATTACGTAGTAAACGTAGTAAGAGAAAAATACAAACTCTTACAACACTGATCCTCGTATTCAAAAACTTGCAAAGTTTAAGTGCTGTTAAATAGTACAGATCAGGGCCGGACCAACCATATGTGCAAGACGTGCAAATGCACAGGGTGCAAAGTTTCGGGGGCGCATTGCTAGAAAAGAAAAATTATTTTTATTTTCCGCGATCAAATACTGCCAAAGCTTCCTCAAATAAGCCCAAAATAACAACATCCACCACACACGTGCTGAATTGTTTCTTGTGTATTAACTCACGTGTTGCAACATCAAAAACAAAAAATATAATTTTTTGAATTTCAAGTTACCAAAGTAAATTATCCAATGGCAAGGTAGTAGTTCCGAGGACTCAATAAAAATATCCACGCATTGAAAATCTACCTCCTGGATGATGTGGAAATGTCCTATACATGTGTGTAAATATGAAAAAGGGGCGCTTTCTGTAAATCTTGCACAGGGCGCTAGTTCGGCTGGAGCCGGTACTGAGTACATTAGGCGCTTATAACTCTCTAACCAGAACTTGCGACAAATGTCTGGTGCTGAGAGATTCAGCCTTTAAAAACTCGCATTGTCATTTGATATGTACCACCATTTGAGATGAATAACCCAGCATTTTATTTAACACTATTCATTAAATGAATGAATGACCATTAACTAGAGCTATTGGTACTATAACATTAGTATCAGGTTTAGTAAAATGATTTCATCAATATAATTTATCTTTAATTTTAGTAGGAATATCTATTACTATTTTAACAGTATATCAATGATGACGAGATGTATCACGAGAAGGAACTTTCCAAGGTCTTCACACTTATGCTGTAACTTTAGGTTTACGTTGAGGAATAATCTTATTTATTTTATCAGAGATTTTATTTTTTTCTTCTTTTTTTTGAGCTTTTTTTCATAGTAGATTATCCCCAGCAATTGAATTAGGGTCTACATGACCTCCTGCGGGTGGCCGTGGCGCAGTGATAGAGTGTTCGCTTGTTGAGTGGGAGGTTACGTGTTCAAATCCGAGCCAGTACCACGAAACATTTTTCACAAATAAAAACTGGAATAAGTTTAAGTGAATTATAAGCGAACACAAATATCAACAATTCTCTCCCCTAGCTATTAGGACGCCACTCGTGGAGAATATCCACTGCGCCACAAACTCTTTCCTATCCCTCTTTCTCTTCCTAAAAAACTTGAATGCCGCGCTGTGCCCCGCATTATAAGGGTATTCATAACCCCTTGAGCGCGAGTAAAATTATAAAAAAAAAAAAAAAAAAAAAAAAAAATTTTCTTATAATCTTTGAACAGTTTCTTTTATCTATCATTTCCTCTCAGATTTTTACCTACCTACCTAATAAAATAAGAAAATAACTAACCAAACTTTAAATGAACTAGAAAGTTTCGTTCGACCCAGTCGTGCACTTTATTTCTTAATTTAGTGATTTTCATGGCGTAAGGTTTGATATGCAGATTTTATTGACACAAGATGTGGTCTTAATTATTTATTTTTATTAAGGAAAGGACGACCTCGCATCTGGAGGTGCCGTCCTTTCGGTGGTTTTGTATAGTTTCAAGACACTGAGTTCAATCAGGGACTGCTAATAGGTGTGCGATATTTTTAAACTTTACTACCGATGTAAAATATGGTTCATACCGCAAATAGTCTATAAGACTTCTCTAGCAATTTGTTCCATCAGGAAGTTACCAATTTTGACAGACAACAGTCGCAGATAGGCATCGGACAAAGTTGGAAGGTTTGATTCTTCTTTAACCTCGATATAAGTTTGTTTCGCCGAGAATTTGATGGACCACATTATTATTGGGTTGTCTTAAATCTTAGTAATTATTTAATTTTTACGTGCGCAGTTTTTCGTGTCATCCTTAGCCCGGGGAATTAGCTATACAGTGAGAGCCAAAAAAAAAGTTACACTCCGATTTTAATATTTTCTTTTTATACACTACGCGCGCGTATATTGATTAAAGAGATGTAATTATAATTCAAAATCAGGTAAAAAGAAAATCTCTTCAAGTACAGGGTGGCTGATGAATATTTCTACATTAAGAAACTAAAAAAAAAGTTCATGGAGTTAATTTTTATTTTATTTATGTTAAAGCTCATTCAATTTTATTAAATATAGCTTAATTATATTTAAAAAAAATGAAATTTAATTTCGCGAGAGGTAGCGCAGTGGAAAAAACCCTAATTTGGAATTTGGGTTTTTTGCGGGATTCGAGCCTCGACCCCTCGTTTAGTAGTCTAACACACGAACACAGGTTAATACTTGCGGGCTAAATAATTTTGAAGGCGGAGAAAACCCAATAGAACGACAATTGACACAAAAACACCTCGTAGCAACAACAACGCACAGAGGTTGGTCTTCTCCACCGTTCTAATCACCAGTTAGCGGTCTTGTACCCGTCGCTCAGTTGGAGCAAGTGATACTGGTAGTCACTTACTTGTTCAATTGAAGAACAAATCGAAATACAAATTCATTTCCTGACAGGAGAAAACAGCAATGTCTTCCCAAGTGGAATTATATACGGAGAATTGACTGTCAGAATTCGAAACTATTCAAACAACCACTTCAGAAAGTCTGAAAATCTGATGATGAATTAGTGGTGTAGTTCGAAATAGCTATCATTCCTACCAAAGTGACTGTGTCTACGAGTTGCTGCTAAGAGTTATTCTCTCAAATTAATAATTCACAAACTGAAATTCGACAAAATTACCCAACAGGAATTGTCAGGGTTAAAACCCCAAGAACTAGCGAGAATCGTTCTTACTCCTCGCTTCCCCACACAGTAAATAATTTTGAATTATACAAAAACGTCCTCCATTTTCAAAAGGAGTCCGAATTCATTGATCTACTTTAAAGGGACTCAAAATGACTGTAAAGCTTCTCGAAGGTAACTCTGAGCTACCCCTCTGTGGACATTTTCATTTCTGATACACCAAAGTGCATTGATGAATGATCTTGTAATTTTCTTTTGCTACTGGCTTGAATTACTATCAAAACATTTCTGAATGGAATTCGACATCATTCGTCCACCACGGGAACCTATGCAGCGGTCGATACGTTGAACCCAATTTTCGATGATTCGGCCGCACATTTCGACCGATGCGGCCGCTATTGCTCGTTAAATATTGGCTCCGGCTTGTTGGCATAGACCAATGATTTAATGTAGCTCCATAAAAAAAAGTCTAGAGGCGTTAAATCATACCATCTCGGCGGCCAACCGACTGGTCCGTTTCTCGAGATACCATGTTCAGGTTCACCGAACTGAGACTTCAATAACACGATTGTTGCACCCGCTGAGTCGCTTGTGGGTTGTGGCACCGTCTTGTTGGAACCACATATGTATCACTGATGCTCAAAGAAATACCCTTCCAACATATTGTCTTTGTAGCAAATACCATTTACAGTAACGTGACGGTCATTTTCATTGACGAAAAAACGGCCCAAATGTCGCCACCGGCATGAAAACCGCAGCAAAAAAGCTGAAAATTGGAAATTGGCGTTATCGCATTTCGATTTTTATCTCCTCGAAGAAGATAACCTTACAAATAAAATTGTACCCTCAAGATCAGGTCTCAGAATATAGACCAGGCCGAATCATTTGGTAATAAAACGCCGAGACAAATTACCAGAAATTCATTAAAGACTTCCGATGAATTCGATTCTGCCCAAAATCATCATTTATCAACTTTTGTGACCCCTTGATTTATTGCTCCAACACAGGCCATGGTTATAAACGACTGCTAGCGGATTCAGTAAGACTCGACTTGCTGCTAAAACTCCACCATGGGCAGACACGGTAACGACTCTAAATCACCTTGCCGTGGACGTAGCAGGTGGGCGACAGTCTATTTTTATTTCATTTTGTTGTTACCATTCTGCCGAATGATTAATGTTGTTCTGAGCCAAATATTAGTCTGTAACACGAAGCCTTGCAAAGATCACTTCTTTGGCGATCCAGAGAAGCAGGATGAATCCGTTTATCGAAATCTTGTAATTATTTCCACAAGTTCGTTACTGATGTCAGCACACCGACCGGATATGGATGCAGTTCGAAAACTTAGCCATTATAATTGCCGCATCGATCTGACCTATTTTCTACCCCGGGATAGGTGTAGCGTTCTTTCGGAAGTAGTGGATTTGCGCACTAGCCGTAAATGAAGCAATAACTTTTTATACGCCTAGCGAGGCAGTGGCGCATTATTCGTATGTGCTTACAACCGGTTGTACCAATGCATGCAGTGCAGATCAAAGAAGCAGATGCGAAGTGTGCGCATGCACATCCGCAGCCCATCAACTTAACGAACCATGATTAATGAACGTGTTCAGCGATCAGTGGTTCTCGTGCGATTAAGATTTTTTTTTTTCTCCTTCGTAGAAATTAATGAAGTGCACTTAGATAGTATTTTCCAAATCACATGTTTCCCGGCATACATTAGAAGCGTAGCTATGCGCAGATACTAGATACTAGATACAAGATATATGTGGATGCGCCTGTGAGCTGGGATGGGAGTAGATTGATAGCAGTTTTGCCTATGGAGTCGTCCCGCATCAATGTTTAACACTTGTAATTGGTGAGTAAAGGGACCGATAAATCGGACGGAATATCGCTGGCAAAAGAAAGGGTTATGCATAAATACACATAAGATTCGACTCGCGATTGATTATAGCTGTGGCGCCAGTGAACTTGTAGTGGTAGTGGTGGGTAATTGAAAGTGCGCGACTTTGAGGTACTAATGAAGGGAAGTGTGCCTAGTAATTAGAGGTGAAGTCTGAAGAGGCACAGACTTTAGCACGGTTTAACTTTTTTTTGCATATGGTGGGGAGTTGGTAAATCGATGTGCTGGTGATATAGTCAGAGAGACGACGCAGTTATGTCGCTAAAAAATGATGAAAAGTGCACGACTCTTGACTAGTGGCTGGAATGGTGCCGTAAAATAACGCCTAGTGATTCGCGCGAATTTTGAACTATTATTTTCTCAAATTGTAGGCGCAGTGGCTTAGTGGTTAGTGTGTTGGACTACTAAGTGAGGGGTCGATGTTCGAATCCCGCAAAAAAAAACAAATTCCAACCAAAGTATTTTTCCACTACAACACCTCTCGCGAACGTCTAACAAACATCCGAGAGTATAACTGTCTTGAAAGAGCTTCTCAATTAGCCGTTTGGAGTCGGCATAAAAATTGTAGATTCCTTCCATTCGTTAAAAAATGAAAAACTGAACGTAATAATTGCGAAAGCGTTGTCAAAAGTTTGGGTTCTAAATTGATTTTGAGGGGTGTTGCGGCTTAATTTTTACTTCAAATTTTTAACATGCCATCTAATTCAAGCACCAAAATTTATAACTTCCATGGTAGATCGAGAGACTGGAAAAAGTGCAATGTGGCTCCAGCTTTAAAGTTTTTATATGGGGTTAGTGATCATGGTCATTATGTTCGTTATAATCCCAACATTCTTGACGGGTTGGAGTTCTTAAAAACAGTTCTAGCGAAATGTAAAATACTTGAGGTTGGACTTCGTTCGAAAGCCGTTTTTAACACTTTTGACTAAAATAAATAATAAATCTGGGCAGCAATCACAATGGTGCTTAATGCCAGTGGCTGACCTATTGATTAATCTCCGTAATGAATAAAATAAACATACACCCCGTCTAAAAATAAAGGCCATACTTTTTTTTTTCAACGATGACTCAAAATTCTCAGGGTAGTGTTCCCGAGCAACAATTTTACTTTTCTTTCTACATTTCACTTTTTCAATTTAATAACAGCAAGTTGAATAAAGGAAAGTCAAAATATAAAATTATTTCATGCAAATTCTCAAACATACAAAGGGAAAAGTTAGTTTTGAAGGAATCAAGCGCGATATAAATGAAGCTTGTAGGATATAGTTACTGCTCATATAAAGGGACTCAGCAAATATGAAGGTTGGGACTTAAGTTTTGAGATAGAAAAGTAAAAATAAATTAATGTCTTTGAAAATATTCTCCACGAAGATCAATAAACTTTTTCTAGCGTTTGAACTAATTTTCTATGTCCAAATGAGGTCCCTCTGAAAAATGTGTTTTGAACGCATCAACCGAGAGCTGCTTCTTCATTTGTTCTTGTATTTGAGGTTTGATCTGCGGGAATTACGTTTTTAGCGTAAGCGAAAATAAAACAAAAAACGTTTTTTTACGTTATACCTAATATGTTTAACCAAGTTCAACTTGCGAGTTGCGACTACCTTAACTGTAACATCGAACCCAACTACGAAAACCGCACATCGATTCGATGTTTTGAACAGAGACAATACTGAGACCATCAACTTCGGCCGATTTCCCGTTACTTTACCTACAAGTTGTATTTTTACGGAGTGTCCTCGTTTTTGTGGGCTAGTATTTATACATAGAAATTCGTATTGACAAATGTCACGAAACTTCAACACACCAACACACTTTAAAAAAATATATATGAACACTTCCGCTGCGGGAAAAAATGCTGCCAGCGTTCATAGAATTTTATCCGTTAAATTTGAAATTATTCGTTACTTGTGGAAAGTAGTAAGTGTACGTTTGCCTGAAATATTTATGAAAAAATAACACTGTAGATTGGTTGTAAGAAAATAAAAACATTTTGAGCAAACTTTCATTAGTTATTTAAGAAAAATGTACACGCATCAAATCGAAGCGGAAAATACACAACCCTGTTTTTCCTAATATATTTCTAGTATATAAAACATCTCATTTATGTAGATAGTTTTAATAACCAAATAAATTGAATCGCCTTTTCAAAATATACAATAACCAACCGCATTCAGTTATGCTTAAATGTGGTATTCCTGAATTCTATCACATTCCCCCACGATTGGCAGCGGTTGGCAGCATTGATTTTATATTTTTGTATGTTTTTGCATGTCACACGAATTCTAAATTGACAGAAGACCGATAGGAAAACAAAATGGCGAATATGCAAAAAAAAAATAGGAGGCCAGCGGCAAGAGGATTTTGAGTTGGGGGTCTAAGTATTGTCTCTGGTTTTGAAATCCCAAAAAAAAAAACTCCTTTGCCTTCCCTAATTTTTCTAAACACTTCTGGCAAACAAAAAATGTTGGTGTACCATTCTGTGTTGACAGTTCTACGTTGACCTAATTTCTAATAGAACGGTGGCGACCAGCGTGACCATTGTGTGACTAAAGTTGCAAATTGGCACTTTTTTTGAGAGCCTGCCACAATTTTTTACTATTTTGGTCCTTTTTTTAGTCGAAGAATGTGATTCAAAAATGTTTCAAATACAACATCAGTTTAGTATTTTCAGAGTTTAATCCGAACACCTCTATAACCTTATGAGTGAGTATAGCTACATTTGCTCTTTACTACAATCGAGGGTTCTTCTAAAGAGTGTTCCAATAAGAGGTGTTATTTTGGTATTCAAAGAAAAATGCCATTTTTTGAGATAAAGATCGGATGTTTATTTCATAATAAAGAGAAAAGTATGCCGTTAATAATGAAAAACAACATCAGCCGAATGGCCACCACGAGCACGCATACAGGACCATATCCTTTCACAATAACACATCTTATTGAATAACCCTTTATGTCCATTTCCTCACTTTCATTCTCATAGCCATAAATTCTCATTCAATAAGACACTCCTTCTGCTTGGATATCGTGTAGACATCTTTATATCCGAGTATGTTGAGAATATACGCGAACGCCTTTTCTGTAGATTTCTTGTAGCTTTGGGAATATTATATCAAATACGAACTGTCGAAGTTGACTAATGAGGGGTTGATTTAATAGATCTTTCAGGTCGCAGTGTCAGCTAACTGGGAATGAAACTTTAAAAAAAAAATGAGTGGATCTAACCCGCGTGCATATCCGACTCTGTCATGAGGGTGACAGGTTCAGAACCCTATTTCTCGAAGTAATCCTGATTTTGTTAGTCGTAACGCCAGCTTTTTTTTATTTGTAGATCACAAGGCACAAATTGCAGGAATATGTCCAGCACTGTGCCCATTTTCAGTATCCTATTTTTTCACCATCTCTATATAGAGCCAGTGCATTTAAAGGGGTTTCAAGTCAGCAGCCTTGCCTATTATTCTTTTGCAATTAGTAAGCTTATTGTCTGTCTTTTTATTTTCTGTTCCTCATACATTAAGGTTTGAGCCTAGTTTCCTGCCCAGAACTATGACAAGATGCCAAATTCATGATATCCAAAAGGGACAATCCTACTCAATCAAGCTTTGTGAGGTAAAAGATAGATCTACTCTCTAGAACCTACTTTATTGAGAGCCCCCGCCATACATCTGGGAAGGCACTCTGCAGCTTTGCCAAAAAAGCCAAACCATTTTTTTTAAAAACGTTCCCTCCCTGTATGAGTGCTGGGTCTTGTTTGAAGGCCATTGTTGCTTTTGCTCCTGATATGTTCGGAACCACCTTCTAGTCCTTGGGTGGTTTTGGTGCAGCCTCGATCTAGGGTGTTCAAAATTCTACCACCGTGATGTCAATTAAAAAGTCGGCGTCAATTCCTCTTGTCGTCATGGGACTCTATCCTACTACCACAGGGAGGGGCCCAATCCGACCCCTGTGGACTCCCCGTGGAAACAAAACTTTGCACAAGATTCAGCAGTCATGGTCCCGACTGAGGTAATTTTCCTCCGATTATGTCAATCTAATGATTCGCCGTGCTTGTACATCGTAACAATGTGGATCTTGTTTAACCACATCAAATCGAATGAAATAATGACAAATGCAATGTTTCCCTTCGGCTGGTCACTGTTGTGTGCACGGAAATGAAACAGGACCCCACGCAGCGCCAGCATGTGTTCGTATCGGCTTTCAAAATAAATAGTTTGCCAGACTTGACCCCAATCCATTTGCATATTCACCTCAATTGAATTTGACTTGTTTAACGTTGGCTGCGCACAAATACAAAATACAGTTAGTTGCTTAAAGGCCGACCTTCTCGCGTGTAGCCACCGAAAGGAGCGCTTAATCTTTCAGCGCCTTGCCCTATCCGCCGCCATTCTTTCTCTTACTGTTACACAATCGAGCGGAAAGCAATAGTCTTGCTGCGCACTGCGCAAACTGTTACTGTGCCCATGGGCATCTGTATACAAAATCTTCCGGTTGCACACGAATGTACGATGTACCACACAACATCGATAGGATACCAAAGAGCGCCTTTCCAGATATATTGTTCCAATCCAAGATGCATTCGTATCTTTTGCACTTCGGGTAAAATGTTCAACACTCAAATGGGACAGAGGAGAGTTCGCCATCGCCATGGCCGTCCCCTCCTCAAACTGGATTGTTGTCCAGAGGAGTAGTCCCAGTCAAATGGAAAAAAAATTAACACAAAACCGGTGGTGAAGGTGATGCCGGTCGAAAAGTATCGAGCCGATTGCGGTGTAACGGATGAAAAGACCAGTGTGTGCCAAGACTGTACGGACGCCACAATATGGGGCTTAACAGCCGCAGCATGTACACCGTACATGTGCAGCTAATCTGGTGGACGCGATGCGGCGCAGCTGAATTGTTGGTAATATTCGTCATGGTTCATTAGGTGCACTTATGAAAAGGCATCGCCATCTCAATGGGTGGTGGTGGTGTGGTGGTGGCGTTGTGCGAAGAGCCAGGCTGCCTTGGGCCGTTCCAAATCTATTTCGCTCTACAAGCGGATAAAAATAGTATCCCTCCCGAAATGTCAATGGAGGCATTTGTGTCTTGTCTGGTAGTGGGTTGGGCACTTAACAGCCGTACAAAGTCGAGTAGCTGATTTCGGTTGTATTCTGCTGAACTGCGCACAGATTTTGAGATGAAATGAATTGAGCTTTGACATTTAGTATTAGTTACACAGGTGGACGTCGCAATCAGTTGGGGGGCCATTTTCCAATAAGTTATAAGTATGGTTGTTGGGGGTATTAGTTAACTGGGTCAAATTAGCTGATTGCTCTTTTATTGAGAAGGTGATGTCTTTTGAAGGGTTATAGTCTTTACTTTTATAGCGAACAGACGGAATTGTTTTGAGTGACACTGGACTATAACTTGGGGCAAAGACTTAAATTTGAGAACTAAAGCAAAGACCGGGGACTCTGAGTTGGCGTTACTGCGAAAAACCTTATGATCAGCTCGTCTTTGTTGACGAATGTGTCAAGATAGACAGGCGAATGCCGAATGCGACATTTTTTAGACATCCGCAATGGACGTTTGAAACAAAGCCTGTGAAAATAAAATCCGTCCAGCGGGACCTTTGGGGAAATTATTTCGAGATTCAAGGTTTTAAAATTCGCAACTTGGAAATTTTGCTGATATATCCATAAAAGAAATATGGTCAGTGTTCAAAAATCCTCCACAGAATTTGATGGGATTCCCCCCGGAATATTTCCTTTGTAAATTTGTAGGTGGAAATTCAAAACGTAAGCAACAAAAATTTAGCGTAGACCCTAAAAATGATTTATTAGTACCGCGGAATGTAAGGGCCTATGTTGAATGTGAACCACACCTAAACGTCGTTTTTTTTCTGCATTTCATTTGACATTTCTCAATTTCAGACTAACTCAATTTGAACCATGGAAAGATGCACAATCGAGCAACGCGTTAAAGTTATTTAGGCTTATTATGAAAATTGGCGTTCAAATCAAAATGCATATCGTGCACTTCGTGATTTTTTCGGTCAATTTAATCGTCCAAATGTGCGTACAATCGGAAAAATTCAGCAAAAAACCGGGTCTGTAGGAGATGTGTAAACACCAGTGCATGCTCGTACTGCAGAAAATATTGCTGCTGTTCCCGATAGTGTGGCTAAAGAGCCGTCCACCTCAACTCGTCGTCGTGCCCAACAATTTTTTTTTTTATATACTTCTCCCGGGAAAGGCGAACCTATAACGCTTCAACAGCGCCCCGAGATGCCTGCAGATGTATGTTTGTTCTGCACTTAAATTGCTGCAATTTGTAGTCTTCTGGAAATATATCCCCAGGAAGCGAGTTCCAAAGTTTGCTTGTCCTGTAACAGAAGGAGTTTTTGAAAGTTGATGTCCTCGCGGTTGTCAAGTGTACTGTATGGTCATGAGCATTAGCAGCCTGTCTTGTTGGGCGCCCAAAAGTTGCATTTCGAGGGATAATGTCTTTGAGTTCCTCAGAACATCTACCATGGAACATTATGCATAAAGACTTGCATTTACGCCCTTCAAGGTGCAATTGACTCAAGAACTAAAGCCTCTTGACCATTTCAAGCTTCGTCAATGGTCAGAATGGTGGCAAGAAATGGCAACAGTGGATGATCAATTTTCGAAGAAAATCATATTCAGTGATGAGGCACATTTTCACTACAGTGGATTCGTCAATGAGCAGAATTGCCGCATTTGAGCGAAAGACAATCCAAGAACGATTGTGGAAAAACCAATGCGTCCACAAAGAGTGACTGTTTGGTGCGGTTTATGAGCTGGCGGCATCATCGGGCTGTATTTTTTCCAAAATGAGGACGGTCAGGCAGTTACTGTGAATGGTGTTCACTATCGTGAGATGATAACGAACTTTTTATGACCCGAATTGAAAGATATGGATGTGGACGATATGTGGTTTCAACAGGACGGTGTCACTTGCCACACAGCTAACGAAACAATGGCTCTTTCGCGCTCTTTCGCGCGACAAATTCAATGGTCGGCACATTAACGGCATAGAACCTCAATTATGCCTCAGCGAAATCGAAAATTTGGACCATCGGATGGAGGTGTGCCGCCGAGGTCGCGGCGGCCATTGGGCCGATATTTTGTTCCACACATAATTGAACCATACTAATATTACCATAATAAAAAGAAACGACAGTAATTTCCTAAATAATTTGTGTTTTATTCAAAATCAACATCGGCCCTTAAAATTTAACCACCCTTTATATATCAAGCAGTTATGGGAAAAAACATACGTCATCTTTATCTAAACCGATTAATGTCATGTTAAATAATTTTAGTTTCTAGGTTAATAAGAATTTAAAGCCATGCAATTTATTTGGATTTTCCTGCTGTAAAATATACACATCCCTCTCCAGAAAGGGTGTTCTTTTAAAACTGCACTTTCTACCTGCATGTACCTGCGCACTGTTCTAGTAATTGGGGTTTAGTTTAACCTTTAAGTCACCTTCAAAGGTATTGGTGTGTAAGTAATATATTAACATATGTTTTTTTTATGGATTTGACATATATCTACCTTACTATTTGCTAGTATAAGAGGTCAAGCCCTTGATTTAGGAAATCAATTCAATTCCAAAAGCGATAGAGTAACATCTTCAGATATCCTTAACGAAAATCCAAGAATATCAAATCGCAGCTATGTATAACGACCCGAGTTTTTCCTCAATTATTCTTCGAGTAGCAGAGTTATCAATACCATGGATGGATTTTTCAGAAGACTTTGTCAATACCGAAGAACAGCGAGCCCAGATGATGAGAAGGGGCTCTGAGGCGAATGCCGAATTTCTCGAGCCTACACCTCCTCAAGGGCCAAATCTATCCATGGCATTTTTAGGGGACAACAACACCAATGAACAGGGAACTACGAGAATGAGAATGACCCTTGAAACGGCTACCAAATGTCTTCAAGTGCCAAGCTTATCGACACAGTGGGTGCAATTTTCAAATGACATAATAAGCACCCGGGAACAACGCGACAAACGACTGAAGAGGAACTCTGAGACACTCACTGAGTTTCTCGAGCGGTTCCCCGTTTCGACTATGCCTCTTCAGGTGCCAAGCTTAGCAACACAGTGGACGGAATTTTTAAAAGGCTTGGTCAATGCGAAAGAACAGCGAGCCAAGAGGAAGAAGAGGGATTCTGAATCGATCGCGGATTTTTTGGAACGATTTCCCATTTCGACTACCACTCTTCAGGTGCCAAGCGTATCCTTGCAGAGGACTAATATTTTAGATGACATATTCAACACCAATGAACAGCGAGATAAGAGGAAGAGAAGGGACTCCGAATCGGGCACCAAATCTCTTCAGGTGCCAAGCTTAGCAACATAGTGGACGGAATTTGTAGATGACATGGTCAAAACCAGTGAACAGCGAGCTAAGAGGATGAAAGGAAGATCTGAAACAATCTGCGAATTTCTTGAGCGATTCCCCTTTACCAGCACTCCCATTTACGACAGTCAAATTGACCGATGATTAGCCATGGATGAGCTGTCAAGCTTGGCATCTTACCAATTTGAAAATATGATTTTAAAACTCGTGGTCCTGCGTTCTCTAAAAAAATAAATAGTTGGCGCAACAGGTCTGGAGTGACCCTAGGCCTAGCTTCTCACAACCATTCGTTTTGTGTGAGTTTCTCATTTTTGGAACGAATGGAAGGGATCTACAATTTTATGCCGACTCCAAACGGCTAATTGAGAAGCTCTTTCAAGACATTTATACTCTCGGATGTTTGTCAGACGTTCGCGAGAGGTAGCGCAGCGGAAAAAAACCCTAAATCGGAATTGGGTTTTTGCGGGATTCGAACCTGGGACCCCCGCATAGCAGTCCAACACACTAACCACTAAGCTACTGCGACTCCTGCGTTCTTTGAAAATGTTTAATATCCGAAAAACGGCGAAAATTATAAATAAAAAAAATATTTTCATAAAATTTAGAACTGTATTTATGTTTTTGCCTTCATTAAGCTATTATTAACTGAAACTCGGCTCGCCTTAAAGGTTCGATCTAAAAATGTATAGATAGGTTTCTTGCAAATTTGAGTACAATTGGAGCTCACTGGTTAGAATAAGCGACTATGAGTTTTTATCATCGGAAAATCACAAGTTAAATTATAATGTCTGACAAATTGTGCTCAAAAACCATCTTAGTTCGAATGTTGAAAGAAGCTGCTAGGGTACTAATACGAATCTGTTGCATCAAACATTTTTTGTGACAGTACATTTGCAGTTAAAGCTAATACGAAAATCGACAATTTATTTTTCAGGCAAAATCGCTATTAGTTTTATTTATTCTGAGCGAAAGATCTGATACTGAACGCGTTTCCAAAAAGACGAAACAAAAACTGCAATCCACGAAATAAATAACATTATTCCGTAATAAATGTTGGCATTTTTGTTCAACTTTTTTTAAATATCAATAAAAATTTTAAATAAATGAAATAGTCGGCGACCATTTAGTTTTGGGACGTACGGAAAGAATCTACAATTTTATGCCGAGTCCGAACGGCTTATTTATTGTGAACCTCTTTCATGAGAGTTTCTCGGGTGTTTCCAAGAGATTCGCGAAAGGTGAATAGTCGAAAAAAAACCTAAAGGTGTAAGTTGTGTTTCTTCCGGGGATCACACCTGAGACAGACCCCTCGCTAGTAGTCCATCACACAAACCAAAGCTAAAAAAAAGCATTTACAAACTAAGCAGAAAATATGTGGACGGGGAAACTAACACCCCGCGAAACGAAAAAAATTTAAAGTCGACTTAAGAGTTATCTGTATAAAAAAAAACCTCTAAAGAATTTAAAAAAATTCGATCTCTATCAGAGTTTTTAAGACATGGTAGAATCTTATACAAAATAGGTGCAGGAATATTAACGTGAAAGAATAATTAGAAACGGAAACTGTTAAGAAACTGAAAACAGCTTCATTAAAAATATTGGGGCAAAATTATAGTCAGAAAAAGTAGGCTTACATTATTTGATTAGATAGCCTACCTAGTTCGAAATTATATATTATGGAGTGGCGTTTTACACCACCATTCACAAAAAAAATCAAATTTCCAAAACAAACATATTTGTAATTTTTATACAACTTGTGACCTATAACTTTTTGGCGGGATTAACTAACATTTCTTCAATGTATGTTGCAGTACCTAGTAAGTTATAGTAGGCCTAGGCCCTACTGCTAATCATTTTTAACCTTCGCACCAAATATTTTGTAGGTCACAATGGTTAGTTTTTAACATGAGTCTAGTCTCTGAATTTTAAAGAAGAAGAACTCTAATTAAGTCCACATGACACTATATTTTTTGCCATTTTGTAAACTCTT
This sequence comes from Cheilosia urbana, assembly GCA_946477585.1. Taxonomy (NCBI): domain Eukaryota; kingdom Metazoa; phylum Arthropoda; class Insecta; order Diptera; family Syrphidae; genus Cheilosia; species Cheilosia urbana. Next base: position 29,135,917 of record OX297856.1, read on the forward strand.
AAAATGTAAATGAACAGTACGAACAATTAGAACGAAAATTCCCGATAGGTGCGTACACACCAACCTTATTGTTATTTATGTAGATATAAAAAAATGCATTAAAAATGTTACAAGTTACAATTTGCAGCTGCTAGCATTTTTTTTTTTTTTTACATTTCAAGATTATTTGAAAATAAATTCATTTGAAAAATTGAAGCAATTGCTACCCTTTCGTTATACACTGTTTGTCTCTTTAACACGAAGCTGACTTTTCAACATGATTTATTGTAATAAAATTTAGAAAAAAAAAATAGAGACAAATGTACGGGAAAATCTCATACGGGCCTAGCATTTTTACAAGTGAAAAGAACTTCGTATAAAAATCATCATTAAATTGTCAAGGATATTACCCATATAGAACAATAGGTTCCCTTAAAGAAACCACAGTGCCAGAGCCCCCTAAGGGCTCTCCCGCCTAATAATCTACCCAAAAATATTTACATATATACCTCCTCGGTTTCTAGAAAATTCCTAGAGCCATTTGGGCGACGGGAAATGTTCAATATGATGCAATTTTTCTACCTGTAAAAGACATAATTATATGGATTTTACAGCAGAAATAAAAAATATGCAACCATATCTGGTTATTGCATTTAATCCTTTAGTGAGCCTTCCAAGAACCAAGCAATTAACGAACTTTGCAAATCTACCTGTCTACTGTCCTTTTTTCTTGTATAAAAGCAGAAAATATTTTGTTTAAAATATCAATTCAATTCAGTAACCGACAAGTGAACACCTCTAAAAATGCATCTGAAAAATATCGATGAAAATCAAAACGAGACTGCGTGGAAGGACGAAAGTAGTTCATTATTTGAACTTCGGCTGCCAAGTTTATCGAAACAGTGGATTAACTTTTTAAATGACATGGTCAGAGAGAGAGAACAACGCGCTAAAAGGATGAGAAGGAACTCTGAATCAGTTGCGGAATTTCTCGAGCGATTTCCCGTATCGAACGCGCCAATTGATGATAAGGACAACCAAATTGACCGATGAAATATATAAGCGGAGAAGCTATCAAGCTCGCAACTCAATTTACCAGTACCAAATAGCAGTGGATGTGAACTCATTATTTTACAAAAATCAGTCAAAATTTGAAACAAAAATATTTTTTTAAATAAATAAAATCTTTCCAAAATTAAGATTCTGAACTTGAACATTTTTTAAACTGAAAAGGATCTATAGTCTTACACCGAGTCCAAACGGCTAATTCTCATTCATGGCAGTTATACCTACTCTCGGATGTTTATCAGGCCTAAAAAGCCTTAAGATCAGTATTTTTCCGGGGATCAACCTGGGACCCCTCGCTTAGTAGTCGAACCAATAAGCAAATAGTTGTAATATTGGCAATAACTAAGGCACTTAGTTACAAAACGCTTAACAACTGGAATCAAAACAAACCTAAAAATATTGAACTTATAGAGATTTATATCAGAGACAATACTGAGACCCCCAACTTCGACCGATTAACAGTTATTTGCCTACAAGCTAAATTTTACGCTCCCAAAAAGTTTAGGTGCGCTAGTATTGTTGCATAGAAATTCGTATTGACAAAAGTCAAAAATCCTCTCAACCAACACATTCGCACCTAATATTTTTACATTTCACTGTGGGCAAAGCAAAACGGATGGGAATTGGCGTACACGGATAGGACAACAAAATGGCGGATTCCTGGCAAAAATTGAGGGGGCCAGCGGCAAGAGGATTGTGAGTTGGGGGTCTCAGTCTGGTTTGTTTATGATTTATATCACCTACCACTTCTGTAGTTTGTATTTTTTTTAATTTTGACAAACCTTGTGTGTTGAATTAAGAACACCTAGTTTAGTTGTAACTAAGAGTGCACTTAATAAAAATGCAAAAACTTAATTTTTTTGATATCTGAGAACCTTAAAAAATAGAAAATCAAAACCCACTTTTTTAAAAGCCAAAAGGTCTTAAAGTTCTACTTGGAATGGCAGTTCAGCTTGAATTTATTTTGTATGATATTTAATTATGCTAAATCTCAAAAAGAAATGATTTTGTTTACGACTATAAGTTCAAACAACGCGACTCACGATTACAATTCACCACCGGTCCAGGTATAACGATTTCTCAATGAGAGGCACCTGAGAGTTGACATGTAAAATTGAAAATTTGAAAACCAATCAAACTTATACCATCTTCAGAACGACTTGTGTCAATATTTTTGACAGATATGTTCGGTGAGAGGTTTGAAATGACATGATTTTTATTGTTATCTCCCTCAACTGATGGTCAAACTTCTAGCCTGCTAGTTAACTCCGGCGTTTAGCCACCAATTTCAATGTAAACGGTTCAAAAAAGAGTAGACGTGCCTGACTGATATCCTGCTGAAAGGTCGCTACCGAAGCTGTTTGTTACCTAATGGAGTGAAAACTACTGCACAGATTTCGATGAAACTTTTTTTGAAATGTTCCTTAAGATTCTGAGAAACACATAGGCTATTCCTTTCATTGCCATGCCTATTTTTTGAGCGTTTTTGACCAAAATGTTTTTTTTTTTTCTGACTTTACTGCCTTTTACTCGCCATTACTCAAACAATTCTTAATCAATGCAAACAAAACAAAATACTCAGGAAAGCCAACATTTTTATAGTTATTTCAAGCCACCAATCAGCTTTCTATGTCCTCTAGAAGCTGAGCTACAACCTAAAATCTAACATGAAAAAAACGCATTTATTTTCTCAAACCGAAAATTATCAGCAGCCGCGGTTCTTGATCGTTGTTCTGCTTTGGGGTGGTTGGGTGGCGCACATCGCACAAGCACGTTAACATGAAAAAAAAAAACTGCGTGGTGTTTTCTCCAAATTAAGTGAAACGAAGGAGAAGTATGTGACGTGAATGTGTCCGTAATCAACAGCGACAATGTGTTTCTGAGGAAATGCGCAGGTGGCTGATGACGTGCGCTGATGGACGTTGGACGTATGGTGGTGTATATAGAAATTGAGTTCAAGGTTTTTGTTTTAATGGTTGTTATAGTACCTACGGTGATACCTTCAGTAAGGAAGTGGAACTTTAGTACTTACGCTGTTGAATTTAATTTTCTTAAATTGGTGTTTTAGGTAAATAGATTTGTTTGATTTATTATTTCACATTAATAATGTTCACCGGTTTTATTGGAAATTGCACAGTCTCACGCCGCGTACGAAGTTGCGGGCACAGCTAGTTATAAAATAAAAACGGATGAACTAGCGCAATAAACAAACAGAGCACGCTGCAGTCCATCACCGAAAACTATATAATTATAATAAAGCAAGAATTAAATCTCAAACTAGCGCATGCTGCAACTTCCTTGTGCACAGCGCACTGCAATAACTCATAAACGTTCCGTAACAGTCCATAGCTCCGGCAGCACAATTTTAACCTTCTGATCTTGTAAACACGAGTCATACTGGTAAGTGACTTCTTGAAATGATTACATGCTGCGCGGTCCAACCGGAACGTTGATCTATAAAAGAACAGCCAATCGACTGACGCACTGACCGGTCCTGACCCCGCGATCTACTCGTATTATTAAATCGCATCCTCAGCACATTGAGGCTATAATTTGCCTCGATGCACCTAATAGAGCAGAAATTATGGCATCACGAAATGAGAATTTATAGGACCTGCTCCGAAGAGTGGAGCTTATGCGCGCACCGCGCACGTACCATGTGCAACGATATGGGCTCCACAACGATCGCCTTGTTCCATGCGAGGATGTGCAGCGGATGCTCGTAGGTGTGCACTCATAGAAGACAAACAACGCAGTGTGTTCTGGGCTGTGAAACTTGAAAATTGTAAAATCGTTTGGCCATTAAGATGAATTTACGACGTTTGATTGTGCGAACCTTTGGGGGAAGTCCTGTCAGCTTTTTGCGGATTTTCCCTTGCGAATTTATGGCTAACGAATTATATGGCCATAAACTTCGGAACGCGTTATTAATAAAGTTCGTGCTGCAAAGTGGAGATTGTAAGGACATGTTGAAAATTTAATTATGTTGAAGTTAGGCGGTACGGCCGGCGGTTGTTAAATCAATCCGTGCTTGCCTGTTCAATGGGGCGAGGGTAATAACTAAATAATTAATTAATTTCCACGTGGGGCTTGGCGTTGGCAGCCAGTGATCCATTCGTAGCGAATCACAGAGGTGGAAGCATGAAGAGCTGCACCGACAACGAGTCACGTTGTTTTTTTTTTAATGGCTTGTGTCGATAAGCTAGGGTTTTGGCTAATTTTGGTTACCAAATAATGGGAATGACATGTGAAGCTATGCTCATATTACCTATATAAACCTGTTTCCTCAACTTATCATTTCAATATAGGTTGATCTAAATCTTTTGACGGCAGAATTTCACAGGAATTTCAGTTTCAAGAATGAAATAGGGATATTATTTTCGAAAAAGGGAGTTGGAACATCAAGTGAATACTCATCGGCAAAAATAATTCAACCTAAGTTGGCATTAAGCGATTTTCAATGTAAGAACAATTTAGGTCTGTTAAATTGAATACATACCCCAGTAAATTAAATCTCCCGAAATCGAATCAGATAGAATTTAAAAATCAGTTTTAACAAGGTTTTACAACCACTTGGTTTCAATCTTCAAAATACCTAAAACTGGTGATTACGCTATACCTCGAACATGGGTTTAGCGTCGTTTTAAGACTCCGAGTATGTACGAGTATGCCTTCAAAAAAGACACAAAATTTGCATGTGTCCCTCTCTTTCACAAGTGTTCTTTGTCAAGTTGTACGTATGTACTCGCTACCTGTTTCTTCGGGTGTACGGTTACGCTTTGTCTCCTTAATCACATTCCAAGAAACTATTAATTATCCTGTTTTATTGACTCGACAAATCTACCTGTACGCTGTCCTATTCGCTAGTATATAGCATCACCCATTTGTTTTAGGAAATCAGTTCAGTTCAGTAAGCGACACAGTACCTATCATCACCAAAATGTCTTTTTCAAGAACAAACGAAAATCAAAACAGGACTTCAACGGAAGAGGGGAGTATTGCATCATTTTTACTTCAACTGCCAAGTTTAGCGACACAGTGGAGGAACGTTTTCGATGACATGGTCAATACCAGTACACAACGTGCCAAGAGGAGGAGGCTGAACTCTGAAACTGTCAGCGAATTTCTGGAACGATTCCCCATTTCGAATACCCCCATCGATGATGATGAGCAAATTGACCGATGAAATAGAAGCCATGGCTCAAATCAAATTGATGGCACATACTATTTATAACAGAAAGCGAATTCCTTATGCATGCTTCAAAATGCAAACAAAAAATTATAAATTATAAATAAAAAATAAAAATTGAAGTTAATTTTGCGATTTTACCCTTTAACGAGAACTGAGGAAATTAATTTTAAAATACGTGTGCTATACCTACTCAGTATTGTAGATAAAGTTCCGTCGGTTTTTTTTTTAGTACATTGACTTCTTCTTTTGTTTTATTCGTTGTATAAAAAATTGTCCTACTATTGTTTTTTGTTAAAGCAGTTTGACTTCTCAAAATATTAAACCCTGAGAAAGGCAGCAATCCCTGCCAAAAGGTCGAGAACAAATAATGAGCTAATCTAGTTTGATTGAGTAAGCGCAGTGGCTTAGTGGTTAGTGTGTTGAGCTACTGAGCGAGGGGTAGAGGTTCGAATCCCGCAAAAACTCAAATTCCAACTTAGGGTTTTTTTTTTCACTGCGCCTCCTCTCGCGAACGTCTGACAAACATTCGAAAGTACCTATAACTGTCTTGAAAGAGCTTCGCAATTAGCGTCGGTATAAAATTGTAGATCCCTTCAATTCGTTCCAAAAATGAAAAACTCACACAAAACGAATGGATGTGAGAAGCTAAGCCTAGGGTCTCTCCGCCTCCGGACCTGTTGCGCCAACTATTTATTTATTTATTGTGACCTACGTCTACAAACTGAGAACTCGCAAAAAAAAAAACACCAAAAAAGACGGAAAAACTATTTCCACAAATTACAAAAGTCGAGTGTTTTTGCCATGGTTTTTTACATGTAGAAAACTAAAAACAATACATGGACAAAAATAATTGTTTTACTAAAAAACCGAAAACGAATCTTTCATGCTTAAAATGATTGGTACTACATTTAAAAAATATATGTGGTCTAGTGTTTGACCTCAAAAATAATTTTAAATTAGTTCAAAAGCTTCAACGAAATTTAATATTTTTTACGCTTATTGTTTACCTACACAAGTATTTTTTTTTTTTTTTTTTTTTCAAACATTATTTTACAAAAAAATTCACGTTTGCTACCAATTAAAAAAAAAAATTGACCCAAAATTCAGCCTTACTTAGATGTCATCCACAAATCTAGGCTACTCCTTCATAACAAAGAGTAACAAAAGCTTTTAAATATGGGGCTTTGTTGGAAAATTCACTTTAAGTAGGGCATCAACACCGTCACCGAAGTCAAGTCATCCTCTAAGCCGACTACGCTTGTTAACAGCACACCATTATCAACTGCCTCACGAAGTCGTTCCGGTGCAAGAACTGACACCTTGTTGTATGATAGCGCTTTCTTCTGCAGTTCTTCTTAGAGTAAGATTGCTCTGACTCATAAAGTACGTGGATAGACTTGGAGCTACTTTGAGCCACTATTATTATAAATAAATAATTTAACTTCTTGCAACATATGAAACGTTCTTGGAGAACATTCGACCACAACCGAATTTTCTTTATTTTCACAAATTTTATTTTTCTGTGCAGTTGGTTCTTAACACGGATTTTGAATTTGTTTCTTGTCAACTTTGTACATTTGACATATTTATCCGTACTTGCCGGTAGAAATTCTCTGAGCCGTTTCGAGCCAAGAGAGGAACTACTCTTCAGACGTTACTCGTTATTTTGATAATTTTCTCTTTTTTTTGTCATTTTTGATGCGATCGATTTATATCGACTGTGTTCGATTTAAACTGCGTATGCGAATGAACCTAACATTTGACAACCGAGTCGTTTCGGACAAATGACGGCAACTATGCTCTTTGTTGCGAACCATCACCATCGAACCATGCAACAATCAATCAAAAATTATATCGTCAAGTTTTCTGTGGTTTACGATTTTTTGAAAATTTTTTCAAAACTTTTTACCCACACTGCTTAGAAGTGGCTTTTTGACTTTTTCTTTACCATTTTTGGGCTGTGTAATTCGGAGATTAATATGTGCTTTCTTAGATAGCTGAAGATTCTACAACAGCCTAGGAGGTATGTGTAGGCTTTTACCATATTTTGAGAAACTAAGGCAGTTGTGAGCTTCCTAGATCTCTGAATTGATTGTACATTCTTAAAGAGCTTCTAAGGGGCTATAATATCCGCAAAAATTTGGATCCTTGCGTACCACAACACTATGGCTAGGTTATGTCAACTTCCCATTTGGATGTACAACCAACCTCTCTGTTAAGGTTCTGACAGCTCTGTATATGGGTGTACTACAAACCTT